>OX438882.1:3750000-5000000 GCA_949315895.1 Anania crocealis | reverse complement strand
ATTTTTCCTTTAGATTGTTATCCTTGGCAAACCTTTTTTCCAGGGATCTAAATCTTGCTTCTGCTATAGCTCTCGAACCATAATTGGTGCACTGTGGTTGATCTTCGAGAAAAGGTAATCTTACAATATAACGACCTTCATTTGTTCTCCTTGTAGTCTTTTTGAAGAATTCTTCACAACGTTGTTCTTCCTCTGTTAAGATGCTCTTGATATCAGGTAGTTGTTCTTCGATTTCCCAAAACTTCTTTAAACTTTCATCCTCATTTACTTGTACATGCATGACTGTAATATTTCTTTTTATTAAAATACTTTCACAGTTGTTTTCTTCACTTTCATTGCCAGTATCAACTACACCCGAAATGATCCACCCTAAGGTAGTGTTCTGCGCTATCAGTGACCCCGTTGGACTCCTCTTTACTCCTTCTTTCAGAATGTAGCTATATACTTCTGCACCAATCAACAAATCAATCTTACTTGATGTAGTGAACTT
This sequence comes from Anania crocealis, assembly GCA_949315895.1. Lineage (NCBI taxonomy): Eukaryota > Metazoa > Arthropoda > Insecta > Lepidoptera > Crambidae > Anania > Anania crocealis. Next base: position 4,999,510 of record OX438882.1, on the reverse strand, counting down.
TGGATCCGCTAAGTGTAAATGTTGCAAATCTACCCAGTTGATGGAATCTATATGTTTTTCAGGTAAATAGGAAGTGATGTTCTTTAACACAAATGCCTTTATGGGTATTTTGACCAATGGGTCAAAACGCGATTGAATCATAAAGTTGACTTCGTATTTGGTGTAAACTGATTTATTATCACCCAAACCGGAGATAACACCGTGAATTGATTTCTTTTTCAATCTTAAAAGCTGCACGGTGGCTTCTGTAACAAAGCTCGCCTGCGACCCTTGATCAAGTAGCGCCCTAATAACTTGAAATTGACCTGACTTTGACTCTGCATTTACTAGCGCGGTAGCTAACAAAACCTGCCTTGGCTTCTCCAATGTTGACAGACAAGTCACCACTTGAGAAACCTCCTCAGGTGCATTAGTTGTCTTTGCACTATCAGATGATATGTGAAGCAATGAGTGGTGACGCTTCTTGCATATCTTACATGTACTTGGGTTTTTGCATTCATAAGCTGAGTGGTTACCGCCCAAACAATTGAAACAAATATGATTTTTAAGGACAAAGTCACGTCTTTTTGCACATTCTTGTTTCGCGAACTCCTTACAAAAACATAGCTTATGAATTTCAGCGCAGAATTCACATCGCATACCCGAACTATTAGTAGAAAGCAGTACCTTGGGTTTTGTTTGAGGGCTACTGGTTTGTTGGAAAGATTTCTTTGTAACTACGAATTCCAGAGCCCGAAAACGACTCTCTAGAAACTCCTTAAGTTGTTGCCAAGTTGGTAAAATATTTGCATCAATATTGGAAATATGTAATTCCCACTGTTTACGAGTTTCGATGTCCAACTTATATGTAACTATATGTATGATAATCACATCCCATGTAGCCACCTCAATACCTATATTCTTCATTGCGTTTAAGCAATCGCATGTAGTGTCCAACAATTCCTTTAATCCTGAAGAACTTTCACCATTTAAATGTCTCTGATTAAATAGTCTTTTTAAAATGCAATTAGACAGGTATCTTTTATTATTGTACCTTTTATTTAATAGATCCCAACATTGCATGTAATTATCGCCGGTGATAGGAGTGTACCTTACTAATTGCTCGGCTTCACCTGACAGTTGCCCTTTAAGGTAATGCAATTTTTGTACATCATCTAGTGACCTGTTATTATGCACGAGTGATGTGAACAAATCTCTAAACGTTGGCCACTCAGAGTAAGTGCCCGAAAATTTAGGAATTGATATTTTAGGTAAATTTACAAAGGAATTGTTGGATTCACTTTGTTCAACACTTTTCAAACTAGATGAACTTGTTTTTTGTACATTAGCCAATAGTTTATTCAATTCCGTCTTTAAAGCGGATTTGTAAATAATATAGGACTCCTCAGTATTATCATAGATGTCATTCTTAGTATATGAACTAGCTGTTATTTCCTCAACCTTATACGTTTGAAATAGCTTAGAGTGATTTACATAAAATGATGCCCAATCTCTTTCTAAATTCTCAAGTCTAGTTTCTAAGTATTCTACAGTAATTCGATCCTTTGGGCTTTTCTTATAATTGACTAAACCCTTATCTATGGCCTTTTGTAGCTCCTTTTGGACATTAACAAAAGTCTCCATATTGATATTACAATTAATTAACTTATGCTAAAATTACTATCAGATCTTTACCATATAAAATTCGTGAAAAAATTACAAGTCTTTTAATACAATTAACCTAAGACCAAATTTGAGCATGGATTCCCCGTTCCTTCGTTTTTTCTTAAATTATTCTAAGTCCTAAAACAACAAATATAGAAATGTTTTACAAGTCCCCAAATGACATCTTCAAATTAATCTTAAATATTGAAAATTGTTCTAAGTTTAAATCACCACACTAATAAGGCGCAAATTGCCTTAAAATCACCAAAGTTAAAGTGAAATGTCTATTTTCTTTCTTCCTATGAAATAAAGGTGAAATTCGTACTCACAATTTTTGCACTACAATCACTCACACCTGCATCGTCCTTTGCCTGTGTGCCGTTGATTGTTGATCTTCGTGACGTCACTTACGTCGCGTTCATAGCTCAGCTGCTTGCCTCGTGCCTTCGCTCATGCTGCTGCAGCTTCTTAAACTCTTCACACCTCTGCACCACTTCTTCTCGTGCAGGGTGTTGTTCTGTGTACCTTTGCCACAGCGATCCACTGCGAGTACACGAAGCGTCCTTACCGGACTGACGTTCAAAATTCGGCCTCAATGGACCATGTTTAAATACCTAACTTGATTTTGCACTGGAACTAACTAGTGGGTCGAACTACATAAAAACCACTATGAACTTTGAACCAAGCAAGTATTTAATCTTGATCTTCTTGTTCTCTCACATAATGAACCTTATTGTATTACATATATGCTACCGGAAAATCGCTTTTCCGCCGCGAGCTAACTTAACATAACGTCATCTGTTAGTCGAACTTAAAACTATAAAACTGTCATAAACATGTACACAGAAAATTTGCTGTTATAACATCAGATTATCATTAAAAAAAACCGGCCAAGTGCAAGTCAGACTCGCGCACGAAGGGTTCCGTACCAAAACGACCAAAAAAACGGGTTTGTTGTATGGAACCCCCCTTAAATATTTATATTATTTTGTTTTTAGTATTTGTTGTTATTGCGGTAATAGAAATACATAATTTGTAAAAATTTCAACTGTCTAGCTATCGCGGCTCTTGAGATACAGCCTGGTGACAGAGCGACGGACAGACGGACAGACGGACAGACGGACAGACGGACAGACGGACAGACAGCGAAGACTTAGTAATAGGGTCCCGTTTTTACCCTTTGGGTACGGAACCCTAAAAATTATATATTTTTCTTGTAAAACCGCACCTATTTTAACTATACTTACCTAGAAAATGCCCCATTCTTTAATGCCCTCTTTCTTCATTCTTTATGCTGTAGTACTTGTTTAAAAAAGAATTGGTTGTTTGTAAAGTAGGTTTACGATCGAGATGTTTACGTGATAACGAGAAAATCTCCATTCGTTTGTATGCCGCTAGAGTGAGAGAGACGGAAGATCGGTCCACTCACTCGAACGCTATGCCAGCCTCCGTTTGTGAGGATTCCGCGTGACAAGTTTCACGGAATGACTGGCAGCGCTCGAGATGAGACGGGAGATCGGTCCGTCTCTCTCTCGTTATACCTGCGATCGCGCTCGTGAGGTTTTGGTGTGACACAAGTTTCTGAACATGTCACCCGACTAAAACGATTTTAAAGACGTTATCACGTCAAAATAACTTAGCATCCATGGATCAACCATGCAGGTGCAAGTCGGGACCAGCCGAAAGGTACTCGGCGCAGTACTTTCGGACACGCGACCCGATAATCCTCTAAGGCAGCGGTCGGCAACGTCTTACTTGCGGTCCGTAAATGTTTTGTAAATGAGTTGTAAATATCAAATTAAATGCATGAACGAATCATGATGAGAACTTGAGTGCCATTCTACGAATTGCAACTACAAATATGACAGCTAACATACACAACCTGCATTTAGGATCTCAAACTAATTTTTTTTCCTATGGAATTTTATATCACAAGTGCGGCGCGCCATTATTTTATTAACCCCGCCTAACCATATCTGGTATTTTTCTACTAATGCCAAATAATGACAAAAAAAAAGCCATACCATATATGGTATATATTATACCAATGATATTATATTAAAACGAAGCAGATAATTATGTATGTTATTATAAGCGCGCGCGTTTGTGAAGACGCAAATACGCCCTAATTAAGACGTTTTTTACAACGTCCGCGTCAAGTGCAGTCACTAGCGGTAATCATTATAAATTATAGCCATTTCTTTAATTTGCGTGTTATTTCGCATACTTCGTTCTGCTTATCAGTGAAACTTGTCAATTTGTGCAGTTTTGGATTGCTCGGAATAGATCTACGAGTAATACGCGAATACCTATGAAGGTAACATAATATCTATACTTACTTTAAAATATCATTGGTCAATACTCAAACTCATGTTCGAACTTAAGTTTGAAAGTGGACTCAAAATCGTGCGTATTCTTAGTGTCTCATTTGTGAGCTATTAATTTGTTATTAATCACTTCGTTTAATTAATTAAATAGTGTCGGTTTTAGAGCAATTTGACGAAAACAACTAATCGTGGAAGATTTTCCCACAGATAAAAACATTTTAAGCTTTTATTTCTCATCAACATTTGCATTAAATAATAATTAAAATTGAAACCGTTGACAAACTGTCTTAATTAAGATTGAGAGAAAATCTTAAATTACTATGACGTAGAAATGTCGAACAAAAATAACTTAAAAACAAAAATTTATAATTCCTTAAATGTATCAGACAGAAATATGAACTTCGACGGTTGCAATATTTTTCATAGTAATATAATAATAACTAGCTGTTGCCCGCGACTTTGTCCGCGTCAATTTCTATTATTATGATCGCGACTATTTTCGCAACATTTTTCACTCATGCTTCGCTCCTATTGGTCGCAGCGAGAATTGACGCGGACGAAGTCGCGGGCAACAGCTAGTAATATAATTTTCAGACAAATGACGCCAGGCATAGGCCTCTCTAAAGTGAGGCCTTTGCTATAGGTAATTTTCACGCTTAGAAGGATAGCGATTTGACCAATGGTAGTGAGAATATGCTATTATATAGCCTAAAGCCTTCCTCGATAAATGGACTATCCAACACAAAAAGAATTTTTCAAATCGACTCAGTACTTCCAGAGATTAGCGCGTTCAAACAAACAAACAAACAAACTCTTCAGCTTTATAATATTAGTATAGATGAGTACTTGCTTTAGCAGTACTTACATATCGTAATATTGGAATAACATGACCGTGATACAAACGCAGTAGAACGTTTGGATAAACCAAATTATAATATAAAGCCCCAATTAACGCGAATTAAATCTGTGAAAATCTTTTATTTCGATGTATAGTACGACCTCCGTGGCGGAGTGGCGTACACACCGGTTTTCAAGGTGTCGCCTGCTCCGAGGTCCCGGGTTCGATTCCCGGACGGGTCAATGTAGAAAAAATGTGTTTTTCTAAATTTTCTCGGGTCTGGGTGTTTGTGGTACCTTCGTTGTTTCTGGTTTCCAAAATACGAATGCTTTAAATAGTTATTCAAATTGGGATCAGAACAATGTATGTGATGTTGTCCACATTTATTTATTTATTTATTTATAGTGTTTACTTATAGATTCGATTACTTAGACACTCATTTAGATGATGTGTAAATTAAAAACAGTAAAGTTTTAATAAAAGAGAATTATGACAAATTGTCGAAGGATTAGAGAACTGAATTTATCCCTAATTGTTTTTAGAATGCTGTTGTGGCTATCTTTGATGTGGCTAACTTTACTCTCCACTATAACATACTTAATTATTATTATTATTGACTCTGTGGGGTTTCTTCTCCCTCATGAAAGTTAAAATGTATGTAGGAATATACAGGATGAAATTTTAACCACTTTCCAAAATTTTTATAGGCGTTCAGTATCGTGTTAAGAGCCTATTTATGAAGTAAAAAATGTAAATCAAGTTGTCACCCGAAAATATTTTTCGCGATATAATAGGGGTTAAAGTATGAAATTGCGATTATTATTTTTCCACTTTTTATTTTGTTTATAGCTCTTAAGTATAATCGTATTATTTCGTAATTCTTTTTGTATTGTACCAAAAACTAAATAAAGTAACTTTTGACTAAAAAAAAAAATGCAATACTAGTGCCTATTACTTCAAAGGAAGTCGTTGAAAAGACCCCTTACAATGTGTCAGCTGACCTTCTTGCTTCAATTAAGTATATTTGTATTATATACTTTGATTTTCAGAAATCTAAATACTATAATGCGTAGCTTTATAACCATCTAACTTTCACCTTTAATTGCATCGAAAACGGTTCAGGCGTTTTTAAAAAAACTAAAAAATTGTTAGTATGGAAAAATGACTTTTCTCGATTTCGTCCATACAAAACGGCAATTTCATACTTTAACCCCTAATAGTTTTCAATTTTTACGGTCAACCTGTTATAAACCTGGTATAAAGGTAAAAACAAAAACTTATGAATACTATCGTAATGAATGAATGAGATGCGCAACGCGTAAAAAAAGTGTTGCTAGGCGGCCGTATTAAAAATTTTAGATTTTTGGCGGATATTTTCTAAGTGCTTTATCTTGATATTTTTGTACTTGGCTATACCAAAAGAAAAAATACGTCATTTGTTTTTTGTTTCGTAGATTGATATATTAAAATTTGGAAGGTGGTTAAAATTTCACCTGTATGTATTTTTATATTAACCTCATAAACTAATTTTTTGGGTTCTAAATGTGTCAGAAATAGGTATACAGTTAATTTTAATACCTACTAGCTCTCAGCAGGTTGCCTGGCATTTATTACAAGTGTAAATTTAAATGTCTTATAACACAATCGCATATGTATTTATGATCGAAATAAATTATTCTGATATTATTGGCGAATTTTTGAACACTAATCCTAGGCAAATCACACAAACAAAACAACAGGTGTTTAAAAATGATATCATTATACCAACATTTAAATTGTTTACCACAGAAAACACATACAAGGCGGATTGAGTATCCACTCAAATATTTTGGTCCGTTTAATTTCTTTATATGATATTTTAGCAACTAAATTAAAATTATAATATCTATCTATCTATCTATAATATCAGTATTTAAACTTGAGAAATTATGTCTCAGGCGGGACTCGAACCCGCATCTCCTCGCATGCCGGGCGCGGCGCTTTAATTATTTTAAATTTAACTAGAGCAAAAAAAATGTGGTGGTTCATTGAGATGAGCTACAATGATTGTGATGAGTCAACAATATTCTGCCTTATTTTAAAGGCATGCCATGACGATCTTCGTCATTGATAACAATTATTTCCCATGTTAATTTCCAAAATGTGTAGTAATCCGTTTTGGATTCCTGGTGGAATATCAAAATAAATGAAGGTCAGCAAGAATGCTTATAAGATTATTCAAAGTATTTGACAGCTTATTACCAAACCGATAGATTTCTCAGAAGCCATCTAAATTTATGTCAGTAGCGTCAAACTTTGGAGGTTTCTAGTCTACAAAAATACAAATGAATGGCTAAATTGTTGCTAAGTCAAAATAGGAAGACAAGTAGAACCTTTATGCCTCTTTATTACTAAGACTTTGCTGTCTGTCCGTCTGTCCGTCTGCCTGTCACCAGGCTGTATCTCAAGAGCTGCGATAGTTAGACATTTGAAATTTTTACAAATTATGTTTTCTCTTGCCGCAATAACATGATTATACTAAAAACAAAATAAAATAAATATTTAATAAATTAAAATAAATTTTATTTTTTGCCTTTTTGGCTCGTTATCAATAAAGGCAACAGGTAGGCACTTGAAATGTTCACAAAACACTCAATTGTATTTTTACTTTAATAATAAATAATAAAATTAAAATAAAATAAATATTTAAGGGGCCCTCCCATACAAAAAAATCCATTTTTTGCCTATTTATGTTCGTTATCAATAAATGGTAGCAGGTAGGCACTACATTAACAAAATTTATTTACCTACTGTTGTTTACCAAGTCAATGGTACGGAACCCTTCGTGCGCGACTCCGACTCGCACTTGGCCGGTTTTTTTCTAAACATCCTTATCCTTATGTTTTAATATCATAAATGTGAACGTAAGTTTGTTTGATACGCTTCCACACGAAAACTACAGAACCGATCACCGTGAAACTTTGTACACATATTCTTGGAGGTATTAGAAGTAACATAGGCTATTTGGTATCCCAATGCTGGGCTTTAGTTGAGCACGCGTGATATAAAGTGTAGTTCACGCGAGCAGAGCCGCGGGCGAAAATCTAGTATTATATAAAGTAATGCTGTCTGTCTGTTACGAATTCACGCCTAAATTACACAGTCTATTAGCCTATTAGGATGAAATTTGGTACAAATGTAAACTAGGCCATGATAAAAGATGTAGGCTATTTTGCATCCCACTGCACAGGTTAGTTAACGCAGGTAGCGCCACGGGAGAAAACTAATGAGTAAATCTTATTTTTAACAAAAATCGTTTATTAAACAACTTTAAAGCGAACAAATATTTTGATACGACCTTTACCTACTTAAGATACTTGTGAACTGTTAAAAAAAGTTTACCTTGAACCCATGAGCGCCATTAAGTTACCCGAAGAAGCAAAACCGCTCACTGCAAACAAAGAAAACAAAATACAACTTAGAAAATCGAATAAAATCGTGCTAGGAAATCAACACATCTTTTAGGTTCTCTTTTTTATTTTTTATACTTTAGCTTAATTGCAATTATAATATCAGGATTTACAATTATGTCGCAGGTGGGACTCGAACCCGCATCTCCATGCATACCGGGCGCGGTGCTTTACCAACCCTAAAGGTTTAAAGTCATTCGCGCGCCAGAAAACAACAGGGTTGATTTTCCCATGCAAATATATTCTGACAGCTACTAATACTAAAACGTTAAACTAACGGCTATCCCCAATAATCTATCTATCTTCAGTTTTGGCATATCGGAGATAGAAAACATTCTGTCTCTGATTTTGCCGTCCAGAGAAACAAAGACAAAAGTGGTTTTCTATCTCCAATATGCCAAAACTGAAGATAGATAGGTTATTGGGACCGGCCGTAAGCAAGGAAAACGTTATAACGTTAACGTTAACCGTTTTAGTATTTGTTTTTATATTATATTTCTTTTTAATATAAAAAAAATAAGAATAATATTATTATTTTTTTGCTTTGATTTTTTTTATTCACCCAACACTATGCTTAAGTTTCTAAAAATTCTAAAATAAGCTAAAAGTCTAAAAATATCTCCTTTTTGACTATCAGAATCTGGACAGATTCGTAACGTATGCAAAATCTGTGTTCCACTTCAATTCAAACTTTTTTATTTAAAAAAAGAACTTATATTTAAACTGTTATATTAGGGGTTAAAGTATGAAATTGCCGATTATGTTCCCACTTTTTATTTTGTTTATAGCTCTTAAGTATAGTCATATTATTTCGTAATTCTTTTTGTATTGTATCAAAAACTAAATAAAGTAACTTTTGACTAAAAAAAATGCAATACTAGTGCCTATTACTTCAAAGGAAGTCGTTGAAAATACTCCTTACAATGTGTCACCTGACCTTCTTGCTTCAATTAAGTATGTTTGTATTATATACTTTGATTTTCAGAAATTTAAATACTATAATGCGTAGCTTTATAACTATCTAAATTTCACCTTTAATTGCATTGAAAACGGTTCAGGCGTTTTAAAAAACTAAAAATTTGTTAGTATGGAAAAATGACTTTTCTCGATTTCGTCCATACAAAACGGCAATTTCATACTTTAACCCCTATTATTATGTGAACAAATTGCTACTATCATCATATCAGCTGAACGACGTCCACTGCTGGACATAGGCCTCCCCCAAGGATCTCCACAACGATCGGTCCTGTGCTGTCCGCATCCAGCGGCTTCCCGCGACCTTGACCAGATCGTCGGTCCACCTTATAGGGGCCTGCCCACGGGACGTCGTCCGGTACGCGGTCGCCATTCGAGAACCTTTCCGCCCCAACGGCCATCGGTCCTCCGCGCTATGTGTCCCGCCCACTGCCACTTCAACGATGCAATCCTTCGAGCGATGAGTGATGTCGGTTGTTTTAGTTCTCCTGCGGATCTCATCATTTCTGATTCGATCGAGTAGGGAAATACCAAGCATCGCTCTCTCCATTGCTCGCTGGGTTACCTTGAGCCTTCTTATGAAACCCATAGTAAACGACCACGTCTCACTCCCATATGTCATTACTGGCAACACACACTGGTCAAAGATTCAAAAATTTCTACTAGTGATAGGTTTATAATAGTATAGTAGCTATCGCTATCGCTATTTTACTAACACATGAAATTTGGTCAAAACTGGTACACCACTTTCTTGTACGTACTGTTAGAACGGACTCGGGGATTTAGGTTTTAAAAAAAGATATTTAATTACACTAGAAATGGTAAGTAAAAACACACGAGTTAATTTGGAGGTGGCAACCGTCACGCGCGAAGAGTTGGAACCGACTGGCTATGCCGCGAGCCCGAGAAGCGGGCGAGCCGGACTCTAGACTAAAAATGCTGATGCAGCAGGAGACAGTACTGGTCAGCCCTTATGCTAACATTGAAAGGGTGTAACATCTCCCCCCATTGAGACTAAACTTAGGGGTTCAATCCTCTAAGTTTATGGATGATTAAGGGTAAGTATTCAATATTTTACAGGTTTCTACGGATTTTGGGGAAAGTCTCTTCGACTTCTACTGCTACTGGTTCTGTGTCGGTAGGTATGTCCTTTGTTTTGTTTTTGGGACTGATAATTGGAAGTTCGATCTGTTCGACATCGTGAATGTTGCCAGGTTTATTAATTAACAGTTTCTTATAATGAAAATTATAAAATACAGTGATAAAAATAATGAGTATTAAAAATAGGGTAAGGGATGAATAATGAGCCCCATATTTTATAACGTGTGGTTCTTGGGTAATTTTATCTAGTTTTGAAATAATTTTATTATTGACAGTTTTTGAAAAATCAATATTGTTTAAATCTAAGTCTTTTAAATCTGCAATAGGGACATTATCGGCTACTTTAACAAATTTCGTTAGGCTACAACATGTATCGTTAATTAGGTTAAAATCTAAGTTAATAACAGGCAGACTTATATTCATTACATTATAATTAGGTAACAGTTCTGTGTCTCTGGAAAATGCTTTACAGTGTGTAGGAATTTCGACAATTCCTGTTCCTATTACATTAGTTTCCGTAAGTTCATAATTTAAACAATCTATAGATAATTTACTAAGTACGGTTTGGATAAATATCCATTTATTATTTCGGAGTGGTTTCCAAATTTCCAGGTTTCCTCGAATAAATTCGGTTTTACACTGCGTGGGGATTTTTGTTATGACATTAGATAGCAGTTCGCTTTCACAACTGGGGTTTTCACTGGTAGGGAGCACTTTCACTATTTCACACACATAATTTTGGGAGTCGATGTTTTTGCACTTTTCCAGGGAGTCCAGGGTACTGTAGTGCAGTTTATCCTTGGTGATCATCACGTACTTGTGGCTGGGTACTATAACACTGAATGAGTCTGGCCTTGTCGCATTATGTGGAATGGGTAATGGAATGTTGTTATACATATAAAATTGACGCGGGTTTACTAATGGTACTTGCAATATAAACATTATTTTATCACTAACATAATAACTAACTAACTTACTGATACTTAAAATAACATGGATTAAATTTATGTCTAAATCTACAGCTAATTCGAAACTGTCGGGCAAATGCCTGTAGTTATCAGCAAGCTCTGTATACAGTTGGCGCGGAGTTATGACTGATGGGTGTAAGACATTGACACTGCTGAATAATATCGAACTAGTTATGTCTTCCATTTGAAAGGAAAGCGTGAGCAGGGATGATTCTAAATTTGTAAAAATTGAATTTATCTCGGAATCTATTAATAAGTTATTCGTAGTTTTTGTGATGTTTCCAAGTACGGTAGAGAGCTTGTTGATAGCTGTATTGAGGTTGGCTTCGTTAACCTTAATTTTATTAAGAGTTTCATTATATTTGGATAGCACCGATGTAGTTACTAATATGTGATCTTTCATTAAGGAAGCCAATCTCTTTTGATTGTTTTGTACATGATTGATTGCTGTATTGTATTTGATAGCATCATCTTCGTCCAAGGTGCCAAAGATTTGTTTCATGGCTGTACCTATTCCACCAATCCATGCACTCCGTTTAGCTCTACTATCTATTAGGTGGGTGATGGAAGAGTATTCCTTTATGATGTCTCTAAAGCGGACAGTGAAAGGTTGGAGGATATTACGACACTCAGAGTTATCCAGTGACGCTACTTGTTCACAAATGTATTTAATTTTATCTATTACTAGGTTAATATTTTGTATATGTGGCTTAATGTAACAAATATCTACGGGGATTAATATATCTAGGTGACCATTATCAATTTTAGTTTTTCCAATATAATCGAAGTAAATGCCTGAGCTTGACGGAATTGGTTTAACGAAACTTAGCGTTGCAGAAGTTGACGCACTGAAAATAAAAGAAGTCAATAAACGTAGAGTTTATTAAATTTAATCCCGTTATTACTACTAAGATAACTATGGTCCTAATATTAACACTACTATAATACTACTGTAATAATACTATTTTGAATAAGCTTAATTCTTAACCTAGGGAGAACTGGGGAAGACGCCAGCTAATTTCACTTCGTCATAGTGATGCTTAACATGTCGTCTGTTTATAAGAAGAGTAAGCGTATTGTTCCCGTGGATGGCGATTACTTTATATGGCCCTTTCCATATGGGCGAGAGAGCTTTGCGTAGCCTTAGATGATTTTTCAGGTAAACAAAGTCGCCTACTTTATATTGGACCGGACGGGTCCTGTGGTCGTAATAGTTCTTAGATCTTTCTTTTGAATGTTGAATGTTTTGGACTGCCCGTTCCCAGGACAATTTTAGCCGATGTTGGAGCATGCGGATATAGTCAGGGTATGTAGTGAGGTCTTGGTTAAAGACGGAATCAGGGATGAAGGTTTTATGTCCGAACAGCAGTTCGTATGGTGTGAAATTGGTGGTGCAGTGGACTGCAGAGTTGTAGGCCAAGATGGCTGTGTAAACGTAACGAGGCCAGTCATCCTGGTTCTCGTTAACGTAAGATTTTAAATATTCCTTGAGGGTGGAGTGACTCCTTTCCAGAGCCCCTTGAGTTTGAGGATGGTACGGGGTAGACCAAATCTGTTTTATTTTTAAAAAGTCACACGTTTTCTTGAATAGGTCCGCGGTGAAGTTTGTTCCTTGATCCGTAAGGATGGATCTCGGGATGCCAAATAAAGAAATGAAATGTACTAACGAATCTGTTGTTTCTTCTGTTGTTACGCTACGTAGAGGATATGCAACCGAGAATTTAGTCAGATCGTCCTGTATCGTGAGTATGTATTTGAGTTTTGCGGGACCGGATTCAGGGAGTGGACCAACGATATCCAATGCTATTCGTTGGAATGGACTAGTAGAGGTAGTAGTAATTTGCATTGGTGCTCTATTCGTTCTTCTAAGGGCTTTATTTGATTGGCAAGATGAACAGTTTTTTATGTAAGTTTCGACATCGGTTTTCATTCCTTTCCAATAGTATCGTTCTTGAATTCTGCTTAGCATTCGATTGCAGCCCAAGTGGCCGGCAATCGGAAGGTCGTGATTTTCCTTTAGTATTTTCTTTATTTCACTGAGACTTGGGTATACAATGTTATTATGATAAATATTTATAGTTATATTGGTTTCATGGAAAAGGTAAACTAGCATGTTGTATATTTTAGCAAAAGAGTGTTTTTGGAATTGATTCTTAAAATCGGATATGGCAATTTCATTAATTTCGTTTGTGGAGGTCGACATGATATGGTTTCTGATAGTTTTTAAGGTTTGGTAAATTTCGGGGTAAGTACTTTCGTCGAAGTGATGTACCTTATTGTAAATAAGGTAAATGGATTTGTTATTTATTTCAGGAAGTTTATCGAATGAGTATAATTCCTTTTCTATCTGTCGAATTTCTTCTGCGTTAGTAAGGTTTTCTAATATTTCCGGGACATATGCATTGGAATCGTCTAGGTCCATGGATGTGGGAATGATAATGGATTTGCAATGAGTTTTTAGGAGGGACTTGTTATGTTCTAGGATTGTCGTGTTGAAATTCATATTCTTGTTGTTGATGTCTTTTAGGAATTTGGAGTAGTCGTTATCATTTGAGGTAGCAGGTTGTTGTAATGGTGGATCGGAGTCTTGGGGTGTCGTTTCTATTGTTTCGGGGTTAGGACTAGGAGGGTTTAGTGGAATTTGGTTTTCAGGATTTGTAATAGAAGGATGCAGTGAGTTTTGTATTTCAGGGTTAGGAGTGGTAAGGGTGCCTACACCTGGAGGTGGTACAGGATCATTGGATTTAGAAGGTATCGTTGGGTTAGAAGCATCAGTGGGATTTGTTGGATTAGTAGTTTCAGGACTGTATGGAAGTGGGATTTCGTTATCGTCTTCCAGCAGGTCGATGCAGGGCATGCTATCACCATCATTATCGGAAACAGTGGGAAGTTGTATGTCTAAGTCCTCCAACGTAAGGGGACTGAAGGGTTGGCTATAATCACTATAACCAAGGGGATCTCCTGGATTTGGATCTTGAATTGGATTAGAAGGGGCAGGGTTTTCAGGTTGATCCGGATCTTCGGGTATTATAGGATTTACTGGATGACGAGAGAGGGCGTCAGCCGCGGAGTTGAGTCTACCTTTGCGGTAAACGATTTCATATTCGAATTCCTCGAGCTTGAGGCGCCAGCGTTGCATTTTGCTACTTGGGTCTTTATGGTTAAATAGCCATCTAAGGGGTCTATGATCGGTAATTATTTGAAATTTTCTTCCATAAAGGTAGGGTCTGAAGGTTTTGCAGCCGAAAAGAATTGCAAGAAGTTCTTTTTCAGTGGTGCTATAGTTGACTTCGCTTTTATTAAGTGTGCGTGAGGCATATGCAACGGGTCGGTCTTTACCGATGGGACCCTGGGATAGGACGGCGCCAATAGCGTGGTTTGAGGCATCACAGGTGAGGATGAATGGTTGGGAGAAATCAGGGTAACAGAGGACTGGAGCGGTGGTAAGTTTCTGCTTTAGTAGGTCGAAAGCAACTTGCTGCTGGTTTTCCCAATTAAAGGGAGTATCCTTTTTGAGTAGGGTTGTAAGGGGTTTGGAGATTTTTGAAAAATCTGGAATGAATCGGCGATAGTAGGAAACGAGTCCGAGGAAGGATTTAATGTCTTTGGGTGAGTTTGGAATTGGGAACTCGACAACGGCTTTAATTTTATCTGGATTGGGTTTGACTCCTTCGGTCGTGATTATATGGCCGAGATAAGCGACCTCACGTCTAAGGAACTCACACTTATCTGGCTGGAGTTTGAGGTTGAATTCTCGAAGTCTTTGGAATACTTCTCGTAAGTTCTGAATTGAAGAGGACAGATCAAATGAATATGTTACAATATCGTCGAGATACACGAAGCAGCGGATGCCCTGTAGGCCAGATAGGGCTGTATTCATCAGCCGTTGAAATGTGGAAGGTGCATTTTTGAGACCGAAGGGCATGCGGGTGAACTGGAAGTGGCCCTGAGGCACATTGAAAGCTGTTTTTTCGGGGTTATTAACTGGAATTTGATGGAATCCTGATGCTAGATCTAGGGTTGAGAAATATTTACTGTTGCCGAGTTGATCTAGGATTTCCGTTATTTGGGGAATAGGATAGGTATCACCTATTGTGATGTCATTCAGTTTTCTATAATCAATGACAATTCGCCATTTTTGTTCACCGGAGGCATCAAGTTTTTTTGGTACCACCCAGATTGGTGAGGACCATGGGGATACAGAGGGTTCTATGATTTCTTGTTGGAGCATTTTATTAATTTGTTTTTCTACTTCTTGTTTATGGACTTCAGGGAATCTGTAGGATTTAGTATGGATTGGAACTTCGGATGTTGTTTTTATGTCGTGTTTAATAGCATTGGTATAAGAGAGTTTCTCATGAGGTAGATGGAATATGTCGGAAAAGTCGGAGCATAGTTGCAGGAGAGCGTCAGCTTCTTCCCCGTTTAAATGATCAATTCTTAGCATGCTGAGAACTTGTTGAGTTCTTTCAGCGGAATTAGTATGATTTGTGTGATTTATATGGTTGACAGCGATTGAGTCGTTGTTGGATTGAAAAATGGAACTGATAGGCGTCAGCCTTAAATTGAGGTTTGTTTTTAATGTAATTGAGGATTCAGAGGTGTTGATAACTGTGAGGTTAACTCTTTTATTTTCTTTAACCCGGACGAGGCAATTAGCAATTAGGAGGTTGTCAGACGGACTTTGATCTAGAATGAGACCTTCCTTTAGGTCAGCATTGGAAACTGAGCATTCTATTACCTTTTCAGTGCGGGCTGGAATAATGTAATAGGGATCGGTAAAGTATAATTTGAGGTTATGTTTACCGAGTTTGAGAACTTCTTCTGTGAAGTTAATACTGCCTTTGAAATTGTTGAGAAGGTCGTTACCTACGATACCATCATAAGGGAAGTCTATGTTTTCGATTACGTGAAATTTGTGTTTGATAGAATCCTTGTTATTCAGGGGAATAGTCAAATTGAAAGAGCCTAATGTTGGGATGGAGTCGTCGGTGGAGTTGAATCCTTTTAGTTTCAGTATCTCTCCACTAAGGAGTGTGTGAGATTTAATAACTGATTTTTTTAGGAGACTGATGGAAGAGCCTGTGTCAACCAGGAGAGATAGGGGCAATTCGGAGGATGTGGTATTTATGACGACGTGTGGTAACGATTTCTTGGACGGGTCAAACGATATTTCGTAAATTTGATTTTCTTTATTTATTTTTGAAAGTGGTAGATATGATTCTGCAGATACAGCAGATTTGGCAGATTCAACGGATTTGGTAGATTTCGCGAATTTGGAAGATTTCGCGAATTTGGCAGATTCAGCGGATTTGGCAGATTCAGCGGATTTGGCAGATTCAACGGATTTGGTAGATTTCGCGGATTTGGTAGATTTCGCGGATTTGGTAGATTTCGCGAATTTGGCAGATTCAGCGGATTTGGTAGATTCAGCGGATTTGGTAGATTTCGCGAATTTCGTAGATTTCGCGAATTTGGCAGATTCAGCGGATTTGGTAGATTCAGCGTATTTGGTAGATTCAGTGGGTTTGGTAGATTCAGTGGATTTGGTAGGTTCAGTGGATTTAGTAGATTCAGAGGATTTGGCAGATTCAGTGGATTTGGCAGATACAGTGGATTTAGCAGGTTTAGCGGATTTGGTAGATACAGTGGATTTAGTAGGTGCCTTTCGATATAGGAACGAAATAGGACGAGGCGTTGGACTCACGGGACACCGCCGGGAGCCCATTATTCGTTTAAATCATCGGAGGTGTTATTGTCAATTTCGTCGTGTCCTTCATCGTCCTGTTGGGTAAAGTTTACTTTACGAAATTGTTGGTTTGGAAATTGTTGGTTTGGAAATTGTTGGTTGTTGTTATTTGGGGATCTTTGATTCCTTATTTTGTTGTTGTATTCCCGTTTCCTACAGTTTTCGATACTATGACCCGGGAATTTGCAGTAACGGCAGACTAAGCCGGAAGTGGTAGGGTTGGAAGAGGTTTGAGCCTGAGGGGTTGTTGATTGATTGTTGGGCCGGTTAGGTGGTTTGACGAAACGGTTGTTAGAACCTTTTGACTGTTCCGGTGAGGGCTTTCTATAAAGAGTCTGTTGGATTCTTTCTTCGGATATGGCAAGGTTGATCGCTTCATTTAGGTTTTTGGGGGACCTACACCTGACGATGTTTGAAATCCTCGGGTATAGCCCCATCAAATAATGGTGGAGGGCAAGGTCTTCCATGGCGGCTGTCCTGCCAGGAAGTTCCTTTACCTTCGTATTCGATAAAGAAATTTCGGTTAGGAGTTGTGATAAGCAGGTCTCCACCCGCAAGGAGTACTGACTAACATTTTCATTTTGGCCCTGTTTGCATTCCTGCAGGTCGGTAAGAAGATGGGAGTAGTGTTTCCTTTCACTAAATTGTGTTTTCAGAAAATCTTTGAGTTGTTCCCAATTATTGAATTCTTTTATTGAGCACGCAACTTCTGCCTTGTCCTGTAGCTGACATAGGATGTACTTGAATACAATGTGTTTTTGCACTTCCGTTGCGAGGTTATAAGCGTTATTACAGTTTATTATGAAGGAGTTAAGTGTTTCCCTACTTCCGTCATAGGGTTTAACGAATTTTAGAAGAATGTTGAGATCTATGTTAAGACCTGAGCTGTTAGGGGTTTTCTTCCCTTTTTTCTTTTCGAAGTCCACCACTGGGCTTGTTGCCCTTTCGTCTTCCGACAGTGGTAGTTCTATGTCTTGGGGAACCTGGAGTTGGTCTTTGAGCGCCTTGGATTCAGACATTTTACACAATTACGTAGCTTAGAATAGCACAAAGAAATAAAACCTAAACACGGCTTATAATTAACAACACTGTTGCACACAAAGGAATTGTCTATAATATAATTTTAATGAAAGGCCAGACTCACAGCGACAATGTTGCGTAGACTGCGAGCACGGCGACGACGGGAAGTGATCGCATTCCTGCGATAAGGCGACTCGAACTCGGCGGGACACGGGGCTTGAAGCGGCGATTATTGTTGGCGAGTGGATGATGCGATTGATGTCTTACAGGCAGGCAGGATACAGCGGTGTTTGTAGGATTCGGTGATGTTTCTTTCCAGGATGCAGTGGAGATAGTGGGATGCGAAGATGAGTCCAGTTCCGATATAGCAGGATACGGTGAGCGGCGACGGTAACACACCACGATAAACGATATGGTAAGTATAAAGTTTTTGAAGTAAAGTTTTGTTATATAAATTTCACTTTTTACACAAAGCACGAAAGTGTACGGAGACGAACCGGGAACCACTTATATTGATCCCTTTACGCTGCCACCAATGTTAGAACGGACTCGGGGATTTAGGTTTTAAAAAAAGATATTTAATTACACTAGAAATGGTAAGTAAAAACACACGAGTTAATTTGGAGGTGGCAACCGTCACGCGCGAAGAGTTGGAACCGACTGGCTATGCCGCGAGCCCGAGAAGCGGGCGAGCCGGACTCTAGACTAAAAATGCTGATGCAGCAGGAGACAGTACTGGTCAGCCCTTATGCTAACATTGAAAGGGTGTAACAGTACGATATGCGCTCGGTATAAAATAAGTCACCAAGTTTGAGCCGGTGCTAAACGAAAAATTGCCGACGATCATGATCAGCACCGACTCCAAATTGGTAGCTACATTTTCATGTTAATATGTATTTCAATACACAAACTTACGCCTCGTTGATCGAGTGGTTTAAATACCGGGCCAAGATCTCGGGGTCCCAGGTTCGATCCCCGGGTCGAGCAACAAATAGTTTCGAATTTTCGAACGTTGCTCGGGTTTGTGATCACCAACCCGCACTTGGCAAGCGTGGTAATTATGCCCGTACCCATCATTGCTGTGGCAACTTGAATTCAATGATGAAGATTTTTTTAAGTTCAATGTTAGGCCATTAAAAAAAATATAAGGCCGTTACCGTTAGTTTAGTTAGTGAGTAACTAACTAAACTAAAATGATGAGACTCAAAATACTATTCACTAACTCAACAGCGATAAAAAAAATTTGGTTCTACCGATACCTTAGGAACCAATATTAGGGGGAAAATATCACGAACTAGTAATTACCTAAACTCTAGAAAAAATCTTAGAGATAACTAATAGAACCTTGTTTTGACGTCTGCCCGTCCTCTTTTAATTTAGTTTAGGAAAAAAACCAAATCATCCAAAACGAGTTGTAAACATGTCGGATAACTGGAACGCCGTGAGCGGTTACAGTTTCGACATAGCCCTACGATTAACGAAGTATAAATTAGTTAGGTACCTATAATACATTTTGGCCCGCCATATTATACGTGGCCCATTTTTTTAAGCTACACGGATTCGTAATAGGTTGTTCTATTCCAATTCTTCAAGGATAGTCTCATGTCAAAATTTCATAGCTGCTGGTTACAGGCCTCTGACTGACAGATTTATAGGGACCAACGCCATGAGTGGCTTCTCAAGCACGATGTAATCTCCGCATCTTTCTATATCCAAGCTAATTCAGAAAGAATCGTTTCCTACCGGGATCGAAAGCAGGACCTTTGTAGGCGGAGCACCGAACTACTACACCATGGGTCGTCTAGTAAAATTAATTGAAAAATAACGTTAGTTCCGCGAAAATCAAAATTGTGAAGTTATGCCTTTTGCTTGATAATTATGCAGAATTCCATTTATTAACAAAACAATATTTATTTGAAAACTGCTTTGCTTTGTATTTCCGCATTATATTATAATCACGTAGAAAGTAGGCAATACCTGGTCTTGGGTTTTTTTTTTCAAACCATTATAACGTAATTTAGAAAGTTTACCGATAAGTGTTGTCGACCAGCTTTACTGTGGTACGTTATCTCTTGACAAACTGAGATGATAAAATAACCATAATTTACTTGGCTATCGCTTTAGTATTCAGTTCTTAGGGTCAATCCATAAAGCCAGAGAAAAGAGAGGCAAAAACAAAAATATTGAAATAAAACAAAAAATCCGGGTGCTAAAATAACTATTTCAAACCTCTACGATCCCAGAATTCAATTTACAGGTGCAATCACCAACCAAAGCGACTGCGGATATATTGAGCTAATCACGGCCACTTGGTTGATGAGTGTCCCCGTCTGCGAATTGTGTTCTGGGATCGTAGAGCTCGTTTATTTCTTTTTAAAAACCTTAAAAACTGATTCTAGATTTGATGTGACTTTTGACACAACTTTTAGAACGCCAAAAGGAAAGTCATTTCGAGTTTCCAGAGTTTATCTCTCATAATTCCAAGGTTGACCCATTTTTTTGGGCTGAAAAGTACTTTTGGAGAGGTGTTTGTAAGCAGAGAGAGAGAGACTGATGTAAGATGCTGATGTTGATGCAACCAAATACAACTAAATATCAGGAATCCATGGTGGGGTCGAACGTCCCGTTGGTCTAGCGGTCCAAATACCGGATATCAAGATCTCGGGGTCCCAGGTTCGATCCCCGAGACAGGCAACGATAAAGTTTCAAATTTTCCAAAATTGCTCGGTTTTGTGATCACCAACCCGCATTTGGCAAGCGTGGTGTTTATGCCAGTACCCATCATTGCCGTGGTAACTTGAATTCAATGATATGGGCCTTAGGCCTTATTTCGCATCACAACGTACGAATATTCGAATCCATCTGTCCCTATTACTCATACTGATGTGTTAAAGTATCTGAAAGAGACAGATACATACGAGCTACGGCTAGTCCACAAGTTCAAAGTCGCTCAGCGGGCTATGGAAAGAGCTATGCTCGGAGTTTCTCTTAGGGACAAAATGAGGTGATCCGGCAGAGAACTAAAGTTACCGACATAGCCCACCGGATTAGCAAGCTGAAGTGGCAGTGGGCTGGCCATATTAGCCGCAGAACCGACAACCGCTGGGGTAAACGAGTTCTTGAGTGGAGACCGCGTCTCGGCAAACGTAGTGTAGGACGCCCTCAGGCCAGATGGAATGATGATTTGCGCAAGGTGGCTGGCAGGAGCTGGATGCGAGAAGCTGAGGATCGACCTAAGTGGCGTGCAATTGGAGAGGCCTAAGTCCAGCTGTGGACTGTGATAGGCTGATGATGATGATGATGAAATACGAGCTTCGTGTTGCAGAGTAAGGCATCTTTTCCCTGCAGTGGGATGATTATAGGCTGTTACTTTACTTTCTTTTACTTTACATGGTAAGGCACAATAATCGAATTGGAAAACCTTTTACTCTACATACTGTGAAATATTTTGTAAAAGAAACGGGATATGTTAGTTCTTTCTTAGTTACCATGTGAATTGACCCCTACTCTTCTATCTATAAAGTCTGTCGATTTAATTTATGTCAACATATTTAATTCAAACTCCAATCTCAAGTTACATATTGCTTGTCGAACACGCTATTTACTGCTACAACATGATAAAATGAAATCCGATACAAATCAATTTAGAATCGCCCAAATCATTTGTCAGTGAAAAAATATCAATATCGTCAAGGATATTTATGACGCGGATCAGATTAACAAATATAAAAATAATTTAGGCCGCCAGCGCAAAAGTGGCATAACCCGAACTATCGTCGTTTTTAGTCCAATTGTTGCCCACTGTTCAAAAAGTGATATATTTTCATATCCAAATGACCCAATGTTGTTAGAAATACTATTTACAAATTTGGTATCGCCCAATCGTATCGTACTTGGTAGGATACTGAAGATAACATTATCACCATTTTCCATTTGCCGTCAGTTATATTATATGCTTAGCTCCCTTGATCCTATAAGGGCTCCCCACATAAACACGATACGACGTCGCATCGTGCATTGTGATACGTTGCGACGCCGTTTCATGGAAATCTACATAGTAAAAAATCACAAAACGAAGTCGCAACGTGTCACGATGCACGACGCGACGTCGTATCGTGTTTATGTGTTGGAGCCCTTAGGTAAGCTAATTCCTTTCTATTTACCTTCGGCTAAATTAAAAACAATTACATTACAACCAAACTTTATTTTTACTTCTTAACTTGCATAGGTTCAAAATACAAAAGTTTTTAAGCTATTGCATAGCTTCTATCGCGGGCCTTGAGCGTGGAGACCGAATCCAGAAATTCCGTAACGAAAATAACCTAACACCCCCCACTCCGACCGGCACAAAGCTATTGCATAGCTTCTATCGCGGGCCTTGAGCGTGGAGACCGAATCCAGAAATTCCGTAACGAAAATAACCTAACACCCACCCACTCCGACCGGCACAGCGGTGATACTTTTTAGTTTTATAATTGCATAAGTTGATAAAAAATGCTATGCAACTTTACCGCAGCAGTCTCCGAGTGCCACACGTCTTTTTTAGGGTTCCGTACCCAAAGGGTAAAAACGGGACCCTATTACTAAGACTTCGCTGTCTGTCCGTCTGTCCGTCTGGCCGTCTGTCCGTCTGTCCGTCGCTCTGCCACCAGGCTGTATCTCAAGAGCCGCGATAGCTAGACAGTTGCAATTTTCACAAATTATGTATTTCTGTTACCGCAATAACAACAAATACTAAAAACGAAATAAAATTTATATTTAAGGGGAGCCCCCATATAAAAATCGCCATTTTTTGCCTACTTTTGCTCGATATCATTAAATGTAACAGGTAGGCACTGCATTAACTAGTCAATGGTACGGAACCCTTCGTGCGCGAGTCCGACTCGCACTTGGCCGATTTATTTATAGTAGGCGGTTAGTTTACAAACACGAAAAATGTGGGTTAGGCCACTTTTGTTCTGCGGCATCGTTCGTTTGCTATTCCATGGTTTATTCTATGTGAGCAATTAAGTTGCAACTCTAGAATTATCTTAGAAAAATACGGGCATCAGCATATTCTCTTCACCATTGGTCAATCTCAATCAAGTGAAAACAACATGACCAGTGCAAATAGATATGTTCATGCGTACACATGTTTGCACTGCACGACGCATGGCTCAGAATCAGCGTTTACTACCACTGGACCAAACGGGTGAGGGCTCATGACGATTTAAAGTAACGGCCTATAACTGTCCCACTGCAGAGCAATGGCCTCCATCATTGAATTCCAGGTACCATAGCAATGAAGATGACGATGATGATTAAAACTTACCGCCATGCAACACCTTCACCTCCTCGTAAGTCGGAGACTTCCATATGCTGGTCTGGGTTTTCTTCTTTCTATAAACTGAGAGATCCTTCCACGCCAGCGTGAGGTTCTCAGGGTTGTCACCGAGGCTGCCAAACTCATCGTCCTCCCAGTTGACAATAGCTCCCGTGAGGACATTGCGGGTCGGTAACTTCAGGCCAAAGTCCTTCATTTTGGGTTCACCTCATTTGGTACTGTGGACAAAGGTTAAAGTTAATAAGGTTGGTACACAGTATTATGAGATTTTTATCTTTAGTGCTACTATATTTTTGACGGCCCGGATGGTGTTCAACCACCCTGCTGGTTCCGGGGTCGATTCCCGGAGGGGACAGTTCAGAAGACGATCTTTTTTTAAATTAGCTTTTGTCTAGAAAGGGTGGGGAATTATAGTCATGCTTAAAAGGCACACGATAAGAATAATTATTTTTAACCGAATAAAAAAAAGAGATGTATAATGAAATACTTTTCTTCTTATATGTTCCTAAGTATGAAGGGAAGTTCGACCCTCAACACTGAGAAACACGAAGCAAGGAGGTATAATATGCCATTTTAGGGTATTGACCGTTTCTGATTATAACATTTAGTGATCCATAGTTCAAACTTGGTTGATATTTTAGTTAGAAAAGAAAATTACACACCCATATATAGAAAGTTGCTGGACACAGGGACGCCCTTGCATGTTACGTGGGTAAAACTGAAAATGTTTAGAAAATGAAAAACGGCTTAATGTAGAAAGTTGCCAATACTTTTATTGTTTTTCGAAGTAATTTTCGTTCCTCTCTACACATCGTCGCATTCGATGGAACCACTGAGAAAAGCAGTGAGCTCATTCTTCCTTAGCTTCCTTCTCTTCTATAGCATTTTCGTACGCTTTCACCGCATCTTCAGGGCTCGTAAAGCGAATACCTCGAATTTTATCTTTAGTTCTTGGAAATAAATGAAAGTCGCAGGGCACCAGGTCAAGACTGTATGGCGGATGACTCATTATCTCGACACCTGCCATAGTCAAATATTCAATAGTCCGTTTTGCGGAGTGCGCTGAAGCATTGTCGTGGTGAAGGAGGATCCTGCTTCGAGGGCGCTGCTGTCGGATTTTTTCAAGACAACAGGCAAACGGCGATTGACATACCAGTCTGCAGTAACTATCCTTCCATCTTCTAGCACAACTGTCGCGAAATGACTTTTCCGACCAAAGAATGAGGCAATCATCTTTTTTCCTTGACTTCTTCCTTTCTTTACCTTAGTTGGCCGATCCTCGAAAGAAAACACCCACTGAGTTGATTGTCTTTTGGTTTCGAGTTCGTAGCAATATATTCAGCTTATTAATATGTTTGTTTAGTCTGGATAGTAGTATTATATTATCTGTGGTCTGGATCACCAGGTTGGATCTCATGTCAATACAGGCCGTACAGTGGAGTCTTAGTAATAGGGTCCCATTTTTAACTTTTGGTTACGGAACCCTAAAATTTAAGTTCACCTAACTAAGAATTATAATAAAAAAATTTATATAGAAACTTTATGCAAAGAAAATCATCTAAATCGGTCAATCTGGTAAAAAAAAGTTATGCGTCAAATTAAGAACCTCCTATTTATTCGTCGGTTCAAAACAGGACCGTTACCACTTGTTGTAATGTATCTACTGACTTTATTTATATTCTAAATATTGAAATAGGATAAATATTTTATGTTCCGATCGCGTTACGGCGGAAGGCGACTGCATTTTATTTTCTGGTCCAGTCTGCCCACTAAGTAAAATCAGTAGAATCAATTTTATTCCGGCAAATAGGCCCCAGGAGGAGCTTTTACACGTCCCAATATTTAAACCTACCACTGCTACGGGACAAGTCTGTGCTAGAGCCCATTCAGTCAGTTGTCAGTCTTTTAATAAATAAATGTAGGTACAATAAAAAAATAAAAACGCATGGTAGTAATTAAACGATTTATTGCCATACTTTTCTATAATTTAAATGATCATTAAGTTAATGACCTATAACGCCATTACTGCATAGTGACAAGATGAACCCTCTGGCTTCCATTACACTCAATGCTATCAATTGGTACAAATTGCCACCTAGAGTTTTGTGGTACCAATTTTAGAAGTCATTCACGCAGCTCCAAGAATCCATTACTAGACTATGTCTGAACTACGGTCTCGGATGAACACAACTGATATTAGAACGTTCGTGTGTGATTTAAAGTTGAAAATTGATTGCTTAGGGCAAGACATCACACTGTACCTATACCATTACAAACAACAGACTGTGCAGTGCAATGTTTTTGAGGTTAAGTAAAGAATCTTGGCATCAACACGTGGAGCAATAATTAAGCAAATAAAAGTTGTTACAGTTTGTTATCTTCATTCCTAGATAAAAATTAAAACATTTATATTCCCATACAAAAAGTAAACTAAAATGACAGGTTTCACTCCTGCCCTAATGGAAATTGAACCTTACGTAGATGACATAAGTTTGAATGCTACAATTTTAAAGAGCACTGAAATGTTCTTGTGGCGCTCATTTGGCTAAGACCTTTTGCGGTCTTTGATTGTGTTTAGTTTTATAAAATATCTGTCTTCAATACTTAACTGTACATTAAAGTTACCGGCCAAGTGTAAAAATGAAAAAGATGGGAAGAGCTTCACATTCATCATTTAAAATTACAATAAACATAGCAATAATCAATAGAAATAACAACAATAAAACCAATACTAATTTAGATATGTCAAAAGATATAAAAATAGTCACCGTGTCAAATTTTATTCATCACACGCATTAAATTACAAATTTTTCAAGTTTATATACTGATATTATAAGTGCAATTAAGTTGCTAAAATATCAAATAAAGTTTTTTTTTTTCTTAAAACATATTTGGTATAGTCTAAGTTGCCGTAAGGTATTCGTCAATAATATAAAAGGACCTCCTCAACAAATAAATCAATAAGTCTTTGATGTTACATATTCTTAGAACCACTAACCACTTCTGTAAATTAAAAAATGTCAACTTGATAGTTTGACTGGTTAAAACGCTTGAAGGATTGGTCTAGTGCGAGGATTGCCTGCCTAACAACATCTCTATTGTGGTTTTAAATCCCATTTAAGAAGTACTCTTTCATGTGGTTTCTCTGTGTGTTCTTTTACTGGGAGTCCCTTAACCCTTAATGTATTTTGCAAATATAGCTTAATCCTGGTAAATGTCAGTTAAAAAACAAAATTCCACACGAAGGCAAAATAAAAGGGACGTATGTGTTTTTTTATACACCTGAATGTCCTTTGCAAAACTAACCAGAAGGATTAAAATATTTAGGCTAGGGAGACTATACTGACTGGTATTTCGAGTGCCCTAAAGTGCCCACTAAAAAGATCTTGCTTAGGTTAATTGTGAAGGGAAAACGCTTCTTCCTGTCTTGTTTAGGCTGTGCTTTACAGAACTTAGAGTGTAATAAGCGGAATTACTAATTAACAAATAAATACATACATTAATAATAACGTTCAATACAGGGGAGGAGTCTCCCAAGGCTCATGGTTAGATCCAT
The DNA here is from genome assembly GCA_949315895.1 of Anania crocealis. NCBI lineage: Eukaryota > Metazoa > Arthropoda > Insecta > Lepidoptera > Crambidae > Anania > Anania crocealis. The sequence continues at coordinate 4,972,560 of OX438882.1, read as the reverse complement.
TGCATAAATAATCAATAAATATCGACTGGTCAACCATTCCGAAGCCTCAAAAAGCAATAAAGATATCTATTTGAAAATACAGAGTGATTTATGTAAATTAATAAGTGCTAATCAAATGTATCATAAAATAAATTAAACTATGTAAATGAAATGCCACACTGATAAGGTTTCATTTACAACCAAGACTAGTATTCATAGTCCAATCTTGGATTTTAATGTAGTAATCAGGAATTCAAGAGCGGTCTCAGGCATGTGATATTAAAATTTCAATTTCCTCTAATCGAAATTAGTTGTATTTAGTTTGAAACTGCTCATTTATAAAACAGTAAATTATTGTTAACCAACTTTGATATATTCGATATACATAATAAAGTTTTATAAATAGCTTGACTTGACTTGACAATGGACTAATAATTTTGAGCTGGTGCATAACAAACGGCGGTGATTAGTTGTTTTACGCGGACTAGAAATGTCTACTACTTTAGATTTAGTACATCATTTATTTATGACAGTCTTATTTGTTTTTTAAGTCTAGTTTGACTATATAACTTTTGAATCACGTTGTCGTTTCTTTAGTGAAAGTTCTTTGAACTGATTTTTTGAGTTCTCTAGTTACTGATGTACCCAAACACATGGTTTTTGATTGTTTAAGATTTTTCAACAAACCACAAAAACAGACTGAAATATGAGTTACCTTGTCCCATCAATAACTATTCTTTCCACCAAAAGTGCCCATTGGCACCATAAGAAGACAACCAGACCAAGGGTACCAACCGACCAACCGAAAAAACTCAAGAAACCCTGCAATTAAATTAGGACAATCTTCTTTTTTTTATGATTACGCTTCAAGGATGATCTAGTGTCAGAATTGTCTAATTCGTCTACTAAGGCATCTGTAGTGCCTTGGTTTTACGACGATCTTGAGACTTCCTTCTTCCAAAACAAAACTATATCCCTCCACCCTTTCTAGACCTAACCAAAGAATATTAAGACAAATATTCTTTGACCTAACTAAGCCAATTTAGAAACGCTCATTTTCTGAATTGACCCTACCGGGAATCGAACTCGCCCCGAGTTCTTGCGTAGTAGGCGGAATCTTAATCTTAATCAGAAGCTAAAACAGGGAAACATGGGGGTAAATGAACCTGTACTACCATTATTCTGTGTCTTGTATATGTCACCGTAAAATTGTGAGATCTGTCAGTTTACAAAACAACGCGTGAGATTATAAACTAACGGTGGGTTAGGTTAGGTTAGATTGTAATCCATCGACGTTCAATTATGAACTGACGAAGTTCCCAATTTTACGGTGACATATTAGATTTCTTTTTAGATATATCTCCATACTAATATTTTTAATGCTACCATAAGTCTCTTTGCTAATTCTTCACGCTTAAACCGCTTAATCTAGAGAAAATTAGGTATACTTAGAGATAGTTTCTAAACTAAAAATAACAAAGGATTGTATTCAACCTTGAAAGGAATTGTGAATAGGGAATCAATATTTTCTTTAATAGGTATTGAGAATAACAGATAGCAATTGCAAAAACGTTTGCTGATCTCTATAAGGAAAGCGAAATAATTGGGAACACTATTTTGGAAGTGCGATAATTAACCGGCTTCAAAACGAACAAAGCGGCGGGCAGTACTAGTAGTAGTAGCTAATATGCATTGTGTTGTTTTCTAAGTTATAAGTTGAGGCTTACTAATAGGAATGTTATCAATTTATTATAATATAGTTATTGTGCCCCCAATAAAAGTGAACGAAAAGGTTTATCAGATATTTGACATTGCTGTGATTTTTTAAATATTAGTCCTATTGTGGATATGTTGTTATAAGTTTTGTGTCTATTACGACATAAATAACATTCCTCATTATGTTAAGTGTGTGTCATGCTCACTCTCCATAATCTAAATAACTTCGTTTAATTAACAGAGCCGAAATATGTAAAGTATGTTTGGATCTTCTTAATAACGAATTTATTCAACTAGATACGTAAGGTAAATTGTTAATGGAGGACCGGAAAATGCTTTTTTTTTCCGAATGAAATGCCTCCTTAGAAACTGTGACCGTGCTACGCGCGCCCGTATATACTCATCTATTTTTCCCTGTCTGAAACCTACTCTAAATCGTTGTTATGAGCGAGAGAGAGGTATAGTCTATTATATGGATGTCGTGTTGCAGAGTTCCAAATTCTCACTTAAAGTCGTTTTTGATCATAATCATCATCATCATCAATTAAAACAGATTTTGAGTCTGCCTCAAAGCGTCCTAATCTATACTAATATTATAAAGCTGAAGAGTTTGTTTGTTTGTTTGTTTGAACGCGCTGGAGGAAGTACTGGTTCGAATTGAAAAAATATTTTTGTGTTGGATAGTCCATTTATGGAGGAATCCTTTGGGCTATAATATAACATCACGATGCGATCAATAGGGGCCAAGCATCAGTGAAAAATGTTGCAAAACTAATCGCGTCATAATAACAGAAATTGACGCGTACGAAGTCGCGGGCAACTGCAGCTAATACAATATAATTCCTTCAGTTAAAAATCTATCTAACCCACAAATTTCCACTTACTGGGACTACTTACTATTGAGGTACCCAGACAATGTAAGTATGGACGAATTCCTCATTGAATAATTTTATGGTGCGAATTTAAGTTTATAGTGACAAAAGGTCACTATAAACTTTCCGTAAATTGCCTTTGCTTGCGTTCTTCAATATGTTTAACAAAATTATACCTAATTCAATTTTATGATAATACAATTTTAATTTGATACATGAAACATCTATCGGTAAATTTCTGTAATTTACATAACTCAGTCTTACTTTACACACGCAAGTTCGGATTGGGGAAAGTGATTAGTCTAAAGCTACCCATATATTTGCACCGATTAGATCCTTATTTATCTTTATGGAATTTGAAACTTGAATATACAGTTCTTTGAATAAAAACTTATCCACCTTTTTTTGACCCACCTAAAGCCGTCGAAAAATTTTTCTTCATGAAATTACATTTAAGTATATTCAAGTTACATAGAACAGCAATTTATATATATATATAATTTGACGACCATTTGGATCAGCGGTAGTAAATACTGCTTCTGAGCCGAAGAGATCGAACCGGTCGCGCGGGTTCGATCCCCGCACGCACAGTACAAATATTTGTGTGCATGAACATGTCTGTTTGTACTGGTCTGGGTGTTTTCTATGTATTATAAGTATTTATTTACAAAAAAAAAAGTATACAAGTAAGTTTATCGGTTGTCTAGTACCCCATACGACAGGGTACTTATTAGTACCTTAATTTGGGACTAGATGGCTCTGTGTGGCCCAGTGAGGCATGTCTTAAATATTTATTTATTTATTTTATTTATTTTATTTATATAATTGTAGCTGAACTAAAACTTGAAAGTATTTTTGGTATAGTTAAGTTTTATAGAGATTTTAGACGGAGAAACTTTTACACTGTAACGTGTAACAGTTTTTATTAATCTATTAAAATTTTATCTTTATCATGACGTTCATTTCGAACTAGATTTTTACCCGCAGCTCTGTCCGCGTGAAGTAAACGTTATACCACGTGGGCGGAAACCTGTGCCCAGCAGATAGAAAAATGTCTATGGCCATTCGCTAGGTCTTATCTAAATTTGTAGCTTTAATAAAACGCGATTTTGTAGTAAGGCGTGAAAGCAGACCCGGCGGAGAGAATTACTTTCGCATTTACAATACATACTAGCTTATCACCGGCTACGTCATATCGCGCAGGTATCCCATCGGTATTACTGGTGTCCCACTTATGGACACAGGTTTGACACTACACCTGTGCCAAGCTGTAAGATACAAAATAGCCTAAGTGCTTTCTCAGATTGGGATGGTGGGATCTACCTCCTAGTGGTCCACCCTGGGCAACGGCATCTTTGGTGTTTTAACTAATGATAACGGTTAACAGATCCATCTGCAGTGGTAGGCTTCGTAAGAGGCTGCCTGCAGATGCTACCACCCTCCTGCTGGAGTCCAGCGCTTTTTCTGTGTTCCGCTGGTGTGAGGGAGAACCAGTGCCTCTGGGTAAGCCTTTTCTATCTTAGGCTTCTACTTAACCGTAGAGTTAAGTATGTAGTCAAAGGCAAGGCATGGAATATGGAATACCATGTTCTGTGGGCAAGCCCATTGTTTACAAAAAAATAAATAAATATAAGTTTAGTATATTATGCCAAATTTTGTCAAAATCAATTCTGTAGTTTAGGCGTAAAAGCGTAACAAACAAACTCTCATTCACATTTACAATACTAATAGATTTTAGTGGGATAGACTAGATAGACTTCAGGGATATTCCGAATCTTGGAATATACGGGTACGCAACCCCGAAGCACCCCTACCAAAGCAGCGTTCCTTTTTCCTAATCCACTGCTGAGGTATCCTATACCCTCTTTTCCCATCCCTAATACCGAATTGCCTACCCCTATAATTCCTCATTACCCCTCCCGTGGAAACCGTAAAAGTCTGTTCCGGCGATGAAAGCAGCCCAATGCAGATATGCAAAAGGGTCTGGTGGAATTGGCGGTACAGCAAGGCAAGGTGGATGGCCTAGGGCGACGGCGGGGGGCATATAGCTGCCGTCGGCCAGACACATCACCCGACTTCTCTTCAGTCGTAGCGGTTTCTCCGTTCCACTGAACAAGAGAGAGGGAGGGTGAGTGCGTGCGCCTGCGTTTGCGCGTACGCTTGCGCACCTTGAAATATCCTGCGTACCTGACCGCTTCCGTTTAATGGACTCCGATAAGCGCATCTTTTACTCTGAACTTGAGGAGGGCAAGCGTAAACGCGCCGGTCAACTCCTTAGGTATAAAGACGTTTAGAAACGACATATGAAAAGATGCAACATCGAGCCGTCTCAATGGTAGGATTTGGCTGCACAGCGGCCTGAGTGGCGCAGGCTTGTTTTTAAGCAAGTACGCGACTACGAAAAGCAACGTCAAGCTGACATCGACACTAAGTGCGACCAGTTGAAAGCCCGTTCTCCTGCTACCATCCCCTAAAATTATATAAACGGCAAACTAACGTGCCCCCACTGCTGCGAAGATAGACTTTGTGAGTCATCTCATCTTCGTGCACATCAGCGCCTATGGGATTAGGAGTCGAAGTTGTCGCCATGGCCGAAATCGGTCGGAAGAGACAGGGCTTAGTAAGGATTGTACAGACAACAGCAGTTAACAGCACGCCAATCTACCACAAAACGTCAAATTTTTCAATTGATATGTACTCTACTTGTTAGACTTAAAGTTGAAAAACAATTCAATGACTTAACTTCCTGGGTAGGTTGACCTGCCGCTGTCTGTTCATTAAATTAAATTAAATTAAATTAAAATCATTTATTTCGGAATACAATCCATATCCGGCGAGAAATGCGATCCCGCTAATTTTCGACCAATATCTATCTTGCCAGTACTAAGTAAAATATTTGAAAAAATTATGTTTAGTCAACTTTTATCGCACTTTAATTTGAATAAATTATTACATCACAATCAATATGGATTCAGGAAAGGTACCACTGATGCGGGAGTAGCACTTCTAAAACACGTATTCGATGCTTGGGAGAGTAGGTTAGATGCTATAGGTGTTTTTTGTGACCTGTCAAAGGCATTTGATTGTGTGGACCATAAAACGTTAATTAAAAAACTCAGACATTATGGTGTTTCGAATGATTCGTTAGATTTAATTAACTCATATCTCACAGGTAGAACACAAAAAGTTTGCATTGATGGAACTAAGTCTTCAGGGTCGGCCCTTATCATGGGTGTCCCTCAGGGATCAGTATTAGGACCCTTGCTATTTTTAATATACATTAACGACCTTCCATATTATATGTATAATCTATGTGAGATGGTATTGTTTGCAGATGACACTTCAATAATTTTTAAAATTAAGAGGGGCGAATTAGCATTTGACGATGTTAACAATACCCTCTCTAAATTATTGCATTGGTTTGCTACGAATAATCTTTTGCTTAATGCAAGAAAAACAAAATGTGTTAAATTTACTTTGCCTAATGTAAGGTTTTCCGCCACAAATGTTATTGTAAAAGATGAGCCATTAGACACAGTAGACTCCTCTACCTTTTTAGGTATAACTGTAGACTCTCGACTGCAATGGGGTGCTCATATCAGGTCTCTGTCTGGAAGACTTAGTTCTGCTGCTTATGCTGTGCGAAAGATAAGACAATTGACTGATGTTGGAACGGCAAGATTAGTATATTTTAGCTACTTTCACAGTATAATGTCATACGGTATTTTGTTATGGGGCTCAGCGGCAGATATTGAGTCTATTTTTATATTGCAAAAACGTGCTGTGCGGGCTATTTACGGCCTTAGACCCCGTGACTCTCTAAGAGAGCTATTCAAAGAGATCAACATACTAACAGTTGCATCTCAATACATTTTCGAAAACATTATGTACGTCCGTAAAAACCTCGAATTTTTTGTCAAAAATAGTGACGTACACAATTTCAATACCCGAAATAAAGATAAACTTGCCGTTCCAGGATTCAGACTGCGAAAAGTAGGTAATTCGTTCATGGGAAATTGTATCCGTATTTTCAACAAATTAACAATATCAATTGCTGACCTCCCTGTACATAAATTCAAATCATATATCAAAGTTGTTTTAATGAAAAAAGGCTATTACACTATTGATGATTATATAAATGATAGGAACGTTTGGCTTTAAATTGTATCAGCTCGCACTGGCATATATCTTATGTAAACATGTTTATTTAAAAAGAGGCTGACAATAGTGACCGAGTTTCTTGCGCTGCTTCTTCTCGGCACTAGCCCACATTTGTCCCGAAGCAGTGGTAGGTTAAATATTGGGACGTGTAAAAGCGCCTCCAGGGGCCTATTTGCAGAAATAAAACTGATTTTAACTGATTTTAACTGATTTTAACTGATATTGGTGTTAGTAACAATTTGCTTATTAACATGTTAGTGAGTAGCCATACATTAAAAATTAATAAGTACATACACTGGTCGCATATAGGCACACGAAAAAAAATAACCGGCCAAGTGCGAGTCGGACTCGCGCACGAAGGGTTCCGTACCAAAAAGGCTAAAAAAACGGGTTTGTTGTATGGGAGCCCCCCTTAAATATTTATTTTATTTTGTTTTTAGTATTTTTTGTTATTGCAGCAACATAAATTACACACTTTGTGAAAATTTCAACTGTCTAGCTATTGCGGCTCTTGAGATACAGCTTGGCGACAGAGCGACGGACAGACGGATAGACGAACAGACAGCGAAGTCTTAGTAATAGGGTCCCGTTTTTACCCTTTGGGTACGGAACCCTAAAAAGGACAACCAGAGCCAGCTAGCATACGTTGCGACACAGGGCGGGCAGGCGACAGATGCGCAACTACCCAGTGCCTCAACATGCCTCTATCCTCTCTTGTAGCAATAGGGTTCAGGATGCCATTGACACCACCACGTACCCTACTCATCAGCGAACCGATTCTTTTTCGCACTAATCGCATGGAATCCGTCTACACGAGCTTCCGCGAACATACCTGATGCACTACAACATTGAATTGAATGGTAGATAAGTCATTTGGCAGACTGTACATAGGAGGACACATTAACAAAGTTGTGGTTCGCGATGGCGGGCTAGGAGGCTACGCTTTCCCCTTCCGATACTTGACCGATCCGGTGTTGGGTTACAGACGCATTGCGTGGACTCTGTCAGCTATAGTTAATCCAGTCTTTAATCCATAGGTTGTAATGTTTCCTTAGCTGACAATAGTGACCAAGTTTTTTTACGTGCTTTTCTCGACAATAGCCCACTCTTGTCCCGAACCAGTGTAAGGTTATAATGTTGGGACGTGTAAAACCATTTTATCATAATTGATTAGGAGATTTTCCATAAATCATATTTGCAGAAATAAAACAGTAAACTTTTTTATTTTTATCCCAAGATAAGTAAACATTTATGTTTAGGAAGGAAGATAGCTAAGTAGCATAATGTGCTGAGCTATTCTACTAACGCATAATCTATCTGCGTGACATCTATCGGTGTGATTGAGTAACAAAAATCTATCCAAAGTTTCGCATGTAATATAAAGACAGGTGACTTTTTAATAGGCGTTCACTATTGTATTTAGAGTCCATTTATAAAGTAAAAAATGAAATTAAGTTACAAAAAAAAAATTCACCTGTATACCTATGTAAGAAATTAGTAAAATTTTGTACAAAACAGGATAACACCTGACAGATGTTGTCGATTGGGTTTGTCAGCGTGCACTTTCGAGATTATTTATCTGTCAGTCACAAACAGCCCTTTTGTATGTGGTTTAGTTAACAAGAAAATTAACCTTGTTTGCTTTACGTTAAGATATCAGTCAAACTCACAGTCATAATATCTCATACATACAAATTCTATCTTGATAATATTTGGCATCATGAAATGCAGTTTTAATTCTACTATTTGATTTACTTTCCATTTATGACGTCCCAGGACATGCTACTTAATTTTGTTTTTGTTTATTACAAGAAAGGATGCAAAAGAACACAAGGATATAAGATGATGTGACAAATAAAAACATTTGGCAAAATTACAATAGGCAAATAAACTGTGTGAGAAACACATTTTAGGCTGCACAAGACTGTTAACATACAGCTCCTATGAGAATCGCAACGATCAGTCTGAATTTTTCGGACCATGCAAAAATATGGAGAAGTCTAAAACACATCGTATGGTATCATTAACAAAATGGGTGTATGGGAAAGTGGCGTCTTAAGGAGTAAACCTGAAGAGACGAGCAGCAGCGTATTCTCTCTACCATTGGCCAAACTACGCTCGCCAACCCACGAGCCAAACGTGGCCATTGTAGAAAAGAGGCCCGTGTCCAGTAGATAACTAATATAGACTGATTATTCCCTCAACCCCCAGGAGGCACTCGAGTGCCACGATAACAATTGATTTCAATTGTGTCTGGAATAACTCACGATCGAGGGATTAAGACGATGATAATAGACTTGTATTACTTTGCACTTGTATTAATTACTTACTTCTACTTGAGGTTTCATAGGTATATTTAGTATGGCGGTATATGGCGGTATCAAAAACCATTTTGATTTATCTTAAAATCACTAAACCAACCCAAATGCAGTATTTGTAATGTAATAGGTCACTTAATACTAGCAGTAAGCCTCTTAATACTATTAGTGTGTAGCTGTGGCGAGCTGTGCCATGCTGTGCGTTAGGTACTGTGTGCGAGAGCCGCACTCGCCCATCGTTATGTACCGCAGTCTAGGCGTCCTAGTGCTCCAGCGATAATTGCTTTTGTAATGTGGACCTATAGACACATGCTGGCTATAAGCTGGATTCATCGTGTGACGAACATAGAAGTACTACGACGAGCTGGCAAACAACGCCATCTGATGCAGACCATCAGGTGAAGAAGTTGTTTTCTGGATCACGTGCTCATGCACGATACTTTTGCAGCTGATCATGATGGGCAAAGTGGCGAAAAGGAGAGCAGTTTGGCCGAAGATAGAAATCCTGGTTGCGTAACATCTGAGTGAGACATGAGTAGCTGACTGCCAACATTCACTAGTTATAGAGGCACCAGAAGAAGAAGTCTCCTAAATTTGATAAAAATAACCTTCGAAAAAATGGCCATAATATGTTACAAGAAGAAATTTCGCGAGGGGAAAACTTAATAGTGTCAGTGTATGTAGTTAGTGAGTGAAGTAACTTAAAATTCTTTGCTTTACACTTAAGGGAGCAATATTAGTAATGTTTTTTGTTCCATCTGCATTCCAATTAACATTTATAGAATAACGAAAAAAAAGTATTATCTATATCTATTATTAGAAGCAATCTATAAATTAAGTCACACAAATCACATAATATTTGAAAGCTGATCACATTAGAAGAGTTTCCCTCCCTTGGGACGTATTTTACAATTTTAAATCTATTTAAATGTAGGTATAATTATGAGTTTTGCAACAAAGTTCATGTTTTAATTAGATCACAAAAGATTTTTAAATGTGACATCACGAAATTAGGACTATTCTCACCCTTTCATCACACTTCCATGGATCAATCAATCCATGGATGGCACCTAATAAGAAAGTTGTTGTTTTAGAGCAACTTTGGGCCCTTATGTTTTATGACGTATTTTCACAAGTTGTAGAATTAAACCGGTTTACTAGTTACCATAGTAGTAAGCTGTTGAACCAGTTAATTATAATAATTAAAACTTAAGTTCAAAAGACAGCAAATATCACGTTTACTGCAAATATATTCTACTAATCTAAGATACCTAAATATTATATAAAATATACTTAAATAAGTAGGTTTACATAAAAGTTGTTTCAATTTGAATTAGAATAGAAAAATCACATACTTTGGAATCAGAACAATGCTTATAGGTATGATGATGTTTTCATTTATTCCTCTTCTTTTATCATGTTTCTCTGAACTCCTAAAATATAAGCGCTCTAACAAAGGATGTTACCTACGCCAGGTAGGTAGTATAGTTAATACAAAACAAATTATTTAATTAAACTTAACCCTCCTTCTGATGCAGTCGGGTAATGACGCAGTCGGGTAGAAACATTTCTTCACAGGATTTCTAACCTAATACCCTGGCAGTTGATTCCGAAACATCAAAGATCTAAACAGTTTTCTTAGGTTGCCTATACTTTACTCGATCCTAAATATTGAAAGGTATAAGTCCAGCTGTGGTCATTGGCATCTCCAAGACGATTTGGCAAAAATCGCCACACTTGCCAATGGTTTGTTCAATGGTCAAGACCAGACGCTGTCGCCCACCTCTGTCTGGGAGTACCTCTTAAGTCACCCTGGACGGCTCTCATGTGACGAGAAGAGGCGGTGTTATTGATTTTAGGCGGGCAACACATGACCCAATACCTAAGGCGGTTATTCAGAATGCTTAGTAAAATTATATTTGTAAGCAATCGTACATACTATCTATAGTTTAAGATAAATTATTCACTTAAAATCTTAGATTAAATTATTCACAAACATTTGCATGTGAATGAACTTATTTATTGTTTTTTTTATCTAAATAAAACCTCACACTCACAACGTATCAATGAATTTTTATTCATTCGATTGCACCATATTATTTTAAGAACGTTCCGGTAGGTCTGGCCATTAATAATACTAGTTCCAAATATTCAGCTACCTGTCATTTAAAAAAAAGCTGCGAAATTGTCATTTATGTATTATTTGACGTAATGTCGAATGTTTAAAATTAAATGATACATTAAAACAATGCTTCGAATTAAAAAAAAAACGTTCTTAAATATGTAACTGGTACCGGGGTGTAACTTTTTTATGATTGTTTGTGATATCACCAGAGTTTGTCCAACCCTTGAAAGAAAGTTATTAGGTAATATAATTTAATCATATAATAACTACAAAGCATGAACGTAAGATGTATGAAAACATATACCGTGAAGTAATTGTACACTGTTAGGACTAAGAAAGGGCAGCAGAACTCACCAGCCTGTGACAGTTGAAGTAAACTATTTCACAACACAGAAATACCGGTCCGCGTTCAAATATTAAGTTACACTCACACTTGCATCAAAAATACCGGCAACACTGTTTAACGTAACGAGATGTTCGAAATTCAAATTGGCCTATTTAATTTCGTAGCAAACGTCGAGCGAGCTGGAGCGCGTACATTTGACTGGCTACGACGTTCCGTGTCACGATTAGACAATCCGCTGCGGTGTCCGCTGTCAACGGAATGCAACTTATTAGATGTTATGCGGATGAAATTGATAGACGAATTGCATTCTAATTATTTTATGAAATAGCAATGTTTTTTTTAAACAAAAATGTTACCAACGAAATTAGGCAGCCAATTATAATGGGCGTTCAGCTGCTAGTGTTTATAATATTGGAAATATTTTTTGAAATTGGTCATTTAGGTTTTTCAGTTGGTCTGAGTTGACAAAATATGAAGCCCTTTTTGGTTACTCTCTTCCTTTATTCATCAGAGTAGAGGAAGAGAGTGACCTAAATAAAGATGGACTAAATCAGTCACTCAACTTGAGTGTCTGAAAAGATATGATGGAGAAGAGTGTAGATGACTCGATGACGACTGAGGGGATGGTATGAAAGAAGAAACATACTGCGCCGAACCAACGATAAAGGTGGAATAGGATAAGTGAATGACCTCCTCACCAAGGTGCGATTTTTAATGGAAAATGGACAGGTACAATTCCTGAATAGGGTCCTTTGCCTTCGTCGATAGATAAGATCTTTATATTTTTCGTATATATAAAAATTGCAGCAAACAATTTAAATAGAGATTTTTCATCATGGTTTGGAATAAGAAAAGATGTAGCCATGGATATTAAATGCAGTTTATAGGTACTTTAGCAATTACTTACTTTGGGAAATAGGATGTTTAATTTGACTCTCATCCCTTTATTTTCACTCCTTTATTGGATAATTTTCACGATAGAAATCGTTGTAGTAAGAGAGCTCGTAATGTAGTTATTGTTGTAGAAAAATTTATTAATAAATAATGTTTGAGATAATTATGTTTAACGGATAAAATTCAAATATTATACAGGGTGTTTGATAAATGGTATATCAATCAAATCAAAACTAACATATGTGCGATGTGCATAAATAAAAAAAAATATAGTGAAAAAATTTGATATCATCTTTTATTTTTTATTTTAACCATAAGTTTAGAAACTGATTTGTATATTTTTTTCTTAAAAAACGATGATATCAAATTTCTGACTTCACCATAATAATATTTATATGCATATGTTAACATAGGCCAGATTCGGCTTAATATTCCATTTACCTAACACCATGAATATCTTAATTATATTTTTATTACTATAAAAAGCAGCTTTTTAAACATGGAGTTTAAATATGTAAAAAGTAAAAGTAACAGCCTAAATCATCCCACTGCAGGGAAAAGGCCTCCATCATTTACTTCAAGTTACCACAGCAATGATGGGTGTACTGGCATAATCACCACGTGCCAAATGCGGGTTGGTGATTACAAACCCGAGCAACTTTCGAAAATTCGAAACTTTTTGTTGCCCGACCCGGGCTTCGAACCTGGGACCCCGAGATCTTGGTCCGGTATTAAAACCACTAGACCAACGGGGCGTTCAAATATGTATTAAGTATGTAATATTTTTTCTCTTGTTCCTTAACAAACTATTTTATAATATTTAAACTAGGTAATAATCTAGCATAGTACTCGTATATTTCAATCTACATAGATCATAGCAAACCGTGACACTTGTACACTTAGTTTCATATAACGGTGTACCCAATTAAAGAATTTGAATTTGAAAAAATCTTAACAACTTGAAGACATCATTTTGCTTCATCTCTGCATTAAATTGAAGATGCAAACAGGATTTTATCAGATCTGATAAGTTAGTAAATATTTTGGCAGATAGCGAAAATGTTTGATGAATCTAAAAATATTTAACCAAAAGTGACGATTTAGAAACTACTACCTAGATAAAATTTATTGACGAAATAATTACGTATACTCCCTCTTTCCTTTACGTAACTTATGTTATTGTTTATTCAATTAATGTTCAGTCTAAATAATCCCTCAACCCCCAGGAGGCACGCGCGTGCCGCGATAACAATTGATTTCAATTGTGTCTGGAATAACTCACGATCGAGGGATTATACTTTAAACTAAAGGCATTCCTTTTTTACCTTTTTAATGACGTAATAATAAAAGGACTTAACACGAAAGCGAGTACAAAAACGTAGCAATGTGGACTATCGTTTCTTTGCTCAACAGTTGGCGCCACTGTAGACTGAGGTCCGGAGGTAAAGCTGTCAAAGGCGATCGGCGCCGAAACAAAGAGTTAAATCTTTAATATAATTAAAGTTTATTATTTATAAATAACTATCTTGATATCAACAAACTAACTTCTGAAATAGTTGCTCTTTGAGGCCGCCTTTTTCTTAATTCCGCTTTTAAAGCGTCCACATTAATCGCCAAATAATACATATTTGCGATAATTTTACGAAGGAGATCACTTTCCAGCAGATAAATTAAAGAAATTATAATTTATGTAACGAAGCCCGCTAAAACCAGTGAAAAGTGAATGATAATGGACCTCACGCGACACAAGCGCCTCTAGTGGCCAATTCACTAGCGATAGCCCCACAGAACATAGATCCATGTTCTGTGGAGCCCCCATTGCAGTGAAATGCAATATGCAATTACAGATGTGACTCGTGTCTATTAGGGCTTTAGATTATATTTTAGTGTCAGTATTTAAACTTGAAAAATTATGTCTCAGGCGAGACTCGAACCCGCATCTCCTCGCATGCCGGGCGCATGAGGAGATGCGGGTTCGAGTCCCGCCTGAGACAAAATTTTTCAAGTTTAAATACTGATATTAATAATTGCAATTTAATTGCTTAAAATATCATATAAAGTATATTTTAGTTTATCCCGACGTTTTGATAAAATATTCAGGGTGCTTTTTTACTAGTAGACATATTTCTTGTATATAGATACAAGGTAGCGTAAGTATTCTATGTTTGAGGAAAAGGGGTTAACAAGATTCCTCCTCTTCAATCCCACACAAGGCGCGAATACATTTTTTTTCTGCCCTAAAAGCTCTTTCAAAATCTACGCTGTTACCCCAAATTATCACACCGTAACGCAGTAGCGAGGAGATATATCCATAATATGCTTGTAAAGCTACTTGAAATGACGCAATATTTTTTATTCTCCTCAGCGCAAATAAATTTTTTTGTAATTTGGTACAGAGAGTGTCTATATACTCTTTCCAGTTGCAGTGTTCATCTAGACTTATACCTAAGAATACTGTGCTATCTACGATGTCAATTTCGTTATTATTGTAATGTATGTTGAGACTGAGTTTTTTCGCTTTATATGTATGAAATTGAATAGCTTTAGTTTTTAATATGTTAATTTTAAAGTCATTTTTATTCATCCAATCAATAATGTCAAAGAGTGTATTGTTTTTGTCATTTTCAAGTTCGTCAATATTTTTGTTTTTAAACAACAATGTACAGTCATCTGCAAATAGAAAACAGTCATTCCTCAATATATTGGGAAGATCATTTATATATAAAATGAACAGTAATGGCCCCAAAATGCTGCCTTGAGGGACTCCGCAACTTATTTCTCGATATTTAGACCTAACTTTCACTTGTAAATGATTTTCAATCCGTGTTGTCTCAGTACATTGGCGTCTTTCGCCATAAGTAATCGCCACGATTGGCAGGCGGGTTGGCGTTTGCAGTTTGGCTAATGCAAATGGTGGAGAGTTAACACTGATGCCCGACTTCTGGCGATATACAATCTTTTAGTCGCTTCTTATGACACCCATTTCCTTTAAGGGGCTAAGTGCTGCCGCCAATTGATTTAATTATAAGTATATTACTTCTAAACAAAATCAGTTCTCAAAAAACTAGAACAGTATCATTTTAGTAAATTAGCTCTAGTGTTTATTGAATCACAGTAAACTTTTCATTTAGTTGTTTATAAAGTCGAATTTGTTGCTAACGCCAAAAGCGGTCGCTTTTAGCAAAAGTGTACAATACGAAAGAATGCCAGAATGAAAAGCAGTTGACAGTGATTCAATAAATACTAGAGGTAATTTGCTAAAATGATACTGTTCTAGTTTTTCCGGAATTGATTTTGTTTAGAAGTAATAAAATTAAATCAATTGGGGCAGCACTCAGATCTAGAAGTCACCTTAACACGTATATTTATCTTTCCTTTTAATTGCTACATTCTTAACAATGACACTTAAATAGCTTATTAGTCAATTATATATTAGTGAAAAACGTAGCTAACTAATATTGAGGTTTCATTAGTAGGTTCTAAAATTCTTAACTACAATAGCCAAGTGAAATAGATACTCGCAACTTTATTGGCTTCTCGACAAGCCGTCTGATACATCTTTTCAACCTGTTTGCCAAACAAAATGCCGCCATACATTATGATATAAAATGTTTAGGCGGAGCCAAACAAGTAATCAATAAAAAACATCATGTCGCGATATAAACATTGAAATCTCTTATAAATCAAATTTTGTATTTTATCGAGATAAAAAACTATCCTATACCCTTTCCACCCTTTCCTTTGACTACATCATACTACTTTTCATCTAAATCGGTTCAGCGGTTTAAGCAAGATAATGTAACAGACAGATTAATTTTAAAAGAATATGTGAGATCATACAAAGATTCTCAAAAATTTTAACTCTGAATAGCACTTGATTATGATTATTTTAAGTGATTTCTTTTTAAATCGTGATTTTATAAAAAAAATACTTGTCTAAATCGATTATCGGTCGTAAAAAGTTATGCGAGTTGTTACGAGGTATACAAAAGACCGAGCCGTGCTTACTACAAGGAGAACTTTTAAATTAATTATATTAAACATCACACTTGCAAACGCACACACACCCAAACTTGTCCCAAACACACAGAGACACAGCAATAAACACACACACTCACACACAAAGTCTTTTAATTTATTTTTTTATTTGTTTGTCTTTTTTTTAGACTGTTGCTGTAACCCCTTAAACGACGAATGGCATGGTTGTTTTATGTATGTGTACTTGTAATGTTATAAAATATTTTTTTACTTCGCATCTAAGTTTCACTTTTTCGTTTCGTCGGTAAAAAGTCTACCTCTAAATGAGACTAATTGAATCATTGGAATTTAACGCCAGGTGAGAGATTTATCTTTACGACTGTACCGGTTTGCTTATGATACCACATAGACATACCGACCGATTCATAGTGGGAATGAAATAATCACAAAAAATTTAACCGACGAAAACAGTGACAAAGTGTATGATGATTTTTGGTGATTTCGACGAATATTGTATGATGATTTTTGGTGATTTCTTGTTTGGTACCAACTCCAAATTTGTGGCTTTTCATCGATTAAATTTTATGAATTATCTGAAAATGATTGATATTGATGTTATGACCAGATAGATAGCAGATAATAAGATTATTTACCTTTTTTTTTTTGTGAAAATATAATTAAATACGTCATAATGCAGGAGGTGTACATACTAAATTATCTAATAATTACAGCTTAAAGATCGGAAATGCTTTTTTTTTGTTTTTACCTCAGTCAGTCAGAAGTTTAAAAATTCATAAGTTACGACTTACGTTACATACAATAGGTTACTTTCTCTGAGTATAAAATAAATTGTCAATTAATGAGGCAAGCACGAGACAAAAGAGTATTTAATATGCTGGCTAGGCAATCCAAATAAAAAAGAATAATTCCATAATATTCTTGTCTAAAACTAAAAAGATCTAATATTAATTACAAATTAAGACACTGCTAATAAATTATATTTATGTAAGAAAAATCGTTGCCCCATTGAAATTACAAACAATTATTCATTTATTTCTTGCATTTCGAACGATCGAACAATTCCCAATGGAAACTCCATAGCCGAATTAGTTTTTTAAACATTGTTCAGTTAACATCCGAACTGTCCAGCGTATTGTCAAACTTCACGCATTACGCCGTTCAATTGTTTTAAATGTGGAAGCCGATAATTTTGGACGTCGAGTGCATCGTTTGCAACAAATCGTTGCAAAAGATTAACCACGACCCGCCCGAGATAACGCGAAAGATGGGCAAAATTACTTGTCGCAGATCGAGGACCCCGAACTGGTCGGCTGATGAGAAAAAGTATTTGTTGGAGTTAATTAAGGAACGCAAAGAATTGGTGGTAACTAAGAATAACAATGGGCCAAATTATTCGGAAGAGAAAGACGTTGCTTGGAATGAAATATTGAAGGAGTTGTCTGCTAAGTTTGGTAATAAATTTTCTGTTAGTTCAACGAAGAAGGTGAAGACGCAATGGCAGAATATGAAACGTATAGCGCGAGAAGAAATCTCGATGGTCTGGCCAGATATGACCAAGTTTACAAAGCAAAGTTTGGAGGTTTGCTCAATACTAGATATGATAAAGGATGGCGAGCTAAAACGTGACACAGAAAACCTAAACGATACTTTAACGACATCTAACATCGAAGTTAAAACAGAACGAATTGATGAGTAAGTAATTAATAATGCTATTACCATTGTTGCGTCATTGTTGTTAGACAGTGTTAATAACAGTGTTCTGGCGTGGAATATTATAAAAAATATGATAAAATTAATTTAGTAATCATTGTTAATACAACAATAATCTACTTTAACATAGTAATTTAAATGCATCGTTTGTTAATACTATTAAAATTATAGTTAAGTTGGCGGTGAGCTTTTGTTTATTTCACCGAGTTCCTGAACGATTTCTATTTTTTAATATACATGTTAAGCAATGTTATATTGCTCTTCTTTCTTGTTAGGCGTTCCGCCCTTGGCTTGCAAAATCTAATTAAAATGAACTTATGGAAACACTTTAAAACATTTAGTATAAACTTGCTCTCGGTTTTACACGCTAGTTTGATTCAATTATTTAAGTCCGTAACATGCACCTTATAATTGAATAATATATTAAATTAATTACAGTGATTGTATTTTATTTTAGATACTGACAAGAGTTTTCCCTTCTTTTTTACCTTAGGAATTAAGTTTTATGCATAAATCTTAAGCATCCCTATTAGCTTTTTATTAGCTTGAATTGTATTTACCTACGTATCAACGAGTATATAACATAATATTTCAATGCAATTTTCATCCACTTAAGACGTGTAATTGATTCGAAAAGATACACACGTATTAAAGCATTTTCCTTAATTTTATTTTAGCGATGTTGTCGAGGCTTGTTGCAGTGGAGTCAACATTCCCAACGAGGAACCACGCACCGCAAACCAGAGTAAAGAGAAACCAGCGACAATAGTGCAAGCCCTTTCGGAGTCGTCTTCCAGTTTGGACGCTATCGAGTTTGAGTCAAGACCTACAATTGTAGACGAACCTAATAGGAAGGACTCATCGGTCATGACTGAACCGATGGTTGAAGGAAATCTAGCATCCTTCCAGCGTCAGCTACACGAATTTTTCAGGTATGCTGAATTTGCACAACGTTAGTTACGTTAACATAAGCGACCAAAACATACCTGAGCATTTTTAGTAAAAAATTAAGTCTTTGAAGGAAAAATTAAGGGTAATTATTTGAAAGATGGAGGTTAAGTCTTTCACAATGCCTATTATGACTTCCAACGCAAAACATTTTTTTTATGGTAAATGGGAAATGTTTTATATTTAATTTTGCTGACTTCTAAACTTTGCAGCTTCCCTCTTGATCAAGGGATGTTCCCTAAGAAGGTGCAGCAGCATTTAGCAACAATGTAATCCCCAACCCGTCTGCTGTCACTGCGTGGCGGCGGCGGATCCTTCAAGGATAGTCTGGACTCTTGGAGTCAGAGTTTTCAACCTATAGCCTATTGTGACCCGTTTTGACGCCTTCAATCTTGCGATAGAAACCGGCCTTCTTTCAGCCCTAAGCCAATTTAAAAAATCTTGATTACAGTATTGGCCCGTGATCTTGTTTCCTGAATCTTAAGCCTAAAAAACTCTTGCGTTGTAAGCGGACCTCTGAACCATTACAACAACCGTATTACCGCCGTGGTGTTTATAGCAAAATCCTCTTAAAACGCCAAAGTACCTGAACTTAGGGTTCTTTATGAGGTTTTGAGTGGCCATAAGCGGCCTGATCTTGGTACAATTTTGTTTGTAGATATTCATCTGACGAGAAGCAACTAAAAATGGAATCTCTAAAAGAAGAACGCCGGATAGTGAGAGTCATGAGGGAGACAGCTGAATTGAACAAAATCATCGCTGAACAGAAACTGAAGCACGTACTGTGGGTAAAGAATCAAGAGATGACGTAAGTTTTTTTAATTATCAAAATAATAACGACGCATTATTTGTTATTCTGTCCGTCTGTTTGTCATCTAGCTCCTAAAGGGTCAGAACCGATGTGGATGCAATTTTTTGTTTATATTTTAATGTGTATAATTTGAAAACACGATTGGACTCAATAGGTCTTTTTCCGTACAGGACAACTTTGGCCTGCTAGTACTATACATATAAGTGTTTTTAAATAGGGTGGCGGTGCTATAGCTAAAAAATTGTTCCTATTTTTTTTTCAAAATCCTTAACTTATTTCCAAAAAAATTTACCGCCCAAAAGCGCAAAAGTAAGCCACCAAAGAGTCGGTGTAAGCATTAAATCACTAACAGTCATTACGTGTGGTGCCGACGTTATAGAACCTCCCTGTGGGTATCGTAAGAGGCTGCCAGAAGAAGACGGGCAGCGCGTCTTCCATGATCCATTGGCTATATACTACGATCGCCAACCCGCCTGCCAAGCGTGGCGATTTTGCTAAAATCCTCCATTTAACAGAGGCCTTTGCCTAGCAGTAGACTGAAAAGGGGTGACGATGAATATTTAAATTTGGCCATAATCACATAGGTACATTGTTCTGAACCTAATTTGAATAACTATTTTAAGCTCTCATATTTTGGAAACCAGAAACAACGGAGGTACCTACCACAAACACCCAGACTCAACACAAAAAAATGTAGATTTTGATCATTTTTTTTTCTACATTTACCCGTCCGGGAATCGAATCCGGTACCTCAGAGCAGCCGACACCTTTAAAACCAGTGTGTACGCCACTCAGCCGCGGATGTCGTCAATCATTATGCAACGACTTTAAATTGTTCGCTTTTTATTGGATAATTATGTTGAAAATCGTTGTACAACATCTTATTGGGTAGCTGTTGACTGCTTGACTCCATTGTAGGTATTAAGGTAGGTACGCCTTACGAAAAGTGCAATAACTCGGGAATTTAGGCTAAATCACTTAAGTACATATCTGACATCGGGAAAATGAGCTCTATATTTCCCTAGATGCTTTTTTGTATTTATAGTAGTTTCGGTTTTATTGTTAAACATAACTGCAATATCTAATAATATAAACATTTGTAAGTTGCATATCATCATAGATAAACGAAATAACTTTAGATATGGAATGGTTAGCTGTAAATATGTTTGGATATTACTAAAGGAAACAGCAATTTTGCACTACTGATTACCGTATTTACACAATTTAGGGCAAATTTGCTAGTCATTAGTGCAACAAATCGCACCACTCCTGGAAGAAGTACCCATGCAAGACCAATTACGCGAATTATTTTTTAAACATTATATTTACATACATACATACATACACTCACGCCTTTTTCCCGGAGGGGTAGGCAGAGACCACATCTTTCCACTTGCTACGATCCTTACAGACTACTTTCGCTTCATCCACATTCATTAATCTTTTCATACACGTTCGCCGGTTTAGGGTACTCTTGACCTGACCTTTCTTTAGAACTTCCCCGATTTGATCAAGATAAGTTCGTCGAGGCCTTCCCCTTCCAACATTTCCATTCATACTCGCCATATATATCTTTTTAGTCAATCTGCTTTCATTCATCCTCTCAACATGTCCAAACCATTTAAGCATTCCTTTTTCAATACTGGTCACTACATCCTCTTTTACACCACATCGATCCCTTATCACACTATTTTTAATCCTGTCACTCAGATTGACTCCAATCATACTTCTTAACGCTCTCATTTCCACTGCATTTACTCTGCTTTCATGTTTTCTCTGCCACACCCAACTTTCACTCCCATACATCAGTGTTGGAACCAACACCCCTCCATGCACAGCCAGGCGGGCCTTTTCGGACACCTTCTGACTGCTCATAAAAGCGTGCAACGCTCCATTCACCATGTTGCCGGCATTTACTCTCCTTTCAATATCACTATTACACCTTCCATCCGCTGTAAACATTGATCCCAAATAAACAAACTCTTTCACTTGCTCCACTTTTTCATCTCCTATCAAAATGTTACACTCTGTCATGCTATCCTCCTTTTCAAAAACCATTGCTTTTGTCTTACTTACATTCACTTTCATTCCTTTCTTGTTTAAATCTTCATGCACAATATTTACCATCTCCTGCAACTCCTCTGCCGACGACGCGAGTAAGACTTGATCATCAGCATAGAGCAGACATTTGACGATCAAATCGTTCATTCTAAGTCCCCGTCCACTTTCTTTCAAATTTTTCAAGCAACTATCCATGAATAAGTTAAACAGCCATGGTGACGCTACACATCCTTGTCTAACACCTTTTTCGATGCTAAACAATTCAGTGTACGCCCCGTTGATCCTGACACAAGCACTAGAATCCTTGTATAGGGATTTCAGTGCTTGTATCAAAATACTGTTCACCCCATACATGGATAGTGCTGACCACAATTCATTCCTCACCACTCTATCATAGGCCTTTTCCAAATCTACGAATGCGCAATAGACTTTCTGGTTTTTAGCCAAAGATTTTTCAGCTATGCACCGCAAGGAAAAGACCTGATCCGTACATCCCATTCCCTTTCGAAATCCTGCCTGAGCATCCCATACTTTCTCATCAGTTTCTTTCGTCACTCTCTCAATCAATACCTTTGCATACAGTTTGCCAACGACACTAAGCAGTTTTATACCGCGATAATTTTTGCAGTCTAGCTAGCAGTTTTCCCTTATACAGCGGAACTATAACAGCCTTGCACCAATCACTTGGTACTCGGCCGCTTCTCCAACACAAGTTGAAAAGGCAGTACAGCTGATTAGCTACTGCACCTTTGCCAGCCTTTAGCATCTCGACTGATACTCTATCATACCCTGCAGCCTTACCCGACTTCATACTTTTTAACGCTTTTAGAATCTCATCCATTTCTATCTCACTGTCATTCTCACTTTCATCTACTTCTGGTATATTCAACTCTTGCGCTGCTTCTTCTTTTTCAAACAAACTTTCAAAATATTCCTTCCATCTTTTCAACACGCATTCCTCACCTTTTACTATGTTACCATCCTGGCTTCTAATTCTACTCAACTCGGATGATGCGGTTGTACCTCGAGCTGACCTTATTATATTTCCATAATAAAAACGAAGTTATTCCATTAATTTGCTCTTAATTATTTTCTGACATTCCATATTAATAAAAGCATATTTATACTTACCTAATTCTTGAACGAAGACTTTAAAAAATATCTCCGCGTAACTATAGCTACATACTTGTTTAAGGATGATATTTGGCGAGTATCGTAGTATAATTAGTCTAGTTGCCTAATTTATCCAAGAAACTTTTGTTTATACTTATTGTATTTTATATCAATTGATACGTATTATTCCTGGCAACGTCTTCACAGTCTATAATGGCTTGTGACGACTGAGTGATTACTCCAGCGGTGGTAGGGTCCTCAAGGAGCCGCTTGGCTTGCGACGACCATTCTATTGGAGTCTGGCGCAAAACAGCACGCTTTATTTTTCGCCGTTGTGCGGGATTTTCAGCCCCATTAGGAAGAAGCTATCGATCAGTAGCACTGCGTAAGAGCGGTGCTGGTCACAACGTCCTGGAAGCTCTTTTGGAGAGTAGCGGGCTCCGAAGTACCTGCCGTTGGCTGACTGCAGTTAGTAGGGGGCCCAAGTAGTGCCCTAGCCTCATGCCACAATGTGTGCAATACTGCCCCGCTAACTTGCGCAAAATCCCGGACTGCGCTGGTTGGTGGCTGGTTTGAAGAACCCGGTATACATTTACATGGGAATTGGGCGTCCCCGCGATCTTCAAAATGAGTTTCTTATTCGTTCAATTTAGCTAATAGATAACAGTTGCTTTTCAGCAGCACCGCCAGTTGATTCCCCTAAGCCACTTTAGTAAAAAGCACGAATAAAAAGAAAAGGACAACAAAACGGTTGCACCTACTTCCAATGAAAGTGCTCATGGACAACCGAGGCTTGCACTCCGATCTCAAATCGGTCCACCACCACCATCTTAAAGCCGAACAGCAGCACATATTATTTTTAACTGAAACCCAGATAGCTACGACGTTTCATACCTCAACGACTCGACCGGCGACCCACACTTTTGAATATTGAATCAGGACCTCCTGAGCCCATTTTTAGCTAAACTTACCGGAATCTTCGCAAGTGTCAAACATAGATTGAACTCGGATTTTTAAATTAATACTTCTTTTACTTGAATAAAGATTGATCTCATTATGTGCCTTAGAATATTAAGTATTTTAATATTTATCACAGGAAAAAGATTTAAAAAAAAAATGATTTTGTTGATTTTTTTAGTTATAACATATAACCTAGCAATATAAATGTACAATTTCAAAGTTCCTAAAGTTGTGATTATATAATTCGTGAAAGTGATTTTTACTTTATGGAAAGTAAAGTGATTTTATGTAACATTTTTCACCACTGTTAAATTTATAAATAAATATTTTCATACATCATACTTTGTTTCAATCATTTTTCATTTAAAAATAGTATTCTTGTAACAAAACTTATCGGTGCATTGCGGCCGATTTAAATATTTTGCTTTTGAAAACCGCAATAACTAAGACATTTATTACACTTATGTTTTAAATAGAGCTACAGAACTAACTGTTAATGCTTGTCAAAAGAGCAATTTGTCGGAGTCCATAATGTCAAATTCCCAAAATGTCAAGCGGTTTCAAATGTCAAGTTCCCGAAAAGTCAAGTTCCCAAAATGTCAAGTTCTTAAAATGTCAAATTCCCAAAATGTCAAGTTCCCAGAAAGTCAAGTTCCCAAAATGTCAAGTTCCCGAAAAGTCAAGTTCCCGAAAAGTCAAGTTTCCAAAATGTCAAGTTTTCAGATAGTCTATGAAGATAAGGGAGTTCTCGTTCAATGATAAAAAACCACGGCGAAGTGACCATGGCGAGTCAGGGTAAACATAATTAGAGTTGTTGAGGATGTAAAAAATAAAAAAATCCTGGATTAATATCAGTATATAAACTTGAAAAATTTTTTTTTTGTCTCAGGCGGGACAAAAAAAAAAAAAATTTTTCAAGTTTATATACTGATATTATAAGTGCAATTAAGTTGCTAAAATATCAAATAAAGTATATAATCCTGGATTAATATCCATGTTTTTAACACAAAAAATTTAAGTGAAATGAAGTAGTTATTTTAAAGAAATTTCGATATTTTGTATAATGATAGTACTAGGTATGTTAAAGTACAGATTTATTTACTACGATTATGCATGTTTCGATATTTTTTTTCAATAAAAATAAATAACACGATAAAAACCTACTTGTTTTTTTTTTTTGGATGAATAAATCATGTTAGCAAATAAAAAACTGTGTAGGTATGTACCGGAAAAGGTAAGTTTGATTTTTAAAACATCTTAGAAAATAAAATTATTGTATGCAAAACATCTGTAAAAAGAAAAAACAGTGTTTTAATAATCGGGTATCTATTTTTCTAAAAAATGAAAATTTATTACGAGTATTTGCAATATTATGTATTAAAATATATCTGGTATTCAAAACTTCGT
The DNA here is from genome assembly GCA_949315895.1 of Anania crocealis. Lineage (NCBI taxonomy): Eukaryota > Metazoa > Arthropoda > Insecta > Lepidoptera > Crambidae > Anania > Anania crocealis. Next base: position 4,947,140 of record OX438882.1, on the reverse strand, counting down.
TTTCGAATTATTGAAATTCGAACTGAAAAGTTTCGAAAGTTACCGAAGTGGTGGCATTGTTTTAGTAATGTGCATTAAAAAATAAACAAAAGTGAGGAATAAATAAGGGCACTCCTATCTGACTTGGATCAACGTTCTCGCGTAAACTTGGGACAGTACTAATTACTTGGCAGCATGATATTTGATCTTAGCTGGTTCTGAAAGGAGAAAAAAAAATGACACTGACAGATTGACTGACATTTTAGCTTAGCCAGCCATCCAGCCAAAACCAAACTTGTTGAATTGGAATTGCAAATAAATTCCTGTGAAATCTTCTCAGCTTACATTTTGTGCATTTATAATTATAAGACAATCATGAGTTTTGTTGCTAGGTCTCGTCCATCCTTTTTTCGTGCTATTACTAATTTAAGGTAAGAAATTCTAACCCATATTAAACCCGGCAGTCGGCACACCGGTTACGCAATCTGTCCAAATATACTTCACATGACAAATACATTGCAAGGAAATGTTTTTATTTCGTCATTTTGAAATAAACAAATAAGATATAAAAACATTGTCACTAGCAGCTGTCAGGTGACGAGCGATTAAAAAAGCCTCGAAGATTTATTTGGTACTGCGCATTTGGTTTGGTAGGTACGTAGTACGTACCCAGATTCAAAACAAAAACACTTAGTGCATCTTTCTTGCCTTGCATAATTATCTTAAATCTTAAGATTCTCATTAAAATCTACTAAGTACCCTTGATAATAATTTTAATGTCATACTCCGCTTGAAGTTGTCCCTTTGTTTCATTTCTGCATCATAACTATTTGTTTTTCTTTAACTGACTTTGGTTGTGTGCCAAATATGTATGCCAGTTACTTTTAGAAATGATTATTAGCACATCCTACAGGAATAAATACTATTTAGTTCAAACAATAGCACAATGTTGGACTTCGTAAGATAAGTTTTATTAACATAAGGATCCCGCCCCTAGGGATACCCTCTGACCCATAATTGCTGAGACTCCAGACTTGACGTTTGAATGACAGAAGGGCTAACTACTTATTTGTTAATTTTTGTTTATGTTCAGGAAAAAAATTGTTGCTGACTTAACATGACTTTTTAAGAGTGATGTTTAGATTTTTTTTTTAACTAAAGAGTATGTGAGACATCAACAAAAGAGTCTAGCCTTTATCTTTATGCCATCTTTTCAACTGTATTAGCGTAACAAATTGTCAATCCAAACTTTTGCATTTAAAATAGTATAGGTTGACCACATAACTGAGTCCTTTATTCATGTACTCAATATTTTTATTATGAATTAAATGGTCTTCAACCCAAAGGGGTTAAAAAAAATTCATAAGAATAATATGGAGTTCATGAATTGGGAGGAAAATGAAAATGAAGTCAACAAAAGTGACATTAAAAAGGACTCAGTTAAGTGGTTGACTTAAAGTAAAATAGTAAGAAAGATTTGCAAGTTAATATATTATCATAATGGCCATTTTTAATTCAAAACCAAATGAAACTCACTGCTTGTTGATCTATCACCAATTTTTAAAGTATTGTTTTGTAATTTTTTCTATTTTATACATAAATTGGTTAAAAAATATATCTTATTTTACCAAAATTTATCCAGCGAAAAGTTTGAAATGTTTCTTATTGTCGGTTATTTTTCTTGACACTGACACAAATTGGTAACTTATTTAATGCTTTCGGTTGGTTAAATTTTTGGAATTTGACGGTCAACCCTATTTTTCTTTCCTTTAATACATATTATTATTTATTTATATAATTTAAAATTCGAACGTCGTATTTTGAGCGTTGCGTTGAGATAATGATGATAATGATAAAAATGAAAAAACTTCCCTTTTATCACGTGATTGAAAATACAAAGACAGGATTGTTGAACTGCTATGTGAAGTTAATGTTAAAATAAAACAGATTCATTGTCATGCATAATCAAAGTATGAACTTAGAAATCCCTAATGCTGATTTTGAAAGTGTAAAAAAGTTAAGCACAATTTATAATAATTGTTTCCAGAATGTATTCTGGGGAGCCTGGTTCCGGTGCTGGCAAAGGTGGCGGTGGCGGCGGTGCCATCCGTGAAGCTGGTGGTGCCTTTGGCAAGATGGAGGCTGCCAGAGAAGACGAATACTTCTACAAGAAGGTAATAAGTATGACAACTTAATTTGCATAATGCTAAAGATCTTTTTGGGATTCTTGTTTTGTACATACTTGTTCATCTATTTTGAGATCGATTATTATTGTATACTAGCTGTTGCCCGCGACTTCGTCCGCCTCAATTTCTGTTATTATAATCGCAATTATGAAGTTTTTAAAATAATATAGCCTATAAAGCTTTCCTCGATAAATGGACTATCAAACACAAAAATGTTTTTTCAAATCGAACCAGTTGTTCCAGAGATTAGCGAGTTTATAGAAACAAACAAACTCTTAAGCTTTATAATATTAGTATCGATATAGATTTATTTTTATTTTTTATTTTTATTTTTTCATTTCTTTGGAAAACTTATAGCTAAGAACTTAACTAAGATACAATGAATATGATATTTAAGCAATTTTATAGCAATCACAATACTAGTATTTAAACTTGTTATATTTTATCATCTCTATGATAAAGAGGATCAAACCAGCATTAAAACTACCATGGCTTGCAGCGATAACATCCTTAAAAAAATTGCTGAGTCCTAATGTCTCGTTAGCTTAATGGACAAAGCAACGCGCTCGGTTTGCATGGGACGAGGGTTCGATTTCCGCCTGAAGCAAAAATTTACAAATTTAAATACTGATGTTCAAGTATAGTTTTAGTATATAAACTTCGGTCCGCCCGGATCCGCCTGGATTGCGAGGAGATGCGGGTTCGAGTCCCGCCTGAGACATAATTTTTCAAGTTTATATACTGATATTATAATTGCAATGAAGTTGCTAAAATATCAAATAAAGTATTTGAAGTATAGTTTCTGAATAAGAAAACTCTTCTATTTTATTCTGGAGTGCAATGACCTGCACATCAGGCTATATTTTTTTTTGCAAAACCGCACCTATTACAACTATGTAAAACTCCCCAGTTTTTAGCCTGTCGTGCTGTCGACTGTAAATTAACAAAAATTAAAGTTAAGTAGGCTGCATTTAATCAAATATCAATCAAAATCATGTTGACCATTCATACTTTACTTACATAGTGGAGTCACATGAGTAGATAGATGAAACAGAGTTAAAGCTTCTTAAGAACGTCAACTTGTAACACTGAGTTTGTCAACTGGCTGTGCGAGTGTAAACCAGATTTATCCAGTTACGCGTGCGCGACTAGCGGCCAGTGGTCACGCACACATGCCCCGCGCCCTTGTTGTAGTGGTTATGAAGCTTCAACAATGTTCCGTTTATCTACTCATGTGGTAGGGGCCCTTAACAATTTTCTTTACTAATAAATATATCTTTTTTCAGCAAAAGGAGCAACTCGCCAACCTTAAAGGTCATTTGAATAAGGAGATCGCATTCCATGAAGACCAGATCAAGCGCCACGAAGATGCCATTCGCCGTCACAAAGAACAGATGGGTAACATTGAACCAAAATAAGTTGACTGACACATCGGTAACTCTACACCCTTAATCCAATAATTAATTACATGGCGGATTAGTAACTTAAATGAGTAGAGAATAAAGGAAATTAAAAAAATATTACAGACACAACCTACTTTGATTGTTGTTTCTATTTTAATGATTGTAATGTAACATGGATAAGAGTAATTGTTATTAATAGTGTGTCCAATGTTATTATATAATCTTGCTTTTATTTCGTTTAGTGATTAGTGCGAACTTCAAACAATATATTATATGTATAAAACATATTGATTGTACTTTTATTTATTATTTATGTCCCTGTTTGTATTTCACGTTGTATGTTGAGTTGCCTAGAGTTTCATTGGTAAAATGCTCAGATCATATAAAGAAATAGATATGAAATGGGGGCGTGACGCGTGCGAACTCGATATGGGCAAACAAAACTATTGCCCTCCGCGGCGGATTAGTAACACTTCACCCGCGCCGACGCAACGATCTTCTCATTTAATTGAAATGCCGAGTTGTTCCGAGATTACTTGTAAAAATAAAAGTATAACAAAAAACTACATTAAGATCGGAGTCACGTACAATATATAAGTATTACAATTTCATCATTTTTTTGCTTATAAATCCATTAAACGAAATATTTAATGAAAACATCCATGTAACGATAATTGTATCGGCACAATATACATTGAAGGTTTGATACTAACTAGCTGTGTTATGAGTACTATGCGACTGCGCAATGTTTTAAGGTTTAATCGAAGCGTTCACTGCCAGACGTGTGCGTCCGAACCACACTTTGTAGCCAGCTAACTAGGTATGTAGTCCGATCCGAGTATTATCGATAGTTTTCTTAGTTTTATCGCGACTGTTTCATGAATAATTTCGTGTATAAAATTTAAGAAGTTGTATTTAATATAATCTTATGATATAAATTGAGTATTTTAAACATGCACATAAAAGAGTACTTCCGTTATTATAAACCTGATAATCGTACGTAATGTGGTAAACATGTTGACCAAATAGATAGTCACTATTTGATATTAGGTACTATACTTTGTTTCAGCTTTCCAAATAATTCTCATATAAAGGAAAAATGGATAAATGCCACTGGCAGAGGGCTTAATTGGTTTCCAGTGAATTTTTATATTTTGGCATTCACTTAAGGCATACTATAGTAGTGTTTATAAATCAAAATCTCTATTAATTTAAAAGTTTTTAAAAGTTATTTCTCTGTTAATTTTTTTTTATCAGCACGCCTTAATTAATAGAGCGCTTTGAAGATATTTGAGGAGCTGGGAGCCACCTTGTATATAAGAAGATCGAGAATTCTGCTAGAAAAGTTTTACATTGTAGGTGCAGAAATAGTAAGCTCAAAAAAAAAACATCTCCTTTTCTTCGATAAACTGAAATGGCTACCATTTTAATATCAGTATATAAACTTGAAAAATTATGTCTCAGACGGGACTCGAACCCGCATCTCCTCGCAATACGGTCGCGGCGCTATTTTATTAAGCTACCGAGCGTCAATTTTTCAAGCATATTCTTATCGCTGTAAGCCAGCGTTATTTCATATTATGTTAGGAGTTTTTACCCTTAACACCCGAAAGAAACATCTTTGCAGATGTTTGACAGTCAGTTAAGTTGAAACAGCTATTTATATACTTTATTTGATATTTTAGCAAATTAATTGCAATTATAATATCAGGATATAAACTTGAAAAATTATGTCTCAGGCGGGACTCGAACCCGCATCTCCTCGCGATCCGGGCGCGGCGCTATACCATTAATTTATAATTGCATATTATAAATGCAATTAAGTTGCTAAAATATCAAATACCTAAAGAAAGAAAACTTATTTAAATAGAATAATAATAAAATGGTAGCCTTTTATTATTATTCTAACTAAATAAGTTTTCTTTTTACGAAAGGTTTATATAAATATACTACAGATTTCGGCAAACTTCAATGTCAATTGTCACCTAAGATTATCGATAGTCTCATTGACAGTCATTGTCGCTGCACTAATTTGCACACACCAAATGACGCATTGTGTAAGTGAGTAAGTGGTAGCCGCTTTGATTGGGTCCATGTTTGTGTGCGCACCAATGGGCGTTGTAAATTGATTTAGTATGATCCTTATGCTTACAACAGTGTTATTGTAGTTGCGTTGCACACATAAATAATTCGGAGACACGGGTTCGCTAAGGATTTGCGAGTAATTTCATATCTCCTTCTTTATATGATCTGAGGTAAAATGAGTCTTATGTTACTGAGTACTTTTCAACTGACAAGAAAAAAGGCGAGCCTCTTAACTCGACACACCTATTTTAACTTATTACAATGTAGGTAATACGAAATCGTTTACTTGAGGTGAGGGTGCGTTCCCGAAGACCTCTAAGACTTCCACCATAGCAAAACCGGTTTACTATGCGCTCGCGAACGCATTAATGGTAAATACATATTAAACAGAATATATTTTTTTAAGATAAACATTATAAATGTATTTGATCCCTTGTGTGTATTTAAATTGTAAATAACTTTTGAATTTCAAAATGTATGACGGAATACTATGAAATAACTCACATAATTGTGTCAAACAAACTATCACTGCCAAGTAGAAATTGCTAACATAATAAAGCATTACCTAACATCATTTGGTAGGTACTGAGCTTAGATATAAAGGCTGGCAATAAGCTATTTGACAATGCGAAAATTAAGTGCCAATTACTATTATCAGCTTATAAATATTATGAGTTTAAAAATGGTTATTTAGTTACGGAAGTTAAAAATAATAAACGAGATATTTATAAACCCAGAAATAAAAATGCATTTATTTAAACGTTTGTCACGTAACACGAAACTCTGATTGACTGATGACGTCACCTGCTTGAAAACTTCGTTTGCCTACTTGTGTTTGAGTAGCTTTTCTAAATAATTTGACAATATTTTTCTATAATAATAGTATCCATTGTTTATGTGTGATTTATTTCCAATATTTTACAAATTTTGTCAATTACTTTTACCATGGACAACGATTTTGTAAAGCAGTAACCTGCCCATTCATTTAAAATCTGTAACAAACTAATTAGTCGTGATCTTTGAGTGTAATGTTTATTGAAATCATAAAACTGTAGCTAAAATTTTAGTTAATATTATGAACACATCGGAAATATTCTAAGTGAGTTGCAATAGGCATTCTGATAAAAACATTAAAGGTATTATAACCTCAAACCAATAACAAAATATTTACATTTCTAATGCAATGAATTATTAAAAATTATAAATATTATGTTTTTTTTACATCGAAATGGTCCTCACAGAAGAAAATATTTGTACCATTCGCTATGTTATTATTTATTATGATCCCTCCGAAATAGTTGTAACCACTTTCGGCGCACTTAGACTTTCTGTTGAACACTTACAAATAGTTTTCCGAAGTTTTTATAGAAGTATTTATACATTTTGGAACTGCATACCATTTAAAACTTATTTTATTACCTACATAAGTCCCTTTTAAAATATAGATCCAATCGCACTTTCGTTATTTGTTTGCAACAAATGTATGTTGATGATATGAGCTACAGATCACAAGACAGGCAGGTGATGTCACCGACCCCATTGCAGCGCCATATTGACAAAATAGCGTTTTGGCGCGCTATTTCCACTTTCAATTTTCATTTTAATATTTTTAAGCAAATTTGTACCAGAATTTAAAAAAAACTGCTTTTACTGGGTTCTTCAACCTCTACTTAATAATATTAAATGGATTTCAAAAACCAGTCAAATAACCTTTTGGCATGAACTTGTTATTTTGGCAAATACCGCCATCTAGTTGTTTATGGTGAAACTAGCAGCTCGTTTGCGGTTTTGTAAAAAGACCGGGTGATTGCAAGACACATTTTTTTACAAGTTCTATAATTTCTTTGCAGATGGCAAGCTTTGGTGTAGAATTAAATCTATGATAATAATAACAACGACGTAAACAAACCAACTAAAGTTTACTTATCTAGGTATCTAATTTTCAAAACAATGCCGCCGCAATCTACGAATGAAATAGGAACTTAAAATATTAGTACCTAACTCGTAGGTATAAACATAGGAAAAGAAATATTTCTTTAAATAGTAGTACCTTCTATAAATAGTAGTTAGGTGTTAGAGTCGTTATGGCGGGCTGCGGCCGAAGCGTAACCTGTGTGAATGCCTATAGCTGAGGCCTATGGCGAATTCCAGGTTCCGATTCATATGGCACCAGAGGGCGTCGTGAGGTTTTAGTGGGTAGACGGGCTTCTTTTGAGCCCGGTGTCCCACACACACCTCCAGCTGACCCCGGGCTGGAGGAGAGTCCGTAAATGGATTTCCTCACGTAGAAAAAAAGTTAGAGTCGGAGACCAAACGAAGATGGCAAGCTTTGGTGTAGAATTAAATCTATGATAATAATAACAACGACCTAAACAAACCAACTAAAGTTTACTTATCTAGGTATCTAATTTTCAAAACAATGCCGCCGCAATCTACGAATGAAATAGGAACCTAAAATATAAGTACCTACCTTACTCATAGGTATAAATCAAGATTTTTATTTTGACCGATAATTTGTAAAGATTGGTTAAGATGGTAAAAAGTAAAGTAAAATAATTAAATAAGCAACCAATGACATATCTCAGGCAGAAGATTTTATTCTATGTCTTTCCAATGTAAGAATCTCAAAACACAAAACGAATATATAGGTATGTAGGTAGGTGGATATTTTGAAAACATGGAAGTTATCCCAAAAACTGTTATTAAGATTACGATGAGTACCTTCATCTTAAATGGTCTTAAAGTATCTCTCCAGCCGCGCTCTGTTTGTACCGCGGTCCGATCTATTGTACTTCAATGTACCTACTACCTAAGTACACCATGTATGTACGAGTTACCATCGAGTAGGTACGTTCAGTAATTTAGAACAAAATGAACATTTTATATGGCGCGGCTGGAGAGCATGCTCGCCCCTTAGAATCCTTGTTTCCAAATGCAATGTAGTGCTGATTTTGGATTTGGTTAATGTTTGAATGCTAATTAGTAAGTAGCTACGTGATTAAATAATCAGAAAATTGTATTCGGTTACCGTCACTTTAAAAAGATATCCATTTTTGCATCTGTCACTCCGGATTTTCTGAGAATTTGCTAATAACTTGTTGTAAGGCGCTCTTATAAGGTTATATTTTTTGTAAGGCATATTTCTATAAAAATATTAATATAATAAAAATGTACAAGAAAGCCATATTACCTTTACATTAATTATTTGTATAATCGGTCAAATAGTACTTTTTGTTGCCAAAAGTACCAATAATTTTTGTTAGTATCGGCGCGTAGAAAACGATAATGTCGCAACTAAAAAATTTAGGTTTACAAGACTAGTCGGTAGAGCTAATAAAAAAAACAATATTCTTCGCCCTCCTTTATATTTACTGGCCTTTGTGCTTGTCCTTAACAATAACATCGTCTTATCAGTTAAAGTCTGACATCTACCTCCCTATCCTATATTTTTTAGTCTTTACTTGAGACTTTGTTCAAACCTGCTTAAATACTACAGGCTCGAATTTTTCTTGAGATTTTTCTGTCAGGTAAATTAAATACAAAGTAGTAGATAAATAAATATGAAATGGTTATCGTATGACTTGTTTGTTTTGACGCATTTTCAATGGAACACCAGCGACGGTCGTCGCCCTAGCCAATAATATTTCTGTCCGGTGTCGGGCCAAATTTAGAACAAGTTGGTTGGGCGGCCGCGGTCGATCGAAGTACTCTATGCTTGGGGAACAGTGCTGTTACTTTTCGACTGAGAGCCGTAATAAATTGGTGTGCGTGACATGAAGTAGAGCTCCATCGACTAAGCTATCGGGCGAACGACCGAGCGCCGACGGCCGAAGTGGCCGCGGAGTGAAGTCGGCCGCAAACCGCTCCCTCTACGCGGGGCGCGCGCCCTATCGCCCTGAACGCAGCTCCAAGCGACTCTCAGTTTACTACAATCGCAAATCGACGCCGCATGTCGTTTTGCGAGTTGTTGTGCCCGTGTGTATGGTGCTAGTGTAATAACATAACAGCAATCTGTTTTGTGCTGTGTTATTTGTGCTATTGTGTTGTACTTCTGGAGCGACGGGGCCCAGTCACTTGTTGTGATGCATTTGAGGATATACCTATGGCTGTCTTGTGTAGTCCTCGCAGGATATGTACGAGCGACAGAGGTAAGGGGGACCCGTCTTAAATGCGGCTTCACCCGGCTTTTTGTTGTGTCGGAAGACGGGATTGTAGGTAGGGACGATATAGAGATACATTTTCGTCTATTTGGCGACACGAAAAGTTGCAGACTTGCACAGCTTGCGTAACTTTTAATGTCAACAATGAGTAATTAGGACCAGTCGTACGTATGTAGTAGACCAGACAATATTGTGAGATGCGAGGCCAAGTTATCGCAGTCGGAATGTTAAATTATTCAGTGTTACCTTGAACATGCAGTGGGCAATCGTCAGGTAAACAAACGTTATCGTGTCTCCTTCCCATCGATTGGTGTCGCCGCGTTATTTTTGTTTCCGTATCGCATACTATCGGCTGAGAAGTGTGCGTTAACGTAAGTATTTATTCAATGGCAGCTTGCCTTCGCCCACGTTTTGGGAGAAAGCTGGTTGCACCGGCGTTCGAGGCTATAAACGCACCCACTGGATCTGGGCTTTGCATGCCCAGTGTGGGCCTAGATACCTCACAAATACAATATCACACTGTTCTCTCATTAGTTCATTACGCCTGCCTCGCTATCGTAACGAAATGAGAACACGTTCACTTAAAATGCGTTGAAGTCTACACGACGTAAATTACCTACTTCGATAAGAATGTTTAACTTGAAACAGAGCATGGAACCTTTAAGGGGCTCTGAGTATGTTTAGGAGCAACATGATAAGTAGAATACAACATTAATAAGCTATTTATAATAGCTATTACAATGAATAAAAAGAAAATCATTAGTTGGGTAAGTTAGTACTAGCCGATTAGGAATAGGTACCTACTAATGTAGCTCAAATTAAGTAACAACCGCATAAGTACCTACCTACCTAAGTTAGGTACCTAGTAGGTAGGTAGGTAGTTATTAAGCTAAGCTCAATAAAGAAAACCGAAACGGCGACAAAAATAAAAATAAAGCTGAATGAAACGTATTTTAATGAAATGAGACTAAATCGTTACACGTCACTTAGGAACAAACCTACCTTGCACCAAACGATGAATCATATAAGTAGCAGTACTTAGTAGTATTTTAATTTATAAACTAAAATGTAGGTTGAATCGTATCAAGAAACCTAACAAAAATGAAGCATTATTCAGCAAAAAAATTACCAACGAAAAGCGTGGAATAAGACCATTTTTAAGTCTGTGCATGATGATGATTGTCGGTAATTTTTCATTTGCATCGACTCCAATTTAATGGGTCAATTTAGGCTTATAGGTAGTCCTGTCAACTAGGTTAATCCTATTTTCTACTCTTTAGAATGAAACTTAAACTAGGTAGGTATGAGCTAATATTACCCCATCGACCAAAACAAACATTGAAAGCGATCGAATGTAGGAGACATTCAAAAAGTTTTCATGTTAATCATCAGAATGTAATGAATGTAAGGCACTTACTACTACGCGTGGATTTAGGAACCTCTTTTTTCATGTGTTGAAAATGTTACCTTCCTACAAACTTTTCCTTTAATGACAAATAGTTCAAAATTAAATCATTGGTCGCATACATTTCTCGGTCAGTGGGGACTGTAAACTTGTTTTCGTAACCGACATGAAGTTAATTGAACGAGGTCAATAAAGATGATTTACTAGATCACGCGGCAGATCAATGAATTCCTGCTTAAAACGTGATTAACTAACCACCACGAATGTGATGATATTATTTATTAATAAAAAATAAAAAAGTAGTTAAAAGCTTGGCTCCAAATGTGTGTCTTTTAATATTGTACCTAGCCTATGCTCTGCCCGCGTGAATTACACGTCATTACAATGATTTAATCCTATAATGTTCCCCAAGTGTTTGTCTTCAAATGCTTGCTCCGAATAATTTTTTTAGAACTTTTCTCATGATACATACACTATATCATAGTGTCTATAAGATTTATAAAGCTGTGTCATCATCATCAGCCCACTGGTGGACATAGCGCTCTTCAAAAGGAGCAATTTGCGATAATCGCCCCCAGGTAGGCGGGCTGAGGATTGCAGTACCTACCTACGGCCAATGGTGCAGAGAAAACTGCTGCCATTCTCCATTTGGCAGTACTCCTTTAGTCGCCTCTTACGAGACTCAGGGTCAAAGGGGCGATATTATTCTATTTTTTCACCAGCACCACACGACGAGAAGAAAACGAGCAGCAAAGTCTTCTGTCCACCTATGGCTTAACTGCGACCGCTAAGACGCGATTATGAAAAAATATTTCTATTGTAGGAGCCCATGTCCCGCGGTAGACTAATATTGGCTCATGAGGACCACACACCAAGCCGTCAAGTAAGCAGAACATTCAAACCATTCTAAGATTATGATGCAAACTAAAATAAAAACAAGACTGATGCAACTTGCGACGCGACGGCGACAACACAAAACAATCCCAAACTATTTTTCCAGAGAAAATAATAAAAATACTCTACCCATAGGAAAGCCTGAGCTTCATGACAATTTGCGGTCAGTCTTCTGTCAAATACTTTGTCATATTCGCAGCGCTGACTTGTCGAGCGGTGAATTACGTTCGGGAAAAAATACAGTAAAAAAACAGCACGCTATTTCAATGCCTAGTTCGGTTTTTGTTTCAGCAAATTCGAATTTAAACGCTTTATTATTTAGTAAATGCTAATAAAATGCAGCGAAATTATGTGTTTACGCCATGTTTGTGGCGCTTAGAGTTCGCTAACGAGATTCATAAAGTAGCTCTACCAATTTGCACGTTGGATACAACGATTTATGTAAGAACTATTTGGTCGCATACAAAAATGACACTTAGAACTGTCACAAGTTTGAATATGCAGCTAATGTAACGCCCCGTTGTGTGGTGGCAAGAAGCTTAAAGCTTCTTGTGTGGTGTTTTAAATACCGCGCCAAGATCTCGGGTCCCGAGTTCGATCTTCGGGTCGGGCAACAAAAAGCTTCGAATTTTCGAACATTGCTCGGGTTTGTGATCACCAACCCGCATTTGGCAAGCGTGGTGATTATGCCTGTACCCATCATTGCTTTGGTAACTTGAATTCAATGACGAAGGCCTTTGCCCTGCAGTGGGAGGATTATAGGCTGTTATTTGTTTTTTACTTACTTTACTTACTTGTATTTAGGCAGCTTGGATGTTTTTTCTTAAAGCAGTTCCGCTAATGCGTGTTTATTCGAGTTGAAAAAAAAAAGATGTTGTGTTTGTGGTGTTAATTAGTTAAGATAAAACATACTTACTATTTACCCAGAATTATTAATGAGAAAATCATTCTACTTCTAATGGTAGCAACAAAACCTTTTAAATTATATAGTTAGGTATTTATTTGCCTGCGGCTTTACCTTTTTTTAACTATACGGGGGGAAACCTGTGCCCAGCAGTTGATTACAATATAGCCTATAGATGTCCTTTCTCAAGGTCTTAATCTTTGTACCAAATTTCATCAAAGTCTGTTCAGCCGTTTAGGTTTGAAAGCGTGAAAAAGAGACAGAGTTACTGTCGCATTTATAATACAAGTATTAGTAAGGACATAGGTATTTCTTTCCCTATGGTAAGGATTAGAGAATACTGACGGCAAGCATTCCAAAATAATATCCATTATACTTATAGGGAAAGTACTAGCGGTCTATACGATATCGCGTTGCCAATTGTATATCGCTCTTCTTAGATTACCTACATAAAATTATCTTTTTTTAAATGTACAAATTAAAAAAACATCCATTCTCCGTACTAAATTGCAACCTCTTTCGACCCTTAAAGGGATGTTTGCAAGAAAAAAACTTTTCTACGTAATTTTCAGAGTTTCATACTCCGTACTAAATTTCATCTTACATTGATTATGAAATTCTTTACCCCATACACTACCCCTTTTCACCCAATATAAAGGATGATTTCTGGATATATTTAAGCATGATAAAACAATCATAATACTTATGTCTTTTCCCGGGACTCTTAATGTGTTTGTACGTGGATTCAAAATAGCACTGACTGAATGAATTAACCATAAAAAAATATTACTGTACCGGTATTATTAAATCTGAAACCAAAGGAAGTAATTAATGATGAATAATTAATTCGATTAATGAGTCCGTCTTGATTCCTCTCTTGTTTCACTTCGTTTGTTAGCTTTAATTCGGTAAAATAATTATTAGTGTCATGAATTTCTTATTGAAATACTGATCACAATGGCGAATAATAGAGACGTTTATTTCCTAAAATATTTAAACTAGAAGGGCTACAACATCCTGATAATTTTAAGAAAAGCGAAGGTTTTGTGGCTCTTTTCAGATAAAAATTCACTTGCGTCACGCCTCATACCTATCAATCGATAAGCGAGCGATGATAGACCTTTGTAGTTGTTTTATGAGTGAATTTATTTGAGTTGCAATGTTTATAATCCGTTACGACAAAAAAAAATTGGTGGAGTTTATGCTGTCTATCACACATGCATAACAACCCCCATCGGGGATGACAACAATCCTTATTATCCAACCCTCAATTTGCTACTAAGAGGACTACTAAGAGCTAAGAGCTGCCCCCAATATTTTGCAGAAATAAAACTGATTTTAACTGATGATTTTAATTTTGTCTAAATAAAAAGTTAACAGTGATTCAATAAATACTAGAGGTAATTTGCTAAAATGATAATGACATAATTTTTTGAGAATTGATTTTGTTTAGAACTAATAAAATTAAATCAATTGGAGGCAGCACTTAGCACTAAATACTGTAAATCATTTATAATAATTTAAAACTTAAGTTAGGTACTACAGTTAATTTTTGAAATAATTTTGACATGTTTATTTTTATTTTACGTATTTTTTCTTTAAATCATTATCAATTGTGTAAATATTAATCAGCTCTTTTTATATTTTGGAATTATTATTTATTATTTAGTTCTATTAAATGTTCAACGCAAGTGTTTGCTATGAATAAAAAAATGAATTTGAATTTTTTGTGTATTTTTTTCTGACTGAACCTTCCTAAACTTACCTGCCATATAGATTCGTAACAATTTGAGCTATAATAACCGCCTCCATAATCAAATCTCTAACCTTTGTTAAAATAAAAGTCCCTTTTCCATCCCTCTGCGGTAGGTAGGTAGTACAAGTACTTCGAAGGGTCGGTGTGAAGCCGGCGGGCGACCTGTGCGTCTATTGTCCATTTTTTGTAGCCAAGTTTGTTTGAGTCGTCTGGTACAAAGCACTGCCATGCTTAAAATAGGTAATGTATATGTCACCGTAAAATTTTAAACTTCGTGAGTTCATAATTGAACGTCGATGGATTACAATCTAACCCAACCTATCCCACCGTTAGTTTATAATCTCACGCGTTGTTTTGTAAACTGTCAGAGGCCACAATTTTACGGTGACATATATATACGTTGCATTACATTCAGAGCCGTAAGAGATGATGCCATACATTTATGTTTGAAATAAAAAAACTACGAGTAGACAATCAGTGATGAAAAAGTGTTCACACCAAATAACATTTAAAATTTAAGTGATAATACACCTTAGTTCTTCTTTAAAGCTTGTACCTACGTAAGGTTGAATTTGCATTACGGTAAATGCAATACGTCCAAATCTATCCAAATAAACAAAATTGAAGCGTCTGTTTGTATTTTTAAATTAACATTTCATAAAAAATCACTAAATGCTTGAACGTATTATAGTTATCAGTATTTAAGCGATTTAACCATTCAGCTGAATGGTTAAAGCACCGCCTGGCATGCGAGGAGATGGGGTTCGAGTCCCGCCTGAGACATAATTTTTCAAGTTCAAATACTGATATTATTATTGCAAATAAATTGCTTAAATATCATATAAAGTATTTATACGAGTAATTACATCAAAAATCTTTTTTTTCCTGTTTGTTCCGGCTACTGTCGCAAACTTTAACGGGACTTTCACTTGCAGATAGCTAATGTTATAATAAGTAGTAACTTCGGCTACTTTTATTAATAAAAAATAAAAAAACGGTGAGACATGCCAAGCATCCGTTGTCCATGCGAAGTCGAGGGCACAGTAGCTGGTAAGGGCATAGTAATAAATTTTCGTAGAAACCTGAATTAATTACTAAATTTTAAACTTAACTAATTTCATAACAGATGTACTATTAAACATGTTATGTTAATAAACCATGTAAAATAACTCTAGTCGGTGCTAGCCAATCTGACACTAGCTTTGTCTTGCACCGATTGGAATCGCATAAACTCGTAACACCTTCCATCGGTAGATACTTATAGCAAGTTACAAATAATTAAGAGCAAAATGTATAACTATTGAACTGTAGCGCCACAATATCAGTTTTCCTCAATTTAATTAATTGGTAATAAAATCATGTAATTGGTATGATTAATTTGGTTCGTTAAAATAATTTTCCTTATAAAATTAAACTAAAATTGATCAGTTTGGTTCAGTGGCATGTAAATTGAGCCATGGGTCGCGGCTTCGATTCCCGCACAGTGTAAATATCTTTGCATTTTATCTTCTAGTTTGTACTGGGTGTTTCATAAAAAAAGGATAAATATTTAAAAAAAAAGTAATGTAGGTAAGTAAGTTTATCGGTTGTCTATACACATAGTGTAAGCTTAGTAGCTTAATTTGGGAAGGCTTTATGGTATCCCTGTTTAAAAAAAAGTAACTATTTGAACCCTTATTAGGTTGATGTACCTAGGACCTACTACTTGACATGATGAATGAATTAAGATGATTCGTTCTGTACTCTTCGTTTATTTTTTCTATTATCATTAACAAATTCATTTCTAAATAATTTTATGGTTCAAATTAAACGACTGTGTGGTGCCAATTTTTTTTCATAAAATCCACACAGATACATCAGAGATTACAGACATGGTCAATGCTTTATTATTCTGTAGAATCCATATTAGGTAGACTAATTTTGAGTCGATGCTTAACAATGTAAAATTATCATGCGCCTACTAAAACTTAATTATTATACATTTCGTCAGTAAAATTATTGTTAAAAACTTTTTATGCAAATGAAAAGCCACCGGCGTCCGGCCGTGACCCCTTCAGTCACAGATTTGTCCAAATTGCCTAATTTTCGGCCCAACGAACCATAGAGGTTAGAGTTAATCGGGCGTGTCTCCCAAAAATCAGCCAAATCTTTTACTACCAATTCGGAACCTCAGTCGGGACTTTTAATCGTTAACGTAATTAAAGTAACCGAGTATGGGATGGTGTTAATTGACCGGGTTGAGTGTAAGCGTCCATCCACACTGAAAGACTCGGCGGCCATCTTGAATTCGAAATTTGAGAATACTATTTTTATATTTTGTTCCAAGTGTTTCTAAAAACGCCATTGTCGGTAAAATTGGATAGGTACTTAATTTAAGTCTAGAATAACCGTGAATGACACAACAATTGTATTTTTACCGAATATTTCAGTGGTACTTTTTTTCATTGTTTTTGTCTTAACAGACAATAATTAGTCCTTCCTTCAAAAAGAGTTTTCTAACCTGTTAAAAAGTTATGTATTCCTGTCTAAAAACTTTTCTCTGCCCTTTCCAGGGTAATTAACAAACCGACAGACACCCATGGATGGATTAATATAAAGTTACAGATATGTCATCTGAGAGCGACTTACAATTGCAATCAGAGAGTCAATTTTGTCAGTACGACGCTGAATATTGTTTACCCTTGTGAACAGCCCCTAAAAGCCGCAAAAGCGAACTTTACAAATATTTGAGATACTGATGAAAAATAAATAGCGATTCAAAAGAAACGCTCTGGGATGGAAGAAGTCAATAACGAAGTTAGTGCTGCCCTAATGGGTGGAAAGGTGGTTTGAAGAGTATGGAAATTCAAACTTAACGATTATCATTGTCAACACCCTGACTACTAAAGGAATCAATGCCGTTAACTTTGTAATACGTATAATGTTCACTACAAGAGGACGGACAACGAAAGAACTATCTAACTCTCATCGGAACTTTTTATGTTCATAATTAGCATGAAAATATACCTTAGACTTTGGTCTAGTGGTTGAGATACCGGATCAAGATCTCGGGGTGACCCCGAGATTCGATGCTCGGGCAACAAAGTTTCGAATATTTGAACATGGCTCGGGTTTATGATCACCAACCCGCATTTGGCAAGCGTGGTGACTATGCCAATACCCATATTGTTGTGGTAACTTGAATTCAACGATGGAGGCCTTTTCCCTGCAGTGGGATGATTATAGGCTGTTACTTTACTTTACTTTTAAATGTTGGAAACAAATTGTAATATTACTTTTGTCCAAAAGTATTGGGTCGTAATAGTTGTTGCAAGGTAGAAGAATGAGATTAGTGTTCACGCAAAGTCAAGAAAGCAGTAATTGGCAAGTACCTACATAGTTGTACGTGTGAAATACGGTTACCAAAATTGTTTTTTTTTGCAAGCGCATTGAGTAGCCTGTTATTCAAATCATATTTGCAAAAATAAGACAATACAACATCTGTTCAACATGTGTAGTTCAGTCTACAATGAGTCACTTGTTCAAGAATGTTTTTTAATCATTGATACGAAGACATCCCGGAGACTGGAAGTCCGGGAGGAACTCAAATGACACATTTGGTTCATTATAATAAATTAGCTCTAAGGTAGTCGACTCTTAGTAGTCCTCGAGGAACTCATCTTGTGTTATTGAGTCGAAATTATTATAATAAGTGATCCTTCACAGATTAAAATTTACAATCACAATCATAAGATGTCTGTAGGATTTT
This sequence comes from Anania crocealis, assembly GCA_949315895.1. Taxonomy (NCBI): domain Eukaryota; kingdom Metazoa; phylum Arthropoda; class Insecta; order Lepidoptera; family Crambidae; genus Anania; species Anania crocealis. Next base: position 4,928,620 of record OX438882.1, on the reverse strand, counting down.
GATTTATTGTTTGATTACAAAGAACTTGAGCAACTTTTTACAAGATTTTCATGGTATAAAATTATTGGTCAGTATAAAGTTTCATTTTTTTTATTTATGTAGCTTGTGCCAAAATGCAGAATTATAACCTTGGTCAATTGGTCATACAAAACGTTAGAATGCATTGAATTAAAATCCGCCTTTTCGTTGGTTGAAAAGTAGAATCCATTTGAACACCATCCCATAGAAGGACCGGCCTTGACATGTTGAGCCCTGCCCTTATTAAAGACGTGACGCTGTACCAATTCATCAAATGCCTGACATTGATAGGATCCTAGCCTTGAATGCCATATAAAATCAAAGCAATACTGTTTCTAAGTTCCCAAAAAGTATTCTACCATATAGAGTAGGTACCTTTTATGAGTTCATGCTCCATTAGCAGTTGTAGTAATATATTGTAACCTATCTAGTGTCGTACAATACTCGTACAAGCAAATTGTCAATCTTGCCTTTAAGAATTTTAGTTAAATACTTAACCGAGTTTCTTGCCCTACTTCTTCTCGGCAGGTGGTAGGTTTCAATATTGGGACGTGTAAAAGCGCCTCTTGGGGCCTATTTGCAGAAATAAAACTGATTTTACTGATTTTAACTAGTAGGTCTAGTGGTTTGAATACCGAGCCAAGATCTCGGGGTCCCGGGTTCGATCCCCAGGTTTTGGTGATTATGTCTGTAACCATCATAGCTATGGTAACTTGAATTCAATGATGAAGGCCTTTTCCCTGCCGTGGGATGATTAAAGGCCTTTACTGCTGAACAAATACTACTAAATTACTGTGATAGAAGTAAACTCCAGGATAGCATATGAAATTATTGCATTTTCGTAGTCGGGCTATAGTTATACCACATATTAATAAAAAACGACAGTAAAAAGTATCACGTCTCTTTTCCTAACCTTTTTGATAGGAGAGCGTTTTGACCTTCAATACATGACACACTTCAATGATAAGTGACGAGAAAGTGACTAACTTATCAACACGTGGACGATTGGATGTAACAAAGCCTGCTCATAATGTAAATTGACTTTATCTAGAAGCAAGAAGAGTAATTGTTCATAGGGTTGTCTGTGGCAGTATGAGAACTGATTTCCTAAAAATTATTGCTTGATTTCTACTGGTATTCACTCGTTCTGAGTGATTTCAATATTAAAAAATCCAATCATCCTTCAAACTATGACTGAATTGCTCTTATATTGAACTGCTGCGTTCCATAGTCGCCTGGTGAGTTATATCCAGCCATCTAAATGTTATTCCATTGTTTTTTAATTAGCAGGTTAGACTAATGGTCTTGTCCTTTGGGCACGTGGCTCGTAGTAATTTACATCATAAAGACCATGACAGCGTAACCAATATGGTAAGTTATTATATATATTTTTTTATATCTTAGTGTATTGCCAAGCCTGTACATCCAGCACTTTAAGCAATTTCAAATGTAACGTTCGTCTGACTATGATATCATAACCCATAAATAGTGGAAGATAATGGCTCGACATCCAGTATATCTGATTGTCCATTTTGTTTTTTTCCTCCGCTCCGCCTAAATATGTTTATATGTAAAACTGTAAAGCGGAATTTAAACGCGAACATACCTTCTTTTTGTCTGACGTTCCGACTGCGTTCACAGGCTGGCACCTACTTACTACTCGTGAAGGTTCATGCTAAAATATGTCTCCAGCCACTGAGAAACTCAATTCAAATGCATCAAATAAAATTGTGAAATTCTTTTTCAATCGATTCACTGGCAACCCTGTCAGTTCTAATCACTTACTTTGTCGAACAACAGAGCGGCACGCAATCCCTATGCACTTTAATAGGATTGGATGTACTATTGACACCATAAACTTTCCGCACCTATTGTTGTGTTAGCATCATTGCTTTAACTTCAGGGGTTCAACATGATCTCCTATTAAAAAGAGTAGTAGGTAATTGAACCTCCATTTCTGGGTGCGAGTGGTTTAAGTACCGGACTAAGATTTTGGGCTCCTGGGTCTGAGGCCTTACTCTGCAATACGATGCTTGTATTTGCGGATGTATATGTCTCTTTCAGATACTTTAAGACGTCTGTATGAGCGAAAAAGACAGATGGATTCGAAAATACGATCATTGTGTTACGGAGTAAGGCCTCTGATCTCCAGGACGGACAACAAGAAATTCGAATTTCGAACATTGCTCTGCTCTGGTTTGAGATCACCAACCCGCATTTGACAAGCGAGGTGATTATGCCTGTACCCAATAATACTCATCATTGCTGTGGTAACTTGAATTCAACGATGGAGGCCTTTGCCGTGCAGTGGGATGATTATAGGCAGTTACTTTTTCTTAAACATTCTGTTTTTTCTGTTTAAGCAAAGAAACAAAGCTCACATCCTGTTTAGTGTTCATGGTCGGGTATTAGTGCATAACAAACTTAAGAATTTAGCTATTGCTTTCACTAAACAGTATACCATATTCCAGCAGTGTTTCACAGGTTGTAGCTTTGTTCGTGAATCGTGAGTTTAAATTCGTTTAGTTCCTCTTGTTTCTTTGGAGTCAAAATGCATTCTTTTTGCTTTGGTGACGCAAAACATACTATTACCTCTGCATTGATACATTATCCCGTAACTAGTCCTACAGAAAATTACTTGTTGGTTTCGCTTCTAAGGAATGTTTATCACAAATTATCCTTGTTTAGAGATTAGAATTAGCTCTTGTTTACAGATTTTTTGGATGGATGTTTGTTAATCTTTCAGGCAAAAACTACTGAACGGTTTTTGATGAAACTATCCAGTAAAGTAGCTTACACATCAGAATATCATATAGGCTAAAAATGATCGTAAAATTCCGTGTAGTTACCACGGGGACACATCGTAACAGTTGTTTTGTGGGAAGTCACGTGGCACAGACGACAGACGCTGCTGGTTGGCTACCTATTTTCTTAAGTAAAAATTCAATTCTCTCCGAATCCAAGACTGAGGTGTATGCCGACGAAGTCGCTGGCACGAGCGAACTGAATGAATGAACCATGAACAAATAAAGTTTAAAGATCTACGCATTACTGTATATATGTTCTATTGACACCATGAACTAAGCAATTGTAGTATGAGTATGAACACAAATTGCGTCAATTCATTTAGTTGTGATTTGGATCTACCTACAGCATACGGGTCTCAACTAGTCGCATCCGTCTTGGGTATGTCGTCAAGAACGATCCTTATGTTACGAGGTCTTCAGAATTACGCGTCAACGTATGTACTTCTGTAAACATATGTCTTCCTATTCCGTCAATTATGCTTGTTGGAGCCGAGGAAGTAGTCATCCCTCAACTAAATGTATTCGGAATTTGAATTTCGAAGTTTTGAAACATGTCATCATCTTATGTAACTTTGCTGAATACTATACGTTCATCCCTGAAAATCCCTTTTGTTCTTATTCTTATCATATAGTCCTATAAGAATATCCTAGTGTCACAGTTTTCCAAGCCTCCGAAGCACAACAATAAGCCCTACCCATTTTAAAATGATAAAATCGAAGCCTTTGCGTAGTTGGTACCACTACACCAACGGGGTCGTCCCTATCAATAACTACGTAATTGTAATTGTAAAAAAATTTGATTATTTAATATCGCCCTGTAAGCTAAAGGTAAGGAAGGAAGATCAAGTCCGACCTGTCCTGAACCAGTCGAAAAATATTATTTAAAGTATTTAAATTTTTTACCAGCAATTTAATTAAGATAAAGATAAGATAAGATGCTTCAAAACAGTTTCCAAACATGTAAGGTACGGAAATATTTTCAAAAAATGCGACACGTTGGCTTTTATACTCAACTATACATTATTATGACGAACGAGAATAAAAGGGCCAGATTGTACCGGTCATACAAAATGTCATCTTAACTAACTTCGGATAGCGAAGCATTTTGACGATACTGGACAGTTTAAGCATCAAAAATTTATTTTAAGGGCCTGGGCCGAGGCTGGCAAGCCGTTTATAATGAGGACAGGGACCCTTCATTCGTGTAACGATAACTTTTATTCGTCTAAGCAGTCACAAGCCATTCGAATTTAATGAGTCAGACTTTAGATTTTAGAGGACTACGCCGCGTTTCGGAGAGTAAGAAAGGATTACTCAGCAAAACATTGTAAAATCGAGTATAAATAGGGTTCTGATATTTCATCGATATTGTTATTTCCCGAAAAAATCTGTCCCAGGCTTGAAGCTTTCTCTCCAATATATTCTTATTTTCAACCAAAAACAAGGGGAGGGTCACAATTTGTTGCATTTCTTTAGATAACCACCATATTTAAAATTAAAGAATCAGATATGTAACAGTGTCCCATACAGAATGACACTACGAACTGTTAGCTAATGTCATTTGGCATGGCTACAGTTAGCCTATCGTTTTACAAATCCACCCTTTCGTACATGACTCAAAGTTGGATGTAATTAAGTTAAAATATCAACTTTTTGAACGTTGAATAGTTGCTTGTTTGGTTATTTTATTGGCTATGATTACCTCTCATAAATAGAAAAATAAAAAATAAAACGGACGAAAGCAATACAATAAGCCACCTAAAGTCGGTACCCAATCAAACGATCAGCCACTATCAATTGACAACCAATGCGTAGAGCATGGCGTTCTTAACACTTCAAATTGGGGCCATCAGCATCAGTAAAAAATTCTGTTAAAAAGTTAAACACGCTCCATGTAACACCCTAAGTTTTCATTCACACAATACCGTCGTCGGGTAGCGATAGCCCGGCTGGTTCAAATTTAAAGGCACGGTCCGCACTCCCGGATCCCGGATTCACCCGGATTATCCCGGTTCAGTGCCGGTGCAATCGGACTGCAACGGACTGTCTTTGCGGATCATCCGGGTAGCTTCATTTGCCCGAAGATATCGCGGCTGGATAGTGTTTTATTGGTTAGCAGTTAGTTTTGAGTTAAACTTTATGAGTGTTTTACTAATTTAAACTAACATTTGGCGTGTAGTGCCTGCATAAAGTATATCACCATTATTAGTGATTACAGAGCTGAAATAAAATGCTTTTAAATCATTTTTTACGTAACGAAAATGCTATTTAAAAATCGATTAAACATTAACAAAAAATTTACCGATTTAAATCGTGAAATCAGCCATAAATTTCGAGTTGATACTTACTTAGTGGTCAGTAATTTCTTGTTTGGCAGCCAATTAAAATTTTGCCTTTTTTTTTCATTCAGTTAATCTGGAATAAGTCATGCGGTCAAATTTATACTTACAAAATAATCTTTGGGTAAAAATGTCGTCTGCCTACGGAGCGGTGTCTTGAACCCCTCAATAAGCTCACCCAAACAAATAATACCTTGATAGCTTGTTGATAGCTCAATTGAAAAGAGTTAACGCGCAAGTTAAATGCTGTGGATACGAGGCCCATGACATACATGACAAATGTCAAAAAACTTGAGAATAAGTAGTCTGAAAAAAGGATGTTCATTTTCAAATAATTAACTGCTTATAAGTAACTTAGAATATGTCTTCTAATAGGGGTTAAAGTATGAAATTGCCGATTATTTTCCCACTTTTTATTTTGTTTATAGCTCTTAAGTATAGTCGTATTATTGCGTAATTCGTTTTGTATTGTATCAAAAACTAAATAAAGAAACTTTTAACTAAAAAAAATGCAATACTATTGCCTATTACTTTAAAGGAAGTCGTTGAAAAGACCCCTTACAATGTGTCAGCTGACCTTCTTGCTTCAATTAAGTATATTTGTATTATATACTTTGATTTTCAGAAATTTAAATACTATAATGCGTAGCTTTATAACCATCTAACTTTCACCTTTAATTGCATCGAAAACGGTACAGGCGTTTTTAAAAAAACAAAAAAATTGTTAGTATGGAAAAGTGACTTTTCTCGATTTCGTCCATACAAAACGGCAATTTCATACTTTAACCCCTAATATTTTACAAATACAGTTTTCCTGAATAAAAAATATTGCATTTGACAATAACGATAATTAGTTATTACAAGTGATGCATTTATGTAACAGAAAACATTAAAAAATGCTTGCTATTCTAACTTTTACTCGTTTCAATTAGCCTTTAATTAGTCGTTTTTATGTCATTATTTCAGTTGTTTAGAAATTAATGATCAGCTGTCGAGGTCTGCGCTAACTACATATTCATAATTGAAGAAAACCATTAGGTATATCCTTTTTATTTGTCATCTTAATTATTTAGAAAATTAGTTGTCATGGAAACTCATGACTGATTAGACCCTTCATCGAAAACGATGATCTGGGCCCCAATTCTGCTAATTTACAAATGTTTCAATAGAATCGCAATGGCATCGCAATCGTATATTTCGTTTGTTACTACCATAGTAATGATACTACCATATTAAATGTGTCAACATATACAATTGCGATTCTATTGAGCCATTTGTAAATTAGCGGAATTGGGGGCCTGATCTCAGATGTTCATTGATTATGGATTCGTATTTTGATGCACAATCATGATTTTTACGACAAGGTTTATTTCCGCACGAATAAGATCATCAGATTCATCAAAATCCAGGCTTTATCAGCTCACTGCTGGACACGGGCCTGAACAAAAGGAGACTTGCCATAGTTGCCACTCTTGGCACAGGTTGGTCATCGTTAGATTCATATAAATCTACCTACTTACCTCCAAATGTTTTTAATGTTTCCTCCAAATGAAACTATTGTTCCTCCAAAAAAATTAGTCAATTTTTAAATAAATTATTCGTTAATTTAGACTCTATTTCTATGAAAAACCTCAACACACCTTCCTTTATTTACCTATTCAACACCTTCCTTTATTTGCCCTTCAATCACAACATTATAATATTTACAATTTGACATTCACAATAGTAATAATAATGTATACGCTACCAAATATTAAAATTCCGAGCAACGAGAAATGCTTAAGCCTCAAAAAGTTTGACATCTAGGCAGACCTGAGTTATTGTCAAAATTTTGTAATTCATTATATTATGTGTTAAACTTAAATTTATTTACTATTTAGTTAGTTAATTAATTCAATCTATTTGATATATTTATAATGAATGGTATTGCATTAAGGGTCTGTTTCACAATTATTAAGTAAAGGCTTAAGTAGTTACTCAACGAGTTAATTACATAGAGGTTAAATCCTTTCGTTAACTTTCTTTGCATTTCACAATCATCCAATCAGTAAATTAAAGTGAAGATTATATAATTAATACTTACTTACAAGTTACGTTTCGTTTCAAGGTAAGAATAATGTATGTGTTTCTATAAAGTATAGTAATCACAGAATTATCATTAAAAATATTTTTTGTTATGATTATAAGTAATAAAAATAATAAATTCGTACAAAAATTTTTTACACTGTAATGTAAATGAGTCATTTCACCTTTTCTAAAATCAATGTTTCTGTAAGAATGGAACGCAACGAAGTTTCAACAAAAAGTCTATGTCGAGTCAACGTCAGTTAGTCAGTAAATGACAAATGTAAAATTTGCCGACGTTTGGTACTTTTTGTGTGGTGATTTTGTTTGCATTGAATTTACCATTATGTTACGAACATTGTGTTATTTTACAATGACTGAAAAACTGTCCATTTAAATAATAAAATAACTTGTTGTTGATAAAAATTTGGAAATTACGTATTTAAGGTTATGTTTTTAAATTTACTTGTCAAGTAAAAGGCTACTTGGCAGTGCATCCGGTGATTAACTTAACGAGCAGATAAAGTGGTAATTAACCCTACTCAGGGATTGTGAAACGTGAAAAATAGTTTACTGAGCAGATAGGGTCGAAGTAGCTTACCCAGAACTTTACTCAGCGATTGTGAAACAGGCCCTAAATGGACGTTTGTATATACAATACATTTTTTAGACTATGCCTGAAATACAGGAAATCCTTGTTCAGGCGTTTAGGCTTTTATTGAACACTTTCTATTTGTAGATTTTAAGTATAATTCTTGTCTTAAGGTTTAAAAAAATACATTTGAATTTGAATTTGAATTTTGTTTAGTTGTATAACAGTCTACTGTTGGACACGGGCTTTTTTAAAAGAAAAATTTTGCCATAATCGCCGCGCTAGGCAGTTGTGGCGATCGCAGTTAGTTGGTAGAGAAAAGACTGTCCGTCTCTTTCTGGCTCTTACGACACCTATAGAAAAAGAAGAGATGAGGCTATCCTTTGATGTGCCGACATCACTCGACACTTTTATAATTACCTACAGAAAACCTTTCAAAAAGCATAGACAATGCAGAATTAGGGACGGTACTTAGAAGTGAATCGATGACACTATGCCCTGCTATCGAGTGCATTAATTATGCATGCACCCGTTGTTCAGCGCAGTTCATGGCGACGAGATACGCAAATTGGTTTTTATCATTATAGTCTTGGCTGTGATTAGGGTTGTCTCTAGTTGTGCATGCTCACACCTTTAAGACAACTAGTAGTACCTGGATAACGGAGGTTTACTCGGTATTTTTATTGGTAAATCGTGTTTTGAAATTATATTATAAAACAACGTTTTCAAATCTGATATAAAATAAAATCGATTCATCGCCCCCGAAACCCCTACTAAATTTCATGGAAATCGTTGGAGCCGATACGGAGATTCAGATCATAGACGAGAATTGCTTGTTTAAAAGTATAAGATTACCTAGATAAAACACAATCCTAAAATCGTTACTCTTCCTCCTCCTTTTCATCATGGCGTCAATTAATATCTAAGTATATTGCTAGCGCTATGAACACGAACAGAACTAGATAATATGACAAGAGAAAGGAAATTTTAGTTGCGGTATAATTAATGTTTGTAATCACTGAATAGATATAAAGGTTTTTTTATTTGTCCCATCAGTGGCAAAAATATTTTTCTAAACCAACTAAAAATTAAACAAGCAACTTAGCTAATTAGAAATAAGGTTTGAATTTGTACCCGGGGCCGGTCATTCAGAGCATACATTTATCTTTGCTTGCAGTACATCAGCAAGGATATCCAAAGGTCGTGGATTAATTACCACATAAGCATTAAAAATTGATTTAAATCTAATTTATAAAGATTGCCTCTGTTAAGGAAGATACAATGAAATGCAAACAGATTAGTAATTAAATCAGACCGTTTGCCACCCCTAATTTTATCTTGAGCCAGAGTTTTGCCCTGTAATGGAACCACGATATCCATACTAAGACTTATCCTAGATATTGTTCAGCTAGATGAAACTTTCACAGCCAAACTAAAACATAGTCTTCATCAGCCTGTATCAGACCATTGCTGGATGCAGTCCTCTCCAAAAGAAGGATTTTACCCAATGATATTTTAAAGTATAGATAGGTATGTTACGTTCGTAGTAATTCGCGTAATAAATCTGTTCCGAGCAATCCGAACTGCACACATTGACGAGTTTCACTGATAAGCAGAACTACAGATGCGAAATAGCGCAAATGAAAGTGATGGCTATAATTTTTAACGATTACCTCTCGTGATTGCGCTAGACGCAGACTATGTACAAAACGCCCTACAGACTCAATACGTCCTAATATTTGAGTCTTCACAACGCACGCGCTGTAGCATATCTGCTTCATTTTAATATAATTTCGGGTGTTGGGATCTACCACCTAGTGCTCCACCCTGGGCAACGGCATCTTTGGTTTTCCAACCAATGATGACGACTAACGGCGACGACGATCCCTCTGCGGTGGTAGGCTTCGTAAGAGGCCGCCTGGATGCTACCACCCTCCTGCCGGAGTCCAGCGCCAAACAGTTTTTCTGTGTTTCGCTGGTGTGTGGGAGAACCAGTACCTCTGGGTAAGCTCGCTCCATCTTAGGCTTCTTCAACCGTATAGTTAAATATGTAGTCAAGAGCAACCCCGTTATATAATTTTACCATAACCGCCACGCTCGCAGTTTGTCCATGTGGGGTAAAAGACGCTGCTGCCCATCTCCTTCGGGCAGTACTCCTTTAGTCACCTCACCTGTTACGACACCCATATGAAGTATTGCTATTAGTATTATGTGACTAGCACCACATTACACCTGAACTAAAACCTAATTAGTGCCAGTTACGTACGTGTAATTAATAATGTAATGCGTTGTCTGTCAAATGTTACCAAATAACGTTGATGTGTCACTAGCGTTCTAAAATTAAAAAAAACTTTTTAAGTTAAACGGTTTTATGTTAAACATACATTGCAATGTTTAAGATAAATGTACTAAAAACCAAAAAATAATAAAATAGATACAGTCGTGGGAATTATAAACATATGCATAGACTAGACTAAAATAAAACCGTGGGGCACGTCAATTGTCTACAAATTATCGACTTTTTATTTTAGCCCTTTCATTTGATACCCATATTGATGGGATTAATAAAACATAAATTATCCGCCATTTTGTAGCGGCGGCCATCTTGAATTTATAATGATAATGAATAAACATAATTGTATTGTCACCGAAATCCAAACTGTATTTAAAAATTTCAGATTAATCGGTTGACAGGAAGAGGGTGAAATTTGAATTACTAAATTTGACCCAAGAATAAATAAAACAAACGGGGTGAGCTAAATAAAACCGTTTAAAAAATACATCACTATTTGTGCACTGATAACTGAAAAAACTGAAAGATTAAATGAAGCTTAAAAATCTCTAGATAATCAGGAGATTTAATTAAATCTTACTAATGTCACAAATTAAATAAAACGAAAAAAATAAAATAAAAATAAAAATAAATAAATAAAATAAATGTGAGAGATTAGATGGATGTTTGTTACTCAATCACACCAGAACGATAGGAAGGATCTGGATAAAATTTAACACATATAGACTGAATTTTACGTTATAGACTGAAATACCACTTAGACTAATTTTCATCCTTTATAATACCTCCCGCCCGGTGAAGCTGTAACGGCCTTCTGCCACAGCATAGGTCCTTTAAAAAAATATATATATATATATATATATATAATACCTACTTAAGTAGGTTACGGTTAGTAATGATATTGAGCTAATTAGACAAAAACGTCACAGTATTTGTTATCGAAAAGATCCGAAACCGGCTGGATCGAAATGTTTTTTATGTGTATTTTGTAGGTCTGAAAAAATAGGTATAGAGTAGGCAATTTTTTTACTTGAAAAAGCACGGTTCCCGTTGGATATTATCAAGTTTCACGAGTATGAAGTCGTGGACAACAACAAGTAGGTAAACGTCTCACTAATTACATTTTATTTTGCTATTGCGGTGCCAGCGTTATACCGAATTTTATATTTAAACAAAAAAGGCGATTCAAGCGATTTTTTCTATAAAGTTAAGATTGTTTGTGAAAAAAGTGACTTCCCAATTATTATATTAGCTCTAATATTACAAGAACATTTCGGAAACGCATCATTATTTTGTTAACAGCAAAAAGTATCATACGTTTATGTCTATCAAACCAGCGACCGTATCAAAAACTCATTAGTTTTACCATATTTTTTAGGATATCGCATGGAGTATAGCTATTTTTCTTTAAGTTCGTATCGTGACTGCATCTAAATTGTTGTTTGCATATAAATCGAGTCGTGAGTGAGATGTAGGTACTTGGTACTTGTGTGTTGGCGTACACTTTATTATGGTACACTCGAAGGTGACTTATTACCTACCTAGTTTTAGTGTAGGTACCTACTTTGTAATAGGATGTTTCTGTGTCTGCTTACCTAACAATGATTACGAGATTTTAAGATGAGTCACTGTAGTGTTATTAACAATAGATGCATTGGGTTGGTACTTACCTAATTTTTACCTGTACATAAACTTAAATCGTATGTCAAAGTAATTTTAATGAAAAAGAGCTACTAAACTGTTAATGATTATTTAAATGATAGAAATAAATGTATGGCATTAAATTGTCCCAGCTCGTACTTGCTTAAACCTTGTCAAAATTACCTTACCTTGTAAAAATTTATTTAAAAAGAGGCTGACAATATTATAGTGACCGAGTTTCTTGCGCTGCTTCTTCTCGGCACTAGCCCAGACTTGTCCCGAAGCAGTGGTAGGTTTAAATATTGGGACGTGTAAAAGCGCTTCCTGGGGCCTATTTGCAGAAATAAAACTTTTAGCGGTATTAGGTATATATTTTTTACCACTGCTATGATAAAAAAAGAGGAAATAAGTCAACACCTTTAACTTAGTTGTAATTATTTAGAATAAAAAAGACGTTGAATTGAGGACCTCTTTACATCGGTGACCTCGTCGGCTACTATTACACAGAAAGAGGATAAAGGCATTGCTCATTATCTATAGCCAAACGATTTTTGAATTCAAAACCACTTTATTTTTTACATTATTATTCTTACATAGGTTCGCCTGTTATTTACATACTTTAACATAACGTGCTGAAATTTAAACTTCGTAAATTAGCTAAATAATAAAATTCCACGACTGTACACGAAAATTCAATTTTGCCGAACTACATATTAGAGATCATACGACTAAAGACAATATAACGACATCTATGACTTATCGAATTTATAACCCGGCAAAATAAATGCGAATTGAATCTTCTAAACATAAAATTCCTTGAATGTAGTAGGTATGACATTTCGTTATTTACTGCTATTCACATTTTGTTCCTCAAGCTAATTAATCAGTAATACGCGTGACCAGCTTATGAATTATGTTTTGTATGCGCCAATCGTTAACAATACCTCTTGTTGTTGAATTGTCTGATTAATATTAATTAATTCCAGTTACTTAAGCATACATGGGACATGTATTAAACAGAAGTATCGTTACATACGAGTATGGAAGTGTTCCTTAAGAGAAAACATTAAAAACTTTATGTTGTTACAAAGTAGAGCTAATGGGTTTCCTAAAATGTAAGCCTGATCGTAAATCAAGAGTCACTTGATACAGGGTTAGTTGATAAGCATTGGTTATTTCCTAAAGGCTGTTTCTGGTGTTTTCATTAAATATACCTTCATTATTAAATTGAAAAGTATTACCTATCTATTATACAACTAATTGCCGTGGTAACTTGAATTCAATGATGGATTTCCTTGCTTTGTAGGATAGTCATTCTTACTTCTTCTACTAGAGTTAATTGATACGGGGTTTATACCATGTACCTTAGTTTTTATGAGGTCCCGATATTTCGGCACTGTTGCAAGCGCCATGATCACGGGAGTTCTCCCGTCTCCCGTCTAGTGATAGTGACCATGGAAGTTTAAATCAGTATATTACCTTTTCTAGTACAATAAGTATTATAATTGTAAGTATTTCGACGTGAACGTAAAAAAGTTTGAAGATTTAGTGCATTTTCCTAAATTTAGCCAACACCCTGTATGTATTACTTAGTTGAATTTTGCACACAAAAAGTTTTTAGGCAAGTATTACTGCTATTATTTTATAACGTTTTCCGAGGCGATAAAAAGTAGCAGTTTTTTAGTGACGTTTGTTTGTAATTTTTATTTATATTTAGCTTTTTCTGTACACGGATCAGTCAGTACATCAATCAATTTGTTTAATAATCGCAAGGTGTATTTTTTGTAAATAATAAACCCGGATTTAGGTAACTGATAATGTGTTTTCCCAAATAATAATTTATCACGATTTCAACTTGAATCTAAGACAAATGTTAGTTTTTGTTCACATTGTTACGAAACATAGCTTAAATGCATTTGCCATGTGGATGCCCGGTCTATCTCGTGGCCAATGAAGATACAGGAGACGGTGCCTAGCGTCACCATCATTGACCTATTTAAAATTAATTACGTCATAAATAATGAATATAATCTGAAGTAGATTACTCTGGAATTTTGTATATCAGATTCTATTAAAGATTAACCCCACTTACTCATAATAACGCAATTAGTCTAATAAACCTAGTTTAGCTATTACACTGTTTTGTCTCGTTCTTTTTTAGCACTGTCATCATTTGAAAGAAAGTGACAAAACAGTGTAATAGCTAAACTAGGTTTATTAGACTGTTTGCGTTATTATGAATAAGGGGGTAATATCAGTACATAAACTTGAAAAATTATGTCTCCGGCGGGACTCGAACCCGCATCTCCTCGCATGCCGGGCGGGCGCTATACCATTAAGCCACCGAGAAAGACCCGAAAGAAACATCTTTGCACCAATATCTGCAAAGATGTTTCTGTGTGATGACTCCTAACATTTGATGAAGCAACGCTGGCTTACAGCGTTAAGAATATGCTTGGAAAATTCGCGCTGAGTCGCAGTGTCTCGGTGGCTTAATGGTATAGCGCCCGCCCGGCATGCGAGGAGATGCGGGTTCGAGTCCCGCTGAGATAAGGGGTTAATAGTTTTGAATTAATTAGTAACGGTTTGAGCTGACTGTAAAAGAGGTAACTTTTTTTAAATGGTTGTAAAATATTTTTCTGCAGTCTCTTTTCAACCGTACGACACATTATTTATTTCCTACCAATAAATTAAACACAGGAAGGGTTTTGTGAGTTTTAAATTATGTGCATTGGTATATCTTGCGTGTTTCGTATGTGATTAACCGCAGTCACCGCAGAATTGTTCATTGATTTCTTTTAGTTGGTTCACGTAGTAGGTGCTTTTGGCTGAAGAACATTTACTATCTATCTATACTAATATTATAAAGCTGAAGAGTTTGTTTGTTTGTTTGAACGCGCTAATCTCAGGAAGTACCGGTCCGATTTGAAAAATTCTTTTTGTGTTGGATAGTCCATTTATCGAGGAAGGCTTTAAGCTATATAACATCACGCTGCGACCAATAGGACCGAAGCATAAGTGAAAAATGTTGCAAAAATAATCGCGATCATAATAACGGACGCTGACGAAGTCGCGGGGAACAGCTAGTACAAAATAAAGTTAAAGTAAAAACTCCCATATTTTGATTTTACAAAAAAATTACACTGTGGCTATAAATACAGAGAAAAAATTCCAAAAATCTAATGGCTAAGTAAAACGGCTAAACGTGCTTGACGCCCTTTATGATGTGGCTCCTAATTTATATTCACGCTTGCATTTTAGGTACCCATTAAGTCTATCTTATGATAACATTTTTTTAAATATTTTCTCGTAAGGACCGCTTCCATACTAAAAATATGTAGGATGAAAAAAATATTGGTTTTAAAAAAACATTACATAGGTACCTTGTAACATAAATATTACCTACATGAAGAACAAAAGAAAAAACCATTGTGAATTAGTGCATGATACCATATTGCATCTGTCGAGACAGTTTGTCTCTTACAAAGGTTAAGGCTCGAAATGCTTTAAATCAAAGTTATCTTTAAATAACACTACACTAAAATGATTTTCCGTGCTGTCATTTCCACAAATCTGTCCAGAATACGCTAATCAAGCATCGTACGTGTCACAGAAGTGATGGGAGGCTTAATCACCACGCACCAAATGCGACCTACTTATAACAAATCCGAGCAATGTTCGAAAATTTGTACTAAAACTCTAGACCAATAATGGGGCGTTAAGTATGACTGTATAACAAGTCATTTGCTGTAGCATGCGGAGTACCCGTACCATGTTTATTTAATCTGCTTCAACCTTCCACGTGCTCAGGAAACGGTAGTAGCATAAATTATTCACAGCAACTGACTCTGGCTGATTACCGAGCGAATAGTTTTAATCGGATCGATTTGGTATTCGGTTCTCGTATCTCTTTAAGAGTTTAGAGGACCCAACTGACATAAACTTGTGGTGTCGATCGGTTGTTAGTGTACGTGTAATTATAACGGCTTTACGTGAATTAATCAGTACGAAATCAGATGAATCGACTTGGATATGGTTTTATCAACAATAATAAAATTTGAGTCCTGAATCATTGATTAAAGTATGTAGGTATTCCCATACGAATATCATCATCAAATCATTTCAGTCCGCAACTGGACACAGGCCTCTCCATCATTAGGAATTTGCCATATTCGTCGCGCTTGGCAGTTTGGTTGGCGATCTCAGTATGGCTAATTGTGAAGGGATCGAGGATACTCGTCTTCTAGCAGCACTCCTTTAGTCCTCTTTGGACACAAAGAGGAAGAGAAGGAGTGACTTGATGCTATTTTTTAACGCACTTCTCCCGGAAACGATCTCTCTTAAATTGGCTTGGGTTTCGGAGTGGTATGTATTATAATCGTGGTAGGAAAGCACGTTAAGACGTTAATCCCGGCATTTGTCGCAAGATGGAAATGTTTAAAACAAATCTCGTCAGAGGCCTTTAATATGCGGCCTAAAAACTCTGACACCAGGCTATCATTGAAGATTAGTTAATCATATGAGGTGGAAAATAATTCTATTACTAAAATCATAATTTCGCTGCAGAAAAAAAAACGCTGCAAAGACTGTTTAGTTCGAATCATATACCTAAACACAAGTGTTTCTCAATTTCTCAATGGGACGATGCGCATCTTTATGAAATAACATCATTTAAGAGTTGGTTATTGTAACAACAATAGATTGATAAGAATCACTTGAGAACTCGCTAAATGGGACGACGCTATTTATAGCTCTCGGAAATTGATTGTCATTTCGACTCGAATCAATCATGAGCTCTTAATAATTAAAATGATATATTACAACCGGTGTCACACAATCGGACTGTTGTTTCTTCGATTGATACCATTACACATTGTTAAAAAGAAGTAGGTTTATACAGGGTGAAATTTTAATACAACAATCGACGAGACGAAAAACAAATGACGAATTTTTTTTTTAGTATAGCTTAGTACAAAAATGACAAGATAAAGCACTCAGAAAATGTCCGCCAAAAATCTAAAATTTTTGATACCGCTGCCTAGGAACACTTTGTTTTCGCGTCGCGCATTTCATTCATTCATTACGATACTATTCATATGTTTTTGATTTTTTCCTTTATAATTTAACAGGTCTAGGACCGTAAAAATTGAAAACTATATCGCAAAAATATTTTCGGGTGACAACTTGATTTACATTTTTAACTTCATAAATAGGCTCTAAACACGATACTGAACGCCTATAAAAATTTTGGATAGTGGTTAAAATTTCATCCTGTATGTAATGCTTCTTTAACACAAATTAACAAACGAATATAAGTAAGTAAGTTTCATAAACATGTCGTGTACCTCGGCCTGCAAAAATATAGAGTAGCATCACCCTTTTTCTTGCAAAAGGTTACTGAAGGAATACCGCTGAAAGATGGAAATCGTCTTCTCTCCGACATTGGTCAACCTACAATCGCCAGGCTGCCTGCTAAGCGTGGCCAGTTCAGCAGTGGACTTCATGATGATGATGAGTAGACTTTGCACCAATTTTTCTTTTGTGGTGTCCTGTGGTGCCGGCACTTACAAAAAAATCGGCCAAGTGCGAGTCGGACTCGCGCACGAAGGGTTCCGTACCATTGACTAGGTAAACAATAATAGGTACCTACATTAATTTAGTTAATGTAGTGCCTACCTGTTACCATTTATTGATATCGTGCAAAAATTGGCAAAAATTGCGTTTTTTGTATGCCATTTAATATTTATTTTATTTTTATTATTAAAGTAAAAATACAACTGAGTGTTTCGTGAATATTTCAAGTGCTTACCTGTTGTCATTATTGATATCGGGCGATAAAGGGCAAAAAAACGCGTTTGTTGTATGGGAGCCCCTTAACTATTTATTTTATTTTGTTTTTAGTATTTGTATTGCGGCAACAGAAATACATAATTTGTGAAAAATTCAACTGTCTAGCTATCGCGGTTCTTAAGATACAGCGTGGTGACAGAGCGACGAACAGACGGACAGACAGCCAAGGCTTAGAGTAATAGGGTCCCGTTTTTAGCCTTTGGGTACGGAACCCTAAAAACAGGACCCTTCTCTTCCTATGGGTATCGTAAGAGGCGTCTAACGGAGTACAGCCAAAGGATGACGGCCAGTGGCGTCTTCTCCACCATTGTCCAAACTGAAATCTGTCAAGCGTGACGACTACGTCCACAGGACATGGAAAAAGGTTCGAAAGGCTGTCATGCGCCATTTGTACGAGAATCGATGTCGCCGTTTGCGCCCCACTACACATAAACGAGTTCAAAGAACGCCAATCAAGCGAATTCTTTTGCCGTCGCGCGACCCTATTGTTTGATAAAAGAAACCAATCACAGCACTCACAAGCATTTGCTCATAACCTCTCTGGCGCGCCTGCCCCGCCTAAAACGCCTTTCTAACCTTTTACAATATTCTGTCATTATGGCAGTTTAGCAGAGTGGTCTGATGTTATCAACATCAAGGTAATGATTAGTTGATTAATACACTTTATTTTTTATTTGCGTGAAAAAGCTGATAAAAAAATTAAGTGAATAAATAGTAGGTGCGTCATGATAGCAACTTTTTATACAAATAAGCGAAAAACATCTAAGTATTTCCAAATATATTGTACCTACATATTACCTACCTGCAACGTAAGCGTAATCTGCATCTAACTAAAGTGTCTAGTCTGAAATTTCATTAACGTACCCCTAAAAAGGGGTGATATATCCTCCAAATCCGGGTTAAATCGAGTATTCTAAAGGAAATTAAGTCTGGAAGGGTTGGTGATCAGTTAACGCGCAATCTAGCTTGATGGCGATCGATTGGCGATAGTCTGCAATATTAATCACGGATCGTCGACCGGCGACACCTCGATTGATGTACAGCCTTCTTGATGCAAAATCGCACCTATGCCAATGACGTTAAGATGCACCAGTGTATGCTGCTGTCGTCTGTAGTTAGTGTCGACACTAACCGCTTTTAATTCAATATTCAGCTAGCTAAATAAAGGTTTTGTGTACCTAACACAATTTTATTATTAATCAATTCACTTAAAAAAGAAGATTTTTTCTTATTGATGCATAGATATATTGTTTGTTTATGTATGGCCACGCATAATTTACGAAAAGCGTAAAATAAGCTATCAATACTTTATGTGATATTTTAGCAATTAAATTGCAATTATAATATCAGTATATCTCAATCGCAATTATAATCCTCGCATGCTAAGAGATGCGGGTTCGAGTCCCGCCTGAGACATAATTTTTCAAGTTTATTTACTGATATTATAAGCTATCAATTTTAGGTTGAACCATCTTCACTGTCGATATTTTCCTGTTTGGCCCCAACTCAAAATGAGTGCCTTTTTACATTATGAGTAGGTAATATTTTTTGTCAAAGTTCAGCGCTTAGGGCGCTTTAGAGTCACACGGGTCCGCATCGCGGGTGGCACGCATTACACCTACATTGCAGGCTATATTTTATAGATGACTAGCTGTTGCCCGCGACTTCGTTCGCGTCAATTTCTGTTAGTATGATCGCTACTATTTTTGCAACATTTTTCACTCATGCTTCGCTCCTATTGGTCGCAGCGTGATGTTTTATAGCCTAAAGCCTCCCTCGATAAATGGACTATCCAACACAAAAAGAATGTTTCAATTCGGACCAGTACTTCCTGAGATTAGCGCGTTCAAACAAACAAACAAACAAACCAACAAACAAACTCTTCAGCTTTATATATTAGTATAGATATAGATACTGGCCACGAGTGATCTATCAAATAAAGCTAGCAATGTACTCGAAATGCGCGCCACCCGCATGCGGACCCGCGTGACACTAAAAGCGCCCTTACTGGCAAAAAATTAGATGTTCAAAAAACTTAAAAGAACCCCCTTAGATTTCAATGGAAAAACCTACCTCCAACTCAGGATAGTAAAATAAGGTTGAATGACTGCAAACAAATAGGTAATAAAAACTTCAATAACTATAGTTTTTTTTCATATCAGAAAGCATTTTGTCTGCCATACACCAATTTAAAATTGATTCTTATAGCATTAAACTGACTGATGCATTTATGTTTTCAGCAAAATTCTTATACTTGAAATAGTATGTAACTTAAAAGAACTTACATAAAAATAGTTTCAAATGAATTCGAAGTTCATGTAGTACAGAAGCCAGCATATAAAAAAATATTTGTGTTCCAAAGTAACTCTTAATTCAACTACATAAGATGCAGTGTTTAGTCAGATGCGCAGTTGTTACAGCTGCAGCGGCTTGATGTGCGGCTATACGTTTTTGTTGTAAAATCGCACTTATGTATATAAAGTTAAGACGCTCCAGTGTATACCTAGCCTTTAGTTCTGTTGTACATAGTTAACAGCTCGTTAAGTTTTATAATCGGATGACCTTCTTGCAGTATGCGTGTTACTATTTATGACTTTTTCGCGTTCAATAACGAATACTCGAATAACGAATGTAATTTTAACTGCGAGACTTTACTTTATTCAAAATCTAGCGATCGTGCATTCCATTTACATCTGTAATAATAATTAACCATGCCGTTTAGTTTTTGATATGTCAGTTTTGCCGTTAATTGCCAGGCATTAAAATACTTATAACCACTGAAGATACCGCAACAACTATACAGGATGAAATTTCAACCACTTTCCAAAATTTTTATAGGCATTCATTAACGTATTTAAAGCCCATTTATGAAGTAAAAAATTTAAATCAAGTTTAACCCGAAAATATTTTTCATAATTTTGTTTTCAATTTTTACGGTTAGGCCTGTTAAGGTATAAAGGGAAAATCAAAAACTTATGAATAGTATTGTAATGAATGAATGAGATGCGCATCGCGTAAAAAAAGTGCATTCTTCTTATTTAACATTCAGTGGAGACAGGTAAAGTAAAGTAACGGCCTATGATCATCCCACTGTAGGGCAAAGGCCTCTATCATTGAAATCAAGTTACCACAGCAATGATGGGTACAAGCATAATCACCACGCTTGCCAAATGCGGGTTGGTGATCACAAACCCGAGCAATGATCGAAAATTCGAAATTTTTGTTGCCCGACCCGGGAATCGAACCCGGGACCCCGTGATCTTGGCCCGGTATTCAAACCGCTAGACCAACGGGAGATAGGTAGGTACCCTATGTTTTTTATTTAAGACTATATTGCTATTTTGTTGACGTTATTAATGTACATACACAAAATAATGTAGGTACAAAATTCCAAAAAATATCCTCTTACCACTCTGACCAGCCCCGCCTCTAATTTCCTCCGTGATAAGCATAATCCACCACTAACAAACGCTATGCGGGGATTTTAATTGCCTAACCCCGGGTTATTAATTAATCTTATCAAAATTTAACGATGATTAGTCTGATTTAACGTAAATTTATATCACCTACAATGTTACGCCGTAATGAGATATTTTATCAACGCATTTCATAATGAGACGCGATTAGTTTGTGTACAAATTAACTCATTGTCGTTACTCGTTTGTTATCTATCTTTTATGAATGGGTAAGCGTCGTTAAATTAAAAAAACTATTTTGAAAAAATACACTTTTAAATTTAGGTGCGATATGGTTCGCATAATATTTTAAAGCATAACTATGTTAGGCATAAAGAAGAATGTTGCGTGTCTGCTGAATTCATAATAGTTCCTTATCGTCCTCTAAACTATATTTTGAATGACCATAAATGAAGTTCTTATAATTTTAACTACATATGTTACTATACATGCAGATTCACGGCCATTTTTGTCATTTCCTTTTAATGTAAATACTATGGAACATTACACTTTATTGATTATTTTAATACTAGACCGTACAGACTGGGATATTAATGAGTTTTCTATTGTTCCACTTACTTACTACAAGTTAATTAGTTCTACATGACAATAATGGCTCCGTAGTAGTCATAGCATAGCATATGCTTTATGACGTCAGAGGATGTGACGCACAAGAAAGACCCACTTACTCACTGTGATGAATGAACTCTAGTTACATGAACGAAATATTACATGGACGTCTTGTTTTATTATAAAATCCTTAACATCAATTGATTGAAATAGTACCAAAAAAATTTTTTTTTAAATTTAATTGTACTATGGTATAATTAAATTTGATGAAAATTGTATAGGAATACTAGTAAGTAATAAATAATAATAATAATAAAGTTTATTTGTACAAAAAATGCTACATCTGGTATCTTATAAATAGGTACAAGGTATTGGCGACATAATAATAAGATACGGTTGAACGTTAACGCCTGTGCTAGTTTTTTTTTTAAACTGTATGACAGTCGTTAGCGCCCTCCACCGGACTTGCAGGACTCAGGTAAGTTTATGCCATCTTTAAATATATTTTTTTATTCTTTAGTTTTAAAAAGTAAATAAAAATTTAGATATTTAACAATGAAATTCTTAAATCAACAAAGGAATGTGTGTGTGTGTGTGTGTGTGTGTGTGTGTGTGTGTGTGTGTGTGTGTGTGTGTGTGTGTGTGTGTGTGTGTGTGTGTTTGTATGTGTGCGTGCGAGCGCGTGCGGTGTGTTTGTAATTATGTGACTGTATGTATATTAGAGCATTTGTGTTTGTCCAATCAGAAGTTACCATTTATATTATTTATAAAGAGATACCTACTTTATTAGAAAACCGTACAAGTGCCAGTCGGACTGGTCCACCGAGGGTACCGTACAAATTTGCAAGTACGTTTCTTATAATGACTGCGCTAAACTTGTTACTTAACTTGATGAAAAAAAAAATTAAGTAAGTACATAATTGCTTTCAAAATTCTCAATTTATACTCAATTTATACTCTACGCAGACGACCTTAAGGTTTTTCGTAGAATTGTTGATGTACGTGATTGTGAAAGGCTTCAAGAAGACTTAGATCGTCTATCAATGTACTGTGCTAACAACAAATTGCACTTGAGCCTCGCTAAATGTAAATCTATAACTTTCACAAAAAAGATCAATGTCATCAACTTTAATTATCAATTGTGTCATACTGCTTTAGAAAAAGTTACTTTTATTAAAGATCTTGGCCTATTTATTGATTCTAAGCTTCATTTCGATATCCATATAGCCAATATTATAAGCAAAGCATTCCAGATATTCAGTTTTACAATTCGAGCCAGCGATAACTTCAAAAAAGCATCCACTTACTTACTTCTATACAGGTCACTGATCAGGTCTCAGCTAGAGTATGCGAGTGTTATCTGGAACCCCTTTTATGCCAAGTATGTGGATCAACTAGAAATTGTCCAACGCAAATTTCTTAAAACTACTAATTATAGGGGTTTTCACTCGAAGTCTTCCTATGACATATTACTGCGGAAGTTTTCACTCATGTCACTCGAGGCTAGGAGGCTTTTTTTTAGACCAAGGTGTGCTGTTTAATATTTGCAACGGTAAATTTGACTGTATTGACCTCACAAATCAAATGAACTATCGTGTTCCTAGCCGGTCGCAACGTATACGTGACAGCCACGCCCATCATTTATTTGAGCCCAATTTGTGTAGAACTGATGCTGGAAAACGTGCCCCACTTTATCGTCTTATGAAGTCCTATAATACGTATTTCTCAGATGTCGATTTGTTTAAGCTTGCACCAACGACATTTAAAAGACAAGTAAAACTTAAATTAGATGAAATTAATTAATATAAAATAAAATAAAATAAAATAAAAATAAAATAAATAAAATATACAACTATCAATGCGTCCTGTTTGTAAAGACTAAAATTATGTAATGTTTTGTTAACTGGGACTGCTTTGAGGCCTGGCATACAGGCCTCCAGTACTCCCATCAAGAGAGGGGAGTACTGGAGGCCTGTATGCCAGGCCTTTGCCTAGTTCAGACTCCAGTCCTCTCACAACCTATTGTAAATAGCTACGCATTTAAATATGTTTTATACCAATGTTGTTATTCCAGATTGTGAAAGGAAAATAAAGATTTTTATTATTTTTTTTTAATTATTATTATTATTTTTTTTTTGAGTAACTGTAGGTATCATCTTAGTACCAACAGTTGCTCTAGATAATTTGAAAAGAAAATACTTACAAATTTGTAATTTATGAACTCCGTCATTATCTGTTTTTATTATTCTCTCATAACTTGTTCATTTAAATAATTCCATTTGAACCTACATAATTTCTCTATAAGTATAACTCAAAAGTTAGTATAAAATCAGAGGCAATATATATTTATTAGTAAGAAGGGGATAATGGTGCTGGTTGTACAATAAGTAATATTGATGTAACATAGTTTGTAATCTAGATTGTACAATTGTTTATTGTCCTGAATAAATAAAAATAAAAATAAATAAATAATTATACTTTAATTTTTTCTTTAAGAAATGAAGTAAATAGAAAATGTTAAATAACTACACTTGCTTACTCACTGATGCACGCGGATCCTTCTGTTTATTTGTCTGAGACCAACTGTTACTTGGTTTAAAAAAATTGCTTCAAAAGCTTTAAAAAATATCTACAAATAGGTATTTATTTCAGTTATATGGGGTACATTTTTGTTCAAATATTTTGTGGCCTTAATATAGGATTACCGAAAAATAAAACAAGCTTGAAAACATCCTCTTTAAAAAGCCCTCATAATACTCGTATATAAGGTAGTACATATTTCCAAACTGCGATACAGCTCTTATTCTAGCCAAAACTATTTAGTATAATTTACTTCTAATGCAAAATCAAAATATTATCACAACCAGTTACCATATCGTAAACGCAGAGGCCTGCAAATCCGCCCTCGGATTAAGCGTATCCATACGCTCAGTGCATTTAGCGTGTACAAGCGTAAATATTCGCGGGCATATCGCAATTGTAGCGTAATCACATCAATTTATCGTCACAGAATCAGCGTATGCACTTAAACGTTAACCCTTTGGGATTCTGGCGGACTCAGGCTGCACAGTCAGTCTAGTTTGCAGGCCGAAAAAAGTGCGGTTCGGCCAAAAAAATAAATAAAACGAAATCTCTCTCGGACCATTGCGTTGCCGATAAAAAAATATCCGGATAGTTGCCTGGGATTGCGTTCCAGGTGTAGGTTTCGGAAGTACTTATGATATTTGTGCGTATATGTGAATAGGTTGCAGGCCTTCGAAACTGAGACATAAATGTCATGTACACACGGCGGCACATCAGACTATACATGTTGACCTTGAGGCCGACTTTATGCCCTACGTAATAAAAGCTGTTATCGCAGTTCAACTGTTTAACTTGATGTGCTGTCGAGTGTACATATTGTATAGCTTCTCTGTCTAAAACTGTCGTACCGAATAAATGTTTACCGCATAGAGTTCATAAATAATTTCTCTTTTTAGTAATCAACTGGTAAGGAATAAAAAAACTCACTTATTCACAAATAAAATTTGCTCGGCATAGTCAAAGACGACAGCATACATCTAAAATAAATAAGACGATCATTAGTAATAATAAAAGTAGGGGTTATGGTCATCATCGAATAGAATTGACATATTAAAGATGAACAAACAAATATGATAATGATTTTTTAGATAAAAGTAGAAGATGAATTGTGGACTGCAATAGGCTGATGATGATGATGAGAAGATGAATTATTATTTCTGTTAAGTACCATGCCATAAAATTGACTATTGTATGCCTTTTTAAAGACTAATTGTGAGAAACGTGTGTTTTAATTCCATCTTTGTGCACCACAGTTATTAAATGATTTATTTATTTATTTAATAAAAGTAGTTTTGATCCGGAGTGTAGCCGAAATTAATTGCGGCCGAATCTGGCCGAACTTGTAGAGTCGGACTCTACTCCCGGTCCGGTATGCACCGGCCGGCGCAAAGTAATTTGTCAATGTCGCTCTCGTACCGCTGCGTAATGGAAAAGTGTCAGTCGAACGCGCCATTTTGCCCTAATTACTGGCGATTGTTTGAACATTGATTTTTTTATTCACTCATTTAATAGTGCACCACTCAATTAATGGGGAATTTAGCTGTAGGGCTGACCTGGTTAGGAGTGGTAATCGATAGAAGGTACGATCAGTGAAAAAATTAAATGTCTATTATTTAGGTATTATAATAAAAACAATGTTTAAAAGCATAGAAGACTACTGAAAAACTTCAGATAGAGACATTAATTTAGTCATTTTCCGAAAGGTTACATAAAAAACCTGGGTACGATAAGTCGACAGTGTGCAATGACGCGTATTGAGGAAGGGATGATGATAATTAAGTTGGATTCGTTGATTGTTTGTGTTGTATTCTATTATCGTTAGCTAGGTGTTTACAAATCCACGTGGAATATCATACAAAGGTTACAAGGCTTTTAAAATCATATTCATAATACATTATACATACATTGACGACCATTTGGATCAGCGGTAGTTAACGCTGCTTCTGAGCCATGGGTCGCGGGTTCGATCCCCGCACAGTACAAATATTTGTGTGCATGAACATGTCTGTTTGTACTGGTCTGGGTGTTTTCTATGTATTATAAGTATATATTTACAAAAAAAAAGTATATAAGTAAGTTTATCGGTTGTCTAGTACCCCATAAGACAGGGTACTTAATAGTACCTTAATTTGGGACTAGATGGCTCAGTGTGGCCCATTGAGGCATGTCTTAAATATTAAAAAAAAAAAAAACGTTTTAAAAATAAGTCTTACATGTAAGTACCTTAGGACCTTATCTAGTTAAGTTTATATAAAACAGTTCCCAACCTTCTCTTCTTCATAAAATATCTACTTATTTTAGGTTTCAAAAGCAATCTACGTAATATCATATCAGGTTCTCCGGTCGCCTATAGCTAATTGATGGACATGACCTACCTTTGGCGGGGCAAAGGCTTACCAGAGCTGTGTTATTTAATCTACTTTGTAATTTTGCGTGTCCAGAAACAGTAGAACTGCGTAAACAAAGCACCTCGCCGCACTATTATTGGCCGTTTGTAGTAAAACATTGGGCTTTATTTTATGGACAGAATCATTAACCTAGTTTAGGTGGCCAGTTATTAGTAAGGGTTCCTATTTATAATCATTACGATGCTATTATTCCAATATATTGTTTTTATTTATAAATAATAATAATAATAAATATTTCAGACATGCCACACTGGGCCACACAGAGCCATCTAGTCCCAAATTAAGCTACTATTAAGTACCCTGTCGTATGGGGTACTAGACAACCGATAAACGTACTTATATACTTTTTTTTTTGTAAATAAATACTTATAATACATAGAAAACACCCAGACCAGTACAAACAGACATGTTCATGCACACAAATATTTGTACTGTGCGGGGATCGAACCCGCGACCCATGGCTCAGAAGCAGTGTTTACTACCGCTGATCCAAATGGTCGTCAATTTATGACATGCAGTTACTTTCCTCGGGAGTTAGACTTTGTTAGTGTTGAATAATATAATAATAAATAAATAAATAAATAAATGTGGATAACATCACATACATTGCTTTGATCCCAATTTGAATAATTCTTTACTTATTGGAAACCATCGTATTTTGGAAACCAGAAACAACGAAGGTACTACAAACACCTAGACCCGAGAAAATGTAGAAAAAACCTTTTTCTACTTTGACACATCCGGGAATCGAACCCGGGACCTCGGAGCAGTGGCACCTTGAAAACCGGTGTGTACGCCACGTGTTATCTAGCGTACTCAGACGTCATCTTAACACAAAATACTTTCGAATGGGACAAACGTTGACCTAACGTGAAACAGACTCTACGATTAAGCTTTATTCTTATCGCCAAATTTGGATTTCCGTATTTCAATATAGTTTGTGTTAAGGTTTTATTTATTCTAGCTACGTGGGCGAATACAGTGTACACCGTGTTTACGCAAAGTTTACAAGTATTTCCAAAGTAGGTACAATAAATATAAAATAAACCAAAACGCATAGTTTGTCTTCGTTTATACGAAGTAGTCGTTATGCTTGATGCTTACAACAGTGATAAGTAATTCATTGAAGCACTAATTAGTGCACGGATTACAGCTAGGAACTTGACCGAGGTGTTCCTCGTCCATTGCCACGCGTTCAACGGACAATTAACGATCTAGGGATGTGACACGTTGATATCGATAAAAAAAGTATAGTTATAACCTATAATCATCCTACTGGAGTGTGCTATAGTCATCCTACCGCCCCGTTGGTCTAGTGGTTTAAATATTGGGTCCTGATCTTGGGGTTTCGGTTTAGGCCCCCTGGTCTGACACCAAAAAGTTTCGTATTTTCGAACATCAATCGGGTTTTTGATCACAAACCCGCATTTTACAAGCGTGGTGATTATGCCTGTACCCATCATTGTTACGGTAACTTGAATTAAATGATGGAGGCCTTTGCCCTGCATTGAAATGATTAAAGGCCGTTACTATTCTACTGCAGGGTAAATGCCTCCATCATTAGTTGTCTTTCTTTGGGTGAACCTGGCTTCTGGACTAAGACTTCGACTATTTTCACCAGGCAGATATTAGCCAGCGTTGAAGGGGATTGGCTTAGGTCCGCTGCGCTTACAGTCTCCCGGCGTAGGATAGCTCGAGCCGAAGGTAAATTAACCTATAAACTGAGGCAGGTTAGTATTTGTTATTTACAAAACTCATCGATAAATATTAAAAGCAAACAAAGCTGTTTTATGCCATGTTTTGTATACATTTAGAGAAGGGATTGGTATAGATAGATCATTATTTGATTTATATACATAATGATTAATGTTTATACCTAACTTATTGAGTATTAAATCGGCTGTTAAGGAATTGTTTAGCATAAAGTTTTTATAGCAGTACATATTTTATGGGTTCATAAATCTTTACAGTATTAATTACGTTATTGTAGTCTGATACTGTTTTATTGACCAAATCCGTTAATCTGTGTAAAGCGATACTTAAAATGTATTTATAAAAAGCCCTATTGTACTGTCAAGCTCCATTTATTTTCTGTTTTTATAAGGCTTAAATTTATTTGTAAAGTACAAGGGATCGTTATAATAAAAAAATAAAATAGCAATTTAGCTTAAAATTCACAAACTTTATATATCACAAAATATTAGGTATTAGGTATAAAATATTAGTAATATTACGTTTTTTAATTGCTTTTTTACTTATGTCCCAATTTCAATTATACTATAAAAGTTGCAGATGTCAATAAGTACATTTCCAAAGGGTTATTAAATTTAACCAACATTAATTATGTCAAATTCACTTACTGCCAAGCTTTCTTAAACACAAATCATAGTGTGTATCTAAACAAATTAGATGAAATAATATTTATTTAAATTAATTCGACATATTTATTTGCTTTAACCTTAATATTCATACATAGTTATGTCATGTTAAAAAGTATTTGTTTTTGAAAAAAAAAAACAATGTTTACAAATACAACGTATTAGTCAAACTCATAACCACGTCACGGTGTCTGGTTGAGATAATTTTAGATATTTTCTCCACCTATGTCTGAATGATGATCTATTTTAGTATAAGCACCCATTAAAATGATATGTGCTGTAAGTAAGTAAGTAATTATTTATTTGCATAAAACACGGTACATTTAGTTATTATCTTTAGGCATAGCACATACATGTTTTATCGATCTATCGATAAGCAAATGTTTGCTATCGTCGTGCATTTAACATAAATATACAAACAAAAATTTAAAATTATAAGCAATTCAATTAAAATTACATTGATTTCGGTAAGAGTAGTTTGACCAGTTTTGACCACCATGTTATTCAAATTAAGAGCAATTTTTCAATATAAACAAGACCCAGTCTCAATGTAACTCAATAGGTACACATTTGGGTTACTTACAAAACTGAACTAATTACTACTTAAGTGTAGTAACACTAATATGATGGATAATAAAAGATAGTAGCGCTCCACCCGCTACAATGTCCGTGCGAGAAGCGGTTGAACTGCACTATCTACAACCGCTTCTCACACGGACAATGTAGCGCGTTCGTTCGTCCATATTGTTCCAGATTATATCGCAAGCCATACTTTCTAATTTGCACAATTAATGAAAAATTACATGGGTTCTTCTTAATTTTGGAGATTTGTCGGTAGGCCCCTTACCCAGTGGATCAACGATGCTATGACGGTCTCAGGAAGCTGCTGAGTGAGAGTGGCGTGAGCCCTATTGTCGTGGTGATCCTCAAAGGAGCCCTATTCCCAGCTGTTGGTGACGGAATGAGGAATATTACCAAATACCAATTTTATAAAAATATCATTCTGTCCTTGTCAACAAAATGAAAAGTGTAATCACATTTATCATACTACCAATATTTAATAAGTTATACTAATGCAAAGTTTGAAAGTCATTTATTTTTCCTTCAAAACACTGTTTTAATGTCGTCATACATACTCTTCCCTGCATCATCATCATCATCATCAGCCTATCGCAGTCCACTGCTGGACTTAGGCCCCTCCAGTTGCACGCCACTTAGGTAGATCCTCGGCTTCCCTGCATACATCGAAAAAATAAAAAAAGTTTATTATATAGCAATAACAAAAAAGTTATTTTTAATATCAATCTATCGTTGGTTTGTCGCATAGGTATATAATTACATATTTTGTGTACAATTTTGACATCATTAACTTTCCCAATTATATTTACTAATAGTTGCTTGATGAAATGTTTTATCGACAAACATGCGTCTCACTAAGACATGACGTGACGATTACGATATATTGGAGCAATGCGGGTGCGCTTGAACGCCAATCGAGTGGAAAATGTTGTCAGGGGCTATTATTTACTCTTTGTTTATTAACAAATGCGTACACACTAGCATTTCATGTCTCTAATGAAATTGCATCATTAATATGATACAATATAGATGCATTGTGGACACGCTACTCTTAATTATTGTTTTCTCAGTTTTGTAACATTCTTATGGCTCTATAAAATCAAGTATGCGTATGCGTTTTGGTGACAAGTACCTCATGACTATGTTTTTATCTTGTGACATCCGATCCCGAACTGTTTAATTGCTTATCAAGCCCAATAAATACGTAATTCATTGAATACTTATCGTGTTTATTTTCGGGATTGCTATCCTCAGAGTGTAAAACCAAGCAGTAGTTATATGTATTAATTGAGGTGATCGTCTAAACATTAGTACCAAAAGCAATCACTAAGCAGTAGTTTTATGTATGTAGGTGGTCTTCTAAATATTAGTACCAAAAGGACAGCAATAACTTACCCAAGCACGCCCGGTAGTAATGGACTCGCTGTAACAACACCACTTCTGTATCTATCAAACCGTGCACATTTAAAGTAAAGAAGATACGTAGAGTATTGGTATTGCTGAGTCATATCACAGGTAATATGTTATTATCAGACCCAAACCGTGACGATTATGATTCAAAGTTAACCAGTTTGCGCGCACGCATCAGTCGTGCGGAAAATGCGTTAGACGGTAATTTTTTAATACTGACTTAATGTATCCGACGCTTGCTTATGATACGAGTGTTTTCACTTTCAGTATACGGTTTAGTATGGAAGATAGAGTTGAACATAAGATTTAACATAAACCGTTTTGGCATAATACTAAGAGTATTATAGGCATAATTTTGCTATCCTTTTCCTCCGTCTGCCATAATATGCATGCACACATACCTACATACATGCTTCAGGCACAATGAACAATACAAAGTGAATTTAAATTTGCAGGTCGAAGCTAAGAAAATGTCAAGATGGGTCAGATATATGGCAAATAGATGAACTAAGCAGTTAGTTACCATATAAAAGGATAGATATTGGTTTAACTTATTGTGGAAAAACCCTAAACATAAAAGTATACAAGACTAGTAAACAAACAAAATCAAAACAGATTTTATAGACGACTATAAATACCTAGTGTATTTTTTTAAATTCATTGTTCATTCATAGAAACAACAATTCTCAGCTAATTGACCTAAAAATAGTTCCTTTTATCTCTATCATTTATTTCTAGATGACGTCTGACTCGGTCCAATTCCGTAATTCTATATTTATGTCAGCAGCGAAAAGTAAGATTTTATTTATTAGCAAATATTCGTGTCAGTGTGATAAAGACAAGGCAGGCTCGTGGCGAGACGGATATTTTGGGACTCGTAGGCATTGTAAGCAAGGTTAACATGTTTGTAAATTTATGCATTACAATATATATATTTTTTCTGTATTATCGTTTCTCTAGAGTACCTAGAAATTGCAAGGAACTGGCCTTGACTTACAAAACAACTATAATAATTGTAATATTAGTCAATAACTATAGTTACTCTTCAAGACACATGTCATTAATTACAAAAAACATCGAAATTTTCATAGTTATATGACACGCAATAAAAGTTTGAATTCAAATTTAAAATCAGTTTTATAAGTAGCCTATCGTAAGGTGTTTCGTTGTTAATTCACTATCGATAATTTCTGATTGTTACCTACAACATCACTGTCTCAGGCCTGTCGAACTGAAGTGCAAGCGCTTTTAAATTATTTTTGATTTAAAATCCAAACAGTGGGCAACATAAATCTCAATTACGGTCCGAAAATTGCATTTTACTCTGAAATCTGGCTAGAATTGTGCAAAATATTTGTACAACCATTCATTACCTACAAAAGTATTTATTTTGTACTAGCTTTTCGACCGCGGGTCTGCCCGCTTAAACTACAATTTATATCGTGAGGGAGGAAACCTGAGCTCAGCAGTGGCAAACAAAATAAATATGTCCTTTCTTAAAGTCTAATCTATCTTTATACCAAATTATACCCAATTCGGTTTAGTATGCCCTGCCTGCGTCTGTTTTCCCGAAAAATTATAATCCTAAAATTTTTAAAGCAAGAGTGAAGCTGCTTCTGGGTAAGCTCGCTCCATCTTAGGCTTCTTCTTAACCGTTGAGTTAAGTATGTAGTCAAGAGCAAGCCCATTGAGTATAAAAGAAAAGTAATTAAATCGTGAAAGCGTAACAGACAAACAGAGTTACTATCGATTTATAATATTAGTAACGATGAGTATGAAAAAGTATATAAAAAGGCTGCTTTAATACTACTTCGTATAATAACAGTACGGAACTCCACGAGCTATAAACGATGTGGTAACGAAGATTCATTGTTTGAATGTATTAAACAGACAGCCACACTGTAAACACGTGACGAAATTTCGATCTGGCGCGAGGTCTTGCGCATGTCTGCTGAAACCGAATATGGGGCGAGTACTGTCACTACTCGCTATGCTAAGATATACCCTAATGCTAATTAGTAAGGTGTATTTTAGATTACAATGAATGTAATGATGATTCAGGAACATTGACATATGAGTTTTTTTTGGGTGATACTGATAAATAAATTTATGTATGTTCTAAGACGTAAGAGGCGACTTAAGGAAATAAGCTAGATAAGACTGGCAGCGGAGTCTTCCCTGTGGCCTTCTTTCTACCTCTGACCAAACGTTTTGCACGTTATAGGTTCTTAAACTTAGATGTACCTGACTGACAAAAATGGATACAAAATAATTCATTTTTGAGGTCTGCTTTAGTCACAGACAAGATCGTGTTGTCTCCAACTGTCCAAGGGGGCAGGCAGATAGGTTAAGATTCTGGAAAGGACAAAAATAGTTTTTATTTAGAAATCATATCGTTAACGGGGTTCTAAGGATTGTAAGAATAAAAAAATACAATTCAGTATAGATATAGCGATTGTGAAAATTTTAAGTGGTCTGTAATGAGGAGCCCAAAAATAAAAAGCGACATATACCGGGAAGAACATGATCCTGTGCGTGCGATATAACCGAATTCCACGCTGACAAAATAGCTAGCAAGGCGTTAGTGACATAAATGCAACAAGAATGATAAATGTCATCAATCTTCTTCTATATATGAATAAATAAAAATGAATCACTGAAATGTAAACACATAACACAATGGGGACTACCGTTTCTTTGCTCACCAGTTGGCGCCACTGTAGACTGAGGTCCGGAAGTATAGCAGTAAAAGGCGATTGGCGCCGAAACAAAGTGTTATATCTTGAATCTAATTAAGGTTATATTGTTTATAAATAACTATCTTGATATCAACAAACTAACTTCTGAAATAGTTGCTCTTGAGGCCGCCTATTATTGCGCTTTTTCTTAATTCCGCTTTTAAAGCGTTCACATTAATCGCCAAATAATCCATATTTGCTATATTTTACGATGGAGATCACTTTCCGGCAGGTAAATTTAAGAAATTATAATTTATGCAACAAATTCCGCTAAAACCAGTACAAAGTGAATGATATTGGACCTCACGCGACACTAGCGCCTCTAGTGGCAAATTTACTAGCGATAGCCCCCATTTCGTAAGATCTACTGCACCAAATTAAACAATTCTTTTTTTTTAGTTTTTTTTAATGGCCTGGAGAATGGTTTTACATAAATGTTTGATGATTGTAGGAAAATAATTGAAACCTACTAAAAAGATCCACATGAAAAGTGCGTAAAGAGTAAACATGGTCATAAACAGACAATTCGCTTGCATTTTCTTTATTGGATCAAAAATGATCCCGGGCAAAGCCGAGGCTGACAGCTAGTATATTATAATAATAGGAGTTACGTGTCGTACAACAATACAGGTGTGTCAACCTCAAGTTTGATGTCAACGAAAATAAAAACTGGACAAAAGAGAGTCTGTTTACGACCCGATTACCTTGAGAGCGCTTTATAGGCCATTATACAATATTTTATTGGCGACTTGGCAGCCATCATGACGTAATTTCGCGTAGGTATACACAAGATTCCTTTTTTAAAAGACTTTTATAGGTACTTTAAATGACCGGTGTTTTCCTAATGACCCATTAACTAGGATCCAATTTATTCAAGCACTGTTAGTTAATAATAGGGAATTAGGTTAAATGACAGGTTGTTCCTGGTATTTCAAATACTTAAAAATATGATGAAGTTTGGTTTTAGAGTTTATCCACATTTCTTGAGCCTTTGCAACTTTGAAAGGTAGACGCAATTTATAGTAAGTGCATGATTCCTGGTTCTTTTAGGATTTTTGGAAACCGATAACAATAAGTCGTATTCATGATTCGGACCCTAGTATCTTTTACCCTGCAATTGTCGGTATACAGTAATCGTTGGGTAAAGCTGAGAAGCTGGGTTGATGGGCTGCAAACAGTCGGATTTCATCCGACTTCAAAAAAAGGAGTAGGTTCTCAATTCGACTGTATTTTTTTACATGACTGTTATACTAAATTATTTAAAATACCGAATATAACTGCCCCTTCCTGTGTTTACTGTAAGAGCGGCTAAAAATGGCGCTTAAACTCCGACATACAACCGGGGCCCCAATTCCGCTAATTTAGAAATGGCTCAATAGAATCGCAAAATCTCAATCGTATATTTTGACATTACTACCATAATAAATGTGCCAAAATATACAATTAAGATGCAATTGCGACTCTATTGAGCCATTTGTAAATTAGCGGAATTGGGGCCCTGTCCGCCAAGTGTGACGATTGCGGCAAAATACTCTTTCTGTTAAAGCCTGTGTAAGCTGATCATTTTTATTTTAAATAGTTCATTCAGTTAAATACGTCATAATCAACCGTTAACGGAGTTGCAAAAGCAACTATAACAGTCTCAATAAACAAACAATTGAACATCTGTCCTAATTACACTTTTATTTTTGTTCCAGGTACTTACTGATCCGGATTTCGTCCTGTCGAAGACAAACATCGTATCGTTAAGAACTTTATTTTTCCCCTGCGAACGGCGAACGGAACGCTTTTGTACGCGGTTGTACATTGTTCCTTTTCTTTTTAAGCACTCAACGTAAGCCTACTTTAGGGCCAATGTGTCTAAACACCGATAACACTCCTCTATAGCCACAATAAGCCCGATCTCCCATTTTTGAGACCTATCCCGCAGAGATAAGGGCTATCTTACTCATATTGTATCAGAGCATTGTTCGTAGGGTTGCTGACGCTTCCGCATCAAATAAAAATTGGATCACATTTTTAACGAAAACTTCTTAAAATATTAATACTTACTTTTGTTTATTAATAACGTACTCTGTATTACATTCGATAGTACGTATACCGATTAGATGCAATTTGTCGTATCTATTTACGCTTCGAAAATTTATGATAATTGGGTAAATTGTCTGTTTTGTGGTAGGTTGATAAACTTTTAATTTACGTTTGTGCATGGCTAGTTTTTTCGGTAAATTTGAATTTGAAACTCTCCCGGGATATAAATTAGCTGTGCTCTTCCATCGCGATCTGTTTAGCCGTTCAGGTGTGATTGAGTAACTAAGATCCATCCAAACTTTCGCATTTATGCAAAAGTTAGAATTAGTAAAATTAGTAAGTTTGATTAGTATTGTTAGAACATATTATATCATATGATTTCCTTTTAAAAAAAGCATTAAAAAAGAATAAGGTTTTACACAAGAAAAAAATATTTTTATTCGCTAGTTCCCGAATAAATCACATGAACACTTTTCAATTGAAATTCAGTCCAATACAGTCACGTCATACAAAATTTAGACTATGAATTTTAGATGAGCCGAAATCTCGAGACCTATACTTTACAATAATTTTATGTAAGAGGAGGAACCGAAATATTTTATTTAAGCTTGCAACCCTACTGCAGAGTGTCGATTAATCACTTTTCTCTCCTCAGTGAGTCGCACAATAGGCTAGGGCTGCTACACACGGCTAATCGATCGCTTTTATCTCATTTCGAGACCCTGATTGCTTCTGTCAAGGGTTGCTTTTTATGCTATTTTTCGTCGGGAAACGGACTGTGATTTTGCTATTTGTTCAGTACTTTTTCTTTGTGAGGTAGATAAAATTATACGTCGTCCTTTTGTATTTAGGCTTTGTATGTGTGTAATCTATGGAAATTAATGTCTGATAAAATAAATAACAATAACAAGATGATATCTGTATATTTGAAATATTGAAGGAAACTAATAAGGTGGGAACAGAAAATCCGATCCATTGAATTATATACTTACAAAAAAAAAACGAACTTACAACTCGAGCTACAAAGAGATATTTTGTTTTGACGAACCAAAACATTTCTAAAACTATGCTGGCGTAAAGCTTTAAATAAATTTGTCACATAATAAATATCTTGGTCGCTCAATTGATAAGAGTAGTTGCCCGGTAAGTGGAAGGTTGATTTTGAATTGTTTAATATAAAAAGCAAAATTTAATCTGCTCACCCTTAAGTTAGGCTGTCTTTGCCTTAACAATTAAAAAAAATAATTGATTGATGAGTAGTAAGAATGAGTTTATGAGTGTATGGGTAGTTGATTTGGTTCCCTAATTCGTTCATTCAATCACTTCGATTTGTTCCTGTTATAGGCGTCGGATCTATACTAGCTAGTGAAAAAGATAATTAGAAGAATAAATCTTTGATTTCTGTAACTTCAATCTTGTGTTTTACCTTGGTTCATAATCCTATTTTCCATAGTTGAGAGTTCAAGCCCTACCTAAGGCAGTCGAAAACGTTATTTAAGAAAAGATGCAATTGATTTGCATCAAAATAGCTATAAACATTACAAAACAATAACAGGTAAAGTAACAGGTTTTTATTACAACCATCGATTTGAGCCAAAACTGCAATTTGTAAATTATTTGTCTGTGTTTCTGTCTGTACACGTTAAACTTAAAAACTACGACATAAATTCTCTTTTAATTGTTAGAGCTAGACGCCGTACTCCATCACCTTTTAGGAGGCCACTATTTAGATAAGATCATATCCAAATTTTTTTTTAATTTTTATTTATTAAACAACAATGTTTAGAATTGTCTACGTACGGGCCATTGCCCGTTCCAAACCGTCGTCGTCTGTCATGGCATCTAAGATATTTCTTGGATGCCATGAGAGACGACGGGATGCAAAATCGCCGAACCGCGGCGAAAAACACCGAGCGAACGTTCAGTTCGGAGCATCGATGCTAGGTCGAACCACTCCCTTTAATATCTTCCTAGTGCGCGGTCACTGTTACTGATATTGTCCCGATTAATACTCAAACTATAAAAACAGTCCGCTATATTTACACCTCATCTATCACCGAAGGCACCAGCTCTTCTCCTTAACAAAATTGATCTTTGCGTAGTAGGTAGACTGCCGTATCACTACACCAACCCGGTCGTCACTTATACCAACACTAACAACTGATTAGGCCATAACATTTGTTATCCTAAAAATACACTTGACTATCCTAAAGAAAAAATACATTACAATAATTGAGTAGAGATCAACTAAGTGGGACAAATTGGACGGTCAACAAACAAAACCGAATACTTTTCAACAAATCTCCAGCATTAGTACATGCGTATTACCAATTAGCTAGGGTCCCAAGCAAATTAAGTTAAAGTACAAACACATCGTGAGCTCACTAGTAAGTAATTCAATTAAAAACTTTTCCGAACAAGTTTTTTCCCGGAAGAAACTTCAGTATAAGGACTTGTGTACACTGCGACAAAGCAGTGATTATATTCGATCGTATTGAAATGTAATTGTTTTTTAACTGACGGAAAAGGATAAGGTTCTCTATTCGAGTATTTTCTCTTTTATGCATGGCCAGCGTTACTTTTTACGAAATTGACCACTTCGATGTAGTTTTTATAATTTTTGTAATAGAATAAAAAGTGTTTTACCCTATATAAAATAAAAAATATATGAAATAAGCTAATATTGAGTCAGCGCCAAATAAATATCGAGTGTCATGCTCCGATTAAAATATTGTCAATGAGACCATGCCGAAAATTGTGAGTTCTAATCCCACCTATGGCATTAGAAATTTTTATTCAAGGAAAATTTTCTTTTGTCGGTATCTTTTTGTCAAAAAAAAAAGGGTGTATGCTTAAAATTTTATCAGGGAATTATAATTGGGGACATTGTATTCTATTTAATTATTTACTGAAGTCAAAATAAAGTATAGTATCAAAGCATAGATGTCTTTTACTTTTCTCATCACTGTGCTAACATGTTACAAACCTTTCAGGCATGTTTGCTCGATGTTCTCATATTAAAATTAAACTTCAAACTTTTATCTGAAAAGTACTAGGTACCAACACAAACAAACTCGTAATGGCGCAGAACAAACGAGTGTTGTGTACCGACCTTTATGTGCGTTAGGACACAACATTATCTAATGCCTTACTCTGCAACACGAAGCCCGTATTTACGGATATATCTGTCTTTTTCGGATACTTTAGGACATCTGTATGAGTGATAGAGACAAATGGATTCGAATATACGGACATCGTGTGGCGGAGTAAGGCCTCTATAATGGAAGGATGTTCATGGAAACGCGGCGAACTTAAATTGGAGGGTTTTTCGGCGCTGTCCGGTTTCAAAGCGAACTTTTCGACCCTGAAATCAGATTGACGTGTGTTAGAACAAGGTTGTTACGGGATTAAACAAAACATTTTCTGAAACGATAAACAGATTTCAAACTAAATTAATTGGAAAATTGACAGAACTAATGTTGTTTTTTTTTATTTCTTACTAGTAAGTTTGTATTTATGTTTGTAACTCAATCACGCTATAATGGCTTAATGGTACTGAAATGATTTTGACACTGAGTAAGATTGAAGGCTGGAATAGCAAAAAAGCTGCAAATATCCGAAAAAAAACATACTTTCAAAATTCAATGACAGTTATAGCACCTAAATTCAAGAAACCAACGTTCACAAGTTCATATAGTATTCTGATAAAATTGGCCTCTAAAAGCCTTTTTTATATCTTTGATATAAAACAATGTCTGGATTTGAAGGTTGTGGATTCAAATCTCACCAATGACAGTCAGAAACTTTTTAAAGTCGTTGTTGTTATAACCGATTTAAAATGAGAATTGAAACATAAGTTAAATGATATTTTGTAAATTCCTCCCAACGGTACAGTTAGACGAATTTTAATAAAGATACATGCATAATGTGAGTCTGTGAGAGACCTGGATCTTTCCCCAGTTAGTTTTCTCTGGTTACCTCAAGGTGGTTAGCTGGCGTAGTTGGAAAACTTTACGATACTAACTCTTAATAACTTCGAAGAGTTTACAGGATATTTTAATAAGGTTATGTTCGTGTAACTTGTGGTAGCTCTATCTTGTTCTTAGCCAAGCTTAAACAAACATGGCCCTAAATGGAACAGGATAATAATAAGTTTGGAGTAAAGATTTAGTATAAACTGTCGATAGATTGGCAATGCGAAATAGAATGTGATCTAAGAAGCATTATGTTACAATGAGATAGACAATACAAGACGTGGTTTTGTAACCATTAGACCAGTGGTTCAAATACCGGGCCAAGATCTAGTGGTCTTAAACTGTCCCACCGAGGAAAATCGGGTTCTTTTGCGCGGCTTACAGCGTGCTGTTAAGCAACGTATTAAGGAGCTCCGAAACAATCGGTGGGACGATCTACTTAAAGAAATCTCGCCATCTCACCAGGCCTACTGGAAGCTGGCGAGAACCTTTAAGTCGGACATAGTCGCATCAATGCCCCCCCTCCAAAGACCCGATCAATCATTAGCGCTTGACGATAACGAAAAAGCCGAATGCATGGCTGACAGTCTAGAGGCACAGTGTTCCCCTAGTACCCTCCCTTTCGACCAAGACCACCTTCAAATGGTGGACGATGAGGTCCAGCGCCGCTCGGTCATCCCCTCCTCAACCCCTCTCACCCCTACTACCGTTGATGAGGTGCAGGCGATAGTCAAAGGTTTCCGCCCTAACAAGGCACCCGGGCCGGACCGTATCTCGAACAGAGTACTCCGCGCCCTGCCCGCCCAACTTCTCTGCCTATTGGTGGCAATCATTAACGCCGCAATGACCCACTGCGTCTTCCCCGACTCGTGGAAGGAGGCGGAGGTCATAGGCATCCGAAAACCGGGAAAAAACCCGGCCGACCCCACCAGCTATAGGCCCATCAGCCTCTTAAAGACTATGGGCAAGATATACGAACGCGTATTAGTTTCCCGATTAAGAGATTACCTCTTCTCTAACAATCTCTTAATCAACGAGCAATTCGGCTACAGAGCCTCCCACTCCTGCGTCCATCAGGTGCACCGCCTCACGGAACACATTCTGGACGGTCTCAATAGACCCCGCCCCTTGGGAACGGGAGCGTTGTTCTTCGACGTGGCGAAAGCGTTCGACAAAGTCTGGCACAACGGCTTGATCTACAAGCTGTACGAACTCAAAGTGCCGGACAGTCTCGTGCTCATCTTACGGGACTTTTTGTCGAATCGCACTTTTCGTTACCGAGTTGACGGCACTCTCTCCTCCCCTCGACCCATCAGAGCCGGAGTCCCACAGGGCTCTGTGCTATCACCCCTACTCTTCTCCGTTTTCGTAAACGACATCCCCAAGACTCCAGACACGGAGCTAGCCCTTTTCGCTGACGATACCGCCATTTACAAAACCGGTCCAAACTCAAAATATGTGATCCTAGCGCTACAGCGCGCGGTCACCAAATTGGGTGAATGGTTTAGAAAATGGCGTATCGAAGTCAATCCCGACAAAAGTGCAGCGATGTACTTTGGGCGGAACATCCCCGTAGCGCCCTCCCCTAATCCGTCCCGCCCTAATGTTCCCACTCATTTCACCCTATTCGACCAGCGGATCCCATGGGTCAAGCAGGTCAAATATTTAGGTGTCATCCTTGACCAACGACTATCGTTCGCATCGCACATCAATCGCGTCTGTAACCGAGCGAAGTTCTACACGCACCGACTATACCACCTAGTCGGCCGCAAGAGTAAAATGTCGCTTAGAAATAAGTTGACAATTTACAAAACTTGCATCCGCCCCGTGATGACTTACGCCAGTCCGGTGTTTGCTCACCGCCCCATCCCTCCCCATCCTCCTTAAGAAGTTTCAAACACTTCAAAATCTCTTTTTGCGTCGGGCCGCGGGTATCCCGTGGTTCGTACGCAACAATAATATCCACCGAGATCTCGAAATCCAATCCATTGCCCTCTATATGAAAGAAGCCTCTCAACGCTTATTCGATAAGGCAGTGAATCACCCCAATCCGCTCATAGCGGAAGCCGCCACGTACAACCCCCAGAGGGATGTCGCCTTCCGACGCCGTCGGCCCAGGCACGTGCTGAACGACCCCGACGATCCGATCACCGCGTATGTCACAACAGCCAACACCGCCTTAAGCACTTCAATTACTGCACAACACAGTAGTTCTCCACACCGCACCCGTCGGAGGCGGGTCTTTCATTTCGGCCGACACAATCATGTGCCTGGCCGCTTCTCACCTGCCCCCCCCTCGGACGGCGACCCAAGCCGAGGTCCGAGCCTACAGAGGCGCCCTTGAGGTCGCTGTCCGATCCCCCCTCCCAGATCGGGCCCGCCAGAATGGAGCCCGACCGTGATCCGGCATGCCACGGCATCTCCGGTTCCGGCGGCGCCACCACTGGTGGGTTCGCCATTTGGTAGGGTGCCCTTAGCACCCCACACTGGCCCGATCACGCCCGCTAGTATGGGCCCCGGTGCGAGCGAGCCTGAGGCTTCGCTTCGCGAAGCCTCACCCTCGGCCACACCGGAGTACCGCTAGCGTGGCGGACCTAGGCTGAGCGCCTTCAGTGCTCGCCACACTCTGCCCGGTTTAACTGATTAAAGCCTCCCATATGGGGTTTCAGTGATAGGTCCGTCCCAAATGGTCTTAAACTTTGCTCGGGTTTGTGATCACCAACCCTCATTTGGCAAGCGTGGTGATTATGCCTGTACCTATCATTGCTGTGGTAACTCGATTTCAATGATGGAGGCCTGCAGTGGGAGGATTATAGGCCGTAAGTAACGACTTTTTATGGCTTAAGAGGAAACACTACGGTCGAGAGAATTGAAAAATAAGTATTTGTAAAATCTATTGCTGTCGCGCAGTCCCGAACGCCTCCACCGCAGAGCGCGATAGAGACAACTGCATTTTGGATCGAAAATACCTACTAAAAGCACACAAAATCAACGTCTCGTAGTCACTTCCCCCGATTCCTTTTTTAAAACTAGACCGATTTAAATACTCTTTTCATTAACAATTAAAGATAGGCTTTGGCCGTGTTCGTATATTTATTCTTTTTTTCTAAAATTTAGCCAAATTTAGACTTAGATGCTAAATACATAACATAGGTAAGTATATAACTCCAATAACGTCATCTGGTCACACGAAAATATATCTCTTTCTTTAGTCAGTTGCAAAATATTTAAAACTTCTCAACCATGACATTACTTATTCCTTAGGTGCACGTTTTAGTACAAGTGCATTCAAGAATACGTTCTTACAAAACAATTAAACATTGCGGGTTACAATTCTCCCGTCTAGTTTCAGAGTACGAAGTCTCGTAGCAGCTTTGAGCGGATCAAAACTTAGGAACAATGTGGTACCTGCACCAGATGGAGCTTTTGCTAAGCACGTAATCGCGTTATGAAATGGTGACTTCATATTACAGTACTGAT
This sequence comes from Anania crocealis, assembly GCA_949315895.1. Taxonomy (NCBI): domain Eukaryota; kingdom Metazoa; phylum Arthropoda; class Insecta; order Lepidoptera; family Crambidae; genus Anania; species Anania crocealis. Next base: position 4,885,410 of record OX438882.1, on the reverse strand, counting down.
TAGGAAGAAATAAAGAGATACAAGGTGTTCCTTTTGATATCCCATAACTCTATGGTATTAATCAGACCAAAGCATTAAATTGCATATGAATTATTTTTTACTTATATTATTTTTTTGTTTTAATTTTACATACAACCGGGGCCCCAATTCCGCTAATTTACAAATGGCTCAATAGAATCGCAATTGCATCTCAATTGTATATTTTGACACATTTATTATGGTGGTAATGTCAAAATATACGATTGCGATGCAATTGCGATTCTATTGAGCCGTTTGTAAATTAGCGGAATTGGGGCCCTGGTCACATTGATGTTATAACAACTAAAATTTATGTTATATTCGAAACTATTGAACCACATGTTCTAGGGCGTTTTATATTATTTTTACCTATTATATAACCATAGAGTTATGGGATATCAAAAAACACAACCTGTATTTATTTGATAAAACTATCTAAGCAATGAGTGTCACAAGATTTAGGAGACGATCATTTAAAAAAAACCGGTTATGGTTGTTCTACAGAAAATACGTCAAACCTTTAAATCTTAAAAGCAAATTAGTCAGGGATCTGTACAAGGAGACTTAGAAACTCTGAGACCAGGCTATTCTTGAAGAACAATGGTAAGATAAGAAGAAAAAAGCTCAGCATTACTCCAGGCAGCTAATGGCGCTTATTAAGCGAGGACCCCGAGACTGGGACGAGTGACAAGGACATACCAGAAAATATTTCCTTAATTGTCTTCGAACACTGTGTCCGTCGGTAAAGGCCCAAATTCCCGACTCGCTTACATTTTCACAGACTCTATATCTATTAAAAAGTCCTTTATTCTATTCTTCCTACCTTTTTTTATGAGCTATCCATACTTAAATACTTTAAGTGTGTGTGTCTCGTTTGTTTGACCGTCTTTCACGGCAAAACGGAGCGACGAATTGACGTGATTTTTAAGAGGAGATAGGGCAAAAGTTAGTATTTATATAAAACGTTATTATCACGGAAGAGTTGGCTCTTGCTGTTCTTACGCAATAATGAAAAATAATTATTTATGAACCATACATTTTCTTGGAGGCAGAATGTTCGTTACTTTGTATCGTGTATCAGATATTATTTCATTCTGTGTGGTTGATCGAATTTTTTGTGGCCTTTAATAATCCAAGTAAGTTTACCGAACACGATTCAGCTTACTTTCGAACTCTTAATCATACGTTTTGACGGCAAAACGACAGCATGTCAACAAGCAAAAATATTCATCAGTCACAAAAACTAGTTCAATGTATCTTCGTTTTTGGAGCTGACAGCGTATAGTTTGCTGCAAAATTAGATGAACAATGTTCACTACTGTTTTACTTATCTCTTTAGTGATTTCATTGCAGCTATTCTTGAACCGAATGACCTGACGTGGAGTGATGGCATGCGACCTTGGCAATATTAACATGCTCTTGACTTCAGCTTTGTAAACCTTATATTTTATCCTACTAAAAATATACATGCGAATATAAAAAATATCTCTATAAATATCTGGTTATAGTTTAACAATAGGTTTCTTAAAAATATCTTGTAAAAGTAAGAACTACGATTTCATTTTTTCATATAGTAATAAAATTTTTTGTTTGTAATTCTTTTTGATCCTTGTGTAAGGGTATAATCTTAGATACTTGCTGGACCTACTAGGTGAATGTTGTGTTTGTCTATAAGTGATTGTACAGTTTTGTTTCCATTATTATGATTGTTATAACCCGCATGTATACTGTCACAATTGTTGATGAACCTAATAATAAATAAAAAAATAAAAAAAAAAACTTTTAAAAACTCCTCCTTGGAAAATAAAGCCAATCTGTTTTCGCGGTCGATTGTACGCTCACCCATGTGTGAAAACTTTCGCGATCACTCTCACTTTCCGGAATAAACATCGATATTTTTTTTAAATTAATGCGTGTCAGTGTCAAGTTTGTCATGACTTATTCAGGTTTTTCAGTGCACTAACTATAAATGGCGCGCTTCAATTGTCACGCGACGATTTGTTTTTACTAATTGTAATCGGTTCATTAGCTTGGTTTAGGAATCAGTGGTGATTACGATGGAACCCACGTTCATCTTGATATTATCACAATCAGAGGTGCCTGCTATGATAGCAGACAATACTTACACACTATATTTAAACACGCCACCCCTTATCTTCCTATGGGTATCGTAATAGGTGACTTTATCCAGAAGAAGGCAAGTGTCAGTACCTTCTCTTCACTATTGACCATCTATTGACTAATCGCTAATATTGTAAAAATATATTTTGTTTTATAAATAATGGGCTTGCTCTTGACTACATACTTAAATATACGGTTAAGAAGAAGCCTAAGATGGAGCGAGCTTACCCAGAGGAACTGGTTCTCCCACACACCAGCTGAACACAGAAAAACTGATTGGCGCTGGACTCCGACAGGAGGGTGGTAGCATCCAGGCAGCTTCTTACGAAACCTACCACCGCAGAGGGCCGTCTAATCTGTTAGCCGTCATCATTGGTTAGCATAGCAAATATGCCGTTGCCCAGGGTGGATAACTAGGAGGTAGATCCTACCACCCCAAAGATCAAGATCATGGCAAAGTAGGTACTTATTTTGGAGAAGCCATGTCCAGTAATCAGCAGCTGGTGTCAGATTTGCACAAGCTGCTTACACAGGCCTCTGACGGAATTTGTTTTAAATAATTAAAAAAATATATATTATAAATGAATGAATAAGATTTATATTTTAAGTAGCTTCTCTTCTTTGCAATTCCTTGAATTTCCAAAACTTTATATAAGTAAATACAAAACTTGATCCCAACTTAGAGCTTTTTCCAAGTTATGTACACAATATACTATCTACATATACTAAATTACGAATTTCTCTCTTATAAAAAGACATTAAAAGTTTACGGGCTAATATTGACATTCGATTGACTTGACATTTACATATTCTCGATAAACAAACTTCAAGCCAGAAGTTTGGCGCGACTTATTCTTGGTAAGTGGTATTGATTTGTATTTTCCTTGTGATTTTTAAACAAAGTTACTGGCGCACAAAGTAAGTAGGTAGTTCAGTAAACGAGTAAGTTATCAACTCCCTGAAGTCTCTTGTAAATTTTTGTGTCATTTCTAAGTTTATCTTATGTTTGTTTAAATCATACGTTTAATAGTAAAGTTTGTTGCTAAAACTATGAATTTGACAAATATCTATAACGATTGCAAACTGGAATTTTCTTTGAAGTGTGTTCTTTTTGGTCCTCAGCGTTATTATGTAGCTGTTACGTCTTTTAGGCATTATTTATTCGAATAATAGCTAAAATTTTGTCTCGATCTCAATTTATAGTCTTCCAGAAAAGAAAACTAAAATTGTATAAATGTGATTTTGGAGTTTGCCTTAACTTTATCTATTAATATATTATAATTTTTTATCATGATGCTTTGGCGTCGCACAAATTACTGCTACGTTCTGTTTTAATTTTTGACATTATTAGGATCAGTCCACTAGCCCACTGCTGGACATTGACTCCTCCAAAAGGAAGATTTGCTATAATTGGTACACTTATCTGACCAGTTCTGTCAGTGGAGGAGAGAAGACGCTGCTGTCTGTCTTCTTCTGGTCACCTTGATATTGAACGGCTTATACTGAATAAATCGTATGTATGTGTTTCGGGAAATACTATATACTACATTAAAATGAGTAAGTATAGGTCAGAAGATATTTATTCTCATTAAATCATAAAGTTCATTTACTATGAGATAAAATAATCATTTACAATATACGTATTTTTTTATACAATATCTTTTAAAGCTAAATATTTCGTTTTCCATTCGTAAGTAAGTAGTATCTTTTACTCAGACAGAACCCTGCAATAATGCCAATGATCCAATCCATAAAATATGACGACTTCATCTGAACATACAATGTTTTCTGATGAATGCTTTTATTACATGTCTTCATCTGTTGTTATGAGCGTATATAAATCGATGCCAATCCGACACTCAAATATTAAGTCACGTTGAGTGACTAAGATTTTACCTGTAATGTTTCAGTGACATTGACCGCCACTCTATTTTTAACCGACTTAAAATACTGGAGGTCTTGATTTTTTCATGTATGACAACGCAAGCATAAATAACCATTTATGGGGCTGACACATATTGATAAACTAGCCTTTGCCCGCGACTTCGTCCGCGTCAATTTCTGTTATTATGATCGCGACTAAAATGCAACATTTTTCACTGATGTTTCGCTCATATTGGTCGCAGCGTGATGTTATATAGTCTAAAGCCTTCCTCAATAAATGGACTATCCAACACAAAAATATTTTTTCAATTCGAACCAGTCCTTACTGAGAATAGCGCGTTCAAACAAACAAACAAACTCTTTAGCTTTATAATATTAGTATAGATTTAGTTTTGGCTGCACAGCTCAAATTTAGTTGTTATATTTTAATAAAATTAAAGAAGTATATTCCAAATAGTACATATCTTTAACTAATTAGGGTTGTTGGCCTAGATTTAACTTTTTTGTTTTTCAAATATTCATTACCGACGAAAAATTTAACTACTAAATTTCAGTCGCTGCCTAACAATAAATCACCGTCTTAAAGTTGGTGGCTTATGGTTCTCTTCGGTAAAATTATTTAGGGAGAAAATGTTATGGACATAACAAATACAAATTAGCTCTTTAGTGATCATGACGCATACAACAGTGCCGAAATATTAAAAATAACTCTAAATAATTCACTAAAATGAGACACGGTAAAAACCCCGAAAAAAATAACTATTAAAATAGTCCAAATGTTACTGATAAACTAAGGTCGACATCCGTGACCTTTTAATATCTCCAGAGCGTACGCGATATTGAGTTTTCTAAGAAATATACAGAACAAAAAATTTTCCACTGACACATACGTAATGTAGGTTTACTGCTTTTTAGGGTACCTCAAAAGGAAAAAAACAGAACTTTTATAGCTACTGTTGTCCGTCCGTCCGTTTGTCTGTGTGTCAAGACCGTTTATCTTGGGAAAGCTTGATGGTATGGACAACAGCCGGGACCGACGGATTAACGTGCCCTCCGAAGCACGAATACATAGTAATAAGAACATAATGGCTGCCATGACGGAAATATTCTTGCACTGGACGACAACTTGTGGTAAATCCTTAAGGCTAAACTTTTTCCCAGCTGTGGTTGTCGATCGGCTTTAGATGACTGACAGATTGCATGAAAATTGTCAAATTTGTCAGTAGGTTTATTAGTAACTTTGATGTTTCCACGCCCTATAGATTTTTTTGTTGTATTTGAAGATTAAAGTAACCCCTGAAGAAATGCGCTGAAACGCTATGCTATTGAAAAAATTCGGTAGATATACAACGCTGTTTAGTACCAACGGAATAGTGCTATGTTAGTCCAACGTTGCAGTAACCTTACGCTATCAAACATGTTTGGGTCAATTTCCACAAAATATAATTAAAATGGCTACACTTCACTATGCATTTAATAACATAAAGGCCACAGCGACCATTGAAGCGCGTTTTATTGTTGGTCTATGCGAAGAGTTTCATAATTCGAACCTGTTCGAACCAATAGAACGCCGCGCTTTTGTAATTTTAGCGGGAAATTCGATACTAGACGGGATATATTCTGTGGAACCGTGAATGCAATTAGTGTTGATTCCTGGTTATATGAGGTATTCGAAGTTGTTGACCGTTGCGTATATTGAGGACAAATAGATCAGCTGTGTAAGTGAAATTATGAGAAAGAGATCTCTCGTCAAATCGAACTCGGATGACAAGCGGTCGGGAAGTAATACGCGTAGGTAAATAATCTTCTCTTTCAAATAATCTCAATGTATCAAGACGAAAGTATTTGAACGAACAGTGCGTGTTGCCAGTGAAGATTTATGAAACTGAAACGTGGTTGCTTAAAATGGGTCTTATAATAATGCTCAAGGTGGCATAGCGGGTGATAGAGACAGCAATGCTTGGTATTTATCTGCTTTATCGCAATGAGGAAATCCGTTGGAGAACTGAGATATCTGACTTCGCCCGAAAAATTGCGACGATCTGTGGGTAGGGTCCACCTAGTGGATCTACGATCTGGTGAGGTCGCGGTAAGCCGTTGGATGCGAGTGGAGCGGGACTGATCGTTGTGGAAATCCTTAGGGGAGGTCTATGTCTAGCCATGGGCGTCTTTGGCTGAAATGATGAAGATCGTGTGGTATTCATTAAATAGTAAAGATAATCCACCCCGCTGACCAATCGACACTTTTAAAGCCCCAATCAGGAAAACAGTCTTAGGTGCAAACTCATCTTTGGTTAGAACAGTCAAGCTGTACAACAAATACAACCGAGCTATAGACATTGATATCTGTTCCATGTCTCTGAGAAAATTGCGTCGCGTCTATCACTGTTAGACGCAAAATGTTAAATTGTTAATGTAAAAATACTTTGTTCTTTTTCTTTTCTGTTAGTTTTATCCTTAATTTTGGTTTTTGTTTATACAGTGGCCAGTGCTTCAGACTAAACATCCTTGTTTCAAAATTCCACACACCATAATGCACGAGAAGCCTTGATGTTTGGCCTGGGCCCCAATTCCGCTAATTTACAAATGGCTCAATAGAATCGCAATTGCATCGCAATCGTATATTTTGACATTACTATCATAATAAATCTGTCAAAAAATACGATTGCGATTCTATTGAGCCATTTGTAAATTAGCGGAATTGGGGCTCTGGTATGCTGTTGTGTCCATTGTAGTGTGACTTAGTGTAGCTTTCTTGATTAATTAATATAATGCATGCTGTTTTGCCTATAAGAGGCTTTACATTTAGATATCTTTTGTTGTGTTACATGTATTTAGTTTTAATGTAATAGCTGTTGGTGAACCTAATAAATAAAATAAATAAAAAAAACTATAAACAATATGCTATTCTAAAATAAGTCATACGAAACATAAAAAGAAATAAAGAAAGAGGGCAAAATGATGTGAGTTATTAGCTTTTAAGTAGGTACTCTTAAATTGTTTTTAATTTCAGTAGATTCTGACGTCAATCGTGAAGCATTTTATAAACTAAACATACGCCGCCGCCACACTCAGTAGTTTTGGGCGGTTGGCATCAAAGGACTTGCTGAGTTCGAAGTTATGATTGCCAATCGAGAATGGTTCTTCCAACAGTTGGCATATTGCTTTTGATGTGGCTACTTCAACATGGCAATGAAACCTAATAATATTAGAAACTAGAAAAAATTGCATTGATGAATAATGGATTGACCTATGTAAAAGTTTGTTACATTTTCACTTTATAATTTTTTTTAAAATTTCTTTGCAAAAATTACAGCTAAAACTTAACTTCTAGTGAAACTGTTCAATAAAGTACCTCATATACATTAGAATAAAATCTTGACTATAATTTCTACTGAAATTTTCTTGTAGTTGTAGTTTCCGCTAGAGCTCCTTAAAACAGTTGTATTTTGAATGAAGTCACGTGGCGCAGATGATAGATGGCGTTACCATATTTACCATAGGTATGTAATCTTTTTAAAGGACACATTGTTCGTTTCTCTGTGAACCCAATTCCGAAATGCACGCGGACGAAGTCGTGAGCAAAGGTTGTTCAGAAAAAATAACTTTTTCTTCTTACCTTATTTAAATGTGGAGAATTCCACTCTATTTATTTGTTTTGTGAGGTTTGAGTTAATAAAACAATTCCATGGAATTGCTTTCTAATAATGTATTGTCACAGCCTTAACCTTTTCCCTGGCAAGCAGCATGTGGCTTGTTCACACGATCTATCGAGTAACCGATAATCGATTAGAACATCGGTACTCGGGCAGTGGTTGACTATGTAATCCTCGACACGAGACATGTTAAGTAGTCGATAACAGCATTTCGATGGGACGTCAAATGTAGTGGTACCTTTGTTGTTTCTGGTTTCCAAAATACGAATGCTTTAAATAGTTATTCAAATTGGGATCAAAACAATGTATGTGATGTTGTCCACATATTATTATTATTATTTTTTTTAATGATAATGTGCTCATCATTATTTCAGTCAACCACTGTACACACATAGGTCTTCTCATAATATCGGCATCTATCTCTTCTATCTCATTTTGTTGGGTATGGTTATCCTTCAAGGATACTATGGTGTTTTTTTCTTGGGGCATGGTTATCTTTCAAGGATAGTAGTGTCAGTGTTTTTGTAGCCGTCTATTTGGTCTCCGACGTAAGTAGTTTCATAAGGGACAAATGGGATAACGTGCCTCCATAGGTACGAATATAACACCCCCCCTACAGAGCCGAACCAATGAAAATTGGTTTCTTAATTTACCTGGAATCGAATGAGGGATCCTTTCCTGGCAGGCTGACCATCACTAAACTGACTTTCTTGTCAACAAATTCAACGGTCTCATTAATTAAGAAATAATGTTTTTGACTTTTCGTCACCGTTCCGCAGACTGGCTAATTAAATGGACATTGTCTAAAGCTAAATTAAGTAAATGTTAGTTAAAAATTAAAACGTTTTCCAAGACAAAAGAGCTGATTGCTCAAACGAAGATCTTATTAAAATAGTCTACTTCTTAATAGCTTTAATTAAACAGATAAATCGCTGAGTATTTCCTAAGTTTCAGTTTGTATTTTGCCATCAACAGACAAAGTTAATCTTTTTGTAGACACCCATTTGTGTAATGACCAAATCGTGAAATTAAGTTGCTGAAATATCATATAAACTACGTAGTTTCATCTTACAAATTTGTAAGAGTCAATACTTTAAAAAAAGTTGAATCAGCCTATCAGAAACAGGATTTTTTAAGCTAAATTCAAACTTAGTCCAAGTTTGAATTTAGCTTAAAAAATAAGACTTATACAGATGTTAGGTAAATTTAATTTCTCAGGGACTAATTTATATGAAATATTTAGATTCAAAATACTGATGACGCAATTTTGACTTCTTCATAGTATTTATATGCACGTAACACAGGCTGGTTTGGGCTTGTACAGCTTTTACCAATTACTCTGTAAGCCTATTATCTTCGTAAAAAGTTACGTTTACCAGATGATTGACTAGAAAATCTCCTTTTTTCTATGGTTATTAAACATTAAATTAGTTCTCATTTATACACGGACAGTTATGAGTGCTCTATTTGGCATAGGTACTCCACGTTTTAAATGTATTTAAATTTAGAATTTATTGCCCGGGGACTCGACGTTCGCCATTAATATTTTATAATTTGCGGTTATTAAACATTAATGCGGACTTAAAACAAATTTTGCTACGCAAATATTATTAATAAATTGCTGATTAGTTTGTCAATTACAATAATGTGTCGTTATTTAATTGTTTCAGGTAATTTGCGGAAATCCTTGGAGTTTTTTAATAGTTATAACCTAAGTAAAGTATAAAACAGGTAACTTAGTTTTTTATGGTTTTCTTTGACACGAACTCAAAAGTTACTTATTGTATATGGTTTATTTCGTTTAAGTTTTCTTAAACAAAAATTCTTTTTTTACCTACCATGTCCAATATTTGACACTTATATTTTTTTTTTTAGTAGATTGTCGCATACAAGAGTAACATAGCCCTGGCTACATCGAAAAAAAGAAAACGATCAAATCTTTCAAAAGCAATGCGTTGATAAAATAAGGTAGATCTGTATGAAATAGTAGACCTATGTCATTTCCTTGGTGGAAAGCATACAGGGGCCTAATTCGCGTAACCGAATCGCAGTTCGATCGTGATTGAATTGGACGATTTTGACATTTAGCCCATACTAGAACTGTCAAAAACCTGTCGTTCAATTACGATTGTGATACGATTCGGTTACGTGAATTAGGGGCCAGTTAACCACTGAAAATCAGCGTCGCAGTACGCCTTCGGCTGTGGCGACTAATGCTGAGTGGGGACCTTTTTAGCACATTAATTATTATCATTTTTTGCTAACTATTCCAATTTCGAAGTGCCAAATTAATGTTTTCTTTTTTTCTTTCAGTTAAATTGAAAATTATTATTGAATGTCATACATAAATAAAATATAATAAGTAGATTAGCAGTCCAATACGTAAATAACACTTTAAAACTAACGTCATGATTAGTCATACCTTAGTGTAGTATATTAAACCCTACTTACACGAGTTAAAGTTGAATTAAGAAGACAGTCAAGAATTTGAAAAAAACATCCAAAATATGTAGTAGGTGCAACCCCTTGATTGTATTGCAGACACAACTAAAATCTATTGTTATCGCGACCGCCCAGCGGTCTAATGATCCTGTAGGAGTGTTCTTTTTGTCTCTGATTTTGTATCTATCTATCATTTTTGATGACAAACTGACAGTAATAGAAAAGGGCACCCAAACGTTCAAGGAGGCGTTTATTTAGTGTGATCGTTTTTTGTCACTGATTGTGTATCTATCTCTCTTTTTTGATGGCATTCCAACAACCAATAGCAACCGAATAAATCACTCTGCGACTCGGAAACACTGGAATATCAACGGTAGGATAACGGATTGGGTAACCGATAGGTTAATGGGACACATTAGTTACTCCGTATCGACTCCCGAGTGTCTGCTTATGTGTTGTGAGGTTGTGGGTTAAATACGTATGAGCATGCTTGTAATGTAACTGATAATAATAAATAAATGTGGACAACATCACATACATTGTTCTGATCCCAATTTGAATAACTATCTATTTAAAGCATTCGTATTTTGGAAACCAGAAACAGCGAAGGTACCACAAACACCCAGACCCGAGTAAATGTAGCAAATCATTTTTTTATACATTGACCCGTTCCTAGAATCGAACCCGAGACCTCGGAGCAGGCGACACTTTGAAAACCGGTGTGTGGCATACTCTTCCACGGAGGTCGTCGATTTGTATTGATTGAATAAATTTTAGTATGTAGTTATAAGTTATTCCGGTCGGATCTCCCATATATGATACCATGGGGGATCCGTTTTATTATATATTTTTTTATATTCCGGTCTGATCCCCTGTGCAGTGGATCAGAAATAAAATGCTACAGTTTGGACCATTTCCTTGAAAATAAAATCTTTTTGTGGTTAGAGCAGTGTCAATAAAAATTTGATTCAGATTCAGAATAGAGACAATTTAACTTTGAACTCATCATGTCGGTAGCTCGGTTTAAATATATTTTCATAATTTATTAAAACCAATTTGAATGTTTAAAAAGAAGAACACAATCCTCATATGTGGCTCGGCTTTTTTCGGTAAAGTTACTATACCTACAGTTAATAACGGAATAAAAAACGTTTTGTGCTATACAAATAAAAGGAAAATAATAAACAAAACTATTTAAAAAAATATCGAGAATGCCATAGTCCATTTTGTTTTCAAAGTCGGTTAAAAACTGAATTGTATCAAAGTTATTGTCACAGATGGCTTTGAAATGCATCGCACGCGCATCCCGTGATAAAATCAAAAAGGATGTTATACTGACGTGACTTGAATGAAGTCAGGTCGGTACAATTAATTATTGTTTTTTTAAATTATAGAATAACTCGAACAACACCATAATTCCGTTTTCCGTTTGCAGTAGAACTAGAATTAGAAGGTTCGGTCTTTACTTATCCTCTTGGAGAAAAATCAACGAGCAAATAATCGTATTGTAAGGTGTATGTACAAAATTTTCAATAACTCAATTACTTAGATTGCAAAGTAAATTTAATACAATAAGATATCTTTCCAAATACTGATAAAATGTAATATGTTTGACCCTTTATACTGTAAGCATTTAATAAATAAATAATTTAGCATTTAGTAAATAAAATTGTATATTAAGTCGCTGGTAAAACCCCATTGCCTTCGTGGTATACTTATACCACGAAGGCAGTGGTATGGTAATGGTTGGTACTTACCAAGCCAAGATCTCTTGATCCTGGGGCCTAATTCGCGTAACCGAATCGCAGTTCGATCGTGATTGAACGATTTTGACATTCAGCCCATACTAGAACTGTCAAAAACCTGTCGTTCAAATACGATTGTGATACGATTCGGTCACGCGAATTAGGGGCCTGGGTTCGACCCCCAGAGCAGGCAACAAGAGTTCCGAATTTCCGAATATTGCTTGGATTTGTAATCACTAACTATTGTTGTAGTAATTCGAATTCAATGATGGAGGATCATTAATAGGCCGTTTACACTTTAAGTTGCAGTTTAAAATTATGATTGTACAATGCTATAATAAATATTTAAGACATGCCTCACTGGGCCACACAGAGCCATCTAGTCCCAAATTAAGCTACTATTAAGTACCCTGTCGTATGGGGTACTAGACAACCGATAAACTTAATCATATACTTTTTTTTGTAAATACATACTTATAATACATAGAAATCACCCAGACCAGTACAAACAGACATGTTCATGCACACAAATATTTGTACTGTGCGGGGATCGAACCCGCAACCCATGGCTCAGAAGCAGCGTTTACTACCGCTGATCCAAATGGTCGTCAGTCGCTATAATGTTGCTAAAAAAGAGGATTCTTGATATATTTCAAATTAGATCGTAGGTACTCGTAACATATTTGTTTTTAAATATCCGTGAAGTTTGATGTTTGTAGAATTTTCTATCTAAGCCTTTTCGACTATACATTGCAATCCTAAGAATTCTACAGTGATTAATGCATTCATCTTTATGAATGACTAGCTCTTCGCCCACGGTTCTGCTCGCGTGAACTCGACGTCATATCGCGCAGTTGGAAACCTATGTCTAGCGGTGGCATATAGAAAGATAGATTATGTAGGCTCAATACATTCGTGTCTGTGAAACCATGGAACTATACATACAAAATTTCAACCCAATCGGTGAAGACGTTTAATAGTTAACATACCGACAGCAGCGCCACCTACCGGGACCCGTGGTGAAAAGTAGCCTATGTTCATCAGGGATAATGTCGGTTTCTAACAGTTAAAAAATTTTTCAAATCGGTCCAGTTGTTTCGGAGCCTATTCTATACAACAAACAATCAAATCGTTCCCCCTCCTTATAATATTAGGGGTTAAAGTATGAAATTGCCGTTTTGTATGGACAAAATCGAGAAAAGTCATTTTTCCATACTAACAATTTTTTAGTTTTTTTAAAAACGCCTGAACCGTTTTCGATGCAATTAAAGGTGAAAGTTAGATGGTTATAAAGCTAAGCATTATAGTATTTAAATTTCTGAAAATCAAAGTACATAATACAAATATACTTAATTGAAGCAAGAAGGTCAGCTGACACATTGTAAGGGGTCTTTTCAACGACTTCCTTTGAAGTAATAGGAACTAGTATTGCATTTTTTTTAGTCAAAAGTTACTTTATTTAGTTTTTGATACAATACAAAAAGAATTACGCAATAATATGACTATACTTAAGAGCTATAAACAAAATAAAAAGTGGGAAAATAATCGGCAATTTCATACTTTAACCCCTATTATTAGTGAAGACTTATTATTGATCTTCGTGATAGCAACTATCGCTTTGCAATATTTCCCGATAGGTCTGATATTGTACGGTCATATTTTCAGGATTACCTCTATGCATATTACAAACAACGAAGCACTGAACCGAAATTGGAAACCATACAAGCCTGTGTCATAGAATACTATTGATCAGTAGACCGTTGTATCTATAATTATACTTTACTTAAATAAAAAAATGCCATAGAATATACACCGAGGCAATTTTGTGTTACTTGTAAGATTTTCGGAAGTCCATATTCATCTATATGTATACATACTCCAAGGCTGGCTGAAAGTTTTCTTGTTTGCTATTTTTTTGGCTGTTAAAATACACGAACCCTTCACAATGGAGCGACTGCAGAGGCAAGATGTTATCAAAAAAAATTACCTAGGTCGTGTTGATTCTTCCAGATTAACAGTGGCGACACTGTATTTGCTTCTATTGTGCTCAACCAACATTTCTGCTAAGCAAACATTAAATAACCTACAGAAATGTACTTCAATTCTAGTAAGCCATCTCGCTCGTATATAATAGGTTTGTGTGAAAGAGACACACAGCACTAGGCCAGGCAGGGCTGGCAACGAAAGTGTTTTGTTCTTAAGCAGGCATGGGTATTATATTAACATCTAGTGTCACACAGTAGATAGTCAGATTGGGTCTCGATATCTACGAGTAGTATCGTAAAGGAATTATAGCGTTAAAATTATTAAATTTGTATGCAAAAATGTGACAAATTTTAATGAGTAATTGCACATCCACATCCAGTCTAGTGCTAGACATAGACGCTAGAAATATTTAACGCGATAACGACCCGTTAGTGTACTATAAATAATATGTGTTCAAATCGCGAAAGTTTAAAATCATTTAGACATACACTTCTACAAAAAAAAAAAAAGGATTTTGGAAAATTCCTAAATAGCACACAATTATACTATGGTAAACTTATTGAAACTGACACATCTGGATACGAGTAGTCATCACAATAAATTGAAACAAGAAAATTCCTGAATAGCACATGAAAACATTCTTTCGTTTTTCAAAGATGCCTACCTTTTTTATAAGTTGACATCCCTAAGTCCTGGTCAGTTATCTGGTGGAGCCAGACGTACCCTAATGGCTGGGATTAACTGATAAATGTGTGTCGTTTCTTTGCGGTATTATTTCATACCTTGTTGGGTGGCAATCCATAATTCATTTCGCTTTAGTGATTGGTACAAAAGATTAACACAAGTTTGCTCAAAGAGGACAAACGCAATTAATTTTTTTGATGTTGTAACCTAAATTTCATTAATTCATTCAGCTGATTTATACATGGAATACATAGATTCCACCTACATCTAAACTTAGGTAATAGAATTCCTAATACTGAAAACATGTTTTTATTGATCACTAGATCGGTTACTCACAGTTGCCTCCACCAGCATCGCCCCCACTGGGGGCAAGTGGGAATTTGTAAAAAATAATGTCCCATTTCCCCCCGGTGCCTCAGAAATACTTTATTCAATATTTACACAATTGCCACATTTTTCACTTTGCTTCTTTGGCAAGGTATGGAAAAAATAACTAAATACTTTAAGTCGTATCAAGTGGAAGACTGGGACGTCTAAAAATGAAATTTCCAGATGCCCCATCGAATGGAGGCACCGGGGGCAAATGGGACATTATTTTTTACAAATTCCCAGTTGCCCTCAGTGGGGGCGATGCCGGTGGGGGCAACTGGGAATAACTGCACTAGATGACCTGTTGACCTTCGTATCGCCTATCCTAACGAAATAAATGTGTGAAAATTATGATGTAGAACATTTTATATGAGAAAATTCGATTGTGGTTTTTACTATCTTCTTTCCATTTTTTTCATATTTTCTCGCCTTTTAAACCTTCCCTGGACTAGGACAAACATTTTAAATCCAAAATCAGCTAAATCGGCCCCGTCGTTCTCGAGTTTTAGCGAGATTAACGAGCAGCAATTGATTTTTATATACATACATAGATTTTATATTTTTATGCATCATAACCAGTCTACTTCTGGACACGGTCTTCTCCAAAGAGAGGGTTTTGCCATAACTGCCACGCTAGGCGGGCGGGGGTCAGTGACCGCACTCTGGCTAATGTAGAGAAAAAACGCTACTTCCGTCTTCTTTTGGCACTGTTCCTTCAGTCGCGTCTCAAGTCACCCATAGGAAAAGTAGGTGGTGCTTTCCTTGTGATGTGCAGACACCACACGGCATTTTTTTTTCATAGATATTTCTATTTAACCTTTATTGTGTCTGGGCAGATATCACCCTCGGTCTCAGTAAAAAAAAAATTGGTGACTATTATCACTCAATAACTCATTCCGACTATGTTTTGTGACAATGTCACAATCATGTACAGACAACGGCAGGTCAACCCACCCGAAAAGTTAAAGATCATTGAATTGATTTTCAACTTTAAGTCCAACAAGTAGAGATCAATATCAATAAAGAAAATTGTGGTAGGTTGACGTGCTGTTTGTACTATCAAATTCTGCGTGAGTTGTTTGTTAATGACAAGAAGTAGCTGAAGAAAGAAAAACAATTGTTAAATATAAATCATCTGAAACAAAATTGTTGAAATTGATGAAATGGGTTAAAGCACTGTTTAATGTAAATTCTTTCTATATTCCTAAATTTAAAAATAATCCAAAACAATACGGGATGATCGTAAAACGCGGAATTAACGAAAAACATTAACCCTAACTCTGAAAGACTTTTCAAGAGGACGTTTCCAGACGAACCGACCGACGATTGCTGTACAAGATGAGAAATTACGCAGAGATGGTATTACTTTTTCCTTTCACAGAAGCAGGAGTACTAACTCGAATTTTATTGCAGGCAATTGGACTCAAATAGTGACGTTTTATTTTATTCGCATTTCCAGAAAGATCGATTGTTAGTGTTGTTGGAATTAGATTATCGATAACCCATGTATCGTTGTGTGATATCATAGTATTATATCACTGTGCACAACGCACTTAATGTAAAATTAACCTTATTGGAATATTTACTTATGTTTAAATTTATTGTCTAATAATATAAGCAATATATAATTAAGTCAGTATGTGTTTTGATTAGACGAGGTAATTGTCTGCTTTGCTTTGTATATTTTTCTTTAGTAAATCCGTTTTTATCACCGATCATATTTCTATTATTTTTGTCACAGCGACCTATTAAATCATACAGTCCACTATTATTATTTTTATACCTTTATAATCATGATATAGATTCTGATATACTTCTTGCTCGCTGTATACAACAATTTAAACTGATGTTCAGCCCAAAATTACAGTTTCTTAATGTAAATTTTAATATTGGCTATAATAAGTTGCCGTCTCCATCCAACAGCTGCTGGGCGGTAACTTCTGATATCGGCTTCTGTGGTCACCCATTTTTTTCTGTTGACTTACTATTCCTTCCAGTAATACTTATTTTAGGAACCTTTAAAAACCGCCTTTGAAATATAGAAAGAGCATATGAATAGTATCAATATCTATTTCAAGATATTGATCCGGTTTTCTGTTTCTTGTTCATGCAAAGCTTCTTTTGGTTGGAAGGTTTTTTAAATTATAATTTTATTTCTAAATTTGACAGACATCACAATCGTTTCAAAACGTATGTCGTCACTATCGATATGTTTTTTGCTACACCACTAGCGAATGGATTTTCAGAACCGTTAATAGATTGGGCTCTAGTTGACAACGTTCTTATGGATCTGTCGCTTTACCAAACGAAGTTACAACCACTATTGCAATGGAACTAATCTGGATCGAATTCTAAAGCTTTCACGTCCAACTGCACAACATTCGGTGTTATATTGTTCCATCTATTTGAAGAACAGGATTTTAAATAAAAGGTCGTATATAAATTAATTTAAAATGAGATAAAGTTCTGCTCAAATCTTAACTATAACATTTGTTACTATATCATTTGAGATATTGATTTGATAAATAGGTATATGAATAAATAAATAGTAAAAACTTGTTTCAGAAATTTTGATTCGATGCTTGATAATTGTCAGTATTTTTTCCTTTGGAACCGACTCAAAATTAGTGGCTTATTTTACTGTCTTTAGCGTTTTAATCTTTGTTAAATAAAAATTGAAGGCCAGCCTTATTTTCTTATAATTTGGGGTGTTCAGTTATAAGAAATTTATAAAAAAAAAACATTGAAACCCAATCTGTCTTAAAGTTGCAAAAAATAATTGTATACACATAGAATTTTATTAAAAAGCTCCTATTTATTCTTTACTTGATTATGAAAATAAAAAAAAATTACACCTTATTTTATTATTTCTTTTAAAATTGAACTTCGTTTCATATTCAAATAACGTTGCTTGTTTTTGATTAAATAAACTTGTCTTTCATCCGCAGTCTTCTTGGTAATGTATTAGATTGTCAAACACGCTTAGTTCATGTTTTGTGATCACAAGAGAATCTGTTATGAATATTATATTAGAAAATATACAAGTTTCTTTAAAAAGGAAAATGTAGATAGTATAAGGAAATTAAGTTTATTTCTCTAGGTATAACGAACATTTGAATAGAAAGCTTTGAAGTACAAGATAAGTTTGTATTCGAATAATGTCTATTAACAGCAAAAGTGGTGTTTTTGTAAGTTACTTTTATCAAAGAAAATGTATCAAGTTTCGACTACCTTCGATGGGAAACGAGTGTAGCTAGTTTAGAGGGTTTATTACGTAGACATTATACAGGATGCAAAAAAAAAGCTAGAATAAAGTCATATGGGTTAGTAAATCTATAGAAAAAGTATTGTTCAATCGTTCGTAATAATTTGAAAGCATTGCACACTTACTTAAGGCAAGTAGATACGTATGGCATTACGGACGTTGAATTTTGTCGATTGGGTTATAATCTTGATAAATATTTTCCGAATAAACTAGATCTGAATAAAATCGATTTCAATATTAAAAATTATTGGAATTTAAAAATATTCTTTCGGTATTGTATAGTCGTTGATAAACCACAGCCTTAAATTTGGCTAGTTCTTTTTGTAATATCCTGTAGGTATAAACAATTGCTGTCAAGCGAAGAGAAATAAAGCAAAATCCTTATTTAGGTAAGGCCTTTAATCCACCAGTGCACTGATGTAAGCTGGTGATGATAATAAAGATAAATAAACTTAAAAAAAAAACTACATATACTTACTTACTATTAAAGTATCAGCTTTGCTATTAAGTGCAATGAATTACAGTATTGACTGCAATGTATCTTTCATTGCATAAATGCCATTGATTATTTTATAGGGTAGTAGTACCGTTTGTGGCCACTGTACCGTTTATGGCTATTTATTGCTTAAATAAACGATAAAAATGTATTTATATTAATAAAGCGTTACAAACTCAATTTATTTTATGATGAGTCTTTGAAAATTCAATAAAGATATGGTTTTGACATCGTGATTTTTTATAAATTAATTCAAATGTCCACTGGCCAAAAATGGTGCTAAGGTGGCCAAAAACGGTTCTTCTACCCTATTAAAATGACAGATTTAAATTTATATTCAACACGTCTAAAACTAACAGAACACAGCAACTATACCCAAAGGGGATAAAAGAAACGCCCAAGTTTAATCTACTCTGCCATTATCTTATGCACTGAGAAAAAATAACGGAGCTCTTCATCAGTAATTAATGAACTAAAGTTAATTAAGCCAGTGATGGGACGATTTATTAAACTTTGAGTGGGTAGACATCGGCGGGGGAAGTTTTTTTTATTTGTATTTAATAGATACTAGTGGACGCCGCAAACTTCATATCGCCTTAGAATAGTATTTGATATGATTATGACTTTTACGTTATTTTCCAACGTTTCTATTACTTACTAGCGGACCCGACAGACGTTGTCCTGTCTTAACTATGAATGTTGATTACGAAAAGGTTTAATAAAAAAAATTATTACCCATTGTTTATACATAATTATTATGCTTTATGATATACTTTTTTTTTTGGCGAGTACATAAATAGTTTTGATGGTATTCCGACACGGTAAAAGGCGACATTACTGGCCATGTGCAAAAATTTAGATTTTTTACCCCTATTTGACGATATTTGCATCACGCATTTTGTCAATGCTATGTCAAACGCCATACATTAAAAAAGTTTAAATTGTCAAAAGCGATAAGGTTACATTACAAATAATTTAGTATGGTGATTAAGTTTTCTTAATTTTTATAATTATTCGCGCAATTTTCTTTTTTCTTTCATAAAAACATTCTCCTGACAATAACAAACAAAACAAAAAAGAATTAGCGAAAATCGGTCTAGCCGTTCATACGTGATGCGATGACCAAGGGAAACAGGGATTCATTTTTATATTTATAGAAGATTATCCTATTCCCGACGAAGACAAATCCAAAAACACCAGAATCATAAAATTCAGTCCAGCCGTTCTCGACTTATAAGTAGTGTGACTAACACGACTTTCTTTTATATAAATATATAGATATAAATATAGATTGATAATAGAAGATTATTTATGTAAGACTTCCGTGGTGGAAGCTTTAAAACTGGTTTGTACTACACAAACCAGTTTTAAAGCTGTCGCCTGCTCCGAGGTCTCGGGTTCGATGACAATGTAGAAAAAAACAATTATTCTGTATTTTATTGGGTTTGGGTGTTTGTGCTATTTCCTTGTTTCTGTTTTGCTTAGAACAATTGCTTTAACTAGTTACTTACTCTTTTGGACACTACGTCAAAGCGACTATTTTTTAAGCATATCCTTATCGCTGTAAGCTTGCGCTTGAAAAACTGGCGCTCTGATTGGTGTGTCGGTAGCTAAATTGGTAAAGCGCAGCGCTCGTTGTATGCATGGAGATGCGGGTTCGAGTCCCACCTGAGACATATTTTTTTATGTAAGAAAACAAATATTCTAATTGCAAGTGAGTTTCTAAAATATCATGTGAAGTACTATGTTATAACTCCTAATTTGCAACTTTTGAAAGCCTCCTTAAAGGTCATTGTAACTTTTAATAAGTATATTTCATAAATTCATTACGTAGCGGTTGTCACAGAGCAGGCAATCCGTGAGTAATTTAATTAAAACCTTAAACATTTTTCGCAAACTTTGCCTTGAGTAGCTTTTCGTGTTGGACTCGGTTCACACGGGCGGTGTTAATATAAAAACTTACATAATTTCGTGTTTATATTCTATCAACTTTGTGAGCACCAGTTGAATAGAATCTGGTCATAAATTTGGTACAAATTTAGCACCAGGGATAGAATTATTAAGTCAAATTAAAATCCAATAAAAAATGTGTGTTGTTGGATGAATTAGGTTGGTTGAATTGGAGATTAAATTAGTTAAATAATGACCTAATAAATGTATTGAGTTCCTAATTATTCCAATTGTAACTTCATAGTACCTATATGTTAGATATCTGTTTAACGAATATAAATTTTACGTAACCTACAGCCTAAATAATCCCGCTACAGGGAAAAGGCCTCCATCATTGAATTCAAATTACTACAGCACTGATGGATACTGGCATAATCACCAAGTTTTTTATTATAAGTATTTAGAGGAAATACCTACTGCTTGTTTTATTTTTACATAATAGTTAAATTATTTTATTTACATTAAATTTTTCAAGACATTTTAGATATTTGTTATACCTTATGTTACATTTAAATGGAGTAAATTCAATTCCATTCAATTCAAATTCAATTAAGTAAGGATTCAAACTTAAAGGTTCACCTAATGTGTTCATCATAGGTTAACAAATATTGCCAGTTATTTGTATTAGGTACTAAATGCTTTAATTAAAGTTCCAAGTAAAAGTAAACTAATTACACGGTCAATTAATTCGGGCCTGTCAAACTTACTTGGTTGGTTTCGCAGAAACGCGTCACTTAAAGATCTTAGTTAACCGCAAAGGCTCTAGCTGGAACCTCGGCACGATTAATCACTTCGTGACCTAGACTGAATTAATATGACAAATTAAATAGATTGTTTTGTAAAATTTTGCTTGGAATAATTCGTTTTCCTTTTTATAATTTAACTAGTGGAACCCGCGAACTTCGTATCGCCTCATGATAATAATTGGATTTTGACGTAAGACGTCACACAATGTCATTGGCATCAAATATGGCGTTTACCTTACCATGTTACACAGAAAATTTCCAACAAAATAAACTAAACTGCACACGGTGTTCAAATTTGATTAAAATATGTTAAGTAGTTCAGGAGTCCATCGCGGACAAACAACGTGACACGTAATTTAGTATCATCATCGTCCTAGCCTCATGTCTAGAACTACTTGGATTCTTCACATGTAAATAATAACTGTTGTATGACGTGATGTTGAAATGTGTAAGCTTTGTAAAAAAATAAATTGATGGTAAATTAATAAATCCTATAGGTTAGGGACTCCATAAAAACTGACTAGTACGTATTACTGTACGAGTATAGGAAGTTCAAATTCTGTCAAACACGCAGTTAAAAATAAATATGGATTTTGAAAATTATTTTGCTAATGATTTAACACCGGCCTAAGGTACCTTTACCACACTACCCGCACTAACACTGATTGAGCAAGCACTATTTCATGCAGTAAAACCGCCCGCCCTCCCTCAAAAACAGTTCAAAATGCCAATTAGTTAGTTGTGCTGCACCAACGGCATTTTCAGTTACTATCGACGATCAATGCTCGTATTGATCACTCTGTAGGTATCGAATGTCCCGAATGATATCAAAGGTTATGGAAATCGAAAAGTCAAAAGAACGAACATTTCGTTCATATATGGCCATTTAATCGATTAATCATAATGTAAAGTATTTTTGTCTGTCAGGCCTATAAAGTAACATCTTGCTCTTAGTTATTCTGTTAATCAGAAAGAAATGGGTATCCGTACTATTGCTGACATAGCTTAGTACCTAAGCGAGATATTTATTCAGACAAAAGACTTTCACGATCTCAGGAACTAGACTGTGAAACCAATTTGTCCTTCCAATAATGACATACGAAGTTGAAAGATGAGCGCTCATAAATGACGTAATTTTTAGAAAGCGTATAGCGTAAAGAGCGAAGGAGCGCTACACGCTGAGAATTTGACTTTGCAACTGTATCCTAAAATCGAAATACATTGTCGAACAGAAGTGACAGTTAACAAACGAATCTCTATTCTAAACTGCTAGCGGATGGAAAACTTGACTAGACGTAATTTTAACATGTGGAAAAAATATTTAGCAGTGTCTTTCAAAAAGCCGGGGGCGATAACTTTTCGATGAAATGATTGCTTGCAACTATTAGATAATACACTTTATTTGATATTTTAGCAACTTAATTGCACTTACAATATCAGTATATAAACTTGAAAAAATTTGTCTCAGGCGGGACTCGAACCCGCATCTCCTCGCATGCCGGGCGGGCGCCATACCATTAGGCCACCGAGACACTGCGACATGTCGCGAATTTTTCAAGCATATTCTTACGCTGTAAGCCAGCGTTGCTTCATCAAATGTTAGGAGTTTGCACCCTTAACACCCGAAAGAAACATCTTTGCAGATGTTTGACAGTCAGTTAAGATGAAACAGCTATTTATATACTTTATTTGATAAAGCCGCCGGCCCGCCCGGCATGCGAGGAGATGCGGGTTCAAATCCCGCCTGAGACAAAATTTTTCAAGTTTATATACTGATATTAGATAATACGTTGAAAGACCTTAATGTTAGATGTCCTTAATGTTGATTTGAACTATGATTTGAACATTTTAGTATTTTTCTTTTTTTATCTGTGACGATTCACTGACCGGCTATAAAAAGGAGGATAAATTAAATATTTTAACTGCTTTAATTTGCACAAATTCAACAGTCTCTTCATTAACTGAAGTCTCTTGAAGCACCCTTCAATCGTAATGATTAATTTCACAGATGTTTCGATCAGGGACTCATTCCCGGCTTAATTGCATTTCCCTGTAGGAAATCGGAAATTAGAGAGCTCGAGAATTCAAGGCTTTTAGCTCTTTTTATTAATTCAGGAATATCTTTCCAATGCTAATACGATTTGCTGTCTTGCGATTGAAATTAGTTAGTGTAATCCATTTTCTTCGAAGTCTTTGAACGTTCGATTTGTAGTGAAGCTTAGTATTTGAGTTCTATTAGAAGACAGATTGAGTTTAACTGTAATATGTATTCTGTTGTCTTTTTACATACCTAACAAGTAAAATAACCGGCCAAGTGCGAGTCGGACTCGCAAGGACTCGCGCGCGAAGGGTTCCGTACCAAAAAGGCCCAAAAAAACGGGTTTGTTGTATGGGAGCCCCCCGTTAATATTTATTTTATTTTGTTTTTAGTATTTGTTGTTATTGCGGCAACAGAAATACATAATTTGTGAAAATTTCAACTGTCTAGCTATCGCGGCTCTTGAGATACAGCCTGGTGACAGAGCGACGGACAGACGGACAGACGGACAGACGGACAGACAGCGAAGTCTTAGTAATAGGGTCCCGTTTTTACCCTTTGGGTACGGAACCCTAAAAATTACCATGATAGATAGATAGATACTCTTTATTGCACACCAACAAAGTTTTTACATATTTTCAGACGTACAACAATGGGCCACACAGAGCCATCTAGTCCCATACTAAGCTGCTACTAAGAAGCTTGTCGTATTGTCTATTAGACAAGCGATAAACTTACTTTATACAGGATGAAATTTTAACCACTTTCCAAAAATTTTATAGGCGTTCAGTATCTTATTTAGAGCATATTTATAAAGTAAAAAATGTTAATCAAGTTGTCACCTGAAAAATATTTTTCGCGATATAGTTTTAATTTTTTACGGTCCTAGACCTGTTAAGGTATAAAGAGAAAATTAAAAACTTATGAATAGTATCGTAATGAATGAATGAGATGCGCAACGCGTAAAAAAAGTGTTGCTTAGGCGGCCGTATCAAAAATTTTAGATTTTGACATTTTAGTACTGGGCTATACCAAAAGAAAAAATACGTCATTTGTTTTTTATCTCGTAGATTGATATATTAAAATTTGGAAGGTGGTTAAAATTTCACCCTGTATATATATTTTTAAACACCCAGAAGAGTACAAACAGACATATTCATGCAAACAAATATTTGTACTGTGCGAACCCGCGACCCATGGCTCAGAAGCAGCGTTTACTACCACTGATCCAAATGGTCAGTCAAATTATATAACACAGGATATACACTTAGAATTGTACAATTTAGGCGATCTTATCGCTAGAAAGCGATCTCTTCCAGAAAACCTTCAAATAGAGGACATTAGAAGTAAGGTTGAGAGGGGAAGGCGGCGGAGAGTTTTGATATGTGAACATTAAAAAATATACATTAAAATACATACATAATACATAATAAACTGCATAAACTACTACCATGATACGAGATGTCAAGAGTCTACAGCGAGAACTGAAAAAAAAACTCTCAGGGTACTTTCTATCAGGTAATAAATATTTCAGTAGGTACGCTATTGGCTAAACTGCGATAGCCAAATTCGCCATTGCGCCTACCAAGCGTGGCGATCATTGGCTAAATCCTCACTTTGAAAAAACCCTTGTTCAGCGCTGTCGACTGATACACGCTCATCGATATGATGATAATTGAAGCGTTTTAGTTTTAATTATGCACATTTCTGTCTTAAAATAATTAAATATTGGTGGTAATGGACTCTCCTAGTGTAGAGTCTACAGTGAAAGTACCATCAAATAGGACGTAGCCCCTGCATTATCTAATACTAATATTATAAAGCTGATGAGTTTGTTTGTTTGTTTGATCGCGCTAATCTCAAGAAGTACTGGTTCCAATTGAAAAATTCTTTTGGCGTTGGATTATTTTTGAGTCCATTTATCGAGGAAGGGTTAATGCTATATAACATCACACTGCAACCAATAAAAGCGAAGCATTAGTGAAAAAACAGAAATTCACGCGGACGAAGTCGCGGGCAACAGCTAGTCTTAAATACGATTCGTCGCTGCGCTTGTGGCTGTGTTCACGAATGTCTTAGCCGTCACATCGAATGCTGTTGTCACGGCTTTTTGTTTGGTAGCCATGTCATGTTTGGCTGTCGCTAGCGTCGATCAGCGTTAATCCCTCAACCCCCAGGATGCACTCGGGTGCCACGATAACAATTGATTTCAATGGGGGCTATCGCTAGTGAATTTGCCACTACAGGCGCTTGTGTCGCGTGAGGT
Organism: Anania crocealis; assembly: GCA_949315895.1. Taxonomy (NCBI): domain Eukaryota; kingdom Metazoa; phylum Arthropoda; class Insecta; order Lepidoptera; family Crambidae; genus Anania; species Anania crocealis. Next base: position 4,859,744 of record OX438882.1, on the reverse strand, counting down.
CCAATATCATTCACTTTCACTGGTTTTAGCGGAATTTGTTGCATAAATTATAATTTCTTTAATTAACCTGCTGGAAAGTGATCTCCTTCGTAAAATATCGCAAATATGGATTATTTGGCGATTAATATGAACGCTTTGAAAGCGGAATTAAGAAAAAACGCAAAAATAAGTGGCCTTAAGAACAACTATTTCAGAAGTTAGTTTGTTGATATCAAGATAGTTATTTATAAATAATAAACCTTAATTAGATTCAAGATATAACACTTTGTTTCGGCGCCAATCGCCTTTGGCAGCTATACCTCCGGTCCTCAGTCTACAGTGGCGCCAACTGGTGAGCAAAGAAACGGTAGTCCCCATTGTGTCTGGAATAACTCACGATCGAGGGATTAAAAGAGTGCGAAACCTGCGTTCATTGCTGTTACAGCTGTAACCAAAGCTGTTATGACATTTACGCTATTACGAGAATCGCACGTCTGTATTTTGCATATTTATGAAGTAAAAGATAGGAACCTAATCCTAAGATAGGAACACTGAGTAGTTCATCTATGAGACCTTAGAAGAACTACTCAGGCTATTTTTGATACGTAAACGTGTGATATTATCGTTACAAAGTTAAAGAGCATTTAAGATAGTTTATAACTAGGTTCAAAATCCGCTAAGCCGTTTCGAAAAAACTAACACAAACTTTCGAGCGGTCAAAAAAAACACAAACAAAAACTGCGATTTAACTTTTGGAACCGTAAAATATATTGTTATTTGTATTTGACCTTAGTAATAACATGTTTTTTTATAGTTTATTTCTAAATAAAGCTGATTAAAATAATTATTGACGTTGTTATCAACTCAAAGCTTTGCAATTAATATCCTTACCATAATGTCGTGTTTATGTCAGATAGTTGATCAGTGCATAATTTTATTTCAGAGAAGCTAATCGTTTGGGGTTTGTTTAAAATAAAAAAAATCCTGCTCATAATTCAGTCCTAATGTGCTGTTATTTAATCAAACTGCTGAGAATTTAGTAGACTGAACTAACAATATAATCACAATAGTTTGAACAATATCAACGAGAGTTCAATGGAAATTGTTGATTCGGTATGAGCGGCTTAGTCTAAATTTACTTCGTTTGTAATCATTCATTAGCTTTACTACGAACAACAGTAATACAACGAGAGCTTTGATGCATTTACGTCAAACTCTGTACAAACGAACACGCTTCAAAAATAAAGCTTTTAAGGATCATGGTAAACTTCATAATGTGTGCGCTACTAATTTTTTATTCGTGTGATTGTTTTCAATCTGTAAATGATACTAATAATATTATGTAAATGTATCTTACTAATACCCATCATTGCATTTTGACGACCATTTGGATCAGCGGTAGTTAACGCTGCTTCTGAGCCATGGGTCGCGGGTTCGATCCCCGCACAGTACAAATATTTGTGTGCATGAACATGTCTGTTTGTACTGGTCTGGGTGTTTTCTATGTATTATAAGTACGAGTATGTATTTACAAAAAAAAAAGTATATAAGTAAGTTTATCGGTTGTCTAGTACCCCATACGACAGGGTACTTATTAGTACCTTAATTTGAGACTAGATGGCTCTGTGTGGCCCAGTGAGGCATGTCTTAAAATATTTATTTATTGCTGTAGAAACATGAACTCAGTGATGGGGGCCTTGGCCCTGCAGGTGGATCATTATAGTCCGTTACTTGAATTTTATCTTATATAGAATGAAATTTTAACCACCTTCCAAATTTTAATATATCAATCTACGAGACAAAAAACAAATGACGTATTTTTTCTTTTGGTATAGCCCAGCACTAAAATGTCAAGATAAAGCACTTAGAAAATGTCCGCAAAAAATCTAAAATTTTTGATACGGCCTCCTGGCAACACTTTTTTTACGCGATTCGCATGTCATTTATTCATTACGATACTATTCATACGTTTTTGATTATCCCTGTATACCTTATCAGGCCTAGGACCGTAAAAATTGAAAACTGTATTGAGAACAATATTTTCGGGTGAAAGCTTCATTTACATTTTTTACTTCATAAATGGACTCTTAATACGATTCCGAACACCTATAAAAATTTAGGAAAGTGTTTAAAATTTCACCCTGTATATGGATGTTTTGTAATTGCAATTCAAGCTAAAACCAGCCTCTGTTAACATATGCATATAAATACTATGGTTAAGTCAGAAACTATGGATCTAGGTCTGAAATAAAGATTATAATAATAATAATAATTTACCTATCACCCTGTATAAAAATCCATGATTCAGTGTATAAATGCGTAACACAATTATTTGCCCCTTGATTAAATTGGATTGTATGTCTGCTGTCAATAAACAGGTTGTCCGTTTAATCAATTCTAATAAATTCTACCCGCAACCCTAGACGTACTCAGATGTCAAATAATTAAGTTTGGTTAGAGCTTCTTAGAATTCTACCTTTTGTTGTGCGAATAGATTTGTTATTTATTAATTAAAATCATTTACATGGAAAAACTTAATCTAAATACAGTGGCAGTCTAAGAGCAACCAGATGGCCTAGACTTGTGTATTGATTTCTTATTCAATTATTTGTAGAATCAAATTTGTAGAGTCAATTGTCCCCAAGGACAATGTGTCAGGGGGTGGTGCTCAATTATTTTGATATTAAGAATAAACCGATAAAATTGGAAAGCACTTTCATTTGTGAAAGATATTTGGTATATTATGAATAATTGAAATTTAGATGCGCAAATCAGATTTTTATTATTTCTACTCCTATCATCATCAGCATCATATCAGTCAAAAGGTGCCTACTACTGGACTTATGCCTCCACCGAGAATCTCCCAAAATATACAAAGAACAAAGACAATATAGGTACCTACAAAGAAAAAAAATTTCACTCTCTGTCTTGCCCTCTATAATAATGAATTTTCTGATGTAGATCTATTTCACAATTTGCTACTTAGTTTTAAGTAGAAAATTGTCCAAAAAATGTTAAATTGTCAATCTTTTTTTGCCAACAACAATTAGATATTTAATTTTTTTTTGTTAATTCTATGTAAAACTGTATATTAGTAATTCTTATTGTCTATAAAGCACCCTTTTTTACTTATTATTATTAATTTACTGTAATGACTGTTCCGTGCCAAAATAAAAAGAAAAAAGAATATCGGTTTTGCGACACTCGCATTCAGTGGCTTCCTGCAAACTTTACTAAATCCTTGGTACTCCTGGACCTGGAATAGATTGTAGTGTCCTGCGCAGACGTAATTTCCAGAATCTTTCCACCCAAATGGCCATCGGTACTTCTTACTATGCAGGACTTAGGCCACTTAAAAAAAGAATTTTACTATAAAAGCTACGTTTGGCATATGGTGGACAGTAGACACTGCCGTTTTCTTCTCGCAGTTCTCCTATAGTCGCTGGTTATGAGGTCCTTATGCAAAAAAAAGGCAATGCTATTCAATTTAGGACGGCACCATAGCAAATTGAAAGCATTAAGTTACAAATGTCACATGTAACCCTTTTGTAGGCCTGCGTGTCTTAAAATTGTATTGTTTATCAACTTTATGTTACTTGAATAAGGTTCAAAGTTTGGTGGCAAATTTAAACCACAGCCTATCAAAGGGTGTCTACCTTTGTTAAGCAACATAAGATACCTTCGAGGTCAAGCTATTGCAAATGAAAAAATGCAACAGCTTGCCCTTAAAGGAATGTTAAGATCAATACTAGTAATATTATCTTGTATCACCCGACCCACATATATTACTAGGATTGTATGTGTCAAACGCCATATCCCGGTGCCAGTACGTGACTCGATTCCAAGTTGTGTGTATCGATTTATTGAAATTGCCACTGGACATACAGCAATCGAATAACGTTTCGATATCTCGTGGAAGTGTGCCGGCTGGCTAGGGTTTCGTACGTGTATTATTAATCATATAGAAATAGCTTTGTATAATTTAATTAAAGGAGATTGGCGAAAACCCATGTATTTTCAGTGCTAAATATTATAGGCTTAGCGTTCCGTAGAGTAAGTTTAATTAATAATTGGTGTTATTAATAATAATGCATGCAAGCATTATAACATGCTTCCTGGTCTGCTTGTACCTGAACAATTATAACTAAAGTTAACGAAATAAACAAATAAATAAACATTGCTGATACATTTTATGAATATAACTTGGTTTATATATAAAATTTCCTTATACACAGTATACTTTCACTGTTTCATTTACTTATATTTGTATTTAGATGAAATGCAGATTTTTACGTGCTACTTGTACTATTGTAACAGGCAGTTGTCAACATACCATTTTCTGATATAAAAAATTACCTGACTTCATATGTAAATACTTTACTTACCTATGTTTTATTTAGGGACATCGGATGTACTTGGAAAAAGCAGACCGAAATAGTCAATGGATCTAATCACATTGCAATATTGGGAGTGTGCTTGAAATATAATTGTAAATATAATGCAAAATGCTTTCATAAAAATTCAAAAATTCAAATTCAAATTAAAAATTTTTTTTTCAGGCAGAGCCCATAATATTAGTAACAGTTTTTCTTAGAAATTAGTGTTAGTAACATAGAATAGTGGCCACATTTTACAATTTGGTATGGGATAAGACCCATCGTTGAAGAAGTGGTGACTCCCAACGATCCACGAATACCCTCAGGATAGTGTTGGCACTGCCGCGAAGACGTGACAATGCAGATGCACATCGTTTTCTCATAATTGCTGAAAAACCATCAATTCGAGCCTCCGCAAACATAAGGGATGCACTACTTCGCCACGGCAGCCCCAACAACACCCTGAAGGCATTGTTGTATTGGACACGTAAATCACTGTATGCCCGCCGAGTAAAATTAACCCACAAGCTGCACGTGTAGAAGGTTTGGCAGTATGCTTTAAACAGAGTTAACTTTACTGACCTAGTACAACGTGCAAACCTGCGAGCCAACATGTTGCAGCGAACAGCCAGCGACCTACGCTCCCTATCAATATCTTGATTATCTCTACGATCCTCAGTAACCCAATGCCCCAGGTATTTAAAACTCTGAACCCCTTTTAGGGGTTGTACCACAAAGGGAAATATCCGGTACTTGTGTGTAATTAATTGTTCCTGACTTAAATAATAGCCATTCACTTTTATCAGAGTTATACTTAAGGCCATGGGCCACTGCGTAGGATTCACAAACAGAAAGAAGATTCCGTATTCCACTGACAGATGGGCTTAGGAGGACCATATCATCCGCATAGCTGATGTTATTCATGCAAATTCCGTCAATGTGACATCCGATATTTGTGCTATTCAGCCCACCTATTAGCTGATTTACATATAGATTGAATAGTCGAGGAGAACTTAGGCCACCCTGTCTAACTCCACACTTCAAATCGTACATACAAGAATAAGCTCCAGCCCATTTAACTATATTTTTCTGGCTGCTATACCAGTACTTAAAAATTGACACAATCTCCCCAGGCACTGTGGTTTCATTAAAAAGTTTATGTCATAGCAGGTCATAATTAACAAGATCGAACGCCCTCGACAAATCCAGAAAACAGGCAAATACAGGTGTTTTCCTACTCGTGTAGTAATGGACAGTCTGCTTGAAACGCAATATAGCACTATCAGTGGATAGGCCAGGTCTAAAACCAAACTGGTTATCATAAAGTTCTATGTGATTAGCTAATATTTTATCAAGCAGACTGTCCAATGCCTTTGATATAATCGTTGCCAGTGATATAGGCCTGTAGTTGGAAATATCAGAAGCGTCCGCAGTCTTGTTCTTGATTACTGGTGTAACAATAGTCCTAGTAAGGTCTCCAGGTAGATAGCTGTGGCTAATACACAGACTAAAAAACATAGAGAGCACTCGAGGCAGGTGCGTACCTGCATACCTAAGGTGTTCGACGCTCAAACCGTCGTGACCAGGTGACTTACCTCTCACCATTCGCCGCATTATCTTTAACTTCCCTGGCAGTAAAACTGATGGGAGGGTTCCCAGCACCAACGGCTCCAGCATCGCACATCCTTGGCAATTCCACTAACGGTGGATTAACTTTAAAGTGATTCAGAAAAGCATTAGCTACTGCTGCTGGCTCATGCACGCCCGCCACGCTCACGGGGAGGCCCGCCCTGTGCTTTAACCTATTGGTGGCTTTCCAAAATTTGGTAAATTGTTTTCGAGAATGGCACTGAGCTATTCTATTCATCTTTATTTGTTGTTGGTTGTCTTGACAAAATTTTAATTTAGCTTTAAATAGTTTTCTAGAATTGTACATTTGATCATAGATTGGGCCGGACCCAGTTTTCCGTACAATAACCAATTCCGATAATGAAGCCTAGCCTCACTATGTGCGCCGCGAACGTGCACGTTCCATCCCGGTAAGTAGTTTCTATTCCGTCTATGTTTATTTGATACGTAGCATTGCTCAGAACCCTTCTTGAGAGTACTTATCAAATCTCTATACATATTATCTAACAATATACAATGTTCAGAATTATTGCATAACCTACCGGCGCAGTCACTACACTCACTACATACATCCTTATCACAAATCTAATTGATAAATTACAGCCAGAATTACATAATACATTTTGTTTAACATAAAATTCATAATCATATTCAGGATAAAAATAATAATCGAGACATTTTATTTTATTATTATGAACAAAATTTGAAAATCATGCATCATTTCCCTTAAAGCTTATATATCGTTGTAATTACATGCAAATCAACCCTGAAATTAAAATTCTTATATTAATGGCTTTTCACATCAATAAATCACTAACTAAAGCACTCGTCAAATAAACCAATAAGTAGTGATATTAATGATTTCATTACGAAATTGCTGCTTTAGCGAACACCTTGATGTTAATATGATTTATGAATACATAATTATGTACATATTTCGTTTAGGTGATCTCACAGTGTTCGTAGCGCCTTGTAGTCTGTCTTCGTAGCAAAGCTACAATTGTTGGCTTGATTCATGGTTGTTCTCTGTTCGCACTGCTACGATTATTTTCATTACTTATAATTTGAAGAGAAGAAGAATATTATTAGGCTATGAAAGGTTTTCGTAGCACATCTACGAATTAAACGTGCTAAGTCGTAGCGTTGTAACGTTGTAGATGTTATGACTTTGACTTTCTTTTATTGCTAATTCTCGTAATAGCGACGTTATTAAAAGTATTGTTACTAATATGTAGTGTCTATCATTAAAATAATTGTATACTAGCTATTTGTCCTCGACTAAATCTGCCCGCGTGTATTACACGTTATTACGCGCGGGTGGAAACCTAAGCCCGGCAGTGGGATACATAGCCTATGTCCCTTTTTCAAGTCTAATCTTTATAGCTAATTTCGTTCGGTTTTGCAGTTAAGGCGTGAAAGGGAAACAGACCGAAAGACAGGCAGACAAACAGATTCGCATACAGAGTATTAGTAATGATTAAAAATATAGGGCGCGGCTCGTAGGCGTGGTGACTTAATGTATTGCCAAGGCCTGGTAGGTAGGCTGAGTCTACACCGGAACTATAAAATAAAATATTTTTTTTATTTTCCGTCGACTCGTTCAAATCATGGTCACGGTAAGTAATCGATTCGAAACTTTGGTGAAGTAAATAAATAAGTAAGGTGAAACTATCAAGCGGAATACAGTCCTGTTACAGTTTTTAGGGTTCCGTACCCAAAGGGTAAAAACGGGACCCTATTACTGAGACTTCGCTGTCTGTCCGTCTATCCGTCTGCCTGTCACCAGGCTGTATCCCAAGAGCCGCGATAGCTAGACAGTTAAAATTTTCACAAATTGTGTATTTCTGTTGCCGAAATAACAACAAATACTAAAAACAAAGTAAAAAACGGGTTTGTTTTGGAGCCCCCCATACAACAAACCTGTTTTTTTGGCCTTTTTGGTACGGAAACCTTTGTGAGCGAGTCCGACTTGCAACTGGCCGGTTTTTTTATTTGTAAAAATGCAGCAGGAAGGTTTAAACTGTACATTATACCTTAGAACAGTTAATACCTTGTCTGTTGTTCTATAATTTTTATTACGTTGTCTTGCCTGACTTCCACGTTCAAATTTGTTACGGTAGTTTGTTATAAAGTTAGTAAAATTATATCTTGAAGAGAGTGAAACAGAGCATGAAAATTTTCATAGGTAACATCTAGGTATTTGTCAACTTTAATAAAAAATATGACCTTCTTGATAAGAAATAAAGAATTTGACTACATTTTAAACTTACAACGCAAAAAATGTTGGGAATCCTCTGTTTTTTACCTACTTTTAAACCATAGAAAAATAACAAAAGTTTCGAGTTTTCCAACATTGCTTGAGTTCGTGATCACCGACCCTCATTTGGCTCGCGTGGTCCATCATTACTGTGGTAACTTCAATATATACTAATATTACAAAGCTGAGGAGTTTGTTTGTTTGAACGCGCTAATCTCACAAAGAACTGGTTCGAATTAAAAAAAAAAAACTGTTGGATAGTCCATTCATCGAGGAACGCTTTAGGCTAATAGTAGTGAAGCATTAGTGAAAAATGTTACATAAATAATCGCGATCATTATAACAGAAATTGAAGCGGGCGAAGTCTCGGGCAACAGCTAGGTAACTAATTCATTGATAACGCCTTTGCCCGGCAGTAGGATTATTACAGACCGTCGCTTTACTACGAGTACTTTTATATGCTTTTTAGTACTTTGTAGTATTTAGTATAGTGTGAAAGGGCCTTTAACGTTCCGCATCGTTAAGTGCTTCCATTTCATGAGAGCTGTCTTGTTTGTCCCGTGCGATGGATCGTTTGGCTCAAATAGTTATATTTGACTTGTCACGCCTTTTTGCTACGCTTTTAGAATTGTTTTGGATAACAAACTTGATGTAGGAGACAATGGCGACCTTTTAACTCTCCGGGACACAAGACGCCTGTCGACGTGATGACAGTAAAATTTCTATTGTGTCTGGTATTGTGTCTTAGAATGTTAAGCGTGTATCTAGGGTCCATTGGAACTTATGAAGGTTGATATTGTTAGTTGCCATTTTACAGTTTAAGGTTTGAGGCTATTCTGCCAAATAAAACAAAATTTCGTCTCTATAATAGGATACTTAACTAAAAGGTACACTTTCATTTGTAATCTGTAAGTAGTGTTACTAAACACGGTTCTTATCTCTCTTTTATCTATACTAATATTATAGAGCTAAAGAGTTTGTTTGTTTAAACGCGCTTCTCTAAGGATGTACTGGTCTGCATTGAAAAAATATTTTTGTGTTGGATAGTCCATTTATCGAGGAAGGCTTTAGGCTATATAACATCACGCTTCGACCAATAGGAGCGAAGCTTCAGTAAAAAATTTTGTTAGTTTATAATAATAATAAGGATTCGCACTGCTACGAATATTTTTATAACATAGATCTAAGTACGGTGAATGGTTTTTATAATATAATTCATGAATTTTTTTCGTAGCACATCTACGAATTGAACGTGCTACGTTGTAGACGTTACAACGCACTGATATGGCAATATACTCGTAGCTTAAATAATACTAACTATACTATAGCGAATAAAACCAACGTTATTTTAAATAGTATTCATAGCGTTTATCAATAAAATATAGTGTTTATTTAAATAGACTTTGATTCGCAGGCATGGTAACCTAATGAATGGGGGCTATCGCTAGTGAATTTGCCACTAGAGGCGCTAGTGTCGCGTGAGGTCCAATATCATTCACTTTGTACTGGTTTTAGCGGAAATTGTTGCATAAATTATAATTTCTTTAATTTACCTGCTGGAAAGTGATCTCTTTCGTAAAATATCGCTAATATGGATTATTTGGCGATTAATGTGAACGCTTTAAAAGCGGAATTAAGAAAAAGCGCAAAAATAGGCGGCCTCAAGAGCAACTATTTCAGAAGTTAGTTTGTTGATATCAAGATAGTTATTTATAAACAATATAACTTTAATTAGATTCAAGATATAACACTTTGTTTCGGCGCCAATCGCCTTTGACAGCTATACCTATAGCTCACTAGCAAAGAATATACAACGTAAGGCCCCCCTAAATTATAACATGATTTTTCCAAAGCACACTTACCCTCATACACATAGCAATTCTTTTGTTTTGATCGGCACAGATGAGGATGAGATTGCGCGTATAATTATGTCTCTAAAGAGTGATTGTGCTGCGGGTTGGGATGGTATTCCGGCGAGAATACTTAAAGACTATAAAAACTACCTAATTCCGTCAATCACTCATGTTTGTCAGTTAAGCCTATATCAAGGTGTATTTCCAACAGCCTTTAAAAAATCACTGATCCATCCAATTCATAAGAGCGGGGGTAGAGACTGTGTCAATAACTACCGGCCAATATCCATCCTAACATCACTTTCGAAAATCCTGGAACGCCTTATTAATAACCGGTTAGTTAAGTATTTGGAACGCTTCAAAATTTTATCGTCTCAACAATATGGTTTTCGTCGTGGCCAATCTACTGCTGATGCCATCCATAACCTAACAAACTTCGTTGTTAGGGAATTAGACAAGCGTAAAAAATGTATGTCTATATTTTTGGATCTTTCTAAAGCGTTTGACACAGTCTCTATTCCACTCCTTGTGAACAAGCTTGAGCGCCTTGGTATTCGAGATCGTCAGCTGAAACTTTTTTCCGAGTATCTAACCGGGCGAACCCAATGTGTTATGATTGATGGCTGTGTTAGCGACGATCTTGAGGTTAATTATGGCGTTCCACAGGGCTCCATCCTTGGACCAACCCTCTTCCTCATTTATATCGACGGTTTGTGCCGTATAGAGTTGGATCACGGTGGAGTTATTGCATATGCAGATGACACTGCACTAGTTTTTTCAGCAAGTACTTGGAACGATGTTTTTTATTTAGCTCAGAAAGGTCTGAATCAGGTTGCTCAGTGGCTAAATTCCAACCTACTCACACTAAATGCTGAGAAATCAAAATGTATGCTGTTCTCTATCAGAAATTCATCTCTTCCAACCATTAATAACTTGGTGTTGAAATTCCACTCATGCCTTAGCCCAATGGATTTAGATTGCTCTTGCCCTACTCTCGAAGCTGTTCCAAAAATTAAATATCTTGGAGTGATCTTGGACAAGAACCTTAGTTTTACCCTCCATATTGATTTGCTGGTGTCTAGAGTTCGTAAGCTTTCTTACATTTTTAAATACATTCGACACATTGCAAAATTCAAAATTATAAAAGTTGTTTACTATGCACTATGTCAGTCCTTGTTCGAATACTGCATTACAATTTGGGGCGGAGCATGTAAAACACACTTGATAAAGCTGGAGCGGGCTCAGCGTCTAATACTTAAAGTCGCCACCTTTCGGCCCTACCGTTTTCCTACCCAGGATCTTTACCAGGCTTGTGAAGTTTTAACTGTTCGCCAGCTCTTTATTCTCAAACTGCTAGTAAAACAACACTCTAAACCACCCACGAGTCATAGAATAACTAGACGAAAACCAGTTGTGTACGATACTGGGTTATTCAACACCACATTCACTCATAGATTTATATGCTTTTTAGGGCCTTATATTTATAACAAGGTGAACCGTGAACTGGGTATAAGCTGTGTTAATCGGTTTAAACTTAAACAAATTGTGTCGAGTTGGTTGCGTGGACTGGATTACGAATCAACGGAAAACTTGCTTCTTGTTTTGAAGTGACTTTCAAATATTTTATTTATTTTTTGGTTGCGCACATGTCTTAAATTTTAGTAGTACCTAGTACCTTTTTTCATGGATTGTATTAGTTATAGTATTGAAAACGGTAAATCTGTTACAATTTAAAATATATAAATATTAAAAAATATATAATAGAATTAGTATAAGTAAAAATCAGGAAGGAACTTCTACTTAATTTCAAATAAGCTCTGATTTATATAGCGTTTAGGAAAGATTTAATTTTGTGTCAATGGCGGGAAGTATCTGAACTCCGTCATACAAGTTTAATCCTAGCATGGAGGTCAGAGATTTCATTCTATTCTGTATTAGTCTTACTGCGTTATATGTAACGTATTCCACTATTTCTGTTCTTTGTTATGAATAAATAAATACCTCCGGACCTCAGTCTACAGTGGCGCCAACTGGTGAGCAAAGAAACTGTAGTCCCCATTGCCAAGGTTTTGTAGGTAAACTAAGTGTGAAAGATTAGCGAACATCCATAAAAACAAACTCTGGCGTTTATAATATTTGAAAAAGTAAAATAAATAACAGTCTATAATCATCCCACTGCAGGGAAAAGACCTCCATCATTGAATTCAAGTTACCTCAGCAATGATGGGTGCTGGCTTAATCATCACACTTGCCAAATGCGGGTTGGTGACCACAAACCCGAGCAATGTTTGGAAAATCGAAACTTTTTGTTGATCTGTGAATCGAACCTGGGACCTTGAGATCTTGGCCCGGTGTTTAAACCACTAGAGCGACGGGGCGTAATATTAGTTAGTAAGTAATTAATTAAATTATTTATTTTCCCTATTCCTTTAATCAGTTCATTATCTATATTGGTTAAATAGCCGATAAATTACTTTGACACTAGTCGGATTATCCATTCCGCCCAACCCGCAAAGGAGCTTACAGCAAACGGAAGGCATAATTAATTCTGAATGCATCTCTAATGTATCTGGGATTTAGGCTTTGTAACAATTACTTTGTAATGTGCGTACTAAAGCTCTTAAGCCGATGGAGCTATGTCGAAAATTGAATGCACAATGTTGCATTAGTTTCTTGGTAACACAAGGATTGCATGAGATTTGAATGTTTAATCTGTTAAATAGATTCGTGGTATAGGTGAACAATACAACTGTATTTGTAGTAAGTATTATTAGTACACTGGGTCCTAAAAGTGGGTAATACTGTGTTTGATTTCATATATTTGAATTAGAATCTATTCATATTTTGTAATGTTCAAATATTTAAGCCTTTCCCTTTTAACTCTGATTCCACTCTCCTCTACCTGAAGATTGTCTGGTAAAGATCGCTCCAAGCGATAAGACCGCCTAAATTGTACAACTCTCACATTTGTTATTTTTAATTTGTTTGTTGTGTAATAAAGAGTATCTATCCATCATCTATCTACTTATGTCTTAAATCCATCCGCAGGTAGTAAATTTGCTTTAGACGTCCAAGTGTAGGTTTGAACAGAGTTGGCAGACTTTGTGGAATTTTCAATTTATATGAGTACTCTCTCTATATTAGTGCCTAGTAGCTTTGTACTTCTATGGGTAGAGAAATAAATAACTAATTTGAGTGCTGGATTTATGGCATATAAACACTTTGAAAGAAAATAAATATACTAGGCATTTTGCAGAGATTCTGAGAAACTACAACATGAAGCAACATATAACGGCAGCTACTAGAGATGCATCTTGCCTAGATCACATAATTAGTAACATTAAGAGTGCTAGTGGATCATTGTTACCTCTTTGTTTATCTGACCACAACACAGCGCAATTACTATGTTTCGATAAAAAAAATAAAAAAAGCCTCCCCAAGAATGTATTCATATTGAGGAGGTGCTACTCAAACGAAAATATAGAAAAGTTTCGTGAATGTCTCGATAGCTTATCATTTTCAGAATTGTATAACTATACTGATGCAAATTTAGCTTTTGATCGTTTTCACGATGACTTTTGTCTTTTTTATAAGCTTTGCTTCCCGAATATTAAGACAAAAGTCAACAAAAATTCGCATTTATCATGGATAACTAAAGGTATAAAGAAAAGTTGTGCAAACAATAGGAACTTACGAATGAAATACTTCAACAAGAAGAACCATATTAACAAATATACATATAATAATTATTCTAAATTGCTAAAAAAGTGTATATTTGGAGCTAAAAAATTAACAAATTCTAAATATATATTAAAGAGCAGAAATATATGTAAAGCATCATGGGAAGTTATACAGAACGAAACTCATGGTACGTCGTATATGAATAGCCATATTGACAAAATTAAACAAAATGACTGTACCATTAATGATCCATTAAAAATAGCTTCCTTATTTAATGACTTTTTTTTCCATTTGACAAATAATTTTAATAATAACACTGACATTAATTACAGGAATAATATTAAGACAATATGCAATACAATTTATTTGACGCCTATTGACAAAGAGTATATACAAAAAATTATAATGACATTAAATAATACAAATTCAGCGGGATATGATGATGTATGCACTAAAGTAATAAAAGCATGCAAAGATCAGTTAAGCCCTATATTGACATTCTTAATAAATTTATCAATGGAAACCGGTATTTTTCCTGATAGACTAAAGTGTTCTGTTGTAAAACCATTATATAAAAAAAAAGGTGAAAAGACTGACTTAAACAATTATAGACCGATCACACTGATACCAGTACTGTCAAAATTGTTTGAAAGAGTCATGCATAACAAACTTGTGTCATTTTTCAATAAATATGAAGTCATCAATAAAGACCAATACGGTTTTCAAAAAAATAAATCTACAACACTGGCAGCTTTTAACTTAGTTAACAAAACACTACAGAGCATAAATAATGGTGATTACATAACGGTCTTATTTTTTGACATGTCTAAGGCATTTGACTATGTGTCACACAATCTACTTATGACAAAATTGGAGAACTATGGCATCAGAGGTAGAGCTCTAAACTGGATAATGACATACCTACTTAACAGAAAACAGGCGGTAGAAATCACTCAACTTAACAATAATAATACTGTACAAGTTCAGAAATCTAAATTCAAAAATAGTGAATTCGGAGTTCCCCAAGGTAGCATACTAGGTCCGCTTCTGTTTTTGGTTTACATTAATGACCTTCCACATTGCACCGAACATAAAAGTATACTCTTTGCCGACGACATTTCAATTACTGTGACATCGAATAATAAAAAAACTATACTTGAACATGAACATGACATAAATAAAACGTTAATGACTATAATTAATTGGTTAAATTCTAATAATCTTAAAACGAATATTGATAAGACATGTTATATAAACTTCAGTAATTCAATACTAAATTTGAATATAAACTATCAAGGACAAGTACTTAAGCATGCAAGTAGTGTACGATTTTTAGGTATAGAAATAGATAATAGGTTGGATTGGAAACAACATGTAGACAATGTATGTAATAAAATCAATAGATTTTCATTTGTGTTACATAAACTGGTTAAAACGGCATCCAGGCCTACAGCTCTTACAGCATACTATGCATACGTTGAATCCGTGTTGCGGTACGGGTTAATTATTTGGGGAAACAGCACCGATATGCAAAGAGCATTCATAATTCAAAAAAAATGTGTAAGAGCAATCGGTGGCATAGCACCAGATAAGTCATGTAAGCCACTGTTTAAGACTTTCAAAATTTTACCTTTGCCTAGTTTATATATATTTGAAATTGCAAAATTTGTGAAACAAAATCTTAACCATTTCAAGCAAGCTAAAGATTTGTATCCACGAAATACTAGGAATTGCAATAGACTGGTCCTTGATTTTGTCCCAAGAAGTGCTCGTCTTAAAAAAAACTGTTTTTGCATGTGTGTCATAATTTATAATAAGATTCCTCGAGATATTAAGGATCTCCCATTCTATCAATTCAGGAAGAGAATGCACGAGTGGCTTACCTCATGTGCCTTTTATTCGCTTAAAGATTTTTTCAATCATAAGGAAATGCAATGATTCTGGTGTGATCCCCTTATTGATATACATATTGTAACATTTGTAAAACTGCTTATAACATTGTAAATTATTTATGTTTAAATTTTCCTAATGTACTGTATTGCAGACACCTGTATTTGCATGCTATTGTTAATGGCTGGATGGGCGAACTAATATATGTTGCAATTATTTTAATCTACTGTATACCCTGTTCAAAGACAAATAAAAAAATTCTATTCTATTCTATTCTATTCATAACCCATAAGGATTGTCCTATCACCTTTACGATTGAAAATCGTTTAAATTTAATGTTAAACAGCATGGAACAGCTCATTTACAGGGTTATATTACTTCGAAAATGTTACATATTTATGGTATCTTTTTACTTATGAGTTTCCAATTAGTTAAAAATTTTTATAATTTGAAATAAATATACGTACTGAGAGCATTTTATTAACCTTGGGTTACATAATGATCAGAAAATCGTTTCGTTACAACTGCGGACCCTTTACCTATTTTGATTTCAGGATTAGTTTGTGACTTAATTTGTAATTGCCATTTACGAATCTTTCATACAAGGAGTAGTTCTTTATTTACTAAACTGTTTCCTAGATTATATAAATAACTGTTGTCATTATCATTTTCTATGTGAGATAGTAATTTTAATAACGATTTATTATTATTTAAACTTTAATGACTTTGTTACGGGATAGTATCTTTGCTTAGATAGTACCGGCATAGGTCTGTACTATCTAAATAGAAGCTATAGACTTTTCCCCATAGCCTCAGCTGCTCCAATCTCCAGAACACCCTATAGTACCTATATATTATAGTACTACTTGAAGTACTAATTGCATATACGCAGGAACCATCTAGTTGACAATAAACACGAACAAATTAACAAGGTACGATGAACGCGTATCCCAGAGCTCGGCTCAACTAGCTGTGACTTCAACTCTAGCGGAACTGACTTGCTGGATCAAGAAACAATTAGTACGATTCAGAAGTTCGCGAAAAAAGCCACTTGTTTGTCTACTAGTTATTTGTACTTTTATACTCGTGTAGGTACAGAGACATTCTTGATACTCTACGTACTAGGTAAGTGGCTGTTGATAGGACATATTGGCATTTGTTTGTCGACTTGCACTTGTCTTTCTCTCCGATAAGATGAGAAATTTATTTTTAGTTTCAATGATAAATAAAAAAATACCATGAAGAATGATTTTGACTGCCTTAGAGGATGGAAATTGAACCAACAACCTTTCGTCTTCCTGGCGACTGCTCTAACTATTGAGTTTAAAAACATTAGTGGTGTCGACGAAATTATTATTCCATACCTGTACACACTAGTAATTTATTTGGTAAAAAAATATGTAAGTTAAGGTAATTGTAGGTACTTGATGATGCGATCTGTACACACTAGTAATTTATTTGGTTAAAAAATATGTAAGTTAAGGTAATTGTAGGTACTTGATGATGCGATTTGCCAGTGCTAATGGCTAAATAGAATAACAGGTTTTGCTTTAAAAAATTGCGTCATATACCATTAATTGTATCTCTAAAAATCGAGCTTGTTTACTATGATCAACAAGACATGTTGATTATAACCTTTTATTAGGACAATCCAATCATTCATTCATTCATTTATTCATAGTGTTGTCATTTGATAATGCAATGTCAGTAGTTCAAGTGAAATCGATGCTGTCGATAGGACAAATACATCCACCTGCCGCAGCCTGACGACGATAAGTCCTTTACGATTAGTTTGCCGATCGAATTTTGGTCAATGATGGAGAGAATAGCTTCTTACAACTCTTATTGGCCGAGAAGATTGTTACTTACATTTTACCATCAACACCTTACGGTAAAATTTGAAAAGAGCAAGTTTTAGTAATGATATAAATTATGTGCGAGCATACCAGCACCTAATAGTCGACAATGATGTGGTGTGTACAACACTAAATTATGTCTCTAACTCGTATTCCACTTAGGGCTGTCACCGGCAGCGCACCCCTGATGAGCTATGTCGCTACGAAGTAACTCAATGTGTTGTCTTTGCCCTGATTAGCTAGTAAAGACTGATTGAGGTAATTAGTTGATTTATCAAAATCATTTTAATTGTATTTTGTATTGGTGTTGCTTTTAAAAGTAACTACAGAAGGTAGACTCAATTTTGATCATGTCGTCTCGTATTTGGATCGTTAACCTTCTCAAGGTTCGATATAAGTATTGGTTATCCCTTACCAATAAGATAATGATTCAACAGAAGTGAAACATATTCATGTTTCTGTTTTTGCAGAATCCCAAATACATTATGTTATTTATTGATGGTATTATATCATTGCCTAGCCGGCACATTAAACCCTTATCTACCTATCAGTGTGGTAGGTAAGTGCCGTCTAAATACTTCTAGAAGAAGGCAGCAGCGTCTTCTTTCTATAATTGGCCAAACAGCTATCGCCAACCTGCCTGTGAAGCATGGCGATTATTATCGTCATCATCAGCCTATCGCAGTCCACTGCTGGTCATAGGCCTCTCCAGTTGCACACCACTTAGGTCGATCCTCGGCTTCTCGCATCCAGCTCCTGCCAGCCATCTTGCGCAAATCATCACTCCACCTGGCCTGAGGGCGTCCTACACTACGTTTAATTATCAATTATGGTACGTGGCGATTATGGCCAAATAGAGAGACCTGTATTCAGTATTTGACTGACAAAGGCCGGTGGTGATGATGATGAAATATTTATACAAATAATGCTGCGACTTCAATATTCTATTCGCAAATAAAAAGTGATAAAAAAATAATTCACATATTTCAAAACGCAGATTTATAAAAAAAGAAATCGGCAAAACTTGGTAAACCATGTGCTTAATGAAAGAAACATCGCATTTTGCGTGGCGTGAACGTCCAAGTTGGGTTCTCCAAGCCTTAAACCTTAAACCGTACTAACCCTCAGTGATTCAGCCCTAATTCAAAACCCCGTTCCTAATAAACAATACAAAGATACAATTACGTGTGATTTAATTACGGGTATCCATTCGCATCGGATACGACTCGCCATACCAACGTTTGGGTTGTAATGAACAACAGTATCGCATTGTCATCTGCAATTGAATTATGGTGATTAAAGGCTTTTGTCATGTTACAATGCGTTTGTAACGAGAATATCACTTTGTTCTAGTGTATCATTGCTGAATGCCCTTAGAGCCTGGAAGCGCAGTTGCCCCGTTACCTATTTTGTATCCTGCAACGCTCCAGTATTGTTCGCTTTATCATTAACTAAAGTCACATAAGTATAACTATTGCAAGGCCTTCCGTGATATATGAAATGTAAAATGGCGCGATTTATAATTTAATTAGTTTTGTCACAATTAACTTCGTCGCTCCGTAATAGCCATACTTTTATTTTAATTTTACAATTTTAGGCAATCTTCTAAATGAATTTCCTACTTAGTGGAATTCAGTCTTTACAACGTTATTCACAGCTTTAGATCTGTCTGACATGGGTTCGGCTAGTATGCTGTTGCAAACACCTACTTCTCTTGCTATACTTACCGTGTATTTGTCTTCTGCGACGTTCACCCCGTCACTTTCAACGTCACTTTGGACTTTCGACCAAGAACTTCTCTATTTCGGAAAAACTGTTATTGTATGTGTGTAAAGGTATATAACCATATTCCAAATCAATTTAAGTGTGGACCTGTGTATGTGATGACAAAAAAACTACGCCAATGGCTAGTAAATAAGGGTTATTATAATTTATCTGAATTTTTTAACTGTATGACTTAATTTATTATTTTAATTTTGCATGTTAAATACTATTAACTGAATAGAGATCTAAATATTGTATCTGACATCTTATGTACCTATTCTTCGCAAATAAATACTTTGACTTTGACTTTGACTTCAGTGGGTCTAGCACAAAGAACTATCGACTTCGAATCGTTTGCGTATCGAAAGCGAACGACACAAAGTTCGTGCTTTGTTTTGTAGTTCTCATTTTGACCGCGTAAGCGCTGTTTAAGTTTTCATACTAAATATTTCGATGGCGATACGAACACGCAATCGATTCGAATTCGATAGGTTTTCGTGCTAGACCCACAGAAGGTGGTCGACGTCATCTAATATACCGCATTGTTTATAACAATTTGCATGCTGATAAATTCTAACATTAATTTGCGTGATAAAGAACAAAAAGTAAGCAGCATTGGCAGCAATACTCGTATGTACAGACATTAAGAAAAGTTGTTTTCACATTCAACTCGCTTCAAAGTGACTACGACAATCGATTTAACAACGACTATTTTGGCGTCGCTTGTATATTGAATTATTAAAATGTGTTTGTAACGTTAAGTATAATGTGCTATATTGTTTATCGTGGGACACGCTACTACATGTTTATGTTCAATTAATATGTTTTAAATGCGCATTCATTACATTAACGAGTGTTTACGTAATGGCCACCGAGTTAATTTATCGATTTATGCAGTTTTTATGAAAGCTGAATAATTTTTTATTGTGGGTAGCCATTTTTGGTGTTAGTTAGTTTAGTCTCGAGTAGTTTAATATATATAATGATTAGTTCATTCATTTGTTTACAACTATACTTCTGATTTTGAGTGGTGATGGTGATTTCGAAATCAGTAGAAAAAATTGAAAAAATATGTTTAAGTCATACTAGATATTATCATAAGACTACGTTTTACGCGAACTGAAATAGGAAATAAGAAATATGATAAAATGCTTATTAATTGAGCTTATTTGGTATCAAAACAAAAATGTGTGCTTTCGTCCAAATTTATTAAAAAAAAGGTGAAATTCTTGTTTAGACCTTCATAATTCCTATTTCTATTAATATCCATATTTTCTTGGTCGTTATCCAAAAGTTCTACAATTGATCTCTGTCGAGTGGTTTTTAATTATCCACCTTGTCTATCCCATCTTATCTCTCTGTGGCTAATGGCTCGTCCAAATATTGTTCTTGAAAACTTTCTAGACACGAATCATTAAATTATTTTGAAAGTTTAATACGAGCCATTTATTTTGGCTGAAGTTACTACCTATGACCATATAAATCACTACAATTATTCGCTTTATTTTGTTTTATTAGTTCAAGTTTTTTATTTTTAATATTTTTTTATATCTTACAATAATCATTAACACCCCATGTATTATAAATTCGTGTTGGTCTAGTGGTTTAAGTAACAGTATCTCGGGGTCTTAGGTTCGATTCCTTGATCGTGCAAGAAGAGTTTGAAATATTTGATTATGCCCATTACCCATTAGTAGCTTAAATTTAATTCAATGATGGCGGCCTTTATCCTGCAGTGGGACTTTACTACTTAATGTATTGTAGTGTTTTGGTACCGGGTGAAAAAATAAGCTGGACCCCTTTTCGGCCTAGGTAAGCGACAGGTACCTACTGACCAAAGAAAATAGGCTGCAGCGTTACCTCTCCACTATTGGGCAAAATCCGTTTGCCAAATTTAGCTATTATGGCAAAATATTTAAAACCAAACCGCAGCGTCCCATTCAAAACGACTGTTAAAGTCGACTCAAGAGTGTCATGATTGTTCTTTTGGAAGTTAAGGAACTAAAACATTTTCGTTTATGTCTATCGATCACTGTCGAGCGGTTTTTAATTATACCCCTGTTCTGTAGCTCCTCTGTCCCGCTGTCCCTGTCCCTGCCCCTTCGTTGACTATTTGTCCCCTTTCCCGTTTACTTGTACCAACGCGTATAGTCAGCATCATGTAAATCTTAACGATCAAATCGAAACATGAATTTCATATGATTTTCCAGGTCTGAATTTATTTTGGTTTATCTTTATGCCTAATAGTATTATTATTATAAATTCGAAACTTTAAAATTTCAACGGATTTGAAATTAAGGCGAATAGCTTAGTTTGAGAATGGTTAAAGCATAAAGGCTACTTCCTAAATGAAATGTGAGATTTACGTGGAATAAATTAGTTTGTTTTGGATATTGAAATAGATCGTATTGTTACGAACGTGGAGTTCGGGATTTGAATAAAACACAGTTGACTTATTAGAAGAATTTAATAGGCGATGAACAGGTCGCAAACACTATCACAAAAGCCAAATCACAAGAATCGTAGTCCGGTGGGTCGCTGAGGTCGTTGGTTCCAAAACACTATTAGCCAATCCATAGAGTAGTCCTTAGATCCGTTGGTATCGCTAAAGTCGTCGTTACTTCGCACTAGATCACTTTTCGCAGGTATCGCACCGAAAGCTCAGAATGAACTGACTGCGGCGTCTTAAGTTCTGTTATTTATATATCTCAACATCGATGCCGGTCGTACATACTAGAATGTTCGTTTTCCAGAAAAATCACAAGAACGTTTAAACGTAAACAACTTTAGTGAGTTATACCATTTTGCGCCTTAATCTGTAAACTTAAAGTCCAATGTCGCTTGCACTAACATCTTGTTATTACTTTGTGGTTCAACTTAGGTAGTTATGTACATTCCTTTAGCGATATCTCGAAACATCTAGCATGTCCGCGACAGTATGATAGATTTTGAGCTTTATTTTATGTTAAGATAATATAGGTACGCGAACAATGTCGCAGACACAAGCTAGTCAAGTTATTCTGTAACAAAACACTAATGGCTTGATGCTACTGTATTAGTTACTAGTAAAAAACAGGAATTCCATTCTCGACTTTAAATCATGTTAAATTGAATGAAAAAAAAAGATGTAAACAGTTAATTTGATGCTGTAATTGGAATTATTTTCCCATGAATTCTAATAAAATATTAAAAACTCACTTCAAATTGCTAGTTATTGCTGCTTTATATTATTAATAAACCTGCTATCATGAATGTTCATTAATCATCATCATCAGAGGCTCTACTACCATCGAGATGCTCTTGTATTGATATACCTATCTCTGTCATATACTTTAAGACGTTGGTAAGGGTAAGAGAGACAAATGACTCGTTTGTTCGAACAGTCAGGACTCAGTTCTAATAGTCCACGCTCGACGCATGACGTCTCGGTCGATCGGGTAACACCAACTGTGGTCTAATGCTGACCAATTTGACATCAGATTTATCTGACGCTGACTGTATTTACTGTCCCGTCTCATCTTGCCGACAGGGGTTGTCGACGGGTCGTTTTTTGCCACCATTCGTTTCGCATAACACGGCTAATTGGCGTGTACCCTGAATTAATAGGTTGCTGAATGACAAGTTTTGT
Source organism: Anania crocealis (assembly GCA_949315895.1). Lineage (NCBI taxonomy): Eukaryota > Metazoa > Arthropoda > Insecta > Lepidoptera > Crambidae > Anania > Anania crocealis. The sequence goes on along the minus strand of OX438882.1, from coordinate 4,836,831 downwards.
TTGTTATCACGGCATCTGTGTGTTATAGAGTAACAATTTTACTAATATTTTGAAAGCGAAAGTTAGTTCTTTGTTACTAAATTAAATTGGAATGCTGAATGGATTTTTTATGAAATTCGGCACGGAGGTATAGCAGAGGATACTAATCCTTGTAAGCTACTTTTATTTAGAAATAAGCACACTACGCGTGGAAAAATATGTTGATGTTTACAAAGTTTTTAACATATTTTAGGTCGTTATTGAGTTCTTCTTCTTAATTTACGAGAAAAATTATTCACTGTAATGAAATATTTTATTGTAAACACTGTAAAAAGTTCGAAACGTCGAAGTAAATAAGCATAAAATCTAAAGCCATTGTAAACGCGAGTTGAATCCGGTTCATTCATTTTATTATTTTATTTGTATTCATTAATATTTTTGTCTCTGCGTACTAGCAGAATTATGCGCGAAATGTTAATACAAAAACATTAAAAAAAATACTTGTAACAGTAGCAATATTAAGGATTATTGTTTTTACATTTGTGACGTTGATGTTACATTGTTAACTCATGAAAATCCCAGTTAGTTTTTAGTTTTTGTGTCACAACAGCTTAGAGAAAAAAAACTACTTTTAACTTTGTTAGTTATTTTTATTAATCCTTTGTCTTTTCGTTCCAGGTACTGGCGTGTTTGTATCGGCACCATCAACTAAACTACAGAATTTAAGTGATGGATAAATCTTAATTTGGCGATAAAAGATAAAAATATTTTGATTACCCGACGAAAAGTGGCAACACTTGTTTGTTAGGTGAATGACATGGCACTAAAGCACTTGTATTTCTGTTCAGAGATCGCAATTCAGAAGGTATTGTAGTCGATTCGACAATTTGTTAAAAGCAATGCAGATTTATTTTTGGAGGTATTTAAAATAGGTACCTTTGTATCCCACTGCTGAACAAAGGTATTGTCCACGCAATAATAGTGTAATTCACGAGGGTGAAGCCGCGGACAAAATGCTTGTATTAAATATATTTCATTGTATCGTGATCATAACCAAATATCAGATGAATCTGTCGACAGGAAAAGGGTAAAATATCAAATAAAAAATTTGTCCCACACAAATAAACAAACAGGGCATGCTAAATAAAACCGTTTAATACCGTTCGCTACATACAATATTGCTGCCGATATACCAAATATCTTTCACACTAAAATGAATATCGCCCCTAAGCCTTTGTTTCTATTCCGAACAAGATTGGATTATTAATCGAGTGTCAGTCATGTTCACCTCACTATTTAATTTGTTTGCTTTTGAATTCGGACATTCTAAGGGTTGGCGAGTCACGACCATGTCAAGTTTCATATTGTTGTGACAGTAGATTAGCTCAGTCAAAACTCAATGCTAGCCGACGAACGTACGATGCTCTTATCAGCATCATTTTTATTTGATGCAGGGATAATGCTTTTAAAGAAAACTGTATTGTCCAAGTCTATAGTCCGAAGAGTCATAATATCTATTACTAGCTCATGTGCCCTATAGAACACATATACTTTCTCAAAGTTTTCGAAAATTATCCTGCTCTCGATTAATGCATTTTGACCAACGCAGTTTGAATTTTGAGTTTCAATGACGAGGATCATCATGAGCAGTTCAGACTTCTGCTGGACATGACGAATCCATTCGTGTCGTTTGCTGGTCATCAGCCTTATGATTTCTTATAACCCGGCAAAATTAAAAACTAAAATCTGCTCAATAATGACGGTGTAGTATGACCAATTGTAATAGGTAGTGTAAAACTGACATCTAAAGTTGCCCATACAAGTGACAAAATTAAATCTGCGAAGTTTTAACAAGATAAAAAGATATATTAAACATATCTCATTAATGTTGTCTAGATAACTAAGTACCTTCTAAAACTATCTAATATTGCTAATTTTAATAGTATATATAGCCTTTATTGTTATCAATTTGATTGGTCCTATTCTATCTTACTTGTATGATCATAACATCTTCCATAAAATGGACGTCTGAAAAATCCCAATCAAGTTATGAATTCGAAAGCTCTGTATTATTGACGGTTTCGACAACTCGCCCCCGGCCATCGCCTGACTCTCATTTATTAGTTGGTCCCTAGTTGTGAGTTTCCAGTTGGGAATTAAATTTTCTAAGGGTTGGCGAGTCACGACCATGTCAAGTTTCATATTGTTGTGACAGTAGATTAGCTCAGTCAAAACTCAATGCTAGCCGACGAACGTACGATGCTCTTATCAGCATCATTTTTATTTGATGCAGGGATAATGCTTTTAAAGAAAACTGTATTGTCCAAGTCTATAGTCCGAAGAGTCATAATATCTATTACTAGCTCATGTGCCCTATAGAACACATATACTTTCTCAAAGTTTTCGAAAATTATCCTGCTCTCGATTAATGCATTTTGACCAACGCAGTTTGAATTTTGAGTTTCAATGACGAGGATCATCATGAGCAGTTCAGACTTCTGCTGGACATGACGAATCCATTCGTGTCGTTTGCTGGTCATCAGCCTTATGATTTCTTATAACCCGGCAAAATTAAAAACTAAAATCTGCTCAATAATGACGGTGTAGTATGACCAATTGTAATAGGTAGTGTAAAACTGACATCTAAAGTTGCCCATACAAGTGACAAAATTAAATCTGCGAAGTTTTAACAAGATAAAAAGATATATTAAACATATCTCATTAATGTTGTCTAGATAACTAAGTACCTTCTAAAACTATCTAATATTGCTAATTTTAATAGTATATATAGCCTTTATTGTTATCAATTTGATTGGTCCTATTCTATCTTACTTGTATGATCATAACATCTTCCATAAAATGGACGTCTGAAAAATCCCAATCAAGTTATGAATTCGAAAGCTCTGTATTATTGACGGTTTCGACAACTCGCCCCCGGCCATCGCCTGACTCTCATTTATTAGTTGGTCCCTAGTTGTGAGTTTCCAGTTGGGAATTAAATTTTTGCCGGTTCTTGGATAAGTTCGAGACTTCGAAGTGGCTTTTAGAATGTTATAAACGACTGTTATAATTAGTGGAGTATTAAAATTTTCAGGAATATAATTTCTTACAATATTGCATTAGCATGGAGTTATTAAAATGTGACTAGAACCATAATCCCGCTGGTGAAGCTCCCAATTACACCTTCCTTATTGTTCTCAATTAAATTTTCAACCACTTATCTGTACTAGTATTTTATAGCTTTATAAGCTAAATAGTTTTTTGTTTGTTTGTTTGCTTGAACGCTCTAATCTCTGGAACTGCTGGTTCAAATTGAAAAAATATATTTGTGTTAAATAGTCCATTTATCGGGGAATCCATTTATATACTTTTAAAAACTTCTTAATCGCGCTTATAATAACAGAAATGGACACGGACGAAGGCGTGGGCAACAGCTAGTGTCTTAAATATATCCTTCAAGGATAGTCTGGTCTCAGAGCTTTCCAAGCCTATAGCAGGCATCTGACGTGACTTGTTACGACTGTCATCTTGCGACATAAACAATATTCAATACTCAATAATTTATTGCATTCCATACTTAGGTTACAAAAGGTGTAACACTGTTATGGTATTTCTATGGATCTTGATGGGCACAACAATAGATTTATTTGATACTCTTATCTGCTAAACATTCGGAAATACTGTGATAACACTTTTTAATAAATAGTTGCTTTAATTTGGGCATGAATAGTTTTTCATCTTTAATGTTTTTTGTGTGATCGGGTAACTTATTAAACACTCTAACAGATATGGCAAGTGGGCTGGAGGAGTGCAATTTTAGTTTCAAAAGTGGTAGTACAAGTTTGTTTCTTTATCTGAGATTCTTAGATATGATGTAGTCTTGTTTTGTGAAGAAGTTTGGATTTTTTAGGACAAATTTGCATAGTACCAATAATAGATACCTATACACGGCAGGGTAAGAATATTGTACTTCTCAAAGTGACGTTAACAGCTTTCTGTGTTTTTTATATTTGTTATATGATTTTCATTCAACAATTACCACTAATGCCCGTCATTAAGTGACATTGCCCCACTTCAGGCAAACTCTGCTAAACGCATGCTTCACTTTACAAATTAACGACTAAGAAAGGGCTATTTTTACTTAAATAATAATGATCAGTGTTTTGTTTTATGTCATTCATGAAAGGATGATGGGACTTTACAATGGATAACAATGTAATAAACACTTAGAAAAAGGAAAAAATATATGAAATTCTCATTTAAATATAATGAACACACATTCATTCATATCATTTAAGTGACTTATTTTCAAAGGAAATGTATTCATAAACGTATTTACGAACGAACGAATACTTGTTTGCATTGAATCACATAAACAAGCTGGGCCATGAGTATCTAATTTTCATCGATTTTACTCTTAAGTACCGGCAACGTATCACCCGATATTTAGGGAGAGTCCAACATTTTTTGTTCTTTTCCCATTAGTTATGCTCACCTGGTAGAATCTCGAGAATTTTGGGTATCGACAGCCAGGTTTGTGCTCAATAATTTGCGGTAGGAAGCAGTCATCCCGGGAATGCAATATTGGCGGAATATTCAAAATATTAAACGCTGGCATCCTCCATTCACTGCTACAGACCATTAAACTAGGCGATGCTAAGGTATGCTAGATATTTGTAATTAGGTTCGGAAATCATGTGATTTGTTTTGATACCTACATCAAAACTATATCAAAGGAATCACATATCTTATTACTTTACCAGGCCCCCAATTTTTTTTTTTTTTTTTTTGCCCTGGCAACCCTAGCTGTCAGACGTAGTGCAATCAGCTGCTGTAGTTTTATTTAATTTAAATTAGAATAAAGTGTATTAAAGTGTTAATAATTGAATAGATAACAAAAGCAGGGCATAACCATTAAATGCAAATTGTTTTTGTAAAAGTTTAAACCCTGTATCGTGACTAAAGTTTTGGAAAAGTTGCCGGCCGGCTTTGACACTTAACTTGACAAAATTTGAAAGGACCTAACGGATCACCTAAAAGCAGGAGAGTACTGTTTTCATAATACATGTAAATCTGTAAATGCTTTGTTAAATCTCACTATATGTAAATTTAAATTGTATGGTACCTACGTATAAATAATTGAGGTTATTTTTTTAAGAAAGTTAAACAGACTAATAGATAAGTACTTGTTACGCGGTAATTGTCGGTTGTTTGGCTACTGAAATACCTACTATCTCAACAACAGACACTGATCAAACCTCACGAAAGTGAGATACGCCACAATTCAATACGATTCGGTTCTGTTGTGCCTCTCTTTACTTGACGTAATAGTGGAAGTAAAGTTGACGATAACAACCCCTTAACCGCAGACAATTTACTCCTTATACTATACAGTAACACATTTACAGGTACATTGCAGTAGTCAAATGATAATACTGGACAATATTAGTTATTAGTACTTAGTTAATTTTAAGATTGCACATATTCTACAATTTTTTTTTTTTGCTTACCTCCATAAATAAACATAATTAACTGCTCCAATTTCAATTATCAGCTCCTATTTTAATCAATTTATAAACATTCAACCAAATATCTTGTACAATAAATTAACAATAGCAGTTCAGTTTTCTTGCCATATAAATCATAAATTATCTACCTACATAAACTTAATTTCTTTCCAAACCGTCTGTTGCACACATTTCTTTGCATTATTTCAGACCATACTAAAACACACACAATGGATACCCAGACTGGAATCATGACTCGCAAGATGACCTCTCATAACACTGAGATGAAACTTAAAAAGGCACTCGATGAATTGCAGCAAAGTAGAGAAAGTTGTAGCCAGCTTCTTAGGGAAAGAGACGATTGTGAAGAGGAATTCAAAACGATCATCTTGCGGAATTCTCAACTTAAGAAAGAATTAGCTGATGTCCATGCCCAACTCGAAGAGGTCTCCATACACCGTAATGAATTATTGAACACGGTCAGCACATTCGATCAATGCAGCAATATCTTTGAGCAGACTCTCAGACGGAACAACGAGCTTGAACATGAACTTAGAGATGCTAACAAGACCATAATTGATTTGGAAGATGAAAAACAAGAAAAGGACTGTGCACTGACATTAAACCTCTATGAGGAATTAGTAGGCACCCCCGGTGAATTAGCTTTCTCTCCAAAATTAAATTATTCAAACAAAACTAATGTCAAAGTTAATAGTAAAATTAGATTAAACAGTAGAAATAATATTAAAAAATATATCAAATTAAATAAATACATTATAAAAACAAATAAACTTGTTAAAAAGCAGAAATGCTTTTATAAAAATGTACAGTTGAGAAAGCAACGTATTGATTTAGTTGATAGCCTGGAAATATATAGTCAAAAATTACAAGAAAGTAGGTTGAAACATGACTCTGACATATTACAATTGCAGGATGACATCTCGAAGTTGCATAAGTCACTGGAATCCATGACACTGTTATACAACTCTGCTCAGGACCAAATTAATGAACACATCCTGGCTGCAAACCAATTACTTGATCTTGGCAATGCTAATGCTAGTTGTAAATCATTACCTAATATTATGATAAATTCAACTCAGTGCACTTACCAACAGAGAGTCGAAAATCCACAGTTGTCTTGTCTAAATTTAAGTAATGAGATTCAGGCAACATATAAAGAGGAGTCGAATGATGTCATTTTATATTCAGATAGGCTAGGAATTGGTTATGGCTCTATACTAAACAATAAATTAAATTGCAATGTAATAAATAATTGCATGCCGGATGCATCGTTTGATGAAATAATTAAAACAATAGAAAATACTCAAACATGTTCAACCTCAAGTACCATTATTTTAATGCTAGGTAATAGTCAAAAAATTACCAAAAATAATATTATAAAATCATTTTCTATTTTAGATAAATTATGTGTTAAAAAAATATTCCTTTGTGCCTTTCCATTTTGTAAAAATAATTTAAATAATATTAATGCAAGTATTCACTTAATGAATACTTTATTATATAACCTATGTCAAAGACATAGTGACAAGTTTGTGTTTTTTGACACAAATAAATTTATTAACAATAGTTTTATTTTGACAGGCGGCTCTGTACACCTGCCTCATAAAATAAAAAAACAAATTGCTACTTTGTTAGCATATAATATTAATATTAACTGTCTTGCTAAAAATAGCAAAAGTATAATTTATGAACATGTTAGTACTTGTACTAATTTAAATATTGTGCCATTGACAACCTCTGAGGCTTTAAACTGAGAGGAAAGACAAAAGCTAGGCCTGATATGTATTTCAATATTGTTCATCAAAACATACAAGGCCTGGCCGGCAAAGAGTTAGGTTTAGGGTTATTTCTTCAAGATTATAACGTTCATGTCATATGCCTTACAGAACATTGGATTAAAAAACACCAACTAATGTTAAACATTGAAAATTATAAAGTCGCTAGTTCGCTCATAAGGGAGTCTGCACCAAGAGGGGGGTCACTTATTCTTGTTAAAAATGAATTAAAATGTAAAGAACGCAAAGACATTGTGTCGCTCACGGTTGAACGAACTATTGAACTAGCGTGTGCTGAGCTGGAACAATATATCATAATTAGCGTGTATAGCCCCCCCAAAGCTAATTACCACGTTTTTGAATCTGTTATGGATGAGGCTCTGAAAAAGCTCTCAAAATCGAATAAGAAAGTAGTGGTATGTGGGGATTTCATTTAATATATTAGAAGAAACGCAGTTGTCCACCCGATTTCTTAATCTCTTTAAGTCTTATAATCTAGTTAATCTTTTTAATGAACCCACCAGGGTGACGCCCACGTCAGCTACTTGCTTAGATAATATTTTTTGTGATGGTAAAGTGTTAAAAAAAACGATTTTAAATTGTCTTTTTTCGGACCACAGCGGACAAGAAGCATCGTTCGAGCACCATTATGTCTCTAACAAAGTAGATTCTGTGTATAGGCAATTCACTTTTAATAAAATAGAAAAGTTTAAGGAAAAAATTAAAGAGGGTGTGAATTTGCTAAAGCCTAATGATCAGAATGTTGATGAATTATATGAGAATCTTTTTGGTTTAGTTAAAAAGGAATTTGATAAACATTTTAAACAGAAAAAAGTAAAAATAAACAAACAGAAGTGTAAGTTTAATGAATGGGCTACACCTGGTATTTATAAAAGCAGAAAAACATTATATGATTTATATAGTTTAAAGGCAGATTCTCAAAACCCACATATTATAGAACATGTTAAAAAATACTCTAAATTATTTAAATTAGTATGTGCCAAAGCGAAGTCAATATATCTTTATAATTTAATTTCGGCTTCCAAAAATAAGGCAAAAACCATTTGGAATATTATTAATAAAGAGACATGTAGAGTAAAACCAAATAATCCTACTTACTCTCTCAAGTTAGGGGATAAGCTAATAAACACGAACACGGAGGTTGCAAACACATTTGAGACATTTTTTTCGAATATAGCTCCCTCTACTACTGAAGGGCTAGCTTCTTCTGCTGATCTAGCTGAATCCCTTCTCAAGTCTGTTGTCGAAGAGTGCAATTCTTCATTTAATTTTAGACATATAAACCCTGATATAATTACAAAAACTTTTAGAGAATTTAATATGAAAAAAACAGAGGATCTTTGGGGAATTTCTGTCAATATTATCAATACAATCATAAGTTCATTAGCCCCTCAACTCGCTATTATTTTTAACAAATGTATTGATGATAGACAGTTTCCAACTTTAATGAAGTTTAGCAAAATCATTCCTTTGTTTAAGTCTGGCGAAAAATGTGACCCCTCTAATTTTCGACCTATATCTATATTGCCAGGGCTAAGTAAAATTTTCGAGAAAATAATGTTTAATCAGCTTTTATCTCACTTTAGTGTAAATAAATTATTAAATAGCAACCAATATGGCTTCAGAAAAGGTAGAAATACTACCGATGCTGGAGTTGCTCTCCTACAACATGTGTTTGAGGCTTGGGAGAGTAAGCTAGATGCCTTAGGTGTATTTTGTGACCTTTCAAAGGCCTTCGATTGTGTAGACCATGAAATATTACTTAAAAAACTTAAACATTATGGTGCATCGAATGATTCCTTGGATCTAATAAGTTCTTACCTTAAAGGCAGAATACAAAAGGTTTGCATAAATGGAGCTGAGTCTTCAGGGTCGGCCCTTGTTATGGGTGTCCCACAGGGATCAGTATTAGGACCCCTGCTATTTTTAGTTTATATAAATGACCTTCCCTGTTACTTACATAATCTTTGTGAGATGGTATTGTTTGCAGATGATACATCCATGATTTTTAAAACCAAGAGGGGCAAATCTTCATTTGACGATGTTAACAATACCCTCTCTAAATTATTGCATTGGTTTACAACAAATAATCTCTTACTGAATGCAAATAAAACAAAATGTGTTAAATTTACGATGCCAAACGTAAGGTTAGCTGCCCCTAATATAATTGTTAAAGATGAACCACTAAACTCTGTAGATTTTACTACCTTTTTGGGTATTACTGTAGACTCTCATTTGCAATGGGGTGCTCATATTAGGGGGCTGTCTGGAAGACTTAGTTCTGCTGCTTATGCTGTGAGAAAGATAAGGCAGTTGACTGATGTTGGAACGGCAAGATTAGTATATTTTAGCTACTTTCATAGCATAATGTCATACGGAATTCTGTTGTGGGGCTCAGCGGCAGATATTGAGTCAATTTTTATATTACAAAAACGTGCTGTACGGGCTATTTACGGCCTTCGACCCCGTGACTCGCTGAAAGAGCTCTTCAAAGAGATTAATATACTTACAGTGTCTTCTCAATACATTCTCGAGAATATTGTTTACGTTCGTAAGAACATACATTTATTTCTTAAGAAAAGTAACGTACACAATTTCAATACTAGAAATAAAGATAAACTTGCCGTTCCAGGCTTCAGACTGCGAAAAGTAGGAAAATCGTTTATGGGAAATTGTATCCGTATTTTCAACAAATTACCAAAGGATATTGCTGAACTCCCTGTACATAAACTTAAATCGTATGTTAAAGTTATTTTAATGAAAAAGGGCTATTACACTGTTAATGATTATTTAAATGATAGAAATGTATGGCATTAAGTTGTCCCAGCTCGTACTTGCTTAAACCTTGTAAAAATTACCTTACCTTGTAAAAATTTATTTAAAAAGAGGCTGACAATAGTGACCGAGTTTCTTGCGCTGCTTCTTCTCGGCACTAGCCCAGACTTGTCCCGAAGCAGTGGTAGGTTTAAATATTGGGACGTGTAAAAGAGCCTCCTGGGGCCTATTTGCAGAAATAAAACTGATTTTAACTGATTTTGATTTTAATTCCGCAAATTTACACATGGCTCAATAGCATCGGAATTGCATCGCAAGTGTATATTTTGACACATTTAATATGGTAGTAATGTCAAAATATACGATTGCGGTGCTATTGCGATTCTATTGAGTCATTAGTCAATTAGCAGAATTGGGGCCCTGGACTCAGGTTTTTTTTGTGCAGTCACAAAAAGTATCTTTGGTAGGTGCCTACGAGATCGTTTCTCTTCAATTGAGTTATTAAATACGTTAGAATTCATTAAAGTCAGTAGAGTTAGTAAATTCTGAGCCTTCCTTGATAAATGGATTATCCAACACAAAAAGTATTTTTCAATTCGAACCAGTACTTCCTAAGATTAGCGCGTTCAAACAAACAAGCAAACCAACAAACTCTTCAGCTTTATAATATTATTAGTATAGATTAGGACACAAACGTAACGCTTAACGTTTTCCTACATCTTAGCTCACTTTGGTCTTCGTCTTCTCAAAAACCAAGAACTGGAAAGAGTTTGTTCCTCCACCCAAACTCAAGGAGCCTTTAACAAGTACGGTTAAGTCTAATATGTAGTTAAATCCTAGTAACTACGTTCTCTTATGTATCTGTTATTAAATTGATTTAAACTGTATTGTCCAAGTCTATAGTCCTATGAGGCGTGTCTAATTCGCTTTCAAGTACGTGTTGCGCGTACAAACACAAAATAATAATAGACTGACAATCATTACGATGTTACAACGCAAATTAAATGATGTCAGCAGTTATCATTGTAAATCAGCAGTACTTGTGGTACGGTGATTTTCTTTCCTGGTAATAGAAGGAAGCATTTTTTTCACTCTCGACTTAATAGTGATGAGACTCAGTGAGAGACGAATCTATCGAGTTCGTACTGCTAGGCAGAATCTACCTTTACAAAAATATTTCTTAAAGCATAAAATCAAGCATAGTGTATTAAGCAGTGAAAACCGATAAACGATACATAAAAATGCCTATTACCTACATTTTCAGTTTTTGGTCATTCGTTAAATTGAAACATTACAAACCCCAAACCTAGCAAAAGAAATAATTGCAACCTCTCTTAAAATAAAGCACGAAGCTAAAAATCATGATCCACCTCAATTTCAACAAAATTAAACAAAACTACCAGCCATTCACAGTTTGCTCATGCTGCATGGTTTCGAACATTTGACAATAATACGAGTAACTAAGTAGAGGCAGTACTTTTAAACACGTTTTAAGCCAATTGAATTCAATTGTGTCTGGAATATCTCACGATCGATTTACATGGTGTAAATCGCGAATCAAATAACTATAGTGATAGTGACCATGAAAGTTTAAATCAGAATAATTAAACTATTTCACAACGTTAATCAGCTTGACGCTTTCGTAATCAGTATTTAAGACAAGCACGCCACTTATCGATTCGTTTTTAGGGTTCCGTACCCAGAGGGTAAAAACGGGACCCTATTACTAAGACTTCGCTGTCTGTCCGTCTGTCCGTCGCGCGTCGCTCTGTCACCAGGCTGTATCTCAAGAGCCGCGATAGCTAGATAGTTAAAATTTTCACATATTATGTATTTCTGTTACCGCAATAACAACAAATACTAAAAACAAAATAAAATAAATATTTAAGGGGGGCTCCTATACAACAAACTATTTTTTTTGGCCTTTTTGGTACGGAACCCTTCGTGCGCGAGTCCGACTCGCACTTGGCCGGTTTTATTTAATACATATGATCACGACAAAAAATTACGTTTCAATTACCACAGAGCTCGAGTATGACATTAATCCGAAGACGCTGAATTAATTAGTTTTTGTATGAATTTTAGTGTCGGCTACTTTCGATCGTACATTGACTCTGCTTGCAGAATTATTATTCGGTAATATGACTTAATATTAATTTGTTCAAGGAGAAACTGACTTGATTACTTGCTATTGCTATGTGCGTTACTTCAGTGTCTCGAGACGAAATTCTTTGACCAGTGTGTGTGGCCATCTCATATGAACGCTCATGATTGCTCATGGTTGCGCAATTGCATTCCTCAGAATATCAGAATGGAAAGAGCGAGGATTCGTGTCTCTACGCGATAGTGAAGTAAGAGTAAAGTAACAGCCTATAATAAATAAATAAATTATAAATGTGGACGACATCACATACATTGTTCTGATCCCAATTTGAATAACTATTTAAAGCACTCGTATTTTTGAAACACCCAGACCCGAGAAAATGTAGAAAAACACTTCTTCTATATTGACCCGTTGGGGAATCGAACCCGGGACCTCGGAGCAGGCGACACCTTGAAAACCGGTGTGTACGCCACTCCCCCACGGAGGTCGTCAATAATATAACCATCCCACTGCAGGGAAAAGGCCTCCATCATTGAATTCAAGTTACCACAGCGATGATGGGTACTGGCATAATCACCACTTGCCAAAAGTGTATTGGTGATCACAACCAGAGCGATGTTCGAAAATTCGATACTTTTTTTGCCCGACCCGGGGATGAAACCCAAGATCCCGTAATCTTGGCCCGGATTTTGAATACGCGATAGAAATTAAGAGAACTTCGCAACACCGCGAATTTCTGAGTTAAAGTGGCGGTGGGCGGGATATAGGGCAGGAACTAATATACTACTCAATATTTTAAACGTAATTATTATTCAAGTTGCATTAGAATTTTTAACAAACTACCACACTCATTGCCTAGGCTCCCTTTAAATATTTTTAAAAATAATTTTTTTGACTGGCTGAGGGACAAATGTTTTTACTCAGTCAAGGAATTTCTTGAGTGCAAAATAAATTGTGTATTGAGTAACTTGACTATGATTAGTATTTGTATTGTTTATTTGTAGGTTAATTATGTTGGACTTCAAAGTGTATTGATTAATTGAAATTTTCCATTTTAAATTTACATGCTATATGTAGATGGCTAAATATGTGAAACTTTTTTGATCAATCATCTTTTATGTACCATATTTAATGCAAATAAATGAATCTTGTATCGATGGCCGTTTGGGCGGAAAGGTTAGCGATTGACCATCTGTGCTTCTCAGGAAGCAACGCGGGCTATGCGGTGGCATGGATTTAAAAACTGATCACTTATTTAATGAATTTCGACAGCAAAATTTTTTGCTATCATTTTTGGACTATAGAAAAAACTGAGTGCTCATGTGAACGATTTGTATGTATATGTATAGTTGTGTTTGAAACTAAATTCCGAACTTATTTGTTCCAAAAACCTCGTTTCGTACATTGCATTGTTTATTCAAACGCAGATATATGTAAAGACCATTAATATCGTAGTCATAGCCTTTGTCACATTAAGCCGAGTCGTATTTTCGTTCCGTCGACAGCCCTACGTAAATCGCCTCAGGGCTGGCTCCGAGGAGTTGTTTTACGAATTTATCGCTACTAAAATCGGTTATATCGTATTATGGGGAGGAAGTTATGATTTTTATGTTTTTATACGGTTTTTTTTAGTGAAGTGCCTTCGTGGTTGTAAAGGTGGAATAAAATCGGTTATGTTATATAAAAGTAATAAATATCACTTTTTAAGGGCCAGCGGATCTCGTATAAGAAAGTGTTATGAGTACACCAAACTTACAGTATCCACGTAAAGTTTTTACCCATAGCCTGGTAATGGCAGCAGGAATCACTAGACTTTAAACCATTCTCGTTTGAGATACGGTTGAAAGGAATCAACATTTTTGTTTGGGCAAAAAAACTGCCCAAAATATCACATTCCTAACTATTTTACGCTAAAAGCGTTTGAAAGTCAATTAATTTTCAATGTTAAGAACCAACGCTCAACAGAACAGTTGTGAACAAGTGAAACTTTTTTAGAAACAATTGCCAAAATAAAATGTTTTCTAGATTAAACATGACAAAGTAAAATGATGCCATCTAAACTTGGTAAATTTGGTTTTTTAAGTTTTACATTTTACTAGCTGTTCCCCGCGACTTCGTACGCGTCAATTTCTGTTTTTATGATCGCAATTATTTTTGTAACATTTTTCACATATGCTTCGCTCCTATTGGTCGCAGCGTGATGTTATGTAGCCTAAAGCCTTCCTCGATACATGGACTATTCAACACAAAAATATTTTTTCAATTCGAACCAGTAATTCTAGAGATTAGCGCGTTCAAACAAACAAACAAACAAACTCTTCAGCTTTATATATTAGTACAGATTTACTTTGGACATTTGCTTGTATAACTGCTGAATACATAAATTTTGGAATTTGGGTTTAAAACCCCGGTACCTATAATAAAGTTTTTAACTAGAATATCTTTACTTAAAATTTATTACATGTTAATGAATGATTTGACATATAGTTGGCATTTAGAAACTTTGGAGTTGTCTCTATGAAGCGCGATATAACCGAAGGTTGTCGTTACATACGAGTCATGTAATTGGAAAATTTGACCCCATGCAACATGATATAGCAATATAACAAGGCTCGACTCTGATATTTCATTGTAATATGACCTTTATGGAGATGAAATAAAGCCTGTCATTACTTAGTACTGGGTTCCCTCGGGATAGGGATATCTTCATTTTGTAAATCGCAAGCCATCAAGATTATGAAGCGGTCAGGCCTTCGTGTATTGAAACGACGCGGCTGAATGAGGATGAAATATTTATAGCCATTTTGTGCTTATGTGCAAGGTCTGGTTATCATTTGGGAGTGAGTATTGTGGGTTCATTTACGAGACTACAGAATCCTTACTTCCTTACTGATATTATTAAATAGCTGTTGCCCGCGACTCGTCCGCATCAATTTCTGTCATTATGAACGCAATAATTTTTGCAACATTTTTCACTGATGCTTCGCTCCTATTGGTCGCAGCGTGATATAGCCTAAAGCATTCTTCGATAAATGGACTATCCAACACAAAAATATTTTTTCAATTCGAACCAGTACTTTCTGAGATTAGCGCGTTCAAACAAACAAACTCTCCTGCTTTATAATATAAGTATAGATGTGAAATAAACAGTCTGTTTGTACTTATGTTACGCTTTCACGATTAAACTACTGAACCATTTTCTTATGTAATTTGGTACACAAAAGATGAGACATTCAGAAAGGATATTTCGTTTCTCTGAATATTTAGCATCCCACAGCTGGGCACATGTATACGTTCGTGCGATGTAACGTGTTCTTCATGCGGACATAGCCGAGGGCAAAAGGCGGGCAAAAAGCTATATGGGATGAAATTTTGATCACCTTCCACAACAATCTAAAAGACAAAAAACAAATGACGTATTTTTTCGTTTGGTATAGCCCAGTAAAAAAATGACATCATAAAGCACCTAGAAAATGACCACCAATATAATAAAATTTTTGGTACGGCCTCCTAGCAACAATTTTTGACGCGATGTCATCTCAATCTCATTTATTCATTATATACATAATTTGTTGATTTTCCTTTCAACTATGAGACGAAAAATACTTTCGGGTGAAAACTCGACTCATACTTTTTACCCTATATCTGGGCTCTAAATACGATACTGAATGCCTATAATAAATTAGGAAGGTGATGAGTATAGTAGAGTAGAGTAGAGTATAGTAGTAGTCATTCATACTTAAAAAAAATACAAGGAACCAAAATTTTACTGTATGCGTACACTGTATAAAAATTCCTCAGCGATGAACGTAAATAGCACCTTTCCTTGTAAAATTTTGCGTGTTTCACCAGTTATGTTGAGTTGGTATGAATTACTTAAAAGCGCAAGTTTTGGTGCATCGCGTGATCAAATGCACGCATGATCTAGCCAGAAATGTCGCTGCGTTGTTTGACTTAACTGTTGTGATCAATATAAATATGTATTTCAAACGTGACTGATGTAGATGGGGAGTCTCATAACTTCTTACTGACCGAAAATTAAAACTATCATGTTCCTCTGATCTTTTTATGAAAGGTCATCAAAATGGGTTGAGAAATTATTGAATTCGGAAGGAAAAAAATAGGTGAGTAATTTTTAAGTTTAAAAATTACTCCCCTGTTTTTACCTATCTAAGCAAAATCTCTATGATTTACGAGATAAAAACTATCCTATGGTTTTTCCAGGATCTTAAACTATCCAGATACAAAATTTTGTCTTGTTCGGTTCAGTGGTTTAGGCATGAAAATGTAACAGACAAACAGAAACTTTCGCATTAAGTATCTTATGGATTTTAGCTGTAAGTCAAAATACAGGCTGTAAAAAAAACAAACGTCCATCCTGAAGCTACGCAATCTGAATATCAAACGAAGTCTTATTACAAAATTTTATAGCTGGGAAATTATTTTTATTATTAGGAATCAAAAAATAATACTTCATAGCGCGCAATGTAGGTGGGCCAGGACGGCGCGCTGCTGCGCTCGTGATGGCTGCTAAGTTAAAAATACTTCCGCGCTAAGCCGTACATTGCGTATTGTAATTATAAAAGCATAAGGCTTAGGTAAGGAGAAAAGTTTGTATCTAAGCTTTGGCAACAGCTTTTGTAATAAAATGGAAAACAATTTGTGACCTTGACCTTCAATATCTTCAGAATCAGCAGTTTCCCAGGTATGGTCCTGAACAATAAAACGATCCTAGTGATGGGGGACAATTCGTGGTTTTCGGATCTGCGTTTGGTATTTTTACATGTGTCTGTTATGAGTTTAGAACCGATTATACTAAAATTTGATTCAACAAATAACGGAATACGGAATTAAGATCATCATCCCTTCTTACAGTTAGGTAAGTTCCAATCCCATTATCCTTTTTAATCTACATTTTCTGACCTTTCCAACTTTACCCTTTCAACCATCTTCTGAATAAAGTGACAGATATTGTAACAACAACTAAGTGCAGTCTAGGACTAATCTCGGACACAAGCTGAATGTCGGATTAGGGGCCAGACGCACTACTATGCAACACGAAGTCCGAATTTATGAATATATATGTCCTTTCAGAACTCGAAGACATCAACTCAACTCAACGTATGTGTGAGAGAGACAGATCGAATTTACGGACATTGTGTTGCGGAGTAAGGTCTCTGAAGTGGGCTTAGTATACCTAGACCAGAACTCAGTGTGGGTACAATACTGAACATTTTAGTGTTAACATGACAAACGTGTAGAAATGCATGGTGACAGTTGTACAAAGGCAGACAAACTGTCAGGACTTGACCACTTGACCCACAGAATATGTTTACTGCTTTATCTGCCATTTGCAGGAGTTTGGTATAAAGGGAATGATTTATTTGGGAAAATTGGCCTGCTACTTAAACACAAAAAAATATATATGTCAAAAAAAAAAAACAATTACCGCACTAGCTGCTATCAAGCTTTGATTTGGTCTTAGCCGAGAGTTATAGAAATGAGGCGATAGTGTGATGATTTGAGACCACAGCAATTGGGACGCAAAGTTTTGTTGTAGCTTCTCGAATGCTGTTATAAACAGCTAAATTACGTTACCTACGAGATTAGATTTGGATTCGACGAGAGAACTCTTTCTCAAACAATTTCGCTAGGTAAATCCAAAGATTTACCTAGCTGAACTATTAGTGCCAGACGCTAATTTGGAAGATTAAGTTCTCTGGTTTCAGTAAGGTTATAATATTTTACATTACTGATATCGAATCCGTAGATACCAGAAATTGGGGTTGCCCTGCTACAAATGGAGTCGTAGTTTGCACACCTGTTCGTTCACGCCGGAAAGGTCGTGAGCTGACTCGAGTTACTTAGTTAATACTGACATACGTATAGACGCTTATCCGATTATGGTGAGACCCTAATGAAAACAATACACACTTAGTGTTACCTGTAAGGAGACGCGTCTGAATTACTACGGGAATTTCTTGATTCGATTGATTACTTATCCGTGTACTTCGCAAGATACAATAAATAGACTCAGGCTTTCCGAATTCCATATCCAAATATGAAGGAAGCGGTTGGAGTGCAGCAAAGGTGACATCATCTCCTGAGGATGTCACGTGAAATGCGTCTGAGTGTTGGGTACCAATAATTGATTTGAGTCAGAGCGAGCTACTTACTTGCATGAACAGGGTTTGCTGATTCGGTGTCGGTGCCTAAGCCGGTGTCACCGAGCAGATATACATAGCAAAATAATTTTCAAAATTCATATTTACTACGCAAGAGTTCAATGATCTTTAAATGCTTGGGTTATAGTTGTGGTCCCAGATTCAGTCGCAAGATGAAAGCCGTAAAATCTAGTTATCTCAAAATCTTATGATAAGAAGATGAGATTTCTATTTAAAATAGAATTAAAGAAATTTACAGAAAATTTACAAGGTATTTTATACTGTCGTTAAACATCATCATCGTCAGCATCGAATGACTCAGGTACTAAATAAGAAACATCGAATATCAAAAGATCAACATCTTATACTGAAAATCCAATCAGCTTCATCAATATTCGTTGTCTTATTCAACATAATTTTTTGTTTCTCTTTCTTCTGTGTTGTATTTCGAGTCCGTCTTTTTTGAATTCTACAAAAAAAAATGAAATATGTTGTGGTACACATTTTTATTTGTTTCATTGGTTTCATCTGTGCAGTACCTTATTATTCTGAAAATCTCAAAAAGTACAGAAATTTATGCTTTGAAAAGTGGAGAGAACATTTTATTGAAAAGTCTAAAAGTAAAGGCATTTGGTACAGGACTATTCAGTGTGAGCCTCTTCCAATTCCTTGGTTCCATAATTCTAATTATAGTAGAAATATGATTGTTGCACTCCATCGACTCAGGTCTGGACACTATCCTTTGAACAAATTTGGATTTCTAATGAAAAAAATTAACTCTCCAAACTGTGAACAGTGTGAAACAATTGAAGATGTCCAACATGTACACTTATATCCAAAGTATTGAATCTTCTATTACTGTCAACCCCAAATACTTTTGGACATACATAAAAAGTAAAAGAAAATCGAAGACTTTGCCTAATGTAATGCATTATAATAATATTATTGCTGATACTGGTGTTGATATGAGTAACTTGTTTGCGTCCTATTTTAAATCTACCTACTTAGAGCCTAACTCGGCACAGCACGATACGTATGTTAATTTTCATAATGCATCTAATACAAGCATAGGATCTATTGAAATTGAGGAAAAGGCCGTATTAAAATTATTAGTTCAATTAGATTTAACTAAATCCGCGGGTCCTGATATGATTTCACCATATTTTATAGTACAATGTGCTAGTAGTCTTGTTGTTCCGCTTTGTATTCTATACAAAAGGTCATTGATGGAAGGTATTGTACCAGAAAAATGGAAGTCAGCTTTCATTACACCGGTTCATAAGGGCCCCCCCCTTACATATACATCTGATGTTCAAAATTATCGCCCTATTTCTAAATTATGTTTGTTTGCGAAAGTGTTGGAAAGAATTGTTTACAAACAGGTGTATGCATCCTTAAAATGTAGCTTTAATGATGAGCAACACGGTTTTCTTAAGAATAGATCAACTGTATCAAATTTAATCCTTGCGAACGAATTTGTCACTGCGGGCATAGAAGGTGGATCCCAAGTCGACGTTATTTATACTGACTACCAGAAATGTTTTTATAGAATTGATCATAGGTTATTGCTGTCGAAGCTTTGTGCTGCTGGGATTCATGGCGACTTGCTTCGTTGGTTTGCCTCTTATATTGAGCGACGCTCGCAGGCAGTGGTAATACAGGGTTACGCTTCTCGATGGATTTCTATACCTTCTGGTGTGCCCCAAGGATCTATCTTGGGTCCACTTTTGTTCACTGTCTTCATAATGGACATAGCCCATTGCTTTCTATATTCAAAAATCTTATTGTTTGCTGATGATATGAAGATACTTAAGGTTATTTCAACTCCGTTTGATGTTCTTGATTTGCAAGCAGATTTATGTAGGTTTCAATCATACTGTAGTTTAAATAAATTAGATTTGAATGTTTCAAAATGTTTTTACGTAATATTTACTCGCAAGAAATCAGTGATTGATATAGGTTATGAACTACTAGATGAAAAACTTCAAAGATTAAATGAAGTACGGGATTTGGGTATTATTCATGATAGCAAACTTATTTTTGATAAACATATAGACTATATAGTTGGTAAAGCATCAAAAGCATTGGGCTGTATTATGAGAGCATCAGTGGACTTTAAAACGCTAAAGACTGTGAAAATTTTGTATTGTGCATTCGTCCGCAGCCATTTAGAATATGCATCACAAGTATGGTGTCCCCAGTACGCAGTATACATAAATCGTATTGAATGCATCCAGAAAAGGTTTTTGCGTTATCTGGATTACAAGGCGCGTCTGAGGAGTATTGATTATCAACACCGCTGTAAGCGGTACCATTTTCTGCCTCTCGAGACACGACGTAGTATTAGTGATATTTGTTTATTGGCACAAATTATCACTGGTAAAATAGATAGCCCGGAGTTGCTTTCTAAAATCGCGATAAACACCAACCAACTTAAGTTTCGATCGCGTCCTATATTAGATGTTCCTTCCGCGAGTACTAACTATAGGCGGAATACTTTCCTTACTCGTAGTTGTCGTGACTTTTCCAGACTTCCTATTAATATTGACCTGTTTTGTACCAGCATTCCCTCAATAAAACGACAAATGACTAAATCATATTTTGAGATTCTTGAA
Organism: Anania crocealis; assembly: GCA_949315895.1. Lineage (NCBI taxonomy): Eukaryota > Metazoa > Arthropoda > Insecta > Lepidoptera > Crambidae > Anania > Anania crocealis. The sequence continues at coordinate 4,815,870 of OX438882.1, read as the reverse complement.
CCTTGATGATAGTTACGATTAGTTATCCAATTAAATTAGTATTTGTTACCCAACATTTATTTACTGCATTAAAATGAGTTTGTTACCTACCTGAATATTCACATGTGGAGATTTGTAATAGGTATAGAATAATAATATGTTGTTATTCATTGTAAATATTTAAGCTGCAAATCTTCCTAAAATAAATAAATAAAATAAAATAATAAATAAATAAAATAAAATGTGTTGATGTAGTGTAAAAAAAACGAAAATCAGCGGCAAGCACTTATGGCTGAATTGCATTTGAACCGTTTGGATATAGGTATTTTCCAAAGTCTTTTGAGTGAACCTCTTTCTAAATCGGCAAGAATGTTGTGCGAACTAGTGTATTGTCGACAAAACTTTGTGTCATCATCATAATTATGTTAATTGTTAAGGTTAGGTCATGATAGGACGGACATGTCAATGTATCGACAAAAGTCCTGTAAATAATAAAGAATAAAAAAAAACTGTGCAGTAAATAACAAAACTACTACGTGTATTACTGTGAATGTTTACAAATCCGCGTAGGTGCAGTAAGGCGATCTCGATGCTGATCTCTAAATAGCTTCCAATGCGTTGCACTTGCACTGTTAATGGCGTGTGGACTAAGGAAGCCCTCATTCGACACGTCGCAAACGGCGACAGCCCGTAAACATATTCCGTGACTGTGGTTACGTCATAGTACAAACAAGAGAGCCAGAACATTAAAGCATTCTAATGTACGCTGCAGACTGCAGCCGCTGTAAAGAGGCTCAGAATTCTTTATGATAACAGTAGCAGTGGCCCGGGACTTCTGACGCTTGGAATTTTTTACTTGAGACTATTCCACCTTGCGAATGGGTAAGGGTAGAAACAAAAAAAATGTCTACGCTCGACGATAAACCTCAGACCAAACATAGAACTTTTTTTAGATATACCCTTGTAGTGTAATTCGATAACGAACACGCGATTGTTATGTGTTAAATAACATTTATTTTGATATTACTTATATGGTGCCAGCCTGAAATAGAATTACATATATGTATTTATGTATGTTTATATATTTATTATATATGTGTAAGTTTATTAATAGTAGTTATAATTTACTTTCATGATTGTTATATATTTTTTTTCTCTTTGTCTCTTTTTGCACCGCCTGTATTATTTCTGTTTGGCCCAATGGTTGACTGGGAGAGAATGCTTTTAGCATTAAGTCCGCCTATTGTACTATATTTTATTATTGTGAAATAAAGTGTAAATAAATAAATAAATAAATAAATAAATAAATAACACCTTCTCATCAGGGAAGTCTACTAGCCTACTCTAACCCCCGTATTTATAAACAAGTAAAAGTAATTACTTTACTAAAAGTAATTACTTGTGAGACAATTTTTATGCTTTAATCAAGAAATTACTAGTAGTTATAACTACTAAAAGTTGACATTTTTAGCCAAATAATATGTCTATTAATGGTGACCAATTTCTTTTACTTAAGGACTAGGTATGAACACTTTGAGTTATGACTTTCTTAAGCAATAAGTAATTAACTTCTTTATAAATACGGGGGTAAGTAGCCTAGAAGACAGGCATTAGCGTGATCCTTTTCCAACTCGCCAAACTGTGTTCGCTTAACCAGCAGTAAAGTTGGCTGGTAAATGGCCGACAATACCTCCTTTTTGAGAGGCATATGTCCAGCACTAAAATAATGATTCTTAATGAAGTTTGTACTAGCTGCATGCATACTGTTTTTTTTAATCACTAGTATGGTAATTATGGTCTATTATGAAATGAACTGGCTGTTTATACAGATTAGTGGTTTGCTATTAGCGGCTTTCCGGTCGAAATTTTATAGGTCTCTGCCTCCCTTTGAAGTCTGGAGCGACGGTATATTTGAAGACGACAAAATTTACACTATTTAATAGATGTTCATTACGATAAATTGCTCATGCGATAAAACTTCGAGTTAGTACTATAAAAATTTATTGCAATTCAAATTTTGAATTTAAAATGTACAAAATCGTATTCACACTCAAAAGATTTGACCCAGATATACCAACAGGTTAAATGGATGCTCGAAAAAGGAAAATTGAAACCGTATAACCGTTTAAGATGTAAGCCGCACCGCCGATATTTTATTTCTCCCTCTATTGAACTCGTAATTACCATGACACAAAAGGGAACTTATCTCTCGTGCTCTTTCATTAAACTCGCATAAAAGATCCACAAGTACCTTTTCGCACATGATTCCTTATTTTTAACGAAATAAAATCTTCCAATTCAAATGATATTTGAGCGTCGTCATATTTGCCATGCCTATTGAAATGCAAAGTCGCATACAGACAGCTAGAGTAAGTAAGTATTTTTTGCAGGAAAACGCATAAGGTAGTTTTTGTTTATTTGCCAGATATTTTCTGAATGGTTGAGTTTACAAAATAATGGATTGAAAGGTCTGATATTTAGTAAACTGCCTAAATTATAATATACTTTTCATTGAAATGTATTGCTTAAGTTGTAGTACCATTTTATCTTTATTTTTCTCTAGTTTCCGAGGTTTTACCTAATTTTTTACAAACATTTAATCTTCTCAGGTAGATGTCGTCCACCTTTGGCTTGTCTAGAACTCCAGCACCCAGAGGTGGGTATTGCAAGAATTGCAAATCTGGGTAAGTAGGTTAATAATGGAAATTTGGCCAGTGGTGGAAAAAATGACGAAAGAAAAAAAAAGTCTTCGTCGGTTAAGATACACGTAGGACATGAAAGGGTTTGGTATTTGAGGCGGTGCCTTTATTACCAAAATGTCTTATCATGGAATCTCAAGTCTCTTTGTGTTAATCAGACAAAGTGAACTCCGGCATTACTAAAAATTTTAGAGCCAATCCAAAGTAATGATTTATAGATCGAAAACGAAACGCCAATTTAGACAAGAGATTTTTTATTAATGCCACAGAGTGAGAGAACTAAGTGTGTCTTATTGGTGTGATTGTGAATCAAAGAAAAAAACATCTTACTCGTAGTATCGTTTGAAACAATCATAGGTATATTAACCTTGACTGAATACCACGCACGCAAAACCGTATTCTTAACGAAATAACATATTGAAATTCACAGGCATTTCTAAACATAGCGTCTTCGGTAGTCAAAGAGATAAAACTTGACATTCTCAAACGAAATATTCATCAAAAATGCATAGAGGGCGCGCAAATCGCGTTATTTGAGAGCGAAGCGAGCGAGCTGCTATGAATAAATGAGAGCCCTTAAATTCACGTTTTGGGAACATTCTGAGTGTGACGGGTGACACTACGCAATTATACAAAATGTCTTGTCGTAAATAAGGTAAGACGGCTTCCCAAATTTAACCAGCGGCGCACTAAGAGTACCTCATACTATTTGCCCCACTCATTACTGTAACATCTTTAGGATTTAGTGGCGTGACATGTCTTCCCGTTACGTCCCAGTTAAGTATGGTAAGTTAGTAGTCACTGAATAATGTGGATGGGGTAACTAATCGCATTATAGTGTCGTTTATCAGTGGGTTCAAATAGGAAACGAACGCAGTGTTTCAGTTTTATTAATATCTGGAAATTTTAATCGAATGAAGTCAAAGGAATACTAATTATTTACTTCTATACTACTAATTATTTAAATATAACTAGGCTAAGATATAGAATCTAATCTAGAAACTAGTTATGATAACTATAACTAAACTTAACTGGTTTAGTTTGAAATATGTATTAAGAGATAAATATAAAGGTAAACCCTCTTTTGCTACTAAAGATCTCCTTGGTTTATACATCGAAACAACTTTATTGTGATTGATTTTCTTCGTATTAAATATGCGCCAACGAACCTTGAGCTGATTATCATGATGTTCAGTCAATTAGTAAGCAATGTCAACAAAATATTACATACTTATCCACATTTATTATGTAATACATGATTCATTTAATAACCAATAATAATTACGCGTGTGTTCTGTATCCATAATTATTCTCGCAAATGTATACAAACAGCTCTAACGTTGATCAGAATTGGATACGAAACCTGCCACTAAGCTCTCCCGTTGTGTAGTGCGTAAAAAGGGAGCACTAATATCGAGGCACTTCGGAGAAAATGAATAGCTATTACACTTAGCGTGCCGTCCCAGGTCGTTCTTGCTGCGGCAACAGCTGCCGGGTTACGGTCCGCATAAATCTATGGACCCTCCGTCTTGCTCTGGTATAACGCATAAGAGAGAGCGAGCATGTTTTTCGTAACAACAAATCATAAATCATGCGTACGGTTCTACATCCATGAACTCCATCCTGCTCTGACATAAGACATAAGAGAGAGCGGGGCGATTCAAAAGGTAATGGATAAATTACGAGTTAGTTAACGACTTTGACTCACACTGATCATATAAGTCACAGGATAAATAGTATAGGCTTTATTTGATATTTTAGCAACTTAATTGCACTTATAATATCAGTATATAAACTTGAAAAATTTTGTCTCTGGCGGGACTCGAACCCGCATCTCCTCGCATGCCGGGCGGGCCTAATGGTATGGCGCCCGCCCGGCATGCGAGGAGATGCGGGTTCGAGTCCCGCCAGAGACAAAATTTTTCAAGTTTATATACAAATAGTATAGGGTTATTATGACTAGAGATTTATTTCAAATTACAGTACAGTAACTTTTATTTTAACTTCTTACATAAGAACTTAAAATAAGTATATAGGTACTTAATGTGACTGATCGGGCTAAACTTTGACGTTTAAATAACTATAAGGCTGTACGGTAAAGAATTTTTGTAGTATCAACCCCTAAATGGATGAAAGAAGAGTTTGAAATTTGTATGAAAAAGAGACTTGTTTTGGAGTTATAAGTTAGGTACATTCGTAGTCTATAGAAAACTGTCCAATGTCATCTGCACTTTAGCTATTGGCTATACAAAACCTTCATCTATGCTGTGGTAGCAGAAAAAAAAACGGAAACGATATTTTGTTAGAAAACAATAAAAGTAATGGTAAATTTTATTGTACGCATCCAGTAAACATCGTTGGGTCAGCAAAAGGGTAATAGTCCGAAATCCCCCATTGCAGTGGAACGTGCGTAGGTTGCTCATTTGCCTAAACGAGTTTGAATTGAAAAAAATGCGCAACTATTTACATTCTTAGACACAAAGAGTGTTTTTCAAGAAAGGTTAATATACATAAAAGCATCTAAAGTTCAACTTTTTGGCTTAAATGAAAGCTCAAGGTAATAAATAAACACCTTGACATCCAAACACCAGATGCTTTTGGTTAGTGTTCTTACTAATTGGCAATTCTCCAGAAAACTTGAGGCTTACCCAAAAACATCAAAGACTAAAATGTTTAGTATCTTCATGACTCGCATTAGGGCATGATCTTAGTCATTGTTGCCCAATCTCATAAACTGTACAGAAGAAAAAACAAAAAGCCCTTTAGCTACGAATTCATCTCAGCTAGAAAAATATACTCTCTTGTATCTTAAGACGTCTCCGACTACTTACGTATCTAAAGAGTAATTGCAGAAAAAGGCTGAAACAAAAGATTGGACGGAAAAATAAACGAGGGACAGAGGAAGGAATATGCTAATTCAGTGAGGGAATTCCTGGCCGGTGCCTCAGTATGATAATGAATTGGTTGCATTGGATTTCTGCACAAAAGAAGGATAATGTTAGGATTTCTATCTTTGTTGTGTCAAAAAAACAATCTGGCATTTCATGATAATCATGCTAAGTCTCTTCTAAAACATTTTACTATTCATCTATGTTACACAGCTCATTTCATATATTGCTCATATGCGTCTTCAATAGAAGAGCTAGCTAAATAAACGAGCTTTTAGCTTTTAACCACTACTCCAACTGAAACATCTATTTACAAAAAAATATTTAACTTGAAGTGATGGATATCGAAATTTGGAACTTCGTACTAATCTTCATCTAGTTTTATGGTCGCAATTTCGGGAAATATCTAGCTAGCTCTTAGCTAAACACCCCTCGTTCGCTTGATTGCCGCGTTAACGGCTTTGCAAAGTAGTGGGCAATTACATTTACCTTTTTCGTCTGCCCGGGATAATTGGCATCATCAAAGTGTACAGGTGGAATCAATCTACAGTCAACAACTTTTGGTGTTGCAACATTAAAGCCTACGTGCTCCCCAAGTCTTAGCGTTTATTTATTTTAGGCTACATCAATTCAGCATTTCGTTTTGGCGACTCTCTGCTTTCGATCGACATCTGCATTCAATGGTTTTGCGGCATAGCTGCTCGAGTCTCTGCGTTTTATCGGTAGCATTTTCGGTATTTTGTTTCATCAACTCATCTCTCTTCTAAAAGTATCAAAAATGTTGACAGCCAACCAGTTGCTATTCGATGCCTCATTTGATTTCTCAAAGTCTCGCAAACATTCATGACGAAATCTAAAAGTCATAGTGTCCATGGTCGTAGTGTTAGGAGTAGAAGTTAGTTAAGATTAAGTTTAAAGAATATTTATTTTCTCATTAAAACCCTTACAGTCACTTACATGAGAATATTACAATAATCGTGGGTAAATACAAAATTGTACAGCAGGTACTATCGATCGAAGTTAAGTTGGGAGGAGTCCTGAGCTCAGTATACTTACACTTAGCATACCTATATTATTTTCCATACCAAAACACAGTTACACAATAGTTATAACTCAAATTATTAGGTTGGCTAATGACAACAATTAAAAGTCCACCATTCCCATTTCTTTTACGGATAAATTTTTTGCTATACGATTCGTTAACGTCAATAATTGTACTAAGCCAGAAACCCAAATGCAAGTTTGGCGCTGTTAACCAAATGCTTGCATGAATTAAGCTTAATAGTAATTAAGGCGACTCCGAAATCTATTTAGAGAAAACTGTCATCAAAAGGGCACTTCTGGTTTTTATTTAGACCACCCTATCTTCTTGCTGATAAACTTGGACCTCCTCTATCTGTCCTAAATGTAAACTTCAAAGTCAACCTGTCACGAGATATCACAATCGTTGACTGTTTATCTGTTTGTCTCTCAGCCTCAATCACTACCGATTACCGATATCTTTAATGTCATTTATGTAATTACTCTTCGTAACTACATCCAATAACTCGTGTGTTGATTTCAGCGTTGAGACATCATCTTTAAATAACAATTTACGTTCAATGTGTGCTTGTTTTTGTTTTTCTTTGTACAGACAGCAGCACGTCAACCTACCACAAAAAGTCAAATTTTCTCAATTGATATTGATCTCTACTTGTTGAACTTAAAGTTGAAAATCAATTCAATGACCTTTAACTTTTTGGGTAGGTTGACCTGCCGTTGCCTGTACTTCATTAAAGTTTACAAGTGTAGTTATAGCCTGAGGTAGTTAACAATCTTGCTTACTCTTAAATATGGTATAATACTAGTAATTCAAGGATGTTCGAAAATATAAATCTAATGCACGGTTTTTAATTTCTTCTTCTAAAGTAAGTATCTACTAAAGCAAAATTAAACCAAACTCTTTCCAATTTATACACAACACATTTGTAAAAGGCAGTGGTCGGAAATTTAGAAATTGATGAAAAAAAATCATATTGTGAATCTATTTTTGTTGGTCTGTCTGTTTATCTGTCTCTGTGTATGTTTACCTATCACAAAAAAAATACTGCATGTAATTGAATGCATTATCCCTCCAATTGGTAGAGCCAGCTCACCTTTCAACAAATGTATACATAGATGTACTATGTCTGTTTATCTGGCCAATGTTGAAACTTTGTCTAAGCTTGTTTTAAAACTAATTTAAGGTTGTTTGCTTATAAAATCTAAGTGATATTTTACCGCACTTGTCACACAATGGCATATGCTCACTGTTTCTAACAATTATTTCGAAATTAAGCAAATTTTATTACGACAAAAATGTATCCGTGAATTTCACGCGAACGAAATCACAGTCAAAAGCTAGTAAATAACATGAGTATTATTCGAACAAAAAACTCCAACGTTTGTGCAGTATATTATAGGTTGTCAAACTTCCCGAATCTAAAACTTTCACGCTTCCAAAAACAGTGAGTTATGTCAGGCTTATCACCGCCAAAACGCATCGGTCTGGGAATTGGCAGACGTTTTTTACTGGCTGAGCCTAATTCCAAGTTGGACAGTTGCCAGTCCAATGGCACTGCGTTGCATGACAGGCTTATCATTTACAATGTTTGTCCAGAATGTATCCGACTTTTGTCGATTTTTTTATCATGTCTAGGGTAAGAATGTGAAGTGATAAAATTGCTGAGCAGTACAAAAAAAAGGCTAGGATGGATATTTATTCGTCAATCGGATCTAGATGAAATTTTGCACCCATATAAATTATTAGCTGGAGTGACACATAGGTTACTCTTAAATTGTACAGCTTAAATGTATTTCGTGTTACAAATTTGTCCTATATGGTGTGCAATAAATAGTATTTATCTTATCTTATCTTATAGGTTGCGTTTTATACGAAAATAAATAATAATGATAACGATCAAATTATAACTCGAAGCGATCGAATTCACCGCTAGTAATTATCTTAAACCGTAACCAATAGAAAAGTTCTACGGAATAGAACCCTTGGTGGCTTGGATTTAAAATAGAGGCATCAGTCCAGCACAAATACTAGAGGTAATTTGCTAAAATGATACTGTCCTAGTTTTTTGAGAATTGATTTTGTTTAGATCTATCAGCACATAGCTCTAGTAGTCCCCTTATATTACCTAAATATAAGCTATCAGTTTCGGAGAATTACTTTCTAGAGATATATTTACCGTAAGGTATATATCGCTTGTATTCACTTTAAAAACTCAAACTACTGAATATTTATTTTCGAGAACCATCTTTATAAGCCAACTGCGAGACTTCGGCCAAATGAAGATTTTGCCAAACTCGCCACATCAGAAATTTGAAGGTCAAGCAAGAGTTGACATCTGTCTTAAGAGACCTTCAAATCTCTGAAATGGCAGACATTTGACCTGATTTTGTTTTGATTTACTTATACGTATAAAAATAATCTAGACAGATATTAAATAGATTGTAGTTACGATTTCAAAGACAGTTAGTCCACTAAAGGCTTCGTAAAACAATTATAATTAAGAAAAATAATTGAACGGCGCGGCGCCAAGACCCAAAAATAAAATAGACCGCGACATGTCCTGTTTGAAAAAAAAAACTTTACGTATTTGCATTGTTTTCCCTTGATTTAAAATCCTGAACAGAAAAGTGTTTAGTTTTTATACCTGAAAAACTATTGGCTGTTGCTGGTGCTGCAAAGGACTTTATTGATTTGGCTAATAACTTAAGGATTGAGCAGTTTACATCAAATTAAATTTGTAAGTTAGGTTAAGGTGGTTAAGTTGAAAAAATTACATAATCATTCATCAATTCAATCATTCAATTTAGTATTTGATGATGTCATAATCAGGGCAAAGATCTTATTATTGTGTACATAATAAAAGATGGCCAGTAAAGTATCTACAGTACATAATAGGTGACAGATGGTTGGATACTTTTTGGACAGAGGTCAAACAGTGCTATGGCTAGTTTATACTAGAATATGGTTCAGTCTGTCTGTTATGTTACTTAATATAATACCGAATAAATACTGGGTTTTAGACCTTGCTATTTGTATCTTATACTTGTTTAAAAATGGTACTATACAACGTGTCGCGTATGCAGTGCTGGGTGAGGACATCCTACGAGTGATGAATTGGACGTGTTACGCTGACGAAGACAAATCTTGGTGTGCAGGCAAATGTGCAACGTAATCAGATCAGCATTAGTTACATTTTCGTTAGCATTTTCAACATTTCGAGCCCTGAGCGATGAAGATGGAAGGAGCTAGCAGAAAAGAGCAGACTTCAGTGACAAGGATTTAGTAAAGAGTGAATGTTTACGCGAGTTAAAGTATTGATTTCTAAAAGATTCATAAGACATTGATGATCTATTGGTTCGACGACCCTTTGGGTGGTTTTTCTTAATGTACGCACAGTATTTTACTCCATCAATGCATTTATGGTTTAAAAACATATAAAAGACAAAACACGCGAACATTTATTGTTATGTGTAGATAGGAGATGTGATTTCATAATTAAAACTCTCGAAAGTTGCAACTTTTGAAGATTCATTTCGGTCTATTTTATTGCTAATTTCGTTGATATTTCCAGACAGTTCATAAAGTTAATAAACATCCCAACTTATGATGAATACAGACTATCCTTCCATTCTCAACTCCGAGCAATTCCAGCGGACCGTTTTATTCAAGTGGTATTTATTTTAATTTATTCTGCAGAAACAAACTATTCTCAAGAGTTCATTATCGCGGAGACGTCATTCTCAGTCGGGAACAAAGTGTTGGAGATATTTGAGAGCTCTCTCAATTTCGAGTGGATTTTAATATTCATAAGGCAAATAAATCTACGGAGGAGAGAAGAGACTAGATATTACGAACAACAATATCTGCAGTGGTGATACCATCGACTAAGATAGTTAAGTTTAGTCTACACTGCGAAGTTAGAGCTCATTCTAAAGAATAATAACGTCAAACAAACGTCAATAGTTTACGTTCAAGCTAGTCAGAGCTCATTCTAATTGAATAAAAAAAAATACATTAGATTTTACCTTTGATCATTTTTATAAATCTTTTTAGTCTTTTCTAGCTAATAATTTGTAGTATAATTAATAAGGATTATACTGCAATAAAAAAAACCGACATTACATCATAAAAAGTGAAGGTATAATTTTAAAATTGATAATATCTCGATAACTACGAAAAATTAATGACATAAATAGGATATATTTGGATAGCCCTGCATGTAAAGAATCAAAAAAATTTTGGACGTCACCTTTGGGACCACCTTCATTGGGGCATACTCGTTGTGTGACCTTACCTTTAGTAGTACATACTACGTTCCTTGAATTAAATTAGCTACTTGTAGATATTCCTAGGATGTTCATTCATGAATTTGGAGGAATCCGTGAGGCGATTTCCATTACAAACAGCGAATGTAAATTGGGTTATAGATCGTACTGTTAGTTCAATTTACTTAATTGAAATGACTTATTCGTCTCGAAGAAGTTAGTAATGCTTTCCATTCATGTTGCAAGTTAATCTAATATTACTGTTTTTCTTTATAATAGGGGTTAAAGTATGAAATTGCCGATTATTTTCCCACTTTTTATTTTGTATATAGCTCTTAAGTATAGTCATATTATTGCGTAATTATTTTTGTATTGTGTCAAAAACTAAATAAAGTAACTTTTGACTAAAAAAAAAGTGCAATACTAGTGCCTATTACTTCAAAGGAAGTCGTTGAAAAGACCCCTTACAATGTGTCAGCTGACCTTCTTGCTTCAATTAAGTATATATTTGACGACCATTTGGATCAGCGGTAGTTAACGCTGCTTCTGAGCCATGGGTCGCGGGTTCGATCCCCGCACAGTACAAATATTTGTGTGCATGAACATGTCTGTTTGTACTGGTCTGGGTGTTTTCTATGTATTATAAGTATGTATTTACAAAAAAAAAAAAAAAAAGTATATAAGTAAGTTTATCGGTTGTCTAGTACCCCATACGACAGGGTACTTAATAGTACCTTAATTTGGGACTAGATGGCTCAGTGTGGCCCGGTGAGGCATGTCTTAAATATTTATTTATTTATTTATTTATATTTGTATTATATACTTTGATTTTCAGAAATTTTAATACTATAATGCGAAGCTTTATAACCATCTAACTTTCACCTTTAATTGCATAGAAAACGGTTCAAACGTTTTTAAAAAATCTAAAAAATTGTTAGTATGGAAAAAATACTTTTCTCGATTTCCTCCATACAAAACGGCATTTTCATACTTTAACCCCTAATATTAAATTTCACTATTTGTAATACTAGTAGATTATTCTTACGTGCCCTATATGAGCTTTAATAAATAGTTTTCTTTGTAACTTAGATAATCCAATCAGATGAAAGTCGGAAAAAAACTGTCGCAAAGAGCTTTAGTTTTCCAATCTGAATTCTATCGAAAACTTTGATTACGTCTGTCGTAGTAATAGCTAAGGGTTATCTCTCATGAGTCTTTTGGAAAAACTACCAAATAGCATCACCTGAAGCTAAAAGCACAGATATTACTTGTGATGGTTCGTGGCCGAAGTTTAAATCAGCATTATCATTTACAACAACATAAGTTCACAGCTGGACATTATAGGCCCCTCCGAAATGGAGTATTTTGGATTAATCCTCGCCCAGTGCCAGACGGCTAGGTGAAGTTTTGTCAAATGTGGAGAGAAATTAGTGACTGTTTTGTTGACAGTGCATCATGTGCGGCGTCCACAAGTAATACTAACTATGTGATGTCTAAGTTATGAACCAAGTTTGTCTGGATGAAGGGATCGGAAATAATGCGATGTGTCAGAGTCATTTAAAGCTAGTTTACGGCTATTTCAGCCGTACAAAAAGTATTTTTACCGTCTGAAAGTTTTCAGATCTTATGTAGAGCCAAGTCAAATATTTGTGACTTGGTCGTTATGCCACCGTCAAATGGGTGTAATTAAAGGAGAAGTTAATGAAATTTTAATGAAAAGAGCAATGCAATTGAAATGTTGTGGGGTAGCGGCAACGGCCATAAATCCTCTTCTAAGTATATTTGTCGAAGGAGGCGTCTAAAGGAGCACAGCCTGATAAAGACTGGCAGCGTCATTTTACTGGCATTGGCGAAATTATGATTTTTTGCTAAAAAAATTGCATTTGCCAAGCCCCCTGTGTGGCAATTATGGCCAAATCCTTTTAGAAAAGCCCGTATCCTGTAGTGTACTATATAGGCTAAGGAAGATGTTTAATAAGTCCGTAAATCTTTGAGCGAGTATAATTACATATCTCTGATATGTATTGGATCTATCGGATGATCTCATAACACCAAAACTAAATTGTCAAAATAGTGACCAAAAAAAACCTACAATTTGTAAATAAATACGCAACGATGTAACATTACAAAGTTTATATAAACAGTTTATCGACAAATCTTAAGATTTAAACCTCCGTGAAACAATTCACTTTGTACGGAGCGAAGAGCGGAAATAAAACCTGTTTTCAGCGCTTCCTTCCGGGCGCTCGGCGGCAGCTTTCAAAGCTATAATATGTAGGCAGATATTTAACGGCATGACAAGGATAGATCCAACTTGGAGTAGAACTTGCGAGTACTTGAAATTTGGCTTTTTGGTAATAAACTAAATTGTATATTGTATAAAATGTAAATTTTTATCAATATTTTGTTTTTTTGTTCTTGGAATAAATTACTCTTGTTGCTTTAGGCAGTGTGGTCCCGGTTTTACATGAAATAAGACCTTTTTTCGTTCTGAGGTGTCGAGAAAGTGCTTCCAAAAGAAGACTGTTACATTAGCGTCGTTTCTCTACCTTTGGCCAACCTGCGAACGCTAACTCTTCTGCCATGCGTGGCGTTTATGGCAAAAACCTTTAAAGAAGCTTAAGCTTATGGCCAGCTGTGTGCTGATGTGACCCTACGAAGAATGAAATTATTTAATTTACTTATAGCTTTAGCCAATGCATTGGTCATGTTTATAGTTAATATGAAACGTTTCAAATTCAGGATCTTATATTTTCAGTCCCATTTTTATATGAAACAGAATACATAAAGCGAACCTTGAATAATACGTGCTTAAAATGCACAAGGTAATTTCACTTTGCATTCCATCCCTGAGATACAAATGCGGAGGTTCAATCTTTGTTTGTTTATTCCTTCTGCACAAAAGAGGTTAAGGCCATCTTAATGCCAGAAGCATAATTTAAGAAACAACTGAAGGTGTACTTATTATAAAAACAATATACAGCCGGTCAGAAACAGATGTGTATAAATTAATTGGTTTGTTTTGCTACAGATTTCTGAGAGGAGTGGACAAATTATTATTTTGATGGTATAAAAGTGTTCATTCATTCTTATTGCAAAGCACATGAAGCTAATCAGCATAACTTTAGTTTATAAGAAGAACAATATGAACAATATGAAGAGTTTTATCTTCTTTTTTTTTCGATGTTTCGAACAAAACCTCTAAGTCTGAGCATAAATGACAGCATACATCAAAAATATTATATAAATAGTTTATAACTACCGAGGTAACACTAATGTTTACGACATAACAAACTCTTTTAACTTAAAATACTCCTTGTATAGGAAGAATAGTTATATATTAGAATCCTCGACCGCATTGCATTGTACACGGGTTGCCCAAAACGGTCTTGAATTTATTAACTGTCTATCTGTATGTAACTCTAGTGGGAGCGGCATTTTAATGGGTTTTCAGAGAGTTTTTAACAATTTTCAATAAACACTGTTTCGTATTTTAGTCGTTTCCCGGTTGTAATCCCGCGGGAATCAATAATCCAGGACGAGCCAGACACCATTTGCAGTTGAAAGCCAAGCATCCCGTTTGTTTGGTATCAGATCACGACGGTACAACCCTCGCTGACATTGAGGTGACAATCATTTAGGATATATATCATTTTTAATTGAACTAAGTGTAATTAAGTTGTTTCGGTTATCGGAAACAGCTTAGATAGAACGAATTTAAGTATTCCGTAGTAAAAATAATTATCTACATTTATCTTTTTGTATTAGTAAATTAATTAAACCTTAAGATGTTCGTATTCTAATTCTTGTTTTTCACTGTTGCTTTTTTTTGCTGGCTTAATATTATTTTGTAAACACTTTCTAACACAATTCCCTTACGTAACCTAACCTCTTTCCCAGAATTCTGTATTTGTTTGTTATTGTTTGGTCAAATTAGACACCTAAGTATAATTAAAGTAAAATAAAAAGTGAGGAACATTTTTAAAGCGCTTCTTAGCTTCTCTCTGAAAGAAAGTGAAAAAGTTCGACAAGTTTTCCCGCTTGTTTGAATAAGCGGGAAAACTTGTCGAACTTTTTCATCAAGAATGTGTCTCAAACGTAATGCAACTTCATTTACGTCGCCACCACCCGTCCTCTAATTAACTCGACAAGATGAAGTTCCCACGTCCCATCTCCTTTACTCCAATCTCAAAGTTCCAGGATTAAATTAACACTTCACTCTGAGCCGTGATTAGTTCAAAAACAATACGAATGTCCCCACACATGTTTGATTAGGGGATCACTCACTAGGCAGACGTTAACTAGTAGTTAGCGCCTGTGTTATTTTGTTTCCTGCTGTTGTGGCTGAGCTGTGAGTAGGTATGCTTTCATGTCTTTGGTAATCATTAGTTGAAGATAGAGTTTTAGAAAAAAAAGACACCGTTTATTGAGACACATAAATTTTCTATAGATGTAAGAGAGAGCTAAGAATAATATTATATCTAAAAAAAAATGTGGGTCATGTTATTTTCTCTTACGCACACAAACTAACAGCAATTACGACGAAACATTCTTACAGACAAAGCTTGCACGCTATTGGTTGCGTCAAGCTGTCCCTATTTAGGACTTGTCCATCACGGTTCTTATTTTATCGTACCGTTTTTTGCTTACTTACGACTCTAAAGAATTATTATTCGTTGGTGAAGCGAGCTCTGCATAAGAAATAGTTATATTTGCTGGAAAATTTCTGACTGATATTTTTGCAGTGCAGTTAAAAGTTTAAGGTTTATTTTGAACTTCTATTTAATGTATCGGTATTGATTCAAGTCTGTCGTGTTTGGGCTGAATTTTGCCTCGGAGCCGAAATTTGATGCTAATATAAATTGAGTAGTGAAAACTTGGTGATGCTGATCTGAAGTGACCCAAAAGTTGGTCGCCCTACCCCACCGTATGCAAACCATTTTGTGTTTACACGAAGACGCTACGAGAAATAACTTTTCCTATTTTCTTTGTTTTGTAAACGCAGCGTTGTTTTATACCGCGATATAAACGGAATATAAATTATAGGGATAAAAGCCGCTTAAACGGCTTGCGGAGTGAGTGCTAAATGTTATTGTAATTCTACTGAGTTCTGCTAAGATATTATGGCTGCTGAAAACGATTCATTTATAACTTAATCATTAAAACTAACCAATTCTAGTGTTTTTGAACAATTATATTTTCCTTGAACCAACATGAACCTTGTTTGTTATAACTTTCCGATATTTCGACATTGGTGCAAATGCCATGATAACGGAACAGGTGCGGGCAGCATCGAATGTCGCTGTACATTTTAGTACCATGTCAAAGTAACAATCGACCATTTCTCTTTGAAATCTTTTGCAAACAAACGAACTTGTTACTATGATAACATGTTACAGTAACAAGTTCGTTTGTTTGCCTGTGTCTTGCTACTTACGATGCTAACTTTGCGTGGTAGAAAACCCTGAAACCACTAACTTTAATTAGGTATTAATGCATATATATGAAACCTCAGAGGTATTCTGAATTTTAACATTTCGCTTTAATATTGCATTAGCAATCTGATTTTTGGTATCACGTTAACGCGTTTCCAACCTCTGGCCCTGAAGGGTAAGGCTTAACAATATATGACGGGATAATTAGGGGCTCAAAGCAAAATTAAAATCATAATATATACCCGTAAATATGCTTGGGTTGTTAAGCAAAACGCTAGAACGTGTACGTGAGCCGCTTTTCCGTTTTTTGTTCGAAATGTGAAATTGAGGTCGTTTCAAATATAATTATTCTAGGTTAAATAATTCTTTATTCAACGCACTGAATACCTAAGTAAGCATTAGGCATGTATTTTTTTACAATAAAAGCTGCCATTGTGTGTAATTAGGGCTTGAGATGACTATTACTTTTGATGTAATTTCTTTTTATTACCAAGCAAGTACAGGTTACACCATTTTCATAGTATTTAACATCCTATCATGTTCGAGTATGTATCATGCGTTCAGTCTTCCCCCATTAGTGATGCTAGTTGATAGATCGATAGTAGTGTTTATCGAGAATAATTATTTTATAAATATTAAAAGTACCTATGTTTAGTACTACGTATCGATACTATTTATTTTTTCGGCCGACCTTGGTGTATTGGTGCGATAATTCAACTACTAATTCAAGTCTCGGTTGGTAAAATTTGTTAATCACCGTTGCTAAACTGGATTGGAAGATGGCCTAAAAAGGCTTTAATCGAACTCGCTTACACATACTGTTTTCTTGAGTTTACGCGAACACTATACATTGAAATGAAAGATATTTTACGGATTTAGTACGCGTTTATTTTTGATTTAACCCGACGTTTCGAACGTGTTGCACGCGAGCACCTTAGTCTGCCCGTGACCATGAACGCTGTAAAGGGTTCAAAACGTTTTTTTTTTTTAAATAATGAGCTTGCTCTTGACTACATTCTTAACTATACGGTTAAGAAGAAGCCTAAGATGGAGCGAGCTTACCCAGAGGCACTGGTTCTCCCACACACCAGCGCAACATAGAAAAACTGTTTTGCGCTGGACTCTGGCAGGAGGTTGGTAGCATCCAGGCAGCCAGATCTGTTAGCCGCCATCATTGGTTAGAAAACAAAAAAAACCATTGCCCAGGGTGCACCACTAGAAGGTAGATCCCACCACCCTAAAAATAAATCGTCGGGTTATATCAAAAATAAACGCGCACTAAGTCCGTAAAATATTTTTAATTTTGCTTACACATGTTATGTAGTCGGTCATCGCTCTAAGTGGCTCGTAAGTAAGCTAGAGCCAGTGAAGACGCTCTATTTGACTTTCCTTAATACGTGTGTGCGTGAGTCTGTCATGTAGTGGAGCAGGGTCCATTCTTGTTCACAGCAATATTTCACAATGTCGAAGGATAAAACTATGAGCACCAACTCCTCTCTTCGTCTAAGTGCCGTAAAAGTCGTCTAACGAAGTTCAGCAGCGTATTTACTCAAAATGGCGATCACCAAACACCCTGCCAAGTGTGGTGATTATGTCAGAATTCTCCTTCTGAAGAGGCCTTTTTCTGTTGATTGTTGATTATGATGATGAAGGATAACCACACGCCAAGAAACGTATATCAAGTTCATCTATCGACTATCGATAGCGGATCAAATACGTCATCCCTAAATAAGGCGGGAGTTATTTTGACAACAAATTCATTCATACTTCATAGTAAGAATGTCGCATACCTATTCACGTGTTGATACTCTATATACCTACATCCCAACTTTCCTTTGTTCGGTTTCCGGGACGTCGTTTCGAAGGCACATATTATTTTTATTAATACACGTACGGCATACAATGTTTATGTCCCCCACCGTTCCCTGTTTACTGGGTTTATTTACGAACATTATGGGATTCATTGGTCGACTTACAAGAACTTGACTTGCCTATGAAATTTAGGGTGAATTGGCCAAATGTATAACAATTTTTCGACAAAGCTGAGTTTCTCGAAAACGTTATGTGCTTAAGCATTTAATTTTAATTTGAAAGTGAAAAGTCTCCCTTTTGAATTTGGATTCTGATACGCAATCATGGTCAATTATCAGTTCTTGATAAAACTAGTAACTCCGCCTTAGAAATATATTTTTTTAATAGATAGTCTAGTTCCAAAAATAGGTTTTTAGAATGCGTAGAATCATTTCCAATGACTTTATAAAATATTTTGTTAAGAAAGTGAATTTATTCATAAATAAGAATAAGTAAAAAACTTAAAAGGAAGGGAAACCAAGCTATTTATAAATAATGATATTTTGTGTCAAAGTATATTGAATGTATAATACACTATATAACTAAAGGTTTTAACAACGCGAGGTGTTAGAGTCTTCTCCGAAGGTAAGAAAAATTGACATGAATATCAGATTATCACATTGATACCTAAGGAATTTAAGTGTCGTTGAAAGGTATCATAACATTTAATTATGTTTACAGACAAGTATTTTAAATAGCTTATTTACAACTAAGTAGGTCATGTTACCGACATTAAAATTTTCTGTAGAGTCAATATTAATGTGAGTTTTCCCTGGATAGGCAGAGAAGCAGCTGTTTGCATAAATAATTTTAATTTTTAAGTAGCTACCTAATGTTTGATCCGTCTGAATTTAAGAAAAACATGCAAAGGTTGTGTGCACTTAATGTAGATAGTAGGATCTTAACCAGCTGTTCAAATATCTGTTAAAAATTAATAAGTTAGGTTACCGTTTTCAACCAATGGATAGGTCAAACTTTTTATCACTTAAAAGGACACAAAAAAGTGTTCTTTTATAAACACATTAATGTATGTGTACACGGTATCATTGCACGGATAGGAAAAAATAGTTATTGTTGTATTGAATTGACTTACACTTGAATGGTGCTCAAGGCTTGCAGATTTGTTAACAATTAAAAGATCAATTTTCGGGATTTCTAATTTCTAAATACGAGTAGCTCGACGTGCGTTCTATCTGATGTTTCATTTTAATGAGCAAGTTATGGGGACATTATTTAAGCAAATGGGTTCTAATTTGAGGTAAACAGATCAACGAAGTCACGTAAAACCTAGAACAGAACTGTGATTTATGTTCCTAACTTTTCCGTACATAAAACGTCTTATTTTGTCTCTCGCACATATATTGACGACCTCGTAAACTAAGATACGCGGCTTCGACCAAACTATCTGACGCAGGAAATGACTGAGACGGAATATCATTTGCGAAATTGAAAACTGCAATGTTATTCTCGTTCACGTGTGCCTGCGAATATAAATGTAGGTCACGTCTAGTTGAATGTGACGTCTATGCTTAAGCATTTTTAGATAAAAAAGATTTTGTGTTACTCTTAAATCATCTTCATTTTGGGGTGGTGCGATCTACCTCCTAGTGGTCCACGCTGGGCAACGGCATCTTTGGTTTTCTAACCAATGATGATGGCTAACAGATCCCTCTGCGGTGGTAGGCTTCGTAAAAGGCTACCTGGATGCTACCACCCTCCTGCCGGAGTCCAGCGCTAACAGTTTTTCTGTATTTCGCTGGTGTGTGGGAGAACTACTGCCTCTGGGTAAGCTAGCTCCATCTTACGCTTCTTCTTAACCGTATAGTTAAGTATGTAGTCAAGAGCAAGCCCATTGTTTATAAAAAAAAACATTATCCTCAGCCTATGTCAGACCCGTATGAACTCGTTACTATGACAAAAAGAACCCGTTACTTTCGTATGGTTATGTTACTCGTTACTTTCGTATCGTTACGTTACTCGTTACTTTTGATACCTCATTTATAACACAGTCTGGAACTTAAAGTATAAATATATTTAAGGTCCGGAACAACAAATCGAGTCGTATTCCGTACGTTTACAGTATGATATCACGGAGTCGCATCAATCTTAATTTGTAGCTAAAATTATCTATTTTGTAATTTAGAAGTATTTTTAAGAAAAAAAGTAAAAAAAGATAAAAATGCACCTTACTTAAGCTGACTAAGGTGCATTTTTATCTTTTTTTCAATTAACCGAATAAGCCACGCATTCGTATAACATACGATGAGCAAACGTTATAACACACGCATCAACGATACTTTCGCGACCTAAAAGTTCTACCTAAAATACGGAAAATTCAAGTAACGAAATGCATTCGTGAGTAACGTATCGTTACTCGATACAACATTGAGAACCCGTTACTCAGTACCGAATACATACGGTTTATTACAGCTCTACCAAATGGAAGAGTTTGCTACAATCGCCACGCTTGGCAGGCGGGTTGGCGATCGCAGTTTGGCCAATGGAAAATAAAACGCTGCGGCCTATGTTCTTCCGGCGGTTCTTTTATAGTCGTCTCATACGACACCCATAGAGAGAAGGAAGAGAAAAGGTGGTGCTATGCTTTTAGTGTGCCAGTATATATACTACACGACACTTTTTAGTTTTGAGTTACACAATAATATGAGTTCTATCAACCAAAACATTACTACCAAAGCAAAGATCATGTTAAAAGTTGCGACTATCAATCTACACACCTACAGCTCTACACTAATAGTAGAAAGAGATTCGTATTTTTATATGAGAGAGAGGCACAACTTTTCTAGTTTAAATACCTACTGATATTATAATTGCAATTAAATTGCTCAAATATCATATAAAGTATTTGTATTTTTGTGTTTGTGTATGTTTGCAATAAATAAACTCAAAAACTACTGTGCCGATTTCAAAAATTCTTTCACCATTGATAAGCTACATTCACCCTGAGTGACATAAGCTATATTCATTGGTGGAAAAGATAAGAGATCCTTATAAAAAAAATCGTATGTCCACCCGTGCGAAGTCGGGACGGGCTGCTAGTATCAATATAATATTATATCAACAGCCAATGTCCGTCCACAGCTAGACGTAGGCCTCCTTCAAGTCACGCTACAATTGTCTATGTTGGAAATAAAAAAATGAGGCGTGAGGGATTTATTGAGTAGATTGCCTACTTGAATGTATGGATTCTAATGATTGGTCAATGTAGAAAAAAAAGTTTTTTTCTATATTTTCCCGGGTGTATGTGTTTGTGATACTTTTGTTGTTTGTGATTTCTTCAAAACAAGTACTTTAAATTAAATAGTCACTTAGGTTAGGATTAGAATAATGTATGTACGTGATGTTGTCCACATTTATTTATTTATCTATTCATACTTATTAAGTCGAGTCTGAAGCGTGCTGAAGCTACAGGCTATGAAGCTCTAATTTCAAAGAACTGTTCTTCTTTAGGTGATGATGACACTGTTCTTTCTACCTACATAGTAAAGTTGTATACATTTGTAAGTTTACATGTATGTTAACAATCATATTTTCGTTTCAGGTAAAATAAATATTATTTCAACCATTGGCTCCTAATGTGATGTGAGTTTTAACAAAAGCAAGTAAAAATTTTTTACTTACCACATTTCTATTACAAACAATAAAAATAGACCTGAAGATAACCAATGTATCCAATTAACAAGCCTCAAATCCTTCGGTATTTTAAAATATCTTTATTAGATTTTGTATTTACTGAGTAAGAAAATAAATACCAAAACAGCTTAACCATGAACAATATTCAGACATTGTCTCGTATTGTAAAGTTAACGGGCCCGGGGGACTCCCCGCGTCAGCGCGGATTGGCGATGCAACCTATTCCGTATCCGGAAAATTTAGCTGAGACGAGACTGATGACGTCACCAGTCGCGCCGTGTAAATACCTCTGGAACCTCAGGGACTAGTGCTGCAACGATCGACTTTATTTTTTGTTTGTGACAAAAATAGGTCCTATGCCAACAAGAAATAAGTGATAACCAGTTTTATTTCTGCAAATAGATCTCAGGAGAAGCTTTTTCATGTGCCAATATTTTATTCTTCAGGATACTTTGGTTGTCGCATTTTAACAACCTGGTATGGGCTAGTGTCGAGAAGAAGCAGCTCTCGAAACTCAGCCACTATTGTATCGTACCTTTTAAAAGATTCTTTTGAAAAAGTATGGTTCAAGAAAGTTTGTACTGACATTTTTAATTCCATAAATAGTCATTAACAGTGTGGGTAGTGACCCTTCTTCATTTAAACTAATTTAACATACGCTCTAAGTTTATGTACAAGTAATCCAGCAAAAGACTGTGGTGATACTACTTCCCACGAACGTTTTTCAAACTTTGCGTAGTCTGAAACCTGGAACGACAAGCTCAGCTATTTGTCTGGTGTTATTGCACTATACTTTTTGTATTTCTGATTTAGGTATCATTTAAGCCCAGGACTTTCGATCTCCAAGTGATTGCTTTTCCGTCTGAGCTACTTATGGCATGACAGGTTTTTAGCGTTTTGAACTATTAAATTTTAATTTGATGGTTTTTGTTGTACAATTCCAAGTTTACATCCGAAAGTAATATATTTGCTAATTACTTATATTCAAATGCTGGTAAAAGATTTCGTTATTAATTCACGAGATGATATGTACATATTATAACAGCTTATCATTAAATTCGTATTGTGATGTTAACGCACCATGGGGACTCCTATCGAATTGATAAAAGCGATTTGTCTAAGCAAAATTAATATAAGATGACGAGTATCAAAAACATAATCCCATTGTATGGCAAAAAAATATTTATTGGGTCAATTCTTTTCCTGTATTTTGTTTTGTCTTCAGCGTGATGTAATGTTTATTGCTTTCTATCAGGACATCTAACAAAAAATATTAATGATTTCCTAGTATCGTTCTTTATCACAAACTTTTGTCCCATTTGTACAGCCTAAGAGCTAAATCTTATTTCTTTCGTACGACTTTCCTTCAGACATAGTCTGGTGTTAGAGCTCTATAACCCACCTATTCGCAATTACTTGTATTACGACTTTTGTCTTGCTACAGAACCAGCGGATTGACGTAATGAGACGATTGCGATGCTTTATAAATGACTTATATTACTTTATTGGTCAAATTAAGTAGTATCAATAATATAGAGGTGTACGTTTCACGATTGGCACAGCATATTTGACATTGTAAATAAATCTTTACAGACAAAACAGAGGCACAGAGTGCAAGAAGTTTAAACCAAGAACGTACGAGTACGATAAACGCTTAAAAGAATTTCAATAAAGAACAATATGTTGTATTTTATCTAATTTTGATTTGTGTAGCCACGGATACCGAGATCAGTAGATAAAAACATTTCATATTTTTTTGATGGAAACGGATCCCGGTATCAGTGGATACAACTCGACGAGATCCGTGGCCAACTCGATCTGATCCCGGGATCGGTGGAGACAAGCCCGTTCAATGGTTACATCAGTCGCCCCACAGGACATACAAACTTTTTTATCCGTTCTGTGAATCGCCCTGTAAGCACTTGTGACAAGTCCCACTTATGGCAGTCGTCATTTTTCGAGGAATTATATTTCTACTTATGTTATTTGCTAAGCATAGTGCACAATCAATTACGCTTAAAAATCCAATTCTTTACCTGGTGGTACTACATTAAGGTTGTTTGGTTCCAAATCGTTTGTAGCTTTTGCTTTAGCTGAGATATGAAACGTGATGCGCTCAACAACGTTGCTACAACCAGCTCATACGGCTCCCTGGGGAGCGATCTCAGCCGCGAATTACTCAAGTCCCCCTTTTTCACACTCGCCAGTGTAATGAGAAACAAACGAGAATATACGGTTGCAGCGTAAGGCATAAAGTTTACAAGTTGCGGAGATGGGGGCTGTAAGTTGCAGTGGAAATAAAATGTACTTGATGGTTTGTTTTCCAAAGCTTTGTATACTATTTCAATAATGTTTTGTTTTAAAATTATTTCTAAACCTGAAATACTGTTAGTATACTAAGGCACTGTAGTAACTCTTGCTTCCTGCCATTTCTAACGCATAACAGTTCCAGTATGTATGATAAAAACGCACCATATTCTTAGAAAAAATACTACACTGTATACTTCATCATTAATATTGTCAGATAAAAATAAATCTTAACAAAAAAAATACTGCACATCAATAAATTAATAAAACACTCGCATAAATTAATCAAAACAAACAAATAATATTCCTGACAATCAATTGTCAATCCAAAAGCCATCATGCTAAACTTCCAATCCACCAACAACTAAATCTAATACCGTAACAAATGACCGATACAGCCATGAATTTTCCGTTCCGCATATCAATCACGGGTCGTCCGGCGGCCGTGACAGCTGACGACCTTTTGAGCGATATCAAATGCGGCAGTGACTAGGTGCCCTCATCCCCCCTACCGCCCGATATTACGAGCGTCGAGATATCTCCAAAGTCATAAACTCCGCGTATACAGGGTGAGCACAACAGATGGTGCAGACGATCGGACGTTTATGAATAATGAGCTCGCGTAAAATTTAGAACAGAGTATATTTTCTCCTGTAATATAGATATAGGATATTTTTCTTTTAAGGCTGGACTCGGTAAAATATAAATTTGAGGACTCACAAAGATAAAGATAATGTAAAATTGGTTGGATTAAATAATTCAAAAAGTTTATTCCACTTCAGTAATTACCATTAGAAAAATATTTAGTCGAAATTAGAGTCATCAAATATAAAAACTTGACCAGTAGTGCTTTGAAAAAAACCATTAGCCCTTCAGAAGTTTTATTTATTAATAGTTTCTCATAAGCATAAAGATTTCTGTGAATGTTTGAATAAAATAAGCTATTCGTTATAGTATCTCCATCAGTACTTAAGTTCCTTAGTTAAGCAGCTTGTTTAGATACCTACATCTAGCTCAATTAATAATGCTCTGATATCTGCATCGTCTGACTACATATTTTATTACACACTCACTGGTAGGAAAATGGCATGAGGATTCTGCCAATGATGCCTTATGGGCATACAGCTGAATATTGTTGTCATGTGATTTTGAGGAATATTAGCTAAATATTCGGTCACGCTCTCTGCAGAGGCAAGAATATTCGTCCATCGATTGTTCAGAATATGTATGTTTTGTGTAAATTTTGCGGATATGTTAACAAAATAATGCGGTGTATGCGGTAATGGTAACGCGGATGTATTAGTTCTGAAATTGTGACATGACACGTGCTATGAATAGTCCGTATGAATAAAAAAATTGTTCGGTTTGCGAAAAGCTTTAAAGTGTTTTTTTTTTATGAATTGGTATTCGGCTGAATGTTGCGTACTTTTTGAACAATACCTTCTGGCGAATTAAGAATACTATAAAGGCCGAGTACCTAGTTTCTTAGCACCTCTAATTGATATCCTAATTTCTGATTTCTCTTAATCTCAGGTTGATTACCAACTATATGCATGTGACGATGAAAAGTATGCATCGTCAGCTCGATATTTCAGTCGTCTGCATGTCGACCACATGACTGCGCTCCGTTAAACGTTCTAATTGCGTGCATGGCGTCCATCTTTCAACAGACTTATTTATGAGCAAACGAAGTCACGGTCTTCAAGCAAGATTTTTCTGGTGTCTAAATAACTTCCAAAGAGGTAGAATCAAAAACTGACAAACCTGCAAGGGATTAATGATATATGCAGTATTTGAGCAGTATTTAACCTAAATCACATCATACGAGTAAGACTGAATAATAGATACCTAATACAACCATTTGTTTTGCAACTACAATTACTTTCTGCTTTATATAGTGTAGAAACTTCTGCATCCGGAGTTATCACATAAGTTAAATCCATGGCCGCACATTTTGGCACAAGAGGTGGAGAGATTTTTCATACATTTCATATTGAGGACCAAAAGCTGCAAACCCTAGTCGGCACCTCTTATCACGATAACAATTACCGTATTCGGCTTTGTTGTTGTTGTTTTTCTTGAAGCAATGATCATACTGATTAACGTGGTATCGTGTTATACTGCAGCTGTTGTTAGATCGCTACCGGCATATGACAACAAAATGTCTATTAAATTAATATGATTCCGAATATCAAGTGTTTTTTTTTAATTTACATCTTATTCCTCGTCGAATTACTATAATTGTTCGGATCCCAATGTAAATTACTAGTAAATTACAGACAACGAAGATACCTAAAAGACCCAGACCCGAGAGGCTATAAAACATTTTTTTTTCTAAATTGACCATTCAAAAATTCAGTCCCTAAGGCTCGTGGCTGGCGAAACATCAATATTATCAAACTAGAGGTCGCCAAACTTATGGCTACGACTTGCAGCCACCACAAACTAGTCGCCTGGTGTGCAGCCCGCCTCTGTTTGTGATGTCCACATTTTCATCACAATAACTTCGGGACAATACCAATATCGCCTCCCGCCAATATTTGCTGTGAGCAATATTGAAAATTCGAGACGCCGATTCCCAAAGTTTGTTCATTGTTTACGTAGGAAGTTTGATTGTTCTTTGATGCTCCGAAGATAAATACAAAAGTAAGACCATTTTCAGGCAAGGATTGTGCATGTTGAACTGAAGCTAATAGTACTTTACTTTGAACTATTTTACTTTGGAGAGGTGAATATTAGGCTCAATCGTTCAGATATCCAGTCACTCTGTAAAATGAATGGATTTCTAAAGATTGAAGTAGGTGATGTTTTAGGAAATGATGTTAATAAGTTTCCTATTTAGTTTTGAAGTATTCGTTTTCAAACCATATCATTTGCCTTAGTACTATATAGTTTTAGCGTCATTACACTAAAATTATCAGAATTGGGTCACATTAAACTTCCATTTGTGATAGTAAAGATCGCGGGAAGCGGTGGCCCGAGACCGGACTTTGTGGACCTTGTTAACATCCTTAAGAATATCCTTGTCTATTGGTTGGATCACCGGTTGGACCGTGGGCGTCGTTCCCTGAGATAACGATGATGATCTTAGTAATGATGATGATCTCATACTATTTATTTGTAAATTCTAACTGAATGGTTCGTAAAAAAGAGTTAAAGAGTTTGCTCTAAAACTTATAGATCTCATTCTATATTAAAATCACTAGGCCCCTAATAAATCCCTTAACCCCCAGGAGGCACTCGGGTGCCACGATCACAATTGATTTCAATTGTGTCTGGAATAACTCACGACCGAGGGATTAAGAAAAAATACGTACCTTTCATAATTACCATCAAAAGACTATGCTTTTGCTTAGACCTCGGGTCTGGGCATCGCTATATTTACAATCAATAATTTGCAATAAGAATCGCTGTGACAATGGCAGCAATTATATTCTATTCTTGTAGATATTTTGACAGCAGATTTGACCTTAAGGCTGTATATCCTCAGATTATCCCAGTACAACTAAAACATGAGTTAGAACAAATAGGTTTAAGAATACCGACTCGGTGGGAAAACTCAATATTTGTCCAACACCCCTTAAAAAATCATTGGACGATAGCAATTTGTCTTCCCAATCCTATTTTTGTTTTATGCGCAAACAAAGGTGAACCCTTCGACACGACGCCCGTTAGTTTAATTTCCAAGATAAACCACAGTGGACAGAAATGTAGTAAGTTCTATAGTGACTTTGGTCTATCAGTTTTATTTGGTGATTGCAGCGTTGCGATAATAATTAAAACTATCAATGAACTGAGACATTATTAGTCGAAGCAACTTAATTATTTGCTAAATTGCAACGAAATTAGGAAAAAAAACACATTTATTTGGTCTCTTAAATCCAAGCTGAAATAGCAGCATTGCAGGCCAGCAGAACAGTCAGCTAAAAAAAAAGAGAAGTTCTAGAATGAAGATCTCAATCTGGACGCATCTTCTACTTTAGCCTGACAGTTTGGTTAAGATGGAGAAACCAGTAGAATGCCTACCCTCAAGTTGCTCGACGTGGCTACTGATTGAGGAGACCTATGTCCAAGCGGTCAATATACAAAACCAAATTAAAAAAAAAAAATATGCTACTACACGACTAATTGAAGATACTAAAAAGTATTAAATAAAAATACTCCATATAAATAATTATAATAATTATGGATCTTGTTATCTGATGTTATGAATAAATAAAATAAATACTCGTACTTATTTAGAAAAGTACTTCCATGTTTCTACATTCGTGTTTAATGTTTGCATTTGAGAAAAGTTATAAGACATCGAATGTGTTTAATATCTAATATAGCATCTAATATAGCCCATTTTAGAACGAAATGATATGCAAATACATGACATAGGTACATTACTTTTCCATGCTTTTGGTAATGCTTCTACTATATCTATGTTAATTGTGTATACTTTGACGGGAGTCCGCGTAAATCAATCCCGCTGACGCGGTGGGGATTGCTTTTTACGACCCGATTCTGGGTCACAACACTATCGTGCCTCGCATAATGTTATTTGAAACACTTTTTTTTGTCGTACATAAACCGGATTGCTGGTAGTGACGATAAAAAAACTAGTATGGATCAATGTATGTGGGTATTATTTAAGGGTTCCACATTTCGTCACTGAAGTTCTAACACCACGTAACTCATTTTTGGCGGTTTTGACATTTTGATGCCAGTCGCTAGTGAATCGAAAAACGCGTCTTTTCGCCCAATCAGATTCAAGATACGACCAATAAAAACCTTTGGAATTACGGAAAAGGAACAGCACGGAAGTCACTGTCCTATGAAACAGTACGTAAGTCCAGCCCAGTTTCATACATTGAGCGGTCCTGTCAGCTGCGGTTGGGAATTATTCAAAAAGGTTTTTTATCTCTCCTGAGGAGTTCTTAAAAATGACTTACTTGGTGTTAGAACTTTGGTGACCACTTGCGGCTGAACTACTGAGCCGATTCTGTTGACTGAGGAATCAATCGATTCCTTATCATAGTCCGGGTAACATGCCCACCTATTATTTAAAAAAAAAATCGACACGGAGAAAGCTACAACAATATATTTGGGAACTTTAACAAAAAAAGATTGCAGTCACACGAGTGGTGTATAAAATGAATAACCGGCCAAGTGCGAGTCGGACTCGCGCACTAAGGGTTCCGTACCAAAAAGGCCAACAAAACGCGTTTGTTGTATGGGAGCCCCCCTTAAATATTTATTTTATTTTGTCTTTAGTATTTGTTGTTATTGTGGCAACAGAAATACATAATTTGTCAAAATTTCAACTGTCTAGCTATCGCGGCTCTTGAGATACAGCCTGGTGACAGAGCGACGGACAGACGGACAGACAGCGAAGTCTTAGTAATAGGGTCCCGTTTTTACCCTATGGGTACGGAACCCTAAAAAAGACAAAATTATGGGTACAAAACTGTATAAACAATACAACAAATATTCAGATGACTTTGAAATCATTGGCATTTTCGTAGTTGGGTTTCAGTTTATGAAACTATTTATTCATATTATTTAATGATAATTTCCATTGTCATCACTTATTTGGTCTAGGTACTAGCAATCGTTAAATGTATACTATGCATAATCATCATCAGCCTAGATTAGTTCACTGTTGCATCTCCAAAAGGATGATATCCCCATAATCGCCACGCTTGGCAGGTGCGATGGCGTTCGCAATTTGGCCAATGTCGGAGAGAAGGCGCTGCTACCCTTTTTTTGGCGGAATACCTTTAGTCGTTTCTTATTGTACCGATATGGGTTGTTCTTTTTATTTACTGGCACCACACGACACTACACTTCATACAACACATGTTATATTGGTTCCATAGCTTTGCTTTTCTATTTCTATTTTATTTCTATTTTATTAAAGTACACCAACATGTTTACATCACTTTCTTAAAACTAGTAATGAGCTTAAAAATTTACCGGCAACAAAAAAACAAAAATATTGAATTACTTAGAAAATTATACTTTAAATTACTTTGAAATCAAAACAGTTCAATTCAACTTACTCTTATAAAATTTCTGATCAATTGGTTGTTTCAATCAAGTTTTGTTTTCTTATCTATTGTCAACAAATCTCCTATTGGCACAGTGATTTATACACGGACAGATATTTTGTAATGGGATTTCATCAATTGTCATTGAAAAAACTGATATTATCTAGACGTGTGTTGAAGATCATTTCTGGGCTGTATCAAACTATCGTTACGCCAAATTTCAACAAAATGGGTTGAGTTGTTAAATCATGAAGAAAATATACAGACAGACGCACCTTCGCATTTATAATATTAGTGTGGATGTACTTATAAGGCCGTTTTATTCAAAATCAGTTAAAGTTAACTGTATATATTCATAAATTAATTTACCTAGAGAAATAACGCGTTACACAGTTTATTTCTAGAACTGAATCCCAAAAATAATCAAATTTCGTCCTTCGTCCCTTACTCCTTGTTTCAGTTCGGAACTATGATAATCCGAAGCCAAAACTTTATCTAGCAAACACTCAAAGATCAACTGGGAAGGGTTGGCTTCCGAACTATTGCTTTGGGACATA
Organism: Anania crocealis; assembly: GCA_949315895.1. Taxonomy (NCBI): domain Eukaryota; kingdom Metazoa; phylum Arthropoda; class Insecta; order Lepidoptera; family Crambidae; genus Anania; species Anania crocealis. The sequence goes on along the minus strand of OX438882.1, from coordinate 4,785,161 downwards.
TAATGGAGTTTTGCAAAACAATCCCCAAAGGACAGCTATCGGCTAACTCGAGCTTGCATGGTCCATATCAGGTTAAGGAGTTACCCGAGGACATGTCTATATGATATCGGTTTAATTAAGGAGAATTAAAATGAAATGAAAGATATGTTTACGGATTTTAGTTCGCGTTTATTTTGGTTTAACCAGATGTTTCAAACACTTTACAGCGTTCATGGTCATGGACCGACAGTTGAAATTGTTCGTTTTTAAGGTACCCGGTTGGTGTAGTGATTCAATAACGCCTACTAAGTAAAGCTCTGTGGTTTGATTCCCATTAGAATCCATTTAAAAAAAACGATCCTTTGTTCTTGTATCTGGAAAGGGTTGGGGCTATCACAGAACATGGAAAAAGATTAGGAAACTGCCTTGCGTCATTTATATGAGAACCGACGTCAACGCTTGCGCCCCACTACTCATAAACGAGTTGAAAGAGCGCCAATTAACCGAATTCTTTTGAAGTCGCGCGATACTATTGATAACCTAAAGAAACCGATCAAAGGATCACTAACAATTCATGTTTGGGCAGAAGTATTGTATTGTAGGATAATCACACGATAAGAACTAGAAGTAGTCAAAACAAGGAACTGCTATAGTTTTGCATGGCCATCTATTTTTCTATTGAATTTTTAATGCACAATTTAAAAAAAAGTACAAATGGCGGACTTAATTCCATATGGCATATCTGTCCGTCCAAGCTTAATCTCAGAGACTATTAGTACTGAAAAGTTGTAATTTGAAATAATTTTTGGAGGTAGGTATTGAAATGTTGTGGGTCTGTGAAAGCTATTATTAGATTCAGGGATCCATTGTGTGACTAGTATTGTTGAAAATTTTTGTTGTAGGCAATTATCTTTGAACACCGTGGTTCAGTAGCGTACACACCGGTTTTTAAGCTATGAGGTCCCGAGTTTGACCCGTTATTTAATCAAAATGAGCGAATGTTGTAAAATTATTTTAAATAAAAGTTTAACCGCTTCGTTTGTTGTCAATAGCACATTTATTTAATAAATTTTCAACTTCAAGTCGAACACATAAAGATGAATAAACAATTAAAATGACTTGAGTTAAGAGCCGTTGGCCTAATGCATTTTCTCAACGTCCTAAGTCCAAGACAATCCAACATTTGTACCGTCTGTAGTCAAAACAAAAGTGGGCGAACAATCACGCGGCTCGGCGGGATTGTGTTACCAACTCATTAGCGGAGTTGCGTCCAGTTCGATCCTTTAACCCTTCATGATGAACGAGCCTCGTTTGTGCCCGTACTAATGAGTCGAGTTGGTATATCCCCACTATGTTGGCCCAAATGTTTGACGTTTGATTGCTTTGGACTGTTCATTGTTTTGCAATTAAGTACTGCATAATACAAGAGCATAAAGAAGCAGATATCCAGCTGTAGACCTTCATTAGCGGAGTTCCGTCCAGTTCGAACCTTTAACCCTTGATGATGAAGGAGCCTCGTTTGTGCCCGTACTAATGAGTCGAGTCGAGTCGAGTCGAGTCGGTATATCCCCACGATGTTGGCCCAAATGTTTGACGTTTGATTGCTTTAGACTGTTCATTGTTTTGTAATAAAATACCGTGTTATGCATGATCATCAAGAGGCATTATGTCCAACAGCTGTAGCCCTAATATTAGGGGTTAAAGTATGTAATTTCCGTTTTGTATGAACGAAATCGAGAAAAGTCATTTTTCCATACTAACAATTTTTTAGTTTTTCTAAAAACGCCTGAACCGTTTTCGATGCAATTAAAGTGAAAGTTAGATGGTTATAAAGCTACGCATTATAGTATTTAAATTTCTGAAAATCAAAGTATATAATACAAATATACTTAATTGAAGCAAGAAGGTCAGCTGACACATTGTAAGGGGTCTTTTCAACGACTTCCTTTGAAGTAATAGGCACTAACTAGTATTGCATTTTATTTTAGTCAAAAGTTACTTTATTTAGTTTTTGATACAATACAAAAAGAATTACGCAATAATACGACTATACTTAAGAGCTAAAATAAAAAGTGGGAAAATAATCGGCAATTTAATACTTTAACCCCTATTATGTGCTCCCGGTTGGCGTAGTGATTCGGTGTTCCGCCTTCTACACATGAGGTTGAATACCCGGTCGGATCCATTTCAAAAACGATATTTTCTAAATTGACTTGAGTTTGTAAGGGGTAGGCTACAGTCGTGTTTCAGAAGGCATCCTAAGCTAAACCAAGAACAAATCAAGTCAGAGACCTGTTAGAAGCGGCTTGGAAAACTGACACCAGGTCGTCCTCGAAGGTTAATCACACGATAAGAATAAGATAGTTTTGCATTTAAGTACTGTACTGTAATGAAAGATCATCAAGGTATATGTCCAGCCTATGTATGACCTAAGACCTAACTAATATTCTGAAGGTAAGAAGGTTTTTCATATTAGTATGATTTATCAGGGTTGTTCAGGGTGTTTCTTGGGTTAAGACAGTGTTGAGTAATAAAACTTTCAATAACACGCTTATTCATTTTTATAATTTTAATGTAGGTAAATGAAATATGGCACTCCATAGATTTTAGGCTGGAATAATACATAAGGCAATTTTTGGTTTCGAAAAATGTATGGTTCCAGTAAGATAGTTTCCAATTTGGTATTTATGGCGTAAGAAGTCGCAGACAAATACTAGTGTAAAATAGAAGCTTGTGAAATTGAAGCGTTTTCATGAACACTTAATAAATATTTTATCCAATCTTTGTAATTCAGCGCGGCTCTTAAGATCGCGCCTTCGGAACGTGCCGGTATTAAATTAACTAAAGCGTCAATTTGCAAAAAAAGGGGTCTTTAGTAGTCAAAGAGTACTCTTAATTAAAAAAAAAAATTGTAAATGGTTATACCGTTTTCAAGTATTTTTCGCTTGTAATAATAATTAAGGTTCATTTATATTAAAAATATGAGGAGAATCCTTAAGAGGAAACACTACGGGCGAGAGAATTGAAAAATACGTATTTGTAAAATCTATTGCTGTCGCGCAGTACCAAACGCATTCACCGCAGAGTGTGATAGAGACAACTGCTTCTTGGACCGAAAATACCTACTAAAAGCACACCAAATCAACGTTTCATAGTCCCCCGATTACTTTTCCAAAACTAGACCGATTTAAATACTTTTTTAATTAAAAATTAAAGAAAGGCTTTGGCCGTATTCGTGTTTTCTTTTTTTTTTATTTAGCTAAATTTGTTTTCTGGATGTTTGAACACAGCGGAAATTCTGGCGAATTTTTTCGATTTTTGAGGGTTCATATCTTTTTTATTAATTAATTTATGAAAAAACAGAAAACATAGAAACATGCTAAAGTGGCCATAGATTTTTATAATAAAAATTATTGCTCTACTGGCATTATCCAGGGAGGAAACACGTTTGTATGGAAAAACGGCCGTTGTATTTCCTCTTAAACTTTGTCAAGTTATTTGTTTAGTAAAATTATTTTCTTGAAATTCCTTACTCATTATTGTTGGCAAATTAATTTCGTAGATAAAATGTAACTAAAAATAAAGGAATCTATAAAACTATTACTCCCTTTATGTGTTGTTCTCGCCCGACGAAAAAGAGGAGGTTTTCAATTTGACACGGATGTACGTTTTTAATATATGACTATTAATATATGTAGTATGCATGTACCTAACTTTCGACCAGGCGGATTTTGAAATTATTTTTTTATCGATTGGGTATGGAACAAGGTAGGTGCAATTCAAATTAGAAAAAAATAACCTAAGGGTAGAAAAATAGGGTAAAAATTAAGATTTTGATTAAATTTTTTTAACCTTTTTTTAAATAACACTTCCAACTCGTTCAAGTAAATGTGTTTTTTTAACTTCTGTTGCTTAAATAAAAGCGCCATATTTGAAAATTTACATTTTCATACTACTTACAATACTCAATTGAGTCAGAACAATCGTTATGGAAACGATATGGATAGAGAAGATATTTTCATGGGTACTTTTAATTATGGTAACTTTTAATACCCGGCCTATTATTTTTTATGCATGTAAATAAACCTTAAACAAGTCCTTGAAATTTTTTTCGACTGCTTTATCCTTGAACAAATTACGATACGTCGATACACAAAACGTCTGGGTAGCTTAATGGTTAGCGCAGTCGCCCTGTAAGCGGAAGGGTATGAGTTCGATCCCACCTCAGGCAGTAAAATTTTTTTTCGAAATATTCCTATTTCCAATTCACAGTAGCAAATTATTTGCTCAAATAACAGTTTTGGAAACATAAATAAGCCTTGTTAACCAACGTAGTGATTTAAACATGATATCAGCTAAATCATCGAAGCCGCACAACGGCGAGCGAGGCTAGAACGAAACCCGACAGATTCAAGTTGGAGCATGGCCGGGCTGCGTTGTATCGCTAACACGGTTTTAATTAGATAACAAATTAGGTCAGACTGGCACTTAATTTTGTAGCACATCGTATATTATCAGGGATTTGGTGCTTTAACATTACAGAGTACCTACTGAGGCTAATAAGGCGCCAAATCCCTGATTATTGTTACAGTGACTCAAGCCCCATTGGTCTAGTCTAGTTTTTAGTACAGGGCCAAGAACTCGGGGTTCTGGTTCGATCCCGAGAAGGGCAACAAGATTTCGAATTTTCGAACATTGTTCTTGTTGATCAACAATCCGCATTTGGCATAGGTATGTGGGGTGATTTTGTCTGTACCCGTCATTGCTTTGGTAACTTGAATTCAATGATGGAGGCCTTTGCCCTGCAGTGGGATGATTATAGGCAATTATTACTTACTTACTTTACTCTATTACAAAGCCTAAATACTGTTTTATCGGAGTGGAGAATCCGGTAAACCAATTAGGGTCATAAATTCATTTGCAAAAGTTTGTTTTTATCAGGAATTCTAATCGGTTAATCGCTAAATGCCAGTGTAATTTACGAACGACTAGATGACCCGGTGAACTTTGTACCTCATAAATTAGATTTGATTGTAAGTATAAGTTTTTCGGTTTTATTAAAGAAACCTTTTTTGCCCAAAAAACATTACCTACATTAGAAAAGCGTGAAATAATCACAAAACTGAAAATATTATGTTTTTGTTACTGTTCATCCATTCTTATTTAATATTTAATGAGCTACTTTTGCAATTATTTATTAATTTATTAAACAACAATGTTTGTAATTATATCCTATCCACAACAAGCATAACTGTTTTTTTTTAACCCGGCTTTTAGTTCAGTAATACAAATAATATAAAAATGTACAAGACTTATAATATGTATTAATAATTTGACGACCTATGCTCCGAGGTGGAGTGGCGTACTCACCGGTTTCAAATTGCCGCATGTTCCGAGGTCCCGCGTTCGATTTAATGTAGAAAAAAGAGTTTTTCTACATTTTTACGGGTGTTTTTGGTTCCTTTGTTTTTTCTGAATTTGACAATACGGGTGCTTTAAATAGTTCTCACTTTGCTGTTATCCACATTTATTTACGCATCGAATTGGCAACTTCTATTTTTGTAGGTTTAACAAATATAGCTAACACAGAGACTTACATCATGTTATTTACCTATTGAAATACCCAATTAGGTACTTTTAAATTTATTGAACTATACTGGCCATGTAGTAGCCATTTAAAAACAATTATGCTTCCTAAAGCGGAAGTTTTTTTAAGGAATTAAATAGGCAAATGAAACAGATAACGAGCTCAAATGGCCTTTAAAGATATTAGCGCTGTCGCCCGTATCGTTTCATTGCTTATTCGCCGTGTACGGCAGTTAAAATGTACTAACATATATTATTTGCACATAAAATTTTAAATGTAGGTACCTTTTAACCGAAGATAAAAGAGGAAAGTTCTTAATAAAAGTAACGCTTTTTTATGACTTCTGATTGTTTTTTTTTACCTTTTATAGATAATAATAGACCACATTAAAAATTAAAATTAAAATTGTTGAGTGCTGACTGTAACTGACTTTTAATTGTTAAAAAAAGGGTAAACATAGTAAAGGCGTTTGTCTCAGGCCACGGCAAGAGTTATTAACTTTTTTGCAATTAAGGTTATGTATATCTTGTCTTATATGATTTTCCGATGGATATTACGGTATGTTTGCATGCTCGGTGTTTTTAGTCATGATCAACAAAGAATAAATACATAGAAATACCGGTTAAAGTAACTTTAATATTAGACCTATGAATGTTTCTATCATAATTCCATCCAAAAAAAACATGGAAAATATTTCTGAAATCATTCGAATAATGTATTCAGACAATGTTTAATTATACTTACCTTGAAACGTAGGTAACCTTTAAGCTTTGTATTGCTCGAACAATTAGATATCGTCAGGAAATGTTAAATTCTTTTATACTCGCCATACTTCAGCCATCTTTGAAAGAGCATTGTTGTCTTTGCTAGCGTCTGCAAACTCGAACAAAGTTGAACTAACGGTTCAAATTATTAACCTACCAATTTTCCTTTGTAAATCGTTATACCTTGGAATCCAGTAGAAAACTTTTTATTTATGAAATTCTTCAACTAAAAATTGGAAGAGCATCTACCTGCGTTAAAGTTAATATTATTTCCTCATAAAATGAGGGTTTTTCAAAAATTCCATATCGTATAAGTGATCGCAGTTTTGTCAGTGAGGAGAGACTGTGCTACCTTGCTTCTTGTTGCAGTTTGCCCTACACTTCATCTATAAGACAAGACAGGGCACTATCTAATATCTTTAAAAGAGCCATCCTTGTACATAGTAATATACGTATAATCTGAATGTCGAAAACGCCTACATCTATTTTCATGAAATTTAGTATGCAGAGGGTTTTGGAGGCCATAAATATGCCTAGCTAGGCTTAATTTTTGGAGAATGTCATTTTATGCGTGTTTTCAGGCAATGGAAATCTGCTACCATATCACTGGAATATAATTCTAATTATTTTTCAATTTAAGAAGTATGTGATTCTTATGCCAATATAATTTCCAAAAAAACACTTTATTTAAGCTAGCAACACACGGAATAAAAGCCGTTTTTTAATAAGAAACAAAACCCGGTAGTCTCTAAACTAAGCTTAGATATAAAAATCTCAATATCAGGACAAGGTTTACGCAAACATCTTTTTCGTCAGAACAGTGAAACAGATCTAAAGCTAAACCAACGACCGACATACCTTCGTTTTATTACACTGAATACCAGAATTCCCGTATTCAGTACAAATAGGGACACAATATTACGGCAAGGATATTTTTGTTTGAAATGTAAATGCAGAGGTCTCCAACTAAAGGGTCTGAATGGACAGTATCAAAGGACCCGCCATCTAAAAGGGTGCTCCTGGAATAGTTTTATATGACAAGGAAATGTTAAAACTGCTCAAAGGGACGTAATTCAAACCACTAACAGGAGTAGCACAGAGCGAAATAGTATTTATTCAATTCTGCTTAATACTCGAATATTTATTCCATGACACATCACATTGGGTTTAGTGGATATCTTTGAATCTACTTTATTTGATATTTTAGCAACTTAATTGCACTTATAATATCAGTATATAAACTTGAAAAATTTTGTCTCAGGCGGGACTCGAAACCGCATCTCCTCGCATGCCGGGCGGGCGCCATACCATTAGGCCACCGAGACACTGCGACACGGCGCGAATTTTTCAAGCATATTCTTACGCTGTAAGCCAGCGGTGTTTCATCAAATGTTAGGAGTTTGCACCCTTAACACCCGAAAGAAACATCTTTGCAGATGTTTGACAGTCAGTTAAGATGAAACAGCTATTTATATACATTTGATGAAACACCGCTGGCTTACAGCGTAAGAATATGCTTGAAAAATTCGCGCCGTGTCGCAGTGTCTCGGTGGCCTAATGGTATGGCGCCCGCCCGGCATGCGAGGAGATGCGGGTTCGAGTCCCGCCTGAGACAAAATTTTTCAAGTTTATATACTGATCTTTGAATCTACATAAAAAGAGTAGCATGACTTTTATGTATGGCGTGCGTTCGCTTGCGATGGGTGGCATTATTCTTTTACAATCATCATCATTATCATCATCATCAGCCTATCACAGTTTACTGCTGGACATAGGCCTCTCCAATTGCACGCCACTTAGGTCGATCCTCGGCTTCTCGCATCCAGCTCCTGCCAGCCACCTTGCGCAAATCATCACTGCACCTGGCCTGAGGGCGTCCTACACTACGTTTACCGAGACGAGGTCTCCACTCAAGAACACGTTTACCCCAGCGGTTGTCGGTTCTGCGGCTAATATGGCCAGCCCACTGCCACTTCAGCTTGCTAATCAGGTGGGCTATGTCGGTAACTTTAGTTCTCTGCCGGGTCACCTCATTTCTGATTTTATCCCTAAGAGAAACTCCGAGCATAGTTCTTTCCATTGCCCGCTGAGCGACTTTGAACTTGTGGACTAGCCGTACCGTCAGTGTCCACGTTTCGGCTCCGTATGTCATGACGTGTAGGACGCACTGATTGAAGACTTTCGTCTTGAGGCATTGTGGGATCGACGATGAGAAAACTCGACGTAGTTTCCCAAATGCTGCCCAACCCAACTAAATTCGTGTGTTCACCTCATCCTCAAAGTTGTTTCTACCTAACTGCAATGTCTGCCCGAGGTACACGTATTTCTGAATAACTTCGAGGACGGCGCCGTGGATCGCAATCGGTTGCGGTAGTACATGTTCATTGAACATAACCTTGGTTTTATCCAGGTTCATCCGCAAGCCGATGCGCACAGAAGAGTCAGCTTTTACAAAACAACTGTAATTTAAACTGCTTTTATTAAAATACTTAGTCTGGGTCAGCTAGTCCACTAGCGGTATCCCCATGGTACGGAATGTGGGGCTGGACCCACTAATGCCTGGATCCATAAAAGCAAATGTGGAGAAGTCAGTGTAAGTTGGGCAGGACACTTTACCAAATAGTTAGATCTGTTAGAAGCGCTAAACCAGACCGGACCAATGTTGATCTAAATTCTAGTAGTATCAATCTGGGCAGATTGTAAAACTGGTTTCACAAGCCGAAAACAACCCGATTTATTACAAGGCTTTAAATTATAATCAATTAATTTAATGAGATTTACCTCTAAAGTAGGATTAATTGTCTGTTCATTTTCAAAATGTTGTAATCAGTGATAATTTAAAATATTAGCTGTACCATGAACAGTTTAAAATACAAAAAGCTGCAGAAATTTAAATAATAACTTGCAGGAACCCATTATTATTAATGCATATTTATGAGTAGGGGGAAAAATCTTTGAAACACACAGTGTCATTAGTATGGCATCACTTACATCGGATGCAATTTAAAAGAAATGGCAGGAAAATGTTTGTGATGAATTGGAAAAACTATATTTAAGAATATCATTATGATAAGTCTGTAGGAGTCCTTCCAATATGGAACATTGCTGGACATCGGCCATCCCCAAAAAATGCTAGTACGAGTCGAGTACGACTCCGGCTTACAAACGAGTATTATATTTGATTTACACATAGTAAAATTATCAACTTTTAGCACCGCCCTGTACATCACAATTACCTACAAGTTGTATCATCAAGTCATATCCACAGCACATGGAAAAGAGGTATCCATGTTCTGTGGTCATATCCATAATAGGTATCTTTTAAATTTAATAGTTCCATTTAAAGAGTTTTTTTTAATATACGGTTAAGAAAAAGCCTAAGATGGAGCGAGCTTACCCAGAGGTACTGGTACTCCCACACACCAGCGGAACACAGAAAAACTGTTTGGGGCTGGACTCCGGCAGGAGGGTCCAGGCGGCTACCTGGATGCTACCACCCTCCTGCCTTACGAAGCCTACCACCGCAGAGGGATCTGTTAGCCGTCGTCATTGGTTAGAAAACCAAAGTTGCCGTTGCCCAGGGTAAAGCACTAGGAGGTAGATCCCACCACCCCAAAATAACGTATAACGAGGGTAAATTACAATATTTTGCCGACCTTCGTAGTAGAGTGGCATACACACCGGTTTTCAAAGTCTCGCTTGCTCCGAGATAGCAGGTTCGATTCCCAGACGGGTTATTGTAGAAAAAATAATTAATATATTTCTTCTGGGATCTGGTTTTTTGTTTTACCTTCGTCGTTTCTGATTTCCACAAAACACGCGCTTTAAATAATTACTTTGTTATCGGAACAATGTAGTGATGTTGCCTTCATTAATTTCATACGATGCAAATAGGCATAAATATTTTTAACAAAAAAAAAAGGTTTAATCGATAATTGTGTTTTTATTTACACATCGCCGTCTCTTGTAACTTGCACCACTGCATTACTCGAGGGAGACCAGTAATGGGCGCGTGCCACTGACGGCTACTCTCCCGAATGTATTCGATATTGTTCTTTCTTCCGTTATCAATGTTTTCCACCTAATTTGTCGGTCTTTGTTCTGGACCATTGTTATAGAATGTGTGCTAATTAGGGTTATGTCGGACCATACCAAAGTCTTAGAATAATAACGCTTATTCTAAGACCAAAGTTATAACTAGAGTTTTTGTGTGCATGCCTAATATCTAGCGGACCCGACAGACGTTGTCCTGTTTTAACTATGAATATTGATTTCGAATTGGTATTATTCATAGATTTAATATAGATGATAGATTGGCAATTGAATCCTGAAAACGAGACCAAAACTAGGTTACGCTAGTGTGCATAAAGTTAGCATGTGCGTGAGATAAATAGTGCAGGTACTGCATTGTCTGCTTGCTTTCGATATCGATTCCATCGACACAGTTTACGTTGACGCAGGTGACTTATTTTTTAGTATTATTAAAAGAACGCCACAAACTGCAAGTAAATACCTAGATATGTTTTTTATTTTATAATTACTTATCCCCGAACAAAATCAATTTATTGTAAAAAATATCGTAGGCTTTACTTGCAAGTATTTAACAATTTTGCCTCATTTTGCGATCGCGATCGCCAAAGTTGAAATAAAACTGATATTTATTTTTCAATTACACATTACAAACGTACACTAAATATACATATATTTAATGTTTAACTAATGGGGATTGATGGGGGCTTGAACAATATGGACATTGATCCAGAGCGTAATTTTACAGGCTGTTCGCCTCTGTGTTAAAACACTTAGGGTCCAATAGGGTCTAAATGTAAACTGCAAATGCTCGAATATTTATTGGGCGATCATTCTTTTCTATTAGGCAATTTCAACCTTTTCTAACGTATTTTAACAATTTAGGCTGTATGCGGTTTACAATGTGAAATATGTCAGCTAATGAAATGTCGATAAGATATCATCGACAAAGTCAATCACTAAAATACCAAAGTGACGTTAGTAATTGCTGAAATTCACGTATTTGATATTATTTTTAATTGAATTCATATGAATTTAATTCCTTGTCCTGGTGAAATGTCCTATCAATTAGTATACAAAATTTTAGTCAAAGCTCTGAAACATTGCATTTTGCTGCTGGTAATCGCGATTGTGTGTTGACGTGTGAAATGTACAATTATGTTGGTTCCCTTTTTTAGATGAGTTACTTCCAGGTACTGAACATGCAACCATAATGAAAATACATCAACTCGACACTTATTTACAATAATAAAAATGAAACTAGTAAAACTAAAGGGAATATTGTGTTGCGCGTGACAGACGTCAGAACTCAGAAAAACGCTACGGGTTCTTAGCGTGTACGTGAACGGCCTTGTGATCAATCTCGTTCTATCGTATAGCTGCATTGTATTCTGTCTCTTTTCATTGCCAATCTATCAGCAGTATATTAAATCTATGGTATTATAATTTCAAAAAATATTTCAGATACAAATTTATTTATCGACATTGCAAATGCTTACCGCACTGGAAATTGTAACCGTTCGCAGCACGCATTCTGTCAATGTTATGTCAAACGCCATCTGGTTACATTCAAAAAGTTTAAATTGTCAAAAACGCTAAGGTTACCTACATAAGAAATAGTTTAGTATAGTGGTTAAGTTTTCTTAAAGGAGATGTCCCAAATTGTATGGAGGCCAGGCCCAGAACCTGTACACCCCACCAAAAGATAGACCAATACACCTCCAAGATTTTGTTATTATCCAATTATTTTAAAATGGCTTCGTTAAGTGGTTCAAATAAAGAGTTAAGTAAGAAAATAGCAATACAAAACAACAAAACCATCATGGCGGAAGATGACATTTTGATGACGTCCGTCAGTTTTGGCAGTTTCAAAATCGCGCATCTAGGAGTCGAGTGCCATTGCTTGCGTAGTAACAACAAACATTATGAAAGTAATGTGTCGATCAATACCAAATCCAGAAAACGAAAAAGAGGTTGTTAAAATGAACTAGGTACATTTAAAACGCGACAAGCAGAACAAAAGCTTGAAGTGAATGATTATGACAAAGTGACAAGGGGTATCTGACAGCTACTTAAGTGACATTTAAAGTTTTTTTAGATTGACGCCATCTTGGAATGCCTAATGGAGTTTGATAAATTATTCGATCTTATTTATTTTTGAACCACTAAATTATACGTTATATAAATTTATATGTATTTTTCCTAGAAACAGTAAGTTTTTCTTGATTTTTGAAAATGGTGTACTATGTCCAGACATAGTAAATAAATGGGCCTATTATGGGACATCTCCTTTCCTAACTTTCCGCGCAATTTCCTTATTTTTTCTTTAGTAAAAAACTTTTCATGTCAATGACAAACAAAACAAAAACACGCGTGATGTCGTGACCAAGGGAAATATTTTTATACATATATGTATATAGATATAGTATGTATATTTATCTTGCAAATTCAAAGAAACACCTCACCATCATCAATATCACCAGCCAATGGCGGTTCACTGCTGTGTACGGGATCGCGGCAGATCAGCGATCGAAATTGGGTCAATAGTGGAGAGAATACACTGATGCCCACTCTGAAGAAGACTTTGGTAGTACTATTTTAGTCGTCTTCAGACAAAGAGGTGCTATTATTTTAAAGTACCACCACACAAAAAAGGGTCAAAGTTGTTTTATTTCTGAAAGTTTAAGAGAAGTTTCAAGAAAGACGTTCGTTTTAGGTGATGTTACATATAACATATTATTATTGTACCTTTAGTCTATGTTTACAAAAATGGAAAAACTAAGACAACTGCTTAAACACTATTTAATTTAATTAAAATCTTAAATAAATCAAATTAAATTAAAATGTAACAAAAAAAATTAAGCTTTAATTTTCATGTAACAACCGCAACCTTATTTAATTTATTAATAATTTTATTTAAAATTGTAACAATGTAATACCTGGATGGATCATTATGTTGTAAGTACTACTACTTAATACTTAGTAGTTTTAAGACCATAAGGTACACTTAATATGTAAATAAGTGAATATAAAAATTAATATCCCTTTCAAGCTACAATTCAAATGTTGGCCAACATACGAAACAATCCATTTATAGTAAATGAATAAATAAATAATAAATATTTCAGACATGCCACACTGGGCCACACAGAGCCATCTAGTCCCAAACTAAGCTACTATTAAGTACCCTGTCGTATGGAGTACTAGACAACCGATAAACTTACTTATATACTTTTTTTTTTGTAAATACATACTTATAATACATAGAAAACACCCAGACCAGTACAAACAGACATGTTCATGCACACAAATATTTGTACTGTGCGGGGATCGAACCCGCAACCCATGGCTCAGAAGCAGTGTATACTACCGCTGATCCAAATGGTCGTCTAATAGTATAGTTTAACCTTTGGTGTCTGGATGGTATTCCTGTTAAATAATGTATCTGACAGTATTGAGAAGGTCACATCCGGATATGTTTAAGAAAATGGACAGTTTGTTTTTTTTCTGCCATTTTAGTTTTGTAATGAAGAATATTGCATATCTGTGCCATACCCAATCTATTGAATGTGTTAAATTAATGTGTGCTTATCCAATTTCCAATCGCTATTGTGAATGTTGATTAGTTAAGTTGGGTCTAGAATCTAGATTGGTGTGACATTTTTAATAATTTATTTCCGATAATGATTTAATTGAACTATAATTCCGCATCATAAATCGTCACCGCGACACATATTGACATTGTCACAATTCCCGATTCGAATATTGGACAGCGTTAATTAAATGGGTGTAATAAAACGACCATAACTTTGGCCACAGTATCGTCACCGCATAATTAATTATTGGGAACCGCATTACACAGGTTAATGTTGCACAGAACAGTCTCATATAGTTGAACTTCCAGTAGTTTTCAGAACTCTGACATCACATTGCTAGTTCTTCAGTAGAACTAAGCCAATAGATCATTTTTTCCTGTATCTACCACTATGTGTCATTTAAATATTTGGGGCACATTCTTTTCTTTCTTCTTTTCTTTCTTGAAATATTTGAAATATTTGGGGCACATTCTTTTGACGACCATTTGGATCAGCGGTAGTTAACGCTGCTTCTGAGCCATGGGTCGCGGGTTCGATCCCCGCACAGTACAAATATTTGTGTGCATGAACATGTCTGTTTGTACTGGTCTGGGTGTTTTCTATGTATTATAAGTATGTATTTACAAAAAAAAAAAAGTATATAAGTAAGTTTATCGGCTGTCTAGTACCCCATACGACAGGGTACTTAATAGTACCTTAATTTGGGACTAGATGGCTCTGTGTGGCCCAGTGTGGCATGTCTTAAATATTTATTTTATTTATTTATTTTTATTCTTAGTAAATATTTTTCTGACAATAATGATTTAAAGAGGGAGCGAAGGGCATTGGTCCGATGCAATATACTCGCACGCAGGTTTGCTAGGTGTACAGATGACCTCAATTATTCTGTTTAGGGCGTACTGTCAAACGTTTGACACCTGCAGCCTGTGGTGCGACTACACGCAGAGGACCTTCAATGCTCATCGCGTTAAGTACAATAACGCCTTCAGGATGCTAATTGACCTTCTTAGATACTGCAGTGCTTCAAGCATATTTGCTGAACCAGGTGCCGTAGATTTTTATAGCATCATGAGGAAGCGAACTGCTTCAATGCGATGCAGGCTACGGAAGAGCTTAAATAGCACCTGAAGGTGATTAAACATAAATTTGACTGTCCCATTTAAAGGCATTGGACGCTAATTATGGATGGAACAGTCAAATCTCTCAATTGACTTTATAAACCCTCTATTTTTATTGTTAATATTTAATTTGATGTTCTATTTGATTTCTTTCATAAATTTTTGTAATATAGTTTAGGCTACATGTAAATAATATGTATTTTATATTTATGAAATAAATGTTACTATTACTATTAATACTACATCAGCCGGATTCTCCCTATTTGAAAAATACTCTGATGCTCGACTAGTTTGGTAAAACTCCTTCGTCGTCTCTCACGACTCCAATATAGAACGAGAGAGAAATAGAGGTGGTGCTATTCTATTTTCGTGGCGCCAGTGCGTCATCAGCGTTTAAGAAAATATCTAATCGCAATGCGTTTAACGCTTCGAATGCCGTTTATAGGAGTCGTGCGCTTAAACGATAACCGATGCGCGCGTCGAAACGTGTCTGAGGCGTTTTTATCGAACTTCCACTCTGCCAAGCGGGATAAGCGCCGATCGCACAGGTAATAGGGCTGCTTATACCATATTTTGCTGTAGAATATTCAACAGATAATCTAACATCTACATATATAAAAAAAAGTCGTGTTAGTTACACCATTTATAAGTCGAGAACATCTGGACCGATTTTTATAATTTTGGTTTTATTGGATTTGTCTTGGACAGGAACAGGATAATAAGTGTTAAAAACATTTACGTAAAATAACTAACTTAGAAACTGTATTTCTTCATACAAATTTCCAAGCCATATTAGATGACAATGACATTTAAGACGTCAAAATCAAATACTATTCTGAGGCGATACAAAGTTCGCGGGGTCCGCTAGTGCATTATAAATGTAAAAGTTACCTAATGGGCTTGTCTCCACCGATCCCGGGATCAGTTCGAGTTGGCCACGGATCTCGCCGAGTTGTATCCACTGATACCGGGATTCGTTCCCATCAAAAAATTATAAAATGGGCTCGATTACAAAAAAATTGGCGTAGAGATAGATTCTAAGGTGACATACGAGTAGCATATAGGCTACATTTCATCCTGGAAAAAATTAACAGATCCCCAAGGGGTAGAACCAAACACCACGCATACTTAGTCGCAGGCAACTGCTAGTAATTCATAGAAGTAGAGTAAATTAACAGCCTGTATCCATTCCACTGCAGGGCAAAGGTCTCCTTCAGACGCTGACATGAGCCAAATTCAGCTCAATGAAGATTGTTTTGCTTTAAGCCTATGGCTCGTATTGTTGCCAAATTCTATGTAGTTGTAATTGATCATATTTTTGACCAGGTGTTTGTTTCCAAAACACGATTCTAAAAACTTTTCTCGATAGAAAGTAATCTCAAAGTTGCCTCTGAAAATACATAAATTACCATTTTTTTCATCAGTCCGTATAACAAAGATAATAAAATTTTGCTATATTGTATATTACATGTTGCTTAAGCAAATGGCTGATTTAGATTTTTAATAAAATGGCAATTTTAAATTTCACAACGAATTTTGTTGTTTGGCACTTTGGCCCTTCTATTCCATGCGCTTTTTGTCTGTCACTCCTACGGGAATCGACAGTGATAGCTGCGGCGCGTTGCAAAGAAATTTAATGACGAAGAAATTTGTGGGCGTATTCATTGCTCAAGGTCATCGGCTGCAGTCAGCGTCTTCATCGAATTCAAGTTACCATAGCAATGATGGGTACAGGGCACAGGCATAATCAGCACGGGGTTTGCAAGGAATGTTAGCAAATTCGAAACTCTTGTTACCCGACCCGGGTATCGAATCCAGGACCTCTTCCCCAATACTAAAACCACTAGACCTACGGGGTGAGATAATAATCCATAATTGTGTTAAAATCGTCGAATGGCGCATTATCCCTTCTCCTCCTGGTGGCGTAAGAGGCGACTAAAGAACTGCCAGGAGACAGGCATCAGCATCTTCTCTCCACCATTGGCCATGCCAAGCGTGGCGCTTATGGCAAAACGGTAAGAAAAGACTAGGATCGTTAATTTGTTGACACTATTTTGTTTTGTTCATTTTATCAAAGACTTCATACGAACTGAATGAATGAAAGATTATCAGTCGTCTGACCTTTTTATCGGTATTGAGGACGTAGATTATACAACGTCTAGACGGGTTAGAGCAAATAATAATGAGTACATTCTACAATGTACTCATTGTTTTTTGCCTCAATCTACAAGTACCTACGTAGCTTCACCCCCTAAATTAAAGAGTTTTTAAGCAGCATAAACTTACTGAATTTTAACAGCAACGAGTATCTTATTTTAAGCAGTTAGGTATGACCAGGCTTGATAATGAAGGTGACAAAATTTAAATAACATATTAAGGCTAAACTATTTTTTTTTTAAATCTAAAGGTAAAAAAAAATTGGGGTTGACAAACTGCAAACTTTTCAAAATTAACCTTTAAAATGAAAAAGCGTGTCTTAAAATATGTTATACAATATATCAGGCCTACGTCCAGCAGTGGACTGCTGTGGGCCGATATTGAACCACAGATAGGGAATATTTTTAAATAAGCATGATACACCTGATAAAAATAATATTTGTACTCGGGTCACGTACAACTAGTCTAATCAGTCGCCAATGGAGAATAATTAGGCATTAATAATAACGACGCAATGATGTAGGTACCTTCATTATAATATTTATTCACTAATGAAATAAACTTCTACACTGAATTAGGCTGTCGATTATAAAAGCGCTTGGTTAAGTGTTTGTATATAACCTTAATTTTCCACTTATTACACTTTGATCAAAACACAAATGTATCAACCCTATTCAATCTCGCTATATTTCACTCGAAATATACCCGAACACAGGGCTGTATTTTAGGGAAATTCGACTATTAGTTACCAGTTCGGCTTGTCATACGGAACCGAGTACGTACCTGTCTCACGTGAAATGGTGCAGGTATGGAGTTTATTTCACAGGATATTACAGGCTTTACGTGCTGCCAAACATGGATTATTACCACCTTTATTTTGTTGAAAGAAAGGCACAAAGTCGAATAACAAGTCTTTACACATTTCTTTAAGGGATCGTATTCTCATAAGTTTGCATGGATTTAAAGGCTTTATGGACTCAATTTTTTGCGGTTTCTTTCTTACTAAAGAAATACTTACATTACCCAGATAATATTATGATACTATTGTTAGTATAGTCTATATTATCTGTGGTATAGTTATGTAATATGAAATATGCAGATATAGCAAATTTGTTTCTGGTAGTAGTTTCAAACGAAAAAAAAAACGACTTGAATTTCTTTCTGACCACAACTGTGTTTGGACCTTAGTTTTCCGTTGAGAAAGGTATAGCTCAAATTTAGCTACGAATAAGATTTTTATTTCTCTTGCTTTTTTCATTTATTATGTGCTCGTTGTATACTTAATCCCACACATTATTTCAAAATGACATGAACATAATTCAAAATATTATTTTTTCGCAAACGCTCTCGCTTAACCCGCAAAGAATAACTCGCAACAGAAGGTTCTATGCGTACATTTTTTATTGCCATGTCTCAGTATCCGCGCGTAGCAAATGAAGCCAATTTACTACGTATCATGTACGCTTGCCGACGAACTATTTATGCTACCCATCTGTAGTCAGGTCACGTTCTTGATCATAGGAGACCGATATTGCGGGGCAGGGGTTCTGAAGCTCATAGAATAGTGCGCAGACGTGACAGTTCGGTAAATAATAGTTGAAAATACCAATATAAGGTTACGGATAGTATTGCTATTGTGAAATATTTCGATATCCAATATACATGTTCAAATGAATGAAATTTGTTATAGATTAGAACAAAAGATGCTAAATGATACACTTTTTTAGTATGTATAAAAGTTATGACTCAATCCAGATCCAGCTATGGCAACCGTGCACCGGGCGACGATCTGTGAAGATCAAGGATAATCGTTGTCCCTTAGAGGAGGCCTAAGTTGCTAGTCCAATAGATAGTGTCACTTGGCCGAGATGACGGACGATAAGATTACACACAAGTTGACTTTATTTTTGGGTCCACCTACACAAGGTGACATGTAAAATTTGACTACGGCGTAGGACGGTTTTTTTTATAGTGAATACAAAAATACTATTGTTTAATTTCTAGAATCATTTCTTCCTAACTTACATCAATGCATTTTTTTTAATGTGCCGTTACCACTCCTACCTACCTAATACAAAAAATAATTAAGGAGTCAAAATAAGTAGATTAATTTTCTTTAACTAGGAAACTATTGAGTACCAAGTATTAATCTGTACAATTTTAGACAGTTCATGTATTGAGTAAAAGATTACATAGAGTCCCGGATTGCTCATCTATGCCCTATATACTGACGATTATAATTTTTAACCGTTTTAGAGATACTAAACTAGCCAATACTGTAATATCTTGACCAAAAATATTTTTATTTAATTTGATTACTCTTTCATTACCAATATACAAAAAAAAAACAGTGCAGTAAAAGTCACTATTCACCTCAACAATCACGGTTCCCGCCCTATAATGCTGGCGTGCAGTTTTAATCGTATCGCTAAAGAGCTCTCAAACGCTGCTGCAATTAATGCACAAATGAGATGTTGCCAAATGAATTGCAATCGAAATATTGGCGAATGATGTTTACCGCGAACGAGGAGCAATTTGTGAAATGAGCGGCTTAACAAAATATAGTAGGAGGCTTCTGAAACTCTAGGTCACAGATTAACTACGAGTATGTAACAGAAGGGGCAGTCGTTTGACATCAGGTTTAACCTATGAAACACGTTATTTTTAAGCCCTGAGCGAAAAATTAAGTTTCAAATTGGATAATGTGTTTAACATAACACTATATAAAAGTCAGTGCTTTATACTTATTTTGTTTATTTGTGTATTTCACACACATGCCGACAAATGCCGCGACTGAAGTAGGCCATTAAACTTTACCGTTTAAAACGGTTTTACCATAGATCTCCATCAACGTTTCCTCTTCAGCCCTTTCCTATTAGCGCCCAGAATTAACCGCCAATACGTAACCATCACGCGATCGGTTCTGGGTGAAATATTTGCGATCGGCAGTGCAGGGTTCGTTAGTGAAGCTAGGGTCTCCAGATAGCGAAATTATCTAGGAATCGATAAGACTAGATTGTTGTTTTTCATATTGGTATAACCTTAGCATCTTTAATTAATAAATAATAAATAATAAATATTTAAGACATGCCTCACTGGGCCACACAGAGCCATCTAGTCCCAAATTAAGGTAGTATTAAGTACCCTGTCGTATGGGGTACTAGACAACCGATAATCTTACTTATATACTTTTTTTTTTTGTAAATACATACTTATAATACATAGAAAACACCCAGACCAGTACAAACAGACATGTTCATGCACACAAATATTTGTACTGTGCGGGGATCGAACCCGCGACCCATGGCTCAGAAGCAGCGTTAACTACCGCTGATCCAAATGGTCGTCGACTTACTTACTTGGTTAACTGGTTACTTCAACAACTAAGCTTATTAAACGATAATTAAATGTTAATTTTTCGCTTGTATGTAGACGTCGTCATGCCAAGTGTATAATACTCATGCACTTCTCGTGACCTGCACACATCATCATCATCATCATAAGCCTGCATCACAGTCCACTGCCAAATAGGTCTCTCCAAAAGGAGGGTTATATTTTTACGCTTGGCAGATGGTTACCTATCTTATATCCGAATTTTTTTACCGAATTTTATTTTACCGAAAACTTTACAACTGAAATTCTGTCAAGTAAATTTCGGACAAGTAATCGGTTCACTTGGCAGATGGGTTGGCTATCGCAGTTTAGTAGACAGAAGTTGCAGTTGGCTAGTTGCACCTTCCCCGTATGACTAAACGACAGGGAAACGGTAATAATTTCTCCGTCTCCGTTTGTCTCGCTGAAACTCAAACTATATTTCTGCAGTAAGATAGTCCTGTTTTTATCCAGAAGTTTATATAGCACATTCTATTTAAAACACGCTTGAAAAAAAAATTTTTTTTAATACGTACTTTAGAGTTGTTCCTACAAATCCCGATATGTGGTCACCCCATCTATGACCAACTCAGGGTCCCAGAGGAGTAGTTGCAAGGACTAAAAGGACCGGGGGCGAACACGTGATTAGAATTCGGAAGTTGTTTTTGATATTGGATGAATTTAGGAGAACTCATTGATCGATTCACTGTATCCATGTTGTTGTCTAGTCCGTGTACTTTAGGTTGATTTGTAGTGGTAAAAGAGTTTCCTAGCTTCGGGATCTCAAAATTGTGTGACTACGATAGTCTGGTGCTACTTTTCCACGACGTCTATAGAATACCTCTGACGTGACTTGGTTAAACGACTTTTATCTTGCGACAAAAGACGAGACCAACCACAGACAGTGAGAACCGACGTCGCCGCTTGCGCCCCACTACACATAAAAGAGTTCAAAGAACGCCAATCACAGCGCTCACTTACATTCATGTTTGGGCAGAAGTATGAGCATTTGCTTATAACCTCTGTGGCGCGTCTGCCCCGCCTATACGCCTTTCTTACCTTTTTTCCGTGTTCTGTGGGATCAACCACGAAACGGAAACTTCCGACGAATATTAAGACGAAGGCTGCCAAAAGAATCATAGGCAGGTCAGCTGTAATTTTATTAAGTTGTAAATTTACTCAGACGACCTTTCGACATTCGACTGAACTAACAATTTCTTTTTTAAATATTATGATGCTAAATAAAATTTCATTTTCACAAAATTCTTATATAATACATAAAACCCTAAAAAAGTAAGTGTTCACATAAATCAAACAAGATGGACGGCACTTAGGATTATATTATTGCAACTAAGATAAGAAAGATCGAAACAAACTCGGAGTGGCTAAAGGCCGCGTAATCCCGCCATAATGAAATTCCCAACACGGTCCCTCTACCCTGAAAATTCTACCGGGAATTCAGTCTAAAAGAAAATTAAAGTGGGGGTATAAACCTAGTTTTCCAGTACAAGGGGACGTGACAACTCCACTGAATTGATTTCGCAGGTGGCGCCACTGTCGGAATAAAAGATCAGATACGTTCCTTTTTTCAGACTGAATGGATTTAGCTAGAAAAAGGCGGTAGTGTCTGCAGCGATGTTTTTTAAAGTAATAAAAATATTCCAGTAAAAAGAAGAAGGAATGTTTTAAGAATCTGGTCTAGGTTAGCATGTTAACAGTGGATTGTAATGATTGTATACTTAGCAACGAAAGTGGTTAGACCCTTTAGTATTGATTTTATCAGTATAAGCTGTAATCGGTTTACCGCTGGACGGCTCGCCATAAAGATTTTCCATAATGCTTGCGCTTGGCAGACGGGTTGGCTTAGCAGACGCTACTATTAGTCTAAGAGCCCGTGAACCCCAGACCTTCGTTATTTTATAAAAGCTGAAAGTTTGTCAGCGCATGCTCCCAACACAGGTAAGAACGATGGACTATTATGAAGTTTGGGTTACCGTGGCTTTGGCAGGTAAACGGTACTAAAGGTGTGTAAAATACCGATCTAAATTCATCAAATAATAAAGTGTGATTTTTTGGTATTACCTTCAGAATATTATTAAAAATCACGTTATTGATTGGCAGACACTTAACATCGTGGCAACCCCTTACCAGACGCCCCTAATGTTCATGAAATTATAATTCTACTTATGTTATAGTATAAAAGCTGATTTTTTAATATAATACTTAGGTAATAATTAGATGATGTTTCCTCATCAGCCAGACATTTTTGATAGTTCCAACCCCTTGCCAGACAATTGTGTAGGGTCGCTGTAAGAGCGAGCGTGAGACAGTATATGTATGGTGGGTGCGAGTGAGATGGCGAGATAGGTCTATCGCGATCTCTCAATAACAGATTATAAAAAAAAAACAAATAAATAATACTCAAAAATTTAATTAAAAATATATTAATAACATTACAAGTTATTATAAAGCATAAAAAAATAGATTGATGACATTACAGATTATTATTAAAGTGTACTAAAGAAAATATTATTTTATTCATTATCATCATTATAATCAATGTTATCATTTTCTTCGTCACTGATACTCCATTCCATATCGTCGTCTTCTTCTTCTTCATCAGTTTCTGTAGAAATCACTCACGCCATCTCACTCGCACCCACCATACATATACTGTCTCACGCTCGCTCCTACAGCGACCCTACATCATTGTCTGGCAAGGGGTTGGAACTATCAAAAATGTCTGGCTGATGAAGAAACATCATCTAATTATTACCTAAGTATTATATATAAAAATCAGCTTTTATACTATAACATAAGTAGAATTATAATTTCATGACCATTAGGGGTGTCTGGCAAGGGGTTGCCACGATGTTAAGTGTCTGGCAATCAATAACGTGATTTTTAATAATATTCTGAAGGTAATACCAAAAAATCACACTTTATTATTTGATGAATTTAGATCGGTATTTTACACACCTTTAGTACCGTTTACCTGCCAAAGCCACGGTAACCCAAACTTCATAATAGTCCATCATTCTTACCTGTGTTGGGAGCATGCGCTGACAAACTTTCAGCTTTTATAAAATAACGAAGGTCTGGGGTTCACGGGCTCTTGCTCTATATTGCCTGTTTATATTGTGTACCTCATACGACACCCATATAACTAGAAAGAGTGGTGCTATTATTTTTAGGTTATTAGCGTCAAAAAGGGCTATCGATCTATAAAAGACAACGTCTTAAGTCTTAGATTAGATAACTGACTTGCCAGTGGTCAGCACAGGTAACCTTTGCAAGGCAAAAAAGGTTCCTAAGTGGCAAAACAGGAGAGTGAAGACGAATTCTTCCAGGACATCGGTAGAGATCGGTAGTGTCTGGTGGAGATCGCTATTCAGTGATAAGACCGCCTTATTGTACCAATTTTCATGTTTTCATATTATTATTTTTCTTTGTATCTTGTTTTGTGCAATAAAAGTGTATTGTATTGTATTGTATTGTATCGGATAACCAAGTTTTCAGTTTTAACTTGGTCAAGCCTTTGGTTGTACATCGCTTGCTTGCGTTCTATTGTACAGCACCTATAAGTCGTGATCATAAAAAGGAATGAGTTCTCGTCATTCTTTATGCCGATTTATATACTACTAGCTGTTGGTCGCAACTTCGTATGCGTGGATTTTTGAATTTAAAACTGTGTGTAAATTTTCCCAAGGGAACCGTACCTTTTCCCGGGATAAAAAGAAGCCTATATTATTCCAGCCAATAAACTAACACCGTGCCAAATTTCATTCAGATCCGCTCTATCGTTTTAGCGGGAAATAATAACAAACATCCATACATTCTTAGAAAATTTCGCGTTTATAATATTAATAGGATAGGATTCATACGTCGCTTTAAGAACAAAAACCAAATCTGTAACCATGTGGCGTCCACTCATGCAATAAAAAACTGTATCCCGCAACAGTGCCGCGTCAACAAAGTTATACTCGAATTTCGCTCTTATTCTCGTATGATCGCAAAAGTGTCTCATGATGCGAATTCCGTGCAAATCTCCTTAGCTTCCCGGAACAATATGGGCGAAATCCGTTTGAAATTTAAGCGGGAAAAGTTAACTCTTTCGGTGTACATTCATGGGTGCAGTAAGGCGGTGTCCACACGTACGGTGAGTCCGTCCAAATTAGCGCGCCGGTTACCGGTTTTTATTAAATTCGGAACGTTATGAACGACGCGTTCCGGGTGCAATGCCGTTTCAATTTGGAAACAGTTTTTTTATGATGCCAATTCGAGTCGGAACTTATATTTTCAAAGAGGAATTCAATACGAATTTTTTGTGTATGACGAATATTAATTTACAGGGTGGACTGATTAGACGAGTTATTTTATTTGTTAAGTTAAATAATTAACGTTGTCATTGGTCTCATTTCATTTGTTAAAAATGATGTTAGCAACAATCTACTAACGAGAAATTAAATAAAATAAAGAAATAATGAAAAAGATTTTAAATAGTACTGGGTGTTACTAATTAAATGAATACGCTATGACGTGGATAAAAGTAACAGCCTATAATCATCCCACTGCAGGGCAAAGACCTCCATCATTAATTTTTATGTTACCATAGCACTGATGGGTATGACAGTGGCTTTATCTTTGTGCTAATCTGTACATCGTCAGGTGGCAGATAAACTCTATACTAATATTATAAAGCTGAAGAGTTTGTTTGTTTGTTTGTTTGAACGCGCTAATCTCCGAAAGTACTGGTTCGAATTGAAAAATTCTTTTTGTGTTGGATAGTACATTTATCGAGGAAGGTTTTAGGCTATATAACATCACGCTGCGACCAATAGGAGCGACGCATCAGTGAAAAATGTTGAAAAATAGTCGCGATCATAATAACAGAAATTGACGCGGACGAAGTCGCGGGCAACAGCTAGTCTCATATAATAATTTACAGTCTATCTGATAGTGTGATCGCCTCTCAAATAATCCATTTCAACGTGCAGAAATCAGGAAGGATATGTTCACACGTGCGCTAGTTGCCGCACCCGCAGTGGCGCGCTCCGATTTTAATCTGTTCCTCTCTGAAATTAATAACAGTGTGCAACTGGGCTTACATAATTTACAACTCGCAGTGCGACACATCAACGAATTCACAAATGTTAAATGTGACTATATAGTACTTTATAATAATGGGAACGCAGGTGCCCAACTTGATCTGACACTCAGTATTTAAACTTGAAAAATTATTGAAATTAAAAATCTGTTTACGGATTTAGTACGTGTATATTTGATTTAACCCGACGTTTCGAACCCTTTACAGCGTTCATGGTCACGGGCAGACAGATGAACGCTGTAAAAGGTTCGAAACGTTGGGTTGAATCAAAAATGAACGCTTACTTAATCCGTAAACATATCTTTCATTTCAATGTATAATAGTGTTAGCGTAAACTCAAGAAAACAGTTTGAAAAATTATGTCCGCATGCCGGGCGTAGCTTACAGCGAAAAGGACATGCTTGAAAATTTAACGCCTGTGACGTAATGTCTCGGTGGCTATATTGGTAAAGCACTGCGCCCGGCATGCGAGGAGATGCTGGTTGGAGTCCTGCCTGAGACATAATTTTCAAGTTTGAATACTGATATTATAAAAAAAAGTAAAGTAAAGTAACATCATAATCATCCCACTGCAGGGAAAAGGCCTCTATCATTGAATTCAAGTTACCACTGCAATGATGGGAACTGGCATAATCACCACGCTTGTTGATAATTATAATTGCAATTAAATTGCTTAAATATCATATAAAGTATTCTTCTGACACTCTTTTATTCATCATTTACCTGGTCGTGGTAATGCTATAAAGGGGG
This sequence comes from Anania crocealis, assembly GCA_949315895.1. Taxonomy (NCBI): domain Eukaryota; kingdom Metazoa; phylum Arthropoda; class Insecta; order Lepidoptera; family Crambidae; genus Anania; species Anania crocealis. The sequence goes on along the minus strand of OX438882.1, from coordinate 4,758,702 downwards.
CTCTAATTGGCCCAAAAAACATTAGGACAGTTACATAAATACACAAAGGACGTCAAAGTTCAAAGAAAACAGTTTTAAGACAGCTCAATTAGATCAGTTGTAGGAAAATTCAATTATCTCAATATTTCTCTTAGAAATTGTCAAAGAGAAGATGTGAAAATTAAAAGTTTGTACAAGTATTGGCGGGATAGCCATTAGTTCGCCCGCAGCAATATAATAGCCAACGAAATGTGTCAACTGCAGCACTGAGCTGGCCAATTTAAATTAATCGTAGTGGAGTTTTCAAAACCACTTTTAAAGTACCTGAATTAATTACCGAAGTCTTCGAAATATCATTTACTCGACTTGTATGTATCTATGTAACGGAATCTTTCAATGCAATTTTCACCCACTTTAACCTCCTAACTGATTTAGATATTCGCAAACTTATTTAAAACGGATGACAAAGAAAAAACTTCGAAATGTCTTCTTCATTGATCCACCACGTAATGTCACTTCCCCTGACTATTAGGTATGTCCACCTCTACGTGAGTGATCTACATGACACAAAGCACCCATTAATTTCTCTAAATATGATTTATTCATTTTTTTTACTCGTTTACTTGTTAATTACTTTTAGTTCGATCTATACTAATATTATAAAGAGGAAAGATTTGTTTTTTTGTTTGTTTATTTGCATCGAATAGGCTCCGAAACTACTGCACCGATTTGAAAAATTCTTTCACCATAAGAATCCTGCTTTATCTGCGATGGACATAGGCTATATTACATTATCAAAAAAGTAAGGGATCCGTATGAAAACTTCGATTATGTAACCGAAGGTGTGAAAGGAAAATCATTAAATTGCGAACGCTGCGAAAACTATTGACAATAGAGCAAAATAATGTACTACAGTTTTGTAGAGGACATCATTATCTACAATAAAGTGGGCGATACTATATGTCTAACTATAACAGATACGACTATAAGATTAAGGACGGTACAAAGTAGGTTACATTATTCGTACCTTGGTATTAATCCTTATCCAAATAAACAACTTCATATTCAAGGTTATATCAATACCTGTAAATAACTTTTTGAATTATTCAAATCGGACATACTATTCAAAAGATATGCTCGCAGGAAATCCAAAATTTACGCGGACGAAGTCGCGGGGTCCGCTAGTTTATCATAAAAGCGTGTTTCTTCAACCATTATATTTACCAATAAATTGCCATAATAGGTGTTGGGTGTGAGTTTTTGAGGCCGATTGTTGTGGAGATATGGGAAGACGCTCACTGCTGGACATAGCAGTCGTTTCGCTGTGTTGAGGATAATGAAGCCACTTTTTGCGTTTTGTGTTTGAGCGGGTTTACCGAAAGTTTTTTATTACTACACCCCTACATACAACTAGCAACTGAATAATTGAATAGTAATTTCAATGAACGATTTGTATTATTTATGAAAGACGATTTTCCGGCTTCCACCTCCTGATATATACTGGGGGTCAGGTGGAATGGCGCTAGCATGCTCAGTGGCTATAAGGGTATTAACGGGATAAATAGCATAATACATAGTAAAACAGCCAGCCACTAGGACAAGAACCATAAAAAATTGTTTTTATACTTTTGCCTTAGTGACCGACTATGCGTGAGCTCCATGAACTCACTCCGGCCGCGGTGGATTGGCTTCGCCAATTAGATAAATTGCCATGTCACTTATAAGGACAAGCAGAAGCCATACGACATGATGATGAGTGACCGACTGCTGCAGCTGTGGTGACCGCTGAGTAACCGAAGACTTATATTGTCCGCCAAATTGTGTCCGTGCTTTGCTGAAGTTTGGGCGGGTGATTTTTATCTTGCATAGTTCCAACCACCATACACATTGAGGCCAAATCAAGTATAATCAATATTATATGAGTAAGTTTTTTAAAAATTTTACCAATGCCTTGTATTTTATGAGTTTTCGGCATTTCGGCACTGCTGCAAGTGCCATGATCACAGAAGAAGGTATAGATCCTGAAGTGAATTTAATTTTCAAATCAACACTATGTCAATTTGTTAAACAAGAATTCACTGACAATCATCACGCATGGACTCATAAAGAGGCCTTAGAGCATTTAATGCTCTAAGTAAAGAGGCGCTATAATTTTTTTTGTAAAGTATACTACAAACGTTGTGGCTGTTCTTATTGTTACCTTTGCTGTGTCCCAACCCTAATGAAGGAAGCCGAAGTCATTCCCGTTAAGGTATCCGGCGATAGCCTTTGTTAGTTTAATGTTCAACCGTTTTGAGGAATTATTAAAGATGCGCCGTTTAACTCGGCAGTTTAAACGCTTAATGTCTCTTTAGCGATGGCGGTAGGTGGCGGTAATGTCTCCTTCGTTATGGAGGGTTACAAAGGAGGGATTTGATGATTCTTTTGAAAAGGATTATTTTATAATTATGACGCTTTATGGTATTAACGGGTAGAAGGTAATGTTTGAATAACTAGTTTGGATTAGTCTTTTAAGTAGTCTTTGAAAGTGAGTTCTATTAGTAGATAAAGTCGGGGCGGGGCTCCTTTGAAAAAGGGCAACTTGAAGAAATTACTTGGTTTAATTATGGTTTTTATGTTAAGTTTTTCTTTTTTAATCTCATAGATTTACTATACAACAAAAATATTTAACAAACGAAATTCACGCATAAGGTTCAGTAGGATCATATATTTCTAGTTAATTAAGTTTAAATTCATGACAGAGTATGTCAATAGTAGTAAATAGCACTCTGTATATTGTCTACCGATCCTCTGGGACGTCCGGCCGTTTGAGCACAGATTACACACCGTGTCATAGACAAGCAAACCGCAACTGTGATTGTGTGAAGACCATGTATTCGAAGCATCGGATGCAACCACCTCAATGCGAATTGACGATTGAGGCTATGAACTATATCTGGCAAAGGTATTACAAAATTCTGTCTTCGACACAATTTTTTTTTAAAGTAGTAGCGTTAGTATATTTTTATACCCCCTCTTAACTATGCAATGTCTGATAAGACTGTGCTTATAATTAATATTCTCTTTGTATTTCAAATACAGACCGCAAATACCGGCACAGCGCTCCATAGATCCATAGGAGAAATATTTACTTGGCTATTCATCAAAATCAGACCACGTCTTCAACCCCAACAGTCCCAATCCGCACGATTGGGACAGACAATCAGCTGTTCTCTTCAAACTGTCAACAGCTTTGCGTATATCATCGCTCCATCTTGTTAGAGGATGCTCTAAGCGTATGTCATGTAGCGTCCTACATAGACTCAAGAATACGTTTATAGTCTTTTATTTTGGGTTATTTTTATTAAGCTATTGCATAGCTTCTATAGCGCGCCTTGAGCGTGGAGACCGAATCCAGAAATTCCGAAACGAAAATAACCTAACCTAACACTAGGGGCGAGGCACGATTGAACAATTTTGTATTTGCGAAATTTAAAAGAATTTAGAAGAAAATAAGGATTTTGACAGTATGGTTGCCTATGGCAACCATATCTGCCAAAATAACAGAAAAAAATAATTACAAAAGTCAAAATTAGAAAATACATAAAATTATAAAATGAAGCTATTGTATAGCTTCTATCGCGGGCCTTGAGCGTGGAGACCGAATCTTGAAATTCCGTAACGAAAATAACCTAACACCCCCCACTCCGACCGGCACAGCGGTGATACTTTTTAGTTTTGTAATTGCATAAATTGATAAAAAATGCTATGCAATAGCTTTACCGCGGCAGTCTCCGAGTGCTACACGTCTTTTTTTATTTTACCGAAGGTACGGCTGTCGATGGCCAGTGTTTCTTTGCATGGTGTATTTAATTTTTACATGTATGCTGAAATAATTTGGGACCAATTGGTTCTATGTTAATTCTATTTCTATTTCAAATGGTCGAATAGTCGATTTATTTTTGAAAAAACAGCGTTATGACGAATGAGACCTTCTTAAAGAACTTTTAAAATTATTATTCAAAACAATCATCAAAATTCAATAGTCAGTAAAAAGGTACGAATGTTTGTGTTGCTCCGATAGTGGACAACTAACTAAACATTTTTTGTATTGTTTCAGGTAAATATTTTTAAAATCCTTACCGCCAGCAGAAACAGCGCAGCAACGGTTGCATCAGGAAACTGCTTAACTGGGTCAGAATTATCAAAATTAAAATTAATTATCATTGCCAGTCAAATTTATGATATTGTTTCATGCTCAGGTAGAAAAAATTAAAAAAACTAATAAATCTCAGCTTTCTCCGACATGGAATAAGTTGCCATAGCTCAGTTGCCAGTTGCAAGGCTAGCTGAAGGTCGTAGGTGTGATGAGACAGTTGAAAAATTTGATAACAATTGAAATTTATCATGAAACACACTTTTGATGGCCACATTCGTTGCTTGATCGTTTATGTGTCAAATCATATTGAAATTTGAGTAAATAATTATATGTCGCAAAAAAAGAACTTGAACTGAAGCTTTCAACGGGTTTCCATCGTTAAAAATGAAAAAAGACACGTTCCAACTCGAATTGCAAGCGGACGTGACTTCCCGAGACTCACAGTTTGATCTTAGAAGTAGTCCAAAGATATCAAACAGTTCAAGTGACAAGTAAACACATATACCTGTGTATTAATTTGGTCTGCTTTAGCCTGACAACGAGACGCGCTGAAGCTTGTTCGACATTATTTTGTACTTTTGTTTAAAATAGAAAGGAAAATATAATCAAAAAGTTTCATTCAATTCACTCTCGGTTTGCATCTGGCTTAGAAAAATATTTGCATTGCCATCGTTTAATATACCGCTTTATGTCCAATCTAATCTAGTCTCTAGGTGACTCAGTTGGATAAAAGCACAGAACATTTAAATGTTCTGTGGGTAAAAGCGTATCCTCTCTACGCGTTTCCTGATAAACGCTTCGATAGACCGAGGATAGACCAGTCTTTTGCAGAGTCGTCTTGATCTTCCCTGTAACTTGTATGTTTATCGAAATTATACCTAAATTTTGTGTACAATAAAAAAAAAATGTTACGTAATCTTGTTCAGTAATATGAATTGGCAAAAATGTGACCTGTTTTTTCTATTTGGGCAATTATCCTTAGAGATAAGAGTAACAGGTTGCGGAACTTTTTACAATAGTAGTAAATGAAAAACACGAAATTCAACGATAAAGGACTCTTAGGGGTCTACTTAAGTATTTAAAGTTCTAATAGCTTAGTTATGTAAAATCCTTTTTTATCTTTCCAGATCATTTATTTAACCTCTTTTTCCTGGAAAGACACTGATGGCCAAGTAATATACTGATTTAAACTTTCATTGTCACTAATGTAGGCGAAGCTAATTCTTCTTTCGTTGACTTCTCTTAGTTCGTACGTATTCGTAAATTTAGCGAACGAACCATCACCGAACCACTACACCAACCGGGTCTTCTAAATTACATAAAGGAGTTAAAAGTTCCCGAAACTTAATCCATAACGTGACAAAAAAAAGAAAGCGTGATTATTTTGACTAATTTAAAGGAATATATTAAAAGTACGTTATAGTCTATAGCCATATAATATATGTTTTGAACCCTCTAAGGGTGGCGTATGCTTTGAAAATATTTACCTACTTAAAGCTAATAGAGAAATAATCGAAATTGGTTGTGCGTAGAAGTAGTTACTCTAAAAAAGTGTTGAATCGACTGAACGTTAACTGAACTTCTAATTTTCTTTTCTGATTGAAAATTACAACAGTTTTAATCAATTCAATGTGAGAAGTATGACCAGAAACAATAATTTAAATCACTGAACAAGGTATTTATCGATCACAATAGGTTTAAAGTGAAAAATCGTTCGTTTCATAGACTCAAAGACGAGCATTTTATTATTATTTCTTTCAAGTTTTCCGAACGAATGAATGGAGCCTTTCTTTGCGATAGTCACCTAATTTTTTTCTTTTGTCGTCTCAAGATTGTCAATTCAGGAAGTTACAAAATGAACTTTACACCATTGACTTATGGGTGTTTCTGCGTGAATTTTATTTAAAGAGGAATTTCCATTTCAACAAGACAGCTTTGGTTGGATGAGAAAGATATATGGGATTGTAAAAGCGTGAATTTACACAATATAGTCCTTTGAGAGTATGAGACTTACATTTATTAAGTTCTGTTTGTGTTTGAAATTTCAAATGGTAAATTAACATTTTATCACACAATAATACAAGTCTTAACCAGAATGGAAGAGTTCTGAATATCTAAATTATTAAGAAGTAGTTATATGACAATTAAAAAGATAAGTTAGGCACCTTAAATTCTCATATCTCCGCAACCCGAGCGACGTCTTTTCCAAATGGGTTTCGAAAGTTTGTTTTTTTCAATTTGTTTTATTTCTCTTACTATATGTACAGTAGGTTCAGATATTTAATATAGTCATTAGTGGGTAATGTAGACTAATGTTTCCTATAAATGTAATCGAAACATTGATAAGACAAAGCTTCAACAGCTAAATTCTTAAAATAATCATGTCTAAAATCAATTATAAATGGGAGATGGCAAGCACGTTGTTAGATAGGCTAAAATTGTTAGCCTATAATTTTCGATGACCTGCGTGGCGGACACACACCGGTTTTCAAGGTGTTGCCAACTCCGAGATCCCGATTTCGATTCCCGGCCAATTTAGAAAAAAAAGTGTTTTTCAACGTTTGTGATACCTGAGATGTTTCTGATTTCCAAAATACGAGTGCTTTAAATAGTTAGGAGTTGGGATCAGAACAATAACGTATGTGATGTTGTCCACATGATAACTAAATAAATACAAATATTTATAACTTAAAAATAATGCTTTAACTAATCGACGAAGTGTACCCGATACAATTAATTATAATAATGACGATGCAACTTTGGCGCTAGGTAGGCCTTTGTAAAGTGACAAATATGTATACATACTTACAATTATACCGGTGAAAATTTCTAACGTTGACTGGTATAGGTGAGAAAAAATACAAATAAAATATTAGATCATGTGATCTGTTCTACTGTGCATATGACTGATTGTAGATTTATACACCATTAAGGAATATAAAACATGTAGACATAGTTTATACATAAGGAAGAATGTCGTAAAGATTTCGAAATTATAATAATATTTTATCATGAGTTAAATAAATCAATCAATACATTTATTAGGCTCACACCGAATCCATGTTATCAGATTGATAAAGTAATATATGACATTGCAAAAAAGAATATGCAAATATTCAAAGCTTTATTTAAAGTTACTTGGTGAGCAGCATTCCTGTAAAAAATTAAATGATTTTATTATAATTCATTGATTAAATTCTAAGTATACATATAACAGTTATGAATGTACATTGTCAAAAGTTGCTTATAGACAATGCGACGAGATTTTTAACAATAGAAAATGAAAGAACAAATCCTGCAGTTATAAGGCTTTAAATAAAACTAACGGTCTATAATCTTCCCAAAATACAGGGCTAACGCCTCCATCTTTGAATTCAAGTTATTAAAGGTTTGAATATTAGATCTTGTAATAGTTGTGACGCCTTTTGTCTTTTTAACGTGGAAATTTTGTTAAATTTATAACTGTTTCGACCATGTTTCGACTGTCTTGTATATTTTTCTTGCTTATAGTTAGTTGAAACACCGGTCGCCCAAATACTGTAAAGTCTTGACCTGAAGGCCGACCATTTTTTTTACAAACATATCAATTAGAATATTTTACAGTTAACACGAAACAAGTAGGTAATACTTACGTTTCTAGTTCTAGCATAGCTCCGATTATGTAATCCGTAACCAATTCTTTACTATCATCGGCTACAACAAAATCTCCATGCAAAAATGTGTCCCTTGCTACTTTCCTTACATTTGCATTTGGCATATCAGCAGCCATCGCTAGAACGTCTCTCTCATCAAGCAGAGTATCCGAAATGGTGTAATGCATCATCACATTAGCTGTTATAAGTCTGAGATCATAATCAGGTGGGGCTGACTGTCCATATTCAGCTAGATTTGTCGAGGCATCGAAGTTCCATCGTCTAAATGATTTATCTCTTATGTTTTGGCCATAATGAGCTACCTGTTTCAAAGCGGCACCTGCTACGTCCGTGTTTGGTTCTATGTCATTTCTTGCCTAACAAAATATTAAATCAATTGTTATTCTTTACTTGACATTAGGTTAAAAAGGTTTGATGCCAATATTTTTTTAATTCCTACATGCTAGATGCAGTCAAATCTATTTTGAATTCTATTATCAACTCTATAAGAAAAAGTTTAATATTTCGATTCAATACAATTTTAAAGAGACTAACCATAAGCTTTTGCAATCCGAGTATTTGGCAAAAGTGCGTATTATTAGGAACTGAAGCACAAACATCTGGTCTTATTATACCCCTCGCTTTGGTATTTGGTACATTTGGCGGATACAGTTCCACTTCTCCTGCTGCTAGTGACATTTGCTGTGTAAATAAAACAAAGCACATTGTTAATAATTCATACACAATTACTTACATAAATATTTTTTTAAGATATTGTGTAAAAACCAAATAAACTTACATAAATAATGTCTGTTGCAGTCGCGAGTTGTGAAAGGTCCGTGTCTGGAAAATAATTCTGATACCCAACCCCAGCAAGAAGATGCACCGATTTGAACTTTGCATTATATTCCCTCCTCATTGAAGCCAACACTAAAAACACAGTTCCTCCCTGAGAGTGGCCGATGTAATGCAGCTGGCTTTGTCCTGACACATCTAAGGCATAATCCACCATTGCAGCTAAGTCAATCCTTCCAATTTCTTCAAAGCTAAAGTCGAAGAATTGAAACTTTTCTTGCAAGTAGTCTGGGTTTAATGAGGTGTGGTTACGAGATAGTTTGTTGCCTCTGGCATTTCCCATCCAAACGTCGAAGCCAGCATCGGCCATGTTGTAAGCTGTTAATACGCAAAATGTTTTGTTTTACTTTTAATATGATGCCTAGCATTATCTACAAAACATAAAAGTAAACAATAATCTTTAATAGATGCCTGAATATCATATTAAAACCATAATTTCTAAAGCAATTTACTCAGACTATCATTAGGATCGCAGATAAGTCAGTAAAGATTGTTAATATTTCAATTTCTCACCTATTCCAGTTCTCGGGCCAACAGCTATAAACGAATGTGAAGAGCTTAGGAGTCCGTGCATTAAGAAGACCACTGGTCTGGGTGAAAAGGAATGGTCTTTGCCTCTCGGTATTCTATGCATTTCTAGAATGTATCCATCTTCTGTAACCACTGAATGCCTCTCTGCTGGGTATCCATTGGCGATTATTTCTTCAGGCTGTTTTAGGGTAATTACTTTGTTAGTATAACTAAAATCAGCAATGTGAATGATATAATTAGTGTTACTTTTAAAGTTCTGAATCGGACTAACAAATATGTATAACTTCTCTTAATCCTCAGGAAATGTACAACCAGTATTTATGCGTAAATTAACGAAAAGTCAATATGAACAAATGCTAAAAAAGCCTTATTGAAATGAAAGACTTCATGCATAAAATAAAATAAATTAAACATTTTAACTTATTGATCTTCATTAAAATTTCAGTATCCACTGAAAATGGAGGAGGAGGAGGAGTGTCATGCTTTTTAGTTTTTATTTATCTATCCTCAGCTTTCAGTTCAACAGAGATTTTATTTTTTAAATACTCACAATTTCATAAATGCTGTAAGTAGTAGTTTGTCCTATAGCTAAAACAATAAAACTTGCAAAACTTAAGACTATGACTTCTTTCGCTGACATGTTTCAAGGAAATGAGTCTCTATCTTTCATTTGACTATTATCATAACTATCTTACAATTATAAAATTTTATTATTAAACGTTTATTGTTATACAGCTTCTTTATCGTAATTATCTTCTATGTTGTTTGTTTAATGATATTCCTATCCAACATTTAAAAAAAAAGTTTTGTTTATTCGAAAATTAAAGGTTATTTATCCAGAAAAATACTTTTAAAGTACGGTTATTTTGAATGAAAGTCTGTTGTCTTCAAATGAGTGACATTTTATTAGTTTATTTTCTTTTTAATTAAACTTGAAGATAGGAAAACAATATCATATAAAGAATAACACACCCATACTGGTCAATTTGTGAAACTGCTAGATTGATGTTGAGTATCATTTCATTGAAAGAAGTTAAATTTATTTTCTCATTTGCATCTTCATCTCACGACAACAACATGCGACCCGCGCATGGCTTTGAAATTAAAGGGGAAAATATATAAGACCATGATACGACCTGCCTTAATGTATGGATCCGAATGCTGGGCCGTAAAGAAGGTAGGTGAGAGACGATTGCATGCAGCAGAAATTATAATGTTAAGGTGGATGTGTGGAGTGACAAAAAAGGATAAAATAAGGAATGAATACATTGGAGGAAGTATGAAAGTAGCATCAGTAGTAGAAAAGTTGAAAGGAAATCGCCTATCTTGGTATGGACATGTGATGAGAAGAGACGAAGGGCACGTGTCAAGAAGAGTGATGAATATGACTGTTGATAGATGGACGGGTAGAGGGCGACCTAAACGAGATGGATTGATTATGTCAGAAAGGATATGATTGAGAAGGGAGTAAACGACTCGATGACAGGATTGTATGGAAGAGGAAAACATACTGCGCCGACCCCAGATGACCTGGGAACAGGGCTAGTGAATGATGATTTGGATCTTCATCTATTATGTTATATTTTGTTACTAAAGCTCATCCTATCGTTGTTAAGAAGAAATGCTGTGGGAATAAAACAATAACTTTAAAGAAAACGATAGATACATTTTGCTTAAATAAATATTGTAACTAAAAACGGCGTTTCCTTCAAAATTGACGTTGGAAAAGAAAACACAATATTACCAGCTAATTCATACTTTGTTAGAGCTTTGTTCGAAAACATCATATCATAATATCAGTAAGGCGTAAGATGAATATGACATTAACAAACTTTTGGATGTGTATGATTCACACTTGTTTTGATCTTTTGCGATTATAATTATGTTTATTAAAGGAATATTTTCATTGAAAATAAGATAATGCAAGTTTTTAATACTACACTAAAAACTAGACTTGTTGATGAGTTTTGAATAGGCGGCTCGATCGGTATGACATCATTGGCATCCTTTGATAGCCCGTCGCTATCAGATAAAGCAGCTTGCGTTTCGGATAGTCGTTTTTGAGAACTGTACCTGAAATCAAGTTACCAATTTGCCTCAGTACACGTGAATCTTTTGCAACTGACGAAAAAATAGTTGTTAGAAACCCTTTCTTATTTTACTGATTTTCGAAACATTTTATCATAGTGACTTGATAAATTCGGATGACTTTTCTCATTGATTTAAGTGACAAAAAGTCATCTTAATCTGGAAGTTTAAAATCTGAAATTTTTAATTTATTCCTGCTCTTTAAGTTGAAATTTGTTTCAAAAATTAACTCATGATAGTCGATAAAACAATCCTTCAATTTGAATTCTTGACTAAATAATAAAAAAGGCAACAACTATTCCCATGGGCTGTCTGAAAATGTGTAGTTTGTTTTACGATATATTTTTTTTTAAAACGTTATCTTGTCTGTAACATGTTACTTCAATTAAAAAAAAAATTCAATTATATACTTACGTTTCTACTTGCAGCATATCTTCAATTATGTAATCTGTAACCAATTCTTTACAATCATCAGCTGTAGTGAAATCGCCATGCGAAAATGTGTCTCTTGCTACTTTCCTTACATTTGCATTTGGTATATCCGCAGCCATTGCTAGGACGTCTCTTTCATCAAGTAGAGTATCAGCAATAGTATAATGCATTGTTACATTAGCTGTTATAAGTGTTAGATCGTATTTAGGAGGAATAATCTTTCCATACAGGGCTAAGTTCTTAAGGGCCCCAAAGTTCCATCGCCTGAATGCTTTGTCTCTTATATTCTGACCGAAATGTACCACCTGTTTAACAGCTGCTCCCCCAACTTCCATGTTTGGTTTGGTATCATTACTTGCCTCTGTATCACTACTCGACTAAAATTGATAAAATATTGACTTTATTAAACTTGTTGTTTGTCTTTATTAAAATTTTCAAGGATTTATATAACTTTGTAAATACATTATGAATTTGAACTAGATATATTTTCTCACCATCAACTCTGGTATGCCTAATAGTTCGCATATTTGTGCATATTTAGCATCTCCAGTACATAAATCTGATTCTATGCCGTCTTCTTCTTGTGCTATATTCGGTGGGAACAACTCCACTACTCCTAGTGTTAATGACATTTGCTGAAAATGTTAAAACACTTTTTTTTATTTTTATTTCTAATTGTTTGTTTAAACTGTGCACATATTATAAATTAAAATATGAAAAATTAGCTTCATGCCCTGTGGCATTCTTTACTATTCTACGACTAGGCTAAGAAAAAAAGATAATAATGGTACGAGAAACCAAAAGTCACTAATAATGAATATTAGTATTGTTAACTAAAAAACCAACAGTAACTTACATATATTATGTCGGTTAAGAGAGCCAATCTTGACATATTCGTGTTTGGGAAATGATTTTGGTACCCCACGCCAGCAAGAAGATGCGCCGATTTGAACTTCTCATTGTATTCCCTCTTCATGGAAGCCAATACCAAGAAAACGGTTCCTCCTTGAGAGTGGCCGATGTAATGCAGCTGGCTTTGTCCTGATACATCCAATGCATAGTCGACCATAGCAACTACGTCAATCATTCCAATCTCTTCAAAGCTAAAGTCGAAGAATTGAAACTTTTCTTGAGAGTCGTTTGGATTTAGCGATGTATGGTTGCGGGATAGTCGGTTTCCTCTGGCGTTGCCCATCCAAACGTCAAAGCCAGCATCAGCAAAATTGTAAGCTATAATTATAAAAGTCTTGTCACAGCATTTTATCTACGGGATGACAAGTTATACTTGGAACTTACATCCGCTTAAAAAGCTCAGAATTAAAAAAATATATACAAATTTCAGGTTATATTTTAAAATAATCAAGTGGCATGTCACACGAGCATATGGAACAGTTAAAAGTTCTTAGAAATTACGACTGCGGTGACGACAGCGAATCGTCACACCCCCGGGGCGAGGGAGCAGGCCGCATCCCTTAGACATACGGTTTTTCAACCTAGCCCTATTTCTTTGTGTGTGCAATTTTACATAAAATGTAAATTCGATTTTTTGGGATCGTGGTTTGGCTAATGGTGAAGATAGGATTTCTTCAGTCGCCTGTTACGACACCCATAAGAAGAGAAAGGGTGCTGCTATGCTCTTTTAGTGCTGTCACAACACGTCTTAGTACTGGTGACTGAAGAAAAATCTTAAGTAACTTTTTGTTTCAATTGGTTTTTATGTAGAATATATTTGATAAAATATTTTACTCAGATATAGTTGTTGCATAGTTTGCAGTTATTAACTTCGTAAGCTCCGTCAATGTCCTTACCTATGCCACTCTTTGGCCCTATTGCAATGAAAGCTTGAGAAGAACTTAGAAGTCCGTGCATTAGAAACACCACTGGCCTAGGCTTGCTTGAATCGTTTCTGCCTCTCGGTATTCTGTGCATTTCTAGAATATACCCGTCTTCTGTGACCACGTGGTGTCTCTCGGCTGGATATCCATTAGCGATTATTGCTTCAGGCTAAAAAAATAGTTGATTTTGTAGTCCTAAATAAGAGCTATTAAAGGACATATAGTTTTTGCCGTTTTATATACATTTATTATATAAATATAATAAATTGATATTAAACGCCCCGTTGGTCTAGTGGTTTAAATACCAGGCCAAGATCTCGGGTCCCGGGTTCGATACCCGGGTCGGTCAACAAAAAGTTTCGAATTTTCGAAAATTGCTCGGGTGTGTGATCACCAACTCGCATTTGGCAAGCGTGGTGATTACGCCAGTACCCATCATTGCTGTGGTAATTTGAATTCAATGAAGGAGGCCTTTTCCCTGCAGTGGGATGATTATATAGGCTGTTACTTACTTACTTAGTACTTACAAACCTTCATGGCGTGAGTTATCCAAGCGAAACTGTTTTTCATATAAAAAAATGTCCAACAAGAAGCTTTTCAAATTTCAATAATTGTTGTTTCCATTGAGCGCCATTATCTATACCTATATATTAAAATGAATCCCTATTTCCCTTGGTCATCGCATCACGCGTGCTGGTCCGATTTCGCTAATTCTTTTTTTGTTTTGTTTGTTACTGTCAGGAGAATGTTCTTATGAAAGAAAAAATTAAGAAAATTTCGAGGAAAATTAGAAGTTTTAAGAAAACTTTATCACCATACTAAATTATTTGTTATGTAACCTTATTGCTTCTGACGATTTTAAACTTTTTTAATGTATGGCGTTTGACATAACATTGAATGCGTGCTGCTAATATCGTCAAATAGAGGGTAAAAAAAACTGAATTTTGCACATGGCCAGTAATATGTTGCCTGTTTCCATGTCGGAACACCAAAAAAGCATATTAACAATAAACATTTGGTAGCATTATTTTATTATACAATCTTGTAATTAATATTCATAGTTAAGACAGGACAATGTCTGTCGGGTCCGCTAGTTATTTTATAAATATGTTCCATCTTATACTTAGTAAAGGGTTTGCATTTTTATTTTGCTACAAATTGGCAATTGCATACCTACATTGATTTCATTTCCTTTTATTTAAATGACCTAAACGATTTTAAACTCAGTAAGCAACCAGTAATGATTAATATCAATTGACTAGAATTGTTAGTGGTAGGTTGACAAGCTCTCGTTGTAATTGTATCTAATCTTGTGGATTAGATTGTATATTTCTTTAATGTATTGCGATGCTGTGACTATGTTTGAGAGGATATATCTGTAGATAACTGTTCAAATGCTGGTGATTTTCTAAGATTTGATAAGATTCCACCTGAGGTACTAGTACCTTAGACGTAATCTTATTTAAAATTTCTAGAAATTTACCTTCCAGTTAAATCAATACAGTACATAGACTTTGTAACTCACAATACAAGTACTGTACTGTATATCTATGCAGATTTTCCGTAAAAAAAATACTTAAGTTCAACCAAAAGATATCCAAAAATAATAGAACGATTTTGACTTGTGGTTATTAAACACCTCATAATATATCAGAATATCAATAATAAATATAAAAGAAAATCTGAACAGCGCAGTAGCAGGAGAAATAGCAACAACAGTAACACATTAAAAAAATAATGGTGTTAAAAAATAGAATGACAAAATAACTTATACAATTTTATAAAGAGTTAAAGCAACGTGGTTTAAAAAGAAATACAATATTATAATAACTCTAAAGTCAGCCAGTGTTACACTACGATCATTTCTACTTGTGTTGGGTATGTTTACAAATTTGTTTAAATATGTGTGCTTGATATTTAGTCTCCATAGGAAAATCGTAGCTTTGTTTGGTGCAAAATAATGGCGTGACTGTTAGTTAATAGTAAATAACTAGGAGCTTTCCGCCGCATCAGTACACGTTGAATTATAATATGATATTTTCTCCAGATTATAATCTATCTCAGTACTAAATTTAGTAGTACATAAGTAGCAGACATCCATCCAAACTTCACATTTCTAATATTAGCAAGATTAATCAAAAGGTACTCACGATTTCATAAATACTGTAAGTGGTATTTTCTCCAGTTGCCACTGCAAGAACACTTACAATAATCACAGTTAACACTTTGACTATCGCCGCCATGTTTGTAGGAAATGTTCTATTATAATACTCTTAGAACTATTTATAATCTTCTTATCTCACAATCTATTGTACTGCCTGTTTGAAGATAAATTTCTCCATTATTCACTATCTTTGCACTTATATTTAGCAAACACTTGTCTGTATTAATTGTATAATTAATATCTGTATTATGTTGAAAGTGTTGAAATTTCAGGCCAGTTATTTTTATATGCTTCAATACGTCTATCCTAGAATTATTGTTTCTTCTTATGATGATATGATTTTGATAGCGAGATATTGTAGTGTTAAAACATTGCACAATACTATGAGAAGATATTGATAAGATAGTAAAGCGTCTTGGATTGTGTACAGTCAACTACTCATCCACTTAGCTTGATATATCAAAATTTTATATACATATTATCATAAACTTAATTTGAAAGGCATACTCGTAGAGTTTCAAAATGTGATTTGTTGTTTTAAATATGGTGATAAGACATTGTTAGAACCAGTTTTGTTGAGGAACACTAACAAAATTGAACCGAAATTCAAAAAACGAAGTTCGTATGGGGTCTATCCTGCCTGACTGTATTATTAATGAATGCAAAATTAACTCTGTCTGTCAGTCATTAAGCAAATAAAAAAAAAAAATACAACCACTATAAATCGCAGCACAGCGGGTAAGCTATCATCAAATATCGTCAAAGGCAATACTAAGATTAGTATAAATAACTTTGAAATTTGACGAACGAAAGAGTTCGTTCGTAAAATTTCAAAGTTATTCCCAAGTTTCGAAGTCCCAAGCACTGCCCCGAAAATCTTTTTCAGCAACACTATAGACCTGGCACCCTCACGATGAATCAAATGCTAAAAAGTTTCGTTTCTTTAAAAAATGAAAAACAAGATGGTGGGATACTGAAATTGCCGATGTCATTACCATACTTGTAGCATATTTGCTTACTCCTAAAAGATCGGCTGCCAAAGCACAGGGTCATAAAGCGATTGGATCTTCATATTTTGCTCTTTCACTCATAAACGGTTATTTATGATGTAATAAGGGCTGATAACGATAAGCACCGCAGTGGAACTGCCTTCCTCAAGTAAAGGAGAGACTATAAACTTCTACTTGATATCGGCTTGTGCGTCGCGCAAGATAATTTGACAGTTCGGTTTGAAAGATGATTTTATGTACAGTCAATATTACTATAGTAATATTAGGTCTTTACGTATGAAATTGCCGTTTAGTATGAAAGATTTTTTTTCATGTATTTTTGCAATCAATGCATCTTTGCCATGATTTTTATTGATGCCTTTCTTAAAGAAATCAGCTGGACGGGAGGCAACAAATTCTTCAAAGGCATTTTGTACTGCCTCTCGGGTATTGATTTTTTTCCCCGCCAATAAGTTATCCAAATTCTGGAAAAAGTAGTAGTCTGTAGGCGCAAGGTCTTGTGAGTAGGGCGGATGACGGAGAGCTTCCAACCCTAGTTCTTGCAACTTGGAGACCGTCTGCTGCTCAGTATGAGGTTGCGCGTTGTCGTGCAGGAGCAGCGGAGACGAGCGATTGACAAATGCTGGTTGGAGATGTCCAGCTTCTCCATCATTGTGTTCAGTTCTTAACAGTACATATCTGCAGTAATCCTCACCCCGTTTAGTAAGAAGCTGTGATGAATCATATCGGTGCTAGACCACCAAACAGTAAACATTACTTTTCTAGGGGTATGTTTTCGTTTAGGGCATTGTTTAGGGGCTGAACCAGGATCCAACTAACATTATGAGCGCTTGCGGTTATCAAACAGAATCCATTTTTCATCGCAGGTAACAATGCGGTTCAAAATTCCTTCATTTGTGTATCGGTTGAGCAGTGCAAGGCACGTCTCGACGTGTACTTTGCGCTGGCGATCATTGAGTTCGTGGGGCACCTATTTTTCAAGCTTTTTTACCTTGCCAATTTGACGCAAATGGACCAATATTGTTTTGACGCTAACGTCGAAAGCTGCTGCTAATTCAGCCGTAGATTGTGTATCATCAGCTTCCACAATCGCCTTTAATTTGTCATTGTCGACCAAATTCTTCGGACGACCGCGAGGTTAATTTTTCAGGTCGAAATTTCCAGAACGGAAGCGAGCAAACCAATAACAGGTGGTGCGTTGGTTTATAGTGTTAGCTCCGTAAACGTCGTTGATGTTGCGTGCTGCTTGTGCCGCGTTGCTGCCACGACGGTACTCATATTCCATAATTACTCGAATTTTTAACGTATCCATGATGACGAAAAAGATTGAAATGCGATGAAAATGTAACACTAATCGTTAACAAATGACTACTTTTGGAAAAAGAATTCCATGTTTTTAAAATAGAATTAATTTTAAATTAGGATTCTTAGCCAAACAAAAATTATTTTGATTTGAAATGGCCAGTACTGCAGAACGGCAATTTCATAGGTAAATACCTATTTCAGATAAAATTTTGGGCTCAAACTTTTTTACTAATTTATGAAAGATAATATAACACAAAATATGACGACAGTAAATAAAAGTAACAGTTTAGAAAATTTACTATTCCACCCAAATATATATATCTTCCAATGACTCTGAATGGGACACTTTAATTTAACTTTAACCAACTTCCAGATACTCTTTGAGCTCGTTCGTAGTCTGCATTGCATTGACGGAGTTCGCTACATCGTAATGCCGAAATTAAATCGACAAAACCAGTTTCTTTAAAGCACAATATGTCTAGTCAGGAACATTAGCATCCTGAAGACGTTATTATACTGAATATGAAAATTATAGTTAGTAGGTAATAGCTTGCAGGAGGTGATTAAGACGCCTGTTACAAATTTTGGAATGTTACTTGGTTTTTTGCGATAAATGAACAATCGACCCAAAATATTTTTAATATTGCGGCTCATGTTCTTTTGTAAAAGTTTGATGTTTATCCTACTAATTATTGTTAAACGTTCATGCTTGTTAGTTCTGTGTCAGTTGGGTTGTACTATTGCCTATAGCTAAAATTAAAATGACGTCATAACACGAAGTTAAAACTGACGCGTTGGCTATTCGCCTTAATTATGCTTACGTCCCAGCACTATCAATAAGTGAGGCGTTTGTCATGCGTTTTACTGCACACATTTGTGCATCCACTACAATTTAGTGCACTGGCAACCCAGTTTCTGAATGTAGGTTTCGTATCGTCATCATAATTTTAGCTATTATGTTCTAACTACATGTGTTATCTTATGCATACTAGAGCGCCAAATAGGTATAGTAAACAGCGTACATAAATATTTTCCAAACCGATATTTAAGTAAAATTGTGACATCAACTGGCTTGCTTTTGTGTTACCGTAGGGTTAACATTTAATTAAAGTTGCATAGATTTGGCAGATAAATTGTTGAATCAATCTTCAAGTAAGAGAAAGTGATGGAAGTGTAGATACTCGTATTTAGAATTACGACAGGAATTACGTGTTCCCACACGTGTGATTCCACAGTAAATCGGAAATGTATGTAAATGTTTTGATAAGGCTGGCGACTTTTTAGGAAGAATGGTTCTTAAGTAATAGTAATCTCTTAGATTACCCGGTATACCGATGGCCTATTAGAATTGCGATAAGCTTTTGGATGTAAATGAACTGCATTGGAGATAACATCGGCGAGAATCCTGAAGATTTTTAGCTATGGATGATGATGATCAAAGAAATCATTCAAATATGTTTAACGGTTGTCTATTATCTACACTAATAAAGAGGAAATATTTTAAACCTAAAGTTATATAAGTTTTCGATTACTAGATTAATTTGTTCATTATGTAATAACGTCTGATTTATTGCGAGTGAAACCTCAATCCCACACAGACTTGATTCCAAATTCACCGAATTCTGCCAACCCTGCCCGTATTCAAAGTACTCAGCCAATAAAAGTTTTAATTTGTTTAGTGCGTTATATCTTCCAGTCGAAATGAAAACCGTTCCTTAAATATCAAAGGGTTGAGAAATTATTTTATAAATGAATCGATAAATGTTCATTTATAAGATTCATGATGATTGTATGTTATTTTTTAAATGCTTTCATAAAATTTAATTTATCTATTCTTTGAAGCATGCTCTTGAAATGTTACATGAAAGTAACCGTCATATTTTATAAGCATGTTTTAAGAAGTGGTGTTTTGCATAATTTTGCTAATCAATAAGATGGCAACAGAAACATTAATCAAATCATTCAATCATGGATAGTTTTACATACATTCATTCCCATTCTTCTTTTGTGACATAAAGAACGTAAGAATTACAAATCTTAAGAAAAAAGTGGCATAAAGGATAATAAAGTGTTGTATGGATGTTACAGCGCACTAGCATTTTTTTCTTTTTCACCATTCTAGCTGATATATTTGTGTTACTATGGAGGCTAAATATTTTATTTATCTACACTATGACTACGGGCAACTTTTCCAGATTGACAGATTTCGAGAAATTTGTTGTTTATTTGATAGGGTATAACTCAATGTTTTTGAGTCGGTGTCAAAGAAGGAATCACCAACAATTACCATGCCCAGACACAAAATTGGCGGCTTGATATTTTTACGTGGTTTCACCCCATTAATGAAAACAAAAAGCTTCCAATCATCAATCAAAACTTACACGAATGCCCAGCCCAAGCTTAATCGTTTTAAACAGCGCAAATAAAGCATTTTCAATTATAATTCGATGTTTTCGTTGGATTATCGAGTAAGCTCGTTCATACAAATTGGTTATCAGAATCGTAGCCGCGTTTATCGTGGCATACATTACTTTTCCATCGCGAAATAATTGGATACCTTCATCACGCACTGCAGTGCAATAATTATGGACAGAAATGAACGTTGTATTCCGGTACTGATGAGAATTGTTAATTTTAATCATTGTATCGAATATTTGGATGTTTATATAACATAATATAACCAATTATAAATTATTGTTTAAACGTGCACACTTGAGTATACCTTATATGTTTAGTACATTACATTTATAATACGTCAGTTTATTTTTAAATCTACTTGGATAAATGAATTTGTAAGTAAAGGGACAAAACTAACAAAACCTATCACGACCTAAAACATCATCGTCATCTTATGTAACATCTCATACTGTGTATATATTCCCATTTTTAATATCTCTTATACAATAAGGTACAAGAGATATTAAAAATAAGAAAAAAAAGCAGTGGTAGGTTTATATATTGGGACATTTAAAAGCGTCTCCTGGGGCCTATTTGCAGAAATATTACTGATTTTATTGATTAATAAAACCTGGAAAGAAAAATGATATAACATATTAGGTATTTTCGCAACAGGTAGGTACTGTTTCCACTTTATTTAAATAAAGATACGCATTACAGTATCCTTAAAATTTTCAGTCTCAAAACTCCACATCTTTTCGATTTTTAAACTTTTTCGATGATTTTTTTATACAGACAAATATTTGACAGCGCCAGATTATGTCGGATAGAAATTTATTGCTTTGGCAGGTCTTTGACAGAGATTTATAAGGTTAAGCGTAGTGATTTCTTGTTCAGTAATTATAGTGATCAAATACTGTTGAAGAAAATTAGCTTGGAAATACAATTCATTCTACGGTAGAAAGTGAACTACAAAAAACTAACAAAATGAGCACAATAACAGAAGAATCTGTAGAAGTGTCTTCACACTGCATGCAAATGCGAAAGACATTTGTTGTCATAGCTGTGTCTGCTGTTCTTCCAACATTAATCTTCGCTGCACTGCTTCTTCTTGTTTCGGCTAGTAAACTCGACTCGGAGCTAGAAGCTTCTACGACATTGATTGTCGAATGCACTTTAGGACTACTCTACGTCCAACTGTTCATAGCCACAGCGGTACTGATCGCCAGTGTTGTTCGAAGGAGACACCCAATCATGATTTACCACTTCTGGTATTTTTTGATACACATCGTCATTATTGGGTTGCTGTTCTGCTCTTGTATCGCTCTGACATATGTTAATGATGCACATTTTTTAACCGGTACAGTGGTGGTTACGATTTTTATATATTATGCTTTCATCTACCGATTTCTGAAGACCAACATTCACTCGTGGACTGCGTTGAGAAGGGCGTATTGAAATGTTTGATCTAATATTTCGATATCGTTCAAACTTTGGGACAATTTGTCTTTGAAACGTAAACAACTAGTTTACGTTCCCAAAACACACAACTGAAACGCAAGGATATTTTGTAGTATGTGATAAACACAATAATGGTGTTAATAATAAACCTATAAGCGCACGACAGTGGTTTAATTTAAACACGTCCAATTTGATGAAGTTAGCTTCGACAACGTCTACTCTACTGGCATTACAAAGAATTCCAAGGTATCACCATCTATGATATTCTGGACATTTTACCCAGACCGGTTAATTTAAAATCAGTTTTATTTCTGCAAATAGGCCCCAGGAGGCGCTTTTACACGTCCCAATTTAAACCTACCACTGCTTCGGGACAAGCCTGGGCTAGTGCCGAGAAGAAGCAGCGCAAGAAACTCGGTCACTATTGTCAGCCTCTTTTTAAATAAATTTTTACAAGGTAAGGTGATTTTTACAAGGTTTAAGCAAGTACGAGCTGGGACAATTTAATGCCATACATTTCTATCATTTAAATAATCATTGACAGTGTAATAGCCCTTTTTCATTAAAATTACTTTGACATACGATTTAAGTTTATGTACAGGGAGTTCAGCAATACCCTGTGGTAATTTGTTGAAAATACGGATACAATTTCCCATAAACGATTATCCTACTTTTCGCAGTCTGAAGCCTGGAACGGCAAGTTTATCTTTATTTCTGGTATTGAAATTGTGTACGTTACTTTTCTTAAGAAATAAATGTATGTTCTTACGAACGTAAACAATATTCTCGAGAATGTATTGAGAAGACACTGTAAGTATATTAATCTCTTTGAAGAGCTCCTTCAGCGAGTCACG
Source organism: Anania crocealis (assembly GCA_949315895.1). Taxonomy (NCBI): domain Eukaryota; kingdom Metazoa; phylum Arthropoda; class Insecta; order Lepidoptera; family Crambidae; genus Anania; species Anania crocealis. The sequence goes on along the minus strand of OX438882.1, from coordinate 4,736,021 downwards.
GGATCGAAGGCCGTAAATAGCCCGTACAGCACGTTTTTGTAATATAAAAAATGACTCAATATCTGCCGCTGAGCCCCACAACAGAATTCCGTATGACATTATGCTATGAAAGTAGGTAAAATATACTAATCTTGCCGTTTCAACATCAGTCAATTGCCTTATCTTTCTCACAGCATAAGCAGCAGAACTAAGTCTTCCAGACAGCACCCTAATATGAGCACCCCATTGCAAATGAGAGTCTACAGTTATACCTAAAAAGGTAGTTAAATCTACAGAGTTTAGTGGTTCATCTTTAACAATTATATGAGTAGCAGCAAACCTTACGTTGGGCATGGTACATTTTACACATTTTGTTTATTTGCATTTAGTAAAAGATTATTTGTTGTAAACCAATGTAATAATTTGATATTCTGGACATTTTACCCAGACCGGTTAATGTAAAAAAACACCTGTCCATTAGATCTGGATGTATGTTCTTTATTTTACTCCGCATTAACATAGAACATTATTGAGGCTCTGTTAACATAAATTTTAGTCGCAGGTCTATAAATTGCATTGAAAATTCGCATGGCGGCCTCCTACCTCGTCTAATAAGGTAATTTACGTGTTTTCAGGGCGTCCCAATTTTATGTACGTTGCTGTAACCTCATAATCCGATTTGCGCGGGTCTCGCACAAACTTATAGGATTTGCATAAACTTAAACGGAGCGTTTTGTGTTGACTTCAACTTAAATATTGTATCTAGCTAGACTTGAAGGTGAAGAGGCTGTTGAATGAGTTAAATCTCGTAAATTAATGATAAATTGATAAAAATCGTGATCTAAAAAAGTGTTACGCAAAATTAGAGATACTTATTGAATTTCCTATTTTTAACGGACAAAAAACAGAGGTTTTCTTGTTCAATGTTTGATGGCTATAACTTGTTTCTTTGTTAGAGTATAGCTTAAAACAGAAAACAAAATGTTACCTGTCTTCCTTTCTAAACCTTATCTGTTTAATCTAGGAAAACCCATAAAGGAAACGTTGTTAAGTCTTATATTATTAGGTAGATAATTTCCTATGCAAGTTGATGACTTTACAGCTTACAAGGTGTACCAACTTTTTGTAACAGACCAACATTGTAATCATATTAAAAAAACCTTTATTTAGTACAATCTATCACCTGTAAATGCTTGATGGGAAATCATAACCTTTTGTTGGTTCTATAGTAAAACATTATGTTTGGGCATTAGAATTTGATCTTGCATTAGGTATTACACGTATTTATTTACTGCTAATTATAATTTGCCTTATGTATGCGTCTTTTTCACTCCTATAAAATAAGGAAGAGTAAAGAACCGAAAATTCGGTTTAAATTGGAAGAAATCGAGGCCATTCAGCGGTTTCATGAGTGAGAGCTCTCTAGAGCTCCAGTGGAACAAATCCATGAGTTGTTTACTGCGTTCCTTTTCAGTACTCCCGAGCCTTACAAACTAACAGGAGGTAAATCATTGAATCGTTAGAAATCCCATTCGCACACGAATGATTCGCATGCGAATATTCGTTATTTGCATTTTTTTTATTGCTCTAAAAATTGTTTATCATTTTCTTTAAACATATTGATCATTCTGCGAGAAAACGAATTTAGAAACAAAGATTTTAGCTGACGTTTAATAAGGTAAAATCAAGATTGTCATCATTGATGTAATATTAAAAAAAATAGATACACAATCAGCATCAAAAGTATCACACCAAAATGTGCACTCATTCGACATAATCGTGCACTTTTAGTACAACTTACATCGTTCGAATAGTCACAATAAGACTTAAATATCCATACTATTGCATGCCGACATAATTTTACGGGTTATAAAGTTGACACTAACATAATATCAACGTCAATCATCGAAATGAGGACAGTTTTAGGTGTAATTTTTGTATCAGACTGTGAATCTAGTTCTAGAATTTTATATCGATAGTGTCATACGATATTTCAATCAGTACCTCTAGCACAAAAAACTATCGACTTCGAATCGTTTGCGTATCGAAAGCAAACGACATAAAGTTCGTGCTTTGTTTTGTAATTCTCGTTTTGACCGCGCGAGCGCTGTTTAAGTTTTCATACTAAATATTTCGATGGCGATACGAACACGCAAATGATTCGAATTCGATAGTTTTTTTGTGCTAGAGGTACAGGTTGTGTTTTATTTTAACAAGGTTTTATAACGAAAGGTAAGATTATTGATTATCTTTGATGGAAATTATTGAATAGCATTTTATGTATGGTCTTCTTGTTAATAGAAAGATAATGCTTCTTGACTTTGAACCTGCCATCTGTACGATTAATTTTGTATCCAATAAAGCAATAAATAATCTTAATAATAAATAATATTTATTTTGTAATAACAGTTTTTACATAAACTCGACATTTCCGTTAACAACTACATTAGTCAAAGACTGTATAGCAGTTATTAGCGCCCAAAGTATAAATACATTTTATTTACTTTTCCATAAAGTTGCCGCCTACCTAAATATTAAATTAGATACATTTGACCAATTACTGTCAAACGGTGTTGTAAAATTAAAACCCTACTAAAGCTTATTATCTTTATTCATTCTCAAGCTGCTTTCTCACGCTTCCAAAATACGTCACCTGAATAAAAGTTACCAGCTCAACTCTCGAGCATTTGTTAAGGAAAAAAGTGGGAGTAACTTTTTAACCTTTCCTCATCAAATTTTCATCAAATTATGTTTTACGGGGCGTTTTTCGACGGTTTGACGGAATTCGTGCGCCTTCTGCGCTTGAATTATTAAGCAAATGATAACATTGTCTGTGCTTGCTTTAATTCAAGGTTGTATGTTCGGCATTCATAATTGAAACGGTTCTATAACAGGCATGATATTGTGTTTAGGGACTGTTAGGTAAGGACCGGTCGAAGCCTGCTTTAAATGGAATAATACACTTTCTGGTACCGTAAGGCTGCTAACCGGCAGCAGCATCTTGAAATAAATGAATGGCCAAACTGCGATCACCAACATGTGCGAAGCTTGGGGATTATGGAAATATCCGCCTTTTTCAGTGAAGAGAAGAGAGGATGTGTCCACCAGAAGACTCGTAACGACGCTGATGATGATGCGGTAGAGTTATCGGCTTATTAACCTACCATAGCATTGTAAATTACTCCAAGAAATATTTAATTGTTAGATTTAAAGTTCAAAATCATTAAAAAACATATTTATAGTACTGACCAAGACTTATTGTTTGAAAGTATGGTTCATACTATTATCAAGTTATTAATGGAAAATACAATTCCTTTAATATAAATTCTTCGACTGCCTAAAGTATGTTGAAGATGTATCCTGATACTAACTCTTTTAATCACTGCATTTAGTTTAGTGTTGCGATAAACAACCGAAAACGCAAGCTCTGTAAAAGTAATGCCTTATGTAAAGCATGTAGAAAAATTAAACATTCTTAAAAAAAAAATTGACACTTAGTAACTTCCCAAATGTACGGTTCTTCGGTTTTCCCACCTTGTTTATACTGAAGCAATGTCCGTTTTTTCTACTAACCACAGAATAGTCCTCCTGGATCCTCCTTCAATATTTTGCGTCGGCAAAATCTGCCAAGTGCCATACATCACGCGGTAAGTGCTTACACAGACGCGTCGTGTCACTCTTTAGGCCTCGAGCCATCTATCATAGCTGCCCGATTTAATGGTGGGATTATGGCTAAGGAGTCCAAACTAGAACAGCTCAATTAAGTGTTGGCATTTAAATAGTTTCTGTTTAACTTTGAAAGAAACTATCCGACGAAAATCGTTATAAAGTTAAGCATGATGATGACACATGATTTATGACGACCTCCGTGGCGGAGTGGCGTACACACCGGTTTTTAAGGTGTCGCCTGCTCCGAGGTCCCGGTATCGATTCCCGGACGGGTCAATGTAGAAAAAAAAAGGTTTTTCTACATTTTCTCGGGTCTGGGTGTTTGTGGTACCTTCGTTGTTTCTGGTTTCCAAAATACGAATGCTTTAAATAGTTATTAAAATTGGGATCAGAACAATGTATGTGATGTTGTCCACATTTATTTATTTATTTATGATCAATGTCAGTGATTTCTGAAAATTGGTCCATTATTTTGCATAAATGGTAAACCTTTCTTTTGTCATCCGCTACTTATCAACTTATTTCATAAGCTTTTATTCTGCCTGTATCATTTTGCTTAGTCATCATTTTTTTACACTCGATCTATATTAATATACAGATGTGCACATTTTAACCGACAAAAAAGAGGATGCTATCAATTGGACGCGTTACCTATAAAATCAGTTAAAATCAGTTTTATTTCTGCAAATAGGCCCCTGGAGGCGCTTTTACACGTCCCAATATTTAACCTACCACTGCTTCGGGACAAATGTGGGCTAGTGCCGAGAAGAAGCAGCGCAAGAAACTCGGTCACTATTGTCAGCCTCTTTTTAAATAAACATGTTTACATAAGATATATGCCAGTGCGAGCTGATACAATTTAAAGCCAAACGTTCCTATCATTTATATAATCATCAATAGTGTAATAGCCCTTTTTCATTAAAACAACTTTGATATATGATTTGAATTTATGTACAGGGAGGTCAGCAATTGATAGTGGTAATTTGTTGAAAATACGGATACAATTTCCCATGAACGAATTACCTACTTTTCGCAGTCTGAATCCTGGAACGGCAAGTTTATCTTTATTTCGGGTATTGAAATTGTGTACGTCACTATTTTTGTCAAAAAATTCGAGGTTTTTACGGACGTACATAATGTTTTCGAAAATGTATTGAGATGCAACTGTTAGTATGTTGATCTCTTTGAATAGCTCTCTTAGAGAGTCACGGGGTCTAAGGCTGTAAATAGCCCGCACAGCACGTTTTTGCAATATAAAAATAGACTCAATATCTGCCGCTGAGCCCCATAACAAAATACCGTATGACATTATACTGTGAAAGTAGCTAAAATATACTAATCTTGCCGTTCCAACATCAGTCAATTGTCTTATCTTTCGCACAGCATAAGCAGCAGAACTAAGTCTTCCAGACAGAGACCTGATATGAGCACCCCATTGCAGTCGAGAGTCTACAGTTATACCTAAAAAGGTAGAGGAGTCTACTGTGTCTAATGGCTCATCTTTTACAATAACATTTGTGGCGGAAAACCTTACATTAGGCAAAGTAAATTTAACACATTTTGTTTTTCTTGCATTAAGCAAAAGATTATTCGTAGCAAACCAATGCAATAATTTAGAGAGGGTATTGTTAACATCGTCAAATGATAATTCGCCCCTCTTAATTTTAAAAATTATTGAAGTGTCATCTGCAAACAATACCATCTCACAAAGATTATACATATAATATGGAAGGTCGTTAATGTATATTAAAAATAGCAAGGGTCCTAATACTGATCCCTGAGGGACACCCATGATAAGGGCCGACCCTGAAGACTCAGTTCCATCAATGCAAACTTTTTGTGTTCTACCTGTGAGATATGAGTTAATTAAATCTAACGAATCATTCGAAACACCATAATGTCTGAGTTTTTTAATTAACGTTTTATGGTCCACACAATCAAATGCCTTTGACAGGTCACAAAAAACACCTATAGCATCTAACCTACTCTCCCAAGCATCGAATACGTGTTTTAGAAGTGCTACTCCCGCATCAGTGGTATTTCTACCTTTCCTGAATCCATATTGATTGTGATGTAATAATTTATTCAAATTAAAGTGCGATAAAAGTTGACTAAACATAATTTTTTCAAATATTTTACTTAGTACTGGCAAGATAGATATTGGTCGAAAATTAGCGGGATCGCATTTCTCGCCGGATTTAAATAATGGAATAATTTTGCTAAACTTCATTAAAGTTGGAAACTGTCTATCATCAATACATTTGTTGAAATTATTGCGAGATGAGGGGCTATTGAATTTATAATTGTATTGATAATATGAACGGAAATTCCCCAAAGATCTTCAGTTTTTTTCATATTCAATTCTCTAAAAGTTTTTATAATTAAATCAGGGTTTATATGTCTAAAATTAAATGAAAATTTGCACTCATCGACAGCCGACTTGAGAAGGGATTCAGCTAGATCAGCGGAAGAAGCAAGCCCTTCAGTAGTGGAGGAAGCTATGTTTGAAAAAAAATTCTCAAATGTATTCGCAACCTCTGTGCTCGTGTTTATTAACTTATCCCCTAATTTAGAGAGTAAGCAGGATTGCTTGGTTTTAGTCTACATGTTTCTTTATTTATAATATTCCAAGTAGTTTTCGCTTTATTTTTGGAAGCCGAAATTAAATTATGAAGATAAATTGACTTTGCTTTGGCGCATACTATTTTAAATAATTTGGAGTATTTTTTAACATGGTCTATAATGTTGTGGTTTTGAGATTCAGCTTTTAGACTATACAAATCATATAATGTTTTTCTACTTTTGTAAATACCAGGTGTAGCCCATTCATTAAACTTACAATTCTGTTTGTTGATTTTTACTTTTTTCTGCTTAAAATGATTATCAAATTCATTTTTTACCAAACCAAAAAGGCCCTCATATAATTGATCAACATTCTGACTACCAGGCTTTAGTAAATTAACACCATTTTCAATTTTTGCTTTAAATCTGTCTATTTTATTAATAGTAACCGGCCTATACACATAATCTACTATGTTTGGGACACGATGGTGCTCAAATGATGCTTCCTGTCCACTATGGTCTGAAGTTAGACAATTCAATATGTTTTTTTTTAACACTTTACCATTACAAAAAATATTATCTAAGCAAGTAGCCAACGTGGGCGTTACCCTGGTAGGTTCATTGAAAAGATTTATTAAATCATATGACTTGAAGAGATTAAGAAATTGAGTGGACGTTTGTGTGTCTTCTAATATATTAACGTTGAAATCACCGCATACAACTACTTTTTTACACGATTCTGATAGCCTTCTCAGAGCCTCATCCATAGTGGATTCAAATATATGGTAATTAGATTTGGGGGGGCTATACACGCTAATTATTATAAATTGTTCCAGCTCAACACATGCTAGCTCAATAGTTCGCTCAACTGAAAGCGACACGATGTCTTTGCGTTCTTTACATTTGAATTCATTTTTAACAAGAATAAGTGATCCTCCTCTAGATGCAGACTCCCTTATGAGCGAACTACCGACTTTATAATTTTCAATGTTTAACATTAGTTCATGTTTTTTTATCCAATGTTCTGTGAGGCAAATTACATGAACATTAAAATCTTTTAAAAATAATCCTAAACCTAACTCTTTGCCGGCCAGGCCTTGAATGTTTTGATGAACAACATTAAAATACATATTCGGCCTAGCTTTTGTCTTCCCTCTTAGTTTAAAGCCTCAGAGGATGTCAAAGGAAAAATACTTGGATTAGTACATTTACTAATCGGTTCACTACAAAAAGTTTTTGTTTTAATAACAAAACTGTTAATATTGTAAGCTAGCAAACTTGCTATTTGTTTTTTCATTTTGTTAGGCAGGTGTATAGAGCTGCCAGTCATAACACAACAATTTTTTGTAAATTTGTTGGTGTCAAAAAACACAAATTTGTCATTATTTTGACAAATATTATATAGTAAAGTATTCAATATGTGAATACTGTTATTGTCATCGTTACTGTTATTTTTACAAAAGGGGAAGGCACAGAGGAGATTTTTTTCTATATTAATTTTTGACAAAATTGTACAATTTTTAATTAAATTTGATTTGCTAATTTTTTTACTATTTCCCACCATAAGAATGAGTGTTGAATTTGAATTTAAATTACTATTTTGTATGCAATCAATTATTTTATCAAATTTTGCATCTGGCATACAATTATTTATAATATTACATATATTATAAATAATTGTATGCCATGTATATGTTTTTTGCATATCTCCACGAATCACTTTTGACCTGGTATAGACCAGTATCGATGATTTTACTATAAAGAAAAAAGTGTGAAACAAGCCACCAATTTCGTGTCAGCACCAAGCAAGAAATCAGCGACATTTACCATGCACAGTTCTAAAATTATTGGCTAATTTTCAACTTTTTGCAGGTAAACTTTATATTTGTGCAAAAATAATTTATTTTGTTACATAGCCGAAAATAGAACACTGTTGATTTGCCTGATTTTTAAAGTTCAGTCCCCTGAAATCAATGCTGATAAATATTCATTGCGATATGGACTATCCGACACGATATAATTGTACTAACGAGGTTCCACGTAACCTAGTTACGGCCGTTTTGTACGCACGTGCGATGTCAGTGGGACGAAGTAAAATGTAAATTATAGGTACATGTGATTTTGTATTACAATGAATTTTACATCTGTCAAAATGTAACCGTAATTATACGAGTATTAAGACACGGCAATGCCGTAAATACGCCCCATTGGTCTAGTGGTTTAAATCTCGGGTGCCCGCGTCGGGCAACAAAAAGTTTTGAAATTTCGGACATTGCCCGGGTTTGTTATCACCAACCCGCATTTGGTAAGCGTGGTTATTTTACCTGTACCCATCATTGCTGTGGTAACTTGAATTCAATGATAGCCTTTTCCCTGCAGTGCGATGATGACTTTACTTTTTTTAAAGCCTTAAATTGTAAAGAGGAAAAAATTACAGTCTATTAAAAATGTGCCTAGATCGCGAAGCATCTAATAAATTACCTACGTTATACGACGTACCTACTCGTGCTTTATGATTATAGGCATAGTTTGACTTTTGGGTTTGGTTTGGATACTTTGGACTAGTTAAATATTTCAGACACATATCACCGTACTTAAGTGCATTGGCCTAAAAGCTTGACGACCCGATTTGTGAACTGATACGATAATCGACCTGCTAACCAAGGGTCCCGGCTCCAACCATTGATCTAGTTGAGTCAAATCAGGAAACAATATTTTCCAAGTTGACTTGGGTTCGAAAGTGGCGGAATAGTCGTAATTCGGGAGACAAGTTAAACTGTTAACTCATTTTGACGGCAGATCGAAGTTGTAAAAAGTTACATTAAAGGCCCTGTAAAAAATTGGTTAGGAAAACTCTAACACCAGGTTATCTAGAAAAGACAACCATACGACATGAATGACCTTCTTCTTACGGTTTCCTTGAGTTTACGCGAACACTATACATTGAAATTAAAGATATGTTTTCGGATTTAGTAGGCGTTTATTTTTGATTTAACCCGACGTTTCGAACATTTTACAGCGTTCATGGTCACGGGCAGACATAGTCAGACATACTTAGTCTGCCCGTGACCATGAACGTTACATAAACTTAAACATATCTTTTATTTCAAGACCTTCTTCTTCATTTTTTTTATGGCGACGAACTTGTCAAAATGTCGTTACAAAATTAGGTAATAAAAAATTTCCACAACAACAAACCATTGTTTTCGGATGCTAGCATGAATGAGATGACTTTTTATATAAATCAACTATTTTGCTGCATATTTTCTTCTAGCAGTTCTCATAATACGAGTAGTTTTGTCTAACAAAATCCATAAGGATAGTAGGATATGAAAAGATAAGAAAAATCAGTAATAGTTAAGTAAAGTTAGTTCCGAAATGTACCAACAGATGGCACTGTTCATAGTTAACTCGCACTGACGAAGTTTTTGGTTACGCTCTTATATATTCAATTAGATGTAACATATTTTGACTATCTGTCGAGACAATAAACCGTTGTCTGCGAAATTGGCTTTTATTTAGCAAAGCAACCTAGCATTCCCTCGACTGTGACCTGTCAACCTGGGAGTTGTACAATTAGACCGTAATATAAGTTATTTGTTAAGAGTTTTTATCTAATGTGTACTTATAAAAAGGGAAATGTTTTATAAGAATAATCTCATTTATGTATTCGGTGGGTTTTATAGGTATTATACGAGTACGTAGGGATGAAATTCGTAATTATTATTATCGTTAGTGTCACGAGAACGTTATTATCACAATTTTATGTGCCTCGAACTCGTTTTGTAAGTTCCGTATTATCACAGCTCAAATAAATTAGTCAGCTTAGTTGGGTAATACTTCTTACGGTCCAGTCACTGCAGTGGAACGCTAATAGTATGTGCTTTATTTACTTAATTCATAAGCAAAAAGAGATCGTACACCTGTAAAAATTACAACTTCGTACTTTTCATCGACTAACTTTTTCCCGCGATTGCGTCTGCGTGGACTTCAGGGTTGGATTCAGAGAGATACGAATTATTGTGATAATGTGTGCTTAAATAGATATGGTAAACTCAGCGCCATCTATTGTCGATATCATGTGACTTCATAGAAAATACAACTGTTCCCGCGTAAAGGACACGGACTTTCATAATAAAATGTCTATGAATTCCGAGATTTATAGATTTTGCGTAAAAACGTTACAAACATCTATTAGAATCATACGTCAATTATTATAAATATTTAGACTGTTAAAATTAAACTTAAATATTTTTATTATATACCTAGTTTTAAAAATACGTACATACATGAATTTGGGAATTGAGCGACTGGAGGAGAGTAAAAGAGACCGCAGGAGCGTTCCGGGCAAAAAATTAGGGGTGGTGGGATTTACCTCCTAGTGGTCCACCCTGGGCAACGGCATCTTTGTTTTTCTAACCAACTAACAGATCCCTCTGCGGTGGTAGGCTTCGTAAGAGGCTGCCTGGATGCTACCACCCTCCTGCCGGAGTACAGCGCCAAACAGTTTTTCTGTGTTCCGCTGGTGTGTGGGAGAACCAGTGCCTCTGGGTAAGCTCACTTCGTCTTAGGCTTCTTCTTAACCGTATAGTAACGTATGTAGTCAAGAGCAAGCCCATTATTTATAATAAAAAAAATTCAAAAATAAAAACTACTTCTGGACTTAGGCATCTTCAAAAGGACGATTGTGCCATAACAACTACGTAGTATGTAGGTCATTTGTTTTATAACGAGGTTCACCTTATCCTCTTTGGCTATTTATAATAAATCTCAGTATGTGATCATGATGTTTTATCATCCCTGAATGATTATTTCAAGAGTCATATTTTCCCAATCCTATATAGCTAGTTTTGAACCATGCAAAAGAGAGTCCAGGTTTTTTTTTTTATGGAAACCCATTACCTTTTTCTTGTACAGCTCTGTGCCAGCCTAAAACGTTGTCAGCTCTCGTAAGTTTGGCAACAACTTTAATCTGCGTCTGCTACGTGACGTCACATCACTCTTAACACGTCAGCTGAAGCGCATGTCATCCAGCGACTGGCTGATCGGAATCAATTCACCGCCTCCCCGATTTAACTCCGACTAAGCCTTGACTGAGAGACATCGCAAAAAGGCGAGTCGTGATATTGAACGCTAATGGGTTTATGTCAAGCGTATGGGGTATGTGTAGGCACTTTTACATTTAGAGAAGAGAATGTGTCACTTTATCATAATGAAAATAAAAGTACCTAACGGCTGAAGGGCAAAGGCTTTGCTTTAATAATTAAATTTAATATACCACAGCAATGACGGGAACTTTATCATATTTTAGTCTTAAGTGGAAGTATAAGTACCGGGCCAAGATTTCGGGATCTGGGTTCGATCCCCGGGCCAGGCAGCAAAAGTTACGAATAACCTCATATTGCTCGGATTTCTGATCACCAACCCACAATTGGCAAGCTTGGTGATTATGCCTATACCCATCGTTGCTGTGATAACTTGGTCAACGAGGGAGGCCTTTGCAGTGGGAAGTTTATAGGCTGTTACTTACTTATTTTAATCGACAAATAAGTAAAGTATATAGTTTGTAGGTACCTAATTTAGTGCTCTTTTTTAAATTTCCAGATAAAATAACAGTACTGCATGCTTGACTAATTTCTTACTGAAGCAAAACCTATGTTACTGTGTTTGATAGTGTTCCCTTGTATCCCCTACGTTACCTTGTAAATAATTCAATAGTCGTACGTATTAAAACCCCAAGAAAGTCAATGGAAAAGCGCTTACAGAGCAACAGGAAAATAATCTCGAACGTACGGCTAGCAAAGCTAAATGTGTATGAAATAGTAATTTCTCACAGTTCGGCTCATAAGGCAGTCTACACACGACCGACTACGGGGCTAATTGGGCGAACGCAAAGACTGCGCATAGGGTTGCCAGACAAAAGATTTACACTATCGGGACAGTTCATGGCGCCAAAAGAGATGTCCCGTAAAATCTACTGACTTTGGGAAAAATACGAATAACTGTATAGAACGTATAATTCAGCGGTTCAAAAATAAAAACAATCTAATAAATATCCCTCTCAATTAGGCATACAAGATGGCGTTTGACGAAAAAAAAAGATAAACCATAAACTCTAAATGTCAGTAGCTGTCAGATTTCCTTTGTCATAAATTAACATAACCACTCGTCATAATCTCACGTAGAGGTTATATTATATAATCGCAAATATATGTCCTACAAGCATAACATAAGTTAAAACTCTTTGTTTTTTTTTATTATTACAACAAGCACAAGTAAGCAAACAATATCACTTGTTAGAATTTATATTTTATATTGTCAAAACTGACAGATGTCATCAAAGTTCATTTTCCGCCATAATAGTTTTTGTTGTTTAGTATTGCTATTCTAATAAGTTTATATTTGTTTAAGCCATCAAACGAAGCCATTTTAAAGATTTTGGATAATAACAAAGTGTTCTAGGTATATTGCCCTAACTTTTGGTAATGTGTACAGGTTCTGGGCCTAGACTCCATACAATTTGGGACATCTCCTTTGATTGCCTGTAGTAAATATGTGAAAAAATTGTTTTAATTAAAACTTGATAGTATTTATTTGCCACATGCGAGTTATATTTAAATATCGTCGTACTAAAATCGTAATGTAGGACGCCCTCAGGCCAGGTGGAGTGATGATTTGCGCAAGGTGGCTGGCAGGAGCTGGATGCGAGAAGCCGAGGATCGACCTAAGTGGCGAGCAATTGGAGAGGCCTATGTCCAGCTGTGGACTGCGATAGGCTGATGATGATGATGATGATCGTCGTACTAATAAACTGTGTACCTAATATTCACATATTTACCTGATTATATTAATAAACAATTAACAGGCATAGGATTATTTATCAGAGAGTTTTATATACAATAACTCACTTCTGTACATTAAAATGCAATCATTGGTTTACTTATGTAAGGGCAACACAGGGACAGTATTACATTTTTACATTTATACTAAATATTAAAGTTTTCGCTCCTTTGTGGAAAGACTGTAATATTTAAAAAAATACATGTAAATAAATTATCGTAATTCAAAATACTCTCATGTTAAATAATTATTTTTGGGTTATTACAGTGTTTCCGCAATTAATACTAAAAAATAAATATAGAAGATGCCCGGATCTGGAACATTGAAGTCTAATTGCTAAAAGGCGTAAAATTCGGGACATTCCCTAACTTTCCGGCCCCATGGCAAGCCTACCTGCGTCTCCCGAGACCATTTGCGGCGCGTGTGCGGAATACCTAACGTGCCAATAGCAACGGATTTTAGTGCCATGTTATAAGAATGTACTAAAACTCAATTCGAAATTACCTAGAAATTCAGCGAATGTGCCGTGAATGCTTGGAGTTTAATTGCGTGATAATATCGATAAAAGAACTGAAGTCACTGACTTACAGGCTTTCGAATTTATTTATAAATTCAATTGATTAATGATCGAAATGAAATCAGCAGTGCTCAAGATTTTTTGTACTGGCTCAGTGTCGTATGCTGTGTGGTACCACTTGGAAGCGCTATTCTTTAAATGTGGAGAAAAGGCTTTTCCTATAGGTATCGTAAGAGGAGATAACACATGCATCAGCGTCTTCTCTCCATAGCGGGGCTGACCATGACGGTTATGGTAGAATCCTCCTTTTGGAAACCTATGTCCAGCAGTGAACTGATATAGCCTAGTGATGGATCACCTTTGTAATGACGTGATAACTGTACCAATGCTGGCTGCCTTCAAAGTGGGGGGAGACCACCATTGGCATTATTTTGCAACACATTATCTCTCTCATTAAGTCTGCAACACAAAATTTGTATATTTCAAATCCATCTGTCTCTCTCCCTCATACCAAAGTCTTAGAGTATCTAAAAAGAGACAAAGATCCGTATATGTGATCATAGGTTTGCGTAGTAGGCCCTCAGGTTTGAACATGCTACAGTTGACGAGCTCTGATTACGTTCAACCGTCGTCCGTAAAGGTGGCGGTTCGCGCCTGCGACAGAGACAAGCGAACGAGACAGGAGACCGTGACAAGCGTCAAGTGATGGTCGCGGTCTCCAGTCTCGGTCTTAAGTCGTAACACTAGCGGTCTCCTGAGGAAGATTTTCGGATACTGCTTAGTATGTGCAAGTGCAAGATACTCAGCTAAGGTCGGGCCTTTAATTTGTGTGACCAAACCATTTTGAGGTACAAATGGCACCCTACCAAATAGGGAATCCGCTAGCCCTGTAGTAAACGTAGTACTTGTCGCATATTATGAACAGCATTGTTGAAGAGTCTTTTTAGAGTAAGGTCTACGATAACATAAAAAAGAACGATTTATTTCAAAGGAAATATGTAAATTGGCTGCAAACAGTTATAAAGAGCAAACATATTACAATTAAAAACTAACCTTAATTAATGTAGCTACAAATTTCGTACACCATATACGATAATATCATAGTCCAACGGTTTTCATTAAGAGTCAGATATATTGTTACAGAATAACATACGCCAGCCCACAAACAAAGTCAACATAGCTATTTGGTCAAACATTTTCCTTGATCAAATAGAAAATGTACATCACGTTCTTAGCAAATTCGCACGAACCGAACAAATGACACAGGCATTTAGATGTGACGACGTTTGACGTAATAGAAATAAAGAAGTGCAATAAGTCATTTTTAAAACGGGCAGTGGAGGTATGCTCTGACGCGCTTTAGGAAGGCCCTTGCTTGACGATCTAACTGGGTCACATACATGTGCTAAGCATTGCCTCGATTGTCTGATGAATGATAAATCTTTAGTCGCTATAGTAATAACAATTGATAATTCTTGAATTTATATTTTTTACCTAATTATTTTGAATTTGTCCCAAAAAGATCTAGGAGAAGCGAAGGCCCACACACAAATATATTTTTTTGCATTTGACAACGGTGCACATTAGCCTCAAATATTTACAATTTATTTACACCAAATTAGGAATTCCCTACAATCTAGATCTTATAGATCCGTCGGTTGTGCTGGAGGGAATAACTTCCTAACTTGTGTTGAAGTCAAAAACCCGCCCGATCAGTCGTCGAGTGAAAACGGCCCACGATACGACTAAAAGCAACCCTTTCGATCACAAACGAATGATTTCCCATGCGAGCAGAATCGGGCCGTGAAATTAATAAATACACGGACCAAGGGTTATTTGATAACGAAACAAAAATTAAATATGAATCTCAGCAAATATATGACGCGGTTTTTGCTTACACAATTTTTTTTATTTATACACCGTAACAGCGCGAGGACATATTGTGAATGTTTCATGTCTCATTTTCTGTTTAAAAATTTATAAGTTCAGTAGAATTCCGTGGGTTTGCTTACCTTGTTTTTTAATTAAAGCACTTTTTACTTTTGTACTTTACGTTTTTTGAAAAGAGCTTCTCAATCACATTTTCTTTTATAAACACGCATAACATTTGACGAAGTAGACAAACCAATTTTAAGAATCTTTTATTGAAAAAAAAATCCGTGAAAGCTAGGATTATAATCTTTCTATGTTCTGTAGATTATAAGGTAAACTTGTACTTATAAAAGTGTTTAAGTAAGTATAAGTTTTATCAAACCAATTTCTTTTATAAAATTGCCATCAATTCTAATTGTCAAACAAGCAATTCCTGACTCCGAATTATGTAGCGGAAATATGGCCGTAACTTAAGGTATCATGCTATTTCTGAAAAAGTTTTAAATTTCTAATTTAATTTTATAGTTACTTGTAATGTCTAAAATTCAGGGTAAACGATGTGGACAAAATTCAATTATTATAACTGTTTAGTTACGCCCTTAAAACCCCGATCCAGCCGTCTCGATTCTCATTTGAAAGCCTTTGATAATCCCACAAAGATCCTTGGAATAAGTTAAGGGATTTGCGCGTTTCAACTTCGGGATCGGAATCCAAGCTATTCAAAAGACTCATATTCAGATCTCGATCTACCTCCCTCACTCGTATTAACATGTAATGTGAATGAAAGAGACAGGCAGAATATTTGATGTCTTATAGAGGTACTAGGCCTAGCAGTAGCTACCACTAGTCAAAGAGAACTTAGAATCAGCGGTTATGAGGAATTGGGTTGTTATTGTGCGGTGTTTTTGATTTTAGAAGTACTATTTTGTTCTTTTATAAATAGGTTTAAACTGATTTATTAATATAACATAATGTTCAAAGTTGATCTATTTTTTTTTTCACTTATTAGGATACAGTCAAAGTTAATACAGGATGAAATTTTAATCACCTTCCAAATTTTAATCAAAACAAAAATCAAATGAAATATTTTTTCTTTTGGTATAGCCCAGTTCAAAAATGTCAAGATAAATCACTTAGAAAATGTCCGCAAAAATCTAAAATTTTGGATACGGCCTCCTCGCAAAACACTTTATTTACGCTATGCGCATCACATTCATTACGGTACTATTTATAAGTTTTTTATTTTCCCTTCATACCTTAACAGGTTTAGGACCGTAAAAATTTAAAACTATGTTGCGAAAAATATTTTCG
The DNA here is from genome assembly GCA_949315895.1 of Anania crocealis. NCBI lineage: Eukaryota > Metazoa > Arthropoda > Insecta > Lepidoptera > Crambidae > Anania > Anania crocealis. The sequence continues at coordinate 4,719,271 of OX438882.1, read as the reverse complement.
GATGAAAACTTGATTTCCATTTTTTACTTCATGCATGGGCTCTAAATACGATACTGAACGCGTATAAATTTTTTTGAAGATGATGAAAAAAGTCACCTTGTATTTTTAATCTTCCTACTTTACTACCCACGTTATTGTGTAGGTATGTTGTTGTTACCTATACATTTTGTCGTCACGTAATGTCTAAATTATTTACTGGACTTTTCAGATTGGTTGATAAAAGGATGTTTTTTCTGTACAATGATACGAAAATATTTGTACGCAATTATTTACGTTCTGCTTTTTATTGCTGTTTTAGCGTGTTCACTGTTCAGAAGATATAAAACAATTGACAATCAATTGATTTGTATGAAGTACAGCGAGTCGGTTGATATCTTTTTCTTAAAAAGTGAAGCAGAGAACGAGAAATAAATATTTAAAAACGCAATAGTTCGGCTTAAACGACCTAACATCACATGCGATGCATTTCGCAGGTAAACAACAAAGCCTAATCGATTCCGTAATCGGTATCCGAGTGCCGAACGGAAAATCGGTTAAATCGAGCGGCAGGCTCGATACGATGCATATACCGACGGCAACGTTTGACTATTACCATTCGTCCTTCTGATAGTCGTGATAAGGGTGAAAATGATTAACGTGTGTTGCTATGGGTTTGTGGCCACGTTGTCGTTCATGCGACAATGAACGTGTCTCCATTTGTTACGGCGAAATCCTGGATATATCACTAGCGTGCAAATAGCGAAATCCTCGCTCATCCGAGGCAAAATTAGTGTAGGGATTTTTACTAGTAACGGCCTATAGTCATCCCACCGAAAGGCAAAGGTTCCATCTTGGCTTATTCTTCTTCCATCCTTTATTGATAAAAATAACTATTTTTTACATTGACCTGTCCGGAAATCGAACCGGAGTAGACGGAGATAGTATAGCAATCATTAGAAAGTACAGATTTCAGGATTCCCTTTCTATGTTAAGTCGTGGCAAAAAACCATCAAAGGGATAAAGTTGAATAAAGCCTTGCAGGTCAAACAAAACCTTTCCGCGGTCGTCAACATTATTCGTTTTAAATGATGCAAAGATAAGACATTTTTTTTAAGTGAAATAGGCAAATCAATCGATGGCAAATTATATATGCATGTGTAACCGTAGTCAAAGTGGTCTGAGTAAAGTTATATGCGGCGACTGCTGTCTAACCTTGAATTGATTTTAACCAGATTTTTGCATGGTAGGGCACAAAAAACTGACGAAGCGCTTTGAAGTACGAAGAAGCAGAAACATCCACGCTGTCACTACATAAGAAATATAATGAGAAGCTTCTTTCCTAAAAGCGACATACGTAATTATCATCATCATCATCATCATCAGCCTATCACAGTCCACTGCTGGACATAGGCCTCTCCAATTGCACGCCACTTAGGTCGATCCTCGGCTTCTCGCATCCAGCTCCTGCCAGCCACCTTGCGCAAATCATCACTCCACCTAGCCTGAGGGCGTCCTACACTACGTTTGCCGAGACGCGGTCTCCACTCAAGAACTCGTTTACCCCAGCGGTTGTCGGTTCTGCGGCTAATATGGCCAGCCCACTGCCACTTCAGCTTGCTAATCCGGTGGGCTATGTCGGTAACTTTAGTTCTCTACCGGATCACCTCATTTCTGATTTTATCCCTAAGAGAAACTCCGAGCATAGCTCTTTCCATAGCCCGTTGAGCGACTTTGAACTTGTGGACTAGCCGTACCGTCAGTGTCCACGTTTCGGCTCCGTATGTCATGACGGGTAGGACGCACTGATTGAAGACTTTCGTCTTGAGGCATTGTGGGATCGACGATGAGAAGACTCGACGTAGTTTCCCAAATGCTGCCCAACCCAACTGAATTCGTCTGTTCACCTCATCCTCAAAGTTGTTTCTACCTAACTGCAATGTCTGCCCGAGGTACACGTATTTCTGAACAACTTCGAGGACGGCGCCGTGCATCGCAATCGGTTGCGGTAGTACATGTTCATTGAACATAACCTTGGTTTTATCCAGGTTCATCCGCAAGCCGATGCGCACAGAAGAGTCAGCCAGGTCATTCAGCATCTGTTGTAGGTCCTGCAGCGTTTCTGCCATAATGACGATGTCGTCTGCAAATCGCAAGTGAGAGATGTATTCGCCATTGATGTTGATGCCTCGTCCTTTCCAGTGCAGCGTCTTGAACATATCCTCCATTGCATTTGTGAACAATTTCGGGGAAATGACGTCCCCTTGTCTCACTCCTCGATGCAACGGTATAGGTTTTGTTTGCTGATTCTGTACTTGGACGGACATGGTGGCGGCTTCGTAGAGACATCTCATCACTTGCACGTACCGCCAATCTACTTGGCAACGCTGCAGGGAACGTAATTATAACACTAGGCATAAAGCTAAACTTGCATTTCCAAGTTTTCCAACGGCGTAAAGCAGGAAATCCGTTCATGGGAAATAGCATCCGTGTTTTCAACCAATTACTATTACATTCTATTGCTGAACTACCTGTTTTAAACTCAAAACGCATTAATTACAATAAAAACGGCTACTATACTGTTGATGATTGTCCTAAACTATTGGATTGCTCTAGCCCTAGTATCATCATCATTATCTTAGCCAAACGACGCCGGCTACTGGTCTTAGGCTTCCCCCAAGGATCTCCACAACGGTCGGTCCCGTGCCACCCGCATCCAACGGCTTTCAGCGACCATCACCAGATCGTCGGTCAATTTGATGGGGGGTCTACCCACAGATCGTCGTACGGTGCGCGGTCGCCATTCCAGAAACTTTCTGCCCCATCGGCCATCGGTTCTTTTAACTATGTGTCCCGCCCTCTTCCACTTCAGCTCCGCAATTCTTCGAGTAATGTCGGTTATCTTAGTTTTACTACGGATTTTCTCATTTATGATTCTATCAGGCAGGCAAATACCAAGCATTGCTCTTTGTCAAACTTGAACCTTCTTATGAGACCCTTAGCCTTGCGCTAGCTCACCCAGGTTTATATTATCCAGTAACATACTTATGTGCAAAATAGCTAACAATTTTAATCAAAATTCTGGGACTTCTTCGCGGCACTCGACCACCATTGCTCCGATGCAAACTCTAACAAAATATAATTTACAGTTGCTTAACATAATACTTACCATATGAACGAACCGTATATGCCTAAATCACTACCTATACTGCATATTACTTTACTACTATACTGTCTATTGAGCAGAGGGCTTCAAAAGAGCACGGGGAGCCTGAAGCGCCAACGATAAGGTGCTTTAAAGCGCTTTATTGGACTACGACAATGCATATTCATCAATGGCGGCAGCTATTGGATTTTAAATTTAACTAGCGTCAGCAATTAAAAGGCCACTATGTTGTTTAAAACTTCATTTTGTTTTTTATCGCTGAATAATTTGAATACTGGCCGTTTTTACATGCGTTAACAAAAAGATGAATTTGAGAACAATCCATAGGTATGTGACATTTAGAAGGAAAAAAGACATGTGGCACTCGGAGACTGCCGCGGTAAAGCTATTGCATAGCATTTTTTATCCACTTATGCAATTATAAAACTAAAAAGTATCACCGCTGTGCCGGTTGGAGTGGGGGGTGTTAGGTTATTTTCGTTACGGAATTTCTGGATTCGGTCTCCACGCTCAAGGCCCGCGATAGAAGCTATGCAATAGCTTAATTTTATAATTTTATGTATTTTCTAATTTTGACTTTTGTAATTAAAATTTTCTGTTATTTTGGCAGATATGGTTACCACAGGCAACCATACTGTCAAAATCCTTATTTTCTTCTAAATTCTTATAAATTTCGGAAATTCAAAATTGTTCGATCGTGCCTCGCCCCGAGTGTTAGGTTTTTTTTTCGTTACGGAATTTCTAGATTCGGTCTCCACGCTCAAGGCCCGCGATAGAAGCTATGCAATAGCTTAATAAATAAATGTGGACAGCATCACATAATATTGATCAAATCCCAAACTTAGAAATGATCATTCTATTACGGATGTGATACTAAATTACCTGTTTCTAAAATTGAGTCGGTTTTTATTGTTAATTCTAATAACGTAACTTTCAATCGATAGAAACGGTCATTAACAATTTAGGACAACCCGGATATTATAGTTGTGAGGTGGTCCTCCTACTATGCAAAGGTCCCGGGTTCGATTCTTGGTTGGGCCAGTTTAAAAAAACGATATTTTCTAAATTGGCTTGAGTCTGGAAGCGTTGTGGGCTTATAGTACCTACAGAAGACACGTTAAAGCTCGGTAGTTCGGGATTTATGGATCGATATCAATCGATCGCCTATTACGGAGCTCCTATGTGCACCGTAAGTGCCAGCGCGCGACAGTACGGGCCTGACGAGCCGCCGCGCTCACGTATTTTGTAGTTATTTAAACTAATTAATTAAGTATATCATTATTTTAATAAATTCAAAATCGACGAATATTATGTCTATAAATATTTAGTAGCTTTAAACAAGCATAAAATTTTTTGTTAAAATTTTCATTCCATTTCGAAGAGATGTAGCTTTGTGATATTTTTCTATCGAGCCAAGGTAATCAAATCGTGTAACGGAAAGCAACTGTGACTAGACTAGATTATCAACTAATACATATATTTTTTTCAGACTTTAAAACGCTGTTTTCTAGTTCTCAGATGGGTTTTAAAAACTCAAAAACTTAAGATTCCTTAAGATTCGTTCAAAACAGAGTATCTATTAAGACAATCTTAATGATACATTTAATGTTAGCAAAGACCCCATAACGACTAAACTGGCAATTGTGGATATGTGTGAAACTAAATTTGTTTATGTTAAACGGTTTTTACGAAAACCATGCTGATATTCAGACAATGAGTTTTCAACATGGCCGCTGATAATTAGATTTTTTTTTTTTTTTTTTTTTTAAAGACATGCCTCACTGGGCCACACAGAGCCATCTAGTCCCAAATTAAGGTAGTATTAAGTACCCTGTCGTATGGGGTACTAGACAACCGATAATCTTACTTATATACTTTTTTTTTTGTAAATACATACTTATAATACATAGAAAACACCCAGATCAGTACAAACAGACATGTTCATGCACACAAATATTTGTACTGTGCGGGGATCGAACCCGCGACCCATGGCTCAGAAGCAGCGTTAACTACCGCTGATCCAAATGGTCGTCAAAATAATCACCTCAACCCCCAGGAGGCACTCGGGTGCCACGATAACAATTGATTTCAATTGTGTCTGGAATAACTCACGATCGAGGGAATAAGCAGAAGGAAGAAAATAATCCGATTAATGATGCACTTTCCGACAACATTTTGTGTTTTCCGTTTCACAACTCTGTAATAGACACGATAAAAAAAGATCCTATGGTCTACTCCGCAAAACGATGGCAATATATTGTCTCTGTCTGTCTCTCTCACTCACTATAACATCTTTAGGTTAAAAGGAGACAGTAATAGCCGAATAAATCGATGTTGTCTAGGAGTAGTCCCTTAGCTAGAGATAACTTTTGCGATGTATCAATCTGGCTAGCCGGATGATCCGAACATTTTATACATCAATCTTGTGCCCGGATAACGTACACCCTTTTGCATTTTCGGGTTATTAACTCTAAAAGATTGATTGTGTGAAATTCAGATAAAACTAAATGAAAGGATAAAATCACTAAGAAATTGTGAGAGATATACAGAGTGTAAGTTATACAGAGAGTACTGAGATTTTCTCAATTGATATTGATCTCTACTTGTTGGACTTAAAGTTGAAAATCAATTCAGTGACCTTTAACTTTTTGGATAGGTTGACCTGCCGTTGTCTGTACATTAAAGTCACGTCGAGTAAATATTTTTGTTGCAAACTCGTACCTATGTCAATGACGTTAAGATGCTCCAGTGTATAGACTGATGTGCTATCGTAGCTGTACAGTCAGCTGAAAAAGTACTATATACACTTCTGACTAATGTTGATTCTTAATACAACGACATAAGGTGGGTAAAACCAAAAAGTGTTAACGTACTTTCGCAGCTGACTGTACATAGAAATCGTTGGGGAATACTTGAGTGTCATTATAAAATGTTTGTTTATTTTATCCCTTTCGTAATGTTTTTGTTAACTTTTTATAATTGTTTTCGGAAACAGTTACGTAACCCAATTTTGTATATTTCGGTGGAATAACGATATATTTTATTGATATTTCTCCTACATATAAAGTAGCGAAATTTTTTTCCATTTTCTCCCATGGGTAGGTCTTTTCAAAATATTCATGTCTATAATCACCATTTCTGGATTAATGCACACATATGTTGAACAAAGTTGGAACATTAAGTTGTATACGCTAATTATAGTAGAAATCAAGTGGTATACAAAATCTTACATATAGGAACCATTGGACGGGAAAAGGTGGCACTATTTTATTTTAGGCCGACCCCACACGGCTTAAAGCTCACACTGTGGTGTAGACTAGTGTGTGAACTGGTCTAGTTCGTCAGTTCATCAATGATGAAACTCCCCGCGCCGGGAATCGACCCAAATTGGCATTGATCGCTGCCCATCCGCTAATCCCAGTCGGCTGGTGCTACACAGACACAATTTGCGGCCGCGTCCGACCTCTAATTGCGGCTCGCATTGACGGAGGTCCACGCTTTAATGCCACTACTGCGTGCATTGAATTTCAAGTGTATCTCTATTTTGTTATCATTTTTTCTTTTGGTCAAATCATCATTTAGTAACGGCCTATAAATATCCCACTGCAACTGCAGGGAAAAGGCCCTGTTCATTCAATGCAAGTTACCATACAAGCAAGAATGCAAGTGACGACCATCTGGATCAGCGGTAGTAAACACTGCTTCTGAGCCATGGGTCGCGGGTTCGATCCCCGCACAGTACAAATATTTGTGTGCATGAACATGTCTGTTTGTACTGGTCTGGGTGTTTTCTATGTATTATAAGTATGTATTTACAAAAAAAAAAGTATATAAGTAAGTTTAACGGTTGTCTAGTACCCCATACGACAGGGTACTTAATAGTAGCTTAATTTGGGACTAGATGGCTCTGTGTGGCCCAGTGAGGCATGTCCTAAATATTTATTTATTATTTATTATTAGTTACCACAGCAATGATAGGTACAGGCGTAATCACAACGTTTGCCAAAAGCAAGTTGGTGATCACAGACCCGAGTAATGTTCTAAAATTGTAAACTTCTTGCCTGACTTGGGGATCGAACTTAAGACTCCGAGATCTTGGCCCGGTATTTAAACCACTGGGCCAATGGAACGTTAAATGGGCATCATAAAAGGTGTCTAAGGGTCACGACTTGTTTAATATTATAAATAAACTAATGTTATGTTTCATCTTTGTTACAGGTACGTAATAACTGGAACGATGAACTATACGACCGTAGTATGTATACATAAATGTATAATAGAGGTTGGTACCTATTGTATTTATTTGTCTAGTTAAATAATAACTCAACTAAGCAAATTTAAAAGTATCCGAGACAAAGTTCTTCAAACTTCGTGCTAGTTCCAAGTCAAGAATCTAATATTTTAGTGGCACAACACAGACATGATTACGATTGCCTAAAACTTGATTACTTTTACCTCGTAATATAAGTAAAAAGACAAAAATCATTTCCACGTTATCTCTCCACCGCTGGCCAAACCATAGGGGCAAACTGAGCTCGCTGACCCGCTTGGCGATTCAAAATGCCTTAGTTGGTTGAAAATTACAATATATCTTTCAACCGTCATATATAAGCTGTAAATCCTAAACATAAAATGCGGAGTGTTTTTGTTTCTATGCATTTGCCTTTCAATTGTATATTAGGTATCATATTAAATCTAAAATTTTAGTTATACCACAGATTAAATATTGGGACGCGTATAAGCGCCTCCTGGAACCTATTTGCAAAAATAAAACTGATTTACTGATGATAAACTTGTCTATTCTAGGTTTCTAGGTTAGGTGCTAGGTTTCTACAAACAATTTGATTCTGCCAACGATCCACATCTTATCGAAGTCTAGAAATAGACGTTCCATAATCAACGAAGCCAGTCAGGAACCGAGTCAACGTTATTGAAAGGTGAATCTTTCGGGCACTACGCAGCCAGTGATTTAAACCTCACATAACATAAAATAAATAAATGTAGAAAAAATCACGTACATTTCACTGATCCCAAACAGAGTAAATATATAAAGCACTCGTATTGTACAAATTAGAAACAACGAAGGTACCACGAATCAAAGAAAATGTAGAATAACACTTTTCTACAATCGTCCGGAAATCGAATCCGGGACCTCGGAGCAGGCGACACGCCAACCCGCCACGGAGATTATCAAATAACAACAACGAATAAACATATTTCATTAGCAGAACTCTGCAGTTGTTTACCAAAAAAGTAAGTATAACAACAGGCATACAGTGCCCGGCTTTTTTGAGAACGGCATAACACATGATTTACACTTCGTTAAAACTTAATTCCACAATAAAAAAGTTAATCTTCTGATGGATTAAAGAAACGATCTTAACACTGACATACATACCCAATTATTGTCTGGAAGAAATCGCAATTGGCTATAAGACCGCCCAAGTACATATTTTCGTAATTATTAGCTGTTAAAAAAAATTGTGTGCAATAACGTGTATTCTGTTTATCTATCTACCTACATATTAGGCATAGACTCTCAATATTTAAGCCATTAGATCCAACGTTATCTCTTTTAAATCCGAAACAAATAGTTTATTTTGCGATACAGCTGGTGCTCTGTTTGTGTGGCAATTTCCATTCATATTCGTTGAGCCATTAAACAGAAAGCTTTTGAACAGAGTATAGTATAGCTTATAGTACAGCAAGCTTAAATGTATTATTGAGTAGGTATTAGTTTTTCTCCTGCGGCTCTGATTGCGTGAACTACATGCCTGGCTAATGAAAGCTGAACCCAGGGTTTTTGAAACAGCAACAATGTCATTCAAACTGTAGTTTGTTGAGGATTGATTGATGTTAATACTTGATTTCAGGGGAACGTTTAAATCTACTATTAAAAAAAACATGTAACTACAATGAAGTTATCCTAATTTAACCGTGTAATATCAGTATTTAAACTTAATAAATTATGTCTAAGGTGGGACTCGAACCCGCATCTCCTCGCATGCCGGACGCAGGAACCGCGTTAGCCGTGTAAGTGTGCGTGTAAAAGAATTAAAAGTCAACCGACCCTATAATTATAAAAAGCCAAAAGGCTTAATATTGAAATTAATTAACATTTACCAAAAACAAGAAAACAGGAAAAGTATCAAAATTGTTTATTCCAAATACAGTAAGTGATGCCATATTTAGATTTTTTGTAATTCCCGCCTTTTGCTAGGTTCAGCTTTCGTTGGCCAAACTATATAGGATGAAATTTTAACCACCTTTCAAATGTTAATATATCAATCTACGAGACAAAAAACAAGTGACGTATTTTTTCTTTTGGTACGAGTATAGCCCAGTACAAGAATGTCAAGATAAAGCACTTAGAAAATGTCCGCAAAAAATCTAAAATTTATGACACGGCCGCCTAGTAACACTTTTTTTTTACGCGATTCGCATCTCATTTAGGTATTCATTACGATACTATTCATACGTTTTTGATTATCCCTTTATACCTTATCAGGCCTAGGACCTTAAAAATTGAAAACTATATTGCGAAAAATATTTTCGGGTGAAAGCTTGATTTACATTTTTTACTTCATAAATGGGCTCTAAATACGATACCGAACGCCTATAAAAATTTTGGAAAGTGGTTAAAATTTCACCCTGTATTATAGCACGCGCGGAAGCCTATGCCTGCGCAATGCCAGCAGTGTGATACAAAATAACCTATATCATCAGAACTGGCTCAGAAGTTCCGGCGCGAAAGCGTAACAACATACATATAGACGAAAAGAGTTGCTTTCGCATTTCTAATATTTGTAAGGATGACTCTTCTAGTGTTCAAACAGATAAATATCTGCTTGACTTATGAAATGTTATAATTTTTTTTTCACAAGTATTTTTTTAAGAGACCTACTAAATTAAATTACCTATTTAATATAAAAAACTTGAGAGGTGTCAAGGGACACCCGGATGGAACGAAGTTCCTTTCGATTAATGAGTGAAGGAATTGTAATAAAATTTTATTTTTATTTAAATTTGTTTTTAAATAAATAAACTTTTAAATAAATAAAAAACTTCATTTAACTAAATTTAAACTTTCTATGAGAGAGAGAGAGAGAGAGAAAGACAGACAGAGAAACACGGGCACGCCGCACGGCTTATAACTACGATAGCAAAAAGTGTCAACAACTTTTGGTTTTAATTTTTTCCGTCTAGCCCCCTTTCGTTTCGCAACGCGCGATAAGGAACTTCGTTCCAAGACTTTGTTCCAATATTTAAGTTACTTTGTTTGTAATAAAACATTGTCTGCTTTGATTATAACAAGAGTCCAATAAAATTGTAATCTTTCGAGTTATTTCTAAAAATCTTTTAATTTTACGCTATAATTTACCATGATCACTATTTTGTGATAGGTAATGAATTTGTTTTTACAAATCTGCCAAGAGTTGATATTTTTTTCTATAAGAACTTTTCAGTTTTCTAGGTCCCTTAAAACTTTCAAATTATCAACGATCAATCCTACTTTAGAAAGGGACTTATAGAATATATTTTTGGTACGTCACAAGCTTCCTATAAAACAAGGGAGTTCTACTCTTAATATTCCATTCATATTAATTCTTACAAGATGCCCAACTTCCAACCAATGTAGGTACAATATCAAATTTGTAGGAAAGGTCTCGTTTCAATTCTTGAATAATAAATTTTATTTGAACTGACGAATTTCTCGTAACAAGAAATTACATTGTTGAAATGTAACGAGATACTTTAATGGGTTTTGTATAATGCTCCATGGTTTTCATAGTGAGTAAATATTATACTTTATTTGATATTTTAGCAACTTAATTGCACTTATAATATCAGTATATAAACTTGAAAAATTTTGTCTCAGGCGGGACTCGAACCCGCATCTCCTCGCATGCCGGGCGGGCGCCATACCATTAGGCCACCGAGACACTGCGACACGGCGCGAATTTTTCAAGCATATTCTTACGCTGCAAGTCCCGCCTGAGACAAAATTTTTCAAGTTTATATACTGATATTATGAGTAAATATTAATTTGGTGTTTATATCTAACTAGCTGTTGCCCGCGACTTCGTACGCGTCAATTTCTGTTATTATGATCGCGATAATTTTCGCAACATTTTTCACTGATGCTTTGCTCCTATTGGTTGCAGCGTGATGTTATATAGCCTAAAGCCTTCCACGATGAATGGACTATCCAACACAAAAAGAATTTTTCAATTCGAATCTTTCGAAATTCCTGAGATTAGCGTGTTCAAACAAACAAACAAACAAACAAACAAACTCTTCAGCTTTATAATATTAGTATAGATTATGAAGAAATCAAAACCATTTATGAGGAAATCGTTGAACCAGATATCTATACGATTCCTTAATAAATATGTCAACTGCTTTGGGACTGCAACCTACAATTTAATTAAGATTTGTTTGTTGTACCCAAAAACCTGATGTTATTATTAAGAACCAAATGAGAAAGTCTAGTTAGTAAAAATCCAATGAACCTGAATCCTGCATTTTATAATATTCACTTTACGATAAGTAGATTTGTCTATAGGAAATTAACTTAGAAAGAGCTTACGTTATGACAACTGACGCTTTGCCTTGTTCCTAGCCGGACACTTGACCATGAACCAACATAATATGTCTAATAATATATTTTTTTATATAAAAAAAACAGGCTGTTTCGTATTTGACAGTTAAAAACAATCATATGGTTATCAGACCGCATTGTGAAATGAAACTCTTGCAATAATAGCTCTTTCAGGGTTACATTTCATATAAAAGTTTGTCGAACTTTTTGCCCCAAAGTTGGGCAGCCGAGGAATGTTTTTGATTCTGTTTGTTTCGTTCCAACTGCGATGATTTGTTTTACGTGATTGAATTGTTTATTTTTTGAGCGATTTCAGTGTTTTTCTTTTGGTGTTTGATTGCTTTAAACTGAATGTTGCCTGACCCGGGGATTGTACCCAGGACCTACAGAAATATTTCAAAAACGATGCTTGCATGCTTGTCGTTAAATAATCATGACTTCTTTTATAAGTATTATAATTCCATGCAGCTTAAATTTTTTACACTTTCCTAATGAACCTTTCGTTTAAATCATAATCAGATTTTTATTTGGGCACAAAAATGGGAAGAAAAAGAACAAATACCAATCACTGAATAATTAAGTAAAACCTTTAACTGGATTTCTCAAAATCCCTTTTAAAAGGGTCGAATCAAACGGTAAAACGAATTTTATCATAATTCGCGAAAAAGAAATCCTAGCTGTTGGCCGCGACTTCAGACGCGTGAAATTTTGAATTTAAAACTATGCAATAGAATTATCCGACGGGAACCACATCTTTTCCCAGGATAAGTTATACAGGATAAGCCTATACGTTATTACAGCTAATAAAGGAACACTGTGCCAAATTTCATTCAGATCCGTTGAGTCGTTTGGGCGTGAAAGAGCAACAAACATCCAGACATCCAAACTCACAATATTTCACGTTAATAATATTACTTAGAATTAGGATCTATCTTTTAGATAGGCCTGTGTGTCCAGCTGTGGACTCATTCAAGCTGATAATGATGATGATGATGATGATGATGGTAATCGTTTGTTAATTGGATGATGATAAAGCTGAAATAACTCAAATGATGCTTTGTCTACACCAATTGAGTGTATACGGTATGGTTAGAAGATGAATGAGAAAACACATGATATTTCATTAGGCATTTATTTCGGTAGTCCTTTAGAGTGAGCATGCACAAAATATGTTTATTGTTCGGAATAAACCAAAATATTATGTAAAATAAACGAAAGCTTCAATTTATATGTTTATGAGCTCTGTTTCTAACACTATTTGTTGCACATAGGTTGTAAAACTATAAAGCTTACTTATCCTGCAATTTCCTCATACGTTTTCACAAACGCGTCTTGTTTTAAAACAGCATGACACCTACAATGTTAACCCCACAAAGCGGAGTTTAATTGCCACTTTGCGCCCTAACCCCATCTCTGCTGTCGCGTAAAAACTTCACAAAATTGCAAGAAAGTCCGACTCTCGGAAAATATGAAAATGATTCCGAACGCCGGCGTTGCGTCATTAAGCGAATTTATGTTTTGCTCGGCTGAGTGTACTTGGGCAGTCGGCACAAGTTGTTGCTAAGTGCCATAAAGCTTAAGCACTTCGCATTGTTGCCGCTGGCGGCGCTGCTGTGCTGATATATAAAGTTGCCAACATCGTTCCATCAGTCATACGTTACGGCCAATAATGGAAGGCCTCACTCTATATGGATTTACATTACACGTGTTTTTCGAAAAGCAAGACTGTTAGGTTCACGTTAAAAAGTTTTCGTCGTTGTGTGTTACATAAACAAAAAGTAACGATTGCAGAAACTGAAGACCGATGCCCGTTAACTGTAATGATATTGTGGTTGGCTATCATTTGTATCGTTCATAATTAATGATTGATACAATTTACGAATAAACACTTTAAAGAGCGTAAGGCGACGCCACATGAAAGGCAACCCAAAGGCCCCAATCGCTAGTGAATTTGCCACTAGAGGCGCTAGTGTCGTGTGAGGTCCAATATCATTCACTTTGTACTGGTTTTAGCGGAATTAAGAAATAGCGGCCTCAAGAGCAACTATTTCAGAAGTTAGTTTGTTGATATAAAGATAGTTATTTATAAACAATATAACCTTAATTAGATTCAAGATATAACACTTTGTTTCGGCGCCAATCGCCTTTGACAGCTATACCTCCGGACCTCAGTCTACAGTGGCGCCAACTGGTGAGCAAAGAAACGGTAGTCCCCATTGTACGCTCATATCAAGTTGACTTTTCTTTCATTGTCTTAAATGACAGTAAACCATGTCAAAATGACGTAAATGTTTAAAGTAGTGTTGTTCCTTCGTTTGTATATAATGCAACCGTAAACAACTAAAGCACAGCACGTCTTGGCCACTCTGTTACATGTCTACCAACTACACCATAAGTTCGCAGCAAATTCAATTCTGCACCGAAGTGAAGTTTTCCATCGGAACTCTAAACGCCATTAAACTAAAGTGCACACTTCAATTCTCACTTCAGCTAGTTTGGCCCCGCTTTCTTGTACTGCGAGTTTCTAATTTTGTCTCTTTTAAACGCCTTTTAGTTTGAAGTTGGCCGATATTGGCATGCTATTGGCGATTCGTAGCGAAATGTTAAATACCTACATTTAAAAGATATTGTGTCATATATTAGATTTAAGACTATGATCACGGTTGATAAGACATTATAGAAGTGTTTGTTTGTGTATTCATAGAAACACAAGATATTTAAAATACAATTATATAGATAAAGTTTTCGAATGCCTGGGATTCGAACTTTAACCTTTCACTTGAAGGGCGACTGTTCTAATTATTGAGATACTTAAGAATTTATGTAAACAAATTACCACAAGTAATTTATTTTAATGAAACAGTTGTAAAACGATTGGGATATTTCTTATAACCCTGATATATTTGTCACATGTTTTGTATGAAATAGATTTCGTTTTAGTAACGTATTTTATAGTTAAATACTAGGTAGTACGGTTGTTTATAGGTATTATTTATATGTATGTACGCAAGTTCGATCCCCGCACAGTACAAATATTTGTGTGCATGAACATGTCTGTAAGTACTGGTCTGTTTTCTATATATTATAAGTATGTATTTACAAAAAAAAAGTATATACGTAAGTTTATCGGTTGTCTAGTACCCCATACGACAGGGTACTTAATAGTGCCTTAATTTGGGACTAGATGGCTCTGTGTGGCCCAGTGAGGCATGTCTTAAAATATTAATATGTCAATATTAAGATTATAAAAATCATAATCAGCATTAAACCTATTCTTAGTACAGTCACGTTAGTCTACACGTAAATGTCATACCTATTTGACCAATATTTCTTTTACCCTAAGTACCGACGTCAAGTAAATACACCGTGATTTTTGAACCGCATGAAAAGCGAAGCTCACATTATGTAACCATTATGTATTACATCATGGCAGTGTTACTTATTTTAGTTAACAAAAATTATTATAGAAAAACATCAAATATTGATTCAGACTTTTATGTTTTTCTAAGACTTAATTATTCAATTAGGTTATACCGAAAAAATTTTGAAATTGCACTGTGTATACCGTGCAATTTCAAAATTTTTTTCGGTTCGGTAACAATCATTTCAAGTTATCTGGTAGTAAGTAAGCTCATTAACATCTCTTGACTGAAATAATTAATAACACCAGCCTATATCAATCTACTGCTGAGCAGGGTCTTGTCGAAAAGGAGGATATAATTGCCATAATTGGCAGATGGGTTGGCGAACAATTATGTTTGGTCAACAAAGAGAAAACGACAATCCTTTTTAGCAGTACTCCTTTGTTCACACCTCTCACGACACCCAAAGGAAGTGGAGTTTGACGACCTCCGTGGCGGAGTGGCGTACACACCGGTTTTCAAGGTGTCGCTTGGTCCGAGGTTCCGGGTTCGATTCCCGGACGGGTCAATGTAGAAAAAATGTGTTTTTCTACATTTTCTTGGGCCTGGGTGTTTGTGGTACCTTCGTTGTCTCTGGTTTCCAAAATACGAATGCTTTAAATAGTTATTCAAATTGGGATCAGAACAATGTATGTGATGTTGTCCACATTTATTTATTATTATTATTATTTTTATGTGACTATACAAAGATACACATAAATTTTGAATATATATACTTATTCTGGCAACCTATTAACTTAACTTGCCCTGAGCTTAATTACGTCCTAGCTAAATGTCAAAGAAGAGACAAACTGAAATCTACTAAGTCAGTTCAAAGGTTAATCTAAGCTCTTGGGTGGCGTTTATGTTATGCAAATTAATTTACATAATTGTGAACTTACCACGCGTCTCATTTAAGAGCTATTCAAAAACTTCTTAACTCCATTACAGAGCTGCAAACAAGAATGTAAATAGTATTTGCGTAGTGGCTGCTAGTAGGTTGATCTGACGAAGTTTGGTCCTTGACAAGCGAACGAGAAAAATATTTAAGGAATTTTAATAAGAATTAGCTATAATGTAAGGTTTACATTCGAAACAAAAATGTATTCTAAATTAACCTCAAGAGAATTAAACCTAAATATTCGATTACTTCATAGATAGGCTGTTGGTAAATAATATTAAAAGCCAAAATTTTAATGTCACTTTCATCAAAATTATTTAAATATACCTAAGTTTATTTTAAAGGAGTACAAAAATTTATATTTGATTATAGAGATGCTGTTAAGAAAGTGTTATTTATTGCATACAATTTGAAAGTTTTATTAGTTTTAGGGTATAATAGGACTGGCATACCTTAGTAAAAAGTGAAAAAAATAGATAAATATGTGTTAACCTTTAAAGAGTAATGTTAAAAAAATATGGTTCTTGTATTCCTTAATTATTGCATGCAATTTATAATTTGGCAAAACATTCATGTTCTTCAATTTCTATAACATCTATACCATATACCGTGTTTTATGCAATTTGTATAAATCTAAATCAAAATCTATAACTTATGAACTGCACCAATACCAGCATCCGAAGCATAATATTTCGCTCATCGTAAGCGTCGTCACCTAATGAAACACAAACAGCCTCGCTATAATTACTCGCAAACTCATTTACAACTCGTGTTTAGTCCAAACACTGCTTTTGAATACACAACCAGTTTGAGAACCAGAAGATTACGGTAGCTCAGGGTACACTCGACTCACAGCTTCGAGGGTTCAAATGCATATTATTTACTTAAAACGTGAAATACATATTTTATTAAAATTAAAGATCTATATAATGATTTGTATCATATTCACTAAGAGCGTCGATTAATGCTTGGAATGATATTGTCTTATATCTTTTACTTCTTCATAAATAACAACCGATTACCGAAATCTTTAGAATGGCCATTACTCAAGACAAAGTAGTAATTTTTATAAAAAATACCAATTCAATTACAGAAATAATACTTAATCAATACCAAGTCAGTGTTTTTTTTAAAGTAGTAAGGAGTAGTGCTAGACATTTTTTAGGTTACGGGGTGTCTGTCTACCATGCGGCCTTGTTTTATTTGAGTTTTCGATATTACTTCTGTGATCATAGTCCTCGCAATAGTGCCGTAAAATCTAGTCAGCAATCATAGTCTAGGCAGTCATAGTCTATCTTATAGTAAAGAGTATATGAATACCTCCTTGGTGGCGTAGTTCGTTAGCACATCGGTTATCAAAGTGTAGCCAGCTGTGAGGTCTCGAGTTCGATAACCGGATAAAAAACAAATTTTCCACATTGTAACGGGTCTGGGCGTTAGGACCCTTCGATGTTACTGATTTTAGCCAAACATGTGCTCTGATAGTTATTTATTACTAGCTGATGCCTGCGACTTCGTCCGCGTCAATTTCTGTTATTATAATCGCCATTACTTTTGCAACATTTTTCACTGTTTCTTCACTCCTATTGGTTACAGCGTGATGTTTTATAGCCTAAAGCCTTCCTCGATAAATTGACTATCCAACGCAAAAATATTTTTTCAATTCGAACCAGTACTTCCTGAGATTAGCGCGTTCAAACAAACAAACTCTTCAGCTTTATGTTTAGTATATAGATGGAATCAAAACCTATGTGACAGATGATGGAAGCACATATCCTACTTTTTATCCCAGTAATAAGTACCGCCCCGTGTAATAGCTTCTTCACCTGTAAGAAGTCGTGGGAAATAGCGGGTATGAAATAAATATGAATTGAAATTCAGTTCACCAGTACAGGTATATTTAAATATGAGGAAACTAATATTTTGCTCTTTAAAACGAGCTTACACAATTATGAATTCAAACGCATGCGGGAGTTTCCGACGTGGAAATAAACAAGAGAGTTTTTTTTTATGTTACATCATAAAAGGAAAATGTGTTGAAATATCTCTTTGAGAAATCAGGAACGTAAATGCTATTGGAAGTTTATTCAGGCATTTATAATGAAATGATTCTCGAATAAACTTTATTTCGATTTGTCGTGATATTTAGTGAGTGTTGATATTGTAGCAATTTCATTTTACGTGGTATAGAGTTACCAATATTTACCCTATGATTGCAGATGCTCTTTGAACCGACTTTATAATGTTTCATGCACCTACAGACATTATAATTATCATATATTTTTTATTAAAATTTATAAATGAGAATAAAATCATATACCTACATTATTGTTATCAAAAAGTAACTATTGAATTTTGTTTTTTTCCCATACAATTGCCGAATATTTTCATTGTTTTTAAATTAAAAGTAGATATTTCAAACTGAATAATATGAAACGAGACAATTTAATATTGTGGTATAAAGGGTGTTGTATAATAATTCGAGTTAAGTGCTCCACTGACTGTCAGAATTTAACATCACAAACTAAAATGGTTGTTCCAAGTTATCAAAGCGACCGCGGACTCATTTCCATAATGTTTGAACTTGAATAATATGACATATCCATTTGGATATACAATAAATCACATTTACGCTTGTTCTGTTTTGTATTACAGCCTAAAAAGATCAGTCATATTAAAATCGTTTATAGAATATACATGTTTCAAGTTTTTTTAATAATAAATGGGCTTGCTCTTGACTACATACTTGACTCTACGGTTAAGAAGAAGCCTAAGATCCGAGTTCACCAATTCTTGAACAGCCAGTAAACATAGATTGACGATTAATTTGACACAATTCCCATACAAAATATGTCAAATAGTATTTTAAACGCTGTTTAAAACTTAAACGTCTGTAGTGAACTCTACCCTAAGGTAGAGCGAGCTTACCCAGAAAGTGGCACTGGTTCTCCCACACACCAGCAGAACACAGAAAAACTGTTTGGCGCTGGACTCCGGTAGGAGGGTGGTAGCATCCAGGCAGCCTCTTGCGAAGCCTACCACCGCAGAAGGATCTGTTAGACGACATCATTGGTTTGAAAACCAAAGATGCCGTTGCCCAGGGTGGACCCCTAGGAAGTAGATCTCACTACCCCAAGATTCATGTGAACAATTCAATATCTAATGTCAATCAATTTCGGTGACTTCTGTGGCAGAGTGTGAACACACCGGTTTTCAACGTGTCGCTTGCTCAGAGATCCCAGGCGGACAATGTAATAAAAAAGTGTTTTTTCTATATATTTCGGGTCTGAGTGTTTGTGGTACTTTCGCTGTTTCTGATTACCACTATACTCACTTTGGGATCAAAACAATGTAGGTACCTACTATGAGATGCTGTCCACGTTTATTTATTGCTCTTTGTGAAACTTTGAATTTAGTGGATGAAGAGTAATAGATAGAGTAGTAAATAAAAGTATAAAAGGAAAGTCTCAGTAAACAATGACGTCGAGTTACCATACTCAGATGTCTATTTCTTGCTATATAAACTCTTGTTTAAAAAGTAGTAGAAATTAATCCAGATTGAAGCTAAAGATAAGATTAGATTAGATTAGATTATACTCTTTATTGCACACCACAGAAGAAATAAATTTACAGGAAATGTTACAGAAAGATGTACAACTTCGGCGGTCTTATCGCCTGTAGCGATTTCTTCCAGACAACCTTTAGATGCAGGATAGGTACTACAAAGAAAGGGGAAGGTGCACAGAGTACTTTATGTAAAAATAATCAAACATAACAAAACAAATTAACTTAAAAAACTTAATTTCTACATAAACATACATAAACACATTTCAAAATATAAACCTAAACACAACAGTACATTAATACCTATAAGGTAAGGTGTTATTTTAATAGAATTTGAATAGTTTTTTAATGTTGGCTAAAATCTAATGGTATTAAATAGAACATTTCGAGCAATCTTTTTAATTTACAAGGATCAAACTGTTATCTCAGAGCTACACTACGTAAAGATAGCACATCTACAGAAAAGTTTTAGAAAAGCAAAGACACAAAGGCGAAGTTATTGCAAACAATGATCGCGGACGCTCTTTGAGGTCGGAGATAAAAGGCGAAACAAATATTGTTTAAGAAATGGACTGATGGATTTTTAAATTAACGATTCTAAGAACAAGTTTCATTGTAATATAGCGATGGAAGTCTTTTAACAGTGCTAATGCTGATCATAGCGTTTCATGTGTAACATTGTTTTAAATACGTTATACGTTGCAATATATACTGATTTCAACTGTCATGGCTATCACTAGAGTTTATTGATAATTATTGATTCTCAGTTTATACCATGCAACTTGTTTTTTACGAGTTTCTGATATCTTGCAAACGCCATGAGCGAAGAACTCATGTTTTGCGTGTTCAAAACTATTTTAAATGTCATTTGGTATCGTTTAGTTTACTCATGTTTGTTAGATGTCAGTAGAGTATTTATTTATTGAACTTAAATTCATGGTGATTACTCTGAAAATTATATCCAACAACACCAAACATGATGGTAATTAGATGAAATACGGACGGCCTCTTAATTCAACTTTCCCACATTAAGACTACAATTTGCAAAAGCTTTTTTTACAATCAACATCCAGCACTATTACACCATACAGTATTTGAGGTAATGCACATATTTTATCTCCATCCCTTTTTATTCCGAAAAAACGCTTCTTTTGTGCGAGCCGTCAATTGAAATGTCAATATTAAGATTACAAAAATCATAATCAGCATTAAACCTATTCTTAGTACAGTCACGTTAATCTAAACGTAAATGTCATACGTATTTGACCAATATTTCTTTTACCCTAAGCTGCACCTACGTCAAGTATACACCGTGATTTTTGAACCACATGAAAAACGAAGCTCACATTATGTAACCATTATGTATTACATCATGGCAGTGTTACTTATTTTAGTTAACAAAAATTATTATAGAAAAACATCAAATATTGATTCAGACTTTTATGTTTTTCTAAGATAATTCAATTATTTATATAGAAAAAAAAATTGAAATTGCACGGTGTATAACGGTGTAATCATTTGCCGTTATCTGGTAGTAAGTGGGCTCATTAAAACATCTCTTGGCTGAAATAATTAATAACACCAGCCTATATCAATCCACTGCTGGGCAGGGTCTTGTCGAAAAGGAGGATATAATTGCAATGATTGGCAGGTGCGTTGGCGAACAATTATGTTTGGTCAATAAAGAGAAAACGCCAATTCTTTCTAGCAGTTCCTTCCTCCTTTGTTCACCTCTCACGACACCCAAAGGAAGTGGAGTTTTATTTTTATGTGACTATACAAAGATACACACACAGAGAAATGTTGAATATATGTAAATACTTATTCTGGCAACCTATTAACTTTACTTGCCCTGAGCTTAATTACGTCCTAGCTAAATGTCAAAGAAGAGACAAACTGAAATCTACTAAGTCAGTTCAAAGGTTAATCTAAGCTCTTGGGTGGCGTTTATGTTATGCAAATTAATTTACATAATTGTGAACTTACCACGCGTCTCATTTAAGAGCTATTCAAAAACTTCTTAACTCCATTACAGAGCTGCAAACAAGAATGTAAATAGTATTTGCGTAGTGGCTGCTAGTAGGTTGATCTGACGAAGTTTGGTCCTTGACAAGCGAACGAGAAAAATATTTAAGGAATTTTAATAAGAATTAGCTATAATGTAAGGTTTACATTCGAAACAAAAATGTATTCTAAATTAACCTCAAGAGAATCAAACCTAAATATTCGATTACTTCATAGATAGGCTGTTGGTAAATAATATTAAAAGCCAAAATTGTAATGTCATTTTCATCAAAATTATTTAAATATACCTAAGTTTATTTTAAAGGAGTACAAAAATTTATATTTGATTATAGAGATGCTGTTAAGAAAGTCTTATTTATTGCATACAATTTGAAAGTTTTATTAGTTTTAGGGTATAATAGGACTGGCATACCTTAGTAAAAAGTGAAAAAAATAGATAAATATGTGTTAACCTTTAAAGAGTAATGTTAAAAAAATATGGTTCTTGTATTCCTTAATTATTGCATGCAATTTATAATTTGGCAAAACATTCATGTTCTTCAATTTCTATAACATCTATACCATATACCGTGTTTTATGCAATTTGTATAAATCTAAATCAAAATCTATAACTTATGAACTGCACCAATAACAGCATCCGAAGCATAATATTTCGCTCATCGTAAGCGTCGTCACCTAATGAAACACAAACAGCCTCGCTATAATTACTCGCAAACTCATTTACAACTCGTGTTTAGTCCAAACACTGCTTTTGAATACACAACCAGTTTGAGAACCAGAAGATTACGGTAGCTCAGGGTACACTCGACTCACAGCTTCGAGGGTTCAAATGCATATTATTTACTTAAAACGTGAAATACATATTTTATTAAAATTAAAGATCGATATAATGATTTGTATCATATTCACTAAGAGCGTCGATTAATGCTTGGAATGATATTGTCTTACATCTTCTACTTCTTCATAAATAACAACCGATTACCGAAATCTTTAGAATGGCCATTACTCAAGACAAAGTGGTAATTTTTATAAAAAATACCAATTCAATAACAGAAATAATACTTAATCAATTCCAAGTCAGTGTTTTTTTTAAAAGTAGTAAGTCTGTCTACCATGCGTCCTTGTTTTATTTGAGTTTTCGATATTACTTCTGTGATCATAGCCCTCGCAATATTGCCGTAAAATTTGGTCAGCAATCATAGTCTAGGCAGTCATAGTCTATCTTATAGTAAAGAGTATATGAATACCTACTTGGTGGCGTAGTTCGTTAGCACATCGGTTATCAAAGTGTCGCCAGCTGTGAGGTCTCGAGTTCGATTACCGGATAAAAAACGAATTTTCCACATTGTAACGGGTCTGGGCGTTAGGACCCTTCGATGTTACTGATTTTAGCCAAACATGTGCTCTGATAGTTATTTATTACTAGCTGTTGCCTGCGACTTCGTCCGCGTCAATTTCTGTTATTATGATCGCCATTACTTTTGCAACATTTATCACTGTTTCGTCACTCCTATTGGTTACAGCGTGATATTTTATAGCATAAAGCCTTTCTCGATAAATTGACTATCCAACACAAAAATATTTTTTCAATTCGAACCAGTACTTCCTGAGATTAGCGCGTTCAAACAAACAAACTCTTCAGCTTTATGTTTAGTATATAGATGGAATCAAAACCTATGTGACAGATGATGGAAGCACATATTCTACTTTTTATCCCAGGAATAAGTACCGCCCCGTGTAATAGCTTCTTCACCTGTAAGAAGTCGTGGGAAATAGCGGATATGAAATAAATATGAATTGAAATTCAGTTCACCAGTACAGGTATATTTAAATATGAGGAAACTAATATTTTGCTCTTTAAAACGAGCTTACACAATTATGAATTCAAACGCATGCGGGAGTTTCCGACGTGGAAATAAACAAGAGAGTTTTTTTTATGTTACATCATAAAAGGAAAATGTGTTGAAATATCTCTTTGAGAAATCAGGAACGTAAATGCTATTGGAAGTTTATTCAGGCATTTATAATGAAATGATTCTCGAATAAACTTTATTTCGATTTGTCGTGATATTGAGTGAGTGTTGATATTGTAGCAATAATATATTCAAAAATTACGACATTGGCCACTCTCCAGAAATAATGTTCATTTTACGTGGTATAGAGTTACCAATATTTACCCTATTATTGCAGATGCTCTTTGAACCGACTTTATAATGTTTCATGCACCTACAGACATCATAATTATCATATATTTTTTATTAAAATTTATAAATGAGAATAAAATCATATACCTACATTATTGTTATCACAAAGTAACTATTGAATTTTGTTTTTTTCCCATACAATTGCCGAATATTTTCATTGTTTTTAAATTAAAAGTAGATATTTCAAACTGAATAATATGAAACGAGACAATTTAATATTGTGGTATAAAGGGTGTTGTATAATAATCGAGTTAAGTGCTCCACTGACTGTCAGAATTTAACATCACAAACTAAAATGGTTGTTTCAAGTTATCAAAGCGACCGCGGACTCATTTCCATAATGTTTGAACTTGAATAATATGACATATCCATTTGGATATACAATAAATCACATTTACGCTTGTTCTGGCTTGTATTACAGCCTAAAAAGATCAGTCATATTAAAATCGTTTATAGGATAGGAAAGTTTTTTTTAAATAATAAATGGGCTTGCTCTTGACTACATACTTAACTCTACGGTTAAAAAGAAGCCTAAGGTGGAGCGAGCTTATCCAGAAAAAGACACTGGTTCTCCCACACACCAGCAGAACACAGAAAAACTGTTTGGCGCTGGACTCCGGTAGGAGGGTGGTAGCATCCAGGCAGCCTCTTGCGAAGCCTACCACCGCAGAAGGATCTGTTAGACGTCATCATTGGTTTGAAAACCAAAGATGCCGTTGCCCAGGGTGGACCACTAGGAGGTAGACCACCCCAAGATTCATCTGAACAATTCAATATCTAATTAATGTCAATCAATTTCGGTGACTTCTGTGGCAGAGTGTGAACACACCGGTTTTCAACGTGTCGCTTGCTCAGAGATCCCAGGCGGACAATGTAATAAAAAAGTGTTTTTTCTATATATTTCGGGTCTGGGTGTTTGTGGTACTTTCGCTGTTTCTGATTACCACTATACTCACTTTGGGATCAAAACAATGTAGGTACCTACTATGAGATGCTGTCCACGTTTATTTATTGCTCTTTGTGAAACTTAGAAATTAGTGGATAAAGAGTAATAGATAGAGTGGTAGATAAAAGTATAAAAGGAAAGTATCAGTAAACAATGACGTTGAGTTACCATACTCAGATGTCTATTTCTTGCTATATAAACTCTTGTTTAAAAAATAGTAGAAATTAATCCAGATTGAAGCTAAAGATAAGATTAGATTAGATTAGATTATACTCTTTATTGCACACCACAGAAGAAATAAATTTACAGGAAATGTTACAGAAAGATGTACAACTTCGGCGGTCTTATCGCCTGTAGCGATTTCTTCCAGACAACCTTTAGATGCAGGATAGGTACTACAAAGAAAGGGGAAGGTGCACAGAGTACTTTATGTAAAAATAATCAAACATAACAAAACAAATTAACTTAAAAAACTTAATTTCTACATAAACATGCATAAACATATTTCAAAATATAAACCTAAACACAACAGTACATAAATACCTATAAGGTAAGGTGTTATTTTAATAGAATTTGAATAGTTTTTTAATGTTGGCTAAAATCTAATGGTATTAAATAGAACATTTCGAGCAATCTTTTTAATTTACAAAGATCAAACTGTTATCTCAGAGCTACACTACGTAAAGATAGCACATCTACAGAAAAGTTTTAGAAAAGCAAAGACACAAAGGCGAAGTTATTGCAAACAATGATCGCGGACGCTCTTTGAGGTCGGAGATAAAAGGCGAAACAAATATTGTTTAAGAAATGGACTGATGGATTTTTAAATTAACGATTCTAAGAACAAGTTTCATTGTGATATAGCGATGGAAGTCTTTTAACAGTGCTAATGCTGATCATAGCGTTTCATGTGTAACATTGTTTTAAATACGTTATGCGTTGCAATATATACTGATTTCAACTTTCATGGCTATCACTAGAGTTTATTGATAATTATTGATTCTCAGTTTATACCATGCAACTTGTTTTTTACGAGTTTCTGATATTTTGCAAACGCCATGAGCGAAGAACTCATGTTTTGCGTGTTCAAAACTATTTTAAATGTCATTTGGTATCGTTTAGTTTACTCATGTTTGTTAGATGTCAGTAGAGTATTTATTTATTGAACTTAAATTCATGGTGATTACTCTGAAAATTATATCCAACAACACCAAACATGATGGTAATTAGATGAAATACGGACGGCCTCTTAATTCAACTTTCCCACATTAAGACTACAATTTGCAAAAGCTTTTTTTACAATCAACATCCAGCACTATTACACCATACAGTATTTGAGGTAATGCACATATTTTATCTCCATCCCTTTTTATTCCGAAAAAACGCTTCTTTTGTGCGAGCCGTCAATTGAAACGAACGCGCTCTCAAAATCCAATTTAGCTCTGCTTTGTGAATGTAAATTACAATCACAACCTCTCCCGTACATGTGGCTAGTACATGGATGTGTAACACACGATAAAGTTACATAAGGATTAGACCTAGCAAACAATTTTCAACGATTCAATCAATTGAAATTTGTAGGCGGCCCTTGGTGTCAAAAGGTTTATACATTGTGACTTTAAAATATTGCAAATTGATAAAAAAACAAAGTTGAAACTAGTTCAGTGATAAGCCATCCAAGCCGCTGCTTCTGAGCCATCGTTTGTGGGTTTGATCCTCGCACAGTATAAATATTTGTGGGCGTAAACATATCTTGTGACCAATTATTAGACGCGCAATGAACAACTCCATCTAAAGGCATTAAAATGTGAAATCCGCCAATTTTTGACTTGAGCGATGTTGTAAGCTAAGGGACGATATCTATTAGGTATGTACTCTTCTGGGTGTTTTCTATGTATAATTAGATAATTTTTTTTTAAAAACAGTACTCAAATAAGTTTATCGGTTATCTAGCTAGTACCCATAGTATAAGCTTAGTAGTAGCTTGATATGGGACTAGATGGCTATGTGGCATGTCTTAAAATAATATATTATTTATTTATTTATTTATTTATTTATGTATTGCATTTTGTTTACAAAATAAGTGTAACAAAACCCTGTAAGGGTATAAGCAAACAACCTTAAATTAGTTTTAAAACAAGCTTAGACAAAGTTTCAACATTGGCCAGATAAACAGACATAGTACACCTATGTACACATGTGTTTAAAGGTGAGTTAGTTAGTACATACAATTATTAGCCACTTGTTAGATAGTTAGATTATATACATACAATTATATACATACAATTATTAGCCACTTGTTAGATAGTTAGTTAGATTATACATATCTACTATCTAGACATTATATTGTGTAGGTTAGTACGATAAACTATAAATAGATGTGTTAGTTTTCGGATACTGTTACTGTTTAAATCTTAGTTACCTACTTACTTATGTGATTTTGTAAATTTATCTGTCATGTATTCTTCAACGTTATAGTAACATTTTCCTATGAGGATAGATTTCAATTTGGATTTAAAGATTTTGATAGTGGATTCAGTTTTTAATATAATTGGTAGTTTATTGTATATTTGTATGCAACGGTACTCTGGGCCTTTTCTAAACATTTCAATTCTAGGAACTGGTAGGGATAAGTTGTTTTTGCGGCGTATGTTTGTATCATGTTGGAATAAGTGGAGGTTGTTTTTTACAAATAAACATGTCTCCAGAATGTACAAGGAAGGGAGGGTAAGAACACGCTCTTTAATAAAATGCTGCTTACAACTGTCTCTCCTTGTGATGTTCGCAATAATGCGCAAACATTTCTTTTGGGCAATGAAGAGATCTTTGGCGTCGACGCTGTCTCCCCACATGACAATGGCATATCGCAACCAGGCGTAGGCATAGGCGTAGTAGGCTGTCAGGGCGCACTCTTTGCTTGTGCTTGATTTTAGGATGCTTAATGCGTACAGGAATTGTGATAATTTTGATTTCGTTATTTCAATATGCTTTTTCCAGTTCAGGTGAGTGTCTAGGGTAAGACCTAACAATTTGAAATCACTAACCTCTTCGATGCTAATGCTGTTTTTCACTGTTTTTAAATCTGTAAGTTGCTTTTGGTAAGGTTTGAATTGGATCATTTTAGTTTTTTGGTTGTTTATTTTTAAGTTATGCTCCTGGAGCCAAAGTTTTATGCTGTTAAAGGTATCAGTGATAAGATTATGGTGAAATACATCGGTTTTTGGTATTTTGAAAAGGAGGGAAATATCATCAGCGAATAAAAGACATAGCGAGTTGCATATCTTGGGCAGGTCGTTGATATAAATTAGAAAGAGGATGCATCCAAGCACGCTGCCTTGAGGTATAGACCAGTTTGTGGTAAGGAAATCCGAGCGTACGCTCTGCAACTCACCGGTGTCTGTATCAAAATGATCTACTTGAACGCATTGACTTCTGTTGCTTAAGTAAGATTTTAACCAGTCGTATGCCTGCCCTCGAATACCAACGCCGTTAAGTTTATTAAGTAAGATAGAGTGTGACACCATATCATAAGCTTTTGTCATGTCTAGTAATACACCGACCGCGTAGTGTTTATCACGAATGTGGTTGAGGATTTCTTGGATGTATTTGTAGATTGCTAGAGAAGTAGATCTTTTTTTGCGAAAGCCATATTGGTTGTTATCAAGAATCTCATATTTGGCCATGAATTTGGAGATACGATTAGCGATAGCTTTTTCGAAGATTTTGGAGAACGTTGGAAGTACTGAAATTGGGCGGTAGTGACTTGTATCTACAGAATTGCCGCCTTTTTTAAGAATGGGCTTAATTATTGCTTTTTTTAGACGATCGGGGAATGTACTTTCAGTAAAAGATTGGTTGATGAGGGTGGTAAGTGGGGGGGTCAGCTCATCTGCGCAAGATTTTAAAAGTGTAGAGGGAATGTTATCAATGCCGCAGCTATGTTTGTTAGGGATTTTCTTTATTATATTAAACACTTCAGTTTCGGATACAGGATGTAGGAACATGGAGTTAATAGCTGGTGAGTGTACTGGTCGCCCAATAGGTCTAAGAGAATTTTTTTGTGGATCAAGTGGTTGTTGTTGTGGTTGACCGACTGACGCGAAATACTGGTTAAATGTATTAGCGGCAGTGACTGGGGTTTGAATAATTTTCTGATCAAGTGATTTAATTTTAATGCTACCCATTTGTGTCTTTTTCTGATTTGAAGTTACCCGATTGATGACTTCCCACATTTTTTTAGTTTTATTATTTGCTTTATTCATTTCCTTCATATAGTCGAGTTTTTTAGATGATTTTATGCATTTCCTTAAAGTTTTGGAGTATACAGCATAGTGTTTTTTTAGATTTGTATTTTTTGTCTGGTTAACCATTATTTTTAAATGTCGTTTATGTTTGCAGGAAGTTTTGATGCCGTGTGTTAGCCAAGTTTTGCTCTTTCTCTTAATTTTTATTCGTTTTAGTGGGAAAGTACAATCTAGAACCTGCTTAATTTTTTCATCAAATATATCATAGTTGAGGTTAATATTATAATTTGGCTGTAGAATGTTTTCCCAGTTAATTTTTTCTAATTCTAACTTAAAGGCGTCGATGTTTTTTAAGTTATTTAAGCAACGTATTGTTTTAAAATACGTAATAGACGGTTTGTGTGTAGTATGCAGTGGTTGTTTTAAGCTGTAAGTCAAGCATTTATGGTCGGAGATACCTAAGTCATCAATGTTGAGAGTGTAGTGTTTATCGTTTGTAAATATTAGATCTATGCATGTTGAGCTAGTGGGTGTAACCCTTGTGGGCTTATGAACTATTTGGTGTAAATTGTGTTCTAACATTAAGTCTACGAGTTTTTTATATTCATTAGAATCACTGAGTGCATCTATATTAAAGTCCCCGGCTATAATAACATGCTTCTTATAATAATGAGACTTGAGTTTCTCAAAGAGCAGATGAAGAAAATTAAAAAATATATCAATCTTACGATCTGCTCTATAAATACTTATCAATAGAAAATTAGGTTTTAATTCAACCGCACAACACTCGACTACATATTCCACTGATAAGTCTGCGAGGTCTGGCCTGGCAACGAACTTAGTCCCGTCCGGCAGTAGAATGGCGACGCCACCGCCGCGCCACCGGCGCCGGCAGTACTGCGCAGCAAACTCGTAGCCTTCGACGTGAACGTAAGCTTGTTGATTTTCGGAGATCCAGGTTTCGGATACACAAACAGCATGGTAATTGTTTTCTTGTAGCAAGCTTTCCAGTAAGTTTACTTTTTTCTTTATACTTTGAGCATTTAGTACCATAATATTATAGGGTTCGAAAGGAGTGGTTTTTGATATTATTATTTATAGGTTGAATACTTGTTGGCTGTTCATCTATCTGTGTAATGTCTTGCTGTGTATATTCTGGGGTTATTTTTCCGTTAACTATTAAATAGTTTCCTCTCAATACAGCATGATGACCTTTTTTTCTGGCCTCAAAAAGGGATTTCCTGAGTTCTCGTCGTTTATCTAGTGTTTGGCCGTTTAGATATTTATCTACAGCTATTCCGGTTTTATAAAAAGAACGCCTATTCTGGAGAACGTGTTTTGTTATTTTTTTATTGGTAAGCTCAATCAGGATTGGGCGACGATGACCTTTTTTCCCCAGTCTCTTTAAACCCTCAATGTACCCTTCAAGATTAATGTTCATTATATCGCAAAAAATATTTGATACTCGGTCGTAAAGCTCGTCCTCGTTTTCCCAATTATGTTCGTCGACTCCGTACAATACAAATTTTCTGCTAGTATCGTCAGCTGGGACGGGTTTGTCTAAATGCACAGATTTTTGTTCTAAATATTTTATCGTTTTAGTAAGCTGGGTGTGTTCACTTTCTAGTTTGTTGATTTTGTTAGTTAGGTCGTCTAATTCCGTGTGGAATCCGGTTTGTTTAGTATTTAACTTATTTATGTGGTCGATTCTTTCAAGTTCAGTTCTGGACATAGCTAATCGAATTTCTTCTTGAATCATGATTCGCAGTTCGGCTTTAAAAAAGGTTAGTAAATTATTTTCGCTGTTTTTTAGTTTTAATTCCAATAATTGACTGATTTTATCTAAAGTTAAATCACTCTGAATGGATGTTCGATAGTTAATAGGTGTGTTTCCAGGTAAGCTCTCGTCATTGTTCAATATTTCATCTAAGGATGAGTCCTCACTATTTACTTCAAGTGATCGCAGAGGTTTTCTGATGGTCACATTAGGGTCGTTACTATCAGCATTTAATGTGAAAATCCTGTTATGAAGTAGGTCACGATGTTGTGGGCTCGCTGGTACATTAGCGTTGTTTGTTTTTGGTTGTTTGTTTCGGCAGCCGTCACATACCCAATTAAGTTTAATTTCAGGCGTCATGGTGTTATAAAATCTCTTTTCGGAAACGTTTGCGCACATCAAGTCATATTTGTATTTGCATCGGCAGCATGTCAAATTCCTCCTGCTTGTAATTTCTTGTTGACACCCTGCGCACACTTCTGCCATCTTGCGGAATGTTTTAGAACTTGTAACACCGTGGAGTGCTTTTAACTTACGTTATAAAAGCTAAGTTAGTCAAACAGTTCGTTTGAGATAAGAGAGATGGCGTTAGTAGTCTAAAATTACTGTTTGGCTAAAGTGAATTTGGTACTCAAAAGTTTTGTTTACAAGTTTTAAAAAACAACGGTTTTACTATGAAATTTTTAAAAGCCACTTAAAACACGCACAATAGATAACACAGAAACTTGTGCTATTCTAGTAGGTTATAATAGTCAGTTTTTATTCACTTAATTCCACTGAATATATAAATTCAAACTTGTTATTGGCCTCCAAGCACTGTTCTTAAGTTACACTTAAATTACTTGATAGCGTCTTTCTTATGTTACTCTTATATAATACACGATAACTTTTGGTTATTATATTAACATTTTTAAAGGTTTTGCGTCACGATAATGGCAATTTATATTTTTAATAATTAATTGACACGGAGCCGAACTAAACAGCGGCACGGTGGAGCCACCTATTCACTCTACTGAAAGTGAAGTTAAAATCACTAAAACACAATAATTGCTATACAAGTATGTTGGGTACTAAGAATCAACACTTTGTTTTGAATTCGTTAGACCAACGGACTGTAAGACACCTAAAGAAGCTATTAATTACTCTGTGTAGTAAAACAAAATTAATTCCAAGCAGCTGGCAATTTACTTGAGCACGCACTGATTGCTCGGCCGAACTGTAATACGGTCCAGAAGCCCTACTATGCGACTCGAAGCCCGTATATACGCATCTATCTGTCTCTATCAGATCCTCTAAGACATCGGTATGAGTGAAAAAGACAGATGGATTTGAGTTTATGGACATTGCGTTGCAGAGTAAGGACTAACAGAGGACCTCTCCAATGTAATTACCAGACAAGGCCATTGAACGCAATTAATAATTCGACCTGTGCAGCCTCCGCCTAATTGCTTGTTTGTCGAAATATTGCGTGTGAATTAATAATTTCGTTTACGCTCTTAGTAAAATCAGACAAAGCACTAACAAACAAACCGTACTAACGACTTACCACGCATATGTAGCTTCATTATTACGCTACGGGCTCATAATATGGGGGAACAGTACCGACTGCAATAAAGTGTTTATAGCGCAAAAGAAATGTGTGAGGGCAATGTGCGGTATCCCGCCCGGTGAATCTTGTAGACCTGCTTTTATAAAATTAGGCATTCTGCCGCTACCTGCGCTGTACATTTTTGAAATCTGCTGCTTCGTAAAGAAACATTACAAATTATTCATGGAAGCTAAAGATAGAAACCCTAGACTTCAAAGAAACCCTAACAGGCTAGTCCAAAGTGTCATTCCGAAATCTAAAAAGTATAGTAAAAGTTGTTTATGTATGTGTATTAAGATATACAATAGGATTCCCTACGAGATCAAACAACACAAAATCAATATCTTTAAGACTAAATTGTACAAGTGGCTTATAGATGGAAAAATTTACGATGTAAAAGAATTATTAATTGACCGAAAATTTAATTGACTTGAACATTGATGTAGTAATCTTATTATTCTTAACCAATGGACTTGACATTATTTTATGATGACATTATTATGACATTATTTTTTAATTCCGATTGACATTTATTATATTTTATACCATAATGTTTATTAGATCTCATTATTTTAAATGTAATGAATGTACCCTATCTTTAATATTTGCATGCTGATAATCTCGGCAAGACATGTGCACACTCTGACAATGTAACATCTTTATACCATGTTTTTACGCAAATAAAGTATTATGAATTATGAATTAATTAAATAATTCATGTAACATTGCTAATTAATCATCTATTGTTGTAAACATCAAACATAACATTACGCGTGAAAGTTATTGTAGTAATGAAATAGCACATAAATAGTTTGCCAAATTACCGCTTCATCAAATGCCCGAGCAGTACTATTATGTGCATCGCTAAGCCACAAGTCTTTGCTCGCTTACAAAGTTGGGTTTTTATTATGCAGACCACAAGAAACAACAGTTTTTAATAATCTCTGTTATTTTATAACAAAATGTCATTAATTGTTTCAAGAACATCAGTCTAACTTTGACGACAATTTAAAAACAAGAGACGGAGAAAAGGATCTATAAAATATCTGCATTCAAATCAAAAATATCGCAATCTGCGCACAAAAAGGCGGACATCGGATCGGGATGGAACAGAGTGAATGTCAAAATGCAATTAATAGTCTGCGCAACGGAGTTACCTGCAACTTTCCTGCTCGCTGCGACTGCATACTAGCTCAAAAAGATAAGTAAGGCATGACTTACTTTTAGTCGTTCATAGTAGGGATACGCTTAAATAACGTGGATACACATCTAGAGAAATAATAAATATAGACCTGAATGTGCTGGTTTTCTAATGAGGTTTTCTCTACCATGAAGTAAGTAATTAAATCCGTAAATATATTCCAAAAAATTTATACATGCTGTGAGTTGAACTCGCAATCCCCGAACAAAAACATGTTAGGTAGACTATATGTATGTTTAGAATTTATGTTTATTTAGCACTGCGACAAAAGATTAAATTTACAAAAAATAATAACAATAAATGTGCCAAAAAGGCCCCCACTCAGCATTAGTCGCAATAGCCGAAGGCATACTGCGATGCTGATTTTCAGTGGGTATATTGCGCAACTTAGATTATTTTGTATGCTAGACTTGTATTGTTTATTGCACATATGAGATTTTCGATATATCCGTAGCTAAATTTGCTAAGGAAACGAAACAAGGAAAAGCCTACCGGGCTTCCATATCTTAGTAACGTAACATGTCGCATGTCTGTAAGACTGCTTTCTGATTTATGTGATCAGTTTCCTGGCCGTCTTTCTCCATACTATGCCATGAACTAAGTTTGCAACTTTTCAGATTGGACGCTCTGTGGAAATGTTCATTTTGTGATAAACCTAGCTTCAAAGCTAACTCCTGATTTAAACTCTTATGGGTTTACATTATGAAGTTCATTAGACACCTACCGCTATAGAGTTATATAAGTTTCTATATTTGTGCTTGTTTAATTATCACGAAATGCTTAATTAATATGTCATTATTTACTAGTCCATAGATATAAAGAATTTAATAAACATGATAACCGGTACCAAAGCTATTAGTATTTCTGTCCTTTGAAACGTCTATGGAAATTGTTGCCAATAAAGATAGATTGATTCTCGACCTAATTCAAATGGTCTCAAGTTTCTTCACTACATGGAAAATGCAATTTTGTTCCAGTGTGTGATGGTATTTTACTGATATTTAATTTTGTCACATTTTGGATGAAGTACGAGATTTTCCCGATACTAGTAAAACCTCGAAGAGAAAGAAAGATCAGGCAATATTGAGTGACCGTATGGTGAACGGGCAAGTCCCGTACTTCATCCAAAATGTGACAAATGTAAAGACCTTTAGCATCAGAAGGGGTAGTGTGGTAAACACTACCCTTCTGGTCCTAAAGGTCTTTTAAGGTAAAGCCAGAAGAATACGGTCAGCAGTGTCTTCTTTTTTATTCTTCTACTAACCTGAGCCTGGTAATTATTAATGCTCCTCGTTTTGGAGAGACTAGATACAGGTCATGATGAAACCATGGAACGCAGTCTAAGATGCTGACATGAGATCAGACCAACTGTAAACATTTCTAAAATGTATGTGATAAACTGGTGGTAAAAATCTGCTCGATCACAACAGTGACTTGGGTTCTGTACTAAGAGAGCAAACGAAATTCAAGTATATACATCTAAAATACACGTCGAATGGTTTATTAAAACAGAACAAAGAAACCATTGCATTTCATTTAAAGTTGCTTGGCATTCCCAAAGGATACTCGTATATGACAAAGGACTTGCATTTTAAAGTAATTCACAGTAATAGCTGCAGGGAGTGCTACAAACACGTAGCTCCGCTTTATTGCTGAGGCAAATTAAAAGGATGCCCACCCAGGACTGTTTTTGAGATTTTTCGTAAATTTTCCCTTTTATGTTGAAGAGTGCGAAGTACAGCCAACGGCAGGTCAAACTTTTCTTTATGTTCAACGTGGTTTCTTTGTTTTATTGTATTAATATGCCGAATAAATTTGAAATACATTCATTTGTATACGATATTTATTTAGCTATGACCAATTAAACTAATTCATGTACAATTGACAAATACCTATACGAATATCCGTAGCTACAATCTTAATGTAAGAACTAAGCAATAAAAGAATCAAATAAAAATGAATCCCTATTTCCCTTGGTCATCGCATCACGCGTGAACGGCTGGACTAATTTCGCTAATTCTTTTTTTGTTTTGTTTGTTATTATAAGGAGAATGTTCTTATGAAAGAAAAAAATTAGAATTTTGCGCGGAAAATTAGAAAATTTAAGAAAACTTAATTACCATACTAAATTATTTGTAATGTATCCTTATCGCTTTTGACAATTTAAACTTTTTTATGTATGGCGTTTGACATAACATTGACAAAATGACAAAACTGAATTTTGCACATGGCCAGTAATGTCGCTTGTCACCGTGTCGGAATACCAACAAAGCTATTTATTTACCCACCAGAAAAAAAACAAAGAATGTTGTGTATCATGAAGCATAATAATAATAAACTATTGGTAACATATTTTTATTATAGCATTTTTTATCAATATTTTTAGTTAAAAACAGGACAACGTCTGTCGGGTCCGCTAGTCTCTGATAAAAATAAAAGTAAAAGTATCAGCCCTCAGCTGGACAAAGACTAAATATAGAAGTAGGATTTTGCTATAATTCCAGGCTCGACCGGTAGGTTGGTGGTGAATGCTGGAGAGAATACACTGCTATCCATTTTCTTCTGGCAGTAATCCTTAAGTTACCTCTAGTGACATTCATAGGGCGAATGGAGCTATTCTATTTTAACCAACACCACATAATACAAGTTATAGAGTAGAACATCATATCAGGTTACTTTCGTAATCCTAGCAAAGTGAAATCAAACCATTTCGCTACTTTTTTCATATCCACCGAAAAGCCAGAAATTACTCAACACATCCCGATGAGTACGCGTTCCTGACGCCTTACTCTGTAACACGAAGCTCGTATTTACGGATATATCTGTCCCTTTCAGATACTTTAAGACATCGGTATGAGTAATAGGGACAGATTGATTCGAAAATACGGACATTGTGTTGCGGAGTAAGGCCTCTGTTTCGAATACGTAAAATAGTTTTATTTGTGTTCTAGTTTTTAATTTCGGACGCCAGTTTCCGAATGCGCAACTATTACATTATGAACTGTGTGTGATGGTCAAATTGATTTCGGGTTGTTTCTGTCCAAATATTTCGTCGGCTGCTACCTGATCCTACGATCAATGTTTGTCTATTTCACAACCTATATTCATATTTTCTGTATACGTGAATGTGTGTGCACAAAAGAGAAGTTCAAGTGTGTGTGTGTTGAACTCTATAGTAATGAACAAACTATAACGGTGTCGTTGATTACTGACAGGTATATATTTTGTGAAGCAAAATAAAAATAGGAATAGTCGATTTATTTAATGTTATTTCTTCTATGAGCACATCTATTTTATCTTGTTTATTTTATTTATTAACGTTAACCTTATTTCCATATTAATCTGTGATATGAATAGAATACTATTCAAAAATTCACTCGCAAACAAAAAGTATTTACTGTTTCATGTGGACGTTGTAATCAAATTTGTCATAAATCTGCATATGTGAGTTGCATTATTCATGTAGTGACAAAAGTAGTTTGAGTGCATTTTTTAGCAATTTCGCAATTTGCGGACTACACCTATTTTTGAGCAGCCGCTTCGTCCGTTAAATTGATTTCGGAGTGGCTGAGCTCAATTATTCCGTGTGATCGTCAACCTGGAGGATTTTCGTGGCTATTTTCAACTTTCGTAAAATAGCGGAGGCACTCAACATATTTCTAGGGTTACGTACCGCAAAAGGAAAAGACTGAACCATTGTACGATTGCTTTGTTCATCCGTCTATCTGTCAAGACCGTTTCTCTTAAAAAAGTTTCTTTAGACAAATAAAAAAAAAAAAAACGTTTGGAAGTATCGCGTAGAACTTAAAGCCATATAATCACGTCTACAATACCTTGAAAAGCTATGAAACAATATTATCGCACGCATAGTTAACAGTCCCAAGGGAATAAAAGTTTATAATTTACTTTCCATTGAACCTAGAAGTATGAAATTTGGCTAGTAAAACCGTCATAAATTATTACTAAATCATAAGAATTTTGTATTTACCTATCTATTTAAAGTACGTTATCAACCATCGAAGTAAAAAAAAACAAAAAAGCTGGTTAATACAAAGATAGTCCCATGAAAGCACGAAAGTATAATTTAACAAAAGGATCGATACAGGCTAAGAAAAGAACGAAATATGTCACCAACTTTGAGTTGGTGTCAAACAAGAAATCACGTAATCATTTTTGTATTTTTTAAGTCAAAAGCATCTTTGACCCTTACCCTACTAAACATTGTATTGCATGCAA
This sequence comes from Anania crocealis, assembly GCA_949315895.1. Taxonomy (NCBI): domain Eukaryota; kingdom Metazoa; phylum Arthropoda; class Insecta; order Lepidoptera; family Crambidae; genus Anania; species Anania crocealis. The sequence goes on along the minus strand of OX438882.1, from coordinate 4,681,440 downwards.
GGATCAAACTAGTGTGATTATGAATCATAATAAAATTCAAAACACACCCTATATGTAGAGGCCAAAGTCAACCCCGCTGGGTGCCACCCTATTAATTAATTTAATGATTTTAAGGTGTGCTATTTAAAACTATAATTTCGACCTCCGTATAGCCATACACAGTGGCGTACACCGGTTTTCAAGGTGTCCCCTGCGCCGGGGTCCCAGGTTCGATTTACGGACGGCTCAATGTAGAAAATAAATAGTTTTGCTACATTTTCTCGGGTCGGGTGTTTGTGGTACTTACGTTGCTTCTGATTTTTTAAAATACGAGTGATATAAATAGTGACTTACTTTGGGATCGGAACAATGTATGTGACGTTGTCCACACTTATAATTTTTAGGGTTCCGTACCCAAAAGGTAAAAACGGGACCCTATTACTAAGACATCGCTGTCTGTCCTTCTGTCCGTCTGTCCGTCGCTCTGTCACCAGGCTGTATCTCAAAAGCCGCGATAGCTAGACAGTTGAAATTTTCACAAATTATGTATTTCTGTTACCCTGATAACATCAAATACTAAAAACAAAATAAAATAAATATTTAAGGGGGGATACAACAAACTCGTTTTTTTTGCCTTTTTGGTACGGAACCCTTCGTGCGCGAGACCGACTCGCACTTGGCCGGTTTTATTTATTTATTCATTATTTATAATTTAAGAAAAAGTTGAAGTCACGTTAAATTTTAAGAAGTTTTAATTGGATTATGAAGGTATTGGAAATGGAGTAGTGGTTCGATGAATTCAAACTACTATTTGAGACTTTAATGAGATCAATTTTGCCATATAAAAATATTAAAATCAGTCATCATCATAACAGCCTTTAACATACCATCATTAGTCCATGAACACAGGCCTCCCTAAATTGAAAACCCTTCCACGATATTTGTTCACGTCCTCACACAGCTTGTTATCAAATTTTATAAATCTTTTTTTTTCCGGATTCTCTATTATGTATTTCATCTTCAAGGTTTAAACTTCATTGTTGTTAAGATACCTATCATGAATGGCTTGAATAAATTCTAGTGAATAAACTACTGCCAGAACAAATAATATATTCTGGAATTTCTGGAACTACGATTTGATAGCATGTTACAGTATTAAGAAATTGTTCTAGAATGAAAATACTTCCAAATGACTTCAGATATTGTGCTGGTCTAATCTTCCATGGCCAATATCATTAGATCTAATACAAATGTTTACAACTTTTAGATTCAAAGAATCACGAAAGAAGATTACTATTTACATTTTCATTGCAAAATCGCATCTATCTCAACAGCTCAAGATGCCCAGATGACGTCTGATGTGCTGTGATCTTTCCAAATCCCTAAACAATTAACTCTCACTATCGTTAATATTCTTTTGATGTGGTCTATATACGTTTTAACAACTTCCTCCCACAGTGGCAATGTAGCGAGAGGGTATTCCGAGCTTCAAGCCTCTTTAAATTAAGAACAACAACCGAACTTTGCATCCGCGAACTCCGTTATTACGGAAGTCTTAAGCCCCAATGAGTACACATCAAAAGCTACAGCGGCGACATGACGGGAATTCGTTAATTTTGAAGAGTTCCGAACTCGTACGTAGTTTAGGTAGCGACAGTAATACCGTTCAACATCACAACAGAAGCTTCTTTTGACTTTCTGGGAATCACCTGGGATGGTTGGAGTGGAAGATAAGAATCACAGACAATGACGCAATATAGAGACTAAATGCGGAAAAGCTGGTAAAATTAGTATCTTGCTTAGCCAACACCAGTCAGAACCTGACATAAATTGCTTTGATTGGGTTTTGCTAATTAATACGATTAGCGGGTTGGCGTACCAGTTTATTCCATATTGGAGAGAAAACGCTGCTTTCCGCCAAATTCTGACAGTGCTCCTTTGACTACTAAAAAGGAAACAATATAAATAATTTAACATAAACAAAATAAATAAATAAAACATTAAGTATGTTTTGATGATGTGACCTACATCAGCATGTAAATATCCTTCCACATAATCGATGATACGACCTACTAGACCTCTCTGCTTTGTGATATGACTCTAGCATTCCTGCCCCGTTGTGCGATCGCGAATGGACGAAGTTCGCTGCAATTAACGGTCGAGTCAAGTGGAGTGGCTGTTACTGCTTAACTGAGATTGCTTGGTTACTTGAATTGGTATTTTTTCACTTGCACTGTTCTTACTTTTGTTATGTACTCGTATGTTTGTCAGATATAAACATTACAACATCGATGTTTTCGAAAAATTACGGCCATGTAATATGAAAAACATTTAGTCAAAATAGCTCTTTGCCTGCCAGAGAACAAAAAATGTAGAGGGCGCTCTCCTCCTATGTGGTAGACCAGCATGACAAAAATCTGTATTATAAAAGAAAATCGTGTTAGTCACACCACTTATAAGCCGAGAAGGGCTAGACATTTTTTTTTAATATTGGTTTTATTGGTTTGTCTTGGTCAGGAATAGGATAATAAGTAGTAAAAACATTGGGAAGTTAACGTAAAATAACTAACATGAAAACTGTATTTCTTCATACTAATTTGACAACAATGATATTTAAATGTGGACAACATCACATACATTGTTCTGATCTCAATTTGAATAACTATTTAAAGCATTCGAATTTTGGAAACCAGAAACAACGAAGGTACCACAAACACCCAGACCCGAGAAAATGTAGAAAATGACTCGTCCGGGAATCGAACCCGGGACCTCGGAGCAGGCGACACCTTGAAAATTGGTGTGTACGCCACTCCGCCATGGAGGTCGTCAATATTTAAAACGTCAAACTCAAATGCTACCTATTCTGAGGTGATACGAAGTTCACGGGGTCCGCTATTAATAATAAAGATAAACTTTCCAACCCGACACTACATAAAGTGGGAAAGAAAATGTTTTTTTTTTACTTTACAAAGTAAGTTATTAATAAATTTTTAACCGATGACTATGTATGACTTTTTACGGAGTTGCATTGACTGATTTCTATGATTTTTTTTGTATGATAAATTATTTTGATTTTCATTAAGCTACATTTTGAAATCACCGTTCATCTCTACATGGCGACACATTTTGTGCGCCGGCCATGTTGGCCGTTGTTACTTTTACTGAATACGTTTTAGTAAAGCGACGAGTTCCGTCGTCAACATACCGAATTTAATTACAAACCTGCAGTTCTAGGGAAATGCATTAATGCGATGCACCATCCGAGGGTACAGTGAGAATCTAGTTAAAGTAACATGTTGTAAGTGCTAAGTCTGTAACTAAGCTTCGAGTTTGAGATCTGAATGGTTGGTTTACTTTCAACTGAAGATAAACTGAGAAGGATAATTTTCGTTACTGCTTTTATGTTTGATGATCTCGCACTGACTGATATATTTTTACAAGCTTTTATTTAACTTGCAATGTATGTATTATGTTTCTTATACCCTTTAGGTTCAGGTTTATTTTAAAATTTAAATAAAACCTGTTTGGAGCTAAATAATACCTACATTTGGATAATACTCGTATTATAATTTTTCCCATCCCAAAGTATTCAGACACAACGAAAGTATCACAAACACTCGGATCCGAGAAAACATAGAAAAAGACTTTTTTATTACATTGACTCACCCGGGTATGGAACCTGGTTCTCGGAACAGGTGACACCTTAAAAGTTGAGTTTGCACTATTCCAGCTAACTTATAACCTAATTTACTCACTCAGTAAACTCATTAAATCAGTTGGCTTAAACTGCGCAAATAATAAATTGATAAATAATTCAACATCACAATTTGTTTGTGAGCCGCTTGAATAATGAATGCCGACCTCAAAGTGTTCCACTGAACGTGGTGGGAAGCTGACCAAAGGCACAAAGTAGCATTTGTGTAGAAGGATTACTTATGTATCTCGAACCAGTTTCTTCGAAGATCTGTCTATTCTTCGAGCTAGTTCGTTAGCTAAATTAAAAAGACCTCCAGATGTAATAATTTTAAAAAGACGCCTCCAAGATTCAAAAGATATTATAGGTATCGTATCACATGCATTGACATCAGCTCATATGAGACATTTTTGGATATTTAAATGTATATACGTATTAGGAGTCCATCATTATCAGGCTTTGGAATGCCGCTTCTGGATATAGAGAACACAAAGGTTCATCGTTTGGTATAGTGAGCTGGCTAGCTAGAGCAGCTGCTCTTGATACTCCTTTTAGGACCTCCTTTGTTGAATCATTCCAAAAAAACACTACCAAACATCTTCATCGGCCCACATGAGCCTACTGTTGCGAGGGTAATCGCTGTTGGCCAGTTTTTAAGATAAGACGCTGCTGCTTGTCTTCTTCAGTTCCCTCTAATGATATAAGAATAGGAATAGATGAGGTGATACTATTAAATTTTTTGCTGATACCACATGTCTGCCATGAATAGCTTTCTGTTTATTTGGTTTTCATGTACAATGTTATGTGTTGTATTTTTGTCTTACTACATAAAATACAGAACACATACTCTTTATATTCTGAAACCCTCAAATACTGTAGGAAAAATTGCATCGCTCAAACTTGAATTTCAAACAATTTGCCGAAGAATAGACATGTGAAATGAATTCCCATTGTCAGAAGAACGCACGGAATATTTCGAACGAGCGACTTGTCAACTTTTAATGGGAAAACTTAGGTGTGACGCGGGCTCAGTACTTGATATTTCAGTAAGAACCGGGAAGTTTTTGTTTACCGAGAATTAGTGCTGTCTATACATTTGTGGCGCTTTTATCGATATCAGTTACATCGTTTTTCTGTTACGTTATGAAATTAATGCAAGTAAAACAGAATACCCGTAATAAATCTTCAAGATTGATGTACTTGAGTACTTCAATTCCCATGGGTGTCGTAAAAGATGACCGAATGCGTACCTCCAGAAGTGTTTTTTTTTTTATATCGGAGAGGCCTTTTTCAGCTGTATGCTGTTATGGGTTGCTGATGATGATGATGGTGTATTATAATGACAGTATCATGTCCATAGAGGGCGTTGCGGAAATCGCACTTGGAGGGTAATTGTGTGCGGATGTGTGAATATGCAAACTTGGCACATTTGGTGGTCAACGTTACTTACTTATTTAGTACTGAACACTTATTTAAGCATACAATAAAAATCACAAAATGACGGATTTCATGCTAAAAGCATTCTTTTTCAGTCTACCATGTGGCCAAGCCGAAATGTCAAGACAATGCAAAATATAAAAAAAAAAAATAATAATAATACTTTGTCACTTAATATCATCCTATACAGGTAGCATTTTAACTATGATAGATATTTTTGACGATTTTATTAATAACGAAAGTTAATGACATCATCAATATTGTTTAGTGTCCCTATTATAAACCTAACTAGGTACCTACTTTCCTAAACAAACTATAGCAATGCTTAAAGTCATACATTTGACAATTTATAACTTTTGCTGTCGTGAATAGCCACAAACAAAATTAAAGTGTTTCATGGTCTCTTTTCGATAACGTTAATAAAATCGATAATTAACTTTGCGCATCACTATAAATACGGTAGTCGCACAAAAGGCGCGATCGAATCGGTTTGTTTTATTGTCCGTTTCTTAATTAAGTTTTTATTATTTGCTCGGTTCCGAGTGCTATCCGTTTGTTATCCTTTTCCACTTCATCGATGGGCTTTGATTTTAAAATAAAGAGCAACTGGATTAAAAACTTCATATTCAGTAAACGTACGTGTAGTGGTTTTCAAAAGAATCGATTAACGGTTCTTATAAATCATTATGGTTAGCTAGTAGGCTTTATTATTCCTTAGTTCTAAAACAAAAGCGAAACGTTTGCTTTTTGTTTAAGATTGTGGCAAAATGCTCCATTTCAAATCACATTCAAAATCGAATTTACATCCGACAAATTATATCAATCCTCTTTAATCATACGATTACTTAGTGCATTTAATGCTCTAACCCCCGTATTTATAAACAAGTAAAAGTAATTACTTGACTACAAGTAATTACTTGAGAGACAATTTGTATGCCTTAATCAAGAAATTACTAGAAGTTTTAACTACCAAAAGTTAGCACTTTCAGCCAAATAATATGACTATTAATGGTGACCAATTTCTTTCACTTAAGCACTAGGTATGAACACTTTAAGTTATGATTTTCTTAAGCAATAAGTAATTACTTCTTTATAAATACGGGGGTAAGTGCGATTAGGAAGGGTCTTGTATTTCTAATTTAGTACTTGCTTGAGGTCAAATCCGAGAGGTAGTCTCAGGTGGTTGGTAATATCTTATAAGTTCCCTTTTCCCGGTGTTATCCTATGTAAAACTTTTTCCGACATTGGTTCCAATTAAAGTTGTTGTTTGTTTACTGTAGATTGTGTTGTCTTGAAACAAGGCTGGTAATTACGTATAATGGGCACGCGGCGCAGTCTGCCATTTCATAGTAATGCTCTATATATATATAGAGCTTCGTATCTTAATACGTATACGAAATTCGGTAATATTCATTGCATTTTGTGAAAAGTACAAAAAGACCAATTTTTATTTTTTCAGTTAAAGTGTGACATTTACTATATTATTTACTTTATTTAGGTTATTTAATTTATTTCGATGTGATATGTTGCCTGCACCTTAAAAAAGATGCCTTTAAACTAGCGCTCCGTGCGCGACTTCGCCTGCGTGAAATGCGATAATATCCCACTCTCATTTACATCGCGTACCTGTTCATATCCTTAGAAATAACTTAACTTTTGCAACTGTCATACCAAATTCAGACATTTCGCATTTAATACACAATATTCCACTTTTGTAAGTGTGATATCTGTGATAAACATTAACACATCCCATGTAAAGACAAAAATCTTGAGACCCAGAAAAGTCTGGGTCTCAAGATTTTTATACCAATCGGTTGAGGAATTATTAATTTACCATAACTTCCACCGTTCTAGCAATCTAACGCCATACTAAGTTTAATTGAAACCTGTTTTAGTTCATTCCAGAAATTGCTACCTACTTATATACCCCACCTCTTTCAAATACAACGTGTTCCTTTTGATATCCCATAACTCTGGTATTAAACAGATCATGGTAAAGAATCAAATTGCATATGAATTATTATTCAATTATTATTTTTTTTTGTTTAATTTTTTCATACAAAAAAATCTAAAAAGTCACGAATGATTATGTAAAATACCCTTACCTTGTTATGAATGAACTTTTGAATGAAAACGATTTACTCGTACCTACTTATCAATGTATTTTTACCTATAGAACATAACCTTAGAGTTATGTGATATCAAAAGGAACACGTTGTATAAATGCCGTAAATATATTTTCTTTTCGTGCTTTTAAAACATAAACCTCTCAATACAGCTAGTGGTGTGCACAGCCACGGTGAGTCACCAAGTTTTAATGGCCCCACTCCACCGCTAGATAAGCCTCCACTCGGGTGTTGTTTAATTTAATAACTTGCCTCAACTTAAAGACAATCGGAGGCTTACCTGGAGCTGGTGGAGGAACTTTTGATTAGACTATTTTATTTAACTTGTACAGTGAGCCGTTATTGCGATGGTATTAGAGAGCAAATACATAATATGGATGTCTTACTTACTTACTTATGTCTTAAAATGTATTTTTAACTTGGTTGAATATTATTGGATACTTGCTACGAAATTGCTACGCTCGTAGCTTCATGCTACAAATAGTCGATAACCTCAGACTACAAAGGCTGAACATTTATTAGAATTGGATTGTAGTAGTTATTCAAATACAATACTTTTAAAACTAAAGTTAGACTATATTTTCACTGAAGCGGAGCCAATTAGTGAGAATCACACGCTGAATTGATCAATCACAGAGCTCGGAATAAGTGATCTGTGGATTTCAAGGTCTGTGATAGGTCAATTCACGCCCAGCCTTACAGTTTCATTTCACTTGAAAATAAAATAGGATAACACCTCTAATTCCAAGTTCCTTTCCACAATGCTCCATACAATAGCGATGTAGGCGAGATTAGGCCAAGTGCAGCCGGCGGCGGTGAGTAGGGCTGCAACAATGACCCGCTGAGACTTTTACGTAACAATCTTACAAACTATTTCTGTCCGTCTCAGTGAGATTCCTTGTTTCTTTTCATATCTACCAGAGATATCTATCTTTACCAGAATACCAGCGCTGCAGCGGCCTTCGGGTCGTTCCAGCACATGCTGAGGCTGGGACCTAATGGACCACTTTTAAATGTTGTTCAATCTTAATCTTGTGTCTTTGGTTCTAATGCTATGTTCTGTAATTTTTGTCTTTGTTTTTTTTTGTAACGTGCTTGTGGTCAATTAAATGTTTTCTTTCTTTCTTTGTTTTTTTTTTCAATGTTAGTCTAGTGTCAGGGTTTTCCAAGTCGTTAAAACAGGCCTCTAATCATTGACCAGGCTGATGAATTAATTGTCTTTCTGTCTTTTTTTTTTGTGGGAGGTCTTCCATTTTTATCGTATGATTCTCTTTTAAGGATAGTATATTGTCAGAGTTTATCAATTCGTCTATAACAGGCCTCTGATCAAGGTTCAGTTTGATGAATTACTGATCGTGAATTTGTTATTATATTTTCTCGGGTTTTTCTTGGATTTGCATAAAACAAGTGATCAAAAAAATGTATGTGATGTTGTCCACATTTACAAATTTTTGTGTCCAAATGTTACAACAAAAGCATTTTAACTGCTTAAATACATTTTACTAGTCCTAAATTATAGCTTGGCAACCCTAACAGTGTAGAACGAGCGGTTAATGTGCTCGTTACGATTGTAGCGAGTGATGCGCGCCTACGATACATAATGTACACGTGTAGGTACACGAAAATTGTTTCAAGGTATTCAGTTCCCAATTCTCTCTCGTGAATCTGTATAAGTATCTAAGGTATATACTGTATTACTGGCTGTTGCCCGCGACTTCGGACGCGTGGATGTTTGAATTTGGAACTATCATTCGTAATCTAGCTTATTTTTGAGCTAAAAAGTAGCCTGTGCTTTGTTCCAGGGTACAATCTATTTCCATTCTAAATTGTATCGAAACGTGTTCGGCTATTCTGGCGTGATTGAGTTACAAACATCTGGGACGTATAACTTTTCCATTTACAATAAACTAGCTGTCGCCGCGACTAAGTAAGCTAGGAATTCGATACTATGAAGTAGCTTATGTGCTATTCAAGCCTTTAGTCTAGTTCTGATACAAAGTTTATCCTAATCTGTTTTGTAATTCTGGCATAATTGAGTAACAAACTTTTAACAAACAATACCCATCCAAACTTTTACATTTATTATATTAAGTAATATTAGTAAGATCACTACTAAGAATTTCGATAACTAGCACGTTAAGATATCATGTAATACCATGTTTAAAAAGTACTTTGGTTGCACTCGACTCGGTAGAACGCAGAGTCAGAAAGATTATTGGAGACGATGAGCTGGTGAAAACTAAGCTTCATAGTCTAGGTTTTACAGATTGTACTTCGGAGAGTGTGCTCTTGAGCTGCATGATCTCATTTCGGCTTCCCCTTTCTATCTTATTCGGGAACCTAGGCGCACTGCAGGTTATCATCCCTTCCTGGATGATAGACCGCGATTGCGTACCAAGCACTTTTCCTCTTCTTTTGTGATGCGCTCCGCCAAGGAGCGGAATGCCCTGCCTTAATCTGTTTTCCCGAAAAATTATAATCCTAAAACTTTCAAAGCAAGAGTGAATAGGCTGCTTCTGGGTAAGCTTGCTCCATCTTAGGCTTCTTCTTAACCGTAGAGTTAAGTATGTTGTCAAGAGCAAGCCCATTGATTTAAAAAAATACTTTGTACGTTTTTCGTACCTATATTACGACATTGCTCCAAATCGTTTGTGTATAACAGTAGTCTAGTGGAAGTTGTGGATGGTATTTTCTACTGTCGGGATTTTTTACACTGCTTGTGCTTTTTTGTTTGTATGTGTCCTTTGAAGACTTCAATTGGATAATAATTACCTAACTGGCGGGTGATATAAGGACTAGTAAAAAAACTGACGCGCTGATCTATTTTTATCGGTTTAAATGACAAAATTGATAACACTACTACTTGTAGGTATAGGACACATACATATATCTACTTTGACCAAATATGATATTTCGACAAATTCAAGTGTTTCCAAGTATTATTAAATGAATTAAACATTATTTTGCTAATAATGTTAGTAGTCGTGTTTATGTAAAGCAGATAAACAGCCTGTATTGTAAACTGTGATAAAATTAAGATCAGAAAAAAGGTTAGGTAAGTAGGGAGGAAACAGTCTTCGAAATTCTTAAACATTCGTCCAACGTCGGACGGGCCCAGAAATGAAACTGACACATCACCTTTATTTCCTGTCTGATAGTCACAATGACAGGTGTCAAGAATCCGCCCCTTTGTGTTTTAGCATGTTTTTGTGTTCATTTCAATATTCAGAATATATTGGAATTGTGTATTCGTGTTTGGTTGTTATTGCTTCTAAAGTTAGAATGGTTGCATCAGATATCAACCACCTATGATTATTTATCTTTACTAATACTTAGTATTAATGCGAAAGTAACATTGTCTTTATGTCCTTAATGCTTTCAGACCGAAACGATAAATTTGGTACAAAGATAAATTTAACCCTTTTTTTGTCGATAGGCTTGCTCTTGACTACATACTTAACTTTGTGGTTAAGAAGAAGCCTAAGATGGAGCGAGCTCCCCCACACACCAGCGGAACACAGAAAAAGCTGTTTCTGACTATGAAATGACTAGGTATATTCAAGGTAATACAGATTCAAATGTATAAAGCAGTAAAAAAACTTTTGTTGCAACATTTGGACAAAAAGAATTGTTAAAGCGGACAAAATCACATGCATTGTTTTGATCCCAACGTAACTATTTTCGAGTAAGGCATTTGTTTTGTGGAAATCAAATACATCGAAATCACAAACACGCAGACCCGAGAAAATATAGAAACATATTCAGGATAAGAAATTCATAAATCTGATCTATGATCAGAGGCCTGTTATTTTTATAAACAATGGGCTTGCTCTTGACTATATACTTAATTCTACGATTAAGAAGAAGCGTAGGTGGAGCGAGCTTACCCAGAGGTACTGGTTCTCCCACAAACCAGCGAGACACGGAAAACTGTTTGGCGCTGGACTCCGGCAGGAGAGTGGTAGCATCCCGGCAGCCTCATGCGAAGCCTACCATCGCAGAAGGATCTGTTAGCCATCATCATTGGTTATAAAACTAAAGATGCCGTTGCCCAGGGTGGACCACTAGGAGGTAGATCCCACCACACCAACCTCAAGAAACGGCATGTTTCAGGCTATTTTGTATTCCAGTGCTAAGCAGAGGTTTCCTCTCGCGTGGTATAGCATGCGGGCAGAGACGCACACAAAATGATAGAGAATATTTGTAGTTTTAATTTATCTGCTAAGTTAAGATTTTAGAGAATATTGTAGCTAAGCGAACAAAAAATTAGTAAAATAGGGACACAAATTCAAGTTGTCATATTCGTAGAGGTGCTTTGTTAGAGATCATTATTCTAAGAATTCAGTTTAAGTAAGTAATTATTAGCTCACACACTTTAAGGGTGTATCCCAACGTTCGTAATTTTAGAGTGAAACAGTTAAGGCTCTTACTATATTAGAATAATGCTAATCTATGGTGCTAGTATTTTCTAAGACAAAATTTGTGTTTGGGACATTTTCGTCGCATCTGCAACATTCATGAATAGCCCCAAAACACTAACTGAACTTGCTACTAATTCAGTGCAGACCAAGTAAACAAGAAGGTTTCTTGTAAATTTGTGAAATTCTAAACGAATTTCGCCTTTGTGATGATAGCAGTAAGGCCGAAAGAGAAATGCCGATGTAGACTGCAGTATCTTGCACTTGTAAGATATAAACATTCGGATTGGGGCCAGGAAATTGGAGGTTTTTAGTTTCGATTACTTGTATTAACTATTTTCTTAAGAAACTATAATTTTGATATAATAGGTCTTATTGGTATATATCCCATATAGATGGGAATGGAACCATTTTAAAAAATCACGACCTTAAATGCTAAAACGTTAATGCGATTATGTAAAAATTGTATAACGTTAACTCATTAATTATGATAATTCCGCTTTTTTTGTTCGACTATGTCCAGCTGTGGACTAATGTGGGCTGTTGACGATGTGCAAATTTAAACTTCCATGGTCACTATCATAAGAGTTAATTGATTCGAAGTGGATGCCATGTACCATTATCATTTCACTTTGTATTTTATACAAAATGAAATGATAATTCAGTTTAAAGAAATTTATTCTCATAAAAGATATACATGACACTTACTTGAGAACTAAATAACCGGCCAAGTGCGAGTCGGACTCGCGCACGAAGGGTTCCGTACCAAATAGGCCAAAAAAAACGGGTTTGTTGTATGGGAGCCCCCCTTAAATATTTATTTTGTTTTGTTGTTAGTATTTGTTGTTGTTGCGGCAACAGAAATACACAATTTGTGAAAATTTCAGCTGTCTAGCTATTGCGGCTCTTGAGATACAGCCTGGTGACAGAGCGACGGACAGACGGACAGACAGCGAAGTCTTAGTAATAGGGTCCCGTTTTTACCCTTTGGGTACGGAACCCTAAAAACATAAATACAGTCATATATCACGGATTGATACAAAATAAAAAAAATATAATAGACAAAAGAATACAAGTTTATATAATGAAACAAATAGAAAATGGTACTTCAATTTTGTATGGAACTGAAAATTTTAGTTGGTATTAATGGTGTTCACACAGGGTATCAATTAGAAAATTTCCAATAAATGGTATGTAAAAAACAAATATTTTGAGTCGGTCAATTTCTTTATTCATACCACTACCAAAAGGATGTCTTGCATTCAATGTTGATAATATTTCTCTTAAGCGATTCCTACAAGTGTTTAATGGCCCACAGTGCTGTAAGTGAGGACGACAGCGGCGCGAGATATACGCTCTCCTTGAATGTAAATGAATCCGTGAAGTGCACTGAACATGTTTTGTCGAGTAGTCAGCTAAGTAGCCGGAAGGAAACGTGGGTATATAGTGTGTTTTTACTCGTATATACGGTATTTGCATATGGTGTAGACAGCGTCTTTGGGGGCGCTAAACAATCGCTATTTATCTACCATTCAGATCGGAGCAGTTCTGGTGTGGCTGCAGTAAATAGCCAAGTTATTTCAGTTAAAATATTCGTCATTTTTAAACATTTATTCATTTCAGTGCATCTCATGATCCCAGAGCAATTGGCAATCCTGATCTATATGATTGTGATTAGATATATATCAAAAGTAACCACGTAATATGGGCACTAGCCCAGACTTGTCCCGAAGCAGTGGTAGGTTTAAATATTGGGACATGTAAAAGCGCCTCTGGGCCTATTTGCAGAAATAAACAGATTTACTGATTTTATGTCATTTTTTATTTAGTATAATTGTAATTGTTATAATAATAATTGACAATAACTTTTGTTTTTGTTACAGGTATGTATTTCAACGCAACTGGAATCGCAGGTTTATTTGTAGAAGTAGTAGTAACAGCCTTTTATCATCCCACTGCAGGAAAAAGGCCTCCACCATTGAATCATTGAATTTAAGTTACCACAGCAATGATGGGTGTATTTGTAATGGAACTTTAACTAAAGCACAACTAAGTTTACTTTCCTTCGCAACCAATTTGTTTGTTTAAATTAAATATTCTTATTGAGCTTACATTGTTTTGGGGGTCGACTAGGGTCTTTAGAAAGCTGTCGTATGCAGATGTTTACTTTAGGAGTTCATTGTCAACAAAGAACTTTTGCATTGTGTTGTAAGTATATCTGCTTTGAATGAAATAAATTAACTCTATTAAGTAATATGATTGGATTTGTTTGCGAACTTTACTTAACTTCACTTACTGTTTTCTTGAGTTTACGCGAACACGAAATGAAATGAAAGATAAGTTTACGGATTTAGAACGGGTAGACTAGGGTCACTGGTAGGACTACCCGTGACCATGAACGCTGTATAGGGTTCGAAACTTCGGGTTAAATAAAAAATAAACGCGTTCTAAATCCTTAAACTTATCTTTCATTTTAACTTTACTTTATCATGTTATTCATCATCACTTGAAAAACGTCTGCTCCTAAAGACTGATTGTGTGGTAATGTTTAAGCTTGGCAAGACGTTTGTATATGATAGAGTAATGCTAGAAGAAGAAGGACAGCGGTTGTCTTCCCACCATTGGCCGAACTGAGGTAGCCAACCCGCTTATTTAAAATACTCCTTTAGAGAGGCTTATGTCCGTCTGAGGAATGATGTGAGAATTTTAATATAGTATTATATACAGGTTGTAAAAATACTAAACGCAGTTCCTGAAGCTACGCAATCTGTAAGGCAATCCAAGTCATGTTACAAAATATTATAGCTGGGAAATGATTTTTATTTTTGAGACTCAAAAAATATTAAAATACATAGCGCGTAATGTATAACAGCCGGAGCGTGGACCTCTGCGCTGGAGATGGCTGCTAAGTTCAAAATTCGTCCGCGCTGTGCTGTACATTGCGTATCGTAAATAAAAAAGCCTTATTATGAACGAAATAATAAAAAAACACTATGTTTGTAAGACGAAAAGTTATTAAGTAACCTTTGGCAACAGTTTTTATAATAAAATGGAAAACAAAATTGTGGCTTTGACTCTCAATATCTTCGGAACCAGCTGTTTCCCAGGTATGGTTTTGAAGAAAAAAATGATTCTAGTGATGGGGATAATACGTGGTTTTCGAATCTGCATTTGATTTTTTTACACCAGTTATACTTAAAAGTAGAAAAATATGTACAATCCCCCCGACAACGCACTAAAAAAATGTGCAATAAGTTTATGGCAAAAAATTAGTTCATTATTTAAGTTTTAACGAGGTATAGATATATTAATACTCGTATATCGATGAACTTGATGTATAGTCGGGTTCTCTGCCCGCCTAACCACTTTCAAACGAAAATAGCTTGCAGTACTACACAAAAACGGACGTCACTTCAAACAAGAGATGACGTGAGCTGCAAGCAATTTTGCTCTTAAAGGTGGTTAGGCGCCAAAGATCTCGATAGTACCTTTTGAATCTTGAAGAGTCGCGCTTCTATTACACGGTATACGCAGCAGAACCTCTTTATTTTTCGTCGATCGAACATGCAATAATATGCCCTTATTCCAATCCCCTTAACATAATAACAGCAGGACCTTTCAACCCTTTAAAGGATTAATTAAAATGAATATTTTCACAGTACGAATTCCGAGCGTAACGGTTTAGAGGGTTTCAATCGGTTGAAACAATTTAATTGAATTTTCGCTTATTCCGCTCGCTCCGCTCGACGTAGGTGCGCGCTCCACATGACCCGAACCACATTAATAACGATTATTTGATGATCAGATAAAATTTTAGTTGCACACGCAACTTTTTATCGTACGGTTAATTATACAGTTTCTGATGTTATGTCATGCAGGGACCCCTTTGAGCTTACAGGATTTGTAAACAGATACATTGGAAATAAGTTATATTCATTTAGAATAGGGTCGAAAACAAGTTCATCCTATCAGTTCAAAGGTTGAATATCGCATATCACATCAATCCACAGAATAGCATACGTTACCATTAGTTAGATAATTTTATTGATGTTAGAAGCATCGATGACTAATGAAGAAATTATAGGATTGTTGCATACATGATTTTGTTACATGGTATAGTACATACAGTCATATACAGGATGAAATTTTAACCACTTTCCAAAATTTTTATAGGCGTTCAGTATCGTATTTAGAGCTTATTTATGAAGTAAAAATGTAAATCAAGTTGTCACCCGAAAATATTTTTCGCCATATAGTTTTCAATTTTTACGGTCCTAGACCTGTTAAGGTATAAAGGGAAAATCAAAAACTTATTAATAGTATCGTAATGAATAAATGAGATGCGCAACACGTAAAAAAAGTGTTGTTAGGCAGCCGTATCAAAAATGTTAGATTTTTGGCGGACATTTTCCAAGTGTTTTATCTTGACATTTTTGTACTGGGCTATAGGAAAAGAAAAAAAAATTTAACCACTTTCCAAATATTAATATTTGGAATGTGGTTAAAATTTCATCCTGTATACATACCTTATTCACTGGTAAAGCCGAAACCGTCCTTTGTTTATATATTATGCAAATATATACTATAAAGAAGTCAGAAATGTATATCATATTTTTTTTTTACAAATATTTTCATAGAAATAGGAATCTCAATATTTTTGTTCGAGATGCGGGTTCCAATCCCTCATGAGATATAGTTTTTAGGGTTCCGTACCCAAAGGGTAAAAACGGGACCCTATTACTAAGACTTCGCTGTCTGTCCGTCTGTCCGTCGCTCTGTCACTAGGCTGTATCTCAAGAGCCGCAATAGCTAGACAGTTGAAATTTTTACAAATTATGTATTCCTGTTACCACAATAACAAGAAATACTAAAAACAAAATAAAATAAATATTTAAGGGGGGCTCCCATACAACAAACCCGATTTTTTGCCTACTTTTGCTTGATATCAATAAATAGTAACAGGTAGGCACTACATTAACTAAATTAATGTAGGTACCTACTGTTGTTTACCTAGTCAATGGTACGGAACCCTTCGTGCGCGAGTCCGACTCGCACTTGGCCGAGTTTAAATACTGATTTTATAATTTCAAATAAGTTGCTAAAATGTATATAATACATATCATGTTTTTTTTATAACACTATTTTCATTATATTTCGGTGCCACAGCACTGTGCAAGTTTAATATTTAGCAGGCTCAATTTTGGAGACAGTGTTTAGTCCCCAGCTGCTGTCGAGGACACTAATATTGTTGCAGTGTGTACAAAATGCTTGCCACAGGTTTTGCTTTGATATACCACAACGAAGCCATATTACGCTTTACTTAAACGAAGCTTCCATGCTCCAAAACCTATTTGCATTTCTCCGTCTTCTGTTGTACGTCTTAAATATTAATAATAATAATGTGGGAAACACCACATGCATTATCAGTATTAAAACTTGAAATTATGACACAGGCGGGACTCGAACCCGCATCTCCTGGCGTGCCGGGCACGGCGCTTTTATAAATGCAATTAAATTGCTTAAATATCATAGAAAGTATCACATGCATTGTTCTGATCCTAAATATAGTCACTATTGAAAGCACTAGTATTGTGTTAACCAAAAACAACGAAGATACCACAAACACCTAGACCAGATAAAATGTAGAAAAACAGTTTTTATACATTGACCCGTCAGAGAATCGAACCCGGGACCTCGGAGCAGGCGACACCTTGAAAGCCAGGGAGTACGCCAATCCGCCACGCAGGTCTTTTATGTGATTAAACTCACGTAACATGCACCTTTTCTTTCGCTTCAAATTGTTACTAATTAATAAAATCTATTTGCACGTCCCGTTGTATCACTGGTATCACTAAACCAAGCATTACAATTAGTTAAGTACAACAAGCGTAGTTGATACTGATGATGTCGGTAATCTGTCAGCTTATTATGACAATTAATTGACGTATCCCATTTAGTAAATTACGGATTAGTACCTACTGCAAGCTCGGTGCGTTCGTAGCACCACAGTTAACATTATGTATGCAGAAAGCAATCGTGACACAAGTAGCGTTAGACCGCATCGGGACCTGTAAGGACTATCAAGAAAGGAAAGAGATAAAAATATGTATTTGACGCACTGCTCTTTGTAATGTCATAAAACAACCGCAATTGCAATCAATTATACCCTACCCGACCTTTCATAATAACCCGCTAGAATGAAACCTTTTGCGGTCTGGACCGACCCAATTCAAATGAGAACGAGTAGAGAATACTTTTTGCCAAGTTGAAAGAATTCCTTTTTTTTTATTGATCTCATATTAAACAATATGGAATCGGGCTCTAGATTGGTTCTATCTAAATATAAAAACAGTAAGAAAACTTCACCCTTACTAAATACAATAAGGAATAATTAAAAATAAAAAAGCATTAAAATAGTATTTATCTAACTATAGAGCATTATTTGAAAATAGTAACTTATTGCATATTTTTCACCGTTGAATTTTTTCGTTAAAATTTAACTAATAAATGTGTATCTGTAATAATAACTCAGTCATACCAGAGGAGATTTAGCCACGCGGTAGCGTGTCAAGCCAAGTTCAAGCTAACAGAACTGGGTTGCAGCACCGTGTGAAATAATACACGAACTCTATCGAGCCACTTTTGACTTTCTCATAACTCATTAAGTATTACATACCTAATAGACATCTACTCGTAGGAAAACGTCCACAAATTAATTTAAACTATTTCTGTCGTGTTTAGAACCTTTATGAAAACTCAGCCTTACTTGTATGAGTTTAAATTTAGAACACTGCTAGGAATTTAAAAAACAAACATTCTAATGGATGCATTTTCGGAAAGGTCGTTTTTCTAGCACAGGTTGTCTAAGTACCTAGTTTTATTTTCATTATACATCATTAAACCTTTGCACAAGGTTAACTTACTGTCGAATACTGTACTAGCAGCCATCGCAGCGCGAATAGGAGACATGATATGCTTTGATTGTAACGAGTATATTAACGCGTATTGATTTGATTACATTGAGGATAAGCAATAATATATTATCATGACAATATTACAATGTAGATAGAATTGATTATATAATCGTGTCTGTGTAATTTACGAGTACGAGAAACGTAAATTAGACATTCCAGTTAGTGTTTGTTAATCAAAATAATACAGAATTAGTTAACTTGATGCTATCATTTAAGTAGCACGCACTATATATTTATCTGGAAATGTAATTTTTCTGAAAAAATGGGAGGTGCTCTATTCCTTTGTAATGAAATGTAAGTGAATGCTTTATACAAGGCTAAACCATATCTTTTTTTTAATACATCCATAGCTTAAATTTAGTCTCATTAAGTAAATACGAGTAGTAGGCTAGAACTGCCGGAAAGCCACGGCCAATTGTTAGTTGATGCCAAACACAATCGCTACGCAAAAACTCAAAATTGCTGGTGATATTTTTTCAGAAAGTAATGATAACATAATTATCATGTTGGGTAATATGTTATGTAATATGTCCCTAATTCATATCCTAGATCGTAAAATTCTCCAACCTCGTCTCACTCATTGAAAATATCATGTCGTCCATAAAACTTTGTTCTATTAACAAACGTATAGAATACTTGCGGTTAGGTAGAGGATATGCTGCAGAACATAGCGATTTAGGAAATATCGTAATGATTCTCAGAACAGCATCAATTGTATTTTTTATACATAATTAGTTATTAATTGCAATCTTCTTTAGTTTTACTGTAACGTTTGACGTTAAAATAAAGTTGTATTATTGGTGTCGTTAGGAGTGACTAAATAAGGACAATGAACATGTACTACCGCTACCGATTGCGATGCACGGCGCCGTCCTCGAAGTTGTTCAGAAATACGTGTACCTCGGGCAGACATTGCAGTTAGGTAGAAACAACTTTGAGGATGAGGTGAACAGAAGAATTCAGTTGGGTTGGGCAGCATTTGGGAAACTACGTCGAGTCTTCTCATCGTCGATCCCACAATGCCTAAAGACGAAAGTCTTCAATCAGTGCGTCCTACCCGTCATGACATACGGAGCCGAAACGTGGACACTGACGGTACGGCTAGTCCACAAGTTCAAAGTCGCTCAGCGGGCTATGGAAAGAGCTATGCTCGGAGTTTCTCTTAGGGATAAAATCAGAAATGAGGTGATCCGGCAGAGAACTAAAGTTACCGACATAGCCCACCGGATTAGCAAGCTGAAGTGGCAGTGGGCTGGCCATATTAGCCGCAGAACCGACAACCGCTGGGGTAAACGAGTTCTTGAGTGGAGACCGCGTCTCGGCAAACGTAGTGTAGGACGCCCTCAGGCTAGGTGGAGTGATGATTTGCGCAAGGTGGCTGGCAGGAGCTGGATGCGAGAAGCCGAGGATCGACCTAAGTGGCGTGCAATTGGAGAGGCCTATGTCCAGCAGTGGACTGTGATAGGCTGATGATGATGATGATGATGAAATAAGGACTCCTACAAGAATAATGATAGCAGGGTTTTTCTCTACCATTGGCCAAACAATGATCGTCAGTATCCTCCGGCGATCATAGCAAAATCCTTGTGTAGATAGACATCTAGCAATGGATTGAAATAAGCTGATAACGACAAAGTATATTCGCCAATCGTTTAAGGCAAGTAGTAAGGTACCAAGGTGATAAGGTACTAAACATTCTCGATGATAATAATATTAAGAATCATATGATTTAACGCCCCCTTAGTCTAGTGGTTTAAATACCGGGCCAATATCAGTGTCCCTGGTTCGATCCCCGGGTACTCGGGATTATGATTAATTGTGATTACGAACCCGCATTTGGCAAGCGTGGTGATTAAGCCAGTACCCATCATCATTGCTGTGATAACTTGAATTCAATGATGGAGGCCTTTTCCCTGCAATTCCCTGATTTATAGGCTGTTACTTTTACTTTACTTTTTATGCTTTCCGCTACATCACCCGCTCGTTTAAGTAACTTAACCCCATTTTTACCGCTTAGCTGGCAACGAGGCTTGGTTTAATTAAAAATACCTACGAAGGAGGTGGCTGCCAACTTCATTTGCCACGCGATTAATTGAACCGGAATAAAGTCTTCCGAGTGCCTGATAGTTGGAACTCTTTGTGAGTTCTTGGAGGACTTGGATCTATAGTGTAGGGGAAGTACAGTACGAGTAGAAACAAGTAGAGGTAACACAATATCATATAGGTACTTGTAAAGTAGCTGTACCTGAGACCATTGTAGCGAGGTTTTAATAATTTGAAGGAATTATTTATGATTCATTGAGTAGGTAAAGCTCAAAAAGCATAGATAACAAAATTACCACCTATAGAAAAATGGGGTCAACAGCTTTCAAAAATAAAGGAAAAGGTTTTTATTTAATAAAATATCTACAACACCTTTAAGCTATTCCCTACTTATTAAACTTTAAAAAATAATTGGTAAAATTATTGTGGCGTCGCGCGTAAATTTAATATACACTTACGCTGGGAATTGAGAACCTCCTCCCATTCGTCGGTTGAAAAGGTCAACCCATTTACTTTTTTCAACTTTCGTTCCTAAGTGAGAAAGGAATAAAATTAATATTACAGACATAACGACCACTTAATACATGTACTAAACGTAAAAAAATAATCAGCGACAAAGTCAAGCTCTAACTCAACATTGGTCTCATAAGTTTTTTTTTTTGTTGAAATGTGTCCTTAAACTTGATACCAACTTGTAAAATGTAGGTATCTGGCTAAGGTTTTCGCGTTCGATAAATAATTAAAAGATAAAACCGGCCAAACACAAAGGGTACTTGGTTGTTTGTTATGTAATAAAGCGCCATCTATGACTAAACATCAGGAAACTCATTATTTAAATTTTAAGAAATACAAACTATTATCTAAGACACCCACAGAACATGGAAAACCTCTTTCTATGTTCTGTGAAGACACCCATACAAAATTAGGATCGTCAATGTCATTGCCGAGATACACAAATATTAGTAGGATACGAGTATAACGTTATGTAGTAGATATATCCTACTAATAAAACTATAAATTCGAATTTTTTACTGATGTATAGATAGATGTTTAATATAGATTAGACATCAGAAAAATATATAGAATATAATTGTTATGGATATTTTGTGCATAGTCAGTAATTCAGAAGATAAATAGAAATTTGTTGCAATATCTATTTTCTAACCCACATTAATATTTGTTTCTAAATCCAATTCCCAAGACTACGCGGACGAACTCGGGCGTTATCGTAAAATATATTTACCAGAATTTTTCGCTTTATTTTATTACATAAAGGAAGATACAAGTATCCCTGCTAATATTTTAAATGTGCATGTTTGTTCGTTACGCTTTTACGCAGATACCAATTAACCTATTATCATCAAACTTTGTACACATATTTTCAAAGTATTGGATAGGATATAAGATAATTTTTATCCCACTGCTGGGCATAGATTTCTGTGATATAGAGTCTAGTTAACGCAAGCAGAGACGCGGGCGAGGAGCTAGTACTCTATTTTGTCGTAATAATTTGACAAGGAATAAAACAGTATCCGAGAGAGCGACACGTTGTCAAGTATTGATTCGTGTATTTTCACTGGTGTCTCCATCAAATTATCGCTAATGGCCGGAATGGCTGTCGTCCGCTCTATCGCGTTTATATCGACATCGTTTATGTTTGTCGTCATTATATCGACGATAAACGAACTTAATGTCGCAGAAAATAACGTAAATATAATACAATTTAGGTAGAAAGTCACATAAATACTTAAACGTTTAACAGAAATATTATAGTAACGAAAAAGATGAGATAAACTTCCCATTAAAGAACTGACTATTGTCGGCTACTGCTTAATTAGCACCTAGTTAAACTGAATACTAATTTCAAACTTTTGGTATATCACTGTAGCTTTTATAAAGTAATCTCAAAATAAATAAAAAAGGTAAATCTGAGAATAGTTTATCATGGGATATTTTTAAATTCTAAATTCTACGCGTCCGAGTTTGGTATTTGAAAATGCTCTGTAGTTATTTTAAACTAAATCCGACACAATTCTAATTCTGATATTTCATTGAAGTCCCCAGACGAAAACGTTCGATAGAAAGGTAATTTCTCTGTGGTTTGATGCCACAGTGAAATTCTTCTAAATAATTAACACAGTCACAGTCACAGTCTAAATAATTAAAAAGGCATTATAAAATTTATTATTTCAAATTTAAGTACTGATACTCTAATTGCAATTAATTTGCTCAAATATCATTAAAAATAAAAGTTAAGTAACAGCCTATAATCGTCCCACTGCAGGGAAAAGGCCTCCATCATTGAATTCAAGTTACCACTGCAATGATGGGAACTGGCATAATCACCACGCTTGCCAAATGCGTGTTGGTGATCACAAACCCGAGCAACGTTCGAAAATTCGAAACTATTTGTTGCCCGACCCGGGGATCGAACCCAGGACCCCGAGATCTTGGCCCGGTATTTAAACCACTAGACCAACGGGGCGTTCAAATATCATTTATGAAGTATTTAAATAGTGGTTCGATCTTAAATGACTGTCAAACATCTGTAAAGATATACATACCTATGTTTCTTTCGGGTGTTAAGAATGCAAAACTCTCAACATTTGATGAAACTACGCTGGCTTACAGCGATAAGAATGTGCTCAAAAAATTGGCGCTGTGATGAAATGTCTCGGTAGCTTAATTGGAAAAGCACCGAGCCCGGTATGCATGGAGATGCGGGTTCAAGTCCCGTCTGAGACATATTTTTTCAAGTCATATTATATTTTTTGTTTTTATGATGTACTAGCTGTTGCCCGCGACTTCGTCCGCGTCAATTTCTTTTTTTTCACTGATGTTTCGCTCCTATTGGTCGCAGCGTGATGTTATATAGCCTAAAGCCATCCTCAATAAATGGACTATCCAACACAAAAAGAATTTCGCAATTCGAACCAGTACTTCCTGAGATTAGCGCGTTCAAACAAACAAACAAACAAACTCCTCAGCTTTATAATATTAGTATAGATTCAATGCCGGGACCTTTTCCCAGGTTCTCGGTTTAGGTAGACTTCTTTTAAACCTTAAGGTTTTGACTAGGACACGGATTTAGCAAATTAATTACTAGCACTACGCCGGTTTCTAGTGATTTGTGTTGCAACACAAATCACTAGAATAGTCGCCACAGTTCTTATCGTCTCCGTAGCTTAGTTTTTTTTTTTTATAAATGTGCTTTTTCTTGACTACATACTTAACTATACGGTTAAGAAGAAGTCTTAGATGGAGCGAGCTTACTCAGAGGTACTGGTTCTCCTACACACCAGCGGAACACAGAAGAACTGTCTGGCGCTAGACTCCGGCAAGAGGGTGGTAGCATCCAGGCGGCCTCTTACGAAGCCTATCACCGCAGAGGGATCTGTTAGCCGTCATCATTGGTTAGAAAACCAAAGATGCCGTTGCCCAGGGTGGACCACTAGGAGGTAGATCCCACCACCCCAAAAGTGAAGTTAGTTGGAAAAGTGATAGCAAAAGGGAGTGATTACAATGCAGTGCAGTTGCAGTCTTTCTAGCAGTCTTTCTAGTACCATGGCTTCGTAAATTGCAAATAAAGGAGTACTCTCAGAAGAAGATAGACAATACGTCTTCTCTTCGCCATTGGCCAAAAACATCTTAACTCGCAAACATGGCGATTTGGGAAAATCCTCTTATAAGAAAACCCATGCATGATTTGTGGATTAGCGTGGGCTTATGATGATTTTGCGTTTCCAAGAACATTTAATAATTACAGCTTCTAGTAACATTAGTTCTACATATATACTTACATTTTGGATGGTTTATTTTCTCAGTGAACACTGTTATATTTTAGTAAGTGCAGACATAAATTTAATTATCTAACACACTCGCTAGCTCGGAAACACATTAGAATTCCGGACACACTGTTCCGAATCGCAAAAATTATATCCCACTCAGAATCACGGTTAATTAAAACTCAGGAGAACCCATGAAAAATAACTGAGAATACTCGTAACAAGCGAGCTAGCAAGGCGCTCATAATTCAGTTTCAGAATCGCAGCTTACTGAAATTTAATCTGTGCTGCATGTCGGTTGGTGCTTTTTTGATAGTCGGAAAGCAACAATTAAAAATAGGGTTTTTTAACGTTGGGAAAGAGTTATTGGAACGAAGTTTTGGAACAAAGTTCCTTATCGCGCGTTGCGAAAAGGGGCTAGACGGAAAAAATACGAGTAGTAACGACACTTTTTGAACGACACTTTTTGCTATATTATTAGTTGTAAGCCGTGCGGCGTGCGCGTGAGGGAGAGGGAGAGTGAGAGGGAGAGAGAAAATAAAAAAATAATTTAATATAAAATAAAATTTTATTACAATTCCTTCTCTAAAAATGAACTTCGTTCCATCCGGGTGTCCCTAGACACCTCTCAAGATTTTTTATTAATAATTTTAAGTAAAACATATTTGCACAATGTTTTCAATTAATAAAACTGATGTGATGCATAAAGTAAGTAAAAATTTTTTGTATCATTTTCTTAAGCTTGCAATTTTTAGCTTTTGTTAAACTAAACCAATAAAAGAAAACATTAAACTCAGTAGGAATATTTAAGAGGAAACACAAGGGCCGCTTTTCCAAACAAACGTAGTCCCCTGTTTACTCCCTGGATAATGCCAGTAGAGCAATAATTTTCATTACAAAAATCTATAGCTACTATTGGCATGTTTCTATGTTTTACTTTTTTCATAAATTAATTAATAAAAGAGATATGAGCCTTCAAAAATCTAAAAAATCGCCAGATTTTCCGCTGTGTCCAAACATCCAGAAAACAAATTTGGCTAAATTAAAAAAAAGCAAATTTAACGAACACGGCCAAAGCCTTTCTTTAAATTTTAATTAAAAAAAAGCATTTAAATCGGTCTAGTTTTGGAAAAGGAATCGGGGGACTACGAAACGTATTTTCGGTCCAAGGTGCAGTTGTCTCTATCGCGCTCTGCGGGGAGGCGTTCGGGACTGCGCGACAGCAATAGATTTTACAAATACCTATTTTTCAATTCTCTCGCCCGTAGTGTTTTCACTTAACGCGCTTACCCAAGCGCCAATCTAAAGTAATCTATCCATTTAAAAGAAAGACGTGTTATGTGACACCAGTTATAAGTCGAGAACGGCTTGACCGATTTTTATGATTTTTGTGTTTTTGGATTTGTCTGCGTCGGGAATAGGATAATAACTGTTAAATATGTACCTACATTGGAAAATTAATATTACCAAACTAACTAAGAAACTGTATTTCTTGAGAGAAGTAGAATTCGTCCCGTTCTCGGGACAGGCAAAGACATGAACCATACTGCCTGGTTTCAATGATTACAAGAGTTTTACGCGAGAAGGTGGATCAGAGTCAAATAGGAGCGCCTTTCCTTGTTTCTCAATTTTATTTGATTTATCCTACACACACACATTATTACAACAATGCCACCACTTTATCACAATAACTGCCGCTTAGGATAATTTCACAAAATTACGAAACAAAGTCCATCTTTCTCTTCTCGTTTCCCGCGCAAAAAACCCTGTATTTCTATATACAAATCCCAACGCCGCCATATTTGATGACAATGAGATTTAAGGCGTCAAAATCAAATACTATTCTGAGGCGATACAAAGTACGCGGCCGGGTGCGCTAGTTATACATAAAGAATATTTCAGTGTCAATTTTCAAGATCATGAAAATCAAAGGAATTCACGTTATTGCTTTGTAACAAAAAGTGAAATTATAATTACATATACTAGTTCCTACTTGTATTGTGTGCAACAATAACAGTTGAAGATTTGTAAGACATATCTATGTGATAAATGTCTTTTCTACCAACTACCGATGCTATTTTTATTTTTATAACATACCTAGTTATGTGACAGATACGTCGGCAGTTCAGAAGTGATTTACCCAACAAACGACCCCCATTGACCGACATAGACGCTAATGCTGCTATCAGAACTGGACCGAATGTGTTACAGTATCGCAACAAATCATCGCCCGCCATTTTGTCGAGTGCCGCCATTTTGTCATCGCGTTACATGCGGCTGACGGGCACGTTGTTGCGATTGATTGGATGATGCTGATACAAAAGGTATTTCATAGCAAGTGTAGTTAGTACTTATATAGGGTGACAATAAATTCAAAATGTTAGGTTTTTAAAATATATAAAAGCTGTAATAAATTCGTGCAATGTTAAGACATTCTTATACTAAAAAGTGAAGGGTTCATAGCCCAATGCTTCTTCGTAATCAGTCTCTGTCACGAATGTTAAGCAACACCGAGAGCGGTCACTAAGCGGATGGGTGACCGTGGCATCATATCTTGAGCGCTTCCGTGCTTCGGAGGGCACGTTAAACCGTCGGTCCCGGCTGTTATCATGAGGTAACAGTCGTTAAGCCCTGTTGGAGGCCTTCGGGCGGCTTGAGAAACGTCCAACGGCGGGGTGATGTTGCCACAGCGTCGCCCATGCCGTCTACCACCCGCACTAGGCCAGCGTGGTGAAAAAGGAGTTCTCGTTAGTCTTAAAAAGGTTGACCCGTGCTCAACAGTGTGCGTAAATGGGTTGTTACTTTTTATAATAAAAATAAGAAACAAATTTGAGTCAGAGTGATGTGCACGTCGGTTGAGATTGTTGGTTTTTTGTTTATCGTTGACTCAAAGTTTGCTCGAATTTAAAGTATTATTAACACAATGTCCGTCCGTATATTTGACAATATTACATTCTCTTACTCATGACAACAACGTCATAAAGTATGTGACGGAGACGAATAGATTCGTACACGCGGATATAACATTGCGTAGTAGGGCCACTAGTATTTTCTATAGATAAATTAGAAACACTATTGTAACCATAGACATAGTATATATTTTAAGTCTATGATTGTAACCCGTAATAAAATGTATAATTTAGATTCTCATGCATGCATGAGAAAGCACATTTTTTATTTATATCCTGTTGATACTGCAAAAAAGTTTCGTAAATAATACAATGCAATGCCGTAATACTGTAATGTTTTGAGAAAACATATTTTTCCCCATATACCATAACGTCTATAATTTTTTGTTAAAAAGACCGCCATAAACAACAAAGAAAAAAGATAACGAGAATAAATCCTCATTATAATGGCTCGACAAAGTTTTCATAATAATTAAGCAGATGCAAGTTTTGTCGTGGGGAAAATTTATTTTACATGCTCCACTTTAAGGCTATAATGTCGCCGTTTTGTTTTTTGTTTTGCGTAATTTTTTAATTTATTAGCTATGGAGCGCTCTAGTCTAAAAGAGTAATACCGCTTTTCCTCGACCTGTAGTAATTGTAAGAGGTGACAAAGGTTAGTCCACCACAAACACCAGAAAAAAGGGTCAATAAAGTGACAAAGAACAAAAAAAATACTGTCGAACTATAATGAAACACTAAGTTTGATTCGGTGTCAAACAATAAATCACCGACGTTTATCATGTGCCGTCTCAAAATTGGTAGTTTCTAAGCTTTTCGTCAGTCCAATTTTTGTGATAACGTTTTTCTCCTTTCCTAAACAGTGTACAAGTAACAAGTCTTGATTATCTTTCACATTGTAACAAGCAAACTAGTCCGAACTCGCAACTTCGAGGAAGCAACAATTAACTTGTGCCTAACTTGCCCGTGTGCACAAAGCTACGGAACACCTTTTATACTCCGTTCATAATAGATGAGGTGTTCCAACTGGCTGCTACACAATGCTTACAAGTATTTAGTACTTGTTTGTACGATCGCATAAATATAAAGTTCAATAGGGATTTTACTTGTGTTTATTGGGTTTTTTGACTATATTTCATTTATTCCATCGTTTGGACTACTTTACACCGGTAAATGCTTGTTGGGCACCGAAAACATTTATTAAAATAATAACATAGACTGACCCGGAACATGACTGATATAAATTCAATACTCTGTAAAAGTCCCTAAATTAATAAACAGAAAAAATGGTTGCCTGTAAAGTCGGTTTTACGGGCGAAGATTTTACGTGACAACGTCTTTTTCTCGGTAGAATATTTATTGATATGAATATAATTAAATTGCACAATAGGAACAAGGAATTGAATGAAAATAAGAATTGCACAAATTTTAACTATAGAAATATATTTTGTTTACTAAAACATTGTACATGTAAACTTAAACTTAACTAATTCCTATTTGAGTGATTTTGTTGAGGATAGGACGATGACGTCATCGTAACGTTACCGAGCGTTACACTTTTTCATAAGTGACTCCCAGCCGCAACCTAATTTAAGACGTTGTCACGTCAAAAAAACAACGATTGATGTAATTCATATCCTTGTAAAAATCATGCTATTAATTATGTTAACACGGCATGAGGTTTAAAAATGTGGTACAAATTGTGGTAAAATTGGTCCTGTTTCATTTAAGTATCCTGAAAAGGATTCATTCCAGTCTTTATTTTCAAAGTAAAGTGTGAACGTGTTATATTAAATTGTCGCTTACAGTATTGCACAGGACTCAAAGAGAATATGTACACGAGAATTTCGCACCAAACTCCATTTAGTACGACACGTCGCTCTAAGCGAAACTGTATGCATAGAATGCATACGTTACAGAGACTATTTGAGGGTGCCAAATCCGAAGTTTTAGGTGACAGGGTGGGTCATCACAATCAACATTGAAAACCAGAAGCGGGATCCAGGGAGGGCCTTAAACCCCTCTTAGAACCCCCCTACCAACCCCCCCTCTGAAATGATCTGTGTCTTCCCGAGACAAATCAAATTTCGATAACTTACTACACTACTTAGAGTAAGGTATCAATTCAATTCAATTCAATTTATTTATTGACCCTTTCGTTACATTTCATAACATTGGTACGTCAAAATTTACAATTAATTTATCTTACACATAATTTAATTGACTAATACAGGACAAACAAACAAACAATACAGGAGTCAAATCATGTGAGCATATTAGAAAATGAACAGTTCATATACTCTTCTATACTGTAGAAGGCATTATTTTTTAAAAATGTCTTAATTACCTGTTGAAATTCGTTAAAATGAATCCTTGTAATTTTAATTGGTAATTTATTATATATATTAATTTTTAGAGAGATGCCCTCTTTAGAACCTACCCTCCTTCACCTGGGTCAAACCCCTCCCAAATCAAATTCCTGAATCCGCCGCTGTTAAAAACTGTTAAGCATGCTTGGTGTTAATTTCTTGCAAAGGAGATGGGTAGTCTTCCATAGTACCTTGGGCCTGACTGTTACATGGATAATATTCGAGCAGTTTAATAGGTTTTTGGATGTGAATTTCATATGTGTTAAAATTACACGGTTATTCAATGGGGTAGTAGAAATATTGATTGTTATTTAGTTGAAAGTTAGGTTATGTTCATTAATTTTTTAGGTAACTCTACAGCTAGGTATATCACAATTTAGATGTTCGTACATCAATACTTAGTGACTTTTAACCTAGTTACATAACTTTATGATTTAAAGTTTTTTTTAATCGTCTAATCGTCGGAAGCAATATAGAACCTTCTGAAAGGTTATGACATCCCCCTGAAAAGTATTATAATGATTTTAGGTTGCCTTACAGATCAGATCAAAATGATTCAATTCCTGACATAATTAAATCATAAATAAATAAATGTGGACAACATCGCATACATTGTTGTGATCCCAAAGTGAGTTTTATACATTAACTCGTCGGGGAATTGAACCCGATATCTCGGAGAAGGCGACACCTTCATAACTGGTGTAGCCACAGAGGTCTTCAAAACAATTCAGTATGAAAATGTTGTTTCTCAGTAAATTCAGTATGAAAATGTTGTTTCTCAGTAAAATCAGTTGTTGATCAATAATGTTCTATCGAGATCTATCGAAGGGCAACATCATTGTACGTGGTTGAGGAACGAGGGAGGGAGGTAGGTTATGTATTTAGGGCGGTCAATAAAAAAAAGTTTTTGTTAAAATATTTATTAATCATCGTCATCATCATATATTGGTCGTCTAAAAATTGTGCACATGGTACTAAATCTGGTTGATACCTTGCCCAACTAAGGTACCATATTATGGACATTGTATGACAACAGCAACCTGCAGTTCTATTTCCGACTAAACAGTTGCAGTAATTATATTCTTTAGTCAATCCGAACCAATGCCGAAATGACACTTCAGTCATGTTGAATAAATTGGTAAAATCACTGGAGTGGGTTTCTTTAAGATTTATCATATTCTCAATATGAGCAGCAGTAAATACGTTTGTACATATAATTATCTAATATTCTATTTACGAAATCCCATGTTTCTGCGTTTAAGTGATAATTACATACTAGATTATTTATTGGCACATAGTAATTATTATGTTTCTAATAAATATTGCCTAACACTAATCGGAACCCTATTTCTTTCTTGCCTCTCACATCCTTAAACAAAACAGTGTGATTCAGTTTGAACAGGCCTTATATAATTAGGCTGTGTAATTCTTTCAGTCAACCTAAATCTTAGACCTATGGTGCTGAAGATGTTGATGGTCTTGTTTGAAAGTGTGGAGCAGCTCTATCAGCTCACACCCAGCAAGAATGCCATAAGTATGCCATTTGAGCACCCATCTGTAAATAAAGATTATAGTTAATACAACTAAATCACTTAAAAAATTACAAGTACCTCTGGTGGAACTCGAACCAACAACCATTTATCTAGGCTACTGCTTCTGAATTTAAATCAAGCAGTTTACATAGCAAGCCAGGTTGTTTGGTTTTTAAGTACTGACAACATTCGAAAGAAATAATTAACTCTCGGTTAAGATGGAACTTAATAATATATATGATATGTTTCATAGCTATGATGAAATTCTATGATGCTATGATGAATTTCATACCTAGTTTAATAAAAGAAATAAATTAATTGTAAAAACAATATTTTCGGCAGGGTTCGAAAATATCCGATATTTATAATAAATATCAAAATATCGGATATTTATGATATATATCAAGTTTGATATATCCATTTTATATGAAAGCCATATTATTATTTTATGCTGACGTTCTGGCTGGCCGGCCGGTGCCGGCTGGCTAATAGTTAGTGTAAACTACTTGATTAAATTCGCAGATCTAACAAATGCCTCTGTAGTTTAGTGGAAGAGCAGTTGCCTGAATAGTGAAGAGTCATCAGTTTGAGTATGTGAGCTAGTAAAATAAAAATATATTTTTTAAAAATAAACTAGCCTTTTCATATTTTTAGATACATTCATTGATAAAAAAGCATAGTTTCTTACTTATGCTTATAAAAAAACAACATACATATAAAGTTATACTTAGATAAATACACTTGGATAGTAAGCATCAATTAGAAAAAAACTTACTCTACGGGGTAGTATCCACTCAGATATTACATTATGAATTCTTTGTTGACGTTCTGAGCCAGTTCTCAGCAAATGGAACCTTGTACGCAGCACAGAACGCCCACAATGGACACATACACATTGATGGCCTACATTAGCAGGCACCCCACGATTCTCTGATCCCAGGGATTCATTTGCAATATTCCAACATGCTTCACACAGTTATTTAGAATGGTTGACCTGTAATTAAATCATTGATGTTATTATCAGCAATCTATGCATATTATATACAATAAGTAAGTTGTAGATAGGTATATGAAATAGCTTTTATTGATATATCTTAGGCTGAATCTAATAAGATAATCAAACAGTAGTCTACCAAGAGTCATCACAACCAACATCATGAAAACTAATCAATGCCAATAAAAGTCAAAGTATCTAACCTAAGGGCTACTAACACCTTTTGGATATCTAAGAAATCCTACCGATAAGGTACTAACCGTAAGAGGAGCAGTCCATTGTTGAACAATTGCTAGTATGGCTTCATCTTCCAACGAATGCATGCTTATAGCGTTGCTACGAGCAAAACTGATGCCACAGTTAATACAGTTTTGTGTGCTCACATTCAGAGTCCAGGAAGAAAGCCGTAGTTTGTCGCTAAAGCAGGTAATCAGTATCCGTTGAGCAGGCGCAAGTCTTTCGTGATGGTAGCAATTGGCAGAGTCCGTAATCGAAGCGAGGGTCGTGAAGACAATATAAAATCATACAAAAACACTCAACACAAACACCTACAACACAAACAAAGAATAATAGCAAACGAAAACGAATGCCGGCTGCTACGTCACGGTGACATTTCATTATTGCCAGATAATAGAACGATAAATAATCGAATCAATGCAATTAATTAATTGTAATCGATTGTAGCAAAAAAATAAATCCATTTTTACGACCAATAGTAGCAAAATATTTCAATATTTTTCGCAAAAATATTGAAGTATTTTAGCAAGGCTACTTGCCTTAAACTGTTTATTTAAAATAGTTTGTTGCAAGGTATTAATATAATAAACAAAAAAATCGGTAATGTGAGAATCGAACTGAATCGAATTAAAATATTGTATTATGTGGTTGGCAGCCCTGTTCAATCAATGGTTTGTTGGTACGGAATTACGGATATGAAGATATCAATTAATGCTTTATTTTTGTTACATTTCTTGTCCCATAGAACAGGTAATTGATAATTTACGACAAAATTTCAAAAAATATTTTATGAATTTTAGTTACAATTTGGTTCTTGTAACAGTCAGGCCCAACTCTTCCTATTTCCTTTCGGTCGTCATTCAAATGTGTGTGTGCGATGGGAAAACTATTTTCAAACTGTGTGAAAGTATTTTGTACTACCGCCTGGGAAAAATTACCTTACGGAGAAAATTGCCCGATTCACCAAAAATAATGATAGTAAGTGGAAGCAAGGTCCGTCGAGTACGGAGTATGACGTATGGTTCCTGACTACGTTCCTGTAAAGTTATAATGGTTTCGAGTGCAGAGTTTCTGAGTGCGGTTTTTATAATAGCTATTGGTTGTGGAGGACGGTAGGTATAAAATGGCAGTAGCCCTAACACGGACTGCTTGTATTTTCGCCACCCTTGGCTTGTCGTAGAAAACGACAAAGAAGGACTGTCAGAAAAAGATGTGTGGCAGCATCTTTGCTCTAATATTTGACGACCATTTGGATCAGCGGTAGCAAACGCTGCTTCTGAGCCATGGGTCGCGAGTTCGATCCCCGCACAGTACAAATATTTGTGTGCATGAACATGTCTGTTTGTGTTTCTATGTATTATAAGTATGTATTTACAAAAAAAAATATATAAGTAAGTTTATCGGTTGTCTAGTACCCCATACGACAGGGTACTTAATAGTAGCTTAATTTGGGACTAGATGGCTCTGTATGGCCCAGTGATTCATGTCATAAATATTAAAATATTATTATTATTATTTAAAAAAAAAAATTGTCCAAACAGCGTGGCAATCGCATCACACCTGCGTAGCTTGGCGATTATGGCAAAATCATCTGAGAGGCCTATTTCCAGATGTGAACTGACATGGGTGGATAATATTCATAACTATTGGTCCAAAGGGAATCACAAGATTTTCCGCATCTCAAATTACCAGGAAACGTGGGTTGAAATTGTCCCTCAATTCGAGGAATAAGAGGTAGTTGTTATATATTGTTAACTTGTCGTTTGATCATCAAATTCTTTACAGCTTATCCACATGGTATTCGCTTTAGTGGTGTTTCGATAATGCTGATGTTACTTAATTCTCGAAATATACACTCAGATAGAGAACATCACAAACTAAAAGCTGTCGAAAACTCATCTGGACTCAGAATAAACGGTTCTAATTACTTCTTGAAATGTACTCTAGCTACCAGGTTTAAGGTTCACAATCGGTTATCAAAATGGTCCGATTTCATGGGCCATTGCTTCGAGAATCGATTGTCGGAGTGAGCTAATCGCCTCACTCGGACTAACCTGATTCTGTCTTATGTGGTGGCCAGTAATTGCCCTCTAAACAACTGCTCTGGGATTTCGTTGGACGTTTTCTTTTTTATTGCCTATCGTGCGCACGAAGGCGTTAATTTAGACTGCTTTTCGCTACTCTTGATTCTGGCCGAAATATTTACTCTTTTCGGCAGATAGAATGCTGGCTTTAAAAAGGATTTCCTACGTTTTATGATAAGTATTTTTTTTTATAATTTGACGACTCTACGGTGTTCTGTGTGCACTGCATTAGATCCATTGGTCCTTGGAAATGAAATAGACTTTTTGGCAATCATATAGAATAAATAAGTAAAGATTAAAAATGTAATTAAACGTAAATGTTCTTTGGTGTTGCTCAGTGTGCTTTGCGATATTCAACTTTAAGATGTTTCACCAGATTTCCAGCAACAATTAAAAGTCCTGTTAAAATGGAACTTGCTTTTATTAATTAAATTTCGTCAGAACATTTCAATTAGGAGACGGTAAAACGTTGCAGACAGGAGTTGACCGCACTCCCGCACTTCCTCCCTCAGGCCGAGGTCTGTGTTGCACTAATTTGTACTAATACACAGGCAGCAATAATATTGTATAAAGTTTATTTTTTGTAATCCACATCTTATTTGTATATTATGTATGTATTAAAAATCGACTTAAAAGTATTTGACTTAGTAACAGCCTATAATCATCCCACTGCAGGGAAAATTCCTCCATCATTGAATTCAAGTTACCACAGCAATAATGGGTGTATTGGCATAATCACCACGCTTGCTAAATGCGGGTTGGTGATCACAAACCCGAGCAACGTGAATGATGTCAAAAGAAACCAATCACAGCGCTCACGTTTGGGCAGAAGTAAAAGCATTTGCTCATAACCTCTGTGGCGGCCTCTGCCCCGCCCACATCGCCTTTCTAACCTTTTTCAATGTTCTGTGATTTGCACGATGAACGATGAACAATACGTTAGCAGTGCTAAGCTAACGTTGAAATCGTTCAAAAGTTTAAATTTAAGTAATACCGCTGAAGAAGATCTCTAAAACTCGTTATCCTTTGTTTCCATAAAGCTAGAAACTGAAAAAATACTGGCTATAAAAATTGATAAAGAGCAAAAAATAGACAAGGAAAGGAGTTGCAAAACTACATTGCTAAAAAAAAATACCTGCCAGCATGTACACTCGTCATAAAAAATAAAAACAATAAAACGATCCCCAGTTTTCAGAGAGGTAAAATGTGTTATTTCTTCAGTAGACGTTTTCCGCTCTGACGCCCGCGCTCTGACTTGAATATTCTAATATTTCATTATTCGTAGCATGGTATTTGTTCGTAGCACTCGTTACGTCGTAGCACACCGTAGCCAATCAGTGACTAATTGTTTGCGCTGTTATGAACTTCGCTTTCGGGGATTGTTTGTGGTTTTAGTAAATAACAACTTACCTTTAGATGTATTTTTTTTTTTTACTATTGTAATTATAAATTATAGATAGATACAGAAAATTCTGTGCTTAAAATAGGTTCGAGCAACACACATAGACACCGCTTATGAAGACGATATCTCGGACGGTTTGGGACCAAAGCGGTGTACTATGATCCTGTGTTATTTGTATGGAAATGTAGTATAAAGACTAACCTCATTTTTGCATATCTTAACATGCCTATGTTGATGAAACCAGCTTTGGTTTATGCTTTTAGAATCGAACCCGGGACCTAATCATTTGCGTTACAACTTATGCATTATCTTAAGGGTTACCTCTGCGTCTCGTTAGTTCACTAAGACCATTAACGTTACATGAAGGTAAATACGGGTCACGTTTACTTTAGGACAGAAGTTTACTACTATCTCGGAGTAATTAGCAACTTACTCGACGTATTAAACAAACGAAAAAGAGATGTCCCAAATTGTATGAAGGCCAGGCACAGAACCTGTACACCCCACCAAAAGATAGACCAATACACCTACAAGATTTTGTTATTATCCAATTCTTTTATAATGGCTTCGTTAAGTAGTTCAATTAAAGAGATATATAAGAAAATAGCAATACAAA
This sequence comes from Anania crocealis, assembly GCA_949315895.1. Lineage (NCBI taxonomy): Eukaryota > Metazoa > Arthropoda > Insecta > Lepidoptera > Crambidae > Anania > Anania crocealis. Next base: position 4,644,841 of record OX438882.1, on the reverse strand, counting down.
ACAACAAAACCATGGCGGAAGATGACATTTTGATGACGTCTGTCAGTTTTGGCAGTTACAAAATCGCGCATCTAGGAGTCGAGTGCCATCGCTTGCTGTAGTAACAACAAACATTATGTAAGTAATGTGTCGATCAATACCAAATCCAGAAAACGAAAAAGAGGTCGTTATAATGAACTACATTTAAAACGCGACAAGCAGAACAAAAACTTGAAGTGAATGTTTATGCCAAAGTGACAAGGGGTATATGACAGCTACTGACATTTAAAGTTTTTTTAGATTGATGCCATCTTGGAATGCCTAATGGAGTTTGATAAATTATTCGATCTTATTTATTTTTTAACCACTAAATTATACGTTAAATAAATTTATATGTATTTTTCCCAGAAAAAGTTTTTTTTTCTTGATTTTTTAAATAGTGTATTATGTCTGGGCCTATTATGGGACATCTCCTTTAAGCTAATATTTAAATTAGTTCTTATTTTTATCGCAATAGTGTTTTTAATCTGCAATGGCTGACAGTCAAAAACAAGAAAATTCATACATTTATTTTTTTGACTGTTGATTTTATGATATTTCTCGGTTTTTGTTACAGAATTATTCAAAGTTGTATTTTTCATAATATTTAATTTCGAGCTTACTCCATTGATAAGAAAAAGGAATTTCAGATACGTAACAAAATAGTTTTCACGGTGGAATCTCAAATTAGTAATAATAAAGAAATATCTATTTGACACATTTGTGGTGGGACTTTTTTATTCTTCACCAAAAATTAAAGATAACAAAGATAAAAGATTTAAGGAAAATATTAAAGTATCTACCTACACCATTAGCTGTGCATCGCTGGTGCCTTATGTGGGTATCTTAACCTGAAAAGTTCACCACCTGTTCAAAACATTCTGGTCATTCAAATAAAAAGCTAAAATGAAAAGTGTTAAAAAAGTTCCATTCAGCATAGTCGTGATAGCCACAGACTTATCGCGACGTTGATTTTCAACGGAAGCCTTGACGATGGGACGCGGGACAAAGGGCATTTGGACCCATCAGGCTATACCGTATCCCACACTTGACTGTTAAAGATCCAAACTATAACCTTTGAGACCCAGCAGCCCCCAATAAGTTAACATAATGCTTTCTACTCGTATATCATCCTTTACGAGAAGATAATAAAAAAGACAAAGCAAGTAGTACAGTTTTTTTTTTCTTTTATTTTGGCACAAACTGTCATAAAGGTAAGTATACAGTACAATAATCTTAATTATGATACAGACAAAATAGAGCCGAAGATTACTTTAATTTAAAAAAAAAATTTTTTTTTTAGTTTGTTGACATTGCAAGAAAACTGTTTTTTTTTCTGAACAACAAACACATGTATACACCGTGAAATTTTAGTGGTTGTTTTCCCGCAGTAAAATGATTCTATTTTAGTAGTACAATAGATTTGTGCAGTTTTTTTATTCAAATAAAAAAATAGCAGTTTCACGATTGTGTTAAACGAAACTCGAAAGCAACCTCGAACCAATGGTACCAGCCGCGCCGCAGCCGGTCACCGGCCGGGGTCGATGCCCCTCGCGCGGTACAGATTATGCTGTATTACTTAGTGCGTAGAGCTTCTTTTGCTTTGAACATTGATTTCGTGCGGCAAGCAGTACCCAAACACGTCACATTTTGTAAAGATACTATCGTATCTCACGCTTTTGAGTTGAATATTAATTTTTTGATCAGTTGAGAACAACGATATCTTTATTTTCAAAAAATAACTCGCTCGATTCGATGGTGCTACTAAAGGTAAATCGTTCTGTTGCGGGAAAACAACCACTAAAATTTCACGGTGTATAAATTAAATTGTTTGCGCAAACAATTTCTGAAATACATTTTTTTAATACATAGTTGGTAAACAATTAGTGAAGATATCAATATCTGAGAAATCATTATTGTATTTAATTAGGCAACGGTGGAAGAAATTATTACGCGTATAGTTTTTGCAAAGTCGGGGTGGTACTAATATATTAAGGCGACAGTTAATATTATCCTACTAATATTATAAACGTGAAAGTTTGTGAGGATGCATGTCTGTTACTCTTTCACGCTATAACGACTTAACAAATCTGAATAAAATTTGACAAGATGCTAGTTTATTGGCAAGAACTTCAAGCTGTTGGGCTTCAGAGGCAAAGAGTTTTATTGCAGAATTAGGTGGTCGCCTTAGAGTGAGGACCAATGATCCTCGGTCGTGGTCATTCCTAGTTCAGAGGATAGCCGTTGCCATTCAGCGGGGGAATGCTGCAAGTGTTATGGGCACTTTCCCTCCGGGGTTGACATTGTTTTAATTTATTTGTTCTGTTTTTTTTTTAATATTATGACTTGTTTATTGTAATTGTAAATTATTTTATTCATTTTATTATATAATTAATTTTAGTTTTATTAGATATAATTATTTTAAAAATGTTGGTATTCATAATATTTTAGATTTATAATAAAATGTATTGCACTTTTTTAATGAAATAAAAAATTGGTTAGAATAATATATAGGCTAGTAATAATTTATCTCTAGAATTCTGTTGTAGTATATAATGAAGGAACGGAAAATCCCAACTTCTTAAATAATGATTATGGCTTTCCTTGTTCCCGAATTCCACAAGTGGTGTTCCAACAAGAGTCTTTTAAATGGACTAATTAGAACTTTTTTCCGAAACTCTTGAGCCGTAAAGTGTTGAATCCAGCGCAAGTGGCGAAGGAGGAGTTTGGGCGCAGCTGCGACTGATTGCGAACGAAACACCGGCTTTCGTGTGGCGCAAGTTTAGAAAACCAGCGTTCCATTTTAAAATTAAATTTAAACAGATTAAAAATGTCTCAACACGAAAGTCTTTGACTAGTGCGTGTTGCCAGTGATGACTATGGAACTGAAACGTGGTCGCTCTCATAAGAAGGCTCAAGGTCGCTTAGCGGGCAATGGAGAAAGCAATGCTTGGTATTTCCCTGCGTGATAGATTCAGAAATGAGAACATAACTGACATCGCTCGAAGAATTGCGGAGCTAAACTGGCAGTGGGCCACCTAGTGGGGCTCCCCGCAGATCGTCGTCCGGTTCGCAGTCACCATTCCAGAACCTTCCCGCTCCAACCGCCATCGGTTCTTCGTACTATGTGTCCCGGTTGGAGCGGGAAGGTTCTGGAATGTTGACTGCGAACCGGACGACGATCTGCGGGGAGCCCCACTAGGTGGCCCGACGATCTGGGGAAGGTCGCGGGAAGCCGTTGGATGCGGGTAGCACGAGACCGATCGTTGTGGAGATCCTGGGGGAGGCCTATGTCCAGCAGTGGGTGTTGTTTGGCTGAGATGATAATGATGATGATGAGATTAAAATGTTGTTATGTCTTATACTCTCATATCTGCATTAAGAGGAAACACTACGGGCGAGAGAATTGAAAAATAGGTATTTGTAAAATCTATTGCTGTCGCGCAGTGCCAAACGCCTTCACCGCAGAGTGTGATAGAGACAACTTCTTCTTGGACCGAAAATACCTACTAAAAGCACACCAAATCAACGTTTCGTAGTCCCGCGATTACTTTTCCAAAACTAGACCGATTTAAATACTTTTTTCATTAAAATTTAAAAAAAGGCTTTGGCCGTGATCGTATATTTTCCTTCTTTTTCTAAAATTTAGCCAAATTAGTTTTCTGGATGTTTGAACCCAGCGGAAAATCTGGCGATTTTTTTTCGAATTTTGAGGGCTCATATCTTTTTTATTAATTAATTTAAATGTAAAATTATTTAATTTAATTTAAAATTAATGAAAAAACCGAAAACATAGAAACATGCTAATAGTGGACATAGATTTTTGTAATAAAAATTATTGCTTTACTGGCTTTATCCAGGGAGGAAACAGGGGACTACTTTTGTTTGGAAAAACGGCCCTTGTGTTTCCTCTTAACGAGATTCAACCTTACGTACAAAACATGAATTTGAATGATAAGTATTAAGTTGAAAAAGCATCCAAATGTACAGACAACGGCAGGTCAACCTACCCAAAAAGTTAAAAGCTATGAATTGGTTTTCAACTTTAAGTCCAACACATAGATATCAATATCAATTGAGAAAAATTGACGTTTTGTGGTAGGTTTACGTGATGTTGTCTCTACCAGTAAGCGCTCATCGAGTATCTCGTTCTCAGTTCTGTATCTGTGGCATAATGTGGATATAACTTGAATTTAAATTTGAAATTGGAAGACTCAAATCATTAAAATGTAATAATTTCAGGAATTCGAGTATTTTAAATAAATAAATAAAATAAATGTAAATAAATGTGGACAACATCACATACATTGTCCTGATCCCAATTTGAATAACTATTTAAAGCATTCGTATTTTGGAAACCAGAAACAACGAAGGTACCACAAACACCCAGACCCGAGAAAATGTAGAAAAACACATTTTTTCTACATTGACCCGTCCGGGAATCGAGCCCGGGACCTCGGAGCAGGCGACACCTTAAAAACCGGTGTGTACGCCACTCCACCACGGAGGTCGTCGTAAATGTCGTAAATGTTATTTAAAATTCATAACAACATAGTACTTGTGACTTGTGTATAATGTTTACGGTTATTTCACCTTAACAGAACTTTTGTTTTATAAGAGTTGCCTCAAAGTTAGTATCGTTTAAATTATCAAGGAAATGGGACTAACTTTGCCAATTAATCGCGTACAATAATCTTCATCAATGCCGTGGTCACGTTGGTGGGCCCGATGGTGGTTAACACACTTTTTTATCAATTGGAACAAATATGTTTACACAAATGTAGTCCAAGTATTCTATGAAAATTAATCATATTATAAAACCGGAATAAACCTGACCAGATCCCGTTTCACGGCTGGATCGAAGCAATGCATAAAACATACAGTATGCATGAGGCGGCTTATCTCTTTGTAGCCCTGTCTCGCATGGTCAGCGGTATTTATACCGTTTCGACTTTCATTTGTTTTACGTCATTCCACCCGCTCTTTGATATGTATATTCATTAGAGCCTTATTGGCTGCCTTCATCATTTTTATGGTTAGCAACACCCGTGAATTCTCTCGGAATTCGTTATGTCACTCTTCTTCGAGATTACTTTTTTTTAACCCGGTATCAATTGATCCAACTCGGCGAGATCCGTGGCCAACTCGATCTGATCCCGGGATCGGTGGAGACAAGCCCTCTGTTACGGCCCGTTGGTCTAGTAAGGCCTAATTGCTCCAGTGGTTTACATGCTAGGACAAGATTCTCGTTTTGTCTTCGTTAGATCGTCCTGGGTTCAATGCTCTGGTCAGGCAACAAGAGTTTGGAATTTTCAAACATTAAAAAAAAATTTAGGACATGCCTCACTGGGCCACACAGAGCCATCTAGTCCCAAATTAAGCTAAGGGGTAGGTACTAGATAACCGATAAACTTACTTGTATACTTTTTTTTTGTAAATGCATACTTATAATATATAGAAAACACCCAGACCAGTACAAACAGACATGTTCATGCACACAAATATTTGTACTGTGCGGGGATCGAACCCGCGACCCATGGCTCAGAAGCAGCGTTTACTACCGCTGATCCAAACGGTCGTCAACCATCGATTGATCAAGTTTGTAATCACCAACCCGCATTCGGCAAGCGCGGTTACTATGCCTGTACCGATGATTTTGTAATTACGTTAATTCAATGATAATTCAAGGCCTTTGCTCTGCAGTAGGATGAATCTAGGCGGTTACTTCACCATCTGCATCTTTTCAACACAGAAGTATACATACGGATCATTTCAACCCCTTTATAGGATGATTTTACGACCATTTGTATCAGCGGTAGTTAACGCTGCTTATAAGCCATGGCTCGCGGGTTCGATCCCTGCACAGTACAAATATTTGTGTGCATGAACATATCTGTTTGTAGTTTACTACCGTCTGGGTGTTTTCTATGTATTATAAGTATGTATTTACAAAAAAAAAGTATATAAGTAAGTTTATCGGTTGTCTAGTACCCCATACGACAGGGTACTTAATAGTAGCTTAATTTGGGACTAGATGGCTCTGTGTTGCCCAGTGAGGCATGACTTAAATTATTTATATTATTTTTTTTTCAAACTATCCTATTAAATTTTTAATTTCTCAAACATATCTTACGTATACCTAGAATAACATTTCTTTAAATAAAAATGTTGAATTTTTTAGGTAGGACCCACAAACTTCCACTTACCAGGCGACTTCAAGTCAAGACTTAATCCTAGTTCGCATTAGGCCCGTATTTTAGTCGAGTAACTCACTCACTCTCAACTCGCTACTAACCCGGAAACCTTTCGCACTTTCGGTCGAATACAGTTCATAAATGTAGTATCTTTTGCAAGGTAAACAGCCTACAGCGCAATAAAGTAATGAACTCGACTAATTTGATAGGTTCAGACTTGTTTAGCCGGTAAGCCTATGAGGAGGGACGCGTGGTGTGATGTACTACTTGTCCGTGAGAATGGAAAAAAAAATTATATTCTCGACTAAATTACTTACTAACCGACTCGACTAATTTACTAAATTACTCGTTACTCGACTAAAATACTGACCAAACCAAACTTTAGAGAAGGACGATTATGCTTCAATATAGGAGCAGGTTACTTACTCGTAACTTGCCTTCCCTATTCAAGAATCAAATTTAGCTCTAGACATCTCGACTGTATTCTAGAGAACATTTTTTTGCCAACTAGGTACTACGTTTTCCCTAAACTTACTGATCATTAACATAACATTACTTTGTTGCTTTTTTTAAGGAGTATTATTGCCAACTGGGTACTTAGTTTGCATTTAGGTGACAAATCAATAACCTAGGTTACCTTTTAAAAAAAATAAGGCCTATTTCCAAGAAGCGAGATGATTGTAACAAAGGAAAAGTTTCATATAGAAATTGAAACGAAAACAAAGCTAGTTTTATTTTAAAACGATAAACGCAATATGCTCTAAGCGACGCCATTTGTAGAATAGTTTTATATTTTTTAAAGCTGCAGATACGAAAGCTCTAAGAATAGCTTTTGCGCCTACTGCATGCATATAAGGGGTGCCGGGAAGACTTGTTTGTTATGCAATGGCAAAACTAGGCCAATGGCTTTACTAAACTAAGGGCTAATTTTTAATGATCAGATAAAAGTTATCTGTTGGATAAAATCTAAGACGACTGATTTGCAAACGTCAATCATATTACGTTCCATGGTATTCCTGGTTGACTTTTTAAATTAGTCATCTTATGTTTAAACTATTAAATAACTTTTATCGGACCATTGAAAAATCAGCCCTAAATAATATGAAAATAGTAACTCTTTTTTATTTTATGAGAAAAAATGATATATTATATGAGTAACAGATGGTTAGGTATTAAAAAAAATATGGAAAAAGTAAAAATCACAAACGAGAGCCTTAGTAAAAATTACGCTACGCTACGCACAGTATATCAAACTTCGTTTTGTAATTCTTATGGCTTGTTAAATAAGTGTATGTAAGTATTAAATAAAAATACTAGTATCGGAAGTTCGCATCCCTATCAATATGGGATACAATATCTGCAAACAAAGCAAAAACTTGCTCATGGCAAAGTTATTACAATAAAATTCCGAGTAAATTTCAATTCTCGAAAACAGAACGACTAATATAAAAAGTATGTCTTTTAATATTATCTCCAATGTGTGGTAAGAAAAAAATCTGTTTAATAAACTGTATTCTCATTTGCATGACAACACCATTTTAATTTGTCATGCACAGATTTTAAATTAAAAAACTTGCAGCAACCATTAAAATATCTGTTTTATTTTTTGTTTCAGGTATGTATTGCTATCGAATATGCAGAATAATACATAAAGAAGAAAAGAAGTGTTATTAATCGTCCGAAAGTTTGTAAGTATTTATAGGGTGGCCAATAAATTACGATAATTTACTACCCACCCGCTAAGTTTCTGATACCGGTAGCTCTACAAAGGCAGTTTGTAAATCGAAGGGCGTACCGCTGGGGTAGAGAGACAAATTATTATTTTTATTGCCATAATAATCCGGGAAAACTCCGTTTAATTAGGTGGAACCGATAAATTGCCGGTCGTTGGGGATCTAAGATACTGCCCGTGATGATACTTTGCAATTAGTACTTCAGTATTTTTTAGGTCAGTCACTGCTATTAAGAGCGTGTGTACGTAAAATACCATGTCGAAAAATTACTAGTAGGTAATAGAATTGCAAAAATCATCTAATTATCTAGCTGTTTCATCTTCGCTGATTGTAAAATATGACTTTCGAATGTCACTGCCTGATTTTATCTAAAATATATTGTTTATTTGTACTGAATATTTTTTCTGTAAGTAATAATTAATAAAAGCCGTCGCCAACTTATTAATTTACTGTTTGATATCGCGTAAAAACATTATATTTTAGATTATGACTATCTGTATTTTGTATCTTAAAATCATTTACGGGGTTAAATTTAAGTTATCCTTACTTTTTCGTATGTGATTTTAAATAAAATGTGTACCTTTGCACCGCCCCGTTGGTCTAGTGGTTAAATTCCAAAATCTCGGGGTCCCAGGTTCGATCCCCGGGTCGGGCAACAAAAAGTTTCGAATTTTCGAACGTTGCCCGCTTTACGATCACCAACCCGCATTTGGCAAGTGTGGTGATTATGCTAGTTCCCATCTTTGCTGTGGTAACTTGAATTCAATAATGGAGGCCTTTTCCCTGCAGTGGGATGATTATAGGCTGTTACTTTACTTTATGCTTTTCGAAGAGATTGATTTTACCATGATCACTACTTCTGGCGGGTTTGGCGGTCGCAGTTTGGCCGATCGTAAAAAGATGACGCTGCTGCCAAACTTCTGACATTACTCTTTCACCTTTAATTGCCTTTAAACGACACCGTGGATAAGAAGGAGATCTGGTATTAAATTCCATGAATTTTAATAATAACCAAAAGTAAAGTTATAAGTCCAGCGTATTGTCTTGCTCAAACGATAAAATATGACACTGTAATATCAAGACTAAACAGTGGGTAGTCAAATTAAGAAGTTATAACTGATATTATCCGCAAAACTCCCAGTAATCTTTCATGACAACATTTCTCCTTGGAATCCCTTGCGGTCGGCCCAAAACAACGGAAGCGGGTAAGTACTGGTAACTTTTAAAATATGCGAAACCTTTTTTATTGTTACACAAATAAAAACGAAATCAACACTCGTGAACAGAATAACGCCGGAAACAAGCGGCATCACAATGTATGTACTCTTTATCATTTGTTCCATAATACATTTTACTTGATACGGAGCGTGTAGGCTCGTGATGGTATCCGTGATAATTGGGCAGCTCCGACCATTTTTCAAAGATTCAAAGATAATTAATTCAATGTGACAAGGTACTTAATAATATAGAGTTACATGACATAGACTGACTTAGAGTATGACGACCTTCGTGGCGGAGTGTACACACCGGTTTTCAAGGTGTAGCCCAAAGTATAAAAAGTAGCCAACGGCTGCCCGCCCACGTCAGACTTTTTGTAAAATCAAAATCAGTTAAAATCAGTTTTATTTCTGCAAATAGGCCCCAGGAGGCGCTTTTACACGTCCCAATATTTAAACCTACCACTGCTTCGGGACAAGTCTGGCAAGTCTGACAAGTCTGTAGGATCGATAACCGAGCCGATTTTTCTATAGTAGGCAGCAGCATACACAATCATGGCCGATTTTTTGTAGGACGTGTGCGTTGCTCCATTGCTATCAGTACGTTCTATTTTTCCGACCGAAAATTAAACCTTTGCTTTTTAAACTTAATTACTAAATAATACCAACACAGAGGAAAACTAAAATATAACTTTGCAATTCGATGTAAAGTGCATCACTTCGGGAAAACAACTACATCGATTTGGTATTCTTTTTAGTTGGTTTTTATAGTCCGCATATCGTTTTTAAGGAAAGGAAATATTAGAAACGTGTTGCCTGTAAAATTGAAAAAAGTGGATGTTCAATTTTATGGGGGTTCTCGCTACTACATGCGAATGCTGTTTGCATGGGAAAACGTTTAAGTTTAACTAAACTGTTCAGGAATAAAGGTTAACGTTTTTTTAATGTTCTGTCTCTAAATGTTTAGCTGTTATGATTTTGTAGTTTTAGCGGCTTTTTTATTTTTTTATTTGTCCTTTAAATGTACTACTTTAATATCTACGAAATAACCTGCTATGAAAAATTTCATACGCAACGCAAGACGTCTGTAACATAATTATGTTACATACGTTTTGCGTCAAATCTGTAACCTTCAAATATTAATAAAAACTTATCCCGAGGCTCATAAAATGGAATAATATTTGAAGCGTATCATGCCCGTCTGACTCGATGTCTAGACTGAAAAACAAACAATATTTAGACTTATCTCTGTGTAAAGCTAACAGAGATAAAATATACTCTTTGCTAAAGAAACTGGTGTTCCAACTTTTCAGAACCGATTTTCAGAATCCAGTCAATAATAATAGGGGTTAAAGTATGAAATTGCCGATTTGTACCGAAAATAAAAATTGTTTATTTTTTAATTTTCAACAAATTTATTTAATCAAAATAGTTACCATTATTATCTATACATTGCTGCCATCTAATAGGAAGGTCATTTATGCCTTTGTGATAGAACTCTGAGGATCTAGACTGCACAAACTGTGTGAAAGCATTTTGTACTGCCTCCTGGGAAGAAAACTTCTTGTCACGTAGATAATTGTCCAAATCACGAAAAAAATGGTAGTCCGTTGGAGCAAGGTCTGGCGAATACGGAGGATGTCGAATGGTTTCTAATTGCAGTTCCTGAAGGGTCAAAACGGTTTCTCGGGTGCTTGCTGTATGAGGTCTCGCGTTGTCATGGAGCAATAATGGTGAAGATCGATTCATGAGTCGGGGCTGTTTTACTGCTAGTTTTGCCAACATTGTTCGGAGTTCGGCACAATAGACATCTGCCGTTATTGATTGACCAGATCGGAGAAAACTATAGTGAATGACACCATGCTGAGACCACCAAACAGTTACAATTACCTTTTTATTGGTAAGTTTTGCTTTAGGACACTGTCGTGGCGTTTGACCTGGGGTCAGCCATTGCATTTTTCTTTTACGGTTATCATAAAGAATCCACTTTTCATCACATGTCACAATTCGATTTAATATTCCTTCATTTCTGTACCGATTCAACAAGGCAACACAAGTTTCAACACGCGTTTCTTTCTGCACATCAGTTAAATCATGAGGCACCCATTTGTCGTATTTTTTTAGCGTTTAAACCAAAATCGCACGGTGCGTTCATTAGCAGATCCCTCTCCGAACGCAACATTGATATTGCGGACTGTTTCTGCCGCGCTACTTCCGCGTCGGAACTCAAAAATCACTCGAATTTTCGCAGTATCCATCTTTCTTGTCTAAGTTAAATAACAAAAACAATTGAAAGTCGATATTCAAATGTTTCACATTTTTTAAAAGAAGAACATCATAGAAACCATGTGAAAAAAGTTTCATTCGAAAACCTTAAACTATGAAGATTTTATGTCAATTCAAAGAACCTATTACAATAAAACGGCAATTTCATATTTTAACCCCTAATACTCGTACATAGTCACGTTATTTGTGAGTGTCTTATACGGCTTACTAACCTGAAAAATGAAAAGACTCTTAACGATTACTCCTAACTTGAAAGATTGTTGTCAGTGACGCTTTCACCTCTAAACCACGGAACTGATTTTGATAACCTTTGCGACAAAGTTATAATTGACCTTGGGAAAGGACATAGGTTTCCAAAAGCAACTAATCCACGCGGACGAAGTCGCGGGAGAATGCTAGTGCTTACTGATCGCATAATTTAATTATTTAACTTATTTTTGTGTTATGTGATTCGTGTTAGGTATAGAGGCTTCCAACGATTTCTCATTTGTCCAATTATGATACCTAACTAGTTTAGAAGTGATTTTATAAATAAATTCTTGCAATTATCAGATAATTGCAAGCAAATCCATGAGCAACAGCTAATAATGTTTTCATATTTGAAATTTAAAAGCCCACACGACACCGTCAAGAATTTTTTTTAGGTTTACTTTTAGTCAGTCTTACTCCCCTAGCGGGCGCTGTAGTCAATTTGACGTGATGTCATGTAGCCTATTACCAATAAAATATGGAAAATCAAGAGGCTTCCAACGACACCTCATGTGTCCAATTATGATAACTAGTTTAGAAATTATGAGGGAACAGATGACCATTCATTCTCACATATATACAAACATACAGGTCAAAATCACAACCCTCCTTTTTTCTTCGCCGTAGTTATAATTTAGGCAGTAGTGTTTAATGTTCGTTTTACTTTTATCATTAAATAGGCGGAAATAGATTGACAGACGGACATCAAAAGCCTATAATAATTCATTTTTCCCGATGAATTGAAGAACCCTAAAACGAAAGCATCACGTTTGCAAGATTTTAATATTTCTTTTGCGTTTGATTTATCGTCGAGATATTCGCTTTTCTTCCCTTGTCTTCTGCGGTTTTGAATCCCACAATCTCTTAGACATCAAGTGAATTATGTTTCTCGAAAGGTATTCCGATTCTTTAGGAAAAGGAGTATTTTATAATGGTCAAAATAGAATTTCAGGTGATAATAGAAAAAGAATAATGCGAGACAATTTTATTTAATAGCTACGATTTTTAAGTTTGGCTTCTTAATCTAAATACTATACTAATAATATAAAGCTGAAGAGTTTGTTTGTTTGTTTGTCTGTTTGTTTGTTTGTTTGTTTGTTTGTTCGTTTGTTTGTTTGAACGCGCTAATCTTAGGAAGTACTGGTTCGATTTGAAAAAATATTTTTGTGTTGGATAGTCCATTTATTAAGGAAGGCTTTAGGCTATATAACATCACGCTGCGACCAATAGGAGCGAAGCGTGAGTGAAAACTGTTACAAAAATAGTCGCGATCATAATACAGAAATTGACGCTGACGAAGTCGCGGGCAACAGCTAGTTTAATATAATAATTAAACGTAATATAGTAATAAATCAAAGGACACTACTCAACGCTACTTAATTAGCTGCTGATATCATTTGAAATTTATATTGTAGGTAATTAAAATAAATTCGAAATGAAATATGACTAAGTCTTTTTATGATAAACTATTTTTAGTCTGCCTTTTAAATTGATACACGCTTGAATTTCGATGTTTCATTGACACAGATTTACAAGGTGACTTTCAATTGCCGTTTTTTGTATTAAATATGTGGCCCTTATTTAATATTTTTCTAGCATGCAAAGTAATTGTGAGATAACTCTATATAAATATATATATTGTATGTTAATTGTTTTCACCAAAGATGTGTATATCTATAATTGGCGTATTATAAGAACATAACTATTATAAATTTATACTTAAAAGTAAATTAGTATATATATTGCTGTTGGTGTACCGTATATAAATAAATAAATAAATAAATAAGTAATCAGTTGGCAAAAGTCAGCGTTTCTGTTAATACGTATAATATAGTAGCATATATATAGCTCGTGAAGTGGAGCTTTGTTTTATGAGGTCCAGCTGTCAAAGTATTTTTAAAGATCTAGTCGGCATATGCTGAACTATCATCCTAGTTTTATCTAAGTAAGTAAGTAACAGCCTATAATCATCTCAATGCAGGTAAAAGGCCTCCATCATTGAATTCAAGTTACTACAGCAATTATGGAAACGGGCATAATCACCACGCTTGCCAAATGCGGGTTGGTGATTACAAACCCGAGCAAGCTTCGAGGATTCGAAACTTTTTGTTGCCCGGTATTTGAACCACTAGACCAACGGGGCACTAGATCAGCTGATAATGCATGCATGCAAGCAAGCATGCTTGCAAACAAACAAGAGTGCATGCTAGCAAGCAGGCATGCATGCAAAAACAAGCAATCATGCATGCATCCAAACAATCATACTTCCGTGACGGCTTCGGCGCTGCGAGGCTCCGGCAGTCCCACTCGTGTGCTAATCGTCGCAGATGGCTTACACTCAGCACCGCAGCTTTCAGCGGCGGCGCCTCACTTGCAGCCTCCTGCTCCTCAGCCCGCAGGCCGCCTCGCCCCTCCGCGCCTACGCGCTTTTAAATTACACTCTAGGGGTAGGGCAGATAAGACTGCTTGGGGTCGGTTTGTGAGCGATTCGTGTTTAAATTTTTCCGGTTTTTAAAAAATTACGGTTTTCATTACTTAGCGTTATGCCAAAGGAAAGATGCGAATATATTTTAGTGCATTCGATATTAGACATACTAAAATTAGGTTTTTAAATTTTTAGACCCAACTATGATAGTGCGAAAACAACTGTTAAGCTAGACAATAATTATACGTTATAAGTTTAGGCCAATACGGTTCGGCCAAATGAAATTAGGACTTCAAATTTTAGGCGAACCGAAGGGCACCCATCTAATCCATTATTGCTACTCCACATCGATACACAGATAAACAGTAAATACGCTGTAAGTTAAGAAACAAAAAAACAAATATCTACTAAAAATTGTTCAAAGAATATCACAAGAATCGACCGGCTATATATAACCTTTCCGATATTAAATTAAATACCGATTTATCCGTGAGCACTGAAGTTCCAAAACTTATCCTTGTCACTGGTTTCTTTGTGATGCCGCCTCTAAAAGAATATAGCGATCAGAGCTTACGGCGACGGCACAACATCAAAGGGAAAGCCGGGCCATGCAGACCTTTGTTAGCGCCGACTTAGATTTTGCAGGGTTGATACTTTTGTAATAGCCTTAAGGGTTATCGGAGTTATTGTTGCTAGCAATACGTGGCAATACCAATGACCAATAGTAACTATAAACAATATTAATTAGTAATACCAAGTTTTCGTTAGGGCATTTATAAAACATGGCAAAAACTGATGGTCTGGATGACTTTGCTTCTTAGCGATAAGATCATCCTGTGAGGATTTTCTGATTTTAAATGGGTAGGTATATTTTTTTGTCATCTATGTTTTATGTAATAAAGTGTATAGAAATATATATTTAATCGTGGACAGTTCGAAGTGTAATAGTTGTATAGAACTAGTTAGCAAACTCTTTGGTTATTAAATATAAGTATTTATTAACTTTTATGTCGTGCCGTGCCGGCATATAAGAACATTATCGCGATCAGTTTCTTCAAATCCTTCTTTTGAAACGATCCATGGCAGCAGTTAACTAATAAGTACAGGCTGATGATAATTAATTTATCTTCATGTAAACTGACAGTCAAGTTACTCCTACCATATTGAAGTGACTCCACAAACCTATAAGTGATAAGAACTCGCATAGTTCCACAAAACAGAAAGCGAGGAGTGCCCGCAATCAGAGGCAATTCATTAGAGCATTCAATGTAGGACGTCTGGACCAGTTAACTAGTTGATGCACCTCTCAGCGACTGAGCAAAGCTGAACTTCACACTCGACCTGTTTAGATGATTGTCGCTGTTAAATGTTTGTTTATTTACTCTGTTTATTAACGTTGTAGGAGTCGTGGGTTCTTCTACGTTCCCGTTGTAGGTGTAAGTATTGAGTTTTCTTCTTGAGACTGAGTTTAAGATATTAAATGAACATGAAAGTTATAATACATTCAGAACACCTTTAGATTAAAATACTGCATTATTTATACTCAATTAGTGTAATACTGTTATAGTAAAAAAAACATTAATTATAAGAAGACAAAGAATAATAAATCTAAAAAACCAAGTTCTCTGTATCAAATATTATTCAAAAGGATTTTTTTCCGAGTCAAAGTACCTTTCCGAATAAATAGTATTAAATGAAATCGCTGCCTGTAATAAAAGTGCCAAACAATTCTTTCTTAAACAAACTTAAAATTACTTTTGTTCATAATGTATAATTTGACAAAGCTTGTTTCATTTTCCTTCAAACGACAACACGATAATCTGATAAGTAGTTAACGTGAAATTTTATTTGAAGCTAATGCAATGTTCGGAAGTATTATTTGACCTAGTTGTTACGTCCCACAGACGCATATAAACTTTTTACTTCGAATTATTTGAAAAACACATGTTTAAAAATGAGTAACAGGCGTAATGAAATCACTGGGAAACGTTGCACACTGAAACAACACTTAGAAGTTAGTACAGTTCCGTTTTATTACTTTAGTTTAACTTCAATAAAACGCATGCTTCTTCTGCTTAAACAAGAACTTTATTGGGACTTAGACATCAAAGTCTCATCATCAAATTTTTTATACATCGATTTTGTAGTGTAAGGACATATCACATAGACTTATGCTTTCAGTATATCCGTTCCATTTCGTAAAGCAAATAACAGGTAGTGCCAGCTATTTTTAACACTTCGTAACAAAATTATATCACGCAAATGTAGTAAAAACCCTTACACTGGTAGGTGTCACATAGTATCTAGAGTCTAGAATCGACCATAAGACATCATGGTTAGGTACCTAAAATTATGACAATACGAAAGTCTTTGACCAGTGTTTGTTGCCAGTGATGACTTATGGTACTGAAACTGGATCGCTTAATATGGGCCTCGTGAGAAGGCTCAAGGTAGGACGGCGAACAAAGGATAATACTTGGTATTTCCCTGCGTGCTAGAATCAGAAATGAGGAAATCCATAGAACTAAGATAACCGACATCGCTCGAAAAATAGCGAAGCTAAAGTGGCAGTGTGTGCAAGAACTGATGGCCGTTGAAAGGTTCTAGAAAATGCAACAGCGCGCCAGGTGACGGTCTATGGGTATACGCCGGTCACGAGGCGGACCGACGATCTGATAAAAGGGGAATCCGTTGGATTAAGGTAGCGTTGGACCTATCGTTGTGGAGGTCTATGCCCAGCCATGGGCTGAAATGATGACCCAAAGTTTTTACACGTGACAATATATATAGCTGTCTTTGACAGGAGAACCAAAGGGGACGGTCAGACACAACACAAACACGCGCAAGGCACACACCCGCATGCGATCGCTTGTTTGAACATCGCATCTTGTAGACGGCAAACATTTGAGATAGACGGATCGACAATTTCAGGCTTATTGTATTCCAGATGCTATTTTAAGATTGGTTACGTAACTACCAATTGTTGTGGATACTGGTATAAACTCTATATGTATTTACACAGTCATTAATTATATGAATGTTAATAACATTGAAAGTATGAGAATGTGTTGCTGATCTGGGAATAGAGTAATAAATAATGAATATTAATTCAATACAAACCCTTTGCTAGGATCATCTTTTAAACAAATGTTACTTACAAGTAAGAAAACTGAGAAATCAACTGAAAAAAACCTGATAAAAGTTTATGACAATAATATATTTTGCTTAAGTTACAGATGGTTAACAGGATTAAGTCATTAACATTATATTTGTGTGAGTTTTTTCTTTTTATTACGTTTCTTCTCGTAGTCTGTAGCTGCGGTTGTAGCCTACTACTTGATTCGTAGCACTACGCAGCCGTAGCATATTCGTAGTCTATGACAACATACAAGAACTAGAAAGAAAAGCGTAACGATACGTGACCTGAGGCCCTAATATGCAATGCGAAGCTCGTATATGGATATAGCTGTCTCTTTCAGATAAACTAAGCAATTACTGAGAGTAAGAGAGACATGTGATATCTAACATACGGACAAATTGTGTGGAGTAGTAGTGCCCCTGGTGCAAAGCTCACTTGCTGATACGATGTTGTGAATGTCAAATAATGTTTCGAGATTTAATAAAAACATTGTTTAATATTTTGCGAGTTCATGCGGAAAAGCATTTTTGGTAACTTAATTTGTGACATAACTTACATATGAGTATTAGAGCTTCGTTGTATTTTCCTACTTCAAGCTCTAATAATATTATGGTAAACATTTGACGCCTCATTTTGTGTTATATTGAGATTTTATTGTTTGTCATGATTATTGTATGTATTTAATATTCTTATAAATTGATAGATAATAAAAATGTGATGCTGTATAGGATAGTTATAGGCCGTAAAAGTAAAGTACTTTTACTTTTTTACATCCTCTTTGTCTACTACCATTTATATTGCACAGCCTTGGTTATCAATATTAAACTAGATACCTATTTAACACCTTTTATCGTTGGGGGAGGCCTTTGCTAAAGAGCAATCAGATACGAACCTTGCTAAAGAGCAATCAGATTGACTAATAATTAATTTGACCAAGAACTGACTAATAATTTAAACACAATGTTGACCAAAAATATAACTGACCATGAACTGACTAAGAAAAATAATAATTAAAAAGTAAAGTGTAAAAAGTGACATAATTAAATGTAATAATAAATATTTAATTTAAATTCAATCTTGTACCAATTCAATGTAATGATATTATATACTTTATTTGATATTTTAGCAACTTAATTGCACTTATAATATCAGTATATAAACTTGAAAAATTTTGTCTCGGTGGCCTAATGGTATGGCGCCCGCCCGGAATGCGAGGAGATGCGGGTTCGTGTCCCGCCTGAGACAAAAAAAAAAGATAACAGCCTGAAATATCATATAGGTTACATTTGAAAATATTCGGTAAGGTTAAACACTCCTATTTTTTTTGTCATGGGCAATCAATGGGCTTGCTCTTCACTACGTACTTAACTCTACGGTTAAGAAGAAGCCTAAGATGGAGCGAGCTTACCCAGAAAGTGGCTCTGGTTCTCCCACACACCAGCGGAACACAGAAAAACTGTTTGGCGCTGGACTCCGGCAGGTTGGTAGAATCCAGGCGGCCTCTTACGAATCCTACTACCGCAGAGGGATTTAGCCGTCATCATTGGTAAAAAAACCAAAGATGCCGTTGCCCAGGGTGGACCACTGGGGGGTAGATCCCATCACCCCAAAATTAGATTTTTTTACAAATTGAAAGGCATCGATATAACTTGGCATACTGACAGTTTAAAGGACAACGGTCCCTAACGTAGTTCTCAAATGAAGTCGCGGGTTAAAAAGTGTGTATTAAAGTAGCCCTTCGAAGTTATTTCACAGCTTCAAAAATGTACTCCGACATACACATAAAGCTACAGAGTGTAAAATATATTACAATGTTAATAGACAATAAACAAACCATTTGCTAAATACAAGTGCGCTGTTGCAGACCAGTTTTGAATTATGACTGCCCTAAACAGGAACACTGTTCAGACCACATTCAGCATTTCTCGACGCTTAAATCATTGGTTGGCCATAAATACAGAACTGTCATATGAAACTAATACTGCAAATGCCGTAGTAACAATTACGTGATGGCGACCTTTGCTGTCTTAGGATTTATGGGGGAATCTAAACTATAATATTATAAAGCTGAAGAGTTTGTTTGTTTGTTTGTTTGAACGCGCTAATCTCAGGAAGTAATGGTCCGATTTAAAAAAAAAATGTGTTGGGTAGTCCATTTATCGAGGAAGGCTTTAGGCTATATAACATCACGCTGCGACCAATAGGAGCGAAGCATCAGTGAAAAATGTTGCAAAAATAATCGCGATCATAATAACGGAAAAATGACGCGGACGAAGTCGCGGGGAATAGCTAGTATTACTATAACTGTGTAACTACACAGTATTCTTTAAGGGGACTAACTAGAGCTGTGTGCGGCCCTCAATTGATTTTATTTTATTATTTCTAAACAAAATTAATTCTCAAAAAACTAGAACAGTATGTTTAGTACATTACCTCTAGTATTTATTAATTCACTGTTAACTGCTTTTTATTCTGGCATTCTTTAGTATTGTACATTATTGCTAAAAACGGCCGCTTTTGGCGTTAGCGACAAATTCGACTTTGAAACACTAATTTCAATAAATACTAGAAATAATTTGCTAAAATGATACTGTTCTAGTTTTTTGAGAATTGATTTTGTTTAGAAGTAATGAAATTAAATCAAATGTTATTAAATTAGTTTTCATAGCGTTTTTTACCGGCTACAGTTGCCCGTTTAAAATAGAATAGCATCATCCCCTCTCTTATCGTGGTTGTTGTAAGAGGAGTACTGTCAAAAAGAGACAAATAACAGTAAATAAATAAATAAATAAATCACATACATTCATTGCTCTGATCCTAAAGTAAGTAAAAGTCTTGTTCTGTGAAAATCAGAAACAACAGTGTTAACATAAACCCAGACCCGCGACAATATAGAAAACACTTTTTCTCTACATTGACCTCTCTGGGCATTAACCCCGGGACTTCAAAGCAAGCGACACCTTGTAAACCGGTGCATACGCCACTCCACCACGGAGGTCGTAAACATTTTATTGTTAGACAGTATCAGTTTATAAATGACCATACTGCAAACGCTAATCTGCCTTCCAAGCATTGTCATTAGATATGAAGTAGCCACTGAAAAGATGACCGATCTGTATTAGTTTTTTCCATATGCCTTCAGTAAATGTCAATAGGTCATTCACTCACCGCCTCACTGCGCCATTATTGTATATCCTTACAAAAACCACTTAATCTCGTTACGAAAAACAAAACAGCATAGCGATTGTATTCCACGGTTCGTTATGCCGGCGACGCCTGGCGGTAGTTCGCGGCAACAAATATCATTTGTGCGACGAAAAAAGATTCACTTTGTTTTTTTTTATCTGTAACAAATAAAAAACAATAAAAAGGCTCCCTCTGTCGAGTGGTTCGTACAACAATGCGCCGGTTGTTCGGGTATAAAGATTGTTTTCTTCCGAGCCATTGTGTGGACAAGATCGGGATTGGATGGAAATGAGACCTGAGGCTGTGTTACAAGGAGAAATTGTGTACCAACTTCTTTGTATTGAAGTACAAAATTGGGTTTAGATCCTTTAAAGTTTACTGTAGTGTGAATCAACCTTCTTCAATCACAATGACATCATAATATTACCAAAAAAATTAATTTTAATATTGGTAACTGGCAAGGAGTGTGAAAAGCAAAATAAGATAATGATACCTACATATCCTATTTTCAAATTTATTAACCGCAGTCATAACTCACAATAAACTGATGTATGTTTTTAGGTTTCCGCAGCCGAATGGCAAAAAACGGAACCCTTATGCTTTCGTCAAGTCTGTCTGTCTGTCTGTCTGTCCGTATGTCCGTATGTCTCAGTGCGCGAGTCCGACTCGCACTTGGCCGGTTTTTTAACGAACAAAGTGTGTCAAATAAATATATCTTCGCAACTAATTAAAAATAACAACATTTAAGAAACCAATAAATTTAAATACTGGCAACAACAATCACTAAAAAGAATAAAAAACCTAGTCAAAATTAGAGAATACAAAGCGTTCTTAATTCAAACTTTTCCAAGCCGGTATTAAAATCAGGTGATCGGATTCCCGCCGAAAGTTTCCCAAAGCATTATCAGATCCATAAAATCATTCTTTTTTCACAGTTCACAATTTTAACATTCGTCTTAGAAACTTTTGGGTCTACCTCTTCGTCGGTCCGGAAAATATTTATTCAAGGAGAGTTCCTTAAGTTCGCAGCCATTTTTTCCACAGCTATTTTTCTTTGTTAGCAAAATTGAATTCGCATTCATCGTTTTATGAGGCTATTTCTTTTTTTATTTTGTTATTTTATTCTTTGCCCCTTTTGTTAGTGTCGTAGCACGAGTTTAGGGGTCATGAACTCATGAATAGGCCTAACCTTATGTTTTTACGCTTAACTCTTTGTGTTACATTCTATTGTCGGCACAAAGGGCTTCGTTAGAATTATATTGAACACTTTTCAAAGACTTAAGCTACTACTTAAATATAAAATAAGTAGTAATTAGAGAGAAAACTGTACCTATGAAAGTTTATAAAAACGTAGAGTTTTCAAAATTGACATCATCTCTTATTTATCGGTTACCTATGGTATTTGTCACTTAAAAAAAAATAGTTTTCTATTATTTGATGTCTTACAGTGCAAAATTGAAAAGAACCCTTGTCATATGAAACTTCGCCCACTGAAAATCAGCGTCGCAATATGCCTTCGGCTGTTGCGACTTATGCTGACTGGGGCCTTCTTAGCACATTCATTGTTTTTTGTAAATTTAATATTTTTTCGTAGTGCCAAATAAACATGTATATTCTATTTTTTATCACTCTCTTCGTGCAATCTTGTTCAATGATTTTCAAAGGCCTAACCACGCACGTCAAATCAAAACAATAGTAATCCCTCTGTCACAAAGACACTAACAGATGTCGTTATAAAATAATTCCTACACGAAACACCTGCAACTAAAATATTGAAAGTAAAGAATAGAAATAAATTGAAAACAAACATTGGTTGTTTGCACATTCAAAATCGTGCAGACTTGTAGCAGAATCAAAGATATATGTGTAGATTTATCATTCTACAACACACAAAAATACTCGGAACCCTATCTTTTACATGAGGTTTGCTGGCTGCCATCTTTATAATTAACAATTCTTCAATTGCCATGTGAACTGGTGAATTTCATCAATACTACAAAACACAGATGAACCTTACACAAAAGGTGTGAACCACCAGTGAAAGAAGAACATGTTTTTGAAGTAGAATACTTTTGTCAATTGCCAATTATACTCCATAAAATAGTGGCATGTCATCACGCAATTACCACTGTTTCATGAAATTTTTATCCCAACGTATAAAAAGAGTTTTTGTCTAACTCCTAAGAGGTAACTTAGGAACATAAAGGACTGTCCTATGTCTATCTAGTACTAGATGAATCCTAAGAGCTAGTCAGTGATTTTATTTTATTTTATTTATTTTGACCAACCAACATCTGTTTACATTAATACATAAAAATAATTATACATTAAAAAATATCACAACAATGAACAAATGCAACAGACAATAATAATTATAGGTTAGCTCCACATGATATGAAAGATACCTCACCCCCCAATGATTACTTCCTAAATTTCCAGACGCAATCTAAACAGCCAAGGTTCCCGGGCCGTGATTTAGGCAAAATAACTTAAAAGTCCCAGTGCCAGCTCTTTTTGAAATGTAAATCGAAACCCGAAAAGCTCTCCCTTCAATTTCGCTTTGATGTGTTAATTTCGGAAAACCTCTCCTGAATCTCTTAAAGTCTTTACATTAATTAAAATATTCAATCCGTCTCGCGTAAAATAAATTCTACGCTAATTTGGGACATTTCAAATTACTGAATTAGTTACGTTGGTGGCTTCATTCGCAAAAATAGTTATTTATGGCTTTGGTAATGTCAGAAGACAATAGGTATTCTTAATGAGGTTCTTTTCTTTATCTCACTCTTTTAGAAATCATGATAATGTTATGTGGGTAGTTCGACAGAAGTTACCACGGTTGTTGTCGTTGCTCAAAAAGTTTATTAAGGGGAAATTGATGGTGTTCTAAATATCTTTTAAAATGTGAAAGAACTGCTAAATAGCAGTTAATACTAGCCTTAACTAACTTCAATTACTTTAGAATTCATATTTAGGTTTGAAATTGTAAAATTTTTTGAAATAACAATTATTTTTTCAAAACACACTTTTTCTACATGCGTATTTTACTATTTCTACCAGTTAGTTTTGAGCTACATACAAAATTAGAATAAGGCGACGGCTGCTATCTCAGCCAGTTATTTAAATTGAGAACTAAATTTGTTATTTGTTTGAAAGCTCTCCTAATCTACCACACAATCAAATCGTTCAAAAAGTAACTGTGATAATACCAGACGTACTCGAGGTCGTAAACCGACTCGCCTCAGTAATAGGCTATTACTTCACTACATTTTTACGACATTAAGTGACTCTCCGTCATCTCTACGGCTGAAATATCATTTTCCCAAGACCATAAATAAGGGTTTTCCGCGATCAGTCCTCAGAAAGATTACTGCCCCCATTCGCTACCCGCAGGCCTATCTTTTACGGAATAAAGATAATACAATGTCCATGTAAGAGCGGTGAGATAAGATCTATAAGAAAAACAATGAGGGGTCGGGTAATCATATTATTGTTCCTTGGTAATTATAAATTCAAGCTCCTAATATAAATTTGTCTTTGTAAGACTTGGAATTGTTTGTTGGTTAAGGTAACGGTGAATCCAGATGGAAGTTGGAAATGTCTTTAACATTTCTTCAATACTTAATAAATTACAAAACTTAGTACGCTTGTACTTAAAGTACCGAAAATGTTTTCCATAAAAGTTACGTTGATCCAAGGACAAATGAATATAACAGCATATTTTAAACTGACGAAATGAGAGGAGGTGTTCAATCTATCACTTAGTTTTTTTATTGTACATACAAACTTCTTATTATTTAGAAATTTGTCATTTTTTTCGTTCGATATATAAATTAGCCTCATTAAATTATAATACACCAAAATTGTTTCGTAATCTTCTTGTATAAGTGAATAGGATTACTAACTAGGTTTTTCCTGCCACTTACACATGTAAATTTGAAATAGGCACCTGTTTAATGTTTTTAGACAGTAAAACATGTTTTATGCTTTGTTTAAATATGTCAAAACAAATGTAAAAAAGTAACAGCCTATAATCATCCCACTGCAGGGAAAAGGCCTCCATCATTGAATTCAAGTTACCACAGCATAATCACCACGCTTGCCAAATGCGGGTTGGTGATCACAAACCCGAGCAACGTTCGAAAACTCGAAACTTTTTTGTTGCCCGACCCGGGATTCGAATCTGGGACCCCGAAATCTTGGCCCGGTATTTAAACCACTAGACCAACGGGGCGTTAAAAAAATGATTAAAATATAACAATAAAACAAATGATTCAGTCAGAAAGTACTTAAAAACAGTTCTTAGTAGTTGAAGATTAGATTTAAGTACCTTTGGTAAAAAGTTATCTTTAGCCGCAATTCAATATAGCACATAAGTTTACAACCCATATATTATTATATTATATTTAGAAACTTTGTTGGCGCCCATCGTGGGGCCAAAGGAAATTTCAAATGCGCTCTCGCATCAGATCTTTTATTGCTGCACGAACTCGCAAAATCTCAAAGTTACGTTCTAGAATGATCTTCATTTAGTTTTGCAGACTTCTTTTATGGATATCGAAGTTTGAATTTGGACGATAAAATCCTGTGTTTATTAGTTATGGATTGACAATATTTGGTTATTTGGTTAGTCCGAATATCTGAAAATATAATTTTTTCAGTCGAAATTTCATCATCTCAGTAAGTTGAAGCTTTTGTTGACAAACTGTCTTTTGTAATTTCTAAGTTTGTCATCTTTCATATGATAAGCCAACATCCATCTAAGTACTGCTGGCTTTCTCTTAAAGAAGAAGTCACAATAAGACAATTTCTTAAGTCTTGTTAAGACACGCGTGATATGAAACGCCCATAGAGTAAAAATGCTAATTGATTTACTATATTATGCAGGCACCATACGGCTTTTGAGTTATTTTATGTTACCAAAAGTAGAATCAAAGTTTGAATCACAACTTAATCATTCGAGATTACATGCTGTAAGAATAGTAGGTACATTATAAAATAATTAACTTCCTTTGTCGTATTGTATTCTTGGCCTAAATAAGGTAGACGTACAAATACTTTCAGATATGTATCGGATTACTTTCTTAGTTGCTTCCCTTTTGTCCGTTAATAGAACTCGGTAGGAAAGGGACAAAGCGATTATCCCTCTTTTGCTTTTTCATTAAAAACAATCCCAGTACAAATGGGTTGCGTTATTACCAACTGCGGTAGCAGTTTCAAATGTTTGTTCGTTTTTTATACTAATTGACTTTTCCGAGCCTCTGCTGTGAAGTGTTTTACGTATCATACTAACAGAGAAACGATTTCATACAATATTGGGCATAGATGTTTACAAATGAAAGTAGTAGTAATTTACTAGACCACAGCAGTCCACTGCTGAACAATTGTCTGTGCATAATCACTGTGTACCTAGGTGGTATTGGTCAATAATAGTGGGCAGTCTGCTTCCTGTTTCTTTTGGCAGTACACCTGTGTGTATAAGAGTGGGATTGTGAGTGAGTGTGAAGGAATGATTAAGAGAGTAGATGGAGTGATTGATCGGTATGAACGACGAAGCAGTAAAATTTGAAGATGTGAATGAAGATGCAAGCATGACCGATTACTGAACGATGGTTTGAATAAAGAATGAAAGAACGAACAAGAGTAGATTATTTTTAAATGAGAAGAATGAAAATGACAGACTCGAAGGATCGCGGTGAATGGAGAAAGACTGTTTTATTGTTTTACGAAGAATGTTTTATATTTTATTTTAAGATTTTTGTTTGATATTTAATAGACTTGAAGACGAAGACGCCCGGCATGCGAGTAGATGCGGGTTCGAGTCCCGCCTGAGACAAAATTTTCAAGTTTATATACATATATTGAAGACGAAATACAAAGATGTACAAAGATTGTTGTTTTACTTCGTTCCCCGATCCTACATACATATATGTGTCGTAGTTTTAACAAGTTAGCGATTATAAAATCTCATTTGATTATTGTAGTATCGGAAGTGAGTGAACACCGTGACGTCACAATCGGGTGACGAAACGCGAACGGAATCGTGCTGGCGAGAGGTACTGTGTTTTTCAGAACATTCTAAGTTGAGCAGCCACAGATATCAGACGTTCACCACGGGACCGTTAGTCCACTCAGCTCCGAGACAACCTAAGTGCTCAATATTGTATCTCCTAGTTAATTACACCCAGTTTGATACCTTCTACGTGTGTGGATTTATTTGCCTGATACCTACGCCATGGACCCTGTACCAGAAGACGCTGACGCTGGCGATAGCAGTGCTAACCCATCCCTGACGACGATATCAGACGTGGGATTCACTCAGGCATCGACCATACCTCAAAATCGGAACACTAATGAAGAACAATGGCGGATGATGTTCGAAATTCAACAGCGGAACATGATGCAACTTATCGAAGCCATGAAGCCTTCGGTGCCACCGACGACATTACCCGAGTTCAACCCGGATTTGAAGGATGCTGACGCGCGTGCATGGTGCGCAACAATTGACATCTGCATTGCAGAGAGGCCTCTGGAAGGCGGAGCTTTGATAATTGCCCTCAGTAAGTCGCTTAAGGGTAGTGCCTCTTTGTGGTTACCGCAAGTGGCCCATCCGGGTATGACATGGCTGTATTTTAGAGATCTTTTTCTCAGTCGCTACGACAGTGCTGAAACAGTTGCCGCTACCCTCATTAATATCAACAATGGTCGACCTAAGGACGGTGAATGTTTGGCTGCATATGCGAGTCGATTAATGACTTCAGTTGTTGCAAAATGGAATAAAATGACTCCGGAGGAGATCGCTATCTCGTATGTCCTAGCCCATACTTCTCAGTTCGATACTCGCATACACCACTTGGCATACACAACCGAGATTACTACTCGAAGCAAATTACTACAAGAAATGAAGTCATTCTCGGCCCTAAAACGTAAAAACGATCGTGAATTTCCAATAGATACTAAACGCTTCAAGTTTTCAACGCCTGAAACCTGTTATTACTGCAAGAAAGGAGGGCACAAGATGGTTGATTGTCGCAAGAGAAAATTCAAGATTCAGAATTCTAACAACACTGCGCCGAACGTGTCTACCTCAGCTTCTACATCAAGTCCCAGTATTGTGAAGAAAAGTGTCATCTGTTTTACGTGCGGGGAAAAAGGACACATCGCGTCGCACTGTCCCAAGTCCAGTACGAGGTGGGGCCCCAGCGCCAGTGCCAGCGGCTCGAGCAGAGCGGCCGGGAGCGGCGCAGGCGGCTGGCCACAAGTACATCGCGTGGACTCCTGCGAGATTCGAGGTGTGACGGGTCAACTGGAACACGCCGGTGAGTCGCACTCATTTTGTTTTGACTCTGGTGCTCTCTCCTTAAACAAAGCTTAGCTAACCAATTTTCTGGCATACATTTCAGTAACGCGGTTCATATAACAGGTGTGGGTAATTCAAACGTTTGTTGCTCGGAGCAAATTCTTTGTGATGTAACTATAGACGGAAACATTTTGCCTATCTTGTTTCACATTGTCCCCGACGATTCTTTAAAACAAAGCATAATGATCGGACGCGAGATATTGAAATCCGGTTTGTGTGTTAATATGACTGACTCAGTTTTAACAATTTCGAAACCATATGAAGTAAATTTTTGCGAACTACCCTCGGAAAATAAATTTGAGAATATTGATTGCGATATCTCTGTAGAACGGAAACAAGCTTTGATTTCCTTACTAAATGAATATTCAGATTCGTTTGCCGACGGTCTCCCGAAAAAGCGCGTTAATACCGGTGAACTAAACATTCGTCTTATAAATCCTAATTTAACAGTTCAGCGTCGTCCTTACCGACTTTCGCCTGACGAAAGGCAAGTCGTACGCGGTAAAATTCAAGAGTTGATGAGTGCAGGTATTATTCGCCCTAGTTGTTCACCTTTCGCGAGCCCGATTTTATTGGTGAAAAAGCGCGATGGAAGCGATCGCATGTGCGTAGACTTCCGTGAACTAAATCGAAATACGGTACCCGACCACTTCCCTTTGCCATTAATATCCGACCAGATTGCCAGGCTGTCAGGAGCCAAATTTTACACCTGCCTCGACTGCGCTAGCGGGTTTAATCAAATACCTGTCCACCCTGATAGTATTGAACGCACTGCTTTTGTTACGCCCGATGGGCAGTTTGAATATTTAGCCATGCCTTTTGGTTTGCGTAATGCTCCAAGCGTTTTTCAACGCGCAGCGTCTAATGCCTTAGGTGACCTTGTATATTCTTATGCGGTTTTATATATGGACGATATCCTGATACCAGCGGCTGATGAGACCTTGGGTTTGGAAAGGTTGCGTGAAGTTTTGGAAGCCCTGACCAAAGCTGGTTTTACGTTAAACCTTTCTAAATGTTCGTTCCTAAAGCAAAGAGTTGAGTTCCTAGGATATGAAATTACTGCCGGAGAGGTGAGGCCAAATCCAGGTAAAGTGGAAGCCATCACCAAGCTACCACCACCTGAAAATGTTCATCAGCTCAGACAGTTTATTGGTCTGGCTTCTTATTTCAGAAAATTCGTTGCTGGATTTTCTCAAATCATGACCCCTCTTTATCTTCTTCTTTCCGCTAAAACATTCAATTGGAATACTGAACACGAGAAAATTAGACAGCAAATCATTTCAGTCATTACTAGCAAGCCGATACTCATGATATTCAACCCTGAATTCCCGATAGAACTGCACACGGATGCGAGTGCGGACGGCTATGGTGCTATCTTATTTCAAAAGGTTGACAACAAGTTGCATGTTGTCGAGTATTTCAGCAAGCGTACCACCAAGGCTGAGTCAAAGTACCACTCATACGAGTTGGAAACTCTGGCCGTAGTCAATTCTGTGAAACACTTTCGCCATTACTTGCAAGGACGGCACTTTACAGTTGTAACAGACTGCAATTCCTTGAGGTCGTCTCACAACAAAATTGATTTGACTCCTAGAGTTCACCGATGGTGGGCTTTTCTTCAGGCTTTTGATTTTGAAATCGCTTACCGACCAGGCAAACTCATGAGCCACGTAGATTTTCTGTCCCGCAATCCACTTCCTGAACCAGAAAAGGTTTTACCACAAAAAGTAGAACAAAAACGTGTGGATCTTACAAACCTCTCTGAAAACTGGCTTCTAGCAGAACAGTTACGCGATAACGAGATCCAATCTCTCGTCTCAAAGTTCAAAGCCGGTCAACTCTCACCTGATGATGCGAAAACGTATGAAATCCGTTCCGGCGTTTTATATCGTAGGATCATGAGAAATCACCGTACTCGTTGTTTGCCTATTGTACCACGAGCATTCCGCTGGTCCGTAGTCAATCACGTTCATGAGGCTGTTATGCACTTAGGCTGGGAAAAGACCCTTGATAAGCTCTATGAGCACTACTGGTTCGACCACATGGCAAAATATGTGCGTAAATTTGTCGACAATTGCATAACGTGTAAAGTCTCCAAGTCTAGTTCTGGCAAAGTACAAGCTGAACTCCACCCAATCCCAAAGGTGAGCATACCATGGCATACCGTACATGTGGACATAACGGGTAAACTAAGCGGTAAAAATGATCTTAAAGAGTACGTCATAGTTTTTATAGACGCTTTTACTAAATTTGTTTTGATGTACCACACGTTACGAATTGATACTGCAAGTGCAATCAAAGCCCTTAAATCCAGCATTTCTCTATTTGGTTCACCAACTCGTGTGATAGCCGACCAAGGTCGTTGTTTTGCGAGCAAAGACTTTAAAGAGTTCTGCGATTCTCACGGCATAGCTTTGCATCTCATCGCCACGGGCTCTAGCCGTGCTAACGGGCAGGTAGAAAGGGTGATGGGGACGTTGAAAAGTATGCTGACGTCCGTCGAGACTTCAGATAGGTCATGGCAGGATGCTTTAGAGGACGTGCAATTGGCTTTGAACTGTACTATTAACCGTGTTACTAAATGTAGCCCCTTAGAGCTTTTAATTGGTAGGGTTGCTAGACCCCTTAACCTTTTAGCTATAGACGATAATGAAACTGAAGTTGACATTAATAATGTGAGAGAACGCGCGGCACAGAATATTGAGTTGAGTGCGAACTACGAAAAATCTCGTTTTGATCAAAATAAAGCCAAACTAGTTAAATTTCAAATTGGTGACCTAGTTCTGATTAAAAATGAAGAACGCAATCAAGTCAAACTCGATCCCAAGTTCAAAGGGCCGTTTAAAGTTATCGAGTTACTTGAAGGCGACCGCTATACTTTGAAATCTTTGACGGGTAATAGAACGTACAAATACGCCCATGATCGCATTAGAAAGATGCCTCAAGCTGAGATTCCAGTCGAGTTAGATCTAGTAAGCGAAGATTTAGAAATTAATGATGCAGGCGAGGGTACATCCTCAAATTCCAATTAACGCATCAAATAGAATTGTATAGCTTGTCTTTTGTTTGTGCGTACCCAGTATGAAGGACTGGTGCTACCCTACTATCCAGTGAGAAGGACTGGGTTACTTGATGTTAGTGACGCGATCAGTGTGAAGGACTGATCTTTTGGTCTTATCAGTACGAAGGACTGATACCATCTTTTGACATCCCTGTGAGAAGGACAGGAGGCTATCGATCTCTGATTATTGGTGCATTAATATTGGTTTAGTGATATCACTACAGAAGTTGTAGTTGATGATATTTCTTGAGTTTGAAGCTAATCTGATTTAATAATGACTATGGCATTCTTTCTAGTGTGATTATTTGTTTGCTATAACTGAATCATTTTTCTCAATTAATTGGTCAGGTTGACCGAGCTGAAAAGTTACTCCAGTTAATTTTCTTTTGTTACCAGGTACACAATAGACCACGAGGACGTGTTATGTCAGTTCTGGTCGTGTCGTAGTTTTAACAAGTTAGCGATTATAAAATCTCATTTGATTATTGTAGTATCGGAAGTGAGTGAACACCGTGACGTCACAATCGGGTGACGAAACGCGAACGGAATCGTGCTGGCGAGAGGTACTGTGTTTTTCAGAACATTCTAAGTTGAGCAGCCACAGATATCAGACGTTCACCACGGGACCGTTAGTCCACTCAGCTCCGAGACAACCTAAGTGCTCAATATTGTATCTCCTAGTTAATTACACCCAGTTTGATACCTTCTACGTGTGTGGATTTATTTGCCTGATACCTACGCCATGGACCCTGTACCAGAAGACGCTGACGCTGGCGATAGCAGTGCTAACCCATCCCTGACGACGATATATGTATATCTTGATATCCATAGGACGAAGAAGAGGTGGTGACTCATCATCAGCATTACCAACCCATATCAGTCCACAGCTGGATACAGATTGAAGGAGCACATTGGCATAATCACGACACTTGGCAGGTGACGATCGCAGTTTGGCCAATGGCGGGGAAAAGCTGCTGCCCGCCTACTTCTGGTAAAAGTAACAACCCATTTACGCTTACTATTGAGCACGGGGCTCTCTCCTTTATAAAGAGGTTAAGGCCTTTTTTCCACTATGCTGGCATATCTCGGGTTTGTGGACGGCAAGAGCGACGCTGTGGTAACATAACTTCCGCTTGGACGTTTTTCAAGCCGCCCGCAGGCCTCCAACAGGGCTTAAAGACAGATCTTGTGACAACAGCCGGGACTGGCGGCTTAACGTGCCCTCCAAAGCACGGACTACAAACGGTCACCCATCCAACTAGTGTCCGCTCCCAGTGTTGCTTTACATTCGTGAAAGAAACTGATCCTAAGAAGCATTGGGCTATGCGCGCTATTTCTGGTAGTACTCCTATATTCGCCTCTCTTAATACCTAAAGAAAGAGGTAGGGATAGGACAAAGTTTTTCTGCCGTACCAGTTTTGACAAATTTCATTCAAAGAGCCATTTCAAATGTCAGTAAAATAGCTGTCAGAATATATTTGCGTGGGAACATCAACCCTGTTGTTCTCTGACGCGCTAGTGACTTTCAACCTTAGGGTGATAAACCACTTTCTTGGCCGTCCGTACCTACCTACTTCTCGTACTTGAAACTGTTGCAATGACCGTATCGATTCGTACATAATATATTGCGGAGCAGTGTGCTTTGTTGTATTAATGGTATTGTACTGGCAGATACAGTACTAAAGTGATTTACCGCCTAATGCGCATAATAGGTTACATTTGCGATCGCTTGTCCTTCGTATTATATAACTCTACAAATTTTTACATAAACCTAATTATATAAAAATAAAAATAACTACGGTTCAGGTACGGTACGGTCATGTGCCTTTTTTGTAATTCATTGCCATCTTGTGATCACGATATTTTTCGTTCGTCATTGTCGTAGATGATTCACTCATCGCCAACAATCAATATTTTTTTAAATAGTTCGGTTTATTATCTTTATTATGTTTCACTCACCTAATTGTTACACCTTTTTACGTAGCCAGCATTTTTAAAATGAGTGAAAACTGTTTTGTTTGGCTGTGTTGCTACTAAAAGTAATATTTGTTAGGTTCCGGTAAAAATAATCGATTTTAAAACATCATTCTAAATTTCCTAGCTATATTTTATTCGGTTTACTGGCCACACCGGAAGTGGGGAGACGAGTTAAAACGGACAAGACGGTGAATCGGGTCATTCTTTAGTGAGCGCTCGACGAGGACGAATATACTGTAAGTAGCTGTGATTATTTGTGTCGCTTTTGTAGCTTGTTTTAGCAATAGTGATATTGTAGATTAAAATTGGTATTACCTAGTGCTGGTAGAATAAACTACATAGAATAGTATTACCCTAGTTTAATTATGTAATCAAGAGTAGATTATATTGTACCTAAATAAATGTAATAGCTCTTCTGGGAGATTGGTTTTACTATATTTCAGAAGTGGGATTAAAAAGCCATCGTAGCCTTCTTATTTGCTATCACTAAGCTTAAACCGGCCATATACCTTGAATAAAAATAAAATTTATTTTTTTGTAATTTTAGTAATTGAGGGTAGTTTAACATTTGCATTATACATATAAAAAGAACTAGTATTAGGGCTTTGATAAATTTATTCTAACGTAATGATAGGAGTGAAAAACTAGCAAATTCACCATTAAATACATTAGAGGTCAAGGAAAGGTCACTCAAAAGTCTGTCATAGTGAACACTACGGTATGGTTCTCGGGGTCTACGGGGGGTAAAATTTCGTTATTTTTGGGCTACGAGCTCCCGTTTTCGAGATAATTGCAATTAACCTGAAACACGTCACTTTCACTTTTGGTAATACATTGTGGAATTGGTCATCCCTCCAGTAGCCGCCCTTAGGGATCTAAAGAACGTATTCATAGTATTTATTTCGAGTTTCAGAAAAACATGCCTCGTGAGGATGAATATCCGTCCCAACGGTGCTTGAGCACTCCTGAACGCCGAGACCTAAGGCCTAGCCGAGAGCTGGAACGACGAAGTCGCAGCCGCACGCGTCGAGACAGCCAAGGTCGTCGAACTCGCAGCCGAACTCAAACTCCTCGCCGATCACGAGGTCACACCGGTAGTCTACTTTCTCGTGAAGTAGAACTTGAGCAGGAACGTGAACGACTAAGGATCCTCGAAGAGCAACTGCGCAGAGACCGCCACCAGTTTCAGCGTGACACGTTGGAGAGAAAATCACATAGAAGTCGAGATCACCGTGAGCAGAGAGGAAAAGAAGAAGAGCCTCTGGAACGTCGAGATAGAAGCCGCCAAAGAAGTACACTTAGAGCGCGCAGTCCAGCAGAGCGACAGACACAGGATACTTCCCGGCGAGGAGACAACGCACGCACGCCTCAGGAACACAGACGGTCAGCTACTCCTACTTTTTCTGCTAGGGATGTTATAAATATTTTAAATTCTATTAAATCTCAGCCTCAGTCGTCGACAGCTGCACAATCTAGTAGTCTCAATCACAAAAACATTTTACCGGACTTTGACCCTTCTTCTAAGAGTCAAACTACTGATGTTTGGCTCCGTAAAGTTAATGAATGTGCATCTGTCTACGGACGGGACGAGAGAACTGTTATACATTTTGCCATGCAGAAGCTCCAAGGATTGGCCAAAATTTGGTACGAGAGTTTGAATTCTATACTTTACACCTGGCCTGAGTGGCAGCAAAAATTGATTAGTGCTTTCCCATTTGAACAAAATTACGGACAATCCTTGGAGGATATGCTTAAACGAAAAAGCAGATATAATGAGCCATTAGAGATTTATTATTATGAAAAGTTAGCTTTATTGAACCGTTGTGGTATCGAAGGCAAGCGAGCGGTGGATTGTATTATTCATGGGTTAACCGATAAAACTGTTAGGTCAAGCGCTAATGCTCTACGTTGTACTCAGCCTGAACAACTACTGCAATTTCTTATGACTAACAAAGAGTTTCCGAATTATTTTGAACGTCATAATACAAAAGAGAAGCCGGCTTCAGATTCAAATAACGCATTGAACCATTACACAAATAGAACTGTCAGGACTAATAATATCTCCCCTCCAGATATCTTTTGCTTCAATTGTAAGGAAAAGGGCCACCCGTATTTAAAATGTCCAAAACCTCTAATCCAATGCGTCAAATGTCGTAGATTTGGACATAAAAGTGACAACTGTACAGCAAATAATGCATATAAGTCGCAAGCACTAGGCAAGACCGATACCGCCCAGAAAACTATGCGAATCGGTAATATGAAACCAAATTCAAAATTTATTAAGGACGGTGTTATTAATAACGTTTTGATGAAATCTTTCATTGATTTTGGGAGCGAAGTGACTCTTATGACAAGTTCCGCTGCGTCAACATTAGGCCTCGTTTGCGATAAAATGCCTACTC
This sequence comes from Anania crocealis, assembly GCA_949315895.1. NCBI lineage: Eukaryota > Metazoa > Arthropoda > Insecta > Lepidoptera > Crambidae > Anania > Anania crocealis. Next base: position 4,609,594 of record OX438882.1, on the reverse strand, counting down.
ATTTAAAGGGTTTTGGTAATCTAAATATATAAAAATGAAAACTGATTTAATGACTGACTGACTGACTGACTGACAGACATATCAACGCACAGCCCAAACTACTGGGATTTAAAATCTGAAAATTTTCACCGTGCTGCCTTTTATAGTGTAGGTGAGCACTAAGAAGGGAATTTTGGAAATTCCGCCTCTAAGGGGGTAAAAAGGGCCTCATAAGATTGTATGAAACTCCGTCAGTTTTGAAGCTAAGTCGATGAAAATTGGTATCCAGCTACCTGATCAAAAATTAAGAAAGACGTCTTTCAGGATTTTTGAAAATTTAATCTTTAAGGGGATAAAAAATGGGGGCAAAGTTTATTCGGTTCCGCGTCATATCCATACTCTTTAGATATTTGTACTCTCTGACTTTTCTTAGTTTGTTATGACATTCAATGTGTCAATCAGAAAATAAATAGGTAATTTCTTACAAACAGAATGGTATTATTTTAGAATTTAATAATTGGCGCCGAAATGGATGAATTAACTGAATTAAAACGTGTAGAACTTTCATTAAAGGCTGTATTACAAAATTCGGCAGCCAGATACAAAACCTACGAGAAATTTCTGATTATGAATTAAAATTAGTGAGTGATCAGCTGGTGAAGTGACAAATGAACAAATTTACCACGAATAATTTGGAAGAGATACGACTACAAATAATATCACTGATGACCCACAGTTGGAAACTGAGATTGAAGAAAAAAATAACCTTCAGGGTATTACAACACAGCTTAAACTAAAACTGCAGAGTTTGAATTCGATAGCACGAAACAATTCCATGTATGCAGAAGGTACTGAGGAGCAAAGGTCGGTCACAAACAAATCTTAGGACATCTAAATTTAACTCAGTACCATTAGACAAGGACGAAACATTCAAAAACATCAATAAACGGTTGGATACGTACTTAAAACTGAACAGATGTGATGATATCGATACAAGGAAATACACGTCAATCATACATCTTTGAGCCCAGAATTACATCAGAAAACGTATTATATTATATTTTTGTGCTCCACGGGATCCTTGTGAGTTAGAATTTGAAGAGTTGGATGAAATTCATTGAATGGTTTGTTGTACTACAGCGTTGACAGTTTTGAAAGTTTCAAATGATATTGTACTTCAGATTTCATGTAAATGCAAACAGATGTGGTGCGAGCTCGCTTGGACCACGGTTCCCTAGGAGAACTAACACCGGATCCCTAAATAGTTTAAATCAACCCCTTTCATCCAACTATTGTATCAACGGGCCCCGGTAAGTCGGCAACGACGTATCGGCTCCCACTAAGTGCCCACCACCACCTCGCCCGAGATGGGCACCTTCGGCACCGTAGGCAAAGGAAGTGGAGGAAAAGAGTGGAGGAGAGGGGGGTGAGTCATGACGAAAACTTTGTAACAGATCAAAACACACGCGTGTGAAGCCGCGGGCATCAGCTAGTAGTGTCATATATTCTCATGGCGGTGTCGATGTCGATTTGAATATTGATGGTGTTAATGCGAAGGTAGAATGCCAGGTTGTAGACGATGCATTTCTTGACTTACCGTTACTTGTTGGGCAGACATTCACCGAACAACCTCACGTGGTAGTATATAAGAACGTTAATGATCTGAGGTTCTATAATATCAATCTTGAGCTGCCTTCCTCTCTACCAGATAAGGTTGATGATGTGCCTGTGTCGTTCACAGTCTTGTCTGACTTAGTTATTTATGGACCAGCAACACTGAAGGTTCAGACCAATGATCTTATGGATGGTGACGTGTTGCTGAGGGGAAAAGTCATGGGGAAACCAACTCGACAGCTTATTGTAGGCGAAGGGTTGTATCCGGTCAGACAGGGATTAACGTACATAAGGGTAAATCCATTAACGGAATGTTGTTTGTTACGTCAGGGTAGTAATATAGGCAGGGGTACGAAGGTTAATGCGGTTAAGCAGATTAGCACTTCAATAAGGTACAATCAGGTTGAACAAACAACTGTAGACGAAGATCTGGTTCAGATAGGTAATGCAATTAGTGAAGTTCATAGGAAACGGTTATTAGGATTGTTGAAAAAGTTCAAACATTGTTTTGCTTCATGCATAAAGGAGTTAGGCTGTACAAATGTAGCGGAAATGCGCATAGAACTTAACAGCACGCGTCCAGTTGTTTATAGGCCCTATAGATTATCACATGTGGAGCGTGAGCAGGTGAGGGCTATAATCGGGGAAATGTTAGAAGCCGGAATAATACGGGAATCCGCATCGGAATACGCTAGTCCTATAATCTTAGTTCGTAAAAAGGATGGCAAGCATAGGCTTTGCGTAGATTATAGGCTTTTGAATTCCGTTACCGTCAAGGAACGGTATCCGATGCCCGTTATCGAAGACGAAATTGCACGTCTATCAGGTCAAGCTTACTTTATCACCCTGGATATGGCATCAGGCTACTATCAGGTGCCCATATCTGAAGATTCAAAGCCCCTAACATCTTTTGTAACTCCGGACGGCCAATATGAATTCAATCGTATGCCGTTCGGACTAGCTAATGCACCTGCCGTTTTCCAGCGGATGATGAACAAGGTGTTAGGATCTGCTAGGTTTTCTGAGGCAACGGCGTATATTGATGATGTCTTGATTTATGGGAAAAGTGCTGAGGAATGTTTAGATAGATTAGAAAAGGTGTTAAAACTAATAGAGAGTGCCAACTTAACATTAAACTTGTCTAAATGTAACTTCCTGCAGAATAAAATTTTATATTTGGGGTATGAGATCAGCGCAGAGGGTGTGCGTCCCGGAGACAAAAAGATAAAATCAGTTGAGGAGTTTCCTTGCCCTAGCACTGTTCACACTGTACGCCAATTTCTGGGACTAGTCGGTTACTTCAGGAAATTTATAAAAGACTTTGCGACGCTAGCTCACCCTCTCAACAAACTTCTCAAAAAGGGCGTAGATTTTTCTTGGGGGCCAGAACAGGAAAGATCTTTTAAGGAACTTAAGGATAGACTGATACACAGACCTATTTTAGCTATCTATGATCCAAATGCTGAAATAGAGCTGCATACGGATGCTAGCTAAGTTGGTATAGGGGGCATTCTGATGCAGCGCTTTATTGAAAGTGGAGCTTTCCAGCCTGTCGCATTTTACAGCCGCCAAAACTCTCCTGAAGAGAGAAACTTTCATGCATTCGAACTTGAGACCCTTGCTGTGGTATGTTCGCTGAGAAAGTTCAGGGTTTATTTACTTGGAAAAACATTTAAAGTTATCACGGACTGTAGCGCGTTACGATCAACGTTCTCGAAGCGAGACTTAATTCCACGTGTAGCCCGGTGGTGGCTTCTTTTTCAAGAATTTGAATGTACTATAGAGTACCGTCCCGGGACAAAAATGGCACATGTCGATGCTCTATCACGAAACCCAGTTGAAGATTTAGAAAGTTTTCGTTGTTCAGATCAGTACCCAAGCATAATGTCGATTAGTAACCACGATTGGCTTCATACCTTGCAGTTAGGAGATTCTGAACTTCGTCGGATACGTGATATCCTCACTTCTAACATTGACACTGACGGGCTCAATTATATCAAAGATAATTATCTAGTTAGAGATGATAAACTTTATCGTTGTATAGAAGGAGATAAGGATAATTTGCGATGGGTTGTGCCAAGGGGGGCAAGGTGGCAGGTGTGTCGCCTAAATCACGATGAGATCGGCCATTTTGGTGTCGAAAAGACCCTAGAGCGGATCAAGAAGTCTTATTGGTTCCCCAAAATGTCCAATTTCGTAAAGAAATATGTGCAAGCATGCCTCGAGTGCGCGTATGCTAAGAAAGTCTGTACAAAAGAGGGACTGTTGCATCCAATAGAAAAGGTTGAAGTGCCGTTCCACACCCTTCACATCGACCACCTTGGCCCTTTTGTACGCTCGAGAAGAGGAAACTCTTACCTCTTAGTAATCGTTGATTCTTTTACCAAATTCGCGTTTATAAAGCCGGTCCGTAACACAAAGTCCCTGACTACCATAAAATTCCTCGAGGATATTTTCTACACATTTAGGAATCCTGACCGTATTATAAGCGATCGTGGTACAAGCTTCACTTCGCATACCTTTAAACGTTTCTGCTTAAATAAGGGAATTAAGCACGTCCTGAATGCGGTAGCCAGTCCAAGATCAAACGGACAAGTAGAAAGGTATAACCGCACTATTTTGAACTCACTTAAAGCTCAAAATCTCAATTATGATGAAAAGGAGTGGGACGACAAAGTAGGGAAAGTTCAATGGGGTATAAACAATACGTGTCATAAAACTACGGGTAGGACACCGGCAGAAGTGATGTTTGGTGTTGGAATGAATGCAGAGGTTAACCCCAGTATGAATGAGATTGTGAATGAAGCCAGGGAACAAACAGATTTACTATCTATCCGGGAAAATGTAAAGGATAGGATCGACGAACAGCAGGTTAAGCAAAAAGAAAATTACGATAAGAATAGGCGTCCTGCTCAGTTATACCATGAAGGGGATCTTGTTAAGATCGCTAGGAACAGTTTTAATAATGACGGTAAGAGTAAAAAGCTGGTATCGTCATATATTGGACCTTACCGTGTGATTACCGTTTTAGGAAATGATCGCTATAGAGTATCTGCTATACCGGGAATGACCTCTGCTAAGAATAAACGCAATACCACCGTAGCTGCTGATCGAATGCTACCATGGATTCATATTAAAGCCTTGAACGTCAATGATTGTTGTAGTGAAAGCGGAAGCGATGACGAAATTGAGCTGTAAGAGGAAATTTATACATATGATTTCAGGAATAAAATAAGAGAACTGATTGACGACGATAATGAACTTTGATTGTGTATTTAGTTATTTTATGTAATATTTGTGATTGTATTTCATTTCATCTATGTCGCATTGTATTTTGGTTATTTTATTTTGGCAGATATAATAATTATAAAGGTTGTGTCGTGTTGAATTTAATAGTGTAGCAATACTATTGTAAATAACATCATGTAAACTATGCTAAGATTTTGTAGTTACTAAAGCTTATAGATGTATATCTGATGGTGCTTATGCATTATGCTCGACTTGATTAAGACAATGTTGGTGCGCCATCATCTTTAGAGTTAATGAAGGGTATGATATGTGACAGTGGGAATGAGGGTTCACTGTCATCTTAGACCACTGAGTATGTATTTAGTGTACAGTAAGTGAGAAGGAGGGTTCACTGCTGGAACATTGTAGGAAAAATGACGCCTGATGATTTGAGATGAAAAGTGAGAAGGAGGGTTCACTATCATCTCATGGTTCATAGTCTGTCATATGGAGAGTGAGAAGGAGGGTTCACTGCCCATATTGCAGACATACTCGCATTGGTATAAGTGAGTGACGCTTTAAGATGACACGTAAGAAGGAGGGTTTACGGTCATCTTAAGGTTGGTCGTGTCGGTTGCAGTGGATAGTGAGAAGGAAGGTTCACTTCTGCTGCATCCGATATGGATTGCCCGTCGTCGGAAGGAAATAATTAGATATTAAATAATATTAAGTAGAACTTGTAAAATGACTCGATCCACCGAATGTTAGGTTATTATCTTACTACGTGCATGAGGACATGCACGACGTCAGGATGGTCGAATGTTAGGTTCCGGTAAAAATAATCGATTTTAAAACATCATTCTAAATTTCCTAGCTATATTTTATTCGGTTTACTGGCCACACCGGAAGTGGGGAGACGAGTTAAAACGGACAAGACGGTGAATCGGGTCATTCTTTAGTGAGCGCTCGACGAGGACGAATATACTGTAAGTAGCTGTGATTATTTGTGTCGCTTTTGTAGCTTGTTTTAGCAATAGTGATATTGTAGATTAAAATTGGTATTACCTAGTGCTGGTAGAATAAACTACATAGAATAGTATTACCCTAGTTTAATTATGTAATCAAGAGTAGATTATATTGTACCTAAATAAATGTAATAGCTCTTCTGGGAGATTGGTTTTACTATATATTGATATTGCTCCAATTTTCCAAAAATAGCTTCGGCTTTATCCGTATGAAGGCGACCAAAGCGAATTGCATCTTTGACATCAAAATTTTTAAACAGAAAACGCATGAACCAACTTTGTGCTACCCTCGACTAGATGATACACAGCTTATTTAAAAAAAACTTCGGAAGGTATAATTTTCTTTAGAAAAACTAATTTTAGGGTCAAAAAATCAATTGAAAAATGGCGGGCATGCGTTCTTAACACGGACGAGTAAATCGACCGTGGTTCTTAACTAGTGTTGCCAGGTGACCCGATTTGCGCGGGACGTCCCGATTTTTAGGGGTCTGGGGACGCGTCCCGATTTGCACCTGATCGGGACACAAAATGTCCCGATAAATCACCAATTTGATAAAAAATTATAAGTAAATTATTAATATTAACTAAATGACACATATGTCTCGCGCAAATGACTACACTAGCGGCTGCGGTAGTAGCGGTATGGCAAGGGTACAGCTTTGTTTTGTTCTTTGGCTCAGAGACGCGACCACTTCGCGATGGTGCTTCACTCAATCAGTAAATCAATCACCTGTTTAAGATTAAATTCAGTTGCAAAACGTAATAAATATAAGTTAATTGTCCATTGTCCCGATCAACAAGCATAAGTCCCGATTTGTTTTATTTTCTGGCCCGATTTAAAACAATTCGGACCTGGCAACACTATTCTTAACTGTTTATTTCCTACTTTGCGTCTGTTCAAATTGTAAAAAAGTTTTATTTGTAGCAGATTGAAAAACTGAATGCCAATCTTTTCTTTACGCAAATGTTTTAATTCCCCATAGAACAAATGGCGGGTTGATAATGAAACCATTTGCTAGGTGAATTGAAGCAGGTAATAGGCAACAGACCCGAATACCCAAGGGATTAATCCGGATATTCATCGTACCCTTAATAATTCTCCTATTTGTAGGGCCTTAAATACTCGCGTTGCAGTGATGCTATTGATGTCCGCACGTCGAACGGAATATGGAGTATCCGAAATAATAGATCAAACAAAGGTATCCGATATAGGAACTGCTATAGGTACAGTAGGTAAAAATATAGTAGATAAATAAATATTTAAGACATGCCTCACTGGGCCACACAGAGCCATCTAGTCCCAAACTAAGCAACTACTACGAAGCTTGTCGTCTTGGCTTTTTTTTACATACGTATAATACATAGAAAACATCCAGACCAGTACCAACAAATATGTTCAGGCACACAAATATTTGTGCTGTGCGGGGATCGAACCCGCGACCCATGGCTCAGAAGCAGCGTTTACTACCGCTGATCCAAATGGTCGTCCAAATATTATTCGTATCCGAAATTCTATATACCTAACAACCCTAATTATAAGTCATTATTACTTAGATACTGCCATTAATCTGTATTAGTTATAAGATAGATCGATGGTTATACTATTTTGTTGCAGATTTGAGGATTTCGGGAGAATCATACAATTTTAATAAGACTAGCAATATTTCGAATGCTTGAAAGTTTCTCGTACGGCCAACAGATTATCAAGTTTTTAGGTAATGTTATAAGGTAATGTCGGTACTCTACATATTTGGTGGTTGAAAGTTGATGGTCTATCCATTGGGTTCATCGGTATACATACAGGGTGAAATTTAAACCACTTTCCAAAATTTTTATAGGTGTTCAGTATCGTATTTAGAGCCCATTTATGAAGTAAAAAATGTAAATCAAGTTGTCACACGAAAATATTTTTCACGATATAGAATTCAATTTTTACGTTCCTAGAAGGTATAAAGGTAGAATAAAAACTAATGAATAGTATCGTATTTAATGAATGAGATATGCAATGCGTAAAAAAAGTGTTGCTAGGCGGCCGTATCAAAAATTTTAGATTTTTGGCGGACATTTTCTAAGTGCTTTATCTTGACTTTTTGTACTGGGCTAAACCAAAAGAAAAAAATACGTCATTTGTTTTTTGTCTCGTAGATAAATATATTAAAATTTGGAAAGTTGTTAAAATTTCATCCTGTATATGAATGTTTGTCGATGACTTTATATATCAGTGTCAACTTTATAACCCGGAAAAATCATATGCGCATGAAATAGTATGGATATATATTTCATGTTGTTACTTTTTGTCTTTTGTTAGGTCACTTTTTTGGCGCTGATTGTGTATATAATAATAATAATAATAAACCCACAGGGCAGCTTGTGGCAAGCTGTTGGGCAGTAGCGACCCTACGGACCTGATTGCTCCCGGGAGTATCCCTGTTCCTCACCTCTGGCTTACCTTCGTTGGTCGGCTGGAGTGAACACTGACGAGGCACATAAATCTCCCACCTCTTGCTTGCCTTCATTGGCCGGCTTGAGTGGAGAGTCGCTAGAGCAGAAATGCTCGGAGGAAGGAAGTATTGCAGTAAGATGCTTGTAGGGATCTTGAACGGATTACCGGGATTGTCCTTAGAGCCGTGTAATACCTCTCCACTCCTCAAGCACCTCAGGCTATGTTTCCCCCTTGTCTCTACGTCATAATGTGCTAGCGGCCGTTTCGGGCGCCCATTAATTGTGTTTGCAAGTCACCCCCTGCTATTTTATCCGTGTGAGTAACATAGGTCAGGCAGGGGCCATAGTCCTTCCATAGTCCCAGTAACCCAGTCCACTAGCACCCAAACCCATATCCCAGTATCCTTTCTATCCACTTTCTGCAATAGTCCTGCACTAACCGGGGGATGTCCTTGGGTGTACTTGTATAGTGCGCACAGAGATAATCTTCGGGTCAGTGTCCCATTACATCATTAAAATAAACATTGTCTTACGGGCCTCTGCGAGTTGGCTTCGGCCCCTCGTATGCCTTCCAATTGTTCGGGACTCCATAGTCCCGTGATCGAAAACAGACCAACATAATAATAATAATATTTAAGACATGCCTCACTGTGCCACACAGAGCCATCTTGTCCCAAATTAAGCTACTATTAAGTACCCTGTCGTATGGGGTACTAGACAACCGATAAACTTACCTATATACTTTTTTTTGGAAATACATACTTATAATATATAGAAAACACCCAGAGCAGTACAAACAGACATATTCATGCACACAAATATTTGTACTGTGCGGGGATCGAACCCGCGACCCATGGCTCAGAAGCAGCGTTTACTACCATATAGTTTTTTATATTACAATAATGATTAGGTTTGGCATTATATGTATGTAGGATCTTAATTAAGAAGTTTATGAATTATATTTTGCATGTTGTGTTTGCTTTTACAGTTTATATTCCTCTTTCGTATTCACATTTCTGGAACTCTCTACCGCCATCCCCTTTCAGTCTAAATGTCCTCTACTTGAAGGTTGTCTGGAAGAGGCCGTTAGCGATGAAACCACTTTAATTGTGTACCTTTTACTGTATTTTCTATGTCAATGTCAATACTGTGCAATAAGAGTACATCTTAAGAGTTAGTTATTTCGAGATTTCTACCATGTACCTTGTTTTTTATGAGTTTCCGATATTTCGGCACTGTTGCAATCGCCATGATCGCGGAAGAACTGATGTCACTGCGGGTGGGTGCTTGTTACGAGTAGATATATCGATCTACCCTCCGTCGTAGTCTTCTATTGCACTCGACACTGGTACCATTGTTTTCAAACTCACTATTCACTCGAACCTGTTCTCGACACACAACACTCACAGTATCCGATCGGGAAACATTAGTTTTTGGATTTTTCTGGTTATTACAAATTTTAACCACTGGATTCCAGACACACGACAATTTAAAGCCATCTTCACGATTAAAGTTTTTATGTTTGGTGATTTCGATCGCTTATCTAACCATTCTTGGTGTGTAATGGCGTTCAGTGGAACAAAAAGAGTACATCTTATTTAATCAAAATTACATTACTTTTGTACAAAAAACGCTTAAGTTTCCATAATAATAAATGGATACATTTTTATTCTCTTATTTACTTAACTTTTATAACTTTTTAACTTTAAAAGCAACCTCTGAGCCACGTCCCACGCGTTCATCAAGTAGAGGGCGCCACTGCGCATAATAGGGCCTAAATTACACCTGAATCACACACGTCCGCGACAAATGACGCTCGTATTTCTCTCAGAGTTTAATTTAAATTTCCCGCGGAATATTAACGTCAGAAGTCTCGCTGTTAAGATTATCGTAAATAGCTACAGGTTGAATCATGAGATGTTTTTCAAATGCTGATTCTGTTTTAGTATGGATATCGTTAAGTTTCAATATTTCTCTTATATCTTGTTTTCAATTGACGATAAAAAGTGATGGTGCTCAATTTAGCTTTTGTTTTATATTTTAAGTACATGACATTAACTTTTAAATATTATTTATATCTTAAGTCCGAGGCTTTTCCCTTGTGCGAATTTATTAATAACAAAAAAATTATCGCACATCGAGACTTAATCGAGACCGATATCTTTATTCCGAAAATTATTCAAATCTATCAAACCTTGAATTTGTGTTTGATTATCAATATATTTTAGAAATATAATTTAAGAATAAGAAATTATTTAATTTTCTCTCCTTGCTGGCTTATATTTTTTATCTCAATACATAAAACCCACGTGATCCCATACCATCATTAGTTAATCGCTCCGCATCGTAGAGCACTCAAATAAATAATTTATATATCACATTCTGAATGCCGTAACGCGTCCAACCCTTCCGTGCGAGGCCATTGTGATCGCAGACCTTTTCCAGCCTACCCACCCAATACACTTAGACGACATCTATACTTCTAATCTATTAGATTATGTATGAGTCTTTCAAGATTTTTAGCTTTCTTTGATTCTGATTATAACCTTTAGATGCGAGGGTCGTTTGTACCCGAATGGGGGTGTAGCATCAATTGTTAACGCTTCGAAATGGACTGGAGTGGAAGACTGTAACGTAGACCCTTGCCCCTTGGCTCTTGGGCATTTCTTGAAATGTCCTTGGCCCGTTGGGTGTTTGTATCCACATATTATTTGTAAAGGTTTTACAATAGTTTTATTTATTTACAAAAAACTGCCGCATTAAGAGAAATGACATGATTTGTGTGGTTTTTGGAGAAATCTCGTATGTGGTGGTGTCTGTTTTGTTTGGACGTCAAATTACCTTAGTGACGGGATATCAATGTTTGCGCTATACTAATTCGAATTAAAAGTTGTATTTTCTAAGCCAGTTCATATACTTTAATATACCTACACGAAATAAGCAATGCAACTTACCTTTTTTTATAAAAAGAAGAAAGATTCCTAATTCAACTCTTGTTCATACCTTTTTGCACCTATAACTGTCGTGTTGTGTGATATCGATTCATTTTGTTTATTAGGTTTTAGCTCAAAACTTGTATCATTTAACTGTCCTTCCTAAAGAGTAGAACATAAAAAACCTACAATTTTAAAAAATAAACAAATACCCAATTTTGTTTCCAACTAATTCTCAGTCTGTATGAAACAAGAAATCACTGCTAATCGTCAACCGTAGACTCAAAATCGGTAGCTTATTAGCTTATATCGTTGCTCTGAGTTATTTTTTTCTATTTGAAACGGCCACTTACTTCAGGGGTGGTTCTGATTCAACCCTTACGCAGGTTGGAGATCGCAAGAGTGAAGATTGTAAACGGACCTTTTTTAGTTGCCGGCCGGCCCAATACACTTATTGAGGTTATAGGTACATTACCATCCAGATTCCCAAAGTGAGCCACGGGATAGAAAAGCTATCCCATTTTTACATGGGAAAAGCTGATTCTTTCATCGACGAAAGATGACTTTTTGAAGTCGGTGCGTGCTTCATGAGAACACGCATTTCTATGTCTATGTGATTATGACATAACGTACTCGTATATTGTTTCTTTTTTTTTAAATATATAAAAAATAAATTTCATTTATCGACGAAAGAGGAGTTTTTGAGTCGGCGCGTGTGTGTTACACAAAATTCTTTATGATTTTGACATACCGGTAATTTATAAAATAATTTGTTTATTTTTATATTTGAAAATGGCCAATATGTAAACAAAAAGTCGGAAATATCTCCTTGCAAATACAAAACCTTGTACTGCGCGTGGCCGGTGTTTATATTTTTACAACAACAGCCGTTTCTCCTAGATTATTCCGCCTCGTATACTTAGCTTGCTTCTGAAACGTGGTTCTGATTCAACCCTTCCGCAGGCTCGGGTTCGCAAGTGCCATTGTAAGACCTTTTCCAGTCGTCGACGACCCAATACACTTATTGGAGGTATATACCATCCATCGTCTGCCATAGTTAGGAATAGAAAAGCTAACTCATTTTTAATGAATGAAAAGAGTTTTTTAGTCGTACCTTACAGTTTTTATAAGTATTAGGTACAAGCCGGAACCAGCTTACGCTAAAATATGCAAGGAAATGGGCTTTTCAAAAATTTGGTAACATCATATTGAAAAAATAAAATAGTCATACAAAATAATTCAGTTTAGTATAAAACTGTAAATTTTCTTAATATACATATTCAGATTTTGACTTCGCAATAATTTGTATGTAGAATATTTTACGTTAACATAGCACCCTAGAATCCTTTATGCGTAACTAAATTAATACGCTACTGCATAAATATATAAAAAGTTACGTAACGCCCTATAGACATTCCATTGCAGGGCAAAGATCTCTATCATGGTATTCAAGTTACCATAATGATGGGTACAGGCATAATCACCAATTGCCAAATGTTGGTTGCTGATCACAAACCGAGTTATGTTCCAAAATCGAAACTTTTGCTGCCTAAATCCTTTTAATGGGGGCTATTGCTAGTGAATTTGCCACTAGAGGCGCTAGTGTCGCGTGAGGTCCAATATCATTCACTTTGTACTGGTTTTAGCGGAATTTGTTGCATAAATTATAATTTCTTTAATTTACCTGCTGGAAAGTGATCTCCTTCGTAAAATATCGCAAATATGGATTCTTTAGCGAATAATGTGAACGCTTTAAAAGCGGAATTAAGAAAAAGCGCAAAAATAGGCGGCCTCAAGAGCAACTATTTCAGAAGTTAGTTTGTTGATATCAAGATAGTTATTTTTAAACAATATAACCTTAATTAGATTCAAGATATAACACTTTGTTTCGGCGCTAATCGCCTTTGACAGCTATACCTCCGGACCTCAGTCTACAGTGGCGCCAACTGGTGAGCAAAGAAACGGTAGTCCCCATTGAATTGGCTGTAGTCTTTAGGCAACGGCAAGAGGAGCCACGTGACATGTGTTGCGATGGTTCAACATTCTGAAATCACAAAGGAAGGTTGTTTTTCTTTTATTACTGAAAAATGAATATGTCCTTTCTTCCCTTTTTGTGTGACACACAATTCTGAAACCTGCATTTGTTGTTTTGTTTAACGAAAATTGAGGAAGTCAGACTGAAAGAACGAAATAAAGAATAATTTTACCAATGAAAGGGAAAAAAAAATTGGTAGCTGATTTAAAGTCGATGGGGTTTGTATTTTTTTTTCTTAAATTTAAATTTAGAAACACTGGTATAAACTAGCTGTTTCATCTTAAACGTAAATTATTTCTTACGGTAAGAGTAATCGCCCGATAAGCGAAAGGTTATGGGTTCAAGTTCTACAAATAGGAATCAGTCCTCCTGGTAAAAAGTCATGCGTAGTCGGACATACTTAAAAAAATATATGTCTGAAATTATAACATTCCCTTTATATGATAATGTAGCAATTAAATGTTATTATAATATCTGTATTTAAACTTGAAAAATTACTATCAATATTAATCTATACTATATTATAAACCTGAAGAGTTTGTTTGTTTGTTTGTTTCAATTGAAAAATTCTTTTTGTGTTGTATAGTCTGTCGAGGAAAGCTTTAGGCTATATAACATCACGCTGTGACAAATAAGAGCAAAGCATCAGTGAAAAATGTTGCAAAAATGTTCGCGATCATTCGTCGATTCGGTTCTCAGTTCGAGTCCTGCCTGAGACATCATTTTTCAAGTTTAAATTCTGATTTAACATCCTTATTTTTGGAAATATGTCTTTCACGAATATCCTTGTTATACACAGTGCTAACTGCAATAGAAAATCATGGTTGTGCACCAGGTGAGCTTAATACATCGCATTTCTCCGCCAAAATGAGACAACAACACATTATCAACTCCGTACACTCGCCGCAAAGCACTGCTGATTTATGGTCGCCACACAAACAATTAACGGTCTTAATTAATTAGCGCGTCAGTGTATAACTCTGCTTATTTGTTTCTCGGCACAGGTGTGTGTCGTTTGTCCTCTTAATTACAAAGTTAGCCCTCAGTCGGTGTGATAGGGCATTGATTTGAGCGATGTTCTCGATTTAGGTTCGGTGACTTGGCATTTTATTTTCTTAAAATAAAAAAACGTCTTGGGACATCAAAGGCAACGTGTATAAACGTCATAAATATGAATAAAAAGTATTTTCACTTATTAACACCTGTCTAGATACCTATCACCTCACTACCTATACCGGCTGATCCGGTTTGTGCGGTGGTCCGCCTAATGTGTAAGGTTCCCAGGTTTGATTGATAAATGGTAGTCCTAAAAAATTCAAGTCAAAGGACTATCATAGGGAATATTTTGACAACAGAATTTCCTTGAAAGATAGTCAAAAAGAACTGGCGCTGGACCGTTCGTTATGGAGATCCTTGGGGGCTTCCAGCAGTGGGTGTCGCTGGGCGGAGATGATGATGATGATGATATTGACAAAGAATACTACTTGTATCGAACAAAGTGAGCTCGATATCCACATCTCCTGAGGATGCCGCATGAAGTGGTGAAACGCGTCGAGGTATTTCTAATATTTATGATTGTGATGTTGGGTACTAATGATTGCATTAGATGATCTGCATGTATTTGAGTAACTGTTTTTTATCCCGAATAAAAGCAAATAAAATAAAATAAAGCTTCACCCGCTGGCTCTTTCGAACTTGGCCCGCGCATCATATCCTAGTAATTTACTTCCGCCTTAAATGAGGGCAGCAATCATGTCAAACGTAAACATTTAGCTAAATCGTCTGAGAAGGTTGACTGTGATTTAAATACAGTAATTTTCTACTTAACATCTTACAGGGACGTTAAGTTAAAATGATGTAAAAAAAAGTTCAGTTTTTTTTTATTAATAATGGGCTTGCTCTTGACTACATACTTAACTATACGGTTAAGAAGAAGCCTAAGATGGACCGAGCTTACCCAGAGGTACTGGTTCTCCCACACACCAGCGGAACACAGAAAAACTGTTTGGCGCTGGACTCCAGAATCAGCTGTTTTTGTTATTAAATAATGTGGACACTATCACACGCATTGTTCTGATCTTAAAGAAAGTGACTATCTGAAGCACTTGTTTAGTGGATATCAGAACTAACGAACTTTCCACAAAAACCAGGCCCGCAAAAATATAGAAAAATACTTTTTTCTCTACATTTTTTTCTACAATTCATTACGGATAATGCAATTTCTTAGTATCCAACACCAAGAGAAATCTCGTCACATTTCTCCACTTCACGTGGCATACCAGAAATCAGAAGATATCGCGAAATCGTTTCGTTTAGAAATTATGACCAAACCAATGGATATTTCATAGTAATAGGCAAATAACAAAATTTTCTTGACATCTGAAAGGTCACAAAATATTACACAGCTTTCTACCCATTGTCTTTTATAGGGCTTAGAATCACGCGCTGGGAGCAGGAAGCGATCAAATAAACTGACCTTATAACAAAACTTCGCTCTACAGGCCTATTGTCCCAACCCTTTCTAGTAGGGTTGGTAGAAATGGTTTTTGATATATTTTTAATTATAGTGTTATCTTTATTTCATATTTTGTTTATTAATTTATATAAGTAGATAATTAGGAGGTCAAGTAATTCAGAGGCTTTTTCCAACCTTACTAAGTTACTCTGGTCAGGGAGGGTCATTTGGAAGGCATATAGATAAAATTTTAATAAGGCAAGAGACCAATCAATCAGCAAGCTGCGCCACTTCATAGCTAACGGGGTACAAAACTCACCAATAGTTATCCACTCGTTTTGTATTTCTATACTCATAGCGTGCACTTTGTAACTATAAATAAATAAATAAATATTTAAGACATGCCTCACTGGGCCACTATTAAGTACCCTGTCGTATGGGGTACTAGACAACCGATAAACTTACTTACATCCTTTTTTTTTTTAAATATATACTTTTAATATATAGAAAACACCCAGACCAGTACAAACAGACATGTTCATGCACACAAATATTTGTACTGTGCGAGAATCGAACCCGCGACCCATGGCTCAGAAGCAGCGTTTACTACCGCTGATCCAAATGGTCTATCATTTTCATCTTGTCGTAGAAAGTTTTTTACTATGTCTCGGTATTCCTTCTTCTTTCTCATACCTAACCCAGCTCTATTTGATTGTGCACCTGCCATAAAATTTAATTTTCAATAAGACAATGAAACCAGCTGTACTATGTGACAACCCTAACCTTCGGCTACCATTCAGCCAGGTGGTGGACAGTTTCCAAACTATTATTTTATTCAAATTCCACCTATTGTCGCGAGCCTGAGGGGACCCCTCGTTTCACTCAGAGCAGCCTTATAAAGGCATTGTGAAAGTAAACAGACACACTAGACGCCTGGAATGTTTCAGAGGATGTTATTAAACGAAGCCTCTTTCAGAAGTGCTATTAATTTTATCCTGTTTTTCTATCTGGAATTAGAATAGAGCTGTCCTGTTCGTTTTGGTACTTGCGGATGTTATTGTTGTTTGGAATAGTCTATTAAAAGGCTAATGGAAATAATACATTTTGGTTCAATGCATGTCGATTGGTAGTAAGTGTTTGTTTCCTACTGACAATCCGGACTGATACTTTTTTTTTGTTTTTTTTAATAAAGGTAAATATATAGTTTTTATTATACGGCTATGTATACAGTTTTATTATACGGCTATGATCATGATCCACGATCTCTTATGTTAGCGAAAAATAAAATTCATTTTCACAATTAAAAATCAGTGTTTTGACTTGCAAATGTAATTGGATAACTAAGAATGCCGAAAAGAACTTGTAAGTGCCTTTAATCTTACCTCTGCAGGGCAAAGCCCTCAAGATACCATAACAATGATGGGTATAGGCATAATCTCAAATGGTTGGTAATCACAAACTCGAGCAATGTTTAAAAATTCGAAACTCTGTCGCAAGTTCTTAATTAAAAAAAAATAGTTTGAAGATTATTCCTGTATAAGTGACACAGCATACAACGGTCACTAGCTAACTTACAACTCACCTATTGGCCCCATCAAACCCAACCAAGTTCCGATAGCTCCCGAGAAAGTTGTCACTTAGAAACAAGAAAAACCGAACACCAAGTTTTGAAGAGATATCGCACATAGCCTAACTAAAAGTAACTCGGAAAGTAGAGGAAAAGGTGTCAACTCAGAAAATACTGCGGGCTAGAAATAGTGGAGATGTCATCGGGGAATATCCCACAAAACTTGTTTCGCACTCATGTAAATGGCTACACGAATATTCTGATCCGATTCAGTACAATTTGATAAAGGCGCAACTAGAATATATTATGCCATTGAAATGCATACCTATTTTATTTAGCAATACCAATTTATAAACCATGGCAACACAACAGAAACTCTAGACACAGCTAGCTAGTAATGAAAACAGAAACATAACTGACGATAATAATTAAAAAAAAAAACTGTGGACAACATCACATACATTGTTCTGACCCCAATTTGAATAACTATTTAAAGCATTCGTATTTTGGAAACCAGAGACAACGAAGGTACCACAAACACCCAGACCCGAGAAAATGTAGAAAAACACATTTTTTCTACACTGACCCGTCAGGGAATCGAACCCGGGACCTCGGAGCAGGCGACACCTTTAAAACCGGTGTGTACGCCACTCCGCCACGGAGGTCGT
Organism: Anania crocealis; assembly: GCA_949315895.1. Classification (NCBI taxonomy): domain Eukaryota; kingdom Metazoa; phylum Arthropoda; class Insecta; order Lepidoptera; family Crambidae; genus Anania; species Anania crocealis. The sequence goes on along the minus strand of OX438882.1, from coordinate 4,591,648 downwards.
CAAATAATGATATTTAAAATATGTAAAGCAGTAAAGTTAGGCAATAGCCATAATCATATTCTCACTGCAGGGAAAAGGCGTCCATCATTGAATTCAACTTACCACAGCAATGATGGGTACTGGCATAATCATAATCACTTCTGGCAATGTTCGAAAATTCGAAACTTTTTTATTACCCGACCCAGGGATCGAACCCGGGACCCCGAGATCTTGGTCGGGTACTTAAACCAACAGCCTAACGGGGCTTTAAAATATGTAACAAGACTTACGTGAACCTACTTTATTTTATTGCATGACGTTTCGACCGAGTTACATCAACCGTGGTCACAGGATGACTTTTTAAATAGTTAGGAAAACTTTATCTAGTATAGATATCTTAATATATAAATATTACGTGTTACTTTGTTTGTCCGCGATGGACTCCCAAACTACTTAACCGATTTTAATCAAATTTGCACACCGTGAGCAATTTGATCCAACTTGAAAGATAGGATAGTTTATAATTCAATTTACTGTGGCATTATTTTTTTATTGCACAATATTTGTTTATAGCAAGCTAATTTGGTAAAGAAAAACGCCATGTTTGATGCCATGACATTTATTAAAACGTCAAATCAAAATACATTATTCTGAGGCGAAACGAAGTTCGCGGGGCTTAACTAGTATTTATATATTTAATTCTATACATAAATAATATAAATAGTAGCTTCATTTGGGACTAGATGACTCTGTGTGGCCCAGTGAGGCATGTCCTAAATATTTATTTATTTATTTATTATTAATTCACGTGTGACGTGCCATCTGAATTTCATACTGCAGGCATATGCCTATCTTGGAATACAGGAGAATCAAAATAACTTTTGTAATCTGTTTTTGTGAATAAATCATTATCTTATCTTATGTTTATTAGAATTTTAAATTGTATTCTAATTCAGCCCATTGTTTTGAACACTTTGTAGTCTAACAGTGGCCATTAACGTTGTAAACTATTAATAAATCAAGATACGATATTAAATCCTAATGTAATCAATTCATAAATTGTTTGAATGAATGAATACACTTTATTGCACACCACAAAGAAATTACAAAATTTAATTTTTACAGTAAGATGTACAACTAAGGCGGTCTTATCGCCATCAGCGATCTCTTCCAGACAACCTTTACAGGAAAAACTGGAAAGAAAGGGGAAGGTGGTGCTAAGTACTAAGACAAAATGTAAAATTAACACTACTTAAGTTAATAATGATAATGATGGAATTTAGTCAACAAAAACTTATTATTACCTATGTATTAAATAAACTTAAATACAACACAACTACATAAATAAATAAATATAAATACATATTTAAACAATAAACACTACATACACCTAAATACATACTTGATATGAACAAGAAACCGTCGTGTCTAGGTGACCAAGAAGCGATAAATGTGACAAAAGTTGTTTTGATCAAAGCGCTAGAAAATACGTTTTGAGCCTGGTTTTGAAAATAGCTAACGACTCAGATTGTCTGATAGTCAGTGGTAGGGAGTTCCACAAACGAATGGACTGTACAGTGAATGAGTGAGAATAATAGTTAGTGGAATGGGGAGGAAATTTAAGATGTTTTACAGTTCTTGAGTCTTTAATGCAACCTTACTTACTTACTTGCAAAGTTTTTCATCACAGCAAGATTATTACTCCGTTGCAAATTTTCTGCCTCAAAAGATACTGCTTAAACTCGGTAATAAATTAATTTTTATTTATGCCTGTATAAGTGGCTTCGAGCGAGATCCTTTATAAATTGGTTGATATTTACTTTCATGTACACTCTATTTCTGGGCAATTAAATAAAAAATTCTTACTCCTAAATAGAGAAAAACGTTAATTATGCAGAGACATGGGAATTATTTTTTACTTTCAGACTATCAAAATTGAATAATTTTATTAACTACCGGTGTCATTCTTGATTAGCGAAATGACGCAAAACTTCTTAAAGAATAATTTTAGTGGTATCAAACACAACTTTGTTTTGTGTAGGACATTGTATTAAAATATAAAAAAATACGTTTTCTAATTACAGTAAATAATCAAGCAGGTATTAAAGTTTGAATGGTAGAGTAAATAAAAGTTATTTTGATGTTCGTTCTAAACAAAAAGTTGTTGTGTTGGAACACTAGAATCGACGCCCGAGGGGAATGTATTATGTTAAATTTGTTTGGGATTGCCTACTCGATTTCTCATACAAAATCTTGTACTTAAGTGATTTTTCTATTTGCGAGTCTTACAATTCCCTTTTGTTTATTAGAGTTAATTGTTTGAAGGTTTATACCATTGTACATGACAGCACATCAGACTAAACACTGGGGCATCTTATGTCGTTGAGATAGGTGCAATTTAGCAATAAAAATGTATAGCCTAATTGAAGGCCACGGTACATTGTGAACCATGTACTAGGTTACATTGTGATATATCGACAGATGTATAGATATAGTGATATATCCTTATCCACATAGAGTAAAACGCAGCATGCCGCACCGAAAGCTTGACGTATTGCGCCACTTTATCTGCGGCCGTTAAACCACACAGCAGAAAAGTTAAGAAGGCCTACTGATTGAGTCATACACTGACAATTAGTGTACTCGTGAAGGCTTTCAGTGCTACGCAATATTACTTGGAAGTGAATAACGCATATTTCTAATTGAGGAGAAATGTTTAGTTGCCTGACAGCCTGATCAATCACCGAGTGTAGTTCACAAACATCAGAGTCCCTGCTTCACAATTTTTTTAGTTCACTTAGACCCGACTTTACCAACAGACGTTTAAGTTTTAAACAGCGTTTAAAATATTATTTGACATATTTTGTATGGGAATTATGTCAAATTCATCGTCAATCTATGTTTACCGGCTGTTTAAGTATTAGTAAACTCGGGTCTTACTAATACAAAAATCACAGAGTGAGTGTAAGAGGCAGAACATGCCAAATGTATTCGTTGAAATCGAATATCATCGTCGAGGAATAGGAACTCATATGGTTTCTGTTAAAATAATTGATTAAAATGTCAAGTTTTGAGTTAGTTGCTAGTCCATTGAAAGATGGTTGTTTACTTTTGGATTGTTAGCCATTACTTTTATCTAAGTTGTATATTGAAAACATAAGTGGGACATCAGTTATTTTTACTCGTATCTATTCAATTTTTTTCTAAATAGTTTAGGTACATATTTGACTTCATCTGGATGAAGTTGATAGTAAACCATTACTTATTCCTGGGAGTAAGTTTGGTTTAGTATTTAATCGAAGGCATGTATTTCGGTGATTTTTATTACATTTTCTAACGAAAAACTTTGTAATATTAACTCATACGTGCATAAGTTGTGGCAGTCGCTCAAATAAAGCGGACTACTGTATATGTCTATATTGTGGTTACACCGCATATCGCAATTCGCAGCTGTTCGTATCTTTAAACTCATTTCCGTGGCCGAAAAAAGGAAAAAACAAGAAAGGGATATGGTAGGAAATAACTTGAAAAATTGACCTTATTTAGCAACAGAGTAGATTTATCTACCAAAAATGTTTTGCTTTTAGAAGGAAATCTATAACAAACAACCTTTGTAGAAAACCATGAAAACGTACAACAAAACCATATTTTTTTTTAGTATAAAGAAAATAAGTACCACTAACTAAACTAATAGATCGGGAAAAAAGTATTTTCGTAAAATATGTATAAAACTAAATAAAAGTCTAGTTGTAACGTATTTGGCTGCTTTCAATATTAATAATAATAAATACAGGGCATTGAGAAAAATTAAAAGTAAAGAAAATTTCGCCTTCAAAAAGAGAAAACGGGTAGAGAGTTTTGTATTTTGTTTGAAAATCCTTGTTCTGTTATGAAAGTACAAATACTTAGATGTAAAGAAATATAAAAATGTAAATTTTATTTTCATAATTTCATAACGACTTATAAAATAAATAGAAGTATTCTAGACCCATAAGTAAGCCAGGGTAGCCGGCTAGTTAACCACAAAGCTTGCAATTGTTTCCGCAACAAAATTCTTAAGATCAAAGCGGTTATTTTAATGATTTATCCCCTCTCCCTGCTTAATTCTTCGCGAAAACGGCCTGAGCGGCGGCCATTAGCAAAAAACAGTGCAATTTATCAACAACGGCATCCGCAGAATGTCGCCTCTAAAGCCGGCTCCATTATCATTCCCTTCTGCCCACCACAAGGGAAATTCTCTGAGACGACCTTTTTCGTATGCTGTAACAGATTTTCCATTCTTTATTCTCTTTGTCGTGATTATGTTATTGTTTAGATTTAGTAAATTAGAGAGGGGAGAAACATTTGTTGAATATGTAGGACTTATACAAAATACACGTACATATGTGTTGTGTTGAACTGCTTAAAAACTAAACACAATACTTTAATTGATAAAATTATATCAGCTGCGGGCAGGTAGGGGAATGTGTAAGTGAGAGCGCGAGTATGCGAAAGCGAGAGGATACGATTGAGTAATTCATTTTAAATATGAATGGGCCTGTAAATATTTCCTTGAATTTTGCGTCATTTTGGGATAAAAACAAATGTGAATAACTCAGGTAAATTTAAATATTATAAATTTTTGCTGTCACTAATAAAATGGTAATGTCTCAACTAATTAACCTTAATAATTAATGTAGTAATTTAAAAGTAGTGGTGTATACTATGGAGTTACTAATTCAAATCATCATCACCAACAGCCTTTACAGGATGAAATTTTAATCACCTTTCAAATTTTAATTCAACAAACTACGAGGCAAAAAACGAAATGACGTATGTTTTCTTTTGGTATAGCCCAGTACAAAAATGTCAAGATAAAGCACCTAGAAAATATCCGCCAAAAATCAAAAAATATTTTTTACGCGTTGCACATCTCATTTATTCATTACGATACTAATTCATAAGTTGTTGATTTTCCCTTACACCTTCTCAGGCTTAGGACCGTAAAAATATAAAACTTAGTGCGAAAAATATTTTCGGGTGAAAACTTGACCTAAATTTTTTACTTCTTAAATGGGCTTTATATACAATACTTTGACGGTGATGAAAATTTCATTCTATATTATTCCACTGTTGAACACAGGCCTCTCCAAAGGAGGATTTGGCCATTATTGCCACACTTGCGGTTGCAGTTTAGCCAATGTTAGAAAGTATATGATGCTGCACGTCTTCTCCTCACAGTACTCCTTTAGTCGCCTCTTACGACACCCACAGAAGGGGAAGAGATGGCACTTTTAATGTGTCGGCACCACACGACTAGTACTCACTAATTAGTATGCGTTTAATTTTCCTGTTAATAACGATTCAGGTTTGCTGTGCGTTTGTGGTAGTCGAATCAATCGTTCGGATCGTGCCCATCGCGTATGCATCCAATTATGTCATGTCAACACTTATCGATCAATTATATCCCAGTACATGCGTCCAATTCAGAGTAACGTATTTGCAAAATCGCACCTTCGTCAACAGGTCTTTTTAGGGTTCCGTACCCAAAGAGTAAAAGCGGGACCCTATTACTAATACTTCGCTGTCTGTCCGTCTGCCTGTCACCAGGCTGTATCTCAAGAGCCGCAAAAGCTAGACAGTTGAAATTTTCACCAAGTATGTATTTCTATTGCCGCAATAACAATAAATACTAAAACAAAATAAAATAAATATTTAAGGGGGGCTCCTATACAACAAACGCGATTTTTTTGCCCTTTTTTGCTCGATATCTATAATGGGAACGGGTAGGCTCTTGAAATATTCACAAAACACTTAATTTTAGTATTTTCACGTTAATAATAAATAATAAAATATTTAAGGGGAGCTCCCATACAAAAAATGAAAATTTTTGCCTATTTTTGTTCGATATCAATAAATTTATGTAGTACCTACTGTTATTTACCTAGTCAATGGTACGGAACCCTTCGTGCGCGAGTCCGACTCGCACATGGCCGATTTTTTTATAATATCAGTATTTGAACTTGAAAAATTATGTCTAAGGCGGGACTCGAACCCGCATCTCCAATCTTTGATTTAGTTGTGGCTCTAGAATCGACAATGACTTGGTTTTCGTCGTGTTTATTCTTAATGAGACATTTATTATAAGGGTAGCGGTGGTACTTAAATTAAGTATTCTAATACGTTTTTCTTACTTTTTCTGATCGTACAAGCAAGCAAATAAGTGTGCCCTACTGACACAGATCCATCAGTATGGAATGCCTTTATTGCGCGAACGGTCAGCACGTGGCTATGGATGAAATTCCAGAGATCCTTCGATGGAGTGCAATATCCTCTGATCACTATTACAATTTTAACCTCACTGAAGACGATTTGGAATTCCTATTCGAGGGCAGATCTGGCTATATTATGCCAACGTTGTGTAGTAGCGTATGCATCCGTATACAAAATAGGTATTGCTTTGCGGTCCCGGCTACAACTCATGGACGGGTCAATGTAGAAAATAGTTTTTCAGTAATGTATCTTGAATCAAAACAATGCTTGTGTTGTTATTCACGTCTTTTTTTTATTCATTGCTGAAGGCTGCTCGTAATAGATAGTCAATAATATGTTATCAGTACCTCTAGCACAAAAAACTATCGACTTCGAATCGTTTGCATATCGAAATCAAACGACACATAGTTAGTGCTTTGTTTTGTAGTTCTCGCTTTGACCGCGCGAGCGCTGTTTAAGTTTTCATACTAAATTCGATAGTTTTTTGTGCTAGACCCACAGCTTTAATTTTAAAATTACTACTCCTAAACTGCTATTATTGTCACTTTATTAAACAAATTTTATATTATATTTTGCCCATTTTAAAGGCGGTTGATTGCAATATCTATACAATTTGTTAATCTACAGAGACAATGAACAGACAACGGCAGGTCAACCTACGCAAAAAGTTAAAGGTCATTGAATTGATTTTCAACTTTAAGTCAAACAAGTAGAGATAAATATCAATTGAGAAAATTTGACGTTTTATGGTAGGTTGACGTGCTATTGTCTGTACAAGAGCATACAAGAACAGTTGCTTAACAGGGTTATAGTTGATTTAAAATGTAACATATTCATGAAATCGTTTTAACATTTATATACATGTTCTTGAAATTGTATAAGTACGGTTTAAAGAGATTGAGAGCTTTCCCTTAACATTTATTTAGCTAGTTTCATTCTGGATGGTAAGGCAATTGATTGGCACCGTGCCCTATACCTATATTAATTTCTGAATAATTTAGAATAACGTGATTAATGAGTTATTTGTTATTAATGAACTTTTAACCTCTAATAACTTTGTAACAGAACGGTATATTCCGCAAATTATTTTTTTGTTTACATGGTATAGGCCTATACTTTTATTAAATAGTCTCAGCTGTTTCCTGCTCTGGTATTTCTTAGTCTGTTTCAAAATACATTGTTTTTCTGCAAAAAGCGTAAGTCGCTATTTTGTCTCTCGAAGTTGTTGGCTGCACCAGAGAAGAGACTGCGCCAAGGAATTGTCGATCACTATTATTAGATTAGATAATGTTGTTTATAGTGCCGTCAGATTGAAGACACAAAAACAAGGCTAAACATTAAAAACAAGTGTTTTAAGACTGTTTTTTATCAAATCAAATCAACAGCCATTGTCTGTCCACTGATGGACGTAGGCCTTCAGTGGGGCCTTTCCCCATCCAGCCGCTGCCAACAGTTCTCCTAAGGTCATCAGTCTGTTTTTTATATACTTAAGCAAAAAAAAAAGCTTGAAAATACATTTCCGTAAATAAACATTTTTCAACTGACTCAGGCGAGTCTAGCGAGGGTTGTGGGTTCGAGCCCCACCTTAGACAGTCGAAAATTTCATTACCTGACTGCGTCAGTTACGTATTTAAGGAATTGTATGTCATGATAAATGAACTGAAAGAACTCTTACAATTTCGTAGTTTACTAAGAAGTCAGAGTTTCTTCACGTTCCACTAGACCAACGCCCCGTTGGTCTAGTGGAACGCCCCGTTGGTCTAGTGGTTTAAATACCGGGCCAAGATCTCGGGGTCCCAGGTTCGAATCCCGGGTCGGGCAACAAAAAAAGTTTCGAATTTTCGAACGTTGCTCGGGTTTGTGATCACCAACCCGCATTTGGCAAGCGTGGTGATTATGCCTGTACACCCATCATTGCTGTGGTAACTGAATTTAATGATGGAGGCCTTTTCCCTGCAGTGGGATGATTATAGGCTGTTACTTACTTGCAGAGTTTCTTCAAGCTTAAAACGGTACCCATCGATTAAACAAGTAGGTATCGACTTTTCTTGTGTAACTGGCTTTTAACTCCGGTACTTCAAACTCACTTCTGTGGGGGAAATGCAATTTTCTTTTTATTTGAAATGGTATTTCTGCCGCATTCCGTAGCCTTAGATAAGATGAAATTTTGTCTGTTTGTGTAATTGTAAAAAAAAATTGACTATTGAATGCTGTCAACCTGATTACCCTAGCCTATTAAACTGTTTAATTTTTAATTCGAATAAAATCTACGTTGATGAAAAAAATCTACGTCTTTCAAACCATCCGGATCCACTAACCTGATAGTGTCGGGCTAAATAATAAGGTATTATTGCATTTAATTCCCGTTTATGTTCTAGCTATCACAACATTATTTATTACATATTATGACAAGTAAGAAAAACAATATCCGTGACAAACATTAAGTATATCAAAGTGGGTGAAGCCAGTGATTATTGTATAAATGTCATGCTTTCATATGATACTAGATTAACGGGCATTTTTTTTCATCTAAGCGTATTATAAGGCTATCGGCTTATAAATAAATGTGCATTAAGTTTTTCAAATCTGTTTTCAAAGTAAACACTAGTCTAAATCTAAAACAAAAACAACTACGCTTAAGGTTTGTAGAGACTCCAGAACTACAATACATAAACCTCATTATTACTGGCCGTTAAGATCAACAGACTTACTAATTAATTATCGCTTACAAAATGTCCGTCAAACTTAAAGCGCCATCAATTTTCCAGGCAAACAGTACCATGAAAAAGTTATGGCATCTCAAATATCTTTCAAACCATTTAAATTTATCTTTACCTGGAATTCGTGGTCGTTACCCAAAATAAACCTTACACAAGTTGTAAAATAAGTTAAAGAGATTGTGTACAGAGTTTTCTTCTTCTTCTATCAGAATATGCTATTATATTGAAAATATCGATTTATGAGTTAATTTAATAAAAATACATTTATGAATAAACATCAAATTTGCTATAGCAGTGTTAGTCATTTGTCGGACTATATGTAAAGTACATTTATATGTCAATAGATAGCGGTAAAATATTTTATCAATTTCATAAATGTTTTCATTCAACCATACATCGACAACATACTACAATCTTTGGCTCAAGGGCTCAAGGGCAAGTCCATAGAATATTTAAAAAAATACAGTTTTCACCAACATTCGAAATTCAAAACTTATCTAAATACACATTGGTATAGTCAGCTATTTCCAAAACACAAAATTTATAAATATTTACAAAAATTGCTCGCCTAAATATTGAAGGTTTTTGACACACCAAATGACCCGACTCTCTAGAGATCTGTCAACGTTTCAGCCCAGCTACGCGTCAATGCTTTATAGGATATTCCCACCGTACACTCAGTGAATCAATTAGTAACACAAAGATACACGTGACACGCCAACTCATTCGATTATATCGCCAAGGTCCAATCAACTAATACTCGTAATACCTGTTCCCCTCCATTAACCCGGACGAAAACTACAAGTAAGCCGAGTCCGCCCCAATTAACGTTATCTAAATAAAAATCGTAGCGATGACAAGATTCATCCCGGCCGTTATTCCTTTTAGTACTAGGGGTGCCACTAAGTAATAGGTATTGCAGATATACCACATTTGACGTTTGTTGATACAAACGTCAAATGTGGTATATATAAAAATAGTGTTATCAATGTTGAGGATTGTTGAATATCACCTTCATGCTGTGTGTAGAGAGAGAGCTGGCTGCAATCGCTATGATTAGGTTGTCACTAAAAAGAATGTGTTGACATTCACTGTTTATTATTTATCGGTCTCTCGTATTGTATTCTGTTGTAATTCTATATGTGTACTTTTCTATTAATATATTTTATGTTACTGCACGCTCCTTTGTTCTGATTGCTCTGCCAATTCCCCCTAACAAAGGTTATGGGCCCAGAGCAGCAGTAACTGATAAAATAGTATTCGTAAAAATAATTTCGTGAAAGTACATGTATGAACAAAATGGCGTCGAATGTACGAATCGAATTATTGACCAAAGAAAACTATGATACATGGAAAGTACAGGTAGAAGCACTATTGATCAGAAATGATTTCTGGGAATACGTGAGTGGTGAAAAGCCGAAACCTACGGATGGGGTGTCATCAACGTTATGGGAGACTGCTGATAGGAAGGCAAGATCCGAGTTGATTTTGGCATTGGATCCAAGTGTAGTCCATCATGTAAAAAGAGTGAAGACTGCACGAGAGGCATGGCTGAAACTAGAGAGCATGTTCGCGTCACGTGGGCCTGCAAAGAAGGCGACGCTGATGAAAAGACTCATGTTACAAAAGATGAGTGAGGAGCAGAAAGCAAGCGAACATCTTGATTCATTTTTTGAAGCCGTCGATAAACTGGAAGAAATGGACATCGTTATTCATGATGATCTACTAGCGATAATGCTGCTTTACAGTTTACCAGCAAGCTATGAGAACTTCAGATGCGCCATTGAATCAAGAGACGAGCTACCAAAGCCTGATCAACTTAGGGTGAAAATAATTGAAGAATATAGTTCAAGGGGCAACACCCAAGTTGAGAGTAGAGAAGGGGCTATGTTTATAAGTAGACATCAGAAAAAAAAATTATGGAACTGGATCAAAATTTAAGTTCAAATGTTTTAAATGTCATAATTTTGGACACATGGCATCAGACTGTAAAAAGAAGAAGTCTTTGCAGACAGAAACTAGTTGCGTTGAACAATTATTTATAAATGAAAATGTAGAACATGAAGCTTTAACCGTGTATCATGTTTCAGATGATTGTTTGGCTATTGAAGCCAAACGCAGTCGTCAGGAATGGTTGTTTGATAGCGGTTGCAGCTCGCACATGTGTAATGACGCAAGAAGGTTTGATGAGGTACTGCCAACTAACCAAAATTTAAAATTAGCCACTGATTCTGTAACAACAGCGCAAGGTAAGGGTACAGTTAAGATATTAGCATGCAATGACGATATTACGCGAAAGATCCAATTTGAAGATACGTTGTTAGTTCCCGAACTACGCAGTAATTTAGTATCAATTTCTAAATTGACTGAACGAGGTTGCACAGTAACTTTCAAACGTGATGTAGCTTACGCTATTAAAAACGGGGAAGTTAAGTTGACTGCTGACCGACGAGGTAGTTTATATTATTTAAGGGAGCCAGATGCTTCAGCGTCTTTCGTATCAGGTAAGCAAGTGGATTTGTATAAATGGCATGAGCGTATGGGACATTTGAATGCTAGAGATCTTATGAAAGTACTGAAAAAGTCAGGTATAGATCATGTAAAGTGTGAAACTGATTTGCGTGATTGTGATGTGTGTGCTAAAGGAAAGATGGTTTCGTTGCCTTTTGTGAAGTCCAGAAAACCATGTAGTAAAATTTTAGAAATAATTTATTCTGATGTGGTAGGCCCGATGAGAGTTCAATCGAACGGAGGAAATAAATATTTTGTCACTTTTATTGACGATTGTACTCGTTGGTGTGAAGTTTTCATAATAAAGAATAAAAGTGACGTGTTGTCAAAATTCAAAATATTCAAATGTCAGGTTGAAAATTTGACGGGAAAACGAATAAAATATTTTCATTCAGATAATGGAAAGGAATTTGTAAATAGTGACTTTTCGAATTATTTACAAAGTGTAGGAATTAAGAGAAGGCTGACGACACCGTATTCACCACAAAGTAATGGAATTGCAGAGCGGATGAACCGCACTTTACTTGAAAAGGCTAGGTGCATGTTATTATCTTCTGGTTTATCAGCAAGTTTTTGGGCGGAAGCTATTTCGACCGCGTGTTACTTGCGTAACAGATGTCCGAGTAGTAGCTTAAATGGTGAAATTCCATACGAAAAATGGTACAGGAGACGTGTAAATATTGAGAATTTCAAGACATTTGGCTCTAAGGTACATGTTTTAGAAAAGGAACCAGGTAAAGATAAATTTGCAGCACGAAGTTCTCCCGGCATTTTCGTGGGCTATCCAGTTGAATCTGCTGGCTATAGAGTGTGGTTATCTGAGAAAAGAAAAATAGTAGTGTCAAGAGATGTTAAGTTTCAGGAAGATAAGAAACCTGAAAGTGATCTTTTGAAGGATTCAACTATTGAACTGCAATGTGAGCAAGATAGTGCTGAAAAGAAGAAAGCGAGAACTATCGAAGTGGAGTTGTCTAGTAGTCAAACTAATTCACTGCCTTTGAATACAGACTGTCCAAATGCTGGATCCCCAAATGTACCGTTAAGAAATGATTTAACTACCGAGACTACAAATACTACTAGTACTACTGATAGTAGTGGTGTATTTCACGGTAATGTCACTTTGAAAAGAGGCCCTGGAAGACCGAGGATTGAGAGAGGACATGTTGGACGCCCTCGTAAAATCTATAATATGGTTGAAGAGAGAGAAAGAGAGAATAGTGACAGTGAATCGCAGGCAGAAGAATACGTTGACTGTGATGATTTTGCTGGAGCTATTGAAACTACTTTAAAGGAAGCCTTGGGAAGTGATGAAAAAGTAAATTGGGAAGAAGCAATTTTAGCAGAAATCAGAAGTTTAGTTAAAAATGAAACATGGGAGATTGTTAAGAAACCTTATAATCGGAATGTTGTGGGATGTCGATATGTGTTAACTACTAAGGCGAATCCTGATTTACCAGAGAAAAAGAAAGCCAGATTAGTCGCAAAAGGATATAGTCAACAATATGGCCTAGATTATTTTAAAACATTTGCGCCTGTTGCAAGGATAGCAACTGTTCGATTGTTGGTTGCTTTGGCGGTTGAAATGAACATGGACATCGATCAGTTAGATATTAATACAGCATACTTGAATGGAGATCTTGCTGAAAGTATTTATATGAGGATTCCGGAGCTGCTTAAAGAATGTTTAGAAAAACTGATAAGCGTGGATGGCAGAAGCTCCATAGTAGGTAAGAGAGCCGCAAAAATGCTTGAAGATATAAAAGCAAGGGGTGACACCTGTCTTTTGAAGAAATCGCTTTATGGTCTTAAGCAAGCTGGAAGGCAATGGAATATCAAACTAGATATGAAACTCAAAGAAATGGGTTTGAAACCAACTGTGAGTGAGCCTTGCTTGTATCATAAATGTGATAAAAATGGAACAGATCTATTTGTTGTTATTTACGTAGATGACATATTAGTTGCATCGCGCAAAAGAGAGGCAATAAATAAATTCAAGCAGGAACTGGCGAAAAAGTTTGAACTAAAAGATTTCGGCCAAGCAACATGTTGTCTCGGAATCGACATAAAGAAAAATGGTAATGAATACCATTTATCGCAAGAGAGGTATGTAAAGACCATTTTGAAGAGATTTACAATGGAGAAATGTAATCCTGTTCAAACTCCTATGGAGATGGGAAAATTATCAATAAGTGATAAGAAAGAGGAAGTAGAAGGAAAACCTTATCCATATAGGGAGTTAATTGGAGCACTCATGTTTTTGAGTGTGGCGACCAGACCCGATATAGCTAATGCGACAGCAAAACTTGCACAATTTGCCGATAGTCCGCAAGAAACTCATTGGAGGGCTGCAAAACGGATCCTCCGTTACTTAAAAGGTACGTTAAGTCACGGTTTGACATATAAACCGACGGGTGAATGCATACAGGGTTATGCAGATGCAGATTGGGGTAGCTGTGAAATGAATAGAAGGTCTTTCACTGGCTATGTTTTTATTTTAGGTGGCGCTTGTATTTCATGGGCATCACAAAAGCAACGCATCGTTGCGACATCGACTTGTGAGGCTGAATTTGTGAGTTTGGCGGAAGCTATGAAAGAGGCAGTGTATTTAAATTGTTTGCTGAAGGAACTTGGTCTTCGCCAATTGTCTAAGGTAAACATGCATGCTGATAACTTATCTGCTATCTGTCTCGCTGAAGATCATGGTGTTTATCACGCGCGAACTAAGCACATCGATATTAGGCATTTCTTTATTAGGGATGTGTTGCGTGAGAACAAGTCGATTACCCTAGAGCATTTAGCAACTGAAAATATGTTGGCAGATATTTTCACCAAACCTTTGCCGCGTATAAGGCACAACTTACTGTCAGAGGCGTTAGGGTTGGGAGCCATTATTTGACTTGTATAAAGCATGAGTTGAGGGGGTGTGTTGAATATCACCTTCATGCTGTGTGTAGAGAGAGAGCTGGCTGCAATCGCTATGATTAGGTTGTCACTAAAAAGAATGTGTTGACATTCACTGTTTATTATTTATCGGTCTCTCGTATTGTATTCTGTTGTAATTCTATATGTGTACTTTTCTATTAATATATTTTATGTTACTGCACGCTCCTTTGTTCTGATTGCTCTGCCAATTCCCCCTAACAAGGATGATTATGAGTAAGGGGGATTTAAACGGGAATATATCTGCCTTTTGATTGTGTAAGGTTGTTCATGGATGGACAATGAATACAATTGATCATCGATCGCATAATGTGAATTCTAATTGTATAATTTTGTCCATTCCATGAAGACCGAAAAGTGACCGGTGGTATAAAAACGTTTCATGGATTTGCGTTTTATTATCGCAAAACATTCGGTAAAACTAATTTTTTTGTAACATAATATTAAATTGTATTCAAACATAAATGCAGGTTTTTAATCAAATTTTACGATTTCAACCCAAAACAACATTGAATTTAAACTAAAAATGTACCTTTGCAATTGAAATAACCAAACGCAAAGAACGAATGAAATACGAGTTTCCTGCTACTCGACAATAGGTGGCGTTAGTGGACTACGTTTTTTTTTTCCTAAAAGTTTTACGGCTTCGGACGAGTCCATATAGCCTAGTCTTTTTAGTTATAATGTAAATTTTTTTATACTTACAATATCATTTAAACTTACATAAACATAATAGTCTAACCTAACCTAAACCTAAACTAACCTAACTCATTGAAATGTATGGGTGGTATATACATTTCAATGATTACAGGAGTTTTACGCGAGAACGTGGATTAAAGTCAAATAGGAGCGCCTTTTCTTGTTTCTCAGTTTTATTTGATTTATCCTACTCACTGACACATTATTATAACAATGCCACCACTTTATCACAATAAATGTCGCTTAAGATAATTTCACAAAATTTTGCAACAAAGTCCATCTTTCTCTTCTCGTTTCCCGCGCAAAACTCCAGTGGACTACGTAAAGTGTTCTCTGACGTAGTATATTATTTTATTTTATTATGTTCTGTGAATGTCAAGTGATAACTGTCACAGTGAAAGAAAACTTTGGATTTGTTTAAATAAAAACACAAGTAATTAAGAAAATATTAAATTAAATTAAGGCGTTCTATCAAAAACAAACAAGACAAAGTGTACCTAAATTAAAAAAATATAAAACAACATTTTCTTTCAAAGAAAATGTAACAATTTGAAGAAATTTGCGTACATAAGAGGGTAAAATTTACGATTGTCATGAGTCAAGAGTCACTGCAATCATTTGACATTAGCAATGAGCTCATAAGACTTACACAATTCGAATTATCTGTCAAAATCATGTACATCATTCACTCATCGTTTAAAATTAACGACCCAATCGTTAACGATAAATGAACTCCGTACACAATTAGAATTAGCCGTTTGACAGATTATACCGTACATTATGAACTGTCAAATGAATACGATTGCTTTACACAATTAAAACCTCTGTTTTGACATTTCGACCGGTTTACACTGAACGTGGTCACAGGGTGACAGGTTCACTGTAGTGTGTGCTGCGTGAAATAAATATTTGAGGGTATTTTAGACAAATTCACCCCACACAAAATGAACACTCGGGTGGTCTTTTAACCGACAACTAGAGGTGATCCTCTAGTTAATCTCTCGGCATCTCGGTATCGGACTATGTATCTAGTTCTTATTATACAGATTGAAATCTTAACCACTTTCAAAAATGTTTATAGGCGTTCAGTATCGTATCGAGAGCCCATTTATGAAGTAAAAAATGTAAATCAAGTTATCACCCGAAAATATTTCTCTTTTACGGTCCTAGGCCTGTGAAAATATAAAGGGAAAATCAAAAACTTATGAATAATATCGTAATGAATGAATGAGATGCGAATCGCGTAAAAAAAGTGTTGCTAGGCAGCCGTATCAAAAATTTTAGAATTTTGGCGAACATTTTCTGAGTGCTTTATTTACATTTTTTTACTGGGATATACTTAAATAAAAAATATGTCATTTGTTTTTTGTCTCGTAGATTGATATATTAAAATTTAGAAGGTGATTGATCGACAAAAAATTGGTTGCCTGTAAAGTCGGTATACGGGCGAAAGTTTTACGTGACAACGACTTTGAGTGGTAAAATAATTTTAATGTGAATATTCATTCGTATAGTAGGAAGAAGGATGAAATAATAGTAACAATTTAAAACATTTATTTATACAAAGAATTATATTTAAAACATTAATTTATACAAAGAATCTCGCACTGAATTTCATATTAACAAAATTTTATTGAACTGGATTTTATAGAAGCGCAAGACATGAACCGGTGTGTATGCCTATCTCTCTCACTCTCTCTCTCTCTCGCTCTGTCTCTCTCGCTCTTAGGCGGGCTAACTGTGCTCGAGTGGAAGGGACGTGTGCCTTTCACTTTTTATGTCTGTCTCTCTCGCTCTTAGGCGGGCTAACCATGCCCGAGTGGAAGGGACGCGTGCCTCTCACTCGCTCTCATTGTGAGCGCATAACGTGAGCGGAGCGTAACGCAGTTTCTTGAAGTGTCACCCGGCAAACCAATTTATAAGACGTTGTCACGTCAAAAAAGAGCTAGATACACATACAAAAATAACATTTAGAACTGTTCAAGTTTATAGTTATTGTTAAATCATGTCATAATCATGTGATGCAAATTTAACTGAGATAAACGAGCATCAAAACGTTCTACTGGGCGCTCATTTGGTAAAAGCGTTTGTTTGTTTCTGATTGTATACCTAGGTATTTTTTATAACGATGGTAGGTACATCCCTACCGTTTGATTTCACTCTACATACAAACGCGGCCAAAAAGTTTCGAATTTTCGAACGTTGCTCGGATTTGTGATCACCAACCCGCATTTGGCAAGCGTGGTGATTATGCCAGTACCTCTCCTGACTTAATATTATAAACGTGAAAGTTTGTTTGTGTGGGTCTGTGGGTGTATGGATGTTTGTTACTCTTTTACGCAGAAACTACTGAATGGATTTTGATGAAAATTTCCAGTAATGTAGTTTAGACTTGAATTATATGTAGAACGTTATACAAGACGATTGATGGCGCTGTCAGTTAATTAACATATTTATTTTATGAAGCAAACATTTTTCGTTTCTTTTAAATCCAATTCCGAAAGCATCGCGAACAAATTCGCGGTTAAAAGACCACCCCAGAGTGTTCATTTTGTGTGGAGTGAATTTGTCTAAAATACCCTTAAATATTTATTTCGCGAAGCATACACTACAGTTAACCTGTCACCCTGTGACCACAGAACATGTGAAAATGTCAAAACAGATATATTCCCGTTTAAATCCCCCTTATTCATAATCATCCTCAACATTGATAACACTATTTTTATCGTCTTCTTCTTTGAATAAAAACTATTATCACATAATTATTTCTAATAAATAGATAATAATGTTTTGTATGACAAGACAACCCTAGCCACGTCGTTTCAAGCTACTATTGGATTATTCTCATTAAATGTAATCGCTTTCTCCGAAGGACTACGATGGCTGATGTTGAGATTGGCAACACGTTTAAAATAAAAAAAATCCGTAATATTTGAAAAAATCTACATTGTTTCGATTTGCATGTTTTAAGGAAAGAAATATTTTCGATAATCCTAATAGCTTTCATTAATAAAGTTATTTTAAAAGTAACCGAATTTTAAACTTTCTTTTAAAAAATATTAGTAATATAATTATGTTTGACTTTAATATTGTCGCTAAAGATTTTCAGTTACTAATTTTGTATCTTTTATTGTTACAGGTAATTGTCTTCTTTGCTGTCTATAAGTATATGAAAAAGGACCGATGCCGGATTATTTTTACCTCTAAAAAATCATTCAAGTCCGTATGTAGGTATTACAGATGCAGTAGGGATGAGCATCATTTATTGATACTAAATACTCGATAATTTTATGATAACGGTGAAATATCTATATTCAAGTCAAAAATATCGATAACAGTATCTTAAAAATATTAATATTTAAATGTGCCATTCTGAGGACAGAGTCTATAATTGTAGTGTTAAGACTAAATTAATAGATTCAGGCGTTACTTTGCAGAAAACCATCTAGATATAGATTTTGAAAATTATTTTGCTAATGATTTTCAAAATCCAAATTTAGTCTTAAGACTAGTTTAATTAGTACTCGCTAGTGATAGTAAATTAATGTATATTACATTACTAGCTATTGCCCGCGTATGAAGTATATATATATATTTACTTCATACGCGTGATATTTTGTGAATGGAAAAGTACCCCACGGGAACCGTACATTTATCCGGGCTAAGAGGTAGCCTCTATGCCATAGATGTACGGTCTATGCTATTCCAGTTTGTAATCCATCTTCATGTCAAATTTCATCCAGATCTTTTTAGTTATTCTATCGTGATTGAATAACAAAGATCCGGTCGGGAATCGTGAAATGAATACCCTAAGATATAACTAGTATTATATTATCTGTGCCCATACTCAAGTTTTTCAAGAAATTACTTACAAGCTTATCATACTGTTTGTTTGTAGAACACTATCGCAATCACTAAAAAAAGATAAAGTTTGCTAAAAAAATGCCTTCTTCTTTTTGTCGTATGAAACAGAAAAGACATATTTTATTACTAGCTGTTGCCCGCGACTTCGTCCGCGTCAATTTCTTTTATTATGATCACGATTATTTTTGCAACATTTTTCACTGATGCTTCGCTCCTATTGGTTGCAGCGATGTTATATAGCCTAAAGTCTTTCTTGATAAATGGACTATCAAACACAAAAATATTTGTTCAATTCGAACCAGTACTTCCTGAGATTAGCGCGTTCAAACAAACAAACAAACTCTTCAGCTTTATCATATTAGTATATGTAGTATACATTTATTAATTTAACAAGTAATATATCCTTCAAGGTTTACTAGGATTTTTCAAGTTGTCTATCTGCCTCTGACATGACTTGTTATTATAACTTCCACCAGACTAGCCCCACAGAAACTGGGCTAACGACTTAACCAGCCTTCAAAGCCCCACCCACCACTTCTAGACCTCGAGTTTCCTAAATCCGTCAGGAAATCAAACCAAAAACCCTAGTAAGCGGACCATCGCACCTCTACACCGATCGGGGTTAAAATTAAATATCTAAGTCTAAATTTTAGTTGATTATTTTCTTAATATTAAATCACGGTGTTCGTAGGCTGTTGTTAAGTACTTACATCATTCTCGCCAATACGAAGTCAGAAGCAAGAAGTTAATGTCGTAAAAAAATCGATCATCACCCTCCCCATCTCCGGGCTACGGAACGACAACATTGAATTTCCCGACGCTAGCTGAGTACATTCAGGTACAAAAACATTTACTTATATAATCATTGAATATATAGAATAATCAAGAAAGAAATTGAAGTTTTAGACATTTCAATGTCAGCAATACGTGTCCAGTTCGAAAGTTTTTTCCTTTATATCTTGAAAAAAGATATAAATCTTTAACAACGATATCTATAAAGATAACTCTTGTTTTAGACTGTACAACCAATTTGTACTTGTACTTGCGTACATAACTGTACGAGGAAATGCGTACAAAATCTGAAATCTTCCGCACTGGCTCCCTCCAATCTTACAATTACGTGATAAAATTGAGAGCTTTTTTACTCAGTCAAATTCGTTTCACTTAAGCCTCCGAATCTCCTTCAGGCTGCCAAAGGCACGGCCCAGTGACGTGCCAAATCACCAATTTAAAAATCGAGTGGCAATCACACTCCTCTTGAGAATAAAATCGAAACTTGACTAACAAAAGTGGACCGAGTAAAAAAACAAACCTGCAATTTTTCTATCTAGCTTCTATCGCGGGCCTTGAACGTGGAGACCGAATCCAGAAATTCCGTAACGAAAATAACCTAACCTAACACTCGGGGCGAGGCACGATCGAACAATTTTGAATTTCCGAATTTTAAAAGAATTTAGAAGAAAATAAGGATTTTGACAGTATGGTTGCCTATGGTAACCATATCTGCCAAAATAACAGAAAAAAATAATTACAAAAGTCAAAATCAGAAAATACATAAAATTATAAAATTAAGCTATTAATTGCGTTACGAAAATAACCTAACACCCCCCACTCTGACCGGCACAGTGGTGATACTTTTTAGTTTTATAATTGCATAAGTTGATAAAACATGCTATGCAATAGCTTTACCGCGGCAGTCTCCGAGTGCCACACGTCTTTATAACTCTCGTACAATGTTACTTAAGATAGGATCTAATACCACATACGGTTATTTTGTTGTTACAATTGCTAAACTACGAAAACATATTCGAGAACCAAACAAAAAACACCCTCTAAAGGTAACTAAATTCAATGATAATTACTTAATAATCACTCGTTATTATAAATCTCCGATTTTTTGACGATCAATCTATTTTTATAATTTATTCTAAGTTTTCAAAGTTAACATTAAGCCAACAATAAAAAAAATACTTTATTACTCATCTAAATTCAGCAGTCAATTGAAGATACTATAAAATTATGTCAAAATTTTGAAGTCACTACCCAACTAGACGATTCACGCAGTTATCGAGTCTAAATCCTTACGTACAAACATCACTAGCAAGCAAGGGAGCCATTTAATAGACATAGTAATATATTTAACTAAATCGGGCTGTGCTATTCTGCTTAATTCTTGCTATAGCAATTTGTTATTTCAGATAACAACTCGAAAATTTGAAGTTCAAACTAATGTTTGTTGACTGATCAACCAGCGGAAGGAGTCTTGAGCACCAAACAAAGTACACATATTTGAATACCCTCGCGACGTATTCATTTCTTTCGTACACGCTGGTCTAAGACCTTACTCTGCAACATGACGCTCAGTTCTATCTGGCTCTCTCACTTATGCTAATATCTAATAAGGACTAGCCAGTCACGGTCTTCTGCCTACTACGTAAGGGTCCGGGGTTATATTCCCGTAGGATCAATTTGAGGAACCATGACCAAAATAAATCAAGTCTTGAAGGAGCGGCGAAAGACACGTAAAGCCGCTCAATAAAAAAACTTACAATTGATGAGTAAGTACAGTTTACTGTACTCAACTATACACATGGTGTGGTGGTCCGCCCACTACGCATAGTTGGGTGAATTTTAATACCTTTTCTGAATTGGCCAAAGCTCAGTACCTAAGTTTGGAAGGGGTAAGTGATTATAGTTGTGTTTTGGGAGGTACGTTAATCCGTTTTGTTCCTGTCTTCTGTCAAAAGACGAAAGTCGTCAACAAGTCACGACAGAATATCAGAATTAGGTGGCCTAGAAAACTTTAATAAACTTTTAGGATAACCATGCGAGAAGAAGAAGTAGATTATAAGGAAAAGATATTCGTACAGTCGAAAAAATAGAAATGGTGTTAGACGTTTGACATGCCATCTCGTACGATTTTTTTTAATAAATAATTGGCTTGCTCTTGACTACATACTTTTCTATACGGTTAAGAAGAAGCCTAAGATGGAGCGAGCTGACCCAGAGGTACTGGTTCTCCCACACACCAGCGGAACATAGAAAAACTGTTTGGCGCTTGACTCCGGCAGGAGGGTGGCAGCATCCAGGCGGCCTCTTACGAAGCCTGCCACCGCAGAGGGATCTGTTATCCGTCATCAATGGTTAGAAAACCAAAGATGCCGTTGCCCAAGGTGGACTACTAGGAGGTAGATCCTACCACCCCAAACGATACGCGAAAACAGTTCTCACTCTTTACGAGAAATATTAAAATTTTCCGGTCTACATTTTAACAAATATTGGGTCCATTGCAAAATGAAAAGTTAAAATAAAAGTATGTCACCGGTAAATCTATAAAGAATTCTGAATTTAGAGATTATTCAAGACATTTTTAAATTCTTTAGTCTAAAGTTATGATGACATGTCATGTTCCATTTTAAAATTCTTTTATACCATCTCGTACCCAGCACCAGACAAAAAGACCCTGTGATTGTTTCAAAGTTACACTCGAAACATAGAATAGAAGCGGGGGCGTAGCGTTTTTGATTTACGGCTAAAAGATTGCCCCATAAATCTCTGGGCTGACACCTAGCGTTGGAAAAATGGTACAAAAAAGACGGCAAAGCGCGATCTGCACTTGCACAATTGTATGCCGTACCGCTTCTTCTACTTCTTGTCAGGTTTTCTTTGAAAGATAACCCATTGTCAAAGTTGTTTAAGTCACCTATTACGGACCTCTGACGTATCTTTTTTGTAAGATTTTAATCTTGAGATAACGGCTTTACGTGTCTTCCAAAAATCCACCCGATTGATCTGATCAGACCAAAACCTGGTAGTAGTTTACTGTAGTATGGGGAATCTAATTGGTTATATTGCTTTAAATTGCTAACTAGACGACATTGTGGTAGCGGTGACGAGAAAAGATGCTGCTGCTCGTCTTCTTCTAGCAGCACTCAATTAGTCTAGATACTGCCCTACGGTAAAAAGTGGAGTAAAGCACCACCAATTTAAATACCATTCGTACCATGTGATGTCGCCACACACTCAAATATTTGTATAAAATCAAAAATCCAGAGTGTCCCCTAGTGCTCCAACCAAATTCTGCGGTATGGCGTTAATAAGGACAACTCAGCACGATTAGTTTAACAAAATATTATTGTAACAAGTAGGTAACATTACTTTCCTCTGTACGGGACCCTATATATCCCGACAGCAAGTATTTACGATGGTTTCCCGCCTCACGAAGCGGTATAATTAATCCGTCTAATTAAAATTTATTGCCTCGGCAAGGGAGAATGATTTCAATCACGGCCTATCAAGAGCGAGGCATTCGGGACATAAAAATATGCGGAAAAATTAAGAAAGAATGCTTCTTTGCATTTTTTAAGATATTCGGAGCGCCAATTAGAAATTTAAATGTTTTTACACAGTATTATCGGTATGGCGCCATTATTCCAGTTTTCTGAACAGGATTTTAGTATATCTTTTTAAGTTGTACTTACTTTTTAGTAGCACTATCCATACCTTCATTGTCGTCTAACATCTGCCTACTGCTGGACATAGGCCTCTTCCAAAAGAGGATCGCTGTCGCCCGTCTTTTCTGGCTGTACTTCTTTAGATACCTCTTACGACACCGATAGGATGAGTAGATGTGAAGTTTTTTTGTTTTCGGCCTGTTAAATTTTCATGGTGGATTTTTCACTTCCCAATAATGGGTCAATAACCATTAACAAAGTAACTTAAAAGCTGTGCGTGTATGTCATACACTAAAAAAATCACATATTATGTAACATGATCAACCGTATAGTTGGCAAAAATTTTCAATAAACTTAATAGGTCACACATGACTCCCTAAATCGAAAATGGTAATTGTAGTCATCGTAATAAGATTGCAAGATATATAGTAGGTAAAACCCATACTATGGGATATATGAGACAAAAAAATATGAAACCCTACTTTACAGAGAGATACCCATCGATAAAAAATGTGACTTTTTATTTTACTACTTTTTTGGTATAATTAATGATTTATTTTTAGTACAGACGACATCACATCAAACTTACCACTGGGGCATCTTATTTACTTGATATAGGTGCAGTCTTGAGAAAAAAATTATAAAATAAAAAAATAAAAAAAATAAAAATAAACTGACAGAAATTACTTGTAAGGGTCCTTCTTTACTAAGGAACCCTAGAACACAAGCATAAAATGCTCGGAATTGAGTACCCGCCCGTCTGAAGATGATGACATGCAAAAATCCGCCCACATTAATTCGTCGATTGATAAAACACACAAATACCGTTTCGTTCCAATGTCTTACACAATTTTGCATTGTACATTTTACAACCCTGTATTTGCAAACACATACGCAGAATATAAATTATGCAAATAAAACCACAGTACCGGAGTTACGATATTTTAACTCATTAAAAACGTATCAACTGCACACATCTAAACGCGGAAACAGCTGATTAATATAGGGGTGGCACCCCTTTGCCCCTTGTGGGCGCAATGCGAATATTTTTTCACACTAACTTATGGGGCGGATCTTCCTCATATATCAATTCCTTCTGGATCCTCTCCAAGAATGAGGATTAAAGTACCTAATTTGTAATATTTCAGCACAAACACATTCGCGCCTGAAAAATACAGTCTATAAACACATCAGTAACATGGAGCTAAAGAATATTAGAGGAGGAATTTTTCAACCGATGAAACAGAGAATGCTCTAGGTTTGACGCGGGTGTTTTGTATGATATGGTATACCTAGTTTAAAGTTCATCAGCCTATTTTAGTCCACAGTTGGAAACTCACCATTCCAAAAGGGGTTGGTGTTTGGCCAATGGTGGAGAGAAAACGCTGCTGGCTATCTTCTGGCAGTACTCCTTTAGTAGCCTCTTACAAAATCCACAGGAAGAGGAGGGGTAGTGCTATGCCAGCACCAAAGGAGTATTTCAAAGTGATATTCACGAATTAAATGGAAATTACTTAAAAATATATGACTTTTACTACAGGTCTAAAATAAAATATTCTCTTCTCTGTTCGATGGGTATTGCAAGTTGCCAAAAAGACAGTATTTAAAAAGGCGCAATTGCCATCGCTCACCAAGCGTAGATACTTATTATCAAAGTCTCTTATTTGGTATGTTAATCAGCTGTAGATTGAAGTGTACTCGTAATCAATTTCGAACGGTGCTAAACAAGCGTTCACCGACGATCATTATTATAACTTAATCACTTTGGTAACTTATCCCATTCTTTGGTCGGTTTTGTTATGAACTGGTTTTGAAACTGAAAATGTTTTTTAAGAAAATAAAAATCGTACGAGATAACAAGAACGGAAGGTAAGTTTTAATTTTTTCCACTGAACGTAGAGTAAATTATTTTTCCGATCCGTCAGCATCCCATGGGACCGCTTTTAAAACAGTCCTTTATATTTAAAGGCACTCCTCATAATTACGTTTTATTGAAATTTGAAATGTCCACGGGCTACATTCTTTAATTCACAATCAATGAAAGCTCTTTGAAGATCTGTTTTTAATCTGAAACATATTATTTTGATTTGCAGACAATTTTTTAAAAGCTTTAACCTGTTAAATTGTTTTTCTAGTAATTGATAATGTTGATTTTTTATTCAGTGTCTCGGTTCGACTCGATATGATTTAATCTTGTCGTTAGTTTTAAGTGGTCGAAGTGATGATAATTATGTTCTTGAAATGTCGAATGGTAAGGTCAGCTATTACAAAAAGGATAAAGGAGATGTCCCATAATAGGCCCAGACATAGTACACCATTTTCAAAAATCAAGAAAAATTTACTGTTTCTGGGAAAAATACATATAAATTTATATAACGTATAATTTAGTGGTTCAAAAATAAATAAGTTCAAATAATTTATCAAACTCCATTAGGCATTCCAAGATGGCGTCAACCTAAAAAACTTTTAATGTCAGTAGCTGTCAGATACCCCTTTCAAGTTTTTGCTGCTTGTCGCGTTTTAAATGTAACGACCTCATTTTCGATTTCTGGATTTGGTATTGATCGGCACATTACTTTCATAATATTTGTTGTTACTACAGCAAGCGATGTCACTCGACTCCTAGATGCGCGATTTTGAAACTGCCAAAACTGACAGACGTCATCAAAATGTCATCTTCCGCCATGATGGTTTTGTTGTTTTGTATTGCTATTTTCTTACTTAACTCTTTATTTGAACCACTTAACAAACCCATTTTAAAAGAATGGGATAGTAAAAAAATCTTGTAGGTGTATTGGTCTATCTTTTGATGGGGTGTACAGGTTCTGGGCCTGGCCTCCATACAATTTGGGACATCTCCTTTTCTGTAAAAGTTTCCTTTTAAGAAAAGTCCAAAAAACAACTGCTTAAGTTTTACAGTTACTACCTATAAGTATATATACGTAACATCCTAATAATTTTAGATAAGATTTAAATACATCTTTATTCTACCAAAACATTACTTTTTTATATCATTTACATGAGAACATGATTGAAAAATAATATTTGCTCTCGTACATGGCTGAATTATACCATTATGAAATTTACACTAATATCCAACGACGAATGACGACCTCCGTGGCGGAGAGGCGTACACACCGGATTTCAAGGTGTTGCCTGCTCCCAGGTCCCGGGTTTGATTCCCGGACGGGTCAATGTAGAAAAAAGTGTTATTCTATATTTTCTCGGGTCTGGGTGTTTATGGTACCTTCGTTGTTTCTGATTTCCAAAATACGAGTTCTTTAAATAGTTACTCAAATTGGGATCAGACAATGTATGTGATGTCCACATTTACATATTTACATATCTAACGAATGTAGTTTTTTATGAAGTCATCGATGGATAATATATCGATATATCGATGGACAATATTGCCCTAACGCCTTTTTTATTGATTGATTAAAAAACAATTTCCTAACTTCTACCGTCCATCTATCGACACGACTGTATTATGATTGATGGTACGGTTCATTCTCAATTTGATCTTTACATTTTCATCTTTCACCCGGTATTTTGAGCAATCTGCACGCTCATTTACTTTAGTCTAGAGGTACAGTTATTTATCCTTTGTTGTTGACAAGGGTCTAAAACTATTACGGACTTAAACTATTCTAATGGTTTATGTTGCCGTTTAATTTTTTCTTTTCATTGCATTATCAGCCTATGTCAGTCTACTCTAAGAGGTCTGTGCACCTCTACTGAGGACATTATCACTATCACCACGATTTGCAACCCGTCTGCGAATGGCTATCAATTTTTTTTGCGAATGGCAGCATATAAAAATATACAGACGAACATAGAATCTCCTCCTTTTTTTGAAGTCGGTTAAATAGGCAAGTTGCTTTTCGCTAGACTTCATTGTTTCTCTGTCCCGACTTAATATAATTTCACCAACTCGCTTCCTTTTCAGGGATCCGTACCCAAAGGGTAAAAACGGGACCCTATTACTAAGACTTCGCTGTCTGGCCGTCTGTCCGTCTGTCCGTCTGTCCGTCTGTCCGTCGCTCTGTCACCAGGCTGTATCTCAAGAGCCGCGATAGCTAGACAGTTTAAATTTTCACAAATTATATATTTCTGTTACCGCAATAACAACAAATACTGAAAACAAAATAAAATAAATATTTAAGGGGGGCTCCCATACAAACATACAAACTCGTTTTTTTGGCCTTTTCGTACGGAACCCTTTGTGCGCGAGTCCGACTCGCACTTGGCCGATTTTCATATCTTCTTGTTACGTAGCATTATTCACCATTATAGATTAATCTAGACTTGTTCAGATAAGTGCTGGATGTAGGCCTCTCCAAACGAATTATTTTTACCGTAACAGCCCTTTTAACCGAGTTGGTTATAGTCACAGTTTAGCCAATGGTGAAGTCAAGCCAATGCCCGTCATCTTCTAGCAGTCCTTGCTTTGTTTCTTGTTGTTGCTAATTTAGACCTGCATCATACGGCAAACGCTTACATAAATATCAATTAATTAAATCTTTAGGGCTTTTGGCTAGGTAATACTTTGTTTGCAGAGAAAAAATCGAATCAACGTTGGTGTAATACTCTAAAAGCCTTCGACACGACATCGGCTTGACCCAATTTGCGCGTGTTAGCCGGGACGGGCCATTTCCCGGGCCATTGGGCCCAAATGCCGCCTTACGCTAAGCCTTACGACTTCTAATTTTGTTCACAAAAAATGGAATTTTATAGCCGTTTTGAAACAGCCTATTAATTCGCTGACCCTGGACGAGGTCTGCATATAGATTGAAATGTCGCTCGTTAAGCATTCCTGAGTTTGAATTAATTGGGGCTACATTGCAGTTCATGTAAACCCTCTAACCTCTTGATAAATGATAAATTTTTATTTATCTGTAAAAGGTTTATGAAGAAAGAAGCCTATATCTATACTAATATTATAAAGCTGAAGAGTTTGTTTGTTTGTTTGTTTGAACGCGCTAATCTCAGGAAGTACTGGTTAGAATTGAAAAATTATTTTTGTTTTGGATAGTCCATCTATCGAGGAAGGCTTTAGGCTATATAACATCACGCTGCGACCAATAGGAGTACATTATGAGAGAAAAATGTTGAAAAATGGTCGCGATCATAATAACAGATATTGACGCGGACGAAGTCGCGGGCAACAGCTAGTATGTAATATAATGTATTTGGACCATTTGCCCGTACGCCATCCTTAATAGCAGATACTACATTCAATAATTAATAAAACATCCTTAATGTTATTTTTGTGTGTGTATTAGATACTTTAAATTTTATGTTGAATTTAAGGAACCAAAACCAAATTCTGACACCGAAATTTGATGCAGTATCTTTGTCTCAAGAGCGCCGTTTTCCAAGACTTGCTAATGAGGCTAGCTTCATTAAAGCTAATCACCATTTCTCACTAAAAAGCCATACCCTTATCTTACTTTAACCTATACCTTGCATCTCTATTGGGCGGCCAAGTCACATTACTACTCCCGCGGGCCCAGATAACGTTAAATAGGGGGAAAACTTAGGGGTAGGGGTAATATACCCGGGTAACGCACCTTCATTATTGTAATCTAAGGCCAGGGTTTCCTTCGAACCGGCTTTTTGCTCGCCCTGTATGTTAATAGGCATAGTTAGGTGCAAGTGGTTATGCAAAGCGATTCAAATATTTTATTTGGAGTTATTTTGGCTAATGCAAATAAAATTTTTATTTAAAAAAATAGTGACGATCAGACGTAAAGCACTTACTACATACAATAAAATATTACCAGAAGAACTGGTAACCTAGTTTTGAAGACTGAACTCATTGCCAAAACTTTAGAATGTGTTCCGCTTTTAAGGCCGTGAGAGAAAGCAATTAAAGGCTAATGACTCTTAAATACAGAACTATATACTAAGTATGCGATATTGTCGCATGGCGTGTCGTATGGTGCCGGCCGACACAATAGTAGAACAGCACTACCCCGTCCTTTACTACGGGTGTCAAAGAGGCGCCTTATACTGACAGAATTACTTTTTCATCACCTTAAATAATTTTTATGGGTGTTAAGTATCGTATTTAGTAAAAAAATGTAGTTCAAGTTTTCACCCGAAAATGTTTTTTGCAACGTAGTTTTCAATTTTTACGGCCTTAAGCCTGTGAGGATATCAAATTTCTGACTTCACCCTAGTATGGTTTCGGCTTATTATACCATATACCTAACACGCTGTATATTTCAAACTAGCTGTTGCCCGCGACTTCGTACGCGTCAATTTCTGTTATTATGGTCGCGATTATTTTTGCAACATTTTTCACTGATGCTTCGCTCCTATTGGTCGCAGCGTGATGTTATATAGCCTAAAGCCTTCCTTAATAAATGGACTATCCAACACAAAAATATTTTTTCAATTCGAACCAGTACTTCCTGAGATTAGCGCGTTCAAACAAACAAACAAACAAACTCTTCAGCTTTATAATATTAGTATAGATGAAAAATCAACGGATCTGACTATGCTATCTAAATGTAGTGACTTAGTGGTGGAAAAAAATTTGAGTCGGTGCCAAACATACCGTTAACAATAGCTAGCTTGACTTAAAACATTTATTTCATTCATTTTGTCAGGATTTTTTTCTACCTTTTTATTTGGAATAAAGGCAAAATATCTCTGTGTATGATCACGATTATTTTAAAGAATAGATGCTTTTAGTCATGCTTTAATTGCCTCCAACACCAATTAGGCACATACCATCTCTTGTCGGCTCAAAAACGTTTTGAACGTTATCTGGAGCCATTCCACCGGTTTATGGGAGCCAGGACGTTCATTGACTCCACAGCGTAGGTAGGCTAAGTGACACTTCTTGGCGTATAGGGTGCACCTATAATAAAGAGACGAGTCCCGTTAGAAAAAGAACGGAAAGAAGTTCTTCGGTGATTATGACGCTAGCAACACTGCCAAAATATGATGTCATTACAGAGACCCTGAAAATTATCTACGTGTAGTTCTGCGATTCTCTCATTAACGATGACATAGCCGTCAATATCACCAAGCATTACGCATTCTATTTTTTTTCTAAATAGATAGAAAAAACATTTATGATCCAGTAGCTATTAAAAGACAAAATTAATTGGGTGATGATCAATGTGGAACAAATTTCGTCTAAGTTTAACTTGATGCTTTGACTAAAAAACTGTTTAAAAAAAAGAAGCTACCGATAATGCTACTATATGTCAACGGACGACATGTCTGTAATTTGTGTATAAGCATGGATTTTTTTCTAAAAGGTTTCTTGTTGTCAGAAAGATCTATTGAGTTAGTTATGAAACTAGACAGATTTTTTAATTTTTTATATTCAATTATTACTATTGATCAACACTAAAACACGTGAACTTAGTTTTAGTATCCAGTTTCGCTTATTTAATTTTGCAATTCCTTTAAGTGGAAATGCAAAAGAGATCCCACTGTACCTAATTGTAATATGTTGGCACAAATGATACTGGCAGGTGCTGAAGAGGTTTATAGGATGTTTATTTTAAAAATGGAGCCCAAATGAGAGGAAAATGACACTCGTGCTTTAAACATTTTCCAAATAAAACAGAACAAGAAAAAAGATAAGCATGAACACCTGTACTTCTAAAAAGAGTGGGTACAGACCATATTTAGTGTTCAGATTTGTTTTGAATTACAAAAATAATATTTTTGGCTACGAGTATCTTCCATAATTTTGTGCGATAAGTTTTATTAGCATTTCTAACTAACTTAGCTAGCTGAATAAAGTTTAATATTATTTTTCACTGCAAATACGAACGGATCGTAAAATGGTCTGGCAAGGTTCAGTTTTTAAAATCCTGCGAACAAATATCCATGTGGACACAACAAAAGACTGTCACAAAATTCGGCCCGGTAAAAAGCAAATATAAATTCATTCTATAAAACTTATTCCACGCTTTATTTGTAGAATGTTCCATAAAGCTCAGTTATACTCAAATTCAAACAGCTTTATAGTTTCACAAAGGGATCACAATGCACTGCGGAAAATTTCCTTCAAGGTCCGCTGACTCCTTGAAAGACACCCGAAAAGTGGAAGAAAACAACCCTATTCAGTTCACTGTCGAGCTGAGTAAAAAGGACGACGATATATGATAGAAAGAGACGGGACATAATAACAATAAACGCGTTGATGCGATTTCAAACCATAATGAAGGATCGTTCAGTAAGCTTAGCATTTTTTTTCTAATTCTGTAAGGAAACTGTTTACTTGTATTAGTTTTTTCGATCACATATGTGTGTCTTGCTTCACTTACTTTGACATCGATATTGAATTATTTAGTATGTTTCGCGTTGATTTGAATAATATAATAATAATCAGTAAAGAAACTGTGATTTTAGTCAATATGTGTTTCACTAATGAATATTTAATAGACTCTAGCGTTACTTTGCGGAAATCCATAACTAATTATGGATTTAGAAAATTAATTTTCTGATGATTTCCGCTTGTTTATACCGGCCTAGATACCTTCACCACACTACCCGCCCTAACACTGATTTGAGGAAGCACCTGCACCACACTCGCCTTCGCTGCGCTCCGACGACACATCTCCTGAGGATGCTACGTGAAGTGGCGAAACGCGTCGAGGTTTTTATTGTATCGGTTTTGGGTACTAATAATTGCAGCATTAACTGTACTGCATGCATTTTTGTGGGAGGGCGGGCGGTTTTCCTGCATGAAATAGTGCTTCCTCAAATCAGTGTTAGTGCGGGCAGTGTGGTGAAAGCATCTAGGCCGGTATTAACAAGCGGAACTCATTAGAAAAATAATTTTCTAAATCCATAATTAAAGAATATTTAGTCTATAAATGTAGTATTGAAATGGTTAATAATATGGAAACATAAATAGGTATTAAACCTTATGGATTAAAATGAGTCTTCTTTATGTATTATTGGTGAGTCTAAACGCGTTGAGGCGACTACGAAACGCCTGCTTCTCTCGGCCTGGCGCCCAACGTGGGACCACTTTAGTTAACTTGTTTTTTTATTCTAAAATATATAATATTTAAAAGAAAAAAAGGTCTCCTAAAAGCAAATTGACCGTATAACAAAATTATCTACCAAGAGTGATTCTACTGTATATACTATTAGTGTGTATAAACGCGTTGAGGCGACTATGAAACGGCTGCTTCGCTCAGCCTGGCGCCCAACGTGGGACCACTTTATTTAACACTTAAATTATTTTGTTTCCATTACGAAATATTAAATATTTATCAGACAAAAGAGGTCGAACAAAAGCTAATCGACCGTATAAAAAAAATATCTACTAAGAGTGATTCTACTGTATATACTATTAGTGTGTAAAACGCGTTGAGGCGACTATGAAACGGCTGCTACGCTCGGCCTGGCGCCCAACGTGGGACCACTTTATTTAATACTTAAATTATTTTGTTTCCATTACGAAATATAAAATATATATCTGCAACGTTTAGGGGTTGGAGGGTGTGTAGGGGTTGATGTAGATGATCAGGATGAGGTGGTAAATAAAGAGGCGAGCATGAATTGACAAAATATATTTATTTGCTCCGGCTAAGCTTACCACCTCTTAAAAGCTACACAGAAATCTCAGGCGTGAGTCCTTTGTAAGGCTCTGAATTACCCCTACTTCTGAGCGAGTTGTACCACCAAACTTATCATGTAAATTATACTAAACTGAATAGTCTGAATTTAATTAGGAACGGAATACTAAAAAACGGCAACCGGAATTGTAGACTGCTAACTGGATTAAGAAGATGTTTCCACTTACTTTAACAAAGATAGGGTAGGGTGACCTTATGCATCCACGTGGCGTGGTACCAACCCGAATCTCATCGAGACAAGCTTCTTGCGTCTTTCATTTGATCAGCGGAAAGTCAGCGTAAAACGGTAAGGTAATGTGCTAAGCCTGGTAGCCAAACCAAGCGGCCATCAAAAGATCTAAAAGAAACCACTTATGTTATAGAACTGCAATAAGCGACTCAATGATCAAAATCCTGCCAAATCAGCAAATATACTTACGGCACTTAGACCGGAACAAAATTTAAAATATTATATACGGCGACTATAAGCCGGTATCAAAAAGGCGAGGTAACGGCCACCGTCTTCTCCTTCGGCTTCCTGGCCGACCTCTTCAACAGCAAGCAAGCAAGTCCCTTCCTCGACATCCTTGCAAATAAAAGTCGAAACTCGAATCCAATGAAATCGAATTTGCAAATCATTGTCAAGAAGGAATTTCCGAGTGCTCAGTTCACTAACTCAAATCTCCCCAAAACAATCGAAACAACACAAAGAACTATTTCTTTGTAAAACGGATATTAAACTAACAAGAAAACATTTAAACTTTTTAGGTTATTAATTTACATTATTTTAATATTCTAACTATAATTATAAACTACAGACTGGTCGTTGAATTAATTTGTTTTCTTTACCAGCCAGTCCGTAAGACAAATATTTTTCCCAAATAAATTCCCAATGTTTGTAAACCTGCAACACTACTATTTTTATTAACTTTTTTAAACATCTGTCTAAGGTCAAAAACGTCATTCTGCCAGGCTCATGAAAATTACTTCGGCTGCGTGAAGTTTCATTAAATAAGTTATGACTTTAACATACAAATCGTAAAAATATAGAAAACAAATATTAATATATTTATTGAAATAAATCATTCTCGACCTTTGTAAAATGAGTATGTGTTCCGTGCGTTTGCTAAACGCAGACAAACGAACGTAACGTTATTTTAGTCATTCGGAGCATACAGACAGTCGCATGCGCATCTGACAGCTCCTTGTCATTGACAGATCAATAACCAAAACAACGAAACTCGATTATTATTGAAGTGAAATTAAATGTGTTTTAATAATGAAACAATGAATGTATTAACTAAACGTGAGTATTTATAGATTAGTGCGCAGCTCAGAAATCACAACGTGACATATCAGACAGAAGAGGTCGAATAAAAGCAAATTGACCGTATAACAAAACAAAGCCTTCGAGAAGACAACCTTTAAAATACACCGAAACTAAAACATAAATGATGTTGGTAACTCTCTTGGCATCGTGTATCACGCATCTAGGCCTACGAGAAGCTAACCAAAACATCACACGGAAAAATAACGGAAAACCAAAAAAAAATATTACTTTCTTGGCATAATGCTTAGAACTGACACGCCCTTGAGAAGTTAATCTTACGTAACTCTAGTTCATTCTAAATTAACGGAAAAACTCTTGATCCATAACAAGGGATCAAAGAGTCGGAAAAACTGCACCAATGCAGCAACGGAAATAATCCAGAAATAAACCAGTAGAAATGATTACTCTCTTAGTATCGTGCAATAACACGCATCTACGCCTTTAAGTCTTTAATATGCCATTTACCCAAAGGATGGCCATCGAGTCTTTCTAACTCGTAAACTAAGGGAGACAGAACTTTAGTTACTCTACACTTTACATATTTTGGAGCTAGCTTCGCCATTTTAAACTTCTCAGCGTCACTCTGTGTGTAGGTAGCCTTCCAAACTACATCTCCTACGGAAAACTTCGCATCTCTACGTCGTAGGTTATAGTGCGTGGCATTCTTCGCATGGGCCTTTAGCAACTGTTCACGAACCTGATCGAAGATTTCTCTTAAACAGCCGAATTCCCCCGCATAATCTTCACGTGGTACACCTGCTTCGTAGTCTCGTGGATCTTGGTAGAAGTCACCATTTATGACGGGCTCTCTAGCATGCACCAGGAAGAACGGAGAGAAACCTGTGGATTCATTAACTGCACTGTTAACCGCAAACTGAATCTTAGGCAGGTGTTCATCCCACGCTCTGTGATTGTCCTGTACATAAGACGCGACTGCCGTCATCACGGTTTTGTTGTAGCGTTCTACCAAGTTCACCTGCGGTGTATACCTCGGACCGTAATGCTGCTTCGGAATGTTGTACTTCTTAAGTAGTTGACGGAATTCAGATCCAGTGAATTGTACTCCATTATCTACAATCACTGTTTCCGGAACACTATGAACAAGAATAACACTCTCGAAATTTTTAGCCACTGCCGCACTTGTAGCACGACGAAGAGGAAACAAAAGTGTGTACTTCGAAAAACAACAAGTAACAACCAAAAGAAAAGTATAACCAGAACGTGAACGCGGTAGTGGTCCAACTAAATCTGCTGAAAGCGCCTGAAAAGGCCTATTGCACTGCTTCGGACGTCCCATGAGTCCAGGAGTACCTTTGGTGGAATGTTTGTATGCTGCGCAAATGTCGCAGTCCCTGATGAACTTTTGGATGTCCGAAAACATTCCAGGCCAAAAGTATCTCAGACACATACGTCTGTGCGTTTTGAACACACCGAAATGTCCAGCTGTGGGTTCAGCATGGTATTCCCTAATTAGATTTAGCCTCTTACTTTTGTGAACCACTTCCTTCCACTCAAATTCACTAATCAAACTGTATTTACTTTTGCTGAACCGGAATAATTTATTATCTTTTAAACAAAAATTTGGATAATTCTTAGGAAATTTCTGAATTCTACTGAAAATCGTATCATACCATTCATCTTTTTCACCATTGCTTGCGATGTTAATAACCCACGTTGGGCGCCACTGCAACGTTTAGGGGTTGGAGGGTGTGTAGGGGTTGATGTAGATGATCAGGATGAGGTGGTAAATAAAGAGGCGAGCATGAATTGACAAAATATATTTATATGCTCCGGCTAAGCTTACCACCTCTTAAAAGCTACACAGAAATCTCAGGCGTGAGTCCTTTGTAAGGCTCTGAATTACCCCTACTTCTGAGCGAGTTGTACCACCAAACTTATCCTGTAAATTATACTAAACTGAATAGTCTGAATTTAATTAGGAACGGAATACTAAAAAACGGCAACCGGAATTGTAGACTGCTAACTGGATTAAGAAGATGTTTCCACTTACTTTAACAAAGATAGGGTAGGGTGACCTTATGCATCCACGTGGCGTGGTACCAACCCGAATCTCATCGAGACAAGCTTCTTGCGTCTTTCATTTGATCAGCGGAAAGTCAGCGTAAAACGGTAAGGTAATGTGCTAAGCCTGGTAGCCAAACCAAGCGGCCATCAAAAGATCTGAAAGAAACCACTTATGTTATAGAACTGCAATAAGCGACTCAATGAACAAAATCCTGCCAAATCAGCAAATATACTTACGGCACTTAGACCGGAACAAAATTTAAAATATTATATACGGCGACTATAAGCCGGTATCAAAAAGGCGAGGTAACGGCCACCGTCTTCTCCTTCGGCTTCCTGGCCGACCTCTTCAACAGCAAGCAAGCAAGTCCCTTCCTCGACATCCTTGCAAATAAAAGTCGAAACTCGAATCCAATGAAATCGAATTTGCAAATCATTGTCAAGAAGGAATTTCCGAGTGCTCAGTTCACTAACTCAAATCTCCCCAAAACAATCGAAACAACACAAAGAACTATTTCTTTGTAAAACGGATATTAAACTAACAAGAAAACATTTAAACTTTTTAGGTTATTAATTTACATTATTTTAATATTCTAACTATAATTATAAACTACAGACTGGTCGTTGAATTAATTTGTTTTCTTTACCAGCCAGTCCGTAAGACAAATATTTTTCCCAAATAAATTCCCAATGTTTGTAAACCTGCAACACTACTATTTTTATTAACTTTTTTAAACATCTGTCTAAGGTCAAAAACGTCATTCTGCCAGGCTCATGAAAATTACTTCGGCTGCGTGAAGTTTCATTAAATAAGTTATGACTTTAACATACAAATCGTAAAAATATAGAAAACAAATATTAATATATTTATTGAAATAAATCATTCTCGACCTTTGTAAAATGAGTATGTGTTCCGTGCGTTTGCTAAACGCAGACAAACGAACGTAACGTTATTTTAGTCATTCGGAGCATACGGACAGTCGCATGCGCATCTGACAGCTCCTTGTCATTGACAGATCAATAACCAAAACAACGAAACTCGATTATTATTGAAGTGAAATTAAATGTGTTTTAATAATGAAACAATGAATGTATTAACTAAACGTGAGTATTTATAGATTAGTGCGCAGCTCAGAAATCACAACGTGACATATCAGACAGAA
This sequence comes from Anania crocealis, assembly GCA_949315895.1. Lineage (NCBI taxonomy): Eukaryota > Metazoa > Arthropoda > Insecta > Lepidoptera > Crambidae > Anania > Anania crocealis. Next base: position 4,554,112 of record OX438882.1, on the reverse strand, counting down.
GAGGTCGAATAAAAGCAAATTGACCGTATAACAAAATTATCTACTAAGAGTGATTCTACTTTTTATATTATCATTGTCTCTAAACGCGTTGAGACGACTATGAAACTGCTGCTTCGCTCAGCCTGGTGCCCAACGTAGGACCACTTTATTTAACACTTAAATTATTTTGTTTCCATTACGAAATATTAAATATTTATCAGACAAAAGAGGTCGAACAAAAGCTAATCGACCGTATAAAAAAAAATATCTACTAAGAGTGATTCTACTGTATATACTATTAGTGTGTAAAACGCGTTGAGGCGACTATGAAACGGCTGCTTCGCTCAGCCTGGCGCCCAACGTGGGACCACTTTATTTAACACTTAAATTATTTTGTTTCCATTACGAAATATTAAATATTTATCAGACAAAAGAGGTCGAACAAAAGCTAATCGACCGTATAACAAAATTATCTACCAAGAGTGATTCTACTGTATATACTATTAGTGTGTATAAACGCGTTGAGGCGACTATGAAACGGCTGCTTCGCTCAGCCTGGCGCCCAACGTGGGACCACTTTATTTAACACTTAAATTATTTTGTTTCCATTACGAAATATTAAATATTTATCAGACAAAAGAGGTCGAACAAAAGCTAATCGACTGTATAAAAAAAAATATCTACTAAGAGTGATTCTACTGTATATACTATTAGTGTGTAAAACGCGTTGAGGCGACTACGAAACGGCTGCTACGCTCGGCCTGGCGCCCAACGTGGGACCACTTTATTTAACACTTAAATTATTTTGTTTCCATTACGAAATATAAAATATATATCAGACAGAAGAGGTCGAATAAAAGCAAATTGACCGTATAACAAAATTATCTACTAAGAGTGATTCTACTGTTTATATTATCATTGTCTCTAAACGCGTTGAGACGACTATGAAACTGCTGCTTCGCTCAGCCTGGTGCCCAACGTAGGACCACTTTATTTATTTATTTTATTTATTTATTTATCATTTATTTCAGGCAACAGAGTAAAAAGATACAGGCCCATAAAATAAATACCTTAAAGACTAACATACATACAATATTTATATCAAGATAAATTACACTATAAACACACAATTTTCACGGCGTTGTGTTACGCAACTTGGTGTCAGGTAACCGTCCACGAAACCGACGATACACAACACCCATCGGCCAAAATTCTGCCTGCATGAAGGTCGACAGCTGTCCTGTCGGAACCCTAACCACAAACGAATTAAAATTCGTGTTGTGTCGAGATTCCAAACGCTCAACCCTCAAGGAGTATTTGGTCTTCAATCGCATGTACTCTACAATCTCCTCGACCTTTGTAGAGTAATGAAGCCGGGACACGTATAACAGCGTCACTGGAATTGCAGGCCGAAGCAGGTGGTTTAACACTTAAATTATTTTGTTTCCATTACGAAATATTAAATATTTATCAGACAAAAGAGGTCGAATAAAAGCTAATCGACCGTATAAAAAAAAATATCTACTAAGAGTGATTCTTCTGTATATACTATTAGTGTGTATAAACGCGTTGAGGCGACTACGAAACGGCTGCTTCGCTCAGCCTAGCTCCCAACGTGGGACCACTTTATTTAACACTTAAATTATTTTGTTTCCATTACGAAATTTTTAAATATTTATCAGACAAAAGAGGTCGAACAAAAGCTAATCGACCGTATAAAAAAAAATATCTACTAAGAGTGATTCTACTGTAAATACTATAAGTGTGTAAAACGCGTTGAGGCGACTACGAAACGGCTGCTACGCTCGGCCTGGCGCCCAACGTGGGACCACTTTATTTAACACTTAAATTATTTTGTTTCCATTACGAAATATTAAATATTTATCAGACAAAAGAGGTCGAATAAAAGCAAATTGACCGTATAACAAAATTATCTACTAAGAGTGATTCTACTGTTTATATTATCATTGTCTCTAAACGCGTTGAGACGACTATGAAACGGCTGCTTCGCTCAGCCTGGTGCCCAACGTAGGACCACTTTATTTATTTATTTTATTTATTTATTTATCATTTATTTCAGGCAACAGAGTAAAAAGATACAGGCCCATAAAATAAATACCTTAAAGACTAACATACATACAATATTTATATCAAGATAAATTACACTATAAACACACAATTTTCACGGCGTTGTGTTACGCAACTTGGTGTCAGATAACCGTCCACGAAACCGACGATACACAACACCCTTCGGCCAAAATTCTGCCTGCATGAAGGTCGACAGCTGTCCTGTCGGAACCTTAACCACAAACGAATTAAAATTCGTGTTGTGTCGAGATTCCAAACGCTCAACCCTCAAGGAGTATTTGGTCTTCAATCGCATGTACTCTACAATCTCCTCGACCTTTGTAGAGTAATGAAGCCGGGACACGTATAACAGCGTCACTGGAATTGCAGGCCGAAGCAGGTGGTTTAACACTTAAATTATTTTGTTTCCATTACGAAATATTAAATATTTATCAGACAAAAGAGGTCGAATAAAAGCTAATCGGCCGTATAAAAAAAAATATCTACTAAGAGTGATTCTACTGTAAATACTATTAGTGTGTAAAACGCGTTGAGGCGACTACGAAACGGCTGCTACGCTCGGCCTGGCGCCCAACGTGGGACCACTTTATTTAACACTTAAATTATTTTGTTTCCATTACGAAATATTAAATATTTATCAGACAAAAGAGGTCGAATAAAAGCAAATTGACCGTATAACAAAATTATCTACTAAGAGTGATTCTACTGTTTATATTATCATTGTCTCTAAACGCGTTGAGACGACTATGAAACGGCTGCTTCGCTCAGCCTGGTGCCCAACGTAGGACCACTTTATTTATTTATTTTATTTATTTATTTATCATTTATTTCAGGCAACAGAGTAAAAAGATACAGGCCCATAAAATAAATACCTTAAAGACTAACATACATACAATATTTATATCAAGATAAATTACACTATAAACACACAATTTTCACGGCGTTGTGTTACGCAACTTAATGTCAGATAACCGTCCACGAAACCGACGATACACAACACCCTTCGGCCAAAATTCTGCCTGCATGAAGGTCGACAGCTGTCCTGTCGGAACCTTAACCACAAACGAATTAAAATTCGTGTTGTGTCGAGATTCCAAACGCTCAACCCTCAAGGAGTATTTGGTCTTCAATCGCATGTACTCTACAATCTCCTCGACCTTTGTAGAGTAATGAAGCCGGGACACGTATAACAGCGTCACTGGAATTGCAGGCCGAAGCAGGTGGTTTAACACTTAAATTATTTTGTTTCCATTACGAAATATTAAATATTTATCAGACAAAAGAGGTCGAATAAAAGCTAATCGGCCGTATAATAAAAAATATCTACTAAGAGTGATTCTTCTGTATATACTATTAGTGTGTATAAACGCGTTGAGGCGACTACGAAACGGCTGCTTCGCTCAGCCTAGCTCCCAACGTGGGACCACTTTATTTAACACTTAAATTATTTTGTTTCCATTACAAAATTCAAAAATTTATCAGACAAAAGAGATGGAACAAAAGCAAACTAACATTAAAACATTATATTAAATTATACATATTATATTATGTGTTTCTAAATGCATTATTGAGGTGACTGAGGCGACGACGAACTGGCTCCTCGCTCGGTCTGACGCTCAACGTCTGACCACTTTATTAAACGCTTCATTTCAATTATTCTATTGCCATTACGAAATATTAAACATTTATCAGACAAGAGAGAGAAAAATTATACCATTTATTTGCATACTCGTAGTAATTACATGACGACATGAATTTCACACTGAATTTACGTATCGTACTCGTTACAAACATCCACATATTGTTTTAGTTAATGCAACGTAAGAGGTTTGTTGGAAAGAAGCGGATATTCTTTTATATTTTTTTTAATTTACCTTTTTAGGGACTGCATGATATCTTTTATTTTGCTCAAATTTATTGGCATATAAATTTCCCCTTCATGTTATAAATTGTGTTGAGATCAAACATTTTTTTTTTCCATGTTTACCTACCTTGACATAAACTGACGACGTTTAGGATCGAACAGCTTTGACCAAAATTATGATTTCAAGGACTAAGAACTATCACCTAACAGTACTTTTCAGGGTCTCAAACTCCATAACAAAATTTATTTCAATCGGTCATAAATTAATTGATTTTATCCATGCAAATTGTTGTGACAATTAACAACCTCTAGTATGATTGATTGGATAAAAATATCCTATATTATTTTCCGAAGCTATATACTATAAATTTTATGTAATTAGACCAAAAAGTTTTTGAGTTTATTCTATACAAATATAATTCCAGACACTAAGTCAAACTAAATGTACAAGTTTGTTTGTAGGCTCGGGACCTCGCTTTAAACGTCTTTGAACGTCGGTAAACCAAGCGGCTGAAATCATAGCTTAAATTAAGAGGTCTCAAAATAATAGGGTCTGTAGTAAATTCTCTGGCTGATTTGTGTGCGGATTAATTAACGCCTTCCGTTGTGTTTGGTGTTGCTTGTCCTTTTTAATGTCTAAGGGTAAGTATCGACCACAGAACATGGAAAAAGGTTTGAAAGGCTGTCATACGCCATTTGTATTAGAACTGATGTCGCCGCTTGCGCCCCACTACACGTAAACGAGTTCAAAGAACGCGAATTCTTTTGACCCTATGAGTATCGCGACGTCAAAAGAATCCAATCACAGCGCTCACTTACAAGCATTTGCTCATAACCTCTGTGGGGCGCCTGCCCCTCCTAATTGCCTTTCCTTTTTCCATGTCCGTGATATCAAACATTGTAAAAAAGGAGTGATAAAAGTGAACTGTATTTTATAGGGTTGAAGTTAATCAAGGACAATTACACTAACAGGGACCGCGCACTAGAAAGATCTTGGACATGACCATGTTTACTGGCGAACCGAACGTTCGCTTATTGTCATGCGGCGTTCGTCGATTGACCGTCCCGGCACCTAAGACCTTACTACGCAACGCGAAGACCGCACCTAGGACCTTTATCACATACTATGTCTTTATCACATACTCTTAACCCCGTATTTATAAAGAAGTAATTACTTATTGCTTAAGAAAGTCATAACTTAAAGTGTTCATACCTAGTGCTTAATGAAAGAAATTGGTCACCATTAATAGTCATATTTGGCTGAAAATGCTAACTTTTGGTAGTTATAACTTCTAGTAATTTCTTGATTAAAGCATACAAATTGTCTATCAAGTAATTACTTGTAGTCAAGTAATTACTTTTACTTGTTTATAAATACGGGGGTAAGAATTTGACATGAGTAAGAGAGACAGACTGGGTTGAATATACGGACTCTATAGTTATAGGAGGTATACGTGTTTCATGAGAAGGTTCAAGGTCGCACAGCGGGTAATGGAGAGAGCAATGCTTTGTATTTCCTTGTGTGATAGAATCGGAAATAAGGAAATCCGTTGGAGAACTTAGATAACCGACATCGCTCGAAGAACTGCGGAACTAAATAAAGTGCCAGTGGCCGGGATACATTGTAAGATGAACCGATGGCCGATGCAGAGGAAAGGTGTAATGGCGATCAGCTCTTTTCCATGTCTGAATATTTTATCCTAACACAGCTTTAGGACAAATGTGGGCTGGTCCTAAGAACAATTCTAAATTTTTTTGGAGGAAGTTAAAATTCCTTCAAAGAAAGACTTGGCATAATCACTTGGCAGCTGGGTTGAAGATCACGGTCTGGCCACTGGGGGAAGATAATACTGTTCATCTTTTTCTGGCAGTAGTACACACACAGGCAGTAGTCCTTTAGTCGCTCCTTAAGTCTTGACTATTTTAGACATTTTTACAAAGCCAAACCTTGATATGTTCTACCAAAAGACAGGACAAAAGTCTGTTTCCCTTTGAAACAGGAACAAAGGGCTCAGTGAAATGTAAACTGAACTTTGTTGAAAAACAAAATGTTTTTTAAACTCCTTTGAAAAGCGATTCCGTACCAATTGCCTAGTATCGGCTTCTACTCGCATGTCATGAAAACTTTTCAGTAAAAAGTTTTTTTACGAATGACAAATACCTAAACAGGAACAAAGTTACGTATAGAACCCACGTTGTGTCTTCGAATTCGTGGTCGATTCTTTTCATTTTACCGACTCAAATTAGATACTAATTTTGGGAGTTTCGAACATTGAATTAAAATAAAAGCTAAATACACAATCTGTGTTTGATAAACGTTTGGGTGTTCTTTCAAATTAATAGCTTTCAACTTTAGCCAATACCTATGTTAGGTATAATTTGCATTACCGTTTACATGACATTAGTTCGTTATTTGAACTTGGACATTTTAAAGTTACATTTTTGTGTATCTTGTTCGTGTATTTTATCTTTAATTTCGAAGCTAGTATAAACTTGATAATTATTAATTATACTACTTATTAAAACTGTCCCTAATTTACACTATTATTCAATCATTAGGACTATTAAATATGTTTCAGATGTCTATGGAACCTATTAAAAGAAAGAAAGTCATAAATCGGGGGGCACGGCAGTGCCCCCGCCAAGTCGAGCGCGAAGCAAACACTGCCTACCATCCTGTACTGGAACCATTTCGCCGCATTTTCAGGCCCCTATTTGAGAACCTCTGGATAAGACCAGAACGCAGAAATTTTCGTCATCCAGTAAGCTATAATTACATACTTTAAATCCAAAATTTCAAGTCTGTAGGTCATTTAGTTCCGAAGTTAAGTAAAAGCAAAGTTTCGCATTTATGACACTCACTCACTCACTCATGATCAGCAAAATAGAACTAGTACTTCTTATAAACTCAGAGATCTGAAATTTGGTACAGAGTTAGGGTTTAATAGCCACATAAAGGGAAAACTATAAAAACTAGGATAATCGAAGATCTGGAGTACCTGGTGACCTTGATTAGAAAACACAAGAGCCCAACCAAACTATAAGAGATCGACATACCGCCTTTACAAAAAATATTTAACTTGGTGGGCCGCTTCATTTGGTGTCTAAAATCGAAGGTCTGAAGTATCTGATGAAGAACCCTCAGCTGGTCTCAGCTGTATTAGAGATATGGTAATGCCCCCTTCTACTATTGGCACATAAGAAAATCGACTGTCATTGCAAAAATCCAGCGTAGTGGGACACATCTTCTAATTTTATGTAGCCTACAGTGTCCCACTGCTGGGCGAATGCCTCATCTTCTGCTTTTAATACGGATATAAATAAAATGAAAGGAAAACTCTGGATAAGACTAGACTGGCTTTTATACTTATACTTACAAGTTTACAAATTGTTTATTAGCCTCAATAACAGATTGGTTTTCTTTCAAGACAATAAGTTATCTTGGGCATCTCATATACAGCAACTTTCACAGAAACTTGGCGCAGCAACATATGCGATTAGGAAAATCAAAGAATTAGGAGATATAAGAGCAGCAAAAAACGTTTACTTCGCGTATTCCCATTCATTGATGTCGTATGGAGTGATGTTTTGGGGCATAGCAGCAGATGCTCATAAAATCTTTGTCTTGCAAAAAAGAGCTGATAAATATATTTTGGGATTAAAATACAATGACACTTGCAGGGATAAATTTAGACAATTAGGAATTATGTCGGTAACTGGTGAATTTATACATATATCAAAGCATTTTGTACATAAAAGACAATGTTAATTAATATGACTAAAAAGGGTGACTATCACAAATATGCAACACGATACAGGAATCAGATAGCACTTCGCAAACATCGTCTGGTTAAATAAAGAAAGAGTTTTCTGTTTATGGGCATCAAGTTTTTAAATAAAATACCATCTGAAGTAAGAGATCTACAAGGTAATGAATTTTGTAACAAAATTAAAACAATACTTATTCTTAAAAGTTATTATAGTATGAATGAAGCTCTTTCGGACAATGACATTTTAAAATTCTAATTTTTAATGAAACATGTGTGAGATCTATTTAATTTTAAATTCAAAACTACACTAAAAAATTTTATATATAAAGTATAACAGGAAGGAAGTAAAAAAGAAAAGTAGTAAAATTAATAACAAAGTAACCTTAAAGTCATAAAATATAAAAGATACCAGCCCCAGCGCAGCCTCCGGGTATGGTGCCCAAAACGCTGGCAGCATTACCTCTCTGGATTGCAATGCTTATCCTCTGCCCGAGGTAGCTGCCAGCCTTTTGATTACCAGTTGCATCGAAATAGATCTATTTGGTTTAATACCTCTATTTGGTTTAATCTAAGCATCGGTAAGCCTTTTGGAAAGCTCCTTAAAGAGAGCATGGGCACTTGGAATTTAATTTTTAATTAATTTTTAAATTTTCATATAATTACTACATTATGGATTGCTGATTCGTATATTTTATTGTAATTTTATTATTCTATTCATGTTGAATGACATTTGATACATTAATTAGGTTAAATTTGACATTTAAATTATAAAAAAAAAATGTGTGTCTATTTGAAATTGTAAATTGACGTAGGTATCTAAGTGTAGTGTTAGTACGAAAATTTTAAATAAATGAATATGAATATGATTAAAAATTAAAAAGGAAAAAAAAAGTGTCAAATAAGAAAATCTAATAAAATAAATCAATATGCCCACGTTCTACAAAAAGAAGTGAAATCCCACCAAAAACATTCTGTAAAAAACTAGCCAAGTCTCGATGGAGCTGCCTGTTTGTCTCTAAAAAGTAATGAAATCTAGACAAAGTCGTGCCAAGTCTAAGGTTCCTTACTGCGATTTCTTTATTATTACAGTTAATGTTGTGTGACTTGACCGTTGAAGGGTACACAAGGGTACAAAACCAGGTGCTCCATGACACCATTTTACCAATCTGTCGCCAGAACCGCACCCATTGACGATGAAAAATTGCCACTTGAAAAATGTTGATTTCATAACCAGTCAATTGTAGGCTTGATAAAGTGTGTGAAATAATACTTATGTGTAGACGGAATTCTAATCATTGATAGAAGTCCGTCTGTACGTCTATTTTATGTTAGATCGGGGGTCGATTTGACGCTCCAAAAAGAAGAGAGCAGAAGTCAGCATTGTCAATGCTGAATGCATGTGTTGCACAATCAACAACAGCCTAAAATGAGACACTAGCGTCCAATTACCAATACCAGTATGGGCTATTATCTCGCTTAACAAACAGGTATTTACAACTGATATCATTACGTGTAAACTAAATGGACTTGTACCCACTAACATATAAAGAATGTTCAACGGCCAAGTCACACAACATTAACTATAATAATAAAGAAATCGCAGTAAGGAACCTTAGACTTGGCACGACTTTGTCTAGATTTCATTACTTTTTAGAGACAAACAGGCAGCTCCATCGAGACTTGGCTAGTTTTTTACAGAATGTTTTTGGTGGGATTTTAGTTTACTTTATAAAAAAGCAAAGAAAGATAAAAATAAAAACAATCACACTGTGAACCTCTTTAATCTCTCAGTCTAAAAAAGATAGCGAATATTGGTTTCTTATATTGCGTGCGAGATAGTATATGAACCCCGACTTTTTATCTAGAGGCATTGATCTTCACAAAAAGATGTTAGATTCTCGTAGACTAATGTTTGGAGTAACGTTATTTGACAGCCAAATTGAATAGCCAGCCGTTTTGTTACTATTTTATATTATGCCCTATTTTATAAGACCCTTTTGAGGTTATACCTATGCAAATTTATCTTTGTCAAAAGTGCGCTGAAGTGTAAAAGTAAGGTTCAAACTACGGTGGGTTCCTACCGTTTTACTTAAAGCTAATTACAAGTGATTCTGCTAGCTACTCGAATTATAATCATCACTACCTTGTATCAGTCTAATGCGTGACACGGGCATCATCAAGTTGAGCACCCAAATAGTTCTAATGGTGATTTGGTGCGCATGTCTTTCGGTCACTGATTGTGTATGTAGTTTTTACCCGACTATGGCTAAACGACGGATAGGCAAAGCCAACAGGAAGGGTTATGGGGTATCAATCGATTCCTTATTATAGTCTGGGTAACATGGTCCTTTTGTTTAAAATAAAAGGTACATGGCAAAAGCTTCAACAATACAACGTGCAATTTGAACCTCCTGTAAAACGAAGCCCACGTTGTCTAACCATTGTGTATAACATCTTGGCAGGGTTATAATTTTTTTTATTAATTTTTTTTATATAAATTTAAAATACCTATTGGGTGAGCTATTTATTTTGCAACACGCTGTGACGCGCACGGATGTAGCTGTGTAAGGTCCATTCATCTGGTACCCCGCCGCAGCAAAATAATACCTCTGTTCGCGTCACAGTGTGTTACAAAATTTTAAGTCTAGATCAATATTTAATATTTAAAAAAAATATATTTTGTGGTAAATTAAATAACCCTGCAGAGATGTTATATATAACAGTCACATAACGTAGACTTCGTTTTCCAGGTGGTTGAAAATGCACCGTGTATATTTGAATAGTTTAATTAAAAACAAAGTTTGCAGTCATAGCAAATAAAGTATCAAATGAAAAATTTTGAGTACAAAAATGTTTGATCAGTACCTACAGGAAATATACAGGGTCTTTGAAATCATTGGCATTTCCGTAGTTGGGTTACAGTTTTTAAACTATTTATTCATTTATATCCATGATACATACATCATCAAAAAAATCACTAGACTACATTGAAACTGAAGCACTGTTACCAAAACCCTCCTAAGAGATTACACACGCCTAAGCATGGACGCACTCACGCACGCGACACACAAACGCGCGCACACACACACAAAAGCTCACACACACACACACACACACACGCAAACGTTCACATACACATAACACGCACACACACGCACACCATACTAATAAAATTATATTACTAATAGTTACACATTGTTCTAGTTGCCTAAATGTATTTATTTAGGAACACTTATGTTTGTATTCCAACTTATTTTCGCTTGGTTCGGATGTGGAGAAACTGGTAATCTGTCATTCAGGTCTCCTAGTACAGAAACCAGTCTCTTGCATAGACTAATCATTGTCACTAGTTAAGGAAATACTTTGTAAACTGTCTATGTAAGAGAACAATAAAGATTTATTTTATTTTTTATTTTATTTTATTTATTATAATTATGCAACAACAAGATACAAGTGGAATTGCAAAGCAAACGCTGCAATGCTTCGTCAGGCTCGTTGCGAAGATAAAAAGATCACCCGAACATGGCAACATTCAATACACATTCCATCTCAGGCCATGTAGGTCAGTTCGGGAGGTCCGCTAACTACCACGCCAGAATAGGCGGGAAACGTTGCGGGGCAAGCTACAGGCGATCGCGGGTTGTAATAGAGTTTCTTGGATTCACATGAATAATTTACATTGTAAGAATAAATTTATCTGCCGATTTAAAGCGCGTTTATTAAGATGATGAAATTTGATTACTGAGAATAACTCTTACAGGTCTACAGCTGGAACATTTAGCGTTTCGTTATAAGTTTGATCCTGCTAAATTCTATACCTATTTTATTTTATCGGTGCAGTATAGTCTGACCTTTTGCACCGTACTGCGCCTTAATTATGCGCGGGGGGTGTGTGAAGGAAAAATCATGACTCGCAAGAGATTCCCACTGTGTTTTATACCTCCTCAACACTACTCGCGAAGTTGAACAAAGTTGGACGAATACGATAGCGTAGACAGGCACTTCGGCTTACCTCGTCAAACTTTACCTCGCCTCGGGCGACTTCCATTTGTTGTCGGTCTTTGCACCCGAGTCAAAGGGCCCGAAGTTGCGAATGAGCACACCGCGACGTGGAACGAGTAGTGCAGCGACGCACTGCGAACTTCGCCGGACTTTATAGAAGTACCTCGACGAAGAACTTCGCGAGTAGTGTGAGGAGGTATTACAATAGCCAATTTATCTGAGGTGTTTCAAAAACGATGTCAGTATAGTTTACAGTACGCTTTAAAAGATGCGTGCCGTTAATCCCGTTCTCGTTTGCAATATGGAAAAAAGTCAGAGACCTGTAATAGGCGCTTTGAAAAACTTTAATATTCTCAAAATCTCATAACTTTAACATTATCCTTATCCATTATGACTATTTCATACGATATGAAAAAGAGGAAGAAGATATACCATTCCGCCTACAATTCATTGGGAAATCTTAACTTTATTTGACTTTCTACCCGCTCTTTACTTGCACCAACTCATAGTAACATGCACGTAACAACGCCTGACCCAACAAGCCCGCTGTTATAATCTGACCCACCCAACTGTTCAAAGTGCATACATAATATCAAACATCGATGGAAACCCGGAGGTCCACAAGAGCTGGTCGTGTGCCACCGGCAGAATCAATCGAAAGAAATTCGAATCGTTTTAATTTGATCTCGTTTGATTTAAATTGGATTGCAGATTTTAATTGGTCTTGATAGCTCAACGGTTAGAGCTGTCGCCCGGTAAGCAAGAGGCTCGAGTCCCCGTCAAAAAATTTACTTGTTTAAAACATATAATATAAAGTTGTTTTATCTGAACCGACTGTTAAACATTTGTACAAATATTTATTTCGGATTTCGGAGGTCGAAGCACAATAGTTTTGAATTCTCGAATATTGCTCAGGTTTGTGATCTCCAACCTGCATTTGGCAAGCGTGGTGATTATGGCTGTACCCATCATTGCTGTGGTAACCTCAATTCAATGATGAAGGCCTTTGCCCTGCAGTGATTATAGACCGTTACTTTCCTTTTTTTACCACTTACAAAAGAAAAGCTGATCTCACTCAACTGACTTATCATATTCAGAAGTAATTTTCCTCAAACTTCGGCAGTTCTAAAGGTTACATTGACGAGACGCATGATCGGCTCAGGACGTCTGAGCGACAATAGCCGTGTGATCTCAAGCACATTATCCGTTAATATTCCCTTAGCGCCTCGGATTCCCATTTAACTTTGTAAATTTTAAGCAGTTAGCTTTTGCGCCCACTTCAAAATTCATCGCATATTTAAAGGTTCCACAAAGAGCTTTGTTTAACTTTTTGAGTCGCTCTGGGCGACGCCGGCCGCATAGCAAATTGTGTTTTGCCTACAACTAGCGACAATGTTTTGGGTTAACATGTAACAGTAACGGAGTAGTTAGAAAAAAAATGTGTTGCAAATCAAAAATCACTGATAATAACATTGTAGTATCTTACAATATCCAACAACAAAGTTAGTAAAGCAATACAATAATCGCGTAGTTGTGTTTTCTAAAAAAATTTAAATAATTTCACAACTAGGAAATTTGGGAAAAAGAAAATCGAAGATTGAGAAAGAAGATTTTGATCCGAAATCATGATAGTAGTTAGTGGTGTGTAGAGTATTTAATTAAATTTTAATAAAGGTGAAGTAATTCAGTTATATTAGATTTTTCCAGAACAAATTACCTACACAGTTACAGTATTTGTTAAGAAAAAATGTCTGTTATATCTCGTTTGCAACTATAGGCCAACTTTGAATTATTGTATTGTAGACAAAAGCCCTAAATTAAATTAAAAACTGAAAAAAGTTACCGAATAAAAAACATCAAATTCAGTTGACTCTATTTACAATTATGCGTACTAAAAATACATTTTCAAGTCGACGCGAATACATTTCACGTATGGTAATTAAATATTGTAGGTACACCATCTTGCTTTTAAAGCAGGTCAATTTTCAAAGGTAGGTAAATTCTATAGTACACTTTTTTTAATTACCATACGCTCATGATAAAGTCTGAAGAGACTCTGGCAAAGCCTAGTTAAGAATTGTTATACATGTAATTTAGTGGAAATCTTAGCCATGTTCCAACATGGTTAATATTTCCACTGAACCAATAGGCTTATCTTCGAGAGCTCGTTGGTACTCGCGCGGCAAATTGCTTGTGTTTTGACGACGTGATAATCTACTTTGTTATTACGTAGGGAAATTGTTTCGCTGAGCTGTGCACTGGTGTAAGTCCATAATATACAAGGGAAAGTGAGTAAAATAAGAATGACGTACTTACACGATTTTATGACTTTGTCCAGAGAAAATATCTCTTTTTCCACGATAACATGTAGAGCAAATCGGCCATATAAGCAATAGTCTTAATTTTACTGTTGATCCTATAACATAAGATGATCATATTTATGAACGGAAATCCCTGTTAAAGTGGAAATTATATGTCACCGCAGAATTGTAAACACCTTTAGTTTAATAAAACTTTTTAGTAAAACTTACAGTCTACATTGAGAGATCATAAACTGTCTAAAGTATGAGTTGTTACACTATGTAGGTATAACACAACTTTTTGCTGTAGGTTGACTCTAAAAGGCGTCCTATAGTTGTCAAGGGTAGATTATAATGCGTTTAATTGTAAAGAATAAAGATCATTTCTCTCCATTAATCTATTATCTCGCAAGACAGATCGTAAACAGACATCGTACAACCACAAGACAATAATATTCTAAATGTGTTCTGTAAACTTCACTCTGTTTATGTCCTAAAACAATTATTATTTCTAAATTCAATACACCCCGATCTGTAAACATAAATGTCAGGTCTCAATTTGATCACGTAACCCTCTCCCAACCTTGTCAACGCAGTACGATTAATTGTTAGAAATTAATCCGCTTCCAATAATCGATGTTTCGGGACCAATTTGGGGCGAGCGGACAAATGACAATACTGGTGGATGTGGCCACGCCTGCCGGCCAGGGTGGCCTACAGCTAAATGGGATCATTAATTCGAGAAACAGTTATGTAGCTTAGGCTAAGAACTCTTGGACGTTGGGCTGCTGGGAGATACACGAAATTGGGAGTTTTCAATCAAGACTGTCGATCAGCTAGAGAACTAAATGAAGACTAAGGCTAACTATTTTGTTCAAAAGGTGATTTTTTGTTTACATTTATTTATTGAAAATTTGGCACAATCTATATTATGTCCTGTCATAATACAGTTACCAGCTAAACATACCAAAAAAGGCAAATTTATTAAAACTATTCTTACTAATCCTAATATAGCTTTGAGGAAATTGACTTCCCTAGCTATTGAGATATTTTTAAAGCTATGTCATAGGTTTGTAAGCTGTGTAGTCAGCGTTACAAAACACTATATAGTTTTGATAACGTTATGGTAAGGCAATAAATATTTAAATATTTAAGACAAATGCCTCAATGGGCCACACTGAGCCATCTAGTCCAAAATTAAGGTACTATTAAGTACCCTGTCGTATGGGGTACTAGACAACCGATAAACTTACTAATATACTTTTTTTTTGTAAATACATACTTATAATACATAGAAAACATCCAAACCAGTACAAACAGACATGTTCATGCACAGAAATATTTGTACTGTGCGGGGATCGAACCCGCGACCCATGGCTCAGAAGCAGCGTTAACTACCGCTGATCCAAATGGTCGTCTAAAGACAATAAAAATGATACTGTTCTGGTTTTATGAGAATTGATTTTGTTTAGCAGTAATAAAATTAAATCAATTGGGGGCAGCACAGAGCTCTAGTAGTCCCCTTAACAATAGCAGGTGGATGAGAATGTATATCTTATACAGTTTCTATGTAAACTGTACATAAAATTAAAATGTGTCAGTAACACTGGTGAATATTGGTATTAAAATATGCTCTGAATACCGTCTGGAGATCCTAAATAAATATTTGTTTTTTTTTTTTTTTTTTTCTTTGTGGACGGACCTATCACTGAAACCCCATATGGGAGGCTTTAATCAGTTAAACCGGGCAGAGTGTGGCGAGCGCTGAAGGCGCTCAGCCTAGGTCCGCCACGCTAGCGGTACTCCGGTGCGGCCGAAGGTGGCCAGGCTCGCTCGCACCGGGGCCCATACTAGCGGGCGTGATCGGGCCAGTGTGGGGTGCTAAGGGCACCCTACCAAATGGCGAACCCACCAGTGGTGGCGCCGCCGGAACCGGAGATGCCGTGGCATGCCGGATCACGGTCGGGCTCCATTCTGGCGGGCCCGATCTGGGAGGGGGGATCGGACAGCGACCTCAAGGGCGCCTCTGTAGGCTCGGACCTCGGCTTGGGTCGCCGTCCGAGGGGGGGGCAGGTGAGAAGCGGCCAGGCACATGATTGTGTCGGCCGAAATGAAAGGATAAATATTTGTGTCTGCTAAGCACGGTATATAAGATAGGAGTATGACTAAGTCAAACTCAGACTATGTCTCAGATTTTAACTAACAAACAAATAGAAAAGGTTTTTTAATACACATGATTTTTTTTCATTTATGAATGAAAGACCGATTCGTCTTTTTTATTTAGTGAATATATCCTCAAGTCAAAAAGAAAATTGCACACCTTACCATAGATTTAATACACTTTAATAAATAATTAATCTATGCAGAAGTAAAAGTAGGTTGACAGGCTGAAAGATTGACATTATCCACCACTTTTAAGTCTGTGCCAAACATAACATTGGTTTCACCATTTTCATGTTTGCTGCTTTGTCTATATAAGTATACACATTTTTTGTTGTACCTTTAAAGCTTTTCACGTTTGGTCGAATCTAGTTCGTGTTCTTTTTAGTTCCAATTTGACAATTCTAGTAAGTGTATGAATATTTGTTCTAAAACATACATATACATTTCGTACTTGCTTCTTGTTTGATTGGAACGAAATCTGGTGCTGCAATATCATCACAAATACGAGTCAAAACGTGAACTTTCCGACCGTATTTTTATTTTCAACTACGAATACAACGAATCGGATACGTATAAGAGCGCAAACTCCTTTGGCGTTGAATTTTCTTTTTAAATCGATTTCAAATTTCAGCAACCAAAATTGTTTGACTCAAAGTCGCACACAGACACATTAAATTTGTGAGTTAGACATAGGAAATTAAAACAGACAAAGCCGCAGTCGCAAACTAGTCCTCTACTAATATTAAGCTCATTAGCATTTACATACCGTTCCTCATTTCATACCAGATTACGTTTTCATGTGCGAAAGGGAGACGTAAAATAACAACGTGCTAGAGCGATGTGTTAGAAAGAGATAGAAAAAGGAAAGGTTTTTATAGCAAACATTCAACGGGGCAAATAGAGGTAATAATATGATGATTACAGTTATATTACCCTATATGATAATTAAAGGTTATTATCATTTCTGAAACCAAGCGCATGAGATATTTATTCATAGTCAAATAATTACTTGAACACTTAAATATTAAAAGATAGGCAAGTAAGTAACTTACGGCCGGTCCCAATAATCTATCAATCTTCAGTTTTGGCATATCGGAGATAGAAAACATCTTCTGTCTCTGATTTTGCCGCCCAGAGAAACAAAGACAAAAGTTGTTTTCCATCTCCGATATGCCAAAACTGAAGAAAGATAAGTTATTGGGACCGGCCGTTAGTATTCCGGTTTGCGGCAGGGTTAGGTTCGAGTTCCTTGTTCGGGCATTCCCCTAATTCAGCTAACCAAATCGTATCACAATCGTAATTGAATTGCAGGTTTTTGACAGTTCTAGTATGGGCTAAATGTCAAAATCGTCCGATTCAATACTGCGATTGAAATAGCTGAATAAGGCCCCAGTAGAAATGTTTATTGAAGTATTTGTATATTCAACTTAAACATCAGACTATTCAAGGTAAGTTTTGTCATAAAAGTACACTGGTGTATCTAGATTAGCAGGTCTGACCTAATAAAATCATTTTAACACATTAACTTAACACACAACGAAATTAATGAATATTTATAGGTATAATACGATTTCCCCGCTTACATCTATAATAACATATTTTTTCAACTAAGCAACAAAAACAAAAGGTCATCAATTCAATTAATAGATTTTTTATGTTTAAGCATTCCTATGTATCAGTATATAAACATGAAAAATTATGTCTCAGGCGGGACTCGAACCCGCATCTCCTCGCATACCGGGCGCATGCTTGAAAATTTGACGCCTGTGACGTAGTGTCTCGGTGGCTAAATGGTAAAACGCCGCGCCCGGTATGCGAGGAGTTGTGGGTTCGAGTACCGGCTGAGACATGATTTTTCAAGCTTATACACTGTTATTATAATTGCAATTAAGTGGCTCAAAAAAAAACATATAAAGCATTCCTATTTACTTGTTACGATGACTCAACTCAATATAAATACTATCAAACAGAAAATTTTATAACCGAGTACCTATTTGAGATTATAAATAAGCAATAAAAACCTACAGTGCTGGTGCACGTGCAAAAACGCGAAACAGCTATTTAAACAGAGCTTAAGCTGAAATAAAACAATTCCGGGCAACATTTACGCGCGTATACGCGCTTAAACCGTAATAAAGGCGGGATACACCAAAATACGGCAGGTCAGTAGCGCATTATACCGGAACAATAAATAATATTTCTCATTACGCCCTCTGCTAGTGATGAGGCAAATGCTCATTTTAGTATCGAGAAATAATCTCGTATTTCTTTAATCGATGCATGTGGTTACTTTGTAAGCGATGAACTAAGAATACGGTTTGATCTTGAATTTTGGTAGCTCCTTCTTCAGAATTGTCGCCCGAGCAGAATATGTACATTTGTATCTCACCTTCCGAAGCGCGGCTATAACCACAGATAAGATAATATAACTCACTATAACT
Organism: Anania crocealis; assembly: GCA_949315895.1. Classification (NCBI taxonomy): domain Eukaryota; kingdom Metazoa; phylum Arthropoda; class Insecta; order Lepidoptera; family Crambidae; genus Anania; species Anania crocealis. The sequence goes on along the minus strand of OX438882.1, from coordinate 4,535,505 downwards.
AAAGTCTATAACTCATCATCCCTTTCATACCCAAGTCAATTTAGAAATTATGGTTTCCTAAACTGCCTTCGAGTCTTCTCATCGTCGATCCCACAATGCCTCAAGACGAAAGTCTTCAATCAGTGCGTCCTACCCGTCATGACATACGGAGCCGAAACGTGGACACTGACGGTACGGATAGTCCACAAGTTCAAAGTCGCTCAGCGGGCTATGGAAAGAGCTATGCTCGGAGTTTCTCTTAGGGATAAAATCAGAAATGAGGTGATCCGGCAGAGAACTAGAGTTACCGACATAGCCCACCGGATTAGCAAGCTGAAGTGGCAGTGGGCTGGCCATATTAGCCGCAGAACCGACAACCGATGGGGTAAACGAGTTCTTGAGTGGAGACCGCGTCTCGGCAAACGTAATGTAGGACGCCCTCAGGCCAGGTGGAGTGATGATTTGCGCAGGGTGGCTGGCAGGAGCTGGATGCGAGAAGCCGAGGATCGATCTAAGTGGCGTGCATTTGGAGAGGCCTATGTCCAGCAGTGGACTGCAATAGGCTGATGATGATGATGATGATGATGATGAAACTGCCTTCGCTGCTGAAACGCGTTTACGCGTGTTTTATCATTCGACGCTTGGGCTGCTTTACACACATCTGTGTTTGGGGCGAAATGTTCGCTGAAAGCATGTGCGTTTGCGAGTCAAGTCCGTATTTTAAGATGATTCATTACGAAAAACCCGCAGCCGACGTGTTAATCGGGAATCGTAGCCATTTGCGTAGTAGGCTGGACTTGCGTTGACTTGTTATTTTAGTTTTTAAATATTTCTAAAAATTTTTGTGGGTGTCAAAGGAAAGGCAGACCGTTACATGTGTAGTACAGCGTTAATGTTTAAAATCGAGAAAATATCGAGACACGGGTAATACCCGGTACGTAACTACTGCGACGTCCCCGCCAGGCCTCCGAGATACGCGAGCCGGATTATCCGGAATGGCTGAACACCCGAAATTCGAATGAAATACACGGATGAACTGAAAAATGCAGAAAATCCAGCTAAAAACAGCGTATTAACGATTACGAAATTTTGTTCATGAATGCGCTGAACTGTGGTATTCGTTATTAGTGCACATTTTCTGTGAAATTATTAAAACGGTCGTCTGAAATTCTATTTTGGCCATGAAATATACTTGAAATATTACGCATAGGTGGGCATCGAACTTCACGGCCCTTCTAACTGAACAATCGAAAACATTAGGCAACCAGTAAAGTTGTTTTATATATTTCACTATCGAAGTACAAACAATACTATAGTAATTTATGTTTTTTAAACTTTGTTTTTGCATTGTTACACATACAACTTAAGACGCTGACATGAGCCAAATTCAGCTCAATGAAGATTGTTTTGCTTTAAGCCTATGGCTCGTATTGTTGCCAAATTCTATGTAGTTGTAATTGATCATATTTTTGACCAGTTGGTTGTTTCCAAAACACGGTTTTAAAAACTTTTCTCGATAGAAAATAATCTCTAAGTAGCCTCTGAAAATACATAAATTACCATTTTTCTCAGCAGTCCGTATAACAATGATAATAAAATTTTGCTATATTGTATATTACATGTTGCTTAAGCAAATGGCTGATTTAGATTTTTAATAAAATGGCAATTTTAAATTGCACAACGAATTTTGTTGTTTGGCACTTAGGCCCTTCTATTCCATGCGCTTTTTCTCTGTCACTCCTACGGGAATCGACAGTGATAGCTGCAGCGCGTTCCAAAGAAATTCAAAGACAAATAAATTTGTGGGCGTGTTTATTGCTTAAGGTCATCGGCTGCAGTCAGCGTCTTAAAGCTAAAACAGTATTTAATGCACTGTTAATTATTTAACGACCCTTCCCGATATAAATAATAATATATTTATGTAAAAACATATGATTAAGAATGTTTTAAAAGAAAATGCATTAGTTCCTGTAGTTTATTTTTTAAGTAGGTATACTATGAAAGAAAGAAAGAAGCAGAGCCCAAAATAATTTATTAGAAAACCAAAAACATGGTATGTATACCATATTTAAAAATTTAATTACGTGAACAAACAATTAAAATTGCACCAATTTCAATTTTAGCGATGTACTAATTTAAGAGACTCTTCAACAACCCACTAGAGGTCTATACAATCAAACCGCCAAAGTGACATCTGCCGGTACAAACCAAAACCAAGCGAACAGTTGAAAATTGCGGAACCTTCCCTGAAAATACTGGGCCTGCACCCCATCTGTCGGAGCCTCCGGGAACCCGCATTACGGCCCCTCCACTCCCACCCCTCCCGAAACCTATCGATCGCCCGCACCGTCACCACAACTTACGCTAACCGACTGCCACACTCCCTCAAATATAAATTATAAATAATTCAAACGCTATCAGGCCTAATTCCATCAAGAAATCAGTTACCAAATACGCAGGCATCAAGGTGAGTGACCCCGCTACCTCCCATTCATACTGGCCATTCATGGTGACGTGGATAAAAACGCAATTCTTGATTTATGTTTTTTTCATGTGATTGCGTCTGGATCTCGCTCCTTTTGTTTGTTATTGAGACGAAGTGGATTATCGTTAGTACCTCAAACCATTTACACCTCATAATTCCTGATAATATACCCATAAACCGTGTCAGCTGTCGCTCTATTTAGGTAGTTTAATGTTTGTGCGAATTTTCCAGAAATAGGTCAAATCTTTCCAATGACCCTTTTGCCTGGGGATTTTTCCAGTAGTGCAACAGTGTTAATTGTGTAACAAATTTGTGAAATATATGTGCGGTATCGAATATTGTTGTGTTTATCGATGACTTTTCGAACATCCATCTCAATAAAATCATCCTGTTGCTACTTAATTATTTTTCAATACTGTAGATATGGCAGTGCGTTGTTAACTCAGCCATATTTCCTTTTTGATAGTTGCATATCTAATTCGTGTCGGCCTACTGCACTTCTTCTACTACATTTTTGTCTAATATCAATTTCAGTCAAAGTCAATTTGCTCGCGACCCACCTTTAACGCGACTTAAATGCGCATTTATAATAATTTTGTAACTTCAACGCTAACGTTGTCTTCTCTTCTTTTCCAGGACGGCGTGTTTTCTTCATCGACAGAAGACGCAGCGCACCTCCAGAACGACGGGCCGTTGTCACCGGACAATGTGTACATCGACGATGACGGGTCGGGCCTAGCCCCCGACGAGAGCTCCGGATCCGGCTGGGGCGCCGGCCCGGGCCCCGACGACGAGGACGGCCGGGGAGGCTCAGGTGACTCACCTGACGGCGACACCGATGACGAAGACTATGTGCGAACGACCACCACAACCGCCGCTCCCAACACAGATCCCGCGCCGATCGACCCCCGATTCAACCCAGTCGATTCAGCCAACCCGGTGGACACATTCAATCCGGACCACACGTTCATACAACCTGAAATTCCGCTCGCCACTGAAACTCCGGAAACCGATCTTCCGCCACTCCCAACAAACTTCGATATAGTTATTCGTGAGTAGAGGCTGAAGCATGCCAGTTTATTTTGCAGTATTCTTATTTTATGTTCAGAAGCGAGAATTCAATACTACGCCTATAAATTGTACACAGTAGTGAAACATTCATAGAATTACCAAATTATTTCGTTCAAGTTACCTTACCGTTTGTTTATACATATTAACAAACGGTGCTTTACTACTTAGTTTGTCACTCTAATTTGGTCTGCATTGTATTGACTTCTCGAAACTACGTGTGACTTAGCAATATGTTTTAAATTTTAATTTATCCTTATGTGAGCCATGAAACTTTTACTACATTAGGGACTATACATAGTGTCATTAAAACGGAGCTACTATAGCTACAATTAGCAGCACACTGATAACAATAGGATGACACGTTATGGTTTCACAGCCTTGAATTAACATTTTTTCTCATTATCTTTGTATTAACAGCATTAATATTGTCTTCATTCGTGAGTTTCCTCTGAAACAAGTGGGACAGATTGGTTGTTTGTAAAAATAAATATTTTAATGATAACTTCAATTTCTGAAAACAAGTACTCTAAATTAGAAATTTCTGAATTTTGACTAAACGCTATCGAGGGAATTTGGTAAGTATTCGAACTGTTTCGCTATGAATTCATGTATAAACCATCACAAAATCAAATTTGTTGTTTGCATGAATTCGTTGATCATTGAACTCGTCATTAGCGATCTCTATTTCTCCCATTGTAATTCTTACAGTACGACTTTAGCATGTTTTTTTGGTATTATAGCTATAGAATCTAGCTCTCTCATCTCATAATAAACTATCATTGTAGACCTCATACTTATTGTCATTGAAACTTCTCATTGCCTTATTGGAGTTTTTTCATTAGTTCTTCATGTTTTTCTTTTTATATCGAACTACTGATTCCCTTCCACTCCAAGTCCAAAACAAAACCCTAGTCTTCGTCATCATTTAACTAAAACTTATTTCTTGTTCCTAAATACTCTATCAGATCTTTGAGGTTATTCTGCAACTAAAAAATTCTGAAATCGATTGTTTGTATTTATATCTCTTTTTACCTAATATTCATGTTATACGAGTATATACTAATGTGCAAGATATCTATCAACCATAATTACTTATTATATATTTAACATTGTATAAACTTATTCCCCTTTCGTAAATAAAACCCATCTTAACAATTTTCCTATGAATTTAAACTAATTCAATATTAAAAATAACATTAACTAAGCTACATTCAAATTCTTTCCCGAAATGTATTAGGTCCTTAAAGTAATAATCATATTTATAATTTAGTAAATTATAGAACTTGATGCATATAACTTGAATGTTTCAGCTCGCATTTCGAAACCAAGTGAAGGAGCACCAAACGCGGGCGGAGGCGCGAGGGAAGACGTACCCTCGCGCCCGGAGACCGACATTAGCATCTCTGGTGAAGATCTGAACCCAGATATTGTAAGTACAAGGGTTTTTTTTACTTTTCTTTTAGTCATATTAGCCTGTCAACATCCAATTGTGATCTGTCAAAACATGAAAGTCGTAAAACAAGCAAGTCTGAAGCCTGTAGTTATCTCCGTGGAAAATTTTATCATGACACTGGATTATCCTTCAAGAATAAAGACAAGAAGAAAATGTAGAAAGAACACTGTTTATGTAATGTTTAGTGGATAACAAATATTGTTAGTGTTACGTCACAACAGAAGAAACAAAACATACAGAATAAATAATTCTATTATCAAAAAATAATGCGGGCCATAATAAGTTGAAACAAGAAATTTAAGAGGAAACACTACGGGCGAGAGAATAAAAAAATAGGTATTTATAAAATCTATTGCTGTCGCGCAGTGCCAAACGCCTTCACCGCAGAGTGTGATAGAGACAACTGGTTCTTGGACCGAAAATACCTACTAAAAACACACCAAATCAACGTTTCGTAGTCCCCTTTTTTTCATTAAAAATTAAAGAAATGCTTTGCCGTGTTCGTATGTTTTCCTTTTTTTATAAAATTTAGCTAAATTTGTTTTCTGGATGTTTGAACACAGCGGAAAATCTGGCGAATTTTTTCGATTTTTGGGGATCATATCTTTTTTATTAATTTATTTATTAAAAAACAGAAAACATAGAAACATGCTAATAGTGGCCATGGATTTTTGTAATAAAAGTTATTGCTCTACTGGCTTTATCCAGGGAGGAAACAGCAGACTACGTTTGTATGGAAAAACGGTCCTTGTGTTTCCTCTCAATTTTTAACCAACTTAAAAAAAGAAGGAGCTCTTATTATTAATTTTGTAGATAATGCTTCAATGCAGTATACCAGATGTGGTACCTAAGTTTTATATCTTATAAAAGTACGACAGGACTAATTTGGAGAAAATCAGATTATATCAAGTTTGATTGTAATTTGGTAAAGATACTATTTACGTTGTGTTAATGTTTTTATAGGCGATATAGCCGATTCCCAATCGGACGGAGTCACGGGCTAGACCTTAATTAAACCTACACTGTCACCACACCTACATTATCTATACTAATATTATAAAGCTGAAGAGTTTGTTTGTTTGTTTGTTTGAACGCGCTAATCTCAGGAAGTACTGGTTCGATTTGAAAAATTATTTTTGTGTTGGATAGTCCATTTATCGAGGAAGGCTTTAGGCTATGTAGCATCACGCCTTGACAAATAGGAGCGAAACATGAGTGAAAAATGTTGCAAAAATAATTGCGATCATAATAACGAAAATTGACGCGGACGAAGTCGCGAGGAACAGCTAGTCATTTATAAGCGTTAAACCATAATACAAACAGGAAACAAAATTATGATACAGCTATCGTAACGCCCACGTACAGCTCAAATATTTAATTCAGTCGGCAATTGTTTTCAGTTCGTTGAGTAATGTATAGTTATAAGATTAAACGAACTTACCTTAAGTGAAGTTCAATCTTAATTATACGAAGATACTTGTCCGAGATGGATTTTTACATGTAGTAACGGCGAAGCACTAGCGCAGAGCCACAATTTTTTCAAAGCTAAAAAAAAAAAAGAGAAACAGAACGTGTTCTATGGCAACCTATCAAATGTCATTACGTTTAAAGCAATGAGAACAACCCAACTAATGGGATAATACTATAGAATTTAGTATTAGTGGGTGGGTTTTTGGGACTGCCATCTCGGACAAGTATCTTCGTATAATTAAGATTGAACTTCACTTAAGGTAAGTTCGTTTAATCTTATAATTATACTTAATACTTGTCCGAGATGGATTTTTACATGTAGATGTTTGAAGATGGGTTGTGAATCATTAGTACAATTTTTAAAGAATGAAAAAAAATATGTAATTAAGTATAATAATAAACCTTAAAACTTTGTAATTTATACGATAAACAATTTGAGAGAGATTAATAGTAAGTAAAAACATTTAATTTTTTCACTCTGAAAAATACTATTACACACTGTATTATTGAATTCTGCTACAATTTGAAATATTGGCCTAGAATATAGAAGAATGTTGAGATCAACCTGCAGTGTCTTTTATAATAAAATCATTTCTAACACGTGACCTCTGCAGCACAGCAGATGTTGTTGTATGTCTTGTGGTATGATCCAAGAATATATGTATCATTAATACCAGCTTTTCTCAAAATCTACTTAATCCACCAACTTATGACTGGATTTTTGATGGTTAAAATCAAAAGGTTATCATTTTTTCCTTGACAAGTTGGTCTTCTCTATATACGATTTTATTGTAGACACAATATTAATTTATTATTACTGAACAAAGGTTTCTAATTGAAAAGAAGACTGAGGATTTTCTTTTCTTGAAGTATGTGTAATATTTTGAACATCAAGAACGTTTTGCAAACGCCCACAGAGCCAAGTAATGCGTCCCGTTTTTCAATTAACTCTTTTAGTGACACATTCTGTCATCTGATCTAACTGTAGGACCAATCAGTAGAGACAGAGCTGATCATTCTCATAGATCTGTGTTTAAAAAACTAACAATGAGAGGAATGGGAACCTCCTGCATGAGTATCAATATTGTGCTTTTCTGCAAAATAGTCACCATAATTTTAAGAGTGAGTCATATCGCCTTTAGATACCCAAATGGAATACTCTTTATTGCACACCAAATAAAGGAATAACATACTATTTTATAATATTAAGATGTACAATTTTGGGGGTCTTATCGCAAAAGAATGATGTTTACCAGACTACCATAATTGTGTACAGGGAAAAAACTATGACAATATTTAGGGCATTTTAGAAAGAGAATTGACCATTATGACAAGTGCTAAGTTTTGAAGGGCACCACCTTATAAATTCTTGTCTGTCAACAGCCCTACAGCCAGGGTAAGCTGCTGGTATAAGTGATAGTAATCTTTGAAATTAAAATAATGTTCTATTAAGCTCAAATATATTTGCATAGCATTTCTGTTTAGCCCGATGGCAGAGAATGCCTCGTGGCATTAAGTCCACCTTTTGTACAATAACTGTTCGTTTGTGCAATAAAGCTTAAATAAATAAAAATAAATTATTTTAATAAAAATACTAATAAGTGTCGATGGCTTTTTGACTAGGGGAAACCATGGTTGTAATGGCCAATAGAGGAAAACTAATATTTTTGAGTCTTATTTAACTTTTCTTGATTCCTTTTTCCCTAGAAATTTTCTTCAGTATATACTTTCACATTATTGTCACATGTTTTTAGTGATACTAAAACGGATTCTGGCCTAAGATTTTTTATATCGGCCCAATAACACACCCGCATCCGCTTTCTCAAATAGGGCTCGTGAGAATACTAAAATAACTTAATTACAAGGTGAGGAGACTGTGTACCTGTGTATCTATTTTATTAAAATAAGCTATTGCGGTTGTGTTATCAATACTCATTAAAATTTCCTAGTTAAAGTAAAACATTGTAGGTCCAACAGTGCAGTTTTTAATTCTAAATAAGAATAATAATAATACGAATTTATTACACAATTAAGATTTACAATGGTTAATATGATTAATATGATGTGTTTGTTCTGCACGGGACCAAGACCCCGAAGCCTTATTATGGCCCACATACAGCACCCCAGGTCCTGGGGTTGAAGCCTTGGTGTGTATTTCCATGAAACGGTTAAGTTGTTTACTTAATATATAATTTTTGAATTGCTAATTTTCATATTGTTTTTCCCCAAATTAATTATATCTTTATTTCCTTAATGCTAGGCATAACTTAATCCAGTTTTCATGTGATTTTAGTAATTCTTTAAGTCTGTGTTTTTCCATTACTTTTGTATATAGTCATCTATACAACAGCTGGATAAATTGTCTTAAGTGTAGGTACCAAACAATTTCTCTGGATTCAATTTTTTCTTAAAGTAACAGCCTATAATCATCCCACTGCAGGGAAAAAAGGCCTCCATCATTGAATTCAAGTTCCCACAGCAATAATGGGTGTACTGGCATAATCACCACTCTTGCCAAATGTGGGTTGGTGATCAAAAGCCGAGAAATGTTTGAAAATTCAAAATTTTTTGTTGCCCGACCCCGGATTCTAACCTGGGACCCCGAGATCTTGGCCCCGTACCTCAACCACTAGACCAACGGGGCGTTGTTTTTTCAAATTCCTTCTTATCCAACTGTATTTACTTTTTAAGAATAGTCTTGCTCTTATGTTTTTGTATAACTTTTTAGACTATAAGTCCAAAAAAAAATACAGGGTACTCCAGTTCAGACACAAAGGTTACTTTTGAACACTCTGTATTTTTAGATTTAAGTTAACTTCTCGACTGAAGGTTTAAATAAATAAATTTCAAATCAGTCTGTGGAATTTTAAAATAACTCCTAGGTATTTGCAATTTTAATTGGGAACAATGCACTTTTCTCAAAGTTCATAACTTAAGATATGTAAGAGTTTGCATGCAACAATAATGTTGTCTTTGCAATTGTTTGTTTCCTTCAAATCGTTGAGAAGGTAAATACGATGTTATCTATAAATATATTATATTTAACATTACATTGGAAATCCCGGTTCAGTAATAAGTTTCTTTCAAATCTTTTGATGCCATATAACAGACATAAGTTTTGTAAGCAGTTATAATATTCTCAAAATCAAAATCTCTGTACCTATAATTATTTATAAAAAGTTTTTTCAAGTTCGAAATGAAACTGTAAGTACCATTGGGTTTTGCAACCAAGAATACAGCAAAGTTGTTGAGAAATTATTCTGTACATACAGTATGGGCACACAGATTATGCTCCCTGAATTTTAAGTTACTTTATCTCATAGGCAATTATATTTTTCTCTATGAAAGGCAATTGCTGTGGTTCTAGGAAATCGGAGGGTGGAATGGTGCTGAAAAGGATTTCATATTCCCCATGATTCATCATCCTTTGTAATCTCAAGCCATTTATAAATAAAATATTTAAAGCTGTAAAAAGGAAGGAGTTTCTATTTTCCTAGATATTGGAGCGTACTTCTTTACAAAGACCTTATGTCATAATTTTCGCCCGTGTAGGGAAACTTCTGGTCTGATAGTCTATCCAATTTTTTCTTTTCTCAGAGCCAAAAAATAAACTTTTTTGTAAGAGGGTTGTCATCTCAAAGGAACAATTATTATTGTTCAGTACAAGGAAGCAAATTGCCTACCCGCAATGTGGTACCACTATGTGAAGAACTGGCATAAGCCCATGTACTATAAGGGTAAGCAACTGGCTTACAGCGTTAAGATTATGTTAGAAAAATTTTGCACTGAGTCGCAGTGTCTCGGTGGCTTAACGATACAGCGCCCGCCCCGCATGCTAGGAGATGCGGGTTCAAGTCCCGCCTGAGACATGATTTTACAAGTTTATGTACTGATAACATGAAGGCGTTCTAGTCCCATCGTACTAGCCTGCGCCCTTAATGTAAGCATGTCTCATAGGCCTTCTCTCGTTATATTCGCCCCGTATAGGGAAAGAATCCGGCCTGATAGGCTTTCCCATTTCTGCTTTTCCTACACCCTCTTTTTCCCGAGCCAGCAGAAGCTCTTCTGTAAGATGATTGTCATCTAAAAGGAACAATTTTCATTGTTCTGTACAAAGAAGCAAATTGTCTACAAAAATGTGGTAGCTCTCATGCTCATATAATATGAAGGCATCTAGTTCCAGCATACTAGCTCTTGCCCTTAATGTAAGCATGTCTATCTTCGAGTGATAGCACTTGCCTAATAGAAAAACTCTCACATTTAGCATGTCTAGCCATTGTTTGTGATTATTCAGAATATCTCGCACAAAATTAGAGCTTGTGGTTCTGTTCATCATACATGAAACTACCCAGACGTTTAAAGTTGTTATAGGGAAAAGTCATATTTGTTGAAATATGTTAGCCTCACCTATTGGTGTATGTGTCATCTTCTATGATAACACATTTAAGAGGGTGTGGTCAAAGATGTTTCCTCATATTGCTCTGAGAATCTTGAAGTTTCCTTTATTAGCTTCCATTTTTCGAATCTTCCTCTTGTTTCCTCGTTTCTTTTCCTTTCTTGATCTTCTTTCTTGAATTTAATTTTCTTCAAACACTTGGATTTTAATGGTGAGATTTTTAAACAAGTGAGTAAAACGGTTACGAAATGATAAACGTGCTCTCCGAAAAGAAATTACGAAAAGCAATCTTGTTTTTACCGTAACCTAACCGAAGGTTTATGCACTAAGAATAAATATTGAATCTGCAGAATGCATAGATATATCATTGCTTTCGTTGTAACGCTTTTAGCCCCAAGCGACAACCGATTGTTGCGATAACAATTGATATTTAATTGTGTCTGGGAATATCCTAACGTCAAAGGTACAACGAAATGAAAACAGAAAAAATGGTGGAAGGTGATATTATAGGTTATGAATTTTTTCTAAAGAGTCAACTCGAAACCATCCTAACTACAACATTGCTCTATATGTGAAAGTAAGAATAAATTGAATCATACCTGTGATTAATGTTATAAATCCCTTCTATTTGCATAATAAGCCTTGAACTTGATTAGGCTTCTTCTTGTCATTTTCCCAAAAATCACAATTCGACCTAAGTAAACACTTTGCACCTTGACTACCTTAATTCTAAAGCCTGATTATAAACTTTTATGGTATATTTCTTAAGAGTAATAGATATTTTACCCATCTTTTATAAAACGACGATGTGACCGCGCTCGCACAAAAACCGTAATGACATTTGATAGGTTGCCATAGAACACGTTCTGTTTCTCTTTTTTTTTTTTAGCTTTGAAAAAATTGTGGCTCTGCGCTAGTGCTTCGCCGTTACTACATGTAAAAATCCATCTCGGACAAGTATTAAGTATAATTTAACTTAATAGTAATACTGAATTGTTATAACGAGAGTAACAATTTAGCTTCAATAACAACAGTGAGAGATTTTGGTTTAGTGAAATAATTAGGTAAGTAATAGTAGTTGGAATTCTAAACATCGCCTTTCTTACTCAACGGTACCTTTATGTTTTAGTGATTCCGTAAACAAATCTTCTAATTTAATGAAGGGTTAAAAAAATCATATATGTAATAATAATTCTTTTTAGATCTTCTTCTTTAATAATCATATTATCTATCTTGGTCTTCGCCTTTACAGCCAAGAGATGACTTTAATTATCTGTTGTGTTTTAATTTATTAATCTAATCTTATATATAAAATTCTCGTGTCACAATGTTAGTTAGGTACCTTACTCCTCTGAAACGGCTTTACTGATTTTTACCAAATTTTATATGCATATTCAGTAGGTCTGAGAATCGGCTACTATCTATTTTTCATACCCCTAAGTGATAAGGGTTGTTCACCCTTAACATCTTTTTTTTAAATTTTAGTCAAAATTTTTTGTTTTTATTTTTTTATAATGTGACAAAATACATACAACCTAAAATTTTTAGCCTTTTATCACCAACCCCAATTTTTTAATAGCCATTTTTAATTTAATCATTTTTATGGCAAAACAACGTTAGCCGGGTCAACTAGTTTCTTATAAAATTATTTTTTATTTACATTTAGTCTTTAAAACTTTTCGCTGCTTTTCCCACTCATTTCCAATTTAACTGTCCTTAAGGTCCTAAACCTAAAGGCTGCCTGAAAGAGATCGCTTGCAACGAAAAGACCACCTAAATTGAACAGCTGAAAGTTTACTTAATGTTTATTCTGTATGGTGTGCAGTAAGGAGTATTTATCCCTAATAAGACTCTTTAAATGATTCCAGGACCACGAGCCAGCAGGTTCTAACGTGAACGCTGAGTCGCGGCCGGCAGACAACGTCGTATTCATCATGAACGCGAAGCCCGAAGACCGCGCCACCAGCTTCTTCGCGCAACCAGGCATTCTTGCCGGTAAGTATTCTCCATCACAATATTAAACTTGTGATATTCATCCTTTGTGATTCCTCACACTTTAACTTCAGTTAAGTTTTAAGACCACGTCAAGGTGAAATTGATTAATATGGTCGAAGAGTATTTACAAGGTGAAAATGTCGTGTGGTGCCGGCAAATAAAAAAAATAGCACCTTTCCTCCTCTTCCTACGGATGTAGTAAGCGACTAAAGAGCAGCGTTTACTCCTCACCATTGGCCAAACAGCGATCACCAACTCACTTGCCATTATTGCAAAATCCTTCTTTGATGATGGATGAAATGGTCGAAAACAGAATAGTTTCTGAACTATGTGCACCAGGGGCATGCACGGCCATTCTTTGGGATAAACTTATTATTTTACTATTTGGATTGAATCAATCAAGCCGTCAAATCGGTTAAACGATAGATACAATTAAAGTAAAAATAAATTTATTCATATTATAATTAGTGCCTTACGGAAAAGAAATAAATTTATTTGAAATTATAAATTACAGCCTATAAAGGAGTAATGCAGAGAGACAATCGTACTAATATAAAACTCCAAAACTATTTATCATAGGCTATTTTATGATACGAGTAGGTATTACACAATGAAAACTACCTAGGTCTACCTATTCCCAATACTTATTTGTGTTTAGGTACATGACCTTCGAAAACAAAGTAACATTGTATTCTGTCTCGTTTCAGCTGTAATCGGCGGCGCAGTGGTAGGGCTGCTATGCGCAATACTTGTAGTAATGTTCATAGTGTACCGCATGCGTAAGAAGGATGAGGGCTCGTACGCGCTTGACGAGCCAAAGAGAAGCCCCGCTGCCGCATCCTACGGGAAGGGACACAACAACCGCGAGTTCTACGCGTGAGACGATACAGAACAAACCATGCCACGTGTTTACTGAACGGCGCTCTGGTCGACACTGCGGTATCCCCACTCCGCACGTGCCCAGCTAACCGTCTTTTTGTTTTTAAATATTGACGCGTTCCGATTCACGTAACGTATAATGCACAGATTGTAATTTATTTGTCTAACGTGGCTAAATTGTTCTGTAACTTCGTAACTACTTGTCCGAAATAATTTATTATCAAATGTTTTTGAATAATTGACAGATACCTGTACGGATTGTACTGCAATATGTACAAACCTGGTACAAAGATGGATGTCTAACCGAAGAGATTGTATGGAAATGCAGAAATTAAAAAAACTTAAAATTAAATATACTTATCATTTCGCAGACCAAATAGGTAATGTGGTGTAATGACTGTGGTGACATGATTCAATGACGATGATCGACATGATTTCTAAGTGTACTGATTATTTCATGTCTTGAGACCAATGTGGTTTGAGTGTTTCTACTGAAATATCATATATTATCATCAAATTGGATGCATGGATCGTAATTCTGTATAAATTTATAATGAATGTGCCATCTGCTTTCGACTGTATATTGCTGTTGAATTCTCTTCGCCTAGACTGTAATTGTATCTCGTAATGGTCTATGGACACGTCCATATCTATTATTTGACTTTGTAATATAATAAAATTATATTTAAATATTTATACATATTTAGATCGTCTCTAAAAGTTTTGATGTAGAATTTATACAAACATTACGGACTATTAATTGTCTTCAAAAATATCAACGAAAATACACTGCTTTTATTATTGTGTATTTAATTAGGCGATAATATCATTTGTATCTTTAAATTGTGTTCCTTTAGGTATCGGATGACTACTTCTGATTTGTGAAATTTAAAAATTATTGTATCCTTCCCGTTTGACAACACATAATTGTCGTTTTGGCTATGAATTGAATAAGGAATTGACATACTATTGTTTAGAAATTTATTGTGTATTTTTATTACGGATATAATTTTGTTTCTCGGATATCTTTAGTTTAAGCTTATTATCTAGGTTGTGCAACGAATCGTTATTTTAATTACTTCTGACCCTTATTTGTCTAATAACACCATTTGTGCCATCTTCTATGTTAACTGTTCTCTTTACATTTTAAGTAAACTTCATTGAGTTTTCTCGTCGTGCGTTACATATTCCGTTAATATAGTTTTTAATGTGACTGCAGTCATGCAAAACGATATTTTTTTATTTAAACACAACACTTTTTTCATCAAATAATATTTAGTTTATGTTTCTGGTCCTAATTTTCTTATAAAAACCACTATCCGTATTTGTATTAATGTTGTGCGAAACAAAATCATTTGTTATGCGAACACTAATGTATACCATACCTATCATCCTATATTGTATAAAAATATTAAAATTATAATATCATTGGCACAATTATTAATGATCATTATGTCATCGTAAATCAATTATGTATATTCCAATATATAGATATACGTTATTGTATAATAACTGTGTGTAAAAATGTTTGACAAAACCGATATATCGGTCATTTCATTAACTCTAATGAATCATTAGTACATTAGACTATATCATGGCAAAAATATTCTTGACTTGGATTTTCTGTGTGAAACTGCAACATTTTTATTTTATTACACAATATTTTTTTAAACGTGATTCTATTAAAAAAGGATTACTAATTATTTACATTAGCATATATTTTTATGGATAATATTATATTTATGTATAAATACATATATGTGTTTATTTTACAGCTATGTAATAATTTCCGTCGAATCATAACTGAAATGTTATTGTTTATTTCTTTATAATTTTTATAAAGTGCAGTATATCAAAAGAAATTCTAAAATTGTCCCAGATACATTCCTATCGGATCCATGATAAAATTGTGTAAGTTGTAGTGAGCGTTAGCTCTATAGGTTAAGGTGTACATTATAATTGTAAATCTCTTAGACTTTAACCCGATAATTTATACAGTAAAGTCTTATAACCAAATATGTGTAGTTAGCAGTTGTTTTTCGCTTTTGATTTTATTTTTTACATACAACTCTTAAGATATATGGGATTAAAGAATAATAGTCGTAGGTACATGAAACTGCAAGTTATTTAATCATAGCTAATGAATAGCCGACCAATTTTAAATGTACGTAATTAATATTCATATTTACTATTGCGTCACAAATTTTAATAGTTTGGTTATCATTTAATCCTATATGAGGTACTAATTCCCAGGGCAACTTAGTGATTATATCATTATAATTCAACAACTTTCTCTGAGACATATTTGTCTGAAATAACGAAAAACATAAAACCTCTTTTTGCAACGTTGGCCCGACAAAGAAGATTGTTGTAAGCATAAAATTGTCTAATCACCCTTATAAGGAAAATTACTAATTAGTAACTAATTACTAGTAAAAAATGTGATATACCTAATTAGGTATATCACATTTTATATTTTTGTAAATATAAGGAAATAGCTAAGACCGGTTTCTCTAAAGAAGTTTTATTTGTGTATAATAAAAAAAATGAAAGTACTCACAATACAAACATTTAAAAATGGTTGGTATTATCAACATCTTAAATCCGTTCAAATATCCTTCTTTCACTTACTAATAAATGTTTTTGTGTTCATAATAATTTTCTATAGGTCATTAAATACGGATGCATTAAGTTATATGTGCACATGTTAATTTGTAATATTTATTAAAATTCTGAAAAACAAACTTATCTGTTATTCGCGAAAATGACTTGCTTAGATTTCCATGACAAAAACAACTGTTTTGATGTTTACAATGAATGCATTATCAAAACAATTTAAGATTAATATTCTGCAGTTATTTTTTTTAATTTACTAGTTAAATATTGTGTGCTTTAATAATGACAGCTATTGTTTATTAATATCGGATGTAATTTACATTTAATGTAAATATCAAATATACATTCAAAATGAGCCACGGTCCTTAAAATAAAACTAGATACTAACTTGCTGAATTGCTACTAGTGACATGTATATTTGGTCAGAAATAGTATCGCTCTAAACCGCAAAAATATTTCTAGAATAAAAACAATTCTTAATGGCAACGCAAAGATTCTACATGATTGATGTGGGAATAAGGTTAAAAGATTTTAAAGTAATTTTAGAGTCTTAAAGTCAAACCTGACCCAATGTCAAAGAGTAGTGTAGTTTACTTTATAACTCTAAATTTAAAAATAAATAAAATAAGTCATTTGTTTTTTCTCTAAACAAATGACAAATCCATGTAATATTTAAGTAGTCATTTCTAGTCTTGTGTTAGGTAAGAAATATTATGAAAAGTTTAACCTTTTTCTTACAAAATATTAGAATCCTTTTTTTAGGGATTTAAATTTACTATTCTTTGATACAATATCAATTTGTTACACAAAAATGAAATTAAATATTCCTGTAAAAAGGTCATCGAGAAATCTCTGCGTTGCTTAAGATAACCAAGGCAAATTACCACCTGTGAAAATATCAAACTGGGAATGTCCAAACTGTTTCTCTGCTGGCATAGGCCGTCTGAACTAACTGCTGGGACATTTTGTACTAATGTTCGTTGTAAGGTAATTAGGTGTAAGCATTATAAATAAATGAGTGTCCACCTTGTACATAATGCTCCTTTACACTTAGATAAATATACAGGTCATTACGAACAATTGTTGTGTTTTATTCACAAGCCAATCCTTGAAACTTTTCGCCCGCATCTCTACCCACGTACACTACACGTTAAATCATGCGGGAGGAAACCTGTGCTTGGCAGTGAAATGTAAAAAAAGCCTGTGTCCTTGCTCAAGGTCTACTCTTTTTAAGAAATTTTATTAATCGTTTCAGTAATTAAGACGTAAAAGCGTAACAGTCAGGAGAGTGATTTCCGCATTTAAAATAAGTATTAGTAAGGAGTTTGAACGTAATGCCATATTAAATTGTCCTAGCTCGTACTTGCTTAAACCTTTTGTAAACATTTATTTAATAAGTGGTTGAAAATAATGACCGAGTTTCTTGCGCTGCTTCTTCTCTGCAATAGCCCAAACTTGTCCCGATGCAGTGGTAGGTTTAAATATTGGGAAGTGTAAAAGCGCCTCCTGGGGCCAATTTGCAGTAAATTTACCAAATCTACCTCCTCCGTAGCTCAATGGCGGCAAGAGTCCATTCTAACTGACCGCTGAGCTGACAATGGCTGACAATGAAATTCAAAGATGAAAAGGTAGCTTTGAAGAAATGTTTGGTACATTTCTTTAAATATTTATTAGTTTTATTCAAATATTTGTCTAAGATTTGCACAAAATAACAATGCACAAAGGAACAAAATAATGTATTTTCAAGTATTTATTACTTACGCATAGGTATCTCATAACTAACTTGAGTTTTAGCTTACAAATAACTTTTACATGAATTTCATACATTTAATCAGTGAATGCATAGAGGATTTTATAATAAGCTGTATGACTTATGTATATATAAAATAAAACCGGCCAATAGCGAGTCGGACTCGCGCACGAAGGGTTCCGTACCAAAAAGGCCAAAAAAACGAGTTTGTTGTATGGGAGCCCCCCTTAAATATATATTTTATTTTGTTTTTAGTATTTGTTGTTATTGCGGTAACAGAAATACATAATATGTAAAAATTTCAACTGTGTAGCTATCGCGGCTCTTGAGATACAGCCTGGTGACAGAGCAACGGACAGACGGACAGACAGCGAAGTCTTAGTAATAGGGTCCCGTTTTTACCCTTTGGGTATGGAACCCTAAAAAGTAAAGTAACAGCCAATAATCATCCCACTGCAGGGAAAAGGCCTACATCATTGAATTCAAGTTACCACAGCAATAATGGGAACTGGCATAATCACCACGCTTGCCAAAAGCGGGTTGGTGATCACAAACCCGAGCTAGGTACTTTCGAAAATATCCGGGGATCGACCCTGGGACCCCGTGATCTTGGCCCGGTATTTAAACCAACGGGGCGTATGTATGTATGAACTGACGTTATTTACAAAATAATATTTTGTGATATAAGTGGTTTTATTATGGGCTAAAATTAAGCCCATATACTAAACCTGAGTATGTGTACCTACTCATGTTTAGTTAGTTACCAACATATATAAATAATTTATGCCGTAGTATTTTACAAATAACGGGATTAGAGCTCAGCCTCGCATGAAACAGATAAGGCAGCTAAGGCTATGGGAGACAGCAAAGGGCCTTTATAATACCATGAAAACAAAAAAATAATTTCCTAAAAATACCATTCCGTTACAAAGTTATTAAAGATCAAAGATTCATATAGGGCACGCGAACGAAACCAATCGAAATGTCAACTCAACGCTCTCAATATACAACGTGTTCCTTTTTATATCCCTTAACTCTAGAGTATTAAACAGACCATGGTAAAGAATCAAATTGCATAAGAATTATTATTATTATTTTTTTTTTTTCCTACAAAATTATTCTAAAAATTCACGACTGTTTATGTAAAACACCCTTACCATGTTATGAATGAAGTTTTGAATGAAAACGATTTACTCGTACCTATATCAATGAAACACCCACACACGTCAATGTTTTTTACAAGTTACGCTCTCCCGCTACTTTACTACTACACTTCAGTGTAAGTTTGCCAACGTCTCGCAAAACTAAGGATTCGCCATACTGGTTACATTTTTTAACAAATATAACTAAAATTGATGTTATATTCGAAACTATTGATTTTTGAACCACATGTTCTAGAGCGTTTTACATTATTTTTACCTATAACTAGAACATAACCTTAGAGTTATGGGATATCAAAAGGAACACGTTGTATTTATTCCGAATGACTAAAATTTCAAAAATAATTATATACAATTCCAAACATAATTAGATACTAGTTAAAGAGATATAATAAAAATGTTACATTTCCTAACCTGTAGAACAGCTGTTCCACTCCCTTGTACAGCCTTTAAAGGTTTTATTGAATTTACGCGAACAATATACTGTCTACCTGTGAGCACGACCAGTGTAAAGTGTTTAAAACGTCGGAAAAAACCAAAATACACTAATAAATGTATTGATTTTATTTTGGCTAACTATTGAATATCACGTTTAACATTCAAAATTACCGAGGGACGGCTTTTCACAAGATATGGTAGGTACTTAATAGGTAAGTATAACAAAAAATACGAATTCAATTGTGTAATGTTAATTAATAAAACACTTCGTTTTTATTAGACCCTAGACAAATAATGGCTAATTTATTTGTAGTTTAGTATTTTTTTTAATTGATAATTTTATTTAATAACCCTTTTTTTTTAACGCACCGCTTACTAAGCATTTCTGTTTAGCCCGACGGTAGACTGGCAGAGAATGCCTCGTGGCATTAAGTCCACCTTTTGTACAATAACTGTTCGTTTGTGCAATAAAGCTTAAATAAATAAAATAAAATAGTAATTTTAAGATAATGATATTACAAAGACAAACGTTTGGATGGATCATAATAGCAGTTACCGCGAGAACACGGATTATCTATCAGTAATTATTTGTGTTATGTGTGAAGTTATGTGACACAGATGATAGATGACGCTGGCGGTTGGTTAATCTATTTTTTGAAGCACACGATATGTATTTCTGTCTGAAGTCTGAACTCTATTACGAAATTAACGTCGACAGTGTTACAGGCATAAGCTAGTATGCACTAAACAATTTTCTTTTACTAAACTGAATAGCGTAATAATATGTATTATCTATGGAATAGCGTGGACGAAGTCACAGGCGGCTCGTAGTATACCCCCACCATGTTCACGGTTCTTTGAACTTCACGTTTTATTATCACCCCTATTGTATGGCATTAAAGTTCATATTAGCAAATCATAGTGTGTCCTCTCATGCCGATGACGCACACAATACGTCGTGCGATTATACGGTGTCATGGAACTGTACATTTATTTCGCCACCACTGCCAGCGGCAGCGTGGCCGAGTGGTCTAAGGCGCTGGTTTTAGGCACCAGTCCGAAAGGGCGTGGGTTCGAATCCCACCGCTGTCAGAATTCTTTTGTTTTTTTATTTATTACGCCTTACTTATCAAACCTTGAAAATTATTATTTCATCAGAATCAGCTATTTTTTGGATCACAACACTGAAAGAAAAACAAAGCAAAATTTTTATTATCATTATTGTTCTTTGAGGCAATAGAAATTGGAAGGTATAATGCCAATTACCGTATGCAAATTTTCTTTATAAAAAAATTTGTTTATTTTTTACTTATGTATATCTTTGTTTTCTTTGCAAGGATATCTTTAGTAAGTATATTCACTAAGCAGCATTGTTTGAAAGAAAACCATATACATTACACAAAAAACTTAATTGAAAATATAAAGAAAAATACAGAAAGATTTCTGACCTTCACTACATAGTATAAAACAAAGTCGCTTTTTCTTTCCTCATATCCCTTTGTATGCTTAAATCTTTAAAACTACGCAACGGATTTTGATACGGTTTTTTTAATAGATAGAGTGATTCAAGAGGAAGGTTCATATGTATAATAACATTCATTAAATAGTGGAGAAATACTGTTATTTTTGAGGTTTCTAATATGATGTCGTAAATATTCACGTTTTTTTCCGCTAACATTGCAAACGCAGGCTAAACCCTACGAAATTTATCAAAATAATGTACTAAGTATTGTACATATTGAAAAGGTCTACAGAAAACTCCGCGATGGGGTAGGTATGTCTATCTGTTATGGATATCCCACAATAAATTTTTTTTGTCATTTACTTTTTACGACAAATAATGGCTAATTTTCGAAGCGATTTTAACCAATACAGCATTAATCCTTATCCAATTAAATACTTTAAATACATTGTTGATTTAATATTGATCTATATGGCCCTTTACGGAATATGATTTAAATAAATATTAGAAGATTTTACAGATTTAAAAATTACGGGACGTAGCGTTTGCAGCGGTAGGCCGGCCAGGGCGGCGGCGCGGAATTTAGATATTCCAAAGACAGCAGGAAATCTTCATGGTATTAGGGAAAGGGGAATTGTTTTACTCCAAATTTAGCACGTGCGGGCCACGGGCAGTAATGAATCAACCAAAACTACTGGATCGATTTTAATGCGGGACCCAAGGCGGGCCACTATGTTTTTTTTATATACAACGTTCACAGTTTTTTTGTAGTGTATTTAGTATCAGCATTGCACCCGTGCGAAGCCGGGGCGGGTCGCTAGTCTATAATAAAGAAGAAAGATTAAAATGTCATTAAAGCAAATATTCATGATTAGACTTTCTAGTATCGAATCTATAAATCCTTTATTACTATTGCATATTAAACATTTTGTTTATACAACGTCTGTTCCACAATAATAACAGCTGTTTCACACACTTATATCCACTCACTTTTTGTTTCGATTTGTGTATGAGGCCATGGAAATGACAAAAAATTTGATCCCGATTTAAAAGTCATCGAGCAGCTTTTTATGGCTTCAAAAGCACTAATTAGTCTGTCTTGCCGTTGTTAACATAATTACAAAAATAAACATAAATTACAACTCGGTGCCAATCCAAGAAATAACCAACGATAATTATGAATGCATAAAATCTCATGTAGGTATTTCAACTTCTACCTATTTTAAAGGCAAATAAAAGGAAACTGTTTTGACCCACGGTTCAAACTATCTCCACTTTCATCCACACTTAAAGCAAAAAATCAATTAAGTATGCTAATAAATCAGGTTTAAATGGTGCAACTAATAAATCAGTAAATTGTATTAAAGTCCATACAACAGTAAGGGACAGTAACTTGTATTTTGTGTTAATCTATTTTTTCTCTACTTCGATCGCTTCGAATTTTGACTTTAAAGGTATGTATAAGAATTATCCCACGGGAACCTTACCTTTTCCCGGTATGAAAAGTTGCATATACGTTATTTTAGACAATGAACTAACACCGTGCTAAATTTCATTCAGTTGTGTTACTTCTTTTTAGCGTGTAAGAGAAACAAACAGACATCCATACGTTCTGTACTCACAAACTTTCACGTCTGTAATATAGTATGATTTTATAGTGATAAATGAAATACCCCCACCCTTTCTTCCTGTAAGAGGCGACTAAAGAAATACAGGCAGTGTCTTCTCTACCATTGACTAAACTGCTATAGCTAAGTCGATCTTAGCAAAATCCTTCATTTGTAGAGGCATGTGTCTAATGTTTTTTTTTTAAATTGATATAAGTAGGCTTGTTCAGAAAAGAGCTGAAACGTAAGTGGGTTGAACATTTATTTAGAATAAAGCATCCTTAATTTTTCGCATTCACCTAAAAAACAAGGAAAAGTGTTATTCTTTTTTAAAACTTAATAATTTAAAAGGTATAACAGGATTTAAACGCAAACATACCGTATTTTACTTGTCTGAGTAATTTAAATAACATAGTATGTTTTCGCGTTTAAATTCCGATAAACCTTTCAAAAAGTAGTAATTGTTAAATTTATTTTAATAAGCAGGTTTTTTTAAATATTTGTCAGGATAATGTGCTCAACATAATCTACTACCAGTTACTGTACTGTGGTCAAACTCAGTTCGAAACTAGTGCGTAATTAATCGATGTCACTTGATACTTGTCTGAATCCGCCTGGCTGATATCCTTCGCCAAATATTTGCATATCCGCAGAGTAATGCTCTGGGTAGAGCCTTGTAGCGGAACCGACTTGTACACAATTTCGCTCTAGTACACCATCTGCAAAGTACTTCCTTCTTCTTCTTTTATTTTATGGCGAAGGCAGTGTTTCGGCTAAAACCACACGATTCCGCTAATGTCACGAATGGGATCTGTAAAGTAGCTACCTAATTATTATTTTACATTTAGGTACGTGGTAAGTGTTCTGTCACAGATCATTTTATTACTTTCTAGCTGTTGCCCGCGACGTCGTCCGCGTCAATTTCTGTTATTATGATCGCGATTAATATCAATATTTTTTCCCGTTTTAGCAACATTTTTCACTGATGCTTCGCTCCTATTAGTCGCATCGTGATGTTAAATAGCCTACAGCCTTCCTCAACAAATGGACTATCCAACACAAAAAGAATTTTTCAATTCGAACCAGTACTTCCGGAGATAAGCGCATTCAAATAAACAAACAAACTCTTCAGCTTTATAATATTAGTATTGATTATTAATGGAATTTAGATCGTTTTGCGGGTTGGCGAACACAAACCCGACAAACGTTCGAAAATTCAAAACTTTTAACCCAAGATCTCTAGATCAAGGCCTAGTACTTAAGAGGAAACACTACGGGAGAGAGAATTGAAAAATAGGTATTTGTGAAATCTATTGCTGTCGTGCAGTGCCAAACGCCTTCACCGCAGTGTGATAGGGACAACTGCTTCTTGGACCGAAAATACCTACTAAAAGCACACCAAATCAACGTTTCGTAGTCCCCCGATTACTTTTCCAAAACTAGACCGATTTAAATACTTTTTTCATTAAAAATTAAAAAAAAGTCTTTGGCCGTGTTCGTATGTTTTCCTTTATTTCTAAGATTTAGCCATGAACACAGCGGAAAATCTGGCGATTTTTTTTAGATTTTTGAGGGCTCATAACTTTTTTATTAATTTATTTATGAAAAAACAGAAAACATAGAAACATGCTAATGGTGGCCATAGATTTTTGTACTTACTTTTGGGAGAGCGTTACTTGTAAAAAACATTGACGTGTGTGCGTGTTTCATTAATAAGTAGGTACGAGTAAATCGTTTTTATTTAAAAGTTCATTCATAACGAGGTAACGGTGTTTTACATAAACAGTCGTGACTTTTTAGAATTATTTTGTATGAAAAATTAAACAAAAAAAATAATAATTGAAAAATAATTCATATGCAATTTGATTCTTTGCCATGGTCTGTTTAATACCCTAGAGTTATGGGATATCAAAAGGAACACTTTGTATACTTTATATGATATTTTAGCAATTTAATTGCAATTATAATATCAGTATATAAACTTGAAAAATTGCGAAGAGATGCGGGTTCGAGTCCTACCTGAGACATATTTTTTAAAGTTTATATGTATACTGATATTATAATTGTAATTAAATTGCTAAAATATCATATAAAGTAACTAAATGTTAACATTATGGATGCAATAATTATGAGATGTTGATGATGAGTTGGAAAAGCAAACATATTAAGCGAAATGTCGCTCTTTCAAATCACTGAGGCATTACATTTCATATGTTTTACAACCAGTAAATTGTCTTTTCTACAACTTCATTACTCTGAGCTCGAGCTTACTGGCCAATCGCTATGACAAATATGCCATTGTTTATATCATGTCTCCGGTCTTGATCATTAGAGAGAAAAAGTCACCGGTTAAAACAACACGTTGACAGCGAAAGTTAAAGCCAAATAAAATAGAAACTATATCGGTGTATTTTTTGCGAGACGTTTGTATACTTTCGATGGACATGATTAATTATGTAGGAGCTATGCTGAGTTTGAAGTTTGAAGCTGACATGCCACATCGCTATGGCTGGCTGAGATTTACGAATGGGAAAGTCCTTGACATGACAGCTATAAGAAAATAAATATTCATTATTTATTGATCGGTTAGGTTAGATAATTATATCAACTCATTTTTCAGCTGACAATTATATACCCATTTTCGTTTTGGTTTAACTTAATCTTTTAGTTTAGTTACCCTTCAGAGGGGACTTTACCCTCCCAAATTAAAATCCTGAATCCGCCACTATTAGTAAAAATTACAGTAAGGAAATAGTTAGTTATATCTCTCTAATCTTAATGGTTGCTTGTGAGAAAACTAGGAATTTCTGGATTTATGGAAGGAAGAATACTGCACCACAGTGACTCACTGACACAACAACAAAGCATTTAGTCAACTATTTCTTATTAGACAACATAAAACAGTCTTATAAAAAAATAAGAAATATATAAAAAACAAGCTTCCCTCAGCTAAAATTCACTAATACTCGTATGTCCAGTGATAGTATGGATCGATGTTTGGTACCTACTCAATTTACGCCAGAACGGCTAAACGGATATGGATGACATTTGGCAGGCAATAAACTACCTACATATCGAACGAGTTGGGGTGGTGGGATCTACCTCCAAATAGTCCACCCTGGGAAACGGCATCTTTGGTTTTCTAACTAATGCTTCGTTTCTAACCAATGTGGTAGGCTTCGTAAGAGGCCGCCTGGATGCTACCACCCTCCTGCCGGTGTCCAGCGCCAAACAGTTTTCTGTGTTCCGCTGGTGTGTGGGAGAACCAGTTCCTCTGGGTAAGCTCGCTCCATCTTAGGCTTCTTCTTAACCGTATAGTTAAGTATGTTGACAAGAGCAAGCCCATTATTTAAAAGAAAAGAAAGAGGGGGGCATCGGCCGTGGTCACAGGCTGACTGGAAAAGCGATGCGCTCTCTCCGTGTAGATGGTAGATCCGTATGAAGCTACCCCAGAATATTTATTCTGTCGTAGATTAGTCCAAAATGTAGATGTTTACGATTTTATCCAGTTATAATTATGCAATGCGATAGTTTAAACGTAGATAGTTACAGGCTAGTATAGCAAACAAACAATTTTTCATATTGAAAATCAAATGCGGTTTCCATGGGATAGGTACAATACAATTTGCATAAAAGCGACAAACATTTTCTGGGCTCTAAGTTTGGACGGAATAATAAGCTTCATAGTAACAAAGGTCAGTTAAGACTGTTAACATGTTAAGACACGTATGAACAAGAAACCCAAATACATGACACACAAATATTTTCCATTAATAAATTCAAACGGTTTCATCAAACGTAAAACATCAAATTGTATGATTTATTCAGTAAATGTGTGAAGGCGATAATGAGATCTTGAATATCATTAACGGTCTAAAGTGTAAAATATTTTAAGTTGCATTGAAATTTGAATTAGTGACATTATTTAAAGTTTTTTTACGTTGATTACCATTCAAACGTTTTACTAAATAGAAAAAAATTTTTTTTTTGTTATAATGTAAACAAAAAATGACTGTCGAATGGAACAAATTCAGCTACTTTATCGTATACCTACTAGATGACCCGGTGAACTTCGTCTCACTTATCCTAACGACATTTTAAAACTCTCTAATTGATTGATGATGTAGTACAGTTTATATGGGAGAATGAAATTGTTGTTTTAACTATCCTTCTCGTAATTTTTCCATTTTTTCGCACTATGCACCTTCCCTGGACTACGACAAACATTTCAAAACCAAAATCAGCTAAATCGGTCCAGCCGTTCTCGAGTTTTAGCGAGACTAACGAACAGCAATTCATTTTTATATATAGAAATAACCTACGAGACGAATTTCTGGCACCGATGAGCAAATCCAAATAAAGCTCCGTTGGTCTAGTGGTTAAAGTACCGGGCTAAGATCGTGAGGTTCTGTCTTCGATCCCCGGGTTCGGCAACAAGAGTTTCGAATTATCTAATATTGCTTGGTTGGATCACCAACCCTTATTTGGCAAGCGTGGTGATTTGCTGTAAGAAATTGAATTCAACGGTGGTCTTTGCACTGCAGTGGGATGTTTACTTTAATCAGTTAAACAATCATCAATTAAAATCAGTTTTATTTCTGCAAATAGGCTTTTAGCTCCTTAGTAGGAACTAAGCGGCTCCAGGAGGCGCTTTTACACGTCCCAATATTTAAACCTACCACTGCTTCGGGGCAATTCGGGGCTAGTGCCGAGAAGAAGCAGCGCAAGAAACTCGTCACTATTGTCAGTCATGTCTAATCATTCTAATTGGTTGCTCATTTCGCCCTTTTTTGACCTTACCTTCAGTAGCTCCTAATGTAGTGAGGGGTTCCGATTCCGACCGGGAATTGAACACCGCAACACTACACCAAACGCAATACACACTCATATAAATTAATAACGCCTAAGTAGTACTCGAACCTTGCAGTTTTGTAGTCGGTCGCCTATCATACATAATACATAAATCATATATATGCAAAAGGTATTAATTATTAGGTAAAAATATTTGTGGTATTTGAATTTTATTCTGTAAGTTTTTATTAGACGATGTTTTAGACAGTCAATATTTCCATACCAATTTCAAAAAAATGTTTCGAAGAAAGTGCACCCGTGTTAGATATAACTGTCAGATTATCATATTTCGTATCATCTATCCTAATTGCATTAGCAATTTATTGGTAAAACTAATCAAATATTTATATTCTAGAAACGTATTTTTCGATATTTCCTTCAGTAATAAAGTAACCAATCTAATGCAGTATAAATTAGCATTTATAATTAGATTTTTGTTAAAAAACACACTCGGGGAGCTACATCCATAAAAGCTGTTCTTATCGTTCATTTTCAAAACGCAAAGTTAATCTAAATTCTAATTTAAATTAGAATATGGCTAAAATCTGGTTTTTCCCACGAAACCGTATCTCAAATCAACGGTCGTGTTAAACGTTTGTCATTTATGATGACAAAGTTAGGCGATAAATCGGAAGTTATATCGATCCATTGCACGTATAGAGGTCAGTGCACCCGATGATTTATTAGATGATCACGATACTAAAATGTGTTAGACAAAAACCATTTGCGAAAACACACGACAGATCCTTCATTAATCTACCGTAATCTATCACTTAATTTACGACTGTCCGTCATTTCCGATATTAGTAGGTGAAGTTCATGGCTTTTGGGTCAGTCGTGCGCGGGAGTGGTGGCGGCCGGGCGATGTATAAAAGCGCGGAGAAATGCTCTCACTTCATCCAGTCAACTGTCTCCTCCTGAACATTACACAACAAACCAAACATGGCAGCCAAATTCGTCGTAGCGGTGGCTCTATTTGCCGTTTGCCACTCTAGCCCCGTCCTTATAAACGGTAAGTCAATTTAAACACTTCACATGATCAATTGAAATAAGTCTAAGTATCTAGTAATCAAATACAATTGATTGCAGTCATTTTAATTTTATATTATTTTTGCTAGGTGTTCTGTACCGTGATGGACGCGGCTTCTCCATCGGCCAGGGCTACAGCCGCAACTTTGGCGGCATGAGCCAGGCCACCGGCACGGCCACTGTCAACGGTGGTAACGCCCAGGCCTACGGCAGCGGCTCCATCGGCGCCCAGCTCGCCCGCAACGACGGGTTTGGCGAGGTCTACCCTGGCGAGGCCATCGCCCAAGCTGAAGTCTACGATGCCCCCGAGATTCCAGTCTATGGCACCGCTAAAGCGGTCGCAGAGGCACAAAACGGTGCCTACTACCCACTACCAGCCCCAGCCACCGTCATCTCTTACAACCAAAACTTCGAAGTACCTGCTGAAATCAGCTACGATATGCCCACCATCGAAGCTCAATCTTCAGCTGTCATGAACGGCGGATCCGAGACATCTATTTCCAGCGCTAAATCGAATGGTGCCGGTACCGCTCAATCTTCTGCCCAAACCAGCAAAGGAGTCGGCAGCTACGGAATCACTTCAACGAACGCCAAAACATCCGGCTCCGGATTCGGAACCGCTTCTTCCAACGCTAACACAGGCTACGGTTCAGCTATTACCGCTGCCCGCACACAAGGTAACGGATTCGGCACCGCCACATCCAAAGCTGAGGGAAGCGGTGCTACCCGCTCTTCTGCCGAAACCCAGATGAACAACGGATACGGCTTGGCTACATCGACCGCCAACACTGGCGCTCAGGAATCTGCCGTTGCCTCCGCCAAAGTTCATGGCTACCAGCCTTCCAACTACGGCTCCGCTAATGCCAACGCTAACGTTGACGGCCAATATGGAAACGCTATCTCATCCGCCAAGACAACTAACCAGAGGAGGATCCACTGGCATTTCGGCACTCTCTACGACACTCCGTCTGGCTCAGCTAAAGCTCAAGCGAACACTCAGTCTGGATACGGAATCGCCAAGTCAAACGCTGAGACCCAAGGCGCCGGTGTCGCTCAATCTAATGCCGATGTTCAGGGTTCTGGATTTGGTTCCGCCAACGCCAACGCAAACATGAACGGTGGACACGGATCGGCCAACTCCGCTGCAAACATTCAGGGTTCCACCTTTGGTACCGCCAAGACGTCCGCCAACACTAACGGCGCTACCTACGGGTCGGCCAATGCTAACGCCAACATCAACAGTGGCTACGGATCAGCCAAGTCTGCGGCCAACACCCACGGTGCAGGCGTCGCTTCTTCCTCAGCAAACATTGGCTCTGGTGCCGGTTTGGCCAAACAATATGCTGGTTTCTACGGATCTAAGACTGCGGCTGATGCCAAAAGCTCTGGATTTGGCAAAGCCTCGTCTTCCGCTAAGACTCAGGGTCTGAGCGCCGGCTACAGGCTGGTCAACTCAAACGCCAACACCTCTGGGTTCGGTTCCGCGCACGCTAACGCGCAGGCTTAAGCCCATTTAGGATAGATCCAAAGCAACCATATCAAGACGACCTCGAAACAACCGAAAACTTGTCTTGGTATATTTGCAAAAGTCTGATTTAATTAATTTATTTATTGCATTTAAATCGAAGTCTGCATTTATAATTATTTATTGCTAACTTTACTTAAGACTAATTATGGAAATTATTAAAAAAGCTACAATTTAATGTTACTTTTTAATTTTATACACCTTTTAATTCACATAGATATCAGGACAGAGTAACTGTCAAAGTATAACAAAAGTTCAAACACTTTTACAGACTGAACAAAAGAAGACAGTTAGCTATAAGCCAAAAAATGGTAATATCTATATGTTCAATGCTGTTCTTTATGTTGGTAATCCTGTTAATAAATAAATAAATAAATAAATAAATAAAGACAATTATAGTTACAGTTAGCTATTAACCTTACGTCTTCCGCATTAAATAAAGCATAATTATTACAACAATTTAAAATAATCTGATCACAGTCATTACGACCGCAGCAACAAAATCCAATAAGTTATAATTAAAGTTATCAAATTATATTAATCGGCTAGTAAAATCATATCACCGGTTATTTAACAATTAGACTTGTGTCAAAGAGCCTTTGCTTCATAGAAATAGATTTTGAGGGAAGGTAAGGTTTAAATTTAAAACCTAAAACGACAATTACTGGTCTCTAGTAAGTAGTAACTATTGATCTTTGATCTTTAAGTTGGAGAGTCTGGATGATGTATGTTAGCATTTCTTAACTCCTGCCATAATTTTCTTTGCAATTCAGTTTTGCACATTTACTTACAGTCCGGTGAAGATACTTAAAAGTATTAGTAGAGTTGGTTGACAAAACTTAGAAAACCATACTTTTCTGGATATATGGTATAGCAATCACGTATCAATTATTAAGTATGTGTTTACTTCAAATAGGCGTTTAAATAATATATAATCCCCAATTAACCCGTCGACCAAGTTCGCAGAGTTGGAATCTGGAAAAACTAGTAAAAAGAGATAAAGAAAAATTACTGTATTTTACCTTTTAATAACTAATTCGGCTGTAGTAAGCCCCATGAAGTGTTAAGTGTAAAAAATGCATCAAGATTGTTTTAAAACCTCTAAAGACAAAGCTGTACCTAGATCTTCCTATTGATGAATGTTTTGATGATGAATTCCTTTGATAGATGTTAATTCTTCTACAACAACTTTCACTTTCTGTAACTGTAACTAAATAAATATGTACACACGGCGGCACATCAGACTATACATGTTGACCTTGAGACCGCCTTTATGCCCTACGTAATAAAAGCTGTTATTATCGCAGTTCAACTGTTTAACTTGATGTGCTGTCGAGTGTACAACATCAAATATTAGGTGTTAAAATATGAAATTGCCGTTTTGTATGGACGAAATCGAGAAAAGTCATTTTTCCATACTAACAATTTTTTAGTTTTTTAAAAAACACCTTAACCGTTTTCTATGCAATTAAAGGTGAAAGTTAGATGGTTATAAAGCTACGCATTATAGTATTTAAATTTCTGAAAATCAAAGTATATAATACAAATATACTTAATTGAAGCAAGAAGGTCAGCGGACACATTGTAAGGGGTCTTTTTAACGACTTCCTTTGAAGTAATAGGCACTAGTATTGCATTTTTTTTAATCAAAAGTTACTTTATTTAGTTTTTGATACAATACAAA
Organism: Anania crocealis; assembly: GCA_949315895.1. Taxonomy (NCBI): domain Eukaryota; kingdom Metazoa; phylum Arthropoda; class Insecta; order Lepidoptera; family Crambidae; genus Anania; species Anania crocealis. The sequence goes on along the minus strand of OX438882.1, from coordinate 4,503,655 downwards.
AAGAATTACGCAATAATATGACTATACTTAAGAGCTATAAACAAAATAAAAAGTGGGAAAATAATCGGCAATTTCATACTTTAACCCCTATTACATTGTTCTGATCCCATAGTATGTAACTATATGAAGTTCTTGTTTAGTAGAAACCAGAAACTTTAATACCACAAACGACCAGACCTAAGACAATACAGAGAAATACCTTTCTTTTCATCGAATTCGGGAATACTTGAAAAACGAGCAGGCACCACACCTTCTCACCTTCACTAGGCGATTATAGAAATATTGACAAAGCTGGGCAGCAGCGTCTTCTTGCCACAATTGGTGAAACTGCCAAGTAAAGCATTATGACGAGAGGCCTATGTCCAACAGTAGACTGACGGGGGCTAATAATAATAATAGTTTGACATCCGGTCCTTAGTAAAACGCTCACAATAGCTTCTTAATCAAAAAACTTGTCATGTTTTTTTCTCAAAAAAAAACTAGGCCTATTTTTTGTTTTACGCTCATTGTTCTCGGAGCAATAAAAATAAACGACCAACAAAACTTTTATTTGTGGCTTAATCGATAGTATCGAAAACCGGTCCGGATAGATCGATATCGATCTATTGCCGAGTAAAAATGATAGATCCATTAGTTGTTGTCTCGGATATTGACCCGTAACAGTATTAGGAACTCCTAGTGAGGTTATTTATTGACCTACAGCTGGGTATTATTTTTGCTGTGAGTTGTTTTGTCGAATCTTAGAGATTAGTCGGTCAGTGGGCAAAAGGTGCAACCTATTTTAAGCCAAAAAAATTGTATGATTCAATTTTCCAAGTAGCCTTTAAACTCCGACGCGATTTGTCTTAACGACTTACTTACCCGCCTTTAATAAACAGTCCCAAGACAATTTAAAAAAGGTCGTTTCCTTAAATTGATGCGACCGGGAACGAAACCCGGAATGTTGGTGCAGTAGGTCGTCAGTAAGTAGTAACAAAGCGTTTGTTTTATGGGATTAGAAACTTCCAGACAAGCGGTTAGAAAAGTAGATTTTCAAACCCGGGGCTTCAGAGCTGGCGACAACTTGAAACTCGGTAAGTATGCTGCTCGACCATATAAGTAGGTAATTAAGTGTCACAATGATTATATGTAGACGAAAACAAAATAATTCAATCCTGTTTTTTATTGATCTCTAAAATCAATTACGTTCATATTTTATCTTCGACGTTTTGCCGTCGAAAATATTACAAGATTCATATGAGTTATGTCTCATTTAATAAGTAATTCAGTATGCTAATATATACAGTTTAACAGTTAATAATATAAACATTGTCGATTTAATAAACTGGTGTTTAAAAACATGTAGTCTTAATTTATGGCGCAGTGAAAAATAAATTAATTTCTTTTGCTAACTCATTCGCACTACACTGCGGTAGTAAATTACTAAGTCAAACCTAGTGACTTTATGTTTTAAATTATTATAGGAAACTGTTTATTACTTTGAAAGCTAGACTTTATGCAGATTAGGAATTAATAAAACTAGAAAGTATCTATAACTAATGGTCTTAAGCTAGTATGCTTAATCAAATTTTCTTTAGTTAGTGATAGTAAAAAAGTAATAAAATTAAGTAAAATATTTCATCCGTTAATTTTATGAATATTTATGACACACGTTTATTGACAACGATACCAATCGAATAAAGATTTTGAAGTCTAACTGTTCTGTTCTGTACTAACGGGCAACGAGCAAGAACCAGACGCTTTACAGAAAATGGCAGGCTTCCGGGAAACGAGTTAGGCCTCTTTTAAGCAAAGATAGTAATAGGTACTATTTTAACCATAAACGTAGAATAAAATAGACGGACAAAGCCTGCGAGATAGAAGAAAACCTCTTATGGAAATCTAGCAAGACAGAAAAAGAAAACAAATCTTTTCGTTTTGTGACCTGTCGTATTTGACAGAGTGACATCCAGTGGCATATGCGATATAAGGTTCAACATTTTATGTAATTATCTAGTACATCGTAGATTATCTAAAGTAAATACAGTTTTATCTAACAATAGTCACATGTTCTGTGAGTGCCTGTGGAGTCAACCACAAAAATAATCCAGAAAATTGCTCATTTCACAGGTAAATACGTAGAAAGTCGTCATCGTAAAAACGCGTTATTTTTGTTGAATTTGATCTTGTTGCTAAGTTGTAAATATAAAATTATTTCAATCCACTTGTTCATTTTAATATTTTGTATAGATACAGTTCTATGTATTGATTATTTACATTATTTTGGTGGATAAATAATTTATCGAAATATTTTACATGTACGCTAGAGCTTGACTCAAATTTATCGATACTATTGTCGACATTTATCTTGAATGTTTCCGGAGAAATTTGATGTTATTTAACGTTTAGCGTCTCAAATGAATGACAACTTAACAATTTGAAGAAGGAAACTGTAAGGAATCACATAACTATATCTTAGTTATGTGATTCCTTATATTTTAAATTTTGACGTTCATTTGAACCTCCACGCGTGTTTCTTCCAAATGTAAAAGGCAAGGCAATGTTCAGTTATTTTGTTATGTGTTTGAGAACATTGCTGCGTGCCTCTACGAAATTTTGTAAAAATAAAGAATACCACGCAATATACATACTACGTGAATATTTTAATGCTGATTTATAATATTTACTCAATTGTATTTTGACCTGTGACTTCGCGTATATGTATAGGAAAAGTGGCTGACGAACGCTGTAATATTTTAATTGTGCGAAACACGAAGTCTAGATATCCGAAGCCTCTCTACATAATAATATAATGTAAGTATTATCATAGTGACTTTTCCTATGTTATAATGCTGTTTTTTATGTTTGCTAAGTTTTGGCCAGTGTTTCCATATTTTAAATGTCCCTATAGTATGTTATAGTAATGTATAATTTATGTGCAAACATTGTTAAACTATAAATTATATCAATAACTCGTATGCATTGATATATCAATGTATAATAAGAAATAGATCGATACAAAAATCATACTTAAAACTATCCTCATTTGAATGTTTGAATAAGTTGACTATAAGTCAGTGTCAACTTTGTAACTCGGCCATATTATGTCGGCATGCAATAGTATGGATAGTGATGTCATGTTGTAACTATTCAATTGATATAGGTTGTACTACACCCATTTGACATAAGGGTGCACTTTAAGTTGGGGCACTTTTGAAACGTTGTTTTTTTTATAATTAAAGGGCTTGCTCTTGACTACATACTTAACTATACGGTTAAGAAGAAGCCTAAGGTGGAGCGAGCTTACCCAGAGGTAGGTACTGGTTCTCCCACACACCAGCGGAACGCAGATAAAACTGTTTTGGCGCTGGACTCCGGCAGGAGGGTGGTAGCATCCAGGCAGCCTCTTACGAAGCCTACCACCGCAGAGGGATCTGTTAGCCGTCATCATTGGTTGGAAAACCAAAGATGCCGTTGCCCAGGGTGGACCACTAGGACGTAGATCCCACCAGCCCATTGTGTAGGTAGGTATCTAGTTTTTTATATCACATCAATGGTCGCAAGTATATTTTTTGCATAAAAAGCATTTAATTTGAGCCCCTTTATACATTGGAAAATAAAGATTTGAGTTTTTATATGTTTTATATTTTTTTATGAAAAATTTTATGAGCCAAGACCACTGATGGATGCCGCATCTCATAGGATCATCTTATATGCATTATTCTATTAGTTTCAATGTTAAACTTAATGAAAGTGTAAATTCGGCTCTAATTTATTAAACTGGACTAATAAAGCCGGAAGGCGAACTAATAAAAATGCTTGTAAAAACCACCGTTAGTAAAGAAATTAAGACGCTGACATGAGCCAAATTGAGCTCAATGAAGATTGTTTTGCTTTAAGCCTATGGCTCGTATTGTTGCCAAATTCTATGTAGTTGTAATTGATCATATTTTCGACCAGGTGGCTGTTTCCAAAACACGATTCTAAAAACTTTTCTCGATAGAAAATAATCTCTAAGTAGCCTCTGAAAATACATAAATTACCATTTTTCTCAGCAGTCCGTATAACAATGATAATAAAATTTTGCTATATTACATGTTGCTTAAGCAAATGGCTGATTTAGATTTTTAATTTAATGGCAATTTTAAATTGCACAAAGAATTTTGTTGTTTGGCACTTAGGCCCTTCTATTCCATGCGCTTTTTCTCTGTCACTCCTACGGGAATCGACAGTGATAGCTGTGGCGCGTTCCAAAGAAATTCAAAGACGAATAAATTTGTGGGCGTGTTCATTGCTCAAGGTCATCGGCTGCAGTCAGCGTCTTAACCAATGTTTGCTTTATAGTCAGCCAGAGCCCCAAATCCTAGGTAAGTACCTAATATTTTTCGCGGTCTATCTAGAGTCAATACTTAGATAATGCTCTAACTAAGGTCAAGAGTCGCATATTTGTAGCTTACCGTATTTTTTTTATAATTTTACCAAACGATATTTGAAAAACTATAAAATAAAAATTAAATAAAAAATTAAAAAAAACTGAATTCACTTTTATAGACAAATCATCATGACATGAAACTTTTACTAGCTATCAATAATAATAAGATGAAGTCTTTTTCTAGAAAATTAAACGAAATTAGGCAAATTTATAAGTAATAGTTTTAAATACAATAAAATTAATTTTATGATGTGAACTAACGCATTAAAAAAACTTTCAACATTTAGTATTAAGTACAGCTAATGCCAATTTTAATATCATTGTAAGTTAAAGCCAATAACACTTTAAGTACTTTTTTAAGACGCCTGCATTTTTAATGGGAGGACGAAGACATTTTAGTAACCAACTAATACTCGTATATATTTTTAATTTTAATGAAACTAATAACATAGATATGATATCATCGACTTGCTTGGTCCACCCAATCAAATCAATTATGTAAAGCTTGTTTAGTAAATGAAGAAATATTAATAAGTAACTACTTAAAAATGCACAAAAATTTTAGACGTCATTTACTCCAAACTGTGCAAATCATACTTACTGCCGATATCGCTAGCACGGCAAAATATATCTCAATGATTCGCCCACAGCATCACAGCAGTTACACCTATTCCACTTTCTATTATTCAAATGTTTATTTTTGTTTCAAAAACATATTTTAACTTTTTTGCTATTACAAGTTGTATATTAGTATAGTTTTAGTTAGGTATACATACTATATGTCAAAGCAAAAAAAAAAATCTGAATTCGCTTTTATATACAAAATTATCATTACAAAACTTTTACTCGCCGTCAATAATAAGACAGTCTTTTTCTGGAAAATTAAACGAAATTAGGCAAATTTATAAGGTACAGTTTAAAATACAAAAAAATTCATTCAAATTTTGAACTAACGCATAAAAAAACTTTCAACATTTTCGTCTCTGCTTGGGAAAAGAAAAAAACATTATTTTGTTTAAAATAAAAAAAGGAATTTTCCTGGGTGAGATACGAACATGCGATTTGTAGGATGTATGCTAGACTTGTTCGCCATAACACCAAGGTGAATGTTATCAAGCAAGTCGAATAAACAGGTTCTATGCTTCTTTAGAAAAATGTAAGCCGAAAAGCGCGACACGTCCACCTAGCATCAGGCATCAGCCTGCACTAATCGGTACACGGCCGCTCACGCACACATGCATGCGTTCCATCAACTTCCATCCCAGAAAAAGAGAATTAGCGATTTTCGGAAAATGCATACATTCAATTAAAAAACTGGAACTGTATTATAAGAGCTTGTCGTTTATTATACAATATATCAAAAGATTATAATGATGACGTGTATTTTACTAGGACTTAAGTAAGTTATAAATTTTTTTTAGAGGCATTTTCGTGATTTTTTTCTATTGAGTCAAATTAGTTGTATCGTGTTTTGAGAACAGTATTATACTAAAGTATATCCTGAAGACTAACATATATTTTTTTGGCTTGGTTTTTTGGAGTCTGACATAGATTTATGTACATTATAAAACTCGCGTTTAGCTCTACTAGTCGCCTTAAACAACTTTTGTGCAGGTGATACTTGTAACGCATCAAATATAATAGTAAAGGATTGGCGGATAAAGGATATTGAGTTTGGAGAAGTTTAGCTTGGTTGAAATTTCATAATTGTAGGAAATAGTTACTGCTGTAGTGCAGTAATTTACCGGTATTCCTGGGTGGATTCAGAATTTCAGATGCTTTGATTAAAATTTTGGCAGTCGAAATAATGTACATACAAACCGTTAATACTTATAATTTTAATTTATATTTGTGACCGGTTTTCCAAACTTTGTCTGTCTGAATGTATCAAAACTCGCTAGGAAAAGCTGATTGATTTGATGCAAGGTCAAAATAAAAACTTAAGATATCGTACATACATTATTGAGGAATTTCAGAGTTTAATTAAGCATTTATGATTAAATTTATTTATATAAATGATCGTTAAACAAATTCTTTTTTCAGCCCTCGCGTACAAAATATCGTGGCTAGTAAAGTAATAAAGTATCACTTGTTAATTTTATGATTTTAGGGTTCCGTACCCAAAGGGTAAAAACGGGACCATATTAGTAAGACTTCGCTGTCTGTCCGTCTGTCCGTCTGTCCGTCTGTCCGTCGCTCTGTCACCAGGCTGTATCTCAAGAGCCGCGACAGCTAAACAGTTGAAATTTTCACAAATTATGTATTTCTGTTACCGCAATAACAACAAATACTAAAAACAAAATAAAATAAATATTTAAGGGGGGCTCCCATAAAAAAAAAACTTTTTTTTCTGCCGTTTTGGTACGGAACCCTTCGTGCGCGAGTCCGACTCGCACTTGGCCGGTTTTATTTAAAGTGTCTGCGACCCGACATTTTCAAGTTTTTTTTAAGTTGTGTGTATATTGGTTGTGTGTACATTCTTCCTCGTATTTCTTTTATTCATTAATCACAGCTTGCCCTTCGCCATGGGCTTGATGTACTTGTGGAAAGAGTCGCTGACCGGCTCCTTATTGAGGGGGGTCTTCAAGGCCTCCTCCATCAGCCTCTCGTATACTCGACCATCGTAAGCGCCTAGAGTAGAGTTCAATATCTAGCAAAAACAAAAATGTTACAATGACTTTCCATCTAGAATCAAGATAAGTAACACTTACGTACCTACTTTAATTATTTAACACTAATCGCCAATTAAAATGAGGATGACACACAAAGAATAAAAACCTAATATTTCAAAAAACGGAATATAGGTACCTACTGTAGAAACAGTTTTTTAGCAATTACAATGCAAATGAAATAGTTATAATAAGGTTTATTTACATTTCGCTTTCTATGTGCGAGTACCTTTAAATGGCTAAGTTTATAAGAAAATTCGTTCTTATGTAAGTAATATATCTGTGCTGTTGGTGTTCCGAATAAAATAAAATAAAAATAAATGTTTATAAATATTGTCTTGAAATTTTTATGGAAAAAAAATTGACTATTGTTGTTTTATATTCTTCCGTTCAAAAAAATCCACTTCAAAGTTTTTAAATAAAATCATAATAGTACTCACTTCGTCCCTGATATCAAATGCATCGACCAAGCCGACTGCATTCGGTCTTATCTTCAATAGCAACGCCTCGTATCTGGACTGCAAGTTTATAATATCCTTCTCCGATAGCGTTGAAAACTGCAATAAACGGCGATTAACGGATTTAGCTTCTTTCAAATAGATTATACATAATAATTAAGATTACCATTATTACAATTGCACTCTGACATTTATTGAGAAAAATGATACTTCTGAAAGTTGCCCAGAAACAATTTCACATAACAGCTACTCCACCCAATGCTCTTCGAGTGATGTACCAGAGCGGCAGTTTCCCGACGAATTAGTTTGGTCTTACAAAAACAAAAAATAAATGTACTCCTCAAGTTATTGCACTGTTCAACAAACTCTCTCTCTGAAAACATGTGGAATAAAATCTGCAAAGTATTTTAACAATCATCATAACTCTGCGCGACATGAGTAGCTGTCCTTACAAATTTACTGGATTAGAAGCAATAACTTATAATTGCGGGTCTGAACGCGACGTAGGTGTGGTATGTAGTAGTATTGACACTACGTTCAGACCCGCAATTATAAGTTTTAGTTATAATCCAACGCGTAAGTTTAAAAGTTTATCTTTGTTTACTTACTCTTAAAAAGTCCCCAGTCTTTTCCAAAGACCAGTATAGCAGGTATAGAGTCACTAGCTGATCCAAAACAACCTTTACGCCATGGCTGCAATTAGCTGTCAACTTTGCAGTTTCATCTCGGTAGACTCTGCAAATGACTGCGCGGCAGTGAGCCTGGAATGCGTTTGTTTGTTAATAGACCCATTACTCTTCTTTGTTTTTTGAGTCAGTTCACATAATAACATGGTGATACACTTTTACGGTCTTACATAGGAAAGATTATGCCAGTACCCATCATTGCTTCGGTAACTTGAATTCAATGATGGAGGCCTTTTCCCTGCTGATGATTGATGATTATAGGCTGTTACTATATAGTTAACCTATTGTACAGTGATGTTACTTATTAGTATTGATTACCTAAATGTTTTAAATGACATTCAGATACTTAAAAACAATAGGAAAACTGCAAGAAAATTACAAATTTGAAGTTAGTAACTAACTCCTGCCATTTTATTTACAAAGTGTCTTTGAATCATCAATCAATATAAATAAAAATGGTATGCATTTACCTCGGCCGCTCCAACAAGTTGTACAGTCGTCATTTGCCACGCGTCTTCGTAGTCCATGCCATTTTTAATGTGTTTTCTAATCCCATTTACGCATAAAGCAATCCTCCTGAAAATTTAAATACCATTCATGAATTATTGCCTGTCAATTGCCAATTGCCCCAAATCTTCGAAGTTTCGGTCCAAATTAAAGAACTTAACTTAGACAGTAAGATATCATACGATACACACATTGCTCTGAAAGCAAAATAGCAACTACTAATAACCTAATAATACTTGCAAATACAAGTATTCTAAAAGTACCATATTCTTTTCAGAATCCCTTACACCCAGTTACCTCATCAACTAAACAATTCAGATGAGACCTATGGTCCTTACCCAGCAGCGATAGCGTCAAAAGCCCTGATGATTCCCTCGTCACTGTCATCCCATTTAACTTGGCTGCCATTTCGGCTCTCTGTCAAGTATGCAAGTGTGGGTGTCAAGGACTTGCCTTCCTCCATCTGCTCCCATGATTTGACTAAAAACCTTAAAATTGACATTAGTAAAATGTTTCAGTATTTAAGATGATGACTAAATTTGACTTTAGAAAATAATGAAGTATGAGCAATAACTGAAAATTTTCCAACTGATGATTCTTTCTATCATAAAGTACGTAATCTATAGACTAACTCTTCAAGGTTTTCAAAGTCTTAGCAATCCGAAAATTTTAAAGAAATTTCTAAAATAATTACAGTTATTGTTAACTTGATTGTTAACATTTAAAACTACATAAATAAATCAATAATTGAATAAATAAATGTGGACAACATCACATACATTGTTCTGATCCCAATTTGAATAATTATTTATAGCACTCGTATTTTGGAAACCAGAAACAACGAAGGTACCACAAACACCCAGACCCGTGAAAATATAGAAAAATACTTTTTTTTCTACATTGACCCGTCAGGGAATCGAACCCGGGACCTCGGAGCATGCGACACCTGGAAAACCGGTGTGCGCGCCACTCCGCCACGAAGGTCGTCAATGTAGTACATATAATTTAAAAAATGTAAACGTGCGTCTCCAGTTTCAAAACGCCTAAAACGAATGGATATTCTGGTGTCATATGTACTCCACATTCAGACAAATTGTAATTTTATGCATACACACATAAATTCTCTTTCTTTACACATTACAACACACCTGGCAGTCTGCAAAAGTAGCACTGTATAGTCTCCTTCCAAAGTCCTCGTTGCGGCGGCGTAGCTGTAGAGTGCTGGTAAATTTGAGGAATACATGTATCCGTGGCCACCGCAAGCGAATCTGCACTGCTCTATGAGAACGGCAGTGTCTGATGTGCTCACAGCTTTCAGGCAGCTAGAGAGAGCGTGCAACTGCGAACAAAAATGCTTTATGCAAAATTTTGCTTTGTGCCTTCTTGCGAAATCGAAATGAACAAAATGAATCATAATTTGAGGGAATAAATACTAAATTTCTTTGTATTCTATTTTTAACAGTTGTATTCCACAGTTAATTTGGTTATCTTCAGAAATTGCGAAGACTGAATCTACCCGTGACCACAAAGTCTGTTAGTATTCGATACCTCAAAATAAAACAAAATAATGTAAGTAAAATCATTATAAAACTGAGTTAAATCTGCTAATAAAAAAAAATATTATGAAGTAGGTATAATTTAATCTGTGTATTTCAGTGAATTATATTAAAATTGTTAATAGACAATTTGTTTGTTTAAAGATGTAGTTACTTCGGGCAAAGTGTCAGTGTTCCCGTCTCGCATATCAGCTAGGACGGCAGTGAAGGTGTTCCACAACCAATTGCTGGTTAATCTCATTGCGTGCTCAGAGGATATGCAGATAAATAGCTTATGTTGCTGCGTGAGGTAGTCCAACACTTGTGCTTCTGGCTCGCTGCAATGAAAATCAAATTATTGTATTGTTTGTGCATAATTTTGTGTTGTGTTGTTGCGATGGCTTTTCGAAATAATCGATTCTTATTCTTGTTGTTATTTCAATGTAAAGTTATCACGGGAGTGAATGATTTTAAGTTGCTACTACTAATTATAGCCAAATATGCCTAGGTAAAGACACCAGACTCCACGTCGACATAGAGTCTTTACTCTGGGCTAAGTTGAAGAATCTAAGAAAGGTTTTGTGACTTTTACTTCTGCTCTGACTTCACGATAACTGACTAACTATGTAAACATGCAAGAAAGTGACCGCCACGACTAAGTCTGACTACTCGCCGATTAAATAAGCTGTTGTTTAAACTAAGTGTCATGGTATTTTTTTTTACACTGAAATTATTATGTAAAACACTTTTTTCAGTCCCAATCATAAAGCCACATTTGTCCTCTGCTCTACGAGTGTCACCTGGCCCTTGAGGGTATTGCCGCAAGGAACAGTGTCACCTTACAATGGATCAAAGGACACAGCGGCTCTCTGGGTAATGATGTCGCAGACCAACTCGCTAAAAAGGGATCAGATCTCACGGTCTTCGGCCCCAGGCCATACCTGCCTATCCCTTTTAACCAATATAGGTCATAGCTGCGACACCAAACCCTAGTCAAACACAACGACCGCTGGGCCAAGATCAGCAACTGTAGACAATCCAGAGAGGCCATACCACCTCTTTCACCACGTCTGACTCGCAACTTAATCACCCTAAACAGGAGTGACCTTTAAAGAGTAGTGGGATCACTAACTGGACACATCCCCCTAAATAAACATCTCTTCACCATTAATGCCAAAGACAGCCCCCTATGTAGAGGCTATCTGGAACAGGCAGAATCGGTTGCCCACGTAATTATGGAATGCACAGGGGTAGCCACCCACCGGGCATCTATCCTCGGCACAACGAGTTCCCTTTCGGAAGCCTGTGAACGTCCCAAAAGACTTCTGTGCTTCTGGAAGGAGTTGGGGTGGTTGGACTAACCATCCTAATCCCCCTACGCATAATGGACCAAGTGGAGCCTAAATGCGGAAAAGGGAGCCCGTTACCAATACCAATACCAATACCTCTGTTGGACATTAGCCAATGCAAAACGAGGTTTTTGCATAGTAGTCACGCTTGGCAGTCGAGTTGGCTATCACGCTTTGGCCAAGAGTAGAATGGATTGATGTAGAAGGCACGACAGACATGTTGAATGCCTCGATTCGCACGAACCCAAAGGACGATCAGGGGTGGGTGCCATTTTAATCCGGTACTACATAGAAAAGACTCCGTACATGAAAATATTAAATCATGTACGTGTCTTAAGTATCTACTGAGCGAGTTGACAAAATAATGCTTTATACATATTTATTTGTGTTTCTCAATTTCCTCAATACTCAATACTCAATAATTTATTGCAAAACCATAATGTATACAGAAAGATGTTACAAAATAAGAGACCAGTGTTATGGACCCTGTCGGGCATGCAAGTTAGGGCTAGGAGAGAGGAAGCGTCTTCAACTAGGATAAAGTAGACTATTTTGCTTATAATTAGAATTGAATTTCTATAAAATGTCAATACATTAAATTTATTATATTTTATTATGTATTATTTATCGGTGCAATATTCATTAGTGCTATAATAACATTTATTAATTAAATATTGTTTTAAATTTTGACTGAATTTGATGTCATTATATAATTTTTTTTAAATATCGCATAATTTATTATATATTTTTATAGAGGAACTAAAGGTACTAGAAGAATTTAGTTTTAATCGTGAAGTTGGCAACATTAACTTATTTTTTTTTTATTTTTTTATTTTTTTTTTTTGCTGGTTTAATTATTTTTATTTTAAAACCTATTTACCTACTTACAATAAAATCTTAATAACATATAATAATGATATAAAAAAGGCACTAAATAAAATATAACTAACTATAAAATAATTATTTCAGTCTATCCGCGCTGCCTGACCGATCCGAAGGTTCCCATTACGCTGGCTGCATTGCCACGTTGAATGGCAATGGAGACCTGCTGAACCAACCAGGACCCAGAGCGGGAATCATTCCCTTTCTCTCGCAACCGTCGCCCTAACTCCTTAAAAAGGTCTCGAGCCTCAATACCCCATGGTCCTGCCGTCTCAACTGCGAACGGTACGAAATCGTAGAGTGACTCTAATGCTGAATATTTAGAGTGTTTCAACTTCGCACCGTTTTCCGCCGCCGACCCCGCAGAAACAACGGTTTGTTTCAAATGAGACGCAGCAAAAGTGCTAACACATGTAGCATCCCACAAGAGACACCGACCCCTCCGCCATGGAACCAATGTAAGTCCATCCGGCCTCTTACCATCTGTCCGAGATAATCCCGGAGGTTCTAAAATACACGGAATATTTAGTGATGTCATGGCCCGATGAATAATCTCATTAATTGAATGGTGCCTCGGAAAGCGACCTGCACATCTCTGACAGCTTAAACCATGGTGTCCATTCTCCTCCACCATTAAACCACAAATACAGCGATGCGCTTCACACACCTTGCCTCCTAATCTTAGACCCACTGCTATTCTTAAGGAATCGTTATCGAGCAGTGTGCCTAATTGAGGAGAAGGAAAGGCATGTAACCACGCACCAGATTCAGGCCTTATGACAGCCTTCAGACGCGCCAAATCAGCTCCTCCGGCACCACTCAACAAACGGGAATACAATAGTTTACAGAGGATGTCGTCCCATTCCTTCTGAACCACAAGATTTTCTGGGCGATTATCAGCTGGACAAAGCATGGTCCACCTCTCAAAGGCCTCAGTAACAAAAGGCAAACGAATATTGCTGCCATCTAATGATAAAGTGACTTATTATTACTAATTATTTATTAACCTATCTTCTTTCACTTTAATTTCTGTCCTGTCTAATTTTAACTTATGTAATTCCTATTATTGATACTTTTGGTCACGTGATCCTCTTTCGTTTAATGTATTTGGGTTTGTAGTTGTATGTGTATATGTTATGTATGTATATGTTATGTATGTATATTTAGTGTATAGTTTATGTAGTTTATTATGCATGTATGTAATACTGTATTTTAATGTTATTTAAGTAGTTTACTATGCGTGTAATATTAGATATATTTCAGATTGTAATTTTACATTTCTTTTATTACTTTTCTTTACGTGTACTTTTGAATACTCTCCGCCGCCTTCCCCTTTCAAATCTGTTTCATCTTTCCTCTACCTGAAGGTTGTCTGGTAGAGATCGCTGCAAGCGATAAGACCGCCTAAATTGTACTAATCTAAATCTTACTCATGTGTTATTTTTCAATTTTATGGTGTGCAATAAAGTGTATCTATCTATCTATCTATCTATTGACACAGGTAATAAGTAACAATACTTATTACTATCATTATTTTATCTTATGACCTGACTAAAGTTCGATTGTTTTATGCCGTGATAGTATCCTGTCATAAAAGTATTTTGTTCATGCGATACCTACTATGGTTTACTGCCATAAAAATTGTTTCTATGTGTGTCCATTAAACAGACTTTGAAATCAGTATCACTATATTATTATTATCAGAACAAGGTTTGAGGATGTCTGAAAGATGTATGAAAAAAAATTGTTAAAGAAATATCCACATGAAAAGTGTGCAAAGGGTAAACATGGCCATTAAACACACCATATGCTTGCAAAATCCTAAATAAACCCGTAAGTCGGGGCTGAAATAATAATAATAATTAAGAGAAAAGTGCTTATGAATATAATTCCTATAGTGATTTTTACAGCAAGTGTGCCGCCGATAAAGTTATCCATCCCTCATCAACCTTTCACCAAGATTGTATGGTCAATAAAAGATTTACTGCAGTATACTTACTCAGGCTTCGGTTGCGACTGCCGTCGTACAGCTGAGTAACGGATTGCTATTGTGACGGCCTTAGCTAGGTAGAAGGCCATGTCGCTAACCAGAATCACTCGGACGTACACCATGGTACCGTAAGTTAGTTTGCCGTGGCGGGCCACCTTCACGTATGTGCCATCCTGTTGAATTTAGAACGGGAGATAATAATGAAGGTCTATATAGACTTAAAGAACTGTCTAAAATCAACAACCTTATGCGACATGCTTGTTACAAAAACCTGACGCGTGGACAAAAGCCCTACTCTGCAACATAGTACTCTCTTCGACTCTTTGCATTAACTATGAAAAATTACCATAGACGAAAGAAATAGATAGACCGAATCGAGAGTCAATTAGTCAAACTCATCAAACGCTAATTTTTATAGCAATAATAAAAAACTGTATGGCAATAAACATTGCGAAAAAGGTCATCAAACGACACGGCTGAGGATCTTCACAACGATCAGTCCCGCGCCACCAGCATTCAGCAGCTTCCCGCGACCTTCACCAGATCGTCGTTCCACCTGGTGGATGGCTTACACACAGATCTTCTTCCGGTGCGCTGTCGTCATTAGAACCTTTCTGCCCCAATGGCCATCGTTTTTTTTTACTATGAAACAAGTTCAGCGACATCCAAATTCAGGTTTACGCGCTTAATGAATTTGTTGGCGTAAAACTCCAAATCATATGCCGCAATTCTGACGCAATTTGTCAAAGCAAATCGTTTGTTTATTCCTTATTTTGTAAATATCGAAAATTATTATGTAATTAGGAACTTACCTTTGTAACTTGAGCATTTTTCATCAATAAACTCTCTCTGGGTATGCGAAAGTTATCGAATCCGAGGAATCCATTGTCCGCCGTATTAAAACCCATTTTCGGACCGATCTCCCCCACTCTTATCCCTGGTAACGGCATATGAGTATCCCTGTCTCTGATTTGCACAATAAATGCGTGAGTGCCATGGCACTCTTCTTTTGTATAAAGTTGGGCTAGAACTATGCAGTGATTGGCTGTTTTGCCCACTGAAACATGATTGCACAGCTTAGGTTATCGTTAAGGGTGATTTTAAGTGAAGTAGGAACTAAAGTAGAATAAAAGTTTGGTAGAGATGGTAGCCCTTCAAAATTGTCAAAAGTAGCTAGTGGAAAATACGGTGTCTTAAAAACAATTTCCAGCTGGGCTCTCTTGTAATGCTTAAAAACAGTTTTTAAAGACTTTTTATAGGTATTTGTGTCTTCATATTAAGAATATTATTATTGCAAAAATTGTACAATACATACATCCTCCTGCCCACCACTTGAAAGCAGATAATGTAGGAGTCCGCAGAATGAATTCTTCGGTACTTGGATCATAAGTGGCAGTTGTCTCCAAGCCTCTGATAAATGTTCCGTGTCCTAACTCCGTCTATGTAAAAAGAAAAAAATCCTTGTTATTTTGATCTACCAAATACACTCACCGTACTCATGAATTCAAAAATAGTTTGAAATAAGTAGTTCAAAAATCATGCATATCTACGATATCTATGCAACCGCTATTACATAAATTAGTATTGTTTCATCCTTGACTTCTTTGTTGTAGAGACATAAGTATAGAACTTTGAGTTGCAATTGTTGAATGGTCAAGGTTAAAAAACCTTGAAATGGACGTTGCTCATTTTAAGAATAACCCGTTATCCTAGGTTTACGACAAACGCGGCAACGCGAAGCATTGCGACATAACGTGAAAATGTCAAGTATTTGTATGAAATAATTAGTGTGCGCGACAAATTGCGGGCTTGTTTTTGCGCAACATAACGTTCAGTTGCAAAGGGATTTTTAAGCAAGAATTTTGTGGAATATGAAACAAAAAGTTTCAAGATTTGTGGTTTAACTTCTACGTTTAAAAGTTTCTGTAGGGCTTTGTATTTAAAATATGTTTTGAAATGAAAGATAGTTTACGGATTTAGAAGAGGCGGTAGTTAAACATTTTTTCAAATTACCATCTTAAAGACGAATAACACCTTAGTCGACCCGTGACCATGAACGCTGTAAAGGGTTCGAAACGTCGGGTTAAATCTATACTAATATTATAAAGCTGAAGAGTTTGTTTGTTTGTTTGTTTGTGAAAAATTCTTTTTGTGTTAGATAGTTCATTCACCGAGGAAGGCTTTAGGCTATAGAACATCACGCTGCGACCAATAGGAGCGAAGCATGAGTGAAAAATGTTCCAAAAATAGTCACGATCATAATAACAGAAATTGACGCGAACGAAGTCACGGACAACAGCTAGTCAAAAATAAACGCGTTCTAAATCCGTCAACTATCTTTCATTTCAATGTATAGTGTTCGCGTAAGCTCAAGAAAACAGTATTAAAATATGTTTTTTATTAGGAACAACGTAATATATTTGCCCTTAATTAAAATATACTGCACTGAAAGCGCTGCATTATTTGCCTTTGTCACTGTCGCACGGAGACGGACACAATATGCCGCGATATGCATGCATGTAATTGGTCGCATTATGTTGCATCGTGTCGCGTCGCTACATGTTGCGTCCCACAGTGGTTTGATATTGAAAATAGGTGGACATTCGAGTGAAAGTCATAATTTCACCAAACAAAAAATTTATTCGGATAGCATTTTAAATGCTGATCAACATTTGTCATTATACATTTTCAATAAAAACGACTCTTTCATACTTAAAAAAAATATGTCCAAAAAATATATATGGAACAAAATCATTTTTATTTTTTTTCTGGCCACTGTAGCAAACTGTAGCAATGAAACCTCATGCAGCCGTAAGTACCTGTTATGCCTTACATATCCACATAAAAATTTCTCGCGTGCACGCGCGGCCAAGCGTGCAATGGACATGCAAGGTTTTATTTTTGTTAATTGTTCAGCGATGGAGTTATTTGGTTTTAACTTGGATGATATACATATTTCACTCGCAATATCTCTCTTTTTCCCGCCGCTCATCTAGTACAATGGGCATTAGTTCGTTGGATTTTGATTGGACCCTACACTAAGTAAATGTTTCAGAGCTCTATTTAATGATATAATATAGAAGATAATAATCACTTGTGCATACGTCCCAATGATCTTCAAGTCCAAAGCAAGTGGTAGCCACTTGGCTAGTTGTTCAGGTGTACACTGGCCAATGATAGTGGGCACGAACATGCCGAAGTGGACCATGAATGGTGAGATCTCTTTGAAGAACGCGTGGGAAGTGCGCTGGAGGATTGGTGCATTCAAACTGTGGAATAGAATTCATGTATAGTTCTTAACTAACGGCCATTTTGAATAAGCGTGTTTACTAGGTATCAACATCATTATCATTATCATCACCATCATCAACGACCAAGTAAGATTTTGCAGAAAATCATAATTAAATAAATATTTAAGACATGCCTCACTGGGCCACACAGAGCCATCTAGTCCCAAATTAAGCTACTATTAAGTACCCTGTCGTATGGGGTACTAGACAACCGATAAACTTACATAAATACTATTTTTTTGTAAATACATACTTATAATACATGGAAAACCCCCAGACCAGCACAAACAGACATGTTCATACACACAACTATTTGTACTGTGCGGGGATCGAACCCGCGACCCATGGCTCAGAAGCAGCGTTTACTACCGCTGATCCAAATGGTCGTCAATTGAAAAAGAATTGCTGGTGACAGGCCGCTCCACTTAAAAATCAGTTAAAATCAGTGTTATTTCTGCAAATAGGCCCCTGGAGGCGCTTATACACGTCCTAATATTTAAACCTACCACTGCTTCGAGACAAATGTGGGCTAGTGCCGAGAAGAAGCAGCGCAAGAAACTCGGTCACTATTGTCAGCCTCTTTTTAATAAACATGTTTACATAAGATATATGCCAGTGCGAGCTGGAACAATTTAAAGCCAAACGTTCCTATCATTTATAATAATCATTAATAGTATAATAGCCCTTTTTCATTAAAACAACTTTGATATATGATTTGAGTTTATTAGGACGATTTTACTATTATCGCCACGCTTGACAAGCAGGTTTTGGCGATCGCAGTTTGAACAATGGTGGAGAAGACTCTGCTGCCTGTCCTCATCTAGCAACACTTCCGTAATCGCCTTTTACTACGACACCCAAAGAAACAGAAGGGGGTGGAGCTTTTCTTTTTTTAAAGCCGGCACTACATGACAACAACTAATAGGTACAACGCCGTACGTTTCTACGTGTATTATCTAGTTTTTGTGAGTAAATATAGGATGACTTTTTCATCAACTTCCAAATGTTTTATAGGCGTTAAGTATCGCATTTAGAGCCCATTTATAAAGAAAATATTTTACGCAACATAGTTTTCAATTTTTACGGCCTTAAGCCTGTGAAGGTATCTTTAATAGGAAAAACAACAACTTATAAATAGTATGCTAATGAATGAATGAGACGCGAATCGCGTAAAAAAAGTGTTGTGAGGAGGTCAAAGGATTAAGCATACCAAAGAGGCAGAAGCTAATGATCCTGCAATGGTTTTGCATCCAAAGATTAGTTTTTGAAAGTTGTCTTTCCAAGTAAATGTCACATAGATGTTCGTGGCTTGTGTGTTAGTGTGTCTTGAGAAAGACATAATAAATGTAATATTCATTTAATGTTCTGGTTTGTATTTTGGTACCGCACCAAACCCAAACAAATACACATGGTGAGTGGTATTCTGGTTGTACTCAAATAAATAGTATAATTAGAATGATGGACTCACCCTAGGTCTTCCATCTCCTTGACGTTGATCATACCATCTCTAACGATTTTGCTGTACGTGAAAGACTTTCCGACTGCGCTGTCGTACCGCTCCTTGTAACTCAAACATTCTTCGGGAGTTCGATCTAGTAACGATGCTCCGTACTCTAACGCGTAGTCCTCTGTAATTTTATTATGTTTCTCATATTTAAGAACTAAAGCTTAGTTATAAATAGATTTTGGAAAATGTAGGTATTTCGTAATATTCATATTAGTAGTTAGGTACACTATATTAGATATAAAGAGGAAATTTTTATGGTTTGTTTGTTTGCATTAAAAAGGCTACAAAACTACTAGACCGATTTGAAAATCAGCGTCGTGATAAGCCTCTAGCTGTCACAAATAATGCTAAGCGGGAACCTTTTTGGCATTTATTGTTTCCTTTTTTTAATGTTTATGCTTTGTGTTTGTTGTTGTTTAATAAATATTTCTTTCTTTCTTTCTTTAAAATGCTTTAACCATAAGATTAGTTGATTTAACATTAATATACAAAGAATTTTAGTTTTGATTAACACCTGCAATTTCTTTGCTTAAAAGAAATTAAAGTATAACTCAAACTCAATTATGTAACCATTAAAACTTGAGTAGCAAAAAAACTTTATTTTATGTATCATCATTGCCAATTCTTATTTTTTAAGAAGGATCTGGAGCCAAAAGTTTTTATTAATAGTTAAATTGGGTATTCAAAACTGTTGACTTTTGCTATCTTTGTAATATATTTTAGCTGACTTTAATATGTTTTGTTTTTCATATCCAAAAAGCACAAACATTTACCTTATATGTCCTATACTTGCATACCTGATTTAGGATAATATTTATTAACTATTTCTTTATTTATTAATTATTCATATTAGAGCACTAAGCACTCACGCAACTTTCTCCGCTGCACTGTTTTATCCTTCCCTCCATCTATCAAGTTTGTGAGTTCTTCAACATTAAAATCACATTTAGATCTTTCCTTCAACAAATCTTCGTTCACTGCGACCTTGCTTGCCATCAATCCGTTTATTGTTTAAACACGCAAACTGGAATAACAAAAGCTAATTTTGTATGTAAATAAAAATGGAAGTTGTTCAAGTTTGTGTAAATCGTTTAGTTGGTGCGTTGGCGCGGGGTGCAAACTTCAACTGATATTAACAGGCCAAAAATAGTCTGAGTATGTATGACCCATAATGTTAAGTGTGTAACTTAATACAATGGACAGGTAAGTACTCGATAAATGTGTTGTGAGAGCGAGATACAGGATAATGTTATAAATACTTGAGATTATCGGTTAATATCAGGCCCTAATTCATTTTTGAAAGCACTCATAATTTTTCTGATAAGGTAAAAGTTGTAAATAACCTTTTGACAGTATATATAGCAATATTTACATCATCGTGTACAGCAAGTCATTATCTAAGGATTAAAAGCATCATCGATTACAATTCAGTCACTGTCCACTGCTGGGCAGTGGGCATAGGCCATCCCTACCCTATGGATCGCCCCGACGATCGGTCCCGTTTGCAAGCTACTCGCGACCTTCACCAAATCGTCGGTCCAACTGGTCACAGTTCGTTGTCCGGTGCGAGTAGTCATTAATATAACATGAGTTATTTAAAGAAGGTCGATCAAGTCGAAATAAGGTCATTTTGATATCCAGACGTATTGTCTGGATGACTTAGTCTTTTAATTATTGCAGGTGCATTGCTGCAAGTGCTATTTCACCTTTATGGTTTATACAGTCTTATGCCCATAATAACCTTTATAGATTTTGCGCTAATTAAGTGACATAGAAATCTCAAAATCTAAATTACAGAGTATGAAAGCTAACTCTACATTTTAAACGAATTCAAAAAGTGATGTTGTTATTCTATTTGTTGCTCTGCTTTTTTATTTCCAATAGTTGCAAATTGAAGTCCCATAAATACCCCTAATAAACGTGCTGTATGGTATAAGATTTATGGATTAGATTTTATTTAAGTATATGTATGTATCTACTTAACTAATGAGCAATAACTTCTATAACGAGTTTTAGGGTAGTTCATCAATTGAGTTCCTCCAAACACTTCATCTGAATTTAACCAAAAACTTTTTACCTTGTAGACCGATTCCGGTGATTTTTCATGTGTGATTTTGATGCACACAATTTTGGGAAAAGTAATAAACCCCAATTACTTAAAATTATGATTGGCAACCTTTGAATTACCTATGTAAAGGTGAAATGAAGCACCAAATTTGAGTCAGTTCCAATCAAGAAATCGCTGACAATCACCATGCATCAATATGAAATTGGTGGCTTATATCACGTTTTCCGTCGCAATTTTTTGTATTTAATTAATTTATAATTTTATAACTACTTTATAAATAAATATTGTAAAACCATGTTATAAATTTTGGTTTCTACGTTATTATTTTGGTGAAATGTTTTTGAAAAACATCAAAAACGCCTTATAAAATATCAATTGCGTTCCCGTGAATAAGCATTTAAGAATGTATAAGGCATTGAGAACTAATAAAATATCCAATCAAAACAAGACTCAGTAAAACATTCAATTGCTATAATATACTCACCCATACACTAACACACTCACACACATACGCGCACACAAAACAAAACACAACTTTGACACTTGACTGAATCAAGGTTGCAAACAACTTACAATTATTAATACTAAGCAATGCGGCTAGACTTTTGTATATTAATATAACTTAACTATGTATATTATGTAGTAACGAAATACTAAAACTTTAAAATCTCTGTAACAAAAACTATAGAACCGGTCTCGTATGTCATCTCGGTTCAGCAGAGGCCTTACTCCGCAACAAATTGTCCGTATATGCAAATTCATCTGTTCCTATCACTCATACCGAATGTCTTAAAGTATCTGAACGAGACAGATATATCCGTAAATACGAGCTTCGTGTTGCAGAATAAGGCATCTGAGTTCGTTCAGTTGGAAAAGTAAATCGACTCTACACATCGTGTGTCCTTGTTCAGCTTGATGCAAATTTCACCTGTCCTTGTCTGCGTTTTGCATGGCTAATTTACTGTAAGTCGGTACTAATGACCTGCGCTTGAGACTGCGACATTTGCGAATTTTGTGTTCATTTACAGTTCGTAGATTCTTTTTATTTGGACATCGTCAGAGCTTGTTTCCAGTTTACATATTAGTGATCCTGACTTCAATTTGACTGATTGTTGTTTACTTACGTTTCAAACCATTGCTGAATACACCGCACATACAGTTACCAATTTTATCACCTATGGATTTTTAATACAAAAAGTTCTTTAATATTTTAGTCCATCTTATCTGACTGTAAAACATCTGTAGAGATGTTTATTTCGGGTTTTAAGAGTGCAAACACTTTACATTGACGAAACTGCGCTGGCTTACAGGAATACATATATACTTGAATAATTATGTCTCGGTAGCTTAAATGGACAAAACACCGGTATGCATGGGGATGCAGGTTCGATGCCTAATTGTGACAAATTTTTAAAATTTAAATACTGACATAATTATTGCAATTATATTGCTACAAAATCATATAAAGAGCGTATATCTATTTTGTATAAAAAAAATAAAAAAATGGAAACAGGAAATAAAATTGTTTAAAATATAACAGTTTTTCGTACATCTGCTTCCTAATTTGCGTAAACTGGGTCGGCAACTTTGTTTATGGTGATATACGAGTATAGGTGACCAAATCCACACTACCCAGACTTTTCCGTCCTCAAAAATTGTGTTCTGGGGATATTATCTTGTTTATATAGACTAGCAATAATAAGTACATTCCAATAGAGACGGAACTAATCGCGTTCCGGATATTAGCAGCAATTGCGAAGAAAGCAATAGGGAAATTTTTGATAACTAAAACATTCAGAATAAAGTGCGATACTCGATTCCTTCAGTATTTATAATACTCGTATTAACCTACAGATTTGTGCCGACTCGCGCGTGTCTACTCTTGCGATCGCCATAATACTCGTAATATGCTCCTTCTTACACATTTCTTAATTAATAGTATTAGTATCGACAGATTTGACACAATCTTGTAAATGTTTGTTATATTATGTTAAAATAAAAATAAAAATTCAATTAAAATCACAGCTTTTATTTACAATGCACCATAACCATGGAAATATACATCTTTAATTAAATATTTTGTTTCACTGTAGACGCGGTATCTTTAAGGTTTCTTCCTGTTATGCTTACACCAGTTGTACTTAATATTGTTAGAAAAGATGTTTTTATCATCATGATCACCGTATACGCCAAACGACGCGACGCCTACTAACAGTTGGACATTAGCAGCCTGGCCTGAGCCCTTCTTCAAGGTAGAGCGGGACGCGCTTTGATATGAGCTTTTACTTACAAATATTGTATTGCAGCTTTGTTTATAAATACGAATTTAAACATTGTTTAAAATCTGATCTGGCAACAAAATGTTATTTTGCGCTGAAAATTGTACGCTGGTTTTTGCCTTTTTGGTGTGAAAATTGTAACGCATATACCTTTTTGCCGTTTTAGTGCCACTTACTATTTAGCGCCCAGAGCGACCGCTTCTTTTGCTCTGGCCCATAGAAGGGAGCTAATTACTTATACGTTAATTATTATAAAAGTGTTTCAAAGAACTAAAATTGTTTCTAGACATTCGTCTGTAAATATTATGCAATTTGATACAACAGTCTTTATAACTTCCTAGAAAATCCATTACAACGGTTAATAATATTCTATTTATTATAATTCAGTTCTGAAAGAATCAGCCATAGCTCAGTCTTTAGGTACACGTAATATTATAACTATGTAAATAGAAATTTAGGGCAAAATTATTTTTTTAAGGTAAAATTAAACCGACATAGGGCATGACGCTCATCGTTGATCGTTTGTTTAGTACTTATCAAATAAAATAGGTACTTGTTTGGAGCTTTGTGTCGTACCAGTTTTGTTTAAAAATATTTACAGTTTTTGAATCGTATTACCACTATTTTCTACATTTCTGGCATCGAAATCTAGGTACCTACTATATATATTATATATTACATGGCTAATGTATATATTTTTTTAATTAAAAATGTGAAGATACGTCATATTTTTAACGTCAAGTAGGATTAAAAATCAGGCATTTTAATTGAAGGCACTTTCATAATATAATTTTGGAAAGAATTAACAATTAATATTGTCCATTTTAAGAAATATATCATTTTATATGCTATATATAGATATAGCATATAAAAAGTTAAATATAGAAATATGGATAGGAATAGTCCTATCCATATTTTGGCCCTAGAATATGTCTGAGACTTTGCAAAAGGTTTTTATTAAATTTATTTTTACATTATTTACAACATTCATTTAAAACATTCTAAATGCTCCGATTTTATTAGTTATCTTTTTTTGACGCATCGGCGGACAGTCAATGGCAACAGGATCCATAAACTTAAATACAAACATATTTTTTCTATAGGTTCTTATTACCGAACAACATGTTTATATTAATTTTTACATACAACTTTTAACAAATGCTAGCGTCTATTTGATTTCTTCATAATATGTTCAAATTTAAGAATTTACAGCTTCGCCCTCTTCATGAACGGCTTGAGGTACTTGTGGAAGGACTGGTTGACGGGCTCCTGGTTGAGGGGGCTCTTCAGCGCCTCCTCCATCAGGCGCTCGTACACGCGACCGTCGTAAGAACCCAGGGTAGACTGCAACATCTAAGGAAACAAATCAAGATAATAAGTAAAATAAACATCCCACTGACAGAGGGCAAAGGTCTCCATCATTGAATTTAAGTTACAACAGCAAGTTTCCTAGGCTGTCTTCCCTCAGAATCGCATTTGCTCCTTCGACTTCGATGTTTTCATTTATAACTATAGCAGACGCATCATCTAAATAACTTTACTAAACAAACAAAGTTAAAAAGTTAAAAGTTTTTTAAAGCTTTTTCGCCTGAGAAATAAGTTGACAGCTGAGTAATCTCGATTCTTCTAAAACTAAGGATGAATATTAATGTTGTTCTTCGTTCGCCCAAATGATAGTGGTTGTCATACTACTTAGATATCGATTAATTCAATCATCCCTTTTTTTAAACTTTTTTTATAATTTCAAATATCTATCAATGACCAACGGAATAACGTGCCATCCGATACAAGACTTATATAACCCCGAGTGTGTTTCCCGTTTCAACCCCGAGCCGTTATAGAAGAGACTGTTTCTTGATTTGGCTAGACAGATAATATGACCTGGGACGTTTGTCGTTAAAGACCGACCCAAAAAGTTAAAGGTCATTGAATTGATTTTCAACTTTAAGTCCAACGAGTAGAGATCAATATCAATTGAGACATTTTGACGTTTTGTGGTAGGTTCACGTGGTGTTGTCTGTACAAATACACAGACCAGGTCGTCTTCGGTTTTTTAATAGAATTAAGACAATACACATAAAAAGCTGTGACTTTTAGAAATACGTAAAAGGTTGTTTCTTGACACTTGTTTAAGTTATCTAAATACCTCGTCGCTAATGTCGAATGCGTCAACCAGTCCCACGGCATTGGGCCTGATAAGAGCCAAGAGTTCTTCGTATTTTTCTTTGAGAACAGCAACATCCGCTTTTCCAATGTTGGAATACTAAAAGAAAGAACAATTGAAAATAAGTTTATTAGAAGTAATTGGATAGGTTGGTAAATTAATTGAATTATTAATACCAATAGCTGACTTAAGGTAGACTTCGGAGCAATGCGGCTTGCGGCTTGCGTCGTGCGTCATGCGTCACTTGCGGCCCACACGGCCATGTGACGCATGTCGCACGACGCAAGCCGCAAGCCACATTACTCCGAAGTCTACCTTTAAACTTGCTGACTATTATAAGAGTTAGTTGTTGAAAGTTGCAAGGTTTCTACCTTATATCTTGTGTTTTCTATGAGAATTTAAATATCGGAAACTTATAAAATAGAAGGTACATTGTAAAAACTTCTAAATTATTTTTAACTCTAATGCTATGGCATATAATTGCGTTATTCTATACTTCGGGTCCTCATCTCAAGAACCCATTTGAGATAATCCACAAATGGCGAAGACTTCAGAGATGGAAAATGATGAATGATACTTAAAAGCAACTTACCGACAATAAATCCCCAGCAGTCTCTAATGCCCAGTATACTATGTAGAGTTGAACCAAGTGGTTCAATACTGCAGCCAAGCTTGGAGATACAGTTGATGATGTGCGGACAGTCTCTCGCCAGTACCCGTCACATAGGATGGCTCGTGAGTGGGCCTATAAGAATTTTAGACAAAACAGAATGATGAATAAAAATCGTTTTAAAAGTCCAGAAAAGCTCGAAACCATAAATTTCTCAACCCAAGAGCTATTAACGGTGATATATCTATCACCGATAAAGTAAGAAATGCTTTTGAAATTGCCTCTCGGAAATATACTTCTCATCCTGATCTACACTAAAATTATTGCATGATGATTATAGTGAGTTTATAAAAATGTTAAAACAGACTTAAGGGCTTCAAACTGTTAGGGTCGGTCGGTACTCGGTAATCTTCAAACAAGGATGCCATTAAATCATTAATTATTTAAGAGCTTCATCCAAGTCAGTTAACTCACCTCACTGGCCTTGATAAGTTGTACGGATGCCAAATTCCAGGCATCTTCGTAGTCTTTACCAGCCTTAACGTGTTTCTGCATTGCATCAAAGGCATCTTGGATTTTACTGGAAGAAAGTAAATGTTTAAATTAAATGTGTAACAAAAAACAGAAAACCACTTCAAGGTTTTTTGAATTTGTAGTCTGTTTTTCTTAATTCTCACCTTAATATAGCTACAATTATTGTCAATATGATTTTGTTTATTGTTTCAAAGTACATTGATATTTGTGAAGTAATTTATCCTTCCGTTCATTTGTTACTTTTTATTTCTTAGATAAAATCATGTGTGCATTTAACATTTATTTCCATTCGTATAGAATATATTAAAAACTTAAATAATTATCTCGTAATATTACAAGTTCAAAAAAATAAACCCACCCAGCTGCAACATGTTGGAAACCTCTTATGATGGATTCTGGTGTATTTTGCCACTTTTGCTTATCACCCTTCAACCAGTCTACCAAGTAGGCAACGCTGGGTGCCAACACCTTTCCTTGCAGCGCCGAAGTCCACGCTTTCATTAGATATCTATAAGTGACAAAAGAAAAACAATAATTAAAAAATGGTTTATTAAACTCAGAATTCTAATAAAAATAAATCCTTAAGTACAACAAACTTAGGTGAAACTCGAACGCATAACCTTACGCTTAACCGGCAATTGTATTTAAACAAGCAATTTATTTGCTTAGAAACAGTTTTACAGCAAGGTATCTTTTTAAATTTAATCACGCGACATTCTTATGTATTCAAAGATAAAGCAGATCTTTAACTTTACCTAGCGGTCTGCAGCAGCAATACAGTGTGCTCTCCCTCATAGGTGATGGCTGCAGTGGTGTACCCGTATATGATGGGTAGGTTGGAGGAAGCCATGTATCCGTGGCCTCCGCAAGCCAGACGACATTGTTCCACTATGTTACCGGAATCGCGAGACGTGGTCGCTTTCAGGCAGCAAGATAGAGCATGGAGCTAGACGGATGGAAAATATTACTAGCTAAAAATAATAACTTCATTTGCATGTTTATTATCTAGAGATGAAAAGAAAATGAAAGCTATGTATCTTATTCTTTGACATAAGTACTGGTACATGTTAAAAACCTTAGAATAATAAAAACTTTTAACCAAAAACTATCAACATCTTACCTTAGAATTATTCTAAGCATCTTACTGTTTATGCACATCTAAATCATCGACTGATTTTCAGAAATTGCTCTTACGTCAGGTGAATATTTTGATTAAAATATCTTTATGTACTGATGACAGCACTGGGGTATCTTAACTTAGTTTAGGTACATAAGTATGAGTTTTCAACAAAAAATTTGTGCAGGCTGATACTTGAAAATATTTTTCCAAAAAAATACCGTCGAAAAGCGACAAGTGGGTAAGCTACCAATTTTAAGTTGGTGCATTAAGATTGTTGGTGATTTCTTATTTTGCGATGATTTAAAATCAGTGGCTTTTTTTATTCTTTTCGTTGGTTAAATTTGACTTGGAAGAAGTTTTATTAATATTTTTTTTTCTACTATCTACTTCTAATAAGTAAATAATAATAAATCGCAAAGGATATCCATTTCAGGCATACCTGTAGTTATCTCGAAATTTCTTTACCCACGAATAAAAAACATTGAAATCGGTTAACCTAGTAAAAAGTTAGACTCCTATTGAAATGTTATTTTAATATTGTTTTTTTTACCAGATTTGCCCTAATTTTACCTCAGGCAGATGTTCCTGCTTCTTTTTCCCCAAGTCCTCGACGACCTGCAGGTATGCCTTATACAGCCAGCCGTAAGTGTTGGAAAAAGCGTGGCTAGTTGCTATCGCGATAAACAACTTGTGCTGCTGGGTCAAATAATCTATGATCTGAACTTCAGGTTCTCTGAAAAAGTTTAAGAAATATTAGCGCTACACCCGTGTGGAATTCGGTGACATCACGCTCCCGGGTATAGTAAAGTTTTCGAAATCTCTATCTCTAAGAGAAATTCTCCCCTTTCCTAACCGAAACTCGTTTCGCTCATGCATAGTCATACCAATAATATTAAAAATAACTCGTATATAAAGTTATGATTTAAAAAAAAAGTATCTTTTTGAGGTTATTTTGGTCAGTAAACTGCTGATAATGCTGTTGACAATATATTCCTCCTGCGGTGGGAATAAGTAGTGGCTACTATCAGACTTATATAGCCTAAGACAGAGAAACCAGATAATACCTTTGCATAGACAATGTAAGAAATCAATATCAAATTACTTGGCTTTCAGCTGTGATTGGTGCCTCACGGCAGCATATCTGACGGCAATGGTGGCCGCCATAGCAGTGTGGAATGCGGCGTCAGACACGATGTTTACCCTCACCATCACCATCGTTCCGTAAGTCAACTTCTCATTTATTCCTTTAACAAATGTGCCGTCCTGAACAAAAAATAAGAAGCATCAAAAGAATTTCAATGATTTGGTGGAGATTGAACTACATCAAAAAGAGCCTAACGTCGAGTTCGGTAAATACCCTACCGAATGAATGTGAGTGGGTATATTATATTTGCAAATGATCTTTTCTATACCTGTAGTTATGTCGAGATTGCTTCGAACAGAAAACCATTGTTTTCCAATTCCTTACCTTTAATACTTGAGCATTTTTCATCAACATATTCTTTCGTGGGATCCTAAAGTTTTCAAAGCCCAAAAAGCCGTTGTTAGCAGTCTGGAATCCCATTTTCGGCCCGATCTCTCCGACTTTGATTCCCGGAAGGGGATGGTGTGTTTCCAGGTCACGAATCTGGACGATGAATGGGTGGATCCCACAATGCTTCCCTTTAACGAAAAGTTGGGCCACCGTGATGCAATGGTTCACTGTATTTCCCACTGAAAAACACGATGAAAAATGATGAAACATGGTTGAAACACACATTGATTTATAATAATAAGAAGCCACAAGACATTTTTAAGGTATCTGAAAGAATGGGAATAAGATATATGTGCATAAAAAGTGCACTACATTTTTCTCTTCGTAATGTGTCCATGAGTGATCGACGTAAGTGTCCAACGAAATATGAGTAATGAAAGTTAAATATAAAAGTTTATTAAAAGCAAGTTTAACAAATCTTTCCCTTAAATTAATGTCATTTATGTTAACATTGGGTACTTACAGCCACCCGGCCACCACTTGTACGAGGTCACCTTTGGGCTATTAAGGATAAACTCCTCAGTCTTCTCATCATAGGTAGCCGTCGTCTCCAAGCCTCGAATAAACGTGCCATGTCCAAGTTCAGTCTGTAAAAATGTATAAATGCTGGGATCGGCATAGTTTTCATAAGTCCCTGGAGTCTAAACTTAACATTCCAATACTACAGAGAAAAGTCCTTACGTGATCATTGAGTTAGCGGTAGTGTCGAAATTTTAAGATCGTTTTATCTACTTCTGACTTTCACCAAGGAAAGCATTGTGTTATCCATGCATTGGCATAAGTTCTATCGTGTTTAAGGCGCTTGAATATACACCAATACCGAAATATCGGAAACTCATGAAAAACAAGTTACATGGAGATACCTTTCAGTCTTAATAACTAGTCTCCCAAAATGATGCAAGAACGTTTTTAGTTTAATGTTGCTTTGTGTTAGTGATGAGGCAGCATATTAAGAGTGAGCATTTCATGGTAAAGTACCTGTGCGTATGTACCGATGATTTCCATGGCCTCTGCCTTGGGAAGCCACTCGGCCTGTTGCTCCGGTGTGCCCTGTCCGATGATGGTGGGCACAAACATTCCTCCGTGCAGAAAGAAGGGAGTAACATCCTTTATAACCCCGTAACTAGCGCGGAACAGGTTTTTGGTGCTAGAAAACAACAATATGCATCCTATTAATTACTGGGCAGTACCAATATTTTAGAGGAATTACTAACTTTTGATTTTACCCAAAAATATTTCGCATGCAAAATTTGCATTGCATATCATTTTACTCTGTTTTTGTTCAACATTTAGGACTCGCATTAACTAGACTAGACCTCTAAATCGAAGTGTGCACAATTGAGATTTCGTTAAAATAATCTAACACTCTTCTCAACTTTGCAAGCGAGTCGACACTAGTTCTTATAAACATACTATAGAGGAAATAGCTGCAAAGTACAGCTAATAGTCATCAGAAAAAGCTAACTTAAGAGGAAACACCACGGCCGTTTTTTCATACAAACGTAGTCCCCTGTTTCCTCCCTGGATAATGCCAGTAGAGCAATAATTTTTATCACAAAAATCTATGGCCACTATTAGCATGTTTCTATGTTTACTGTTTTTTCATAAATTAATTAATAAAAAAGATATGAGCCCTCAAAAATCGAAAAAATTCGCCAGATTTTTCGCTGTGTTCAAACATCCAGAAAACAAATTTGGCTAAATTTTAGAAAAAAAGGAAAACATACGAACATCGGTCTAGTTTTGGAAAAGTAATCGGGGGACTACGAAACGTTGATTTGGTGTGTTTTTAGTAGGTATTTTCGGTCCAAGAAGCAGTTGTCTCTATCACACTCTGCGGTGAATGCGGTGAATGAAAAATAGGTATTTGTAAAATCTATTGCTGTCGCGCAGTGCCCCTAATTTTCTCGCCCGTAGTGTTTCCTCTTAAGTATACTGTGTCTTTCCGCCAATGTGGAACAAAGGACGCAGAGAGTCTGATGTAACTTACAAAAATACAAGCAATATTGGAAGACGTCGTCATATAGTTAACATGAAACGGATGCAATGGTCAGGAAAACTGCCTAGTTTGTTCAAAAGGTCAAATGATGAACAGGACCAGACAGAAACCACTAGTAGCAAACTAGTAGTGATTTTGGGCTACTTTGATGATGATGGACTTAGATACAATATATCCATTTTTATACTAATGCTCATAGCATTTCTGCAAATCCTTTTTAAATTCCAGTAATAGGTACATAGTTTTGGCTAACAAAAAAACGAAACGACAAAACTATTTTGGTAAAAAAACTGTATCCCAAGAGTCGCTATCATAGTTTGAATTGCTGGTATTAACTTTAACAGAAGTTAAATTCGTTTGCCCAAAACGGACCAATCTCTTATGTGTCAGTCCCTTATGAGGAGACACAATAGGTAAAATATCGCTAGACACATGATTTTGGTATTTGGACAGAAAAAAGGCAATAAGAGGAACTGCGCATATTTGTAACCCGTAGTTAAAGCTCATGAATTGCATCTAACTACTAACATAAAAATTACCCTATTTAGAGCAAATAAATGATTGATTGATTGATTGATTGATTGATTGATTGATTGGACATATAAAATAGTTTAGTGGTAAGAGTCCGCTATACCCGGACGAGCATCACTTAATTCTCATCGATCCCCACATAACTACGACGGTTACCCCCACAGAACATAGAAAGAGCCACATAACTACGACGGTTACCCCCACAGAACATAGAAAGAGCCACATAACTACGACGGTTACCCCCACAGAACATAGAAAGAGCCACATAACTACGACGGTTACCCCCACAGAACATAGAAAGAGCCACATAACTACGACGGTTACCCCCACAGAACATAGAAAGAGCCACATAACTACGACGGTTACCCCCACAGAACATAGAAAGAGCCACATAACTACGACGGTTACCCCCACAGAACATAGAAAGAGCCACATAACTACGACGGTTACCCCCACAGAACATAGAAAGAGCCACATAACTACGACGGTTACCCCCACAGAACAAAGAAGGCGGTTTTCCATGTTCTGTGGTTACCCCTGTGGCAGAGTCTGCGTTTCCATTCCCCAGAATCAAAAAAGGGAGGCTACCAGAGAGAATAAGACGAAAAATTGACAATAGTTCAATTCAATCTACGGGTCAGTTTAAGCCAAGAAACTTACATATTACATTAATATGTAAGTTCCTTGGTTCAAGCATTTTGATAGGCTTAAGCAACTGTAAGATAAATCAAGGAGTTTATTATGCCGTGATGGATGGAATGTGTGTATAATAAATAAGTGTAAAACGTCAGACAAAATAAAAAGGTTGAATACCTTTTTCGCGTTTAATTTCCCGTTATCGTTTAAATAATTATTGCAACGCGAAAGTTTAAATTTAGTTAAGTAAGTGTAAAAAGTATCGAGAAACAAATCCTTTTTGGGGGTACAGGTAGTTGACTAGATACTAAACGAGCTGATTTGGAAAAAGGTTAAAAAGGTACAAAATATTTTCTAGGAATCATCCTAGAAAAGATTTTGTATTTATTTGAGTAGAAGCCGTATTCACCGTATGTACGCGTGTTCGTGTACCTATATTTTATCTACAGAAACAATTTTATGACAGATAACAATAATCTTGTAATAAACTAATCCTAGGAACTGAAGTTACATATTTTATTGCATAATAAAAATTACTGAACTTCAGTCAATTATTTTAACACCCTACAGTGGGTACCTACTTGTGGGTTGCTGGGTGGTGTATAAGCTACTTAACGTATTCCACATTATTTAAATGTTTTGTTTTAATTTTGAATAAAGTAATGTGAAATATGTAAAAACCATTAATCTTTTCGTATAACAAACAGATGTGTGAAGGTCGTTCTTAATCGTAATCGTAATTAGGATTTTATCAAAAATCAAATTGACTTAAAGTTGCTGGTTTCTCTATAGATACCTTCTTAAAAAGCACGGAAACTGCTGTTATGCTCACCTGAGTATCTTATGATTTTTCTGGTACTCACTCTGCACTCGCTGCAACAGGCAACTTTTTCGGATCGCATTCTCGTAGCGTTCTTTGTGGCCTAAGTACACTTCTGGCACCTCATCTTGTAACTCCTTGACGCTAAACAATATCCTCTCTAAAAAAGAAATTCTTATTTAATTTAGTCTTAATTAAACAAGGCAAATTACGCATTTCAGAGCCTACCTATTTTAATCGTCCTACTTGTATACAGGCTGATAGGTAAATGTATACTAGCCGAAACTTACCACTGTCAATATAAATATAAACATAAATATGACGCAAAGGTAACAATCAGCAATTTATAAATTTTATTACCATAAAAAAGTCAATCACTCAGAAAGTCAGAAGCCATTTTTTATATTTTAAAACCGCTACCATCAACATTTTTAAATAACCATTTTATTTACATGCGTATTTTAACATAATAATATGCTGGATTCGGCTTGTAATACCATTTCCCTAACACCCTGTATAAACTTAGTTAGCCCTAAGTTGTAACTTCGTGACGTTAAATTATGATCTCTATAAAAAAAACACAAATGGTTGTTCATATTACTTTTATGTTCGGGCAATAAATCATTTTCTAAACAGACAGATAAAAAATGTTCAGACGATTCTGAACTAGGTAATAGTTCCAAAACAACTAAGTGTAATATTTAAATTGGTATCCTGATTGGTGTGAATGTGGTAGTCGAATGGATGTAAACAAGAGTTCATTGATTCAGGGTTTATACCATGTACATTGTTTCTTCTTATGACTTTCTGATTTTCGGCACTGTTGCAAGCGCCATGATCACGGAAGAACTGAGTTCTTGCAACAGGCGCTTGCAACAGTACCTACGTAACTGTTAGAAACTCGTAAGAAAAAAGGTATACAGAAAAACGGCTAGTGTGCTGTAAATGATGAATATCAAACCCTTTAAGATTTATGGATTTAAAACAGTCTTACTCACAAAAAAGGTTAAGCCTTTCTTGACTTCAATTCTCCCGCTACTTTTAGGCATTAGCACGCAATTGTGCAAAGTAGGAGGGAAACGATATCCTTAACTGGGTTTCCGTACAAATTGAAAACGATGATTTATTTATCATACTAACCAATAACTGAACGGAGGTTTTAAACTTTCTAAGCTTAGCACGGAACTGTATATTGTTAACCTTTCACCATCATCATCATAACCATATCAGTCCAACGCTGGACATGGGATGAGTATGAAATGGGATGAGCATGATGCCAATTGCCATAAGTGCGGCGAATATGTTAGTCATCTGACTTTATCATAGCACTTGGCATGTGAGTAGTTGCCGATAGCAGTTGGACGAATGTTGGAGAGGAGATGCTGCTAATCTTCTTCTGGCGGTATATGGGCGCCAATTTTGACATTTTGACAATCAGAGGTTAAGAAAGGGTGGTGGATATTCTAAATATATGAGGCCGGCACTACATGGCATTTTTATCTACTAGATTTAATTGATACGGGGTTTATACCATGGTATAAACCAGTAACTACCGTTACCTAATACCGTTACCTAAAGGTACATACTTTAGGTAACGGTATCGTGTGTAATAAAAGACTAGATCGATTTGTCTGTTCTTAATAACTACCTACCCGCAAAGACATCAATCAGTTCTTTCGTGAGCATGGCGCTTGCAACAGTGCCGAAATATAAACTACGGTACATGGTATAAACCCCGTATCAATTAACTCTAGTGATAGTGACCATGGAAGTTTAAATCATGTTCATATCATATTAATCGGATAAAGGAGAACCCCATTTTTGGGCCCGACGTTACAACAATGAAAATTATGCCAAAAAATCCCTTTTATTTTACTGGCCTATTTCTCCAAAAAATAGTTTAATTGGCAATGGAAAAGTCGAGAAAATTTATAAAATACATATTGTTTTTCTAATACTTAAACAGTTATATATGTAGGTTATAAAATAAAATTAGTTCATTGGTTGATTTAAGTAACTTTCCCATTGTAGAAAGTTGTGAAAATATGGCTTATGAATCTTTTCAATATGCTTTAATTTATGGCCAATTCCCAGCCTTGTAACGTCAGGCCCAAGATTGTATGGGAAACGGGTTTGTCCTTTATTTTCCTGTATGTTTGGACATAAAAATATCGGAAAAAGACAAAGTATAGAATACTATCCCAGAAACAATCCTCTAATCAGGTGAGAACAGTAGTGGAAGTTTATATGGAGAATCAATAATTTCTCAACCGATTTAGATAAAAATTTGATATGGAGTTATTTAGATGAAAACTTGGATTGTGCTCTCCTTGTTTTTGTCCTTGAAATGGACCATTTAATCCCTCAACCCCCAGGTGCCACGATAACAATTGATTTCAATTTTGTCTGGAATAACTCACGATCGAGGGTGTGAGGAAAATCAATATTTTTTTAATATAGAGAATATTAAGAGATTTTTTAAGTGATATCTAAAGAGGTAGAGATATAGGTACTTAATCGTAATCGCAATATACGAAGAACGCCACGCAGACGAAGCCAAAGGCCCCTAATTCGCGTAACCGAATCGTATCACAATCGTAATTGAACGACAGGTTTTTGACAGTTCTAGTATGGGCTAAATGTCAAAATCGTCCAATTCAATCACGATCAAACTGCGATTCGGTTACGCGAATTAGGCCCCAGGAGGTTGTTATTAATATAGCTAGTAGGTACACTAAACCCTTTTATACCACAGAACACAATTTACCCTCTACTGCCAAGGTTAAATAAATGAGGAGTGTCAATGTCCATTTACATATGTCCCTTACATATACTCGTAGGGTGCCCAAACACAATGCAAAGTTTTTTTGTTACTTCATTTTTGATAATGTTTTTAAAGTTAAAAACCTAATAAGTATTCTTCCTTTCAAACATAAAAACTATGTTACTACTATCGTAACGAAAATCTCAATACATAAGTAATGTCGAAATCAATCGACACCGATAAAATCTATGCGTCCTTAGCATAGCCATATTAAAATTATTTGTTTTTCGGTTAAAAATTAAACATAATTTTTGCAATATTATTCTTCAATGCACTGCAATGTTTCTGAATTAACCTTCGCCGGTTCATTCACTCTGCGGCATTACGGATTGCTGAATACTTAAATAAGTACCCACTTACATACCTACTTACGTACAACAGCTAATTACTTATTGAAGTGAAACTTCTTTATCGGCGTTGGAAAAAATTTACCGTCACGAAAAAGTTTTAGGACCGTCACGAAAAAGTTTTCGGTTGCGCGTCACAGCGTCACATTTTTCGGTTACGCGCCATCTTTTTCTTGCCCCTACCACGGTTGGTTCAGACGATAGCAAAAAGGTAAAGTGAAATAATATTTAACCAATTTAACCAATTTAACCAATTTAACCAATTTAACCAAATTAACCAATTTAACCAATTTCTGGAAAGTTGCATGTAGATCATTTTTCGAAAAATAAGGCCATAAAGAAGTTTCACTTCTTACGTGTGTACACTAGTACACGCACAACTTTTTTTTTTAAAACTATATTAAGCAAGTCACGAATTATGTACGGTCCATAAATAAATATAAGTAAATACCTATACACTGTTTGGTGTTTAAGTAATTACACCGACTAATTTTCGTCAGGCCAAAAGTCAATTTATTTATACATTCCGATGTTATTCACGAAGACAACATGCTCCAACATCAACAGATAAATATTTAGGTAATATTTTAATCGTCGAAAGTATGCATTATTTTTTTTCTAAAGAAAAAGTTTAAATTATTGTATGTAAAAGCACAGATGTAAAAGTATCTAAAATATTCTACTAAATATTAGTACTTTCACTGATCACCGCCTGGTCACACTATACATCTCGCTCTATCTCGCTTCAACATATTGTTGTCTTGTTCGTTCACGTGCGCAAACGATGACAACCGGATCTTAGCTATAAGGAGTATCTTCACTTTGTTATTGTTTAGTAATTAAAATCATTGTTACGACTCACCAAAGTCTTTTCGTTCCGCGGTAATTTTTTCACCACCGTCCAAAAGATAAGTTAGTTCCTTTACGTTAAAGGTGCACTTCTGTCTCTCTTTAATTAAATCCTCGTTTATTTTTGTTGTGGTCGCCATTTTGCCATTCACTGTCGAAGGCAATCAGTAATGAACTGCCACAATACC
This sequence comes from Anania crocealis, assembly GCA_949315895.1. Classification (NCBI taxonomy): domain Eukaryota; kingdom Metazoa; phylum Arthropoda; class Insecta; order Lepidoptera; family Crambidae; genus Anania; species Anania crocealis. Next base: position 4,465,868 of record OX438882.1, on the reverse strand, counting down.
CCACTTTAAGTGTTGACAGTTTGGGACTGTGTTATCTACGAGTAAGATATGATAAATTTAATAAGTGTAATGGCGATCAAATGTTTTATGTCATTGTACCTGATAAGGATAAATACAAAATAAATATAGAATGCCTACTCGGTTCGATAGGACAATGTTAGCAAATTAAACTTTTATTGTTGTCACGCAGACTTTGACCAATAGCAGATTATTGTGAATGGTTATTGCGTTCGTGCTAAACGATGTTTTACCTACCTACATATTATACTCGTATTACTTACGTACGTGTAATTTTTTTTTTGTGGTCATATTATATAGCTACATTTTAAATCTTTGCTAACATCAAGTTTGTATCTTCCTAACCCAAAGTTCATGAGATAAACGAGTTTTTTGTCATTACTAAGCGGGGCTCAGAAGAGGTAGCTAAATGAGTAATCCCTAAAGAAGACGAGCAGCAGCGTCTTTTTCTGCCCACCTGCTGAATTTAAAGATTTTTGAAGAGGCCAATGACCATGTTCAGCCTTGGACTGAAGTAGGCTGATGACTTTGATTAGGGCGATGACGATAAAATACAAATGAGACATTTACATCAGAGGATTATTTATTATACTTCATTTATGTAAAAAAACACAAAAAATAAAACTTATAAAGAGGCATTTGATTGACATACGAGTACATGTTATTTCCGCATTATTATTTAAATAATAGACATGAATATTAACAAGTTTACAGCTTGGCTCTGTTCATGAACGGCTTGAGGTACTTGTGGAAGGACTGGTTGACGGGCTCCTTGTTGAGGGGGCTCTTCAACGCCTCCTCCATCAGGCGCTCGTACACGCGACCGTCGTACGCGCCCAGAGTCGATTGGAGGACCTAAGACGTATAACAAATGTATTTCTAATTTAATAAAGATCAATTCATAGCTTTCATCTAACTTATCTTACTAAATTTACTAATCTTACTATTATTTATTATTTAATTATTTATATTAACAAATATCTTTATTATATATTATAGGTAAGGTTTCGCAAAACCTTTAATATTACAAATATGAAAGTTTGAAAGGATGTTTGTTACACAATAACGCCAGCATGGTTTAACGGATCTAGATGCAATATGGCACGGGGATAGACTAAGGGGAGGAACAGCACACAACTTACTTTTTATCCCAGAATAAAGTACGTGTACCATGGGAATAGTTTCAAGCGAACAGCTAGTAGATTTAGTTTTTTTTAAATGAGTTTTAAGCGATTGTCATCGTAAACCTTGGAAAAAGGATCCTGCCCATTTTTGACCTAGGCTACAATCAGCAGGCTTACTAATGACACCCTTTGAATCAATTTCCAATGTCAAAATATATTCAATTCCATGAAAATAATTATAAAATTTGGTGCAAGTGTAGCGATCAAGAGTGCCAAATACGCAAGTTTTTTGATTCCAATGCCAATCTCGACCAAAGGGTCGAGGAGTCTTCCCGGATCGCTCAGTAAATTTGTATTAATTATAAATATAAATTGAAATACCTCGTCAGAAATGTCGAATGCATCGACGAGACCCACAGCATTAGGCCTGATCAGAGCTAGCAACTCCTCGTATTTTACTTTTAATATAGCAATGTCTTCCTTCGTAATGTTTGAATACTGGAAGAAAGAAAAACTTAATTAAGTACTTACTTGCCGCGCACTTCAGTTAATATCATAATCGGCTACCTATAAGGTGCAAAGCAAGTAATCTATTTAACTACACTAAAATTATAAAAAGGGTAAATTTATTTTTTATTTTTAAAACGAATTAACTCACAAAGTAGTAGATCGATTTACACCAATTTTGCTGCAAAGATATTTTGAGATCCAGGAAATAATATACAATAGTTTGTATCCCACATAATAATATCATCCCTTGAAGGGATGTAAGTTAAATTTTGGTACGGAAATAGTTAGAGACCCTAAAAGTAATACGTATAAACTACTAATTGCCGTAAAATTATCCATGATGGATCAGTATCTTCTTAATTTAGTATAGAGAATAACAGACAGCGTTTGCAGCAATTCAATAAATAGAGCGATATAATAGGAAAAGCCATATATTATAACTGGGAGTAGGTACGACATAGCCTATTGAAAAGCACAGAATCGCGGGTGGAGCTCAAGTTTTTCCTAGGATAATTCTGGTAATCATATGTTCTAAGAATGGTTGGTGTTCATCAGATAATAAAAGAAACAAAGGTATTCTTATCTTTCACTTTTAAAAAAGTGTCTTATGTATTTTCACAGGTCTAGGTGTTAGTGAGTTTCTGATTTCTTAAAAAAATAATTACTTTGATATCAAAACAATGTGTTTGATGTGGTCCACATTTATTTAATCCACTAAAAATGATTTTAATAAAACTAAATTCAACTTTACCAGCAACAAATCTCCGGCGGTCTCCAATGTCCAGTACACTATGTACAATTGGAGCATATGGTCTAGCACGGCTGCCAAGCCCGGGGATGCAGTTGACGAATTACGGACAGTCTCCTTCCAGAACCCTTCGCATATGATCGCACGTGAATATGCCTAAAATGACAGAGAAAAAGTATTAAACTAATCAGACAATGAAGCTATCAAATGTTATTTGATCATACTATTATTTTAGACAGTTCTAAAGCATTTACGTGGTTTTCCTTCATAAAAGTATCATCTTATCATAACAAAAATAATGTGTATTACTTCTACCTTTAGGTCATCTATAAAACATGGTAATGGCGATACGTTTTATTTTAGTAACTCAAAACAGGCATGAAATTTTATTTATGGTCTCAAAAGCTTTACTTTGGTGTCTTGTTTGTGTACGTCTTTAAGCTGGGGTATGAATACTGTGTGATTTTGTAAAATAGAATAAAAAAAGCGTATATCCATGACCCTGATCTTTAGATTAGGTACACATGAGTGGAAAGGCAGCAAATAACCCATCCACCAGTGCCGTAAAAACAGAGCGTCCATGCGCCTAAGACCCTGTATTTATTTATAAAGTAGATAACAAACCTCGCTGGCCTTAATTAGTTGTATGGAAGACAGGTTCCAAGAATCTTCGTAGTCTTTGCCAGCCTTTACGTGTTTCTGAATCGATTCAAACGCATCTTTAACTTTTCTGAAATCAATTTGGATTTTAAAAGCTCCTGTTTGATTACACCCCTGTGATGTATGATTGGAATTTAACTTACCCAGCTGCTACGTGTTGGAAACCTCTCACAATGGCCTCGGGTGTATTCTGCCATCTTTTTTTGTTGGAATTCAATGAATCCACCAAAAATTTTACGCTTGGTGCTAACACTGTTCCTTGTAATGCTGAATTCCAGGCCTTTATCAAATACCTGAAAATAAGGAGAAACAAGAAAATTGATAATTACTTTTCAAGCTAAGAAAAAAACATGAGGTGAACTGTTTGTTTTAAATAAGAATTTGAAACAATAATACCTAATACGCTAAATGGGGTTATAAACAGTAAACCAAAAACGCAAAAAGCTAAACTAACAAAGGGCATGAATTATATAAAATTTGTGATGAAGATCGAAATACTATGGTGCAGAACAACATTACCTTGCTGTCTGCAGAAGCACGACAGTATGCTCGCCTTCATAAGTGACTGCTGCAGTACACAAGCCGTATATGATGGGCAGGCTGGAAGAGGCCATGTAGCCGTGGCCTCCGCAAGCTAGGCGACACTGCTCCACCATGGCTGTACCATCACGAGAACATGTTGCCTTGAGGCAGCAGGATAGGGCATGAAGCTAAAATTGTAAGTTCAAATTCACATAAAAACTGCATCTATAAATTTATTAATAATTGTGATAGTTCATTACATTGAAATGTTATTTCTTTCCCTCGTCTAATTCTTTCAACAGTCGTAGGAAGGCTTGTTGCAATTCAATTAATGTACCGGCACCACACGACTGTGAAATGTTCAGTAATTTTTTACTTCATTTTGTTTTTCCTACGTTTCTTGAGAATGAACAAAAGTAGTGAAGCTCTTATTCGGCTCTTGTGTTTATCACATTTGAAAATAAAAAAAACAGTGCAAAAGAACAGCATAGGTAAATAACATAGTAGATGTACTTTATTTGATATTTTAGCAACTTAATTGCACTTATAATATCAGTATATAAACTTGAAAAATGTTTTTCCCGCCTGAGACAAAATTTTTCAAGTTTATATACTGATAACATAGTAGATGATCATGTTTACCTCAGGCAAGTGATCTTGTTTGCCTTTCTTCAGGTCTTCAACAACCTGTATGTACGCCTTGTTCAACCAGGCGTAGGTGTTAAAATAAGCGTGGCTTGTTGCTATCGCTATGAACAATTTGTGCTGCTGTGTCAGATAGTCAAGGATTTGTACTTCGGGTTCTCTGAAAGAAAACACATTCACATTTTTGAAACCACCTTCAAAAGCTAGAATTACTATTTGACACCCTGGGCAACGGCATCTTTGGTTTTTTAACCAATGATGACGGCTAACAGATCCCTCTGCGGTGGTAGGCTTCGTAAGAGGCCGCCTAGATGCTACCACCCTCCTGCCGAAGTCCAGCGCCAGACAGTTTTTCTGTGTTCCGCTGGTGTGTGGGAGAACCAGTTCCTCTGGGTAAGCTCGCTCCATCTTAGACTTCTTCTTAACCGTATAGTTAAGTATGTTGTCAAGAGCAAGCCCATTATTTATAAAAAAAAAACCTCTGTAACGGAGTTGCGTTCATACCAGTTTTCAAGGTGTCACCTGCTCCGAGGTCCCCGGGTTTGATTTCCGAATGGGTCAATGAAGAAAAGAGTGTTTTTCTAAATTTTCTTGGGTCTGGTTGTTTGTAGTACTATGTGTGTTGGTGTCCCAAATTACTATTTACTATTTTACTATTTTTGTTTGTGATCTTACGTCCAAAAGTAAGATCGCAATAAAACGAATCAGCATACAAATGAATTAGAGAATACAAGTAGTTGAAACTTAAAATGTAATCTTGATATTACATATTAAGTACCTAAATGAAATAGGTATAGCTGGCATTTTATCTTATCTGTGTAGATCTGCAAATGGATTTACTGTGTTGTTTTTATCTAATATTTATTTATAAGTAAAACTTGTTTATCCAAACTAAACAAATAATGAAAAAGTAATAAGTCTCTGATGTGTTCTAATGAGAGCATTCATAATTGTAATAAGATCACGGCTCAAATTTCGAGTAATTACTATAATAAAAAAACAAAAACAACTACAATACTAATATTGTACAACCTCAACTATGAGATGAGGCCTGTTCACGGACTCATCACACAGAATAGATTCATATTCATATGAGCCCATCTATGAAGGTAATTCAGTACCTAACCTTTTTTTTATGTCAAACTCTAAGCCGAAAAAACACATAAATGTTACACAGAAAAGCTATAAGAGATCAAGATTTGCCAACAGTGCGTAATTATGAAATGCATACTTGGCTTTCAGCTGTGACTGATGCCTGACAGCAGAGTATCTGACCGCGATAGTGGCAGCCTTGGCAGTTTCAGAAGCCGTGTCAAACACTATGTTGACCCGCACATGCACCATGGTGCCGTACGTCAACTTCTCATTTAATCCTTTCACATAAGTTCCATCCTGTAAAAAGGTGCCTTTGTATAGTAAGCTTAAAGACTTTGACACGTTATGGTAATTTAGTAATAACTATGCTAGATTCTGCAAAAGTGAGTGAGCAACAGACTACTCAAAGTCTGCCTTAACTGCCCGTGGTATAACCTGGGTACCACCCAACAAGATTAAAAGAACCCTCATTGATCGGACGCTGACCCTATATTATATGCTAATGCAATCTTCTCATTTATTTTTAAGTAGCTAGATAATAATAATGACTTGCTATGACATGATGGTCATGAAATTATCCGATTAAAGACAAAAACGAAAAGGAAGGGAGAACAACCTAACAAGTCAGTCATGAAGAACAGTTAAGATCATCTTATTGAATCAGGAGGTCAATGAAACCATACGGAATGGAAAAGATGGGAAATCAATCCCTCATGTATGCCTTATAGTTACGTCATCAATTTCAATACCTTTAAGACCTGGTTGTTTTTCATTAACATGTTTTTTCTGGGAATCCTGTAATTTTGGAAGCTCAAAAACCCATTATTTGCAGTTTGGAATCCCAGTTTTGGCCCGATTTCTCCAACTTTGATACCTGGGAGAGGATGATGCGTTTCCACATCGCGAATGGGAACTAAAAACAAGTGGATCCCATAGTGTTTCCCGTTGATATACAATTGAGCTGCTGTTATGCAGTGATTGACTGTAGTTCCCACTGAAAATACAACAGAATTTTCTATGTAGGTACGTAGCTAAAAGCACAGAAGTTAATTTTGGTTGTAGTAGTATGGTTAGCAATAGAACATTCAGCAATCATAGCAAGTTGACCATTAAAATTATTCCTTCAAGTAATTGAATTGATAAGACCGCTTGCTTTTGTTATTTTACTCGTAATTGCATTCTGATCATTCCTGATCATGATTAAATATATTACTATATTGTGCTAGTACCTAGATGATTTTAAAATTATAATTAGTTACTGAATAACTTACATCCACCTGGCCACCACTTATTCGAAGTCAGTTTAGGACTATTGAGAATAAACTCCTCAGTCTTAGCGTCATAGGTGGCTGTCGTCTCCAACCCTCGAAGAAAGGTGCCATGTCCAAGTTCCGTCTGTAAAATTTAATAACAAAATATAAATTAAGATAAGATAATTAAACCAAAATTTATAGATTTGGCACAAAAACCAAAAAAAAAAGTAAAAGTAAAGTAACAGCCTATAATCATTCTACTGCAGGGAAAAGGCCTCCATCATTGAATTCAAGTTACCACTGCAATGATGGGAACTTGCATAATCACCACACTTGCCAAATGCGGGTTGGTGATCACAAAACCGAGCAACGTGCGAAAATTCGAAACTTTTAGTTGCACGACCCGGGGATCGAACCTGGGACCCGAGATCTTGGCCCGGTATTTAAACCACTAGACCAAGGGGCGTAAAAACCAAAAACCTGTACGTAATACTAACCAGGCATTTTTAAAATAAAACCGGCCAAGTGCGAGTCCGACTCGCGCACGAAGGGTTCCGTACCAAAACGGCTTTGATGTATGGGTTTGATGTATGGGAGCCCTCCTCAAATATTTATTTTATTTTGTTTTTAGTATTTGTTATTATTGCGGTAGCAGAAATACATAATTTGTGAAAATTTCAACTGTCTAGCTATCGCGGCTCTTGAGATACAGCCTGGTGACAGAGCGCCGGACAGACGGACAGACAGATAGACAGCGAAGTCTTAGTAATAGGGTCCCGTTTTTACCCTTTGGGTACGGAACCCTAAAAACAATATTTTCGGGACTTGAGGAGAAAGTTATACAATAAGTGAATTGTACCACAGATAAGATAATACTAGTTGTACTAAACAATACAGCAGTTCACATAACGGTTACTTCAAAAGTTCAAATGAAGGCACTTGATTGATTTATAAATGTCTAATAAATGACCTGTGCATAAGTTCCAATAACTTGCATTGCTTTAGCTTTGGGCAGCCATTCAGCCTGTTGCTCAGGTGTGCCTTGCTCTTCGATGGTATGCAGGAACATCCCATTGTGGAGTAAGAACGGTGAGGCGTCTCTGATGACCCCATATCCAACACGACTCAGGGTTCGAGCCCTAAAATGTAAAAGAAGTGAAGGTTACCGTGTAGTCATCATCTCAGCAGAACTACGCCTACTGCTTGGACATAGGCCTCCCTACGGATCTGCACAGCAATCGTTCCCATGTCCGCATTCAGCGGCTTCTTGCGACCTTCGCCAGATTGCCGGTCCACCTGCCCACAGATCATTGTCCGGTACGCATATGCTTTGTCTTAAATTATTTGAGTTTAAATGTAACCGATCACATACCTTAACACCTTATTTTTCTTCTCGTATTCACTCTGCAGACCCTGTATGATGCATGCCTTGCGGATAGCATTTTCGTAGCGCTCTTTATGCCCCATATATATTTCTGGCACCTCATCTTGTAGCTCCTTTACACTATACACTATCTTTTCTGAAATACAAACAGGATTATTATTTTTAATTTAATACGAGTATGTAAAATTGGCTATATGGCTAAAAAATCATCAAGCTAAGCTAATCTAACCATGAGACGTAGACTTGTCTACTTTGATGTGTTCCTGAATGAGTGAGTGATTTTTTCCTTATTATTATTATTATTTTAGTTTTGTTCACTGTTTTTTTTTGTAGGTACACTTTGGTCGAAGGGTGCAAGTACCGGCCCGTGATCTCGGGTTCCTGGGTTCTATCCCGGGTCGGGCAACAATAGTTTCGAATTTTCGAACATTGCTTGGGTTTGTGTTCACCAACAAGCGTGGTGATTTTGCCTACACCCATAATTGCTATGGTAACTTGAACTCGATGATAGTGGAGGCCTTTGCGCAGTGGGATGAATGATTATAGTAACATACATCATAATAATATATGTATATAGAATATAGTCACACTTTTTTTAAACTTTTGATCGGCCTAGTCGTTCTCTTTGGGTACCACAGCAAATAAATGTACCTCTCATTCTTTCTTTGTATAAAAATTACATTCATAGTTTTCCAACCAGTTTTCGTAGTTAGTTCTCGTTCGAGAAAACAAGTAGGTATGCCGACAGAATAACACCTCATAGCTCAGAGCAGTGAACATCGAAGTTCCTCTCAACGAAAATGATTTATTTACTGTTTCATTTTAGACAATTATTAGTTTATTAACCTAATACCTACTAATAATAGTAGTGTCTCGTTTTGGGATAAAATGACTCCGTGGGGCATGTCTTGAATATCTTTATTACTGCGTGAACTCCACGTCTTATCACGTCAGAAACCTGTGCCTATATAGCGGTGGCATATAGAAAGATAGATTATAGGCTTCATACATTCGTGTCTGTGAAACCATGGAAATACACATACAAAATTTCAACCCAATCGATCAAGCCTTTTAGTAGCCACACCAACTAACGGGTGTCGCGGTCAAAAGTAGCGTATGTTCATCAGGGATAATGTTTGCTTCTAAAGGTAAAAGAAATTTTCAAATCGGTCCAGTAGTTTCGGAGCCTATTCAATACAAACAAACAATCAAATCTTTCCTCTTTATAATTTTAGTGTAGATGTAGATATCACTAATAAAACTTACCGTAACGTTTTTTCTCTTCAGTAAATCCTTTGCCTCCCTCCAAGAGATATGTCAATTCTTTCACGTCAAACGTACACGTTTGTCTCTCCCTAATTAAATCTTCGTTTATTTTTGGTGCACTTGTCATTATGGTGTTCACAAATTAACGTTATGCACACTAGCGTCACTGGAAACTGTTAACAATGGTATGAGCGGTATTATAGAGATTTTAGTTGTGTATATTTATAAGTGCCTACATATTTAGTGAGGTACGTTTGTAAGTTGATAAGATAACAACAACATAGCAAGAAAAGATTGTTCTGGTTTACGTGGGGCATAATAAAAATGTCTTCTTTCACTCACTATGATCAATTTGTTAATGACTTAATGTTAGTGAGATGCTGAATAAAAATAGTTTTGTAGGCTGTATGACATCGGTAGAGCAAAAAATAAAATAAATAAATAAGGGGCCACACATATCCACAAATTACGTCACACATTATGGAGGGGGGGGGGGGTTACTTTTGGTAAAATTGGGCAAAATAGTATGGGAATTTTCGTGAAAATGCGTTACAAGGGGGGGGGGGGTCTGAACATCTCAAAAATCGTGTGACATAATTTATGGATGACCCCTTAAGAGTATTACGTATTTAATCTGCAAACTACGTATGCCTCACTTGGTAAAAAGATTAAATATCTAAATAACAGTAATTATATAGTGCAAAGTGTTATATGATATGATGAGTGTGCAGTATTTTATTTTATTTCATTTTACTTATTAAGGAGAACACAAACAGTAGTGTATAAATTGGCTTACATACAAGTTTAAATCTATATATTAATACACACCAACAACGTGTTCCACGTATGAGTTATACTAATAATGCTACTGTTGTTGATAATGTTTGCCTTTATCTTCGAAACAATAATAATATTAAGACATGAATTACGAAATTAAAAATTAAAAATATAATTGATTCGCATTAGTAGTGACATCCCTATAATTTGTATTTTAATGAAATATTTTGTGTTGTTTTGTCTCTTGAGTGGGTTTCATACTTGATATCGAACGTCGATGTAACTATTGTCTAGATATCGACAACAATGCATCAACGGGTCGCTACTCGCTACATCTACGGTACTCCATATTAACAGACATGGAAACAATCGGTCGTTTTATCAGTGTCATGACATCGTGACTACTTCGAAAGTCATGGAATCAATCGGTTGTTTTATCAGTATCATGAAATCGAAAGTCGTGGTGGGTAACAACGAACTTCTCAGGGTGGATTAATAGTAATTATTTTCCTACAAAATTTTGTAGAAAAAGGTAAATAATTAAGAAAAACAAACTTTTAATCAAACAATTTTATATTTAAGAAACTAGATAAAGTACTTGATTAGTACATGTGTTTGATTGAGTAGAGTACCATTTTGAGTACGTACAATAAGCATTACAAAAAAGTATTGCTTGTTATTCCTTTAAGGAATTGTAAGACATCAATATCATCACGCCGTTCAAGAAAACGCGAGATTGCTTCTTGATGCATCCTCTTGTTTTTTCTAGGTGGAGTAGCTGGTACCCCACTTTTCATTCTGGCAGTAATTACTTTATCTGGTTACTTACATATAAAATTGTTTGATTAAATGTTTGTTTTTCTTAATTATTTACATTTATCTACAAAATTCAGTAGGAAAATAATTACTATTGATCCACCCTGAGAAGTTCGTTGTTAACCTTGTTACCCACCACGAATTTCGATTTCATGATACTGATAAAACAACCGATTGATTCCATGACTTTCGAAGTGGAGTACACGATGTCATGACACTGATAAAACGACCGATTGTTTCCATGTCTGTTAATATGGAGTACCGTAGATTCTATGTAGCGAGTAGCGACCCGTTGATGCATTGTTGTCGATATCTAGACAATAGTTACATCGACGTTCGATATCAAGTATGAAACCCCTCTTGAGTTTAACCATGAAGTTTGTTTGAATGTTACCTACGTACCAATACAAAAAAAACAATACCGGCTTGCACATAATGCGCGGCTGGAATGCGGAGAGGTGCCGCCGAGGTGAGGTGGCGATGCTTATATCTGAGTACACTCATGTCTACGTTAAATATATACATTTAAATTAAAACACTAACTTTGTTTGTATCCACAGCTACAGACGTATTTATGTATTATAGTTATTTAGGTCGGAACTATATTATATTATACCTATTAAGTTAGTATTTTTTTTTTTTTATAAATTACAATTGAGATTACTGGGTAGACGTCCGTGTACTTTACTCAGCAGGGCACACTGAAAACCAGCGCCTACTCGGGCCATGGCACATGCTGAGTGAGGTCCTTTTAAAGTGGACGTCACGGACACGTAGTGGCACTGCTCGATATTCTTGTTGTTCTATGTTTTTTTTTTTGTGTGTTAGTTTCATTATTATTTTTTACCGACTTCAGAAAAAAGGAGGAGGTTCTGTGTTTGTTTGTTTAAATCTTTTTTGTGTGCTACTATCTGTGTGTGATGTCCAAATTTTAATAAATGTATTTTCTTTCAAAAAAATTACAAATTATAAAAAAGCAAGCTTCAAAATTTACAAATTATAAAGTATAGAGGTATGGAATAAGTTAAGTATTAAATAAAGAATGGATACAGTTTATCAGTTTTTTTTTTCATTATTTAGGCACTAGCGTCTGTTTACGTCAAACAGCTATATCCACGTCCAAATGATTGGTGAATTCAAATTCATTAGTTACATAACATTCGTTATGACCTCATGACCTAACTCTCCTAACTCATGTGGAGAAGGGGGAGTGACTAAAACTAGCTCAAGCTGAACCTCTTTTATTTACTTTCTTGGTTTACTATTTAGGAAATGTACAAATAAATTTATTTTTTATTTCCAACTAGATACTGGCACAAAAGAGAGACTCTCTTTTGAGATAGGTAATGGCTACCGGGCATAAGGTCTTCTATAAATAAAAATTTAAATGTATTAAATAGTACTTGGGTCTACCTCTTCGGCGGTAACCATCCTCAGGTACCCATCGTGTGACGATTTGGTCCAGCTGACGGGGGAATGGGAGTCGTTGGCAATGGATAGAGACCAGTCGCGGAGTTTGGGGGAGACCTCTGCCCAGCTGTGGGATGCTATAGGATGATTTAAAAAAAAGTACTTACTCAGACTCACTACCTTCATTGAAATGAAACTAATGGGCGACACTGGTATACATTTTACACAATAGTACTAGCTTCATGCATCCATTAAACTAATGCAATTAATCACGAGACGCTAACACACGACACGATAGAAACAATTTACTAATAAAACTGTAAAAAAACTGCTGAAAGTGGGGAAACAAAATGTACAATGTGCCATGTAACACAATTACTATCGTTCGCGCAAAGTAAGGAACTGAATAGTTAGTGCATGTTGGAAACTGTAGCCTATTCTTCCTTTTGTCGATTTGTTTCGTTCCTGGTAAAATGGTATGGGTAGTAAAAATACTGTATGTTCTTTTAAACCTAATAGGTTAGTTAGGAGTTTTGACACGTTCTTGTATTTTATATTACCTCTGGATCTGGTTGGTGTATGGGTAAGAACCAACATTATAATCATAGTACTATTAAAATTAGGATGGACGTATTACTCAATCACGATAGAACGTCTGAATGGATCTGGATAAAATTTAGCTCAGAGATTAAAGGCTGGCAAAGCATATAGGTTGATGTCTAATTTAACGTATGAGTCGCAAGCATCTATTAATTATTAATGTGAAGTCACCACGGAGCAGGATTGGTGGTGACAGCATCAATCTGCCATTATTCTGGAATGACCGGTAACAAACTTTTTCATGGGTCCAGAAAATAAAACGGTATTAAACAAGGATACTTATTTATTTTATAGTCAAAATATTCACAAACATCTCTCTTAAAGTACAGGTTTCTTGAATTTCCGCAAATGAAAGATTTATTTACTGATGTAAGTAACTCGCGCTTGTCAAAATTTCAACATATAATTTTGATTTATCCCAACATACATTTTACCACGTTTCTATTTGAGTTTACTATCCGTTAATTAATCTTTCATTTCTTTTGATTAAGTTATTATCTTTGGCTAAAAACATAAAACCTTCCCAAATATTAAATAGAAAACAATGTTTAAACCCTTTCCTACATAGTATAAAATAATGTCTTCCGAACCGTAAACTATCAAATGGAACTTTTCATTTGTAACGTGGAAATACAGGCCGTCTAATTATGTATGTATACTGGGTGTTAGGCAAATGGTATAATAAACCTAATACAATCTAGCTAATATAATAAACCAATAGTATAAGATACCTAGCTATGTTAATACTTGTACAGTAGCGAAATATACTCGGCTACTTTATCGTGCTTCGGAAGGCACGTTATTCAGTTGGTCCCAATGATATTATAGGTACTAAAACGAAGCAGGTAGGTATGCTATAAACGCGAGCGTTGTAAAGACTCAAATACAATTAGACCATTTTTTACAACGTCCACGACGAGTGCAGTCACGAGCGGCAATCATTAAAATTTATAGCCATCTCTTTTATTTGCGTGCTATTTCGCATCTTTGGTTCTGCTTATCAGTGAAACTTGTCAATGTGTGCAGTTTAGATTGCTCGGAACAGCTGATGCCTTACTCTGCAATGCGAAGCTCGTATTTACAGATAAATCTGTCTCTTTCAGATATTTTAAAACATCAGTATGAGTGATGGAGAGATAATCGAATGTACGGACATTGTTTTGCAGAGTAAGGCCTCTGATTTGATAGGCGAATTACTATGGACGTAACATATCTATACTTTAAAATATGTTTGGATGGTCCCGGATTTTGTGACAAGATGGAAGTCTTTAAAACAAGTCCCGCCAGAGACCTGTAATAGTACTTAGTCTGAAACTAGACTATTCTTGAAAGATAGTAAACGATCGGAAGAAGATGAATATCAGTATTTAAACTTGAAAAATCATGTCTAAGGCGGGACTCGAGCCCGCATTCTCCTCGCATGACGCGCGCGGCGCTTTACCAATCTAGCCACCGAGACACTACGTCACAGGCGTCAATTTTTCAAGCATATTCCAATCGCTGCAAGCTAGCGTTGTTTACTATCTGTTGTCCGTTGTCCCGCCTGGGACATAATTTTCAAGTTTATACATATACTGCTATTATAATTGCAATGAAATATCATATAAAGTAGAAGATAAATACTTAAGAACCATTCTGTATGAAGATACTTATTTTCAAAATGACTTTTCCGTAATATTTATGCACATGGCAACTTAAGTATACTGATTTCGGTTCTAAAAACTTACTGACCACCGTTTTTATAAGATTATTTGTAATTCATTACAATAATCAGGTAGAGGAGTAATAATACACCACCAGTACTTTATTGAGACAAAACATGTCACAAACAAAAACAAATTACTTACAAAATTAGCCAAAACGATCTTTGCGGGAAAGTGTGTAGGTAATTGTATTACATTTCGATATTTTATTTTCAGAAGAAAAGTTTTGACTCAGAGGAATGAATCGAGTTACAAAAAACTTTATATACAGGGTGAAAGTTAAATGCTATTACAAGCCAATGAAACATTTAAAGCTTCATACAAACTGAAGAAGCACTCATGTGGCATGATGCAATGGACGGTGGCTAACAAAACAACTCCATACCTAAGCTACAATTCATAAAAAAAAAATGACAGTCATTTATATTTATATTGTCAAGCTTTAGAAACCAAAATTTCTATCAATTTGACGCCACTCATTTACGAATAGGTAACTTTTTATGGAGTTGACCGAATTAGATGACCCCTCTCTTCGGTTGGTTAACAATGCATTACAATGCAAAATAGTGATCACAGTCCACGATTATTCAGTACAATCTCGTGCGATAGATTACAACCTAAAGATGTTTACAAACATACGGTAACATTTTCAACCATTACTGATGCCAAAATTTAACTGGCATTACACTCGAAGTAATAGACCCGGTTAGAACTAAGCTTTAGGAATGATAGAGACACGAGTAGGCCACTAGGTTTGTTGCAAATTGGTTTGCTTTTGGTATCACAATTTAGATTTCTGCATGAACGGCTTGAGGTACTTGTGGAAGGACTGGTTGACGGGCTCCTGGTTGAGGGGGCTCTTCAGCGCCTCCTCCATCAGGCGCTCGTACACGCGACCGTCGTACGCGCCCAGGGTCGAGTTCAATACCTTTTGACAAACACGCATATTGTTTTCATCGAATCATTTAGAAGTAAAGAGGGTTAACATTGTTACGAGGAAAAATTTGTATTTTTGTATGCTAGGAACAAATAAATTTAAATACTATTACACTAATTTAAATAAAATTTGATGAAGAAATAGTTTCAGTCTCAAGAAAGGACAATACAATACAATAGTTTTTATTCCAGAAATTAAACTTTAAGAACGTGAAAAGGAATGGATGTATGTATAGGAAATCAATACTTCCTTAGCTTCATCCGAACTTTTTATTTAAGGAATTGAATTTTCTTTTGATTCAAGCATTTCATTTCCTCAAAAACATTTGAGAAACTTGTTGCGACTGCTCATTTATCGTTACCTGATCTCTGATGTCGAAACTATCAACAAGTCCAACAGCATTCGGCCTGATGAATGCCAGCAACTCTTCGTATCTCTGCCGAAGTGATGTCAGCTCTTTGCTTGATATGTTTGAAAACTGAAACAATTTGTACATTTGAAACATAGTGAAGCGTCATTTTTTTTTAAGATCGTATTCGTCACTACTGCTGCCAACGCCTTGATCACGGAAGAACAGAAATCCCCACTATTCTTCCGTGTTCGTAGCGCTTGAAAGTGCTTGCAACAGTGCTGAAATGACAGATACATTAATAAATATAAAGTAAATTAAAGTAGATACTTTTTACTTTATATTTCGAATGATCCCGGTTTTTGAACACTTTACAGCGTTCATGGTCACGGGTGTAAACTTTAACATTAATAAATAAAATTTGAATCCGTATTTTCGCTTCAATGTTTATTCGCATAAATTCAAAAAACTATAGCATATGGATGTACCATGGTGAAGTAAAATAAAGACATTAGTATACTAAACAACTTTAAAAGGAACATCACCTGGCGTACATGGCAACACAAACTATATTACAAGTTCACCCTGTATGATTCTAAAAAAAATATTATCTGAAATCACACGTAACGTCCAAGGTGACAACGATTTCGCAATCAATGATCATAAAATCGATAAGGTACAATTTTAATAGCGTTGTTGATGTTATGTTGTACATAACAACCTATGTTTGGTCCTACGCTTTAAATTAGTCCTACCTAGACGTTCACTTATTTTGTATTTTGAGGAACTCCAACCCGTTATGAAATATAAAAAAGTTGAAAAACTCACTAAACATTTTACAAGGAGCCTGTTGGGCAGAGGCGGCGTAAGGCGTGGGCAGTGTGGGCCACCGCCCACGGCCTCGCGGTGCACGGGGCCTCGCGCCTCATAGTTATAATAAAGAAAAAGTATGGAAAGCCCAAATGTATGGTAATATTTCACTTTCTTTGGCTTAAATATGGATGAAATACTAGATATTTCTGATAAAATAAACCATCAAAGGGCCTCGCAAACTGCTTGCCCATATTATCAGAGGGCCTCGCGAAATGTACTTCGCTCACATTAAGTTTAGGCTTTGCGCCGCCACTGGTGGGCCTAGCCTAGCTTTTATTAAAAACTAGCTGTCCATCCCGTTTAGCAATGAATGTAATAAAAAAA
The DNA here is from genome assembly GCA_949315895.1 of Anania crocealis. Classification (NCBI taxonomy): domain Eukaryota; kingdom Metazoa; phylum Arthropoda; class Insecta; order Lepidoptera; family Crambidae; genus Anania; species Anania crocealis. The sequence goes on along the minus strand of OX438882.1, from coordinate 4,448,854 downwards.
TGTTTCTCAAAAACTACCGGTTTGATCTCGTTCAAACCAATTTTCGTTGTAAGTTTTTGTTAAGATCTACATTATGTATTTTTCTCAAAATTTTCGCTTGCTTAGTTTAAAAGTTAGAGGGGGGGGCACCCATTTTACCACTTTGGAAGCGTCTATCTTCCAAACGTTAGACTTTTGGAAAAAAACGGTTTTAAAAGACCTATCCATAGATACCCCATACGCGTAGGTTAGAGTAAAAAAACTTTTTTTTGTTTTAGTTCTCTGTATGGGAAGCCCTCCTTAAGTATCATTATTGTTTATTTTTTGTATGAAAATCGTAAAGCGGTCAACAAGATACACCTATCTACCAAGTTTCAACTGTGTAATGCTAATACTTTCAGAATAAAGTGGCTGTGACATACGGACGGACAGACAGACAGACAGACAGACAGACTTGACGAATCTATAAAGGTTCCGTTTATTGCCATTCGGATAAGGAACCCTAAAAATAGCAATTATATCGCACAATTTGATGGTAAGTTCAATAATGCAAGCGGTACACTCAATGATAGTTTAAAGTACCAATAGATAACTATATTACGTTCATGGTAATTCGCGAGTTAAATCTGTTCCGAGCAATCCAAAACTGCACATTGACAAGTTTCACTGATAAGCAGAACAAAAGATGCAAATTTTTAACGATTACCTCTCCTGATTGCGCTCGACGCAGACTAGTACAAAACGTCCTAATTACTTACGTACGTATTTGAGTCTTCACAACGCGCGCGCTTAAAACATATTTGCATCGTTTTAATATAATATCATTGGGTACCGTTCAATAATGCAAGCAGATGGTCTGAAATGAAATGAAATGAAATGAAATATTTTTTATTTTTTATTTGTCCTTGAAGAAGGTACATTTTAGTTGTTACATAGAGTTGCGAACCTCTTCCTCAGCAAACCAATGTTGCATACAAATATATTAAATTTAGCTACAGTACATAATTCTTTAATTAATTCAATACTTTCTTAAAACACATGCATTATTTATATTAAATTTCAATTTAGATTCTTTATGTAAATCAATGTCAATCTTATAAAATCAATCAATACTTAATGTCAATATTAAAGAAAAACAAATGTCAAAGCTAGTGTTAAAAAAAAAGAAAACAAATTCAAGCCTTACAAGGTTCATGCATTATTATAACAATCGTGCTTTAAATATTCGTCTACAGTGTAAAAGACATGTGTAATTAGCCATTTAAACAAATGTGTTTGGAACCTTTTACCAGTCAGTTCTTTAATTGTTTCAGGCAATTTATTATAAATGACCATACACATCCAGGCGACATTTTTTTTTAAACGAGCACTTTTTGGGACAAATGCTGACACCAACCTATTTCCATTCCTTGTGTTTCGTGGATAAATATCACGTGCCTGTTTGAAGTAATGTAGATTTTGTTTTACAAACTTGGCTATTTCATATATGTACAGGCATGGGACCGGCAAGATGTTTAATGATTTAAACAGAGGGGTACACGGTTCGTCTGGTGGAGCACCGCAGATTGCTCTGATGCACTTTTTTTGTGCAAGAAATACCTTTTTGATGTCCGTGCTATTGCCCCATATGATGAGACCATATCGTAGGATTGACTCCACATAGGCAAAGTATGCCGTAAGAGCTGTATTTTGTGATGCTACTTTAGTAAGTTTATAAAGTGCGAATGAAAACCTATTTATTTTACTACATATTTTTATAATTTGTTGTTTCCAGTCTAAGTTATGGTCAATCTCTATACCTAAAAACTTAGTCGCATTTGTCTCTTTTATATGTTTTCCCTGATAGTTAATATTTAATTGTTCATGAGTTACATTATTGAAATTTATATAGTAAGTTTTGTCAAAGTTTATTTTTAGATTGTTACCTTTAAGCCAATTTGTTATTGTATTAATCGTATTGTTTATGTCCTTAATATGTTCATTTAATGTCGAATTTTTGTCAGTAGTCACTATTATAGCAATATCGTCAGCAAATAGGATGCAGCGGTGCTTTGTCAAATTTGGCAGTTTGTTGATATAAACAAGGAAGAGGAGAGGGCCTAATACACTCCCCTGGGGTACTCCAAATCTATTTTCTTTAAACTCTGACTGATAACTTTGTATTACATTTTTTGTATCAGGTTTCACTATTTCCACAGCTTGCATTCTACTGCTGAGATAGCTTTTTATCCAACTTAAGGCCAGACCTCTGATTCCAAAATTTTCCAGCTTTTTTAATAACTGATTGTGCGAGCAATAATCAAACGCTTTTGACATGTCTAGGAAGACAGCTGTTGCATATTTATTTTCATTAAGTCTATTCAGTACTTCATTTACTAAATTGAATATTGCATGGGATGTTGATTTTTTTTTTTGAAATCCGTATTGGTCTTGGTGTAGTATGTCATATTTTTCAAAGAATAGCGTAAGTTTAGTAAGTAGAACTTTTTCAAAGATCTTTGATATGATGGATATTAGTGTGATTGGTCTATAATTGTCTATAGTTGTTTTATTGTCTTTTTTATGTAACGGCTTGACCAATGATAGCTTTAACTTATCAGGAAAGGTTCCCGAGGACATGGAGAGATTTATCAGATATGCCAAAATGGGGGCTATTTGTTCCTTACATGACTTGAGAATTTTTGTACTTATCTGATCAAATCCTTCAGAATTTGTATTATTCAGGGAATTAATTACTTTCCTTACATAGTGTTCGTCAACAGGGGTCAGATAAATTGAATTGCTTAAAATATCGTTTGATAAGTCATTAATTAAATTATCATTGGAATTATTAGTCAAATTAATAAAATATTCATTGAAGGCATTTGCAATTTTTTTTGGGCTACTAACCAATTGGTGTTGTATATAACAGATTCAATATAATTGTTCGATGTTGATGTGGTGTTTGTTTCTTCCTTTATTATTTTCCAACTCGCTCTACATATATTTTTGTTTTTTAATATGTACTTATTGTTTGATTGTTTTTTAGCTTGCAATATACATCTTTTTAGTAGTTTAGAATAAGTTAGGTATTTTTTTTTGCTTGTATATGTTTTCTTTTTGTAGTGATTTAGTCGAAGGACTCTATTTGTAGCGCAGCTTTGTCTGATTCCTTTCGAGCTCCAATGCTGATTTGTTTGTGTGCTTATTGTTACCCTACAGAGCGGAAAGCATAGTTTGTAAAGTAAGCTGAACCAGTCATGAAAGCTATTAAAAGCTAAATTTAGATCTTCCTCATTATATACCTCTATAAAAGCGAGACTGGAAAGGTAATTTCTAAACTTTTGGATATTCTCGTCAGAGTAACACTTCTTAAATATGTGTATTTGTTTTGGCTTTGTGGGTTTATATTTAACTTCAAAACTCAGCATTTGTGCTGTGTTGTGGTCGGACAGCCATAAAGAATGAATGGTGCCTGTAGCATCTTTCACATTACTAAAAATATGGTCAATACAAGATTTTCCTCTTGTTGGCTGCGTTATATGTTGCACCAGGTTGTAATTAGATAGTATGTCATAGAGGTGACTGGTAACATTATTTTTTATTAGAGTATTTATATTTATGTCTCCAGCTATAATTATTTTATATTTGGGGTGGTTAGATAAGTATTTGTTCAATAATAGGTCTAATTTATCTAGGAATAGATCAAAATGTCTTTTTTTAGAAGCTGTCGAACTGCGATATACGCAAACTATTATAACGTTACATGTAGGAATTAAAATAGAACAGCATTCAAAGTGAAAGTTTATTGAATACTCGTCATAAATGCTTGACTTTTTATAGTCTGTTCCTTTTTTTACAAACCCTTTACACTCTTTTCATGTAGATATTTCTATGTATTTTTATAAAATTTTCTAACATTTTCACTTACATGGAGACCTTATCCTGACAATAACGAACACTGTTTTCTTGAGTTTACGCGAACACTATACATTGAAATGAAAGATAAGTTTACGGATTTAGAACGCGTTTATTTTAATTACACCTTAGATCCGAGTGCACCAATATTTAAACGGCCGCTAAACATAGATTGACGATTAATTTGACACAATTCCCGTACAAAATATGTCAAATAATATTTTAAGCGCTGTTTAAATTTTAACCGTCTGTTGGCGAACTCGGGTCTTAGTCTACCCGTGACCATGAATGCTGTAAAGGGTTCGAAAATAAACGCGTTCTAAATCCGTAAACTTATCTTTAATTTCAATAACAAACACAATATAAAAATAATTTTATTCAATTTGGTGCCGTCAAACGGAAGCTATTTTCGAACCTACATTTTGTTATTCATTTTTTATAAAAATAAAAGAAGATAACTATAAGCTTGTTTTGTTTCCTCTGTGTACAGTTTGATGTGAAACAAATTAAGAAATTTTAGCTCACCTCTAACAAATCCCCACTTTTCTCTAAAGTCCAGTAGACTAGGTACAGTTCTGCCAACTGCTCTAGGACCCTAGCCAGACTGGGGGAGAGCGTCGTTGACAGTCTTTGTGTCTCTTTCCAATAGACCTCGCAAATAATGGCGCGGCAATGAGCCTGAAACCAATACATGAAGAAAATCAGCCTTTAAATTCTCTGCATCTTTCTTTTTGCAATTCGAAAGATCAGCGATGCCTTAAACCTTTCAGAATCCTTTACATTTTACTGAGCGGAGGATTTCAAAGATTTCTTCTTTGGTGGGCTATTCATCCATTACACACAACCTGTCGTCTGTCATATCTATACTTTCCATGTATCAATATAACAGAGTGTGTGTGTGTATGTGTTTGACATATCGGAAGTCATCGAATCGTCGATGTAATGTTGGTCTCATTGAAAAAGTTGTTGCTCTTAAGCAACATTTGAAGAGATCGTTTTTACTCGTATGTATCTAATAATCCATATTGCACACCATTTATCATAAATTGAGTACATTGAATTTCACATTTGCAAATTTAATAAACCCACTAAAGCAGCTGTAATTTTGTTACATTAATTGGTGTGTAATAAAGAGTAATAGACATATAGTTAGATACATTTAATTCATTGACGATACTTACTTCACTTGCATTGGCTAGCTGAACTGACGCCAAGTTCCATGAGTCCTCATAATCGTTGCCTGCTTGTTTATACTTTTGTAATGCTTCATATGCGGTCTTTGTTTTACTGAAATAGTACTTGCATGTCTTAAATGGTCATAAAAAAAATAAAAACGGACGATAGCAGTTATTTATTAAATAAGTTTATTTATTGACTTCATCATGAATCATCAAAAAAGCAAATCAAGAAGACTCAGCATGTGGGAACACGGGATGGTGATCTCAGACTACGCTGGTATTCAGAGTCCTACTTCTCCGCAATGGTTAGGAGAGCTAGGTCCTCGCAAACGAATTTCTTTTACTATAACAAATGTCAGTAGACGTAATATGATTTAACTTGATAGAATGTCTACAATGATAATTTGAGTATTAGTTTTTTATTGATCCTGAATTGTGGATTATGTTGTAATTTTTTGTTATAAGTACAATAGGAAGACAAATATTTACCCAGCCGCTACTGCCTGGAAACCGTTTATAATACATTCAGGTGTATTCGACCATTTCAATCGATTTTTACTCAAATTGACCATGTAGGAAACTGTTGGTGTCATCACTTTTCCTTCTTTCGCTTGTTCCCAGGCTTTCACGAGATACCTGAGAAAGAAGATAGTCATATGTTCAAATTAGGATAGACTCCTAAATCTCCAATTTGTCGAGAATAAACTTATAAGGTAGCACAACTGCATTTTCATTCATGCATTTTGTCATACATAACCGAGTTATGTAATTTGCATAACTAAAAAACTAAAAAAACTAATTCAAAACTAAAAAAAACTATTGACTGACTATTTCATATAAACGTTTGATAATCTTTTAAGCTATTGCATAGCTTCTATCGCGGGCCTTGAGCGTGGAGACCGAATCCAGAAATTCCGTAACGAAAATAACCTAACACCCCCCACTCCGACCGGCACAGCGGTGATACTTTTTAGTTTTATAATTGCATAAGTTGATAAAAAATGCTATGCAATAGCTTTACCGCGGCAGTCTCCGAGTGCCACACGTCTTTTTTTTTTAATTAAGGAGAGTGCCTAAAGATCCCACAGACATAACTTTTCGACTCGGAAAGAGACAAAATATTGTTTATATATAGAATTTTATTGTACTCGCAAAATCAATGCTAATAAAGATTTTTAGGTTACTCTCTTGGCATTCATACAACGTTATGTGAATGACGCAATTTTAGCGTAGCCAGTAAAGTTCATGCACATCATGATTAATGACGCAAGCAGAATAATATCTGACATTGACCTGGTACATTAGGGTACCAACACCTGGCACCATCTCTCTGTTATAAATAAATAAATAATAATAATAAATAAATATTTCAGACATGCCACACTGGGCCACACTGAGCCATCTAGTCCCAAATTAAGCTACTATTAAGTACCCTGTCGTATGGGGTACTAGACAACCGATAAACTTACTTATATACTTTTTTTTTGTAAATACATACTTATAATACATAGAAAACACCCAGACCAGTACAAACAGACATGTTTATGTACACAAATATTTGTACTGTGCGGGGATCGAACCCGCGACCCATGGCTCAGAAGCAGCGTTTACTACCGCTGATCCAAATGGTCGTCAAAATGTTATGACTAGGAAGCTGTGGAAACTCTGTTATGAAGCCTGACTGCTAGCCAATACCACAAGCCGATCATAAAAGAATAAAAGTTATAACACACGTGAAATACAATCTCTCGCTTATTTGCAACCTAGAGAGATTAAGAGATCAAAACCAGTAAAAGCAGTTCTTTATCTGCAAATAGGCCCGTAGGTGTTTTAAGTTTTGACACGTCCCAATATTTAATTTTAAACCTACAATTGCTTCGGGACACGCGTGGGCAAGTGACGAGAAGTTGCAGAACAAGAAAAGACAATCGCTCCGAAATTAGAAGAAGGTTCAGAACTGCTCAGTACTTACCTCGCTGTCTGCAAGAGCAGCACAGTATACTCCCCTTCAAGAGTAATGGCTGCTGCAGCAGCTCCGTAAATGACTGGGAAGTTGGAAGACATCATATACCCGTGGCCACCGCACGCTAGCCGACAACGCTCCACTATTAGAGTGGAGTCGAAGCTGCACACTGCTTTCAGGCAGCAGGACAGAGCGTGGAGCTGGAAAATATGAACATAATCGAATCAGTTTTAGTTGTTTAGCTCCATACTCTTTTAGAGTTAATCGTAAATGATGAATGCTTTATATTGAAATGATCTGTATGCTATGGCTGAAGAAATTAGCCATCTACCACCAGATTTATATGAAGCGACATAGGTTTTTCATTACATTGAATCAAATTTGGTTGCTCTGCTTCGTGACTATGAATGTTTTATTTTAAGCGATCTTTCTAAGTGGAATTGCTCATCTTCTTGATATCAAGCGTCATATTCCTTATTGTAGTGAGCTAAGGTTTTGAATAAAATAAGAAATAGTTAGTCTAGAACAACTTTATATACCTCAGGCAAATGTTCTAGTTTCCCCTTGGCCAAATCGCGCGTAACTTGCGAGTAGGTGGACCAAAGCCAATTGCCGGTGAGCCTGAAGGCGTGGCTGGTAGCTATCGCGATGAACAACTTGTGCTGCTGGGTCACGTAGTCCAGGATTTGGGGCTCTGGCTGACTATAATGCAAACATTGGTATATTTGACAGATAGAGTGTCAGACATATCTTATGTTGGAGTAGTTAAGGTTATTGAGGTTAAGAAGATAATTTATAAGCTAAATCTTATTGTGGTGATATTTTTGTTATTTTTATGGTATAACACATGCGCACACTCCGGAAATGTAACAACATAATACGTGAGAAACGTTTGTTATTTCTGATTTATTAAAACAAGGACTTTATAACTTTTGGACTATAACAATGTAATGATGTCATCTTTATTTTTAATATTTTTTTATTTACTCTGGTTTCGGCTGTGACTGGTGGCGGACTGCGGAGTATCTGACTGCGATGGTGGCTGCCCTCGAGATCTCGTACGCCATATCCGTGACGATCATCACCCGGATCAGCATCATTGTGCCGTACGTCAACTTCTCGCTCTTGCCCTTAATGTAGGTGCCATCCTGTAAATGAAGATAGCTTACCCTATAGTTGGTCAAAAGAGCGCACTCGCAATACGAGACTCGCATCACAAGAGGATTTGTGGAGTTACATTAAAATTTTCATTGACATTACAAAATTTCAAATACAGTATTGTACGACAACCAAAAAGTGTTGTACGACAACCAAAAATAGAGAATTGTCGGATGCTTCTCTACATTTATGCTGTGAGCAATACAGCATCCTACTATTGTGACCAAGCAAACTTTTGAATATTTTTTATAAATTAAAAATTCAATGAATTATAATATAAACTGGTTTAGGTGGAATTAAACCCATAATTTTCCGCCAAAAGGGCAATTGCTCTCACCAAAATGAGCTACAAAGACATTGAGTCGACAGATTAGATTTATTTAAGGCTTTATGCTGTAATCTTAAAGGAATAATTGTATTTTAAGTTCACACCAAGATATTTTTTGCTTAAAAACAGTTTCTTAACATACTTTAAATGGATACATTTGCGGTCCTACTTTTACTTTGCGACTCAAAATCAACTCCGTTTTTTTCAGCCTTTAAGTATAGGCACGCAACTTCGAACCCGCTTTTATAGAGAGAAAAAGTAACTATAATGTACCTACGTAATGTTCTGTAGCAAATACATCATACTTTATTTTTTTGTTGCAAAATCACACTTAATTCAAATACATAAGATACTCCAGTGTTTAGACCGATGTGCTGGCGTCTGTACTAATAAGAAACTCGATAAGATGCGTGTAGAGTTGACGTAATAGTCCATGATTATTACAAAACGTAGCCAACACTAATGATCGCGTTTTACTTTCATCTAATCATTGTGTTGATCTCAAAAAAGGCACAAAAAGTAATTGTGTTCGGCGGTCATTTGTTTTCGTAACATCTAAATGAGAAAAACTTCCGGTTATTTTACTCTATTATTTTTGTCATGTTGTTTAAATATCGTGGTAACAGGCTGACCGGAAATAAAAGAATTAAAATGAAATCAAGTAACTTTATTGGTATCAAAAACAAGTAGTGCAATAGAACTGTGATCATAATGATCATATATGCATTCGTTAAAAACTGAGTCTCAAGAATTACTTCGGAAAATACTAAAATGACGCGTTTTACTCTAATTATACATTTAAATAAATCATGCAATAAGAAAGTTTTAAAGTGGCTTCCTTTATTATGGCATCACATATTTAGAAAGTATAGTTAGTTTCTGTTTTATACAGGGTGAAATTTTAACCACTTTACCAAAATTTTTATAGGCGTTCGGTATCGTATTTAGAGCCCATTTATGAAGTAAAAAATGTAAATCAAGCTGTCACCCGAAAATATTTTTCGCAATTTAGTTTATAATTTTTACGGTCCTAGGCCTGACAAGGTGTAAAGGGTAAATCAAATCGTATGAATAGTATCGTAATGAATAAATGAGATGCGAATCGCGTAAAAAAAGTGTTGCTAGGCGGCTGTATCAAAAATTTTAGATTTTTTACGGACATTTTCTAAGTGCTTTATCTTGACATTTTTGTACTGGGCTATACCAAAAGAAAAAATACGTCATTTGTTTTTTGTCTTGTAGATTGATATATTAAAATTTGGAAGGTGGTTAAAATTTCATCCGGTATGTAGTTACCATCGATTCAAATTTACTACTACTATTAGCGCCTATTTACGCTTACAGCAATAGTGTTTTAGTACTTATACCTACATCCTATATTATACACCGTGAAATTTTAGTGGTTGTTTTCCCGCAGTAAAATGATTCTTTCTTAGTAGTGCAATAGATTTGTGCAGGTTTTTTTTATTCAAATAAAAAATAGCAGTTTCACGATTGTGATAAACGAAACTCGAAAGCAACCTCGAACCAATTGTACTAGCCGCGCCGCAGCCGGTCACCGGCCGGGGTCATTGCCCCTCGCGCGGTGCAGTTTATGCTGTATTACTTAGTGCGTAGAGCTTCTTTTGCTTTGAACATTGATTTCGTGCGGCAAGCAGTACCGAAACACGTCACATTTCGTAAAGATACTATCGTATCTCATGCTTTTGAGTTGATGATTATTTTTTTGATTAGTTGAGAACAACGATATCTTTATTTTCAAAAAATAACCCGCACGATTTGATGGTGCTACTAAAGGTAAATCGTTCTGTTGCGGGAAAACAACCACTAAAATTTCACGGTGTATATGTAACCGTACCTTTTTTTTGCAAGAATGCATTTTTATTTCCGATGACTTAGGTATTGATGTTCTGATTAAATATGAAAAGAAAACTTCACCACGCCTAAGAGTTCACAGGCTGACTACAAAACATAAAAAAATACCCCAAACAAAACACAAATAACAGTGCTTGTTTGGTATCGCCTCAAGTTTAATTATTTACAACTATTTGTTGGTAAAGAGGGCGCTACAATTGAAAAGAGTACGTAAGCAAATTCATGGTCCACCAATTGCTAATTTATATCTAGTTTTATTCAAACTTTTATTATTAAATCATTTAGCTTATTACGATCATTTATAATTTTGAAAATGTTGTGTTTCAAGTGATTATTACGCATTCTCCTTACTAACTTGAGATTTTTGCTAAAAACCTCTTACAAATAGTTCATAGCTCCTCAATGGCTGGAACATTCAGTCAAAATGAAAATTCGGCCGAAGTTCGGATTCGGTCAAAAATAATGATATGCAACAAATCATTATTTTTGCAAATCATATGTTTCCAAACGTAATACAAAATTACATAATTTTTAGCGATGGGCCGAATATGGTTTGAACCGAATTCATTTGCTTAAATTATTGTTAAAACACAGCTACTTACCTTTTAAAAAAAAACATAACACCTATGTTGTGAAGATAAACATTGCGAAAAATTTTGCGATAAGTTAGTAACAGTTAATAACCGGCCAAGTGCGAGTCGGATTCGCGCACGAAGGGTTCCGTACCAAAAAGGCCAAAAAAACGGGTTTGTTGTATGGGAGCCCCCCTTAAATATTTATTTTATTTTGTTTTTAGTATTTGTTGTTATTGCGGCAACAGAAATACACAATTTGTGAAAACTTCAGCTGTCTAGCTATTGCGGCTCTTGAGATACAGCCTGGTGACAGAGCGACGGACAGACGGACAGACGGACAGACAGCAAAGTCTTAGTCTTAGACCTTAGTAATAGGGTCCCGTTTTTACCGTTTCCCGTTAAAAATGAAAAATATAAGTCATAGTGCGTACTAAGTAATGCCGTCATACATTAACTGTTTATAAAGTGGACTAACTTCTATGTTAATTTTTTCGTTGTTTCAAAGTTAACACATCAAGAAAAGTTGCGCTAACGAAAAAAATGGGCCATTTTATTTTTCATTAATATAGGTACTCAACTACTGTAAATAGTAAAACGTATTACATTATTTGTGGTAAAACAAAGAAGACAAGACATTGGCATGGGGAAGAGAGGCAGATAAGAGTCGAATATACGGACCAAAAAACATGGAAAAAGGTTGAATGGCGATGTAGGCGGCTGGCGGGGCAGGCGCGCCACAGAGGTTATGAGCGAATGATTTTACTTCTGCCTAAACATGAGCGCTGTAATTGGTTTCTTTTGACGAGAAAAAGTTCGCTTGATTGGCGTTCTTTGAATTCGTTTATATGAAGTGAGGCGCAATCGGCGATATCGGTTCTCATACAAATAGCGCATGACAGCCTTTCTAACCTTTTTCCATGTTCCGTGATACGGACATTGTTTTTTTTTATAAATAATGGGCTTGCTCTTGACTACATACTTAACTATACGGTTAAGAAGAAGCCTGACATGGAGCGAGCTTACCCAGAGGTACTGGTTCTCCCACACACCAGCGGAACACAGAAAAACTGTTTGGTGCTGGACTCCGGCAGGAGGGTGGTAGCATCCAGGCAGCCTCTTACGAAGCTTACCACCGTAGAGGGATCTGTTAGCCGTCATCATTGGTTGGAAAACCAAAGATGCCGTTGCCCAGGGTGGACCACTAGAAGATAGATCCCACCACCCCAAAGCAGAGTAAGTCCTCAGTTGCTAGAAGCGCCTCACCAAATGGTTAATGTTAGTTTGATGGATGGTTATACTCTAAGCTTTAATAATAAACTTTTGTATAAAGATTCTGCATAAGCTAAGTTTCATTAAGCAAACATTTTTGCAACGGATCTGGCAGAATATTATTAGGGTATAGTGACAAAGCCCGTATATTCGCTCTATCTATCTGTCTCTCTTACTCCAACTTCACTGTCAACCATCGTTTTTCAGATGAAATGTTGAAATATAAATTGGAATTTCCGGAATTTATTCCAGTTTTTTTGCTAATTTCACTTTGATCAGTCGACGCCATTCATTTCAGTTTTGAATTACTTAGAATATGTTTTTTTACAGTCAGCTACAAAAGTATGTAAATATTAGGGGTTAAAATATGAAATTGCCGTTTTATTGTAATAGGTTCTTTGAATTGACATAGAATCATCATGGTTTGAGGTTTTCGAATGAAACTTTTTTCACATGGTTTCTATGATGTTCTTCTTTTAAAAAATGTGAAACATTTGAATATCGACTTTCAATTGTTTTTGTTATTTAACTTAGACAAGAAAGATGGATACTGCGAAAATTCGAGTGATTTTTGAATACGAATGCCGACGCGGAAGTAACGCGGTAGAAACAGCCCGCAATATCAATGTTTGCGCACCGTGCGATTTTGGTATAAACGCTTTCGTGATGGAAACTTCGACTTGAAGAACGAGCCACGAGGAAGACCGCCCACACAGGTGATTAACGATGAATTAAGAGAGATGGTGGAAGCCGATCCTAGTCAAACTACCCAGGAATTAGCGGCATGGTTTAACGTACACAATATTGACTCATTTGCGTCAAATCAATAAAATAAAAAAATACGAAAAATGGGTGCCTCAATATTTGACTGATGTGCAGAAAGAAACGCGTGTTGAAACTTGTGTTGCCTTGTTGAATTGGTACAGAAATGAAGGAATATTAAATCGAATTGTGACATGTGATGAAAATTGGATTCTTTATGATAACCGTAAAAGAAAAATGCAATGGCTGACGGCCCCAGGTCAAACGCCACAACAGCGTCCTAAAGCAAAACTTACCAATAAAAAGGTAATGGTAACTGTTTGGTGGTCTCAGCATGGTGTTATTCACTATAGTTTTCTCCGATCTGGTCAATCAATCACGGCAGATGTCTATTGTGCCGAACTCCGAACAATGTTGGCAAAACTAGCAGTAAAACAGCCCCAACTCATGAATCGATCTTCACCATTATTGCTCCATGACAACGCGAGACCTCATACAGCACGAGAAACCGTTTGGACCCTTCAGGAACTGCAATTAGAAACCATTCGACATCCTCCGTATTCGCCAGACCTTGCTCCAACGGACTACCATTTTTTTCGTGATTTGGACAATTATCTACGTGACAAGAAGTTTTCTTCCCAGGAGGCAGTACAAAATGCTTTCACACAGTTTGTGCATTGTGCAGTCTAGATCTTCAGAGTTCTATCAAAAAGGCATAAATGACCTTCCTATTAGATGGCAGCAATGTATAGATAATAATGTTAACTATTTTTATTAAATAAATTTGTTAAAAATTAAAAAATAAACAATTTTGATTTTCAGTACAAATCGGCAATTTCATACTTTAACCTCTATTACTTCTGACTAATGTTGACTCTTATAACAACGAAACGAAAGAAAGAAGGAAACATTAATTTGTCGAGAAAAATCAAAAAGTGACAACCTACATACTTTTGCAGCTGACTTTACAGATCGAACACATGTTTGATTGTTGTGGTTGTTTCTTACTGTTAAAACAGTATTCTTTATTTGCATAAGTACAAGGTACAATACATACAAAAGAAGTTACAAAATATTGTATAACTGTTGTTTAACATTTTACTACTTTTAATTTCTTGTTACGTGTTCTCACAGATCTATACAAATATTATAAAGCTGAAGAGTGTCTTAGTTTGTTTGTTCGAACGCGCTAATCTCTGAAACTACTGGTTCAAATTGAAAATATATTTTTGTGTTGGATAGTACATTTATCGAGGAAGGCTTTAGGTTATTCTTTTAAAAACTTCTTAATCGCGATCATAATAACAGAAATTGACGCGGACGAAATTGCAGGCAACAGCTAGTATTTCATAGTTATTCTGCTACGGGTCTGCTGAATCCATATCCAATAAATCATAGATCATATAAACCTTTCCAGCCATTTTTGAGTTTCAAATTGCCTAACTAACTTATTTATACAAGGTGAAATTTTAACCACCTTCCAAGTTTTAATATAGCAATCTACGAGACAAAAACAAATGACGTATTTTTTCTTTTGGTATAGCCCAGTACAAAAATGTCAAGATAAAGCACTTAGAAAATGTCCGCCAAAAATCTAAAATTTTTGTTTCGGCCGCCTAGCAACACTTTTTTTACGCATTGCGCATCTCATTCATTCATTACGATACTATTCATAAGTTTTTGATTCTCCCTTTATACCGTAACAGGTCTAGGACCTTAAAAATTGAAAACTATATTTCGAAGAATATTTTTAGGTGACAACTTGATTTACATTTTTTACTTCATAAATAGGTTCTAAACGATACTGAACGCCTACAAAAATTTTGGAAAGTGGTTAAAAGTTCATCCTGTATAGAGTTATTACTTCTCAATCTTAACCTAATGCTTCTTGAGCTGTGACCTACACTTGACCATGGATAGATGCCACCGTTCTAGTCACTAGATTTGTCGATATTGCTATTAGATTTTCGCAACCACAAATATGTGTACATACTAGTTGCAAGACTTGGCGTAACCAAATATGCCATACTTCGAATGAGCTCTCAGGACGATATGTACCTACTTGAGTAGAAATATTTTTTTTATTACTCAACTATCTTTTGTCCGTGACTTGAGTGCACGTGGTATATAAAATCATAAAATGGAACTTAGGTTACTTTAAGTTGTACATTTAGCAATTCATCTATAGAAATCGGAATCAGTTCTCTTCAGAGAAGCGATTCTCATGTAATAGAATTATTTTCGTCTGTTAATTCGCACACGAATTGTCCGGATCTACTGAAAAGTTCGAATGTCTCGTCTAACTTCTGTTCTGGAGGACCTATAGTACAGTTTACTATTCGTAATTCTAATTACAAGATTTACGGCCTCGGATTAATCTATACAGCCAAATTGAAATATGAATCGGGTATAACCACGTCGCGTACGTAGGTTTGTTTTTTTTTTCAGCAATAGTTAACATTCGTTTATCCTTAGGCGATACAAAGTTCTCCGGGCCAGCTAGTATAGATATAGATTAAGTGTTTTAATGTGTCGATAAAATAGAATCTTTGTTTGAGTAGCACGTTAAAAAAAGTAATTACAGTTAATGTATACCAAACTACCCTTTTGCCTGCGGCTCTACCAGCGTGAACTAAACCTTATACTTATATCAGAGTTAGAGCAACATACAGGATAGCCCATGTTCTTTCCATCTTTCTTTGCGCTAAATTTAATCATAATTGGTATGCTACTCTAGGTGTAAAAGCGTAACAGACAGACAAACATACAGAGTCACTTTCGCTGTCAATCACGTCGCTAGCCGATGCCTTATGTAATGGCAAAAGTGTAAAGGGCAATGTTCATATTTGGCCTAAGCGTGAACATGTCCCCAAAAAAAATGTATCCAATAATTATTTTATAATTAAACTGGCATTCCTTCTTTTTATTTTTTAAGTCAATCATACTTAAAGAAAATCAAATAATCATAGTTTAAAAAAAGGATTCTGATACAAAATAAAGTTTATATTTTGTATCTTCTTATTATAAACTAACAATACAACTACAACAAAAACGCTCAATCGCTTGTCCACGCTAAGCCAAAGCCACTATGGTAAGTGAGCAATGCCCTTTGTAAGTCAAGAGCACAACTTTGCACTCGTAGTGAGAGTATTGTGTAATAAGGACGGTACAAACAAACAAAGGTCTTTATGAGCTTGACCTTGAATTTATTCGAGTTTTGTTTGCGATAATAATCGGACAAGCAAATCAAATGCATGGACTTTGGTTGCTTCGAATTCGTATTCTGCTAGTGTTTCCTTAATTTCTTAATAAAAATTGCTCACTTCTCCCTCCTCCTCTTAAGCAGAGGTTACATCTTAGCTTAGGCATATTACAGGTCATATCTATAATTAAGAGGTACAGTAATAAACCTTTTTAAGTACTAACCTTCTCAACTCGGGCATTTTTCATCAGCATGTTCTCCCTGGGAATCCTGAAGTTGTCAAACGCAAGGAACCCATTATTGGCGGTTTGATATCCCAATTTAGGACCAATCTCGCCGACCTTGATCCCGGGCAAGGGCATATGGGTCTCACTGTCCCTTATTTGGACAATGAAAGGGTGGACACCAAGGCATTCACCTTTTGTGTACAGTTGAGCTACCACGATGCAGTGATTGGCAGTTTGGCCCACTGAAATAAATTATAGTTTATATTATTATTACTAAGTACCATACAACTAGGGTTGCTGCTTGCAAATTTGTTTCGACCATATACAGGATGAAATTTTCAAATCCATCATACAATATGGATGCCAAGGCGAAAGAGAAAGTAATTGTTCTTTTCACGAGTATGACAAGGACAAAATAAGAATTACGCATGTGTGCAGTTGTTCGCAAGCGGCACAGATATTTCGATAGTTTTGTAAGGGCATAACCTATCTATACTTTTTAAATATCATTGCCAAAAATCAAAAATTTTTGATAGGGTCTCCTAGCAACACTTTTTTTACGTGATGCGCATCTCATTCATTCATTACGATACTATTCATATGTTTTTGATTTTCCATTCATACCTTAACAGGCTTAGGACCGTAAAAATTGAAAACTATGTTGTGTAAGATATTTTCGGGTGATAACTTGATTTAAATTATTTTTTTCATAAATGGGCTCTAAATGCGAAACTGACCGCCTATAAAAATTTTGGATAGTGGTTAAAATTTCATCCTGTATACAGGTTTAATTGACTGGTAATTCGACTTATCGTGTATCTAGATAGTGATTTATTGCACGATAACTCAGAAACCGCCGACCCCTACTCGATAGGGGTTAATTGTTGCTAATTAGCTCAAATATGCCTAACCTCTTTCAAGGAATAGGTCTAATTTTACCAGTAGTGTTTTTTGATTTAGTAGCCGCAAAAATGTAGTAGGTAGGTACCTATATATAATCGATTAAAAAATAGGCTCAGTCATTGTAGTAACTCCGTTTTACGATATGTGAAATTGGTAAGTAATTTTCCTGTAAACCCTTTACAGCGTTCATGGTCACGGTTAGACTGTATGAACGCTGTGAAGGGTTCGAAACGTCGGGTTAAATAAAAAATAAACGCGTTCTAAATGCGTAAACAGTAACTTATCTTTCATTTCAATGTATAGTGTTCACGTAAACTCAAGAAAACAGTAAATTAAATGTACTTAGTAGTTGTGCCGACTACCTATATTTTATTTAAAAAAATAGTACATGGACACATACATACTATTACATCAACAGGTAATTCTACATCTAGCATAGAGAAGGGCAATGACCTTCCTATTGTATAAGTAAACCTATTGAAATAAGGTACAAGAAAAATACTTAATTTAACGGTACCTCATTAAAATTCTAATTATTTGAACCAAATCTAAGTATCTATGTGATTTAATTAAATAACATCTATTTTTGATAAGAAGCAAAAGTAAACTAGCATATTTTATAAAAACAATAATTCGTGTTAAACAATTAGCATGATTTTTATTGAACAAGTTTCAATTGTACATTTACTGAGTTGCCATGATTTTTAATGCATTGTAAACGAATTACGATTTTAATCTTTAGAGGAAATCATTGGACGAAACACGCTCAGTTGCCGTTTAATCGGTAAAAGGACGCGACTAGAACAATGTTAATCGATTAATGTTATTTACATTGTTTTCTAGTCCACGGGCATCAGTCAAGGTCCTGCCTGGAGCCTGTTATTATGACAATATCAGACTCTTTGTTTTGCCCTATCACTGCCAACAATCTCTCTGTTTATAAAATCGTCAGGTCGTTTTTTATTGATGCAAACATCGTCTCGATATCGATCTGCTACCCGTAATCATTATCATTATCTCAGCAAACGACGCCCATAGGTCATAATAGTCTAAGATCCCACCATACAACGACCTTAACCGAGCTAGTCATTGGATGTAAAGTATTTTCTATTCAATTAAATTAAATATATTACAAATAAGTTGGCTAAAAATATCTGTCCAGAGAATGATTAATTAACATTTTTTTTATTTTTTTTTGAAAATGCGGCGAAATTGTTCCAGTAAAGGATGGTACGGCAGTGTTTGCTTCGCGCTCGACTTGGCGGGGGCACTACCATACCCCCCGATTACACATGGGTTGCCTAAAAAAATCAGTCCAGAGTATGATTAATTAACAATTTTTGTATTTTTTTATTTTTAAACTTTTTACTGGTTTGGATAATGGACAAATTCCATACCAATCGAAAGTATGAAGCCCATAGAATATGCAAACGTTAGGTTGACTATATTTTTCCCGTCACAACCCTTGAGTAGGTCGGTATAATAAGGTAAATCGATACTAGTAACTTGCACCGGTCTGGTTAATTAAACAAAGTTGAATGCAAATAAATATTATTTAATTATGAACACGGTGGTATAGGGTTTAATGCGAAAAACCAGACCTGAAATTCGGTTGTCAAATTTTAAATATTCTACTCTGGACTGAATTGTTTTAGTCAACCCATTTGCAATATATTTATTGGCATATTTAATTGCATATAAAATACTTTTCATCCATAACCAGCTCGGTGAAGGTCGTTGTATGGTGGGATCTTATACTAATAGGTATCCTCTACGGATCTCCAGAATGATTTGTTCCATTTTTTGGTAAAATAATAGTCTTACTGGCCAGTATCAATAAATATATCATCGATGGTCTCAATGATCATTGGATGGTCTAGAAGACACATTTTAATGCCAAACAAATGTATTAAATGAGCATGTTCTACCGTTCGCACTTATCCAAATGTAATAATTCCGTCTCTTTCTGTCTAAACTGTAGTACGTTAATAGTTAGTAATGACAGTAATTCACCATCAGTTTAAACTACAAAACATGTTAAATAGATTTATAACATTTCCCTTGTGTAAACATGATCGACGAATAAGCTAAATATTTTTTATGACTTTTGTCAATTTGCAAAGATCAATGCCCACTTTCCATACATTTGAAAACCTGATAATGAAAGTTTATGTATAGACCGCAAGTATAGCAGGAATACTGCGTGCTAGATTAGGGAATAATTCCCTGTTTTCACTTTTACCAGTTAAACGCCAGGAATTAAAAAAATACGAATTACTACTTTATAGGTTAGGAATTGCCGCGGCCAAATTATCATCAAAAATATCTATGGAAATATGCTGGCAGTACTTTAAAACACTACACTTTTAAACACTAGGTAGGTACATATGTACCTACCTAGTGTTTAAAAGTTAATTAACTATAACTTTAATCGTTCGACCTATTGATTACGGAGAACTTCCACTAAGGTAAATATGTATGTTGGTAAAGTGCCAAAAAGTGTGTAGGTGTGTAGTACACAAAGAGATGCAAACGCAAAACGAAAGAGACTGCGCCGATTCGAATATGACAGGCGGCTGTCAAACGTCAAAAAAAATCCGTTTCACTCTATTAGAATAATTAAACGTAAACTTATTTTCAACTGATAATGTTCGTATTATTTGTAATAATGGACTTCAATAAATCTTTATATTAATTTAATATAGAAAGTATAAAGTACTAAAAATAAAACAATAAGTAATAATACTAGTTTAAATAGATAAAGTCAGTCTCCAGTCAGCACTCGTCAGTAACTAAATCGGAACGTAACAACTGTACAAGTAACGTTCAAAAACCATATTTTCATTTTTTAAGAAGTTTAGAAGAATATCAAAAATCTTTTTTCCTGCGTTTCTGATTAATAAATGATAAGCGTAATGAGTTTACAATAAAAAAAGCTTAATTTTAAGATTTGTTTCATTTCTATACATACTCAGGTGAAAAATAGGCATTGTTCTTTAGATTCCCAATTAGGTATATTACTTACACGTTTGATTTGTTTGCCTTTGGGCGCATTATGACCAATTCGCAAAATGTCCGCTGGGCTTAAAATGCCCAATACTCACAACGTCCAAATATTCAATAGTCCAATTCATAATTATATAGCACATTTGTCTTCTAGCTAGGCCATCGAATAATCATATTTTTAAAAACACCTTAATTAATAGCAAAACGTATACGTACATCCACCAGGCCACCATTTGCTGGCGGTGAGGGTGGGCGTGTGCAATACGAACTCTTCAGTGGCGGGGTCGTAGGTGGCCGTCGTCTCCAGGCCACGTAAGAAGGTCCCGTGACCGAGCTCAGTCTGCAAAGAGTTATATTTGTTAATGTAATTAAGTAACGGCCTATAAATCATCCCACTACAGAGCAAGCAAAGGCCTTCACATTGAATTCAAACAGCAACGATGACTACAGGCATAATCACCACGCCCACCAAATGCGGGTTTGTGATCACAAAGGAAGATTGTTCAAAAATTCGTTGTTGTTGTTAGGCATCTATCCCCGGACACCGAGACTACCAAACCTCTTTATCTTTTAGATGAATACTTGGGTCTTGACCTGTTTCTAGTCGGACTATAACATTTGAGCATAATTAGATTCGCATCAAGTGCGGCTATCAAATATTCCATCAAACCTTTATTTTGGGTCATACACATATCCAGTGCTATACGATTTGCGGGATTTCCCAAAAATGTTAGCTTCGCGTAGATTACGAAATATTTAAGTGTGACGAAGAAAATGATGTGATGAAGAAAGCAAAAAAAAAAGAATGTAGAAAAACAATAAAAAAATGAACTAAGGGATATGCATTTTTTTTACAAAAAAAAAGCTTGAAAAACGATAGCTTCAACCAAAATGTAAATATTGAAATACAAGGTCTTAAGATAACTTTTATATTAATATTATTGAAGTTTTCCCTTGATCATGGCGCTTGAAACAGTGCTGAAATATCGGAAACTCATAAATTTCAAAGTAGATACACCATATGCCCAAAAAATCCCTTATCCATTAACTCTATTTGATTGAAGGTTTTACAATTAATAAAAAAAATGCTCAAAAAGCCAAAAACAAATGAAACACTAACACATTATTAACTTATAAATATAAATAATATAATCTATAAAAGTGGTCATCGTAGTAAAGAGGGCTCGACTACGATAAACTTACACCAAGAAACTCGCAGCATTATCTTGCTGGATATCGATTCGATAGGTTAGTTAATAAACACCATTAGATGTACCAAAGGTTTTCGTTCTCCTAATATTGAAGCATAAAGCTGCAAGGCATATCTTTTATCCGAGT
The DNA here is from genome assembly GCA_949315895.1 of Anania crocealis. Taxonomy (NCBI): domain Eukaryota; kingdom Metazoa; phylum Arthropoda; class Insecta; order Lepidoptera; family Crambidae; genus Anania; species Anania crocealis. The sequence goes on along the minus strand of OX438882.1, from coordinate 4,427,194 downwards.
ATATATGTACCTGTGCGTAAGTGCCTATTATTTGCATCGACAGCGCTTTGGGCAGCCACTCGGCCTGCTGCTCCGGTGAGGCCTGCCCGATGATGGTCGGCACGAACATTCCCATGTGCAGCAGGAGCGGCATCTGCTGCTTCACCAGAGACTGCACTCGGTACATGTTTGTTGGTCTGGTTACAGGAGAAAACAAATACGCTGATTTGAGAAGTTCCTCTTTCTCTTCGAAAAATATGGAGCCTTGAGCGTTTTTTCCGGTTTTTTCAGATTGTCCTTACGCTAATCGCTTTTAATTGAGCAACCAACACATAAATATAATCAAATAAAATTGCACAATTAATGTCATTCCAAGAATCATATTTTTAATCAGCTCAGAACTCTTGTGATCTGCATGGCGCATGCAACAGTGCCGAAATATCGGAAAATCATAAGAAAAAAAGTACATGGTAAACCTCGAAACAACTAACTCATTACATATTTTTAATTTAACATGAACACAAAAACAGTTTAAAAATTGCTGCATCTTTTTTTTAGGTTGTGCAAATGGTGCTTAGACCAGGGGCTGCTGTCGAAAAATTTCATTACAAGATGACCTTTTAGTGTAGGTTTACAAGAAAAAATACATTTGTATGAAAAGATGCTAAAGAATGTACTTTGCCATTGGCGTCGACAAACATCCGTGTCGTAATATAGTTATGCCATCGAAAACACAACTTCTAAAAATATTGGCCAAGTGCGAGTTGGACTCGCGCACAACGGGTTCGGCACCATCTTGAGATGAGAACTCCTCCTATTATTGCAGATATCTAAGATCTAAACTAAAGTATATGCAATACAACACAGCAATATTACTGGCGCTATCCATTTCCGGGGACAAATCGTCATTTATAACCTTATAACGCATCAACTTATATGTAAAACCATGGTTTCGGAGACATCGCTGACGAAACTTAAAAACGAAACAAAGCTGAGCTAGCTAGGGAAGTCTTTGACATAACAGGATGAGCGAAGCTTGTCTGGCCATACCAGTCAAGGAACCGATGGCTTTCGATGTAATATACTCTTTTTTAGGTTGACAGATAGAAGTTTTACGAAAATTCGCAAGTAGAAGCTGTGTGTGACTAGCTGAAGGAAGGGGAAAATGGGTCGTTTTTGCTTTTATGGTTCTCTAACTAACAAAAGCAATTACGACCAGAACAAACAGGACCCGCTAGAAAAACAAATACTAAAAACAGAATAAAATTAATATTTAAGGGGAGTTCCCATACTACAAACGTGTTTTTCTCCTAAATTTTTGCTTGATTGCAGATGGTAGATGCTTGAAACATGAACAGAATTTTTAGTTGTGTATTCACTTCAATAATTAATAGTTAAATTAAGGTACGGATCCCTTCGTGCGCGAACCAACTCGCACTTGGTCAGTTTTTTACCTGTAAGCATCAAACGAGGAGTGTTTGAGGGCATGATCCTTCAAGATTTCAACGAGAGCGCATGACTTCTTCACAGCATTCTCGTATTGGCCCGTGTGGCTCAAGTACTCCTCAGGGATATCATCATTCAATTCGTTTACGTGGATCACCATTTCCTCTGGAAACACAAAGAAATGTTTGTTTATTGAGTTGGTTTCTGATGACATGATCTAGAAAGGGAGAGTGAGATAGAGAGAGGCGGGGACCATTTATCTAATAAATGGTTTTGTAAGACGAGACTACGTTCTATTATTTTATTAAGGTTGGTGAGACACATGGCATATCGTGCTTATATTTATACTTGGACAGTTCTGTCATTTTTTGTTGACCATGCATCTAAATAACTTAATCGATATTAAAAATGAATCCCTATTTCCCATAGTCATCGCATCACGCGTGAACGGCTGGACCGATTTCGCTAATCCTTTCTTTGTTTTGTTTGTTATTGTCAGGAGAATGTCCTTATGAAAGAAAAAAATAAGAAAATTGCGCGGAAAATAAGCTTTATCGCTTTTGACAATTTAAACTTTTTTGTGAATAGCGTTTGACATAACACTAACAGAATGCGTGCTGCAAATATCATCAAAAAGGGGGTAAAAAAACTGCATTTTGCACATGGCCAGTAATGTCGCCTGTTCCCATGTCGTAATACCAACAGAACTATTTATATACCCGCCAGAAAAAACAAACAAATAATGTTGTGTATAAAACACAATTTGAGATAAAACATAATAATAATAAACAATTGGTAATTTTTTTTATTACACCATTTCGTTATCAATATTATAGTTAAGACAGGACAACGTCTGTCGGGTCCGCTAGTATTAAATAAATAGTAATAAATGTTGACAACATCACATACATTGTTCTGATCCCAAAGTGAGTAACTATTTAGAGCACTCGTTTTGTAGAAATCAGAAACAACGAAGGTACCACAAACACCCAGATACGAAAAAACGTAGAAGAACAAATCCGGAAATCGAACCCGGGACCACGAAGGAGGCGACACCTAGAAAACCGGTGCGCACGACGTACGCCACTCGGCCACGGAGTTTTTCAATCTAATTCTTTTAAACCTATTTGTAGGTGGGTTATTCCAGACTTAATATAAATCCATTATTATATATGGCGCAGATCTGTGCCTAAGCAGCTGGGACATAGAAGATAACCAACGTACCCACTTCCCTCCTGTCCTTTGTCGCCTGTTCGCCACCATCAATGAAGTGTGTCAGCTCCTCTACATCAAATGTGCACTTTTTTCTCTCTTTCAAGAGATCTTCGTTCACTTTAACTTCTGTTGTCATTTTTATTCTTTAAATTTATAGTCTGACCTGTAACAAAACAATTCCTTAGTTATTTACAGTCAGTAGAATATGATAGGAACTACTAGCCTTAAAAAATTGGTTGTTTGTAAAGTAGGTTTACGATCGAGATGTTTACGTGATAACGAGAAAATCTCCATTCGTTTGTATGCCGCTAGAGTGAGAGAGACGGAAGATCGGTCCACTCACTCGAACGCTATGCCAGCCTCCGCTCGTGAGGATTCCGCGTGACAAGTTTCACGGAATGACTGGCAGCGCTCGAGATGAGACGGGAGATCGGTCCGTCTCTCTCTCGTTATACCTGCGATCGCGCTCGTGAGGTTTTGGTGTGACACAAGTTTCTGAACATGTCACCCGACTAAAACGATTTTAAAGACTTTATTTCTTTCTTATTTTATTTCTTAATGTTTCTATTGGATCTAATAAGCGTCTCCAAAAGGAGGACTTAGCCCTAATCGCACTTTAGGCACGCGCGATAGGCCATCGCATTTTGGCCAAAGGTAGGGAAAAGACGGAGTTGCCCGACTTCTTCTAATTGATTCCTTCTATCGCCTCTTACGAAACTCATTGAATGAGAAGGTATAATGCTATTTTGATCTAAAACATGCACATCTATATAGCTCTGGATGGATTTATCCAACATAGAGCAAAGTTTGAAATTCGGACCCATTTTAGTTTTGCCTTCCTAAGTGTCACAGCGGATAATGGCATCCGCTTCAAATATGATTACCAGGCTTACCAAATGTAGGATCAAACAAATTGAGGAGAAGTAAACATCGTTAGAGAAGCCAAGAGAATCACTTCGTTCGGTCATGCAAAATACGTTTTATACAAATCCATGAGCTATCCTACCCTGATTGTTATCTAAACAATCAGTCACATTCATATTTTAAACTACATTAAGTACGTACTCGTACCTACATGAAATGACATGAAAACTACATAAAACCATAGAACGTTACCGAGATAGTAATAAATTAAAAAAACGAATGTCTTTCTTGGCCTTGTGTCGCCAGTTAAATAATAATACACAAGTATAATACAATGTCACATATTATAACATACGCTGTGTTTACGAGTACGTAAGAGTAGGATGATTTTTTTTAAAGAGCAGGCGATCTAGAGAAAATAGATACCAGATACCTGACTAGTATGAGGTATCTGGTCATTATTTCTATTAAAGATACCGCTAGAGGATTTGGAATATTTGGATGGGTCCTAATTGACTTCCGATCACAACAGTTATAAACGGGGTAACCATGCCAATTTATTCAAGCCTACTCTTGCCAACCCTACACTGGCCTATGTTAAACTTTCTTTAAAAGAATCAATCAACCATCTGTTATAGTGATACGAGTATAAAGAATATCAGATTAAAAAATCACGAATTAAAATTCGAATATCTGCCGCCGATATTCTGGCGAAGGTACCGATTGTAGTAGGTCAGTAGCGTGCACATCAAACATGCACCTGCCCTATACGTCTAACTAAATAAAATATCGACCCCAGCATTATTTCTTTTAATTCATAACTTAATAATAAAAAACAATTTCAATTTGCACATGCTGGGCTGAAATCGCCGTAATCGCCGCCGACCAACTCTCTGAAACTACTCGTCGTAGAGATCCTAACAGATCATAATGGAAGCCTATACCCAGCAGTGGATCTCGATTGGTTGAGATTTATGAAGATGATGGATACTTCTTTGTAATAATACAAAAAGCGACATTCTGATAAAATCGTCGTAACGAGTGCTAATATTATACCCACTGTCTGGCTAACGGCTGAGCTTTGACCTACGTTCCCTTACTCTTTATATGTTAATATGCCTACTGAAATAATAATGTAGACTTGGTCACGAACAAAATTGTTAGTCAAACAATTCTGCCGTATGCGATGACTCTACTAGGTACGTACGTACGTAACGTAACTGATTTTGATCAATCGTCCAAAAAAGCAATGGTTCCTTATTCGATGTTATATGTCGATAATGAAGCATATTTCATGTTTTTACAGCATTGACAGATTTAGATTTCTCTTTTCCGTTTAATTGTAGTCCATTTTTAAAAAGAAAAAACTCCAATCATAAGGGCTGAGTAACCGGATTGACCATATCACAGATAAGATAATAAGTACTGAACCATATTTTAGAAAATTGGTTTAACAAACATACATTTTCAGCCGATTTCAAACGAAAAATCATTGTTAGTTGACACACCGCCTGATATGTTGATTTTTATTTTTTCGTTGGTAATTTATTTTGTTATTCAAAGTCTTTTCGTGGGTAGGTACACCTACAGTAATATTATAAAGAGGACAGATTTGTTTGTTTGTGTGCTCCAAAACTGTCCCTGTTGAACACAAGCCATAGCATTATTTCAAGAAGTTTGTAACCAGTATGAAGAATCAAATAGTTTATCCGAAGGTGTAAAAAAAAATACAAAAAATCCCATTATCACGTACGCGTAAACTATTAAAAATAGAGCAAAGTGATGTAAGTACTGCAATTTTATAGAAAACATCAGTATCTACAAAAATCTCTGTATTAATCTCTCTATATGGCTTAAATGTCTGCCAATTTTTTATTTGAAAATATGCAATAGGGACATTTTATTAAATATTTACATTTACATCTACAAAGCCGGCGCGGGCCGCTAGTAACGAAATAAAGTAATTTATACCAAAGTTACATTTGCTTAACCTAGAAAAGACCTGAACATCAGTCGCTAGAGTCAACGAATTCATGCCATAAACAGTTCTTTACATTTTGTGGGTTCCGTAGTCATCAACGTTGGTGTAGCTGCAGTCCGGCGTACTATGAGTTCGATTTCCGAATGCGTCAATTTAGGAAACTTTTTTTTCTGAATTGCCTGGAAGGGGTTGGTCCCAACGTTTGTCGCATGTTACAAGTCGTAAAAACAAATCACATCAGAGGCCGGTTACAGGCGGCTTGGAAATCTCTCACAGCAGAATATTGTTAAAGGCGAAAACATTTATTCGTTCCTTTTGCATGCTCCTAAAAACTGACACCAATCGTGTAATTTCTGTTACACCTATTGACTTAATAACATGTTTCTTTATTGTGATGTTCTTAACATTGTGATTTATCATTTGAAGACTATAATATACATAATTTTGCATGTCCAAGGGACGCACTGGCATAACTTCAACGGTTTCCATAGAAGACCAAATATGGTTACCTAATAATTATTTAAGGCACTAGTTCTTTATTATTGGTAAAGTGTTAAGTTTTATTGAATGGATACCTACATGAAAAATTCACAATAGCCGATAGTAGCATCCTAAAGCTTAGTAGGATTTACTTTGGCTGTATTTAGCTGCCTCTTATGGGACTCATTGTACGAGAGATATTTACGTAACTAAACCTATATATTCAATATTAAATCAAATAAAAAAGGCATTGTAATTTGATTTACATCTGCAGTTTACCTGCAAAACAGCTTATTGTTATTCATTTAAAACTCAAAAAAATATAGACAAAACAAAGTTATTGTGGGTTTCCCAAAAAAATACTGAATGATAAAATCAATAAATGACTTGTTTTCTAATAAAATATATGACAATAGCAACTACTTGAAATTATAATAGGAATAATTAAATACTAGCAACAGCCCACGACTTCTTACGCGTTCATTTCGAGTCTGTAACTCATGCACGGGTACTGCTCATATATTTTTTTAGGATAAAATTAAGTCTATCTGTTATTCCATCCAGTAATCTATCAATGAGTCAAATTTCATCCAGGTCCATACAGTTCCGGCGTGATTAAGTAACAGACATCTATGCAAACTTTCGCATTCATAATATTAGTACGAGAAAGATTTACAACTATCCAATCAAAAATCAAACAATGTTAAATCAATTTCAAACTCGAATACCCACAAAGATAACACAATCACGTATTAACATACCTTAAATTGACATGCAAATCACGATATACGATCCGTAATTTATCACTGGCACTGTACCTCACTGTACACAGCGATTGTCGAAGTCGTGCGGCCAACGTGCCAGCCGCGGACGTTGTGACTCAACCGACAAGTCAAGCTGAATTGATAGGAATCTGTTGCGTAAATAAACATTAAACATTATTCAGGAAATCATAAGAAATTCAGCTACGCATCGATACCAATGCTAGTGAGTTTTGTTTATAATTAGTATTTTGTAGTGTGAGCTTCCCTGACGGTACGGCTAGTCCACAAGTTCAAAGTCGCTCAGCGGGCTATGGAAAGAGCTATACTCGGAGTTTCTCTTAGGGATAAAATCAGAAATGAGGTGATCCGGCAGAGAACTAAAGTTACTGACATAGCCTACCGGATTAGCAAGCTGAAGTGGCAGTGGGCTGGCCATATTAGCCGCAGAACCGACAGCCGCTGGGGTAAACGAGTTCTTGAGTGGAGACCGCGTCTCGGCAAACGTAATGTAGGACGCCCTCAGTCCAGGTGGAGTGATGATTTGCGCAAGGTGGCTGGCAGGAGCTGGATGCGAGAAGCCGAGGATCGACCTAAGTGGCAGTGCAATTGGAGAGGCCTATGTCCAGCAGTGGACTACGATAGGCTGATGATAATGATGATGAGTGTGAGCTTCCAAACCATTGCTGTCCGTGGTCCGCACTAAGGGTAGCTAGCGGTCACGCCTGTGAATATTGTAAGCTTGTGTAATTTTCAATAGATAAGCATTGCAGATGTTATTGATAGTACGAATGTTTTGCCTTTCTGTTATTCAACATCCATAATATGACAAGCCATTCTATTCTATATCTTATTCTACGTTGAACGTTGACAATAGATAAGTTGGTGTGATGGGAAACGATTATTCTTTGATCAATCATCATCCTCATCATCAGTTCACTTTAATCTACTGCTAGGCATGGGCAGAGGCCCAGGCGCAGGCCCAGGCGCTTTGGAGAGCCAAATTGTGGGATTTGCTATAATCGCCACTATTTGCCATTTGTGCTCGGCCCGCAACAAATGTCACTTTTTTTCTTCATCTTTATATTTATTATCATATCATATATTTTATATAAGAGAAGGTTTCGTAATGGAATTGGATAAATACGTACGTTTACTCTTTTAACATTTTCTTTTCTTAAGATTTTATTACGAAATTAAAATTAAATGTGTATGGTCATAAAATCATAGTAGGTAGTATAATTTCAATTCACCTAACGCTCTTAATCCAGCACTGGTTAGATCAGTCCCTACATTTATCTATAGACGTGTAGAGTTTGAGAAAGTTAAGAAACCAGAGGCGTTTGGCAACGATTTAAAACGACTAGTGATGTGATGAAGCCTTGGTCAAAGAAGTGTGTAGATATTGAATAATTCACTTGAAAGTGAAACAGTCATTCTAAACTCAGTATACTTAATGAAAGATTATTTCGATAAAATAATATTATACCTACCTTGGATTTATCGAATTGACTCTACTTAAGAGATTACCACTTATCCGTGATAAATGATTAAATGAAGCAAAGCTGAGTAACGTGGTTGTACTTTGATAATTCAGTATAATGTATCGTAATTTAGCAAGGGTCACAAAACATCTTCTGACGTGAGACGAATTTAATACATTATATATAACGTAATAGTTACAAGTCTGAAAAGACTTTGCATAATACCTATCGGATTTATTAACTTAATTCACGAAATTTCCGTGCATGATGATGATGATGATGACTTTTTGTTTGCCATCGATTTAAAATTGGTCGCTTATCATATAATAGGGGTTAAAGTATGAAATTGCTCTTAAGTATAGTCATATCATTGCGTAATTCTTTTTGTATTGTATCAAAAACTACTAGTGCCTATTACTTCAAAGGAAGTCGTTGAAAAGACCCCTTACAACGTGTCAGCTGACCTTCTTGCTTCAATTAAGTATATTTGTATTATATACTTTGATTTTCAGAAATTTAAATATTATAATGCGTAGCTTTATAACCATCTAACTTTCACCTTTAATTGCATCGAAAACGATTCAGGCGTTTTTAAAAAAACTAAATAATTTTTAGTATGGATAAATGACTTTTCTCGATTTCGTCCATACAAAACGGCAATTTCATACTTTAACCCCTAATATAATTATTTATTTATTATTTATTAATAAAACTTGACTTATGACAAGCATAATAATTTTAATATTTGAAATGTGTTATCAATCTGCGTACGTCAGTCCAGGGTACATAGTACGTAGCGGGTTGCGGACTTTGCGAGCGTCTTATCAATACGTACAATGACATTTCAGACTCCATTGCTATGCATTATCTTCATATTTGCTACATGTATCGAGTAATTTATTCCTAAACAGGCCATGAATTTACTCAACGTGCAAGCGAATCTTCCAAACAATTAGATGAGAAATGTTACCAATTTTAGATATAATGTAGTTAAGGTTCCTGGGTGCCCTTCGGTTCGCCTAAAATTTAAAGTCCTAATTTCATTTGGCCGAACCGTATTGGCCTAAACTTATAACGTATAATTATTGTCTAGTCTAACAGTTGTTTTCGCACTATTATAGATTGGTCTAAAAATTGAAAACCCTAATTTCAGTATGTATAATTTCGAAAGCACTAAAATGTTTTAACTTATGTAATTCCTATTATTGATACTTTTGGTCACGTGATCCTCTTTCGTTTAATGTATTTGGGTTTGTAGTTGTATGTGTATATGTTATGTATGTATATGTTATGTATGTATATTTAGTGTATAGTTTATGTAGTTTATTATGCATGTATGTAATACTGTATTTTAATGTTATTTATGTAGTTTACTATGCGTGTAATATTAGATATATTTCAGATTGTAATTTTACATTTCTTTTATTACTTTTCTTTACGTGTACTTTTGAATACTCTCCGCCGCCTTCCCCTTTCAAATCTGTTTCATCTTTCCTCTACCTGAAGGTTGTCTCGTAGAGATCGCTGCAAGCGATAAGACCGGCTAAATTGTACTAATCTAAATCTTACTCATGTGTTATTTTTCAATTTTATGGTGTGCAATGAAGTGTATCTATCTATCTATCTATCTATGTATTAGCATCTTTTTTTGGCATTACGTTCTATTTTTTTAAACCAAGAAGTTTAAGAAACGAATCGCTCACAAACCGACCCCAAGCAGTCTTGTCTGCCCTACCCCTAGAGTGTAATTCAAAAGCGCGTAGGCGCGGAGGGGCGAGGCGGCCCGCGGGCTGAGGAGCAGGAGGCTGTAAGCGAGGCGCCGCGGCTGAGGCTGGCCGGCGCAGCCGGCCAGAAAGCCGAAGCTGCGGTGGTGAGCGTAAGCCATCTGCGACGATAAGCACGCGTGGGACCGCCGGAGCCCCGCAGCGCCGAAGCCGTCACGGAAGTCTGATTGCTTGTTTGCATGCATGTCTGCGTGATTGCATGCATGATTGCTTGTTTGCATGCATGAATGCTTGTTTGCATACATGCTTGCTTGCATGCATGCTTACTTCTTTGCATGCATGCATGCTTGTTTGCATGCATTCATGCTTGCATGCATGCTTGCTTGCATGCATGCTTACTTCTTTGCAAGCATGCATGCATGCTGATAAAGTTTTTAACTTTCTGCTTATAAAAATTTGGAACTGCAAAAGGGTAGGTGTTATGATATATTCGGCTAAATGTCGCAATTGGGAAATTATAATACGGCGATATAAAGTTAAACGTAGTGAAAATAGGCTAAACACGTTTAGGAATAGTAAAAATGATCGAAAAAATTTTAGGCTAATAGTTTGTGCGCCAATGACAATTAAGAGTACAAATAATTAGGCATCCCGATATATACCCAAGGTTCCTTCTATAAAACAAACGAAAAATTTAATAAAACTTGGAAAAATGTCTCCGGTGCGAGGGGTCGCATGCCGGGCGCCCATTAGACATAATTTTTCAAGTTTAAATACTAATATTGTAACTGCAATTGGATTGCTTTATATATATCATATAAAGTAATCTGATTTATCGTACGAGCAAAATTTACGAAGTTATGCAAGGTACTTTCGCCAACCAGGCGGGCCAAGCGTGGCGATTATGGCAAAATCCTCCTTTTGGAGATGCCTGTGTCCAGCCGTGGACTAATATAGGCTGTTGATGATAATACTAACTTTGAAGGTCTTGAATTTATCATACAATATGGTGTTGCATGTTTGACGACCTCTGTGGCGGAGTGGCGTACACACTGGTTTTCAAGGTGTCTGTCTGCTGCTCCGTGGTCTCGGGTTCGATTCCCAGACGGGTCAATGTAGAAAAAAGTGTTTTTCTATATTTTCTCTGGTCTGTTTGTGACACCTTCGTTGTTTCTGGTTTCCAAAATACGAGTGCTTGAAATAGTTATTCAAATTGGGATCAAAACAATGTATGTGATGTTGTCCACATTTATTATTTATTTATTTATGTTAATAGAGATGACGTCATATTCTTCTCTGAAAACTTTGATAAAAAAATGTTTCTTTTTATCAAACTTTTCAGAGAAGAATATGATTGCTAAATCAAATTAGGTTACTTGAGAAAATTGTTCATTATTATCGATCGAGATCTGGTCCATTTTGGAGTCCCTGCAGCGTTGCCAAGTGGATTGGCGGTACGTCCAAGTGATGAGATGTCTCTACGAAGCCGCCACCTTGTCCGTCTAAGTACAGAATCAGCAAACAAAACCTATACCGTTGCATCGAAGAGTGAGACAAGGGGACGTCATTTCCCCGAAAATGTTCACAAATGCAACGGAATATGTTCAAGACGCTGCACTGAAAAGGACGAGGCATCAACATCAATGGTGAATACATCTGTCACTTCCGATTTTCAGACGACATCGTCATTATGGTAGAAACGCTGCAGGACCTACAACAGATGCTGAATGACATGGCTGACTCTTCTGTACGCATCGGCTTACGGATGAACCTGGATAAAACCAAGGTTATGTTCAATGAACATGTACCACCGAAACCGATTGCGGTACACGGCACCGTCCTCGAAGTTGTTCAAAAATATGTGCACCTTGAGCAGACATTGCAGTTAGGTAGAAATAACTTTGAGGATGAGGTGAACAGAAGAATCCATCTGGATTGGTCAGCATTCGGGAAACTACGTCGTGTCTTTTCATCAGCGATCCCACAATGCCTCAAGAAGATAGTCTTTAATCAGTGCGTCCTACCCGTCATGAAATATGGAACCGAAACGTGGATACTGACGGTACGGCTAGTCCACAAGTTCAAAGTCGCTCAGCGGGCTATGGAAAGAGCTATGCTCGGAGTTTCTTTTAGGGATAAAATCAGAAATGACGTGATCCGGCCGAGAACTAAAGTTACCGACATAGCCCACCGGATTAGCAAGCTGAAGTGGCAGTGGGCTGGCCATATTAGCCGCAGAACCGACAACCGCTGGGGTAAACAAGTTCTTGAGTGGAGACCGCGTCTCGGCAAACGTAGTGTAGGACGCCCTCAGGCCAGGAGGAGAGATGATTTGCGCAAGGTGGCTGGCAGGAGCTGGATGCGAGAAGCCGAGAATCGACCTAAGTGGCGTGCAACTGGAGAGGCCTATGTTCAGCAGTGGACTGCGATAGGCTGATGATAATGATGATATTCATCATTATAGGATAAAACGTCTAAAATTTCATCTTTTTTTTCATCGCATTAAACAGAGGTGCGAGGTGCGTTACGAAACGCATAAAGGCCGAGTTGAGCAAACGTGGATCACACGGCTCGAAATCTTTATACTGTGGATTTCAAGCAGTCTGCTCATCTACATTCCGCCAAACACCGCTTCTGTGAGGTTTAATCTCGGTCTGACTTACAGAACTCAGTATTTAATTGCACCAAATGCACGAGTTCTCACTTGTACAATCTAGTTCACAAAATTAAATTATTCTTATGAAGCGGTTTCATTAAGTTTTTTATTATTTTAAATTATGTGGTGCATGCTTTTAAACTTTCTTTTTGCTGTTTTCCACATAAAACTTAAAACACTTAACGGGATTTAATATAATAGCGGTTAAAGTATGAAATTGCCGATTATTTTCCCACTTTTTATTTTGTTTATAGCTCTTAAGTATAGTCATATTATTGCGTAATTCTTTTTGTATTGTATCAAAAACTAAATAAAGTAACTTTTGCCTAAAAAAAAATGCAATACTAGTGCCTATTACTTCAAAGGAAGTCGTTGAAAAGACCTCTTACAATGTGTCAGCTGACCTTCTTGCTTCAATTAAGTATATTTGTATTATATACACCGATTTTCAGAAATTTAAATACTATAATGCGTAGCTTTATAACCATCTAACTTTCACATTTAATTGCATCAAAAACTGTTCAGGCGTTTTTAAAAAACCTAAAAAATTGTTAGTATGGAAAAATGACTTTTCTCGATTTCGTCCATACAAAACGGCAATTCCATACTTTAACCCCTAATATAATAATGATAATAAACTTTATTTACTTAACAACCGTCAAAACCTTGGAAAGGTAAATAAATACATGTTACCTTATTATTATTTTATTGTAAAATTTTATATAAGTAGTGGTTAAGAAGGATAAAAGATGAACATCATCATCATCATCAGCCTATCGCAGTCCACAGCTGGACATAGGCCTCTCCAATTGCACGCCACCTTAGTCGATCCTCGACTTCTCGCATCCAGCTCCTGCCAGCCACCTTGCGTAAATCATCACTCCACCTGGCCTGAGGGCATCCTAAATTACTTTTGTCGAGACGCGGTCTCCACTCAAGAACTCGTTTACCCCAGCGGTTGTCGGTTCTGCGGCTAATATGGCCAGCCCACTGCTACTTCAGCTTGTAGGACGGAAAAATAAAAATTCATAAATTACTTAAATATTTTTTATTTATCTCCCATTACAGATTTTTTATTTATTAGTGTTAGAGTTGTTACAATATGTACCAATTACCAAATAAACATAGACATTACGATCACATTAATAATTTAATAATAAAATCGTTAAAAACACCCTTTGGGTTCGTTTGTCTTTTCATTGAAATTTAGCTTATTTAATTATAAACTTAGCACTTATGAGTAGCTTTACACTTTTCGAGACATACAACATCTATCGACGTTATAACAATGAAACTAGATTTGTAAGATTTTTCTTGTAGCATTTTTACACTTACGAGATTAACTGCAACTGAATTAATTATTAAAAGGTAAATAGTATGTCAAATGTCGTAAATGTCTTGTCATATCAAGCGATCAAGAGAAGGTCCACCTTCTCTCGTCGAAGCACTCAGGAGAATAGAAAATCTCTGACAAGAGCATATTTTATTTTATTTTCCCGAGACAAGACATTTCGATCCGACAGCACAAACCATGGTCACGGGCAGACTGGAGGCGCTCGACGACGTCAGGCCGGATAGAAAGAAAAGGTTCTTCTACCCGCAAGATTTTTAGGGTACTACCTATTCGACGATTGCCTAAATTAAATAAAACATAATTTTTCTTTTCCATTCATGTCAGTATTTTTATAGAATCAAAGTTTCCCTTGCATGTAAGGCTTGAGGTATTTTTGGAAGGCGGTGTAGTCTTCTTCTTTATTGAGAGGGCATTTCTGGGCCTCCTCCATCAACCGCTCATAGACCCTCCCGTCATACGAGCCCAGGGTGGAATGCAGCATCTAAGAAGTTTAAAGTTTTTGCTGTAATGCCTCCGAAATTAAAAAAAATAAAGAGCAGCAATACAACCACAAAGATAAATCTAGTTTAAAAAGAAATTATATAAAATAGCACTAGGTATGAATTAAGAATTGTTTAAAATTAAATTAAAAATTTCTGTTTGGCCGAATTTGAGCCCCTAACCTTTCGCTATTCGGGCAAATACTTTCAGAGAGCAAATTCGAACGTTGAAGAGTACGTAACCTATAAAACTCTATTCACAAAAAATGAACCGTCGAAAAGAGTAAAATTGGTGACTACAATTTTGAGACAGTTTTGATTTTATTTTTTTAAGACTGGCTATTAGTTTCCTACCGTTCTAGTATATATTTTTTAACTTAAAATGGTTTGCTTTGAGCTACTTATCGAACAAAATAAGACATCGATATCGAATTTAGAAACTTTTTTATAAAAAGTTTTGTTCATAAAAACGAAATTGAATTGTTTAGAAAAAATTAGTATGGGTTAACTAAATAAAACCTTAGTACGTGTAAGTGGTCAGACCTCTATAAAGAATAAATCAAACCTTGTCTCTAATATCGAAGGCGTCTACCAGGCCGACAGCATTGGGTCGCAGCTGCACCAACAACTCCTCGTACCAGCTCTGCAATTCTTCTGCATCACGTCCCGAAATGTTTGCATACTGCGACAGATAATAATAGTATGAGAGTATAGATAGTAATAATATAATCTATCACGTTTGCCTGCGATTTTATACGCGTAGAAATTTTAATTTTAGATTATCCCACAGGATCTGATTTTATTTTAGCGGACGAAGCTCTGATAACGTTCCCTTACAAACTCTTGCTCCACCATCGATGCATAAAACCTTTTTGTTAGTCAGGCATTTAAATTCTTAGTCAGCTTAGCAAGATTCCCTTCCCATGGTCTTTTGGCAGGCGATATCTCCGATTCAAAGCGAAGGGATCATCAGTATTTCTCCATCCAAATGACTCTTTCTAGCACCTAAAGATAGAATCGCAAAGTGTTATAACTAATATGCTAACCTTAAGCAAATCAACAAGGCTCTGGAGTGCCCAGTAGACAAGGTAGAGATCCAGCATTTGCTTCAGCACTGCTCCTGTTGAAGCCGAGGCTTTCGTCATCAACTGAGTTGCACCTTTATAAAAGTAGCTGGCTATCACAACCCGTCCGTGGGCCTGGAAATAAAACTTTACCTTGACCTGACAGTTTTTGTTTCTTTTTTCTGATACAACTGCACCGTTTAAAGTGGTTAACATTTAAAACGTTGTTCATTGATTTTGCAATGCAGACTAAAAACAGCACGCTTTATGCAAGTAAAGTAAACTCCTTCAAACATGTCCATAGATGTATCTTACCCACTAAATAGATGTAAATAGATATTACAAAATGTTTACTTTTCGATAAGAAATAATTTTAAATTTACCAATAAAATACTTACTTCGGCTGCAGCCACCAACTGAACCGAACTCAAGTTCCAAGCGTCTTCTATTGCCATTCCTGATGAAACTCTTGTCTCAATCGCCATCGCACACGCTGATATTTTTCTACAAACAAACATTTTGCCCCGTCAATAATTGTTTGGGTAACGAATGACTACATGACGCAATCGCTTTCACTTATTTATTCTATTTATACAGTTCAGATTTTTAACCGACAAAAAATATACAAACGTATTATTATGATAGAAATAAGAATAGTAAGAATTACTAACATTTTCATTGACAGTTTATTAGATTATTGCTTTAAATTGTTAAATTGTATTATGCAGAGAGCAAATTGATTTAGATTTTACGAGTACCTCATTGCAACTATTTGAAGTCCACGTATGATTCCTGTTGCAGATTTCTCCCATTTGCAAAGACCTTCAGCTGAAGCCGTCTTTAAATAAGCTACAGTTGGGGGTAAGGTATGACTGTCTACTCTATGCCATGTCTTAAGTAAGAATCTGAAAATAAAATGTTGATTTCATGCAAGAAAAGAAATTACAAAGGCATTGACACCAGTGCATTAACTGACAAATTATTATCTGGTATTGTATAGTAGAATAGTCGTCTATAAGTATGGACGGCCGTAAAGACTTCTTCCCCACCACCAACAGGAGGCGTGTCGTAAGAGGCGACTACCTAATTCTTCCTATAGCACGAGACGGGCAGCAGCGTTTGCGTGCGAAATTATATAAAAAAAATTCGCTCGCCAACGCGCCTGCCAAGCGTGGCGAGTATTGGTAATCCCCCCCGGTGATAGGTCATCGGGGGAGACCTTTGTTCAACAGTGGACGTCCTATGGCTGAAATGCTGATGATGATGAAGTGTCGTAAGGGACGCCTATAGAAGTCCTGCCAAAAGAAAATCGTCAGCATCTTGTCTTCACGGGCTTATCGCCAACCCGCCTGCCAAGTATGCGATTAAAGCAATATCCAGTTGTGGATTTTATTAATTTGTGATGGGTGCGGAACTGAGGATATGTTTTATCAAGGAAGTAGTCGGTAGTACTCTTAGCCCATATGGATTCACCATTTTCCTTTTGTACTGGGTTTTAATATACCCACCTGGCGGTCTGCAGCAGCAAAACTGTGTTCTCTCCCTCATAAATGCAGGCGGCTGTGACCTGCCCATACAACGAGGGTAGGCAGGAAGACAGCATGTACCCATAGCCCCCGCATGCGAGCCGGCAGCGCTCCACGCACTGCGCTGCGTCAGATGTGATGATGGCCTTCAGGCAGCAGACCAGTGAGTGGAGCTAGGCAGGAATAAGTGTTATACTTAGATCAAGTTTAGCAATTCTTTTTTTTACAGTAATGTATATGTCCCAGGGAAATGAAGATATCAGAGATTTCATGAAATCCCTAGGGATTTGACAAAATCCCGGTAAATGTCGAATATTCTGGTTTATTACGTCTTTTAACTAAAATTATCTAGTGATATGACAAAAGCCAGTACCCATCATTGCTGTGGTAACTTGAATTCAATGATGGAGGCCTTTTCCCTGCAGTGGGATGATTATAGACTGTTACTTTACTTTACTTTATGACAAAATACTAGTATAAAGTCAGAGATATGTCATTTCACTAAACTAAAGTAGTGAAATAAAGAATACTGTTGTAGACACAGGCTGATTACAATTTTGACATGAATGGGCGCCATCGGATTCATTGTTACATACCTGAAATGGTTACCACTTGGCATATAAGTTTTCTACAACATTAAAATGTACAAGTGATTTGTTACTGAGCGATCGTATTTTTATTAGTTAGTTTGACCGCTCGAAAAATCCACTAGCCACTAAAAGCAATATTTCGCCACTAAATGGGGTGTTAAAACCACCAGTTTTAGTACAATATTAGAGCGAGCGATTTTTATTCGGCAGTATCCGCTTTTCTGACATTTTACTAGATTTAGTTTAGTGGAACGACATATCACGGACGACAAAATTGGTATTTTGTCATATCACTAGATACCTTCAGTAAGAAGACGTAATAAACAAGAATATTCGACATCTTCCGGGATTTCGTCCTATCCCTAGGGATTTCATGAAATCCCTGATATCCTCATTTCCTGCGACATGTATACTGGTACTGTAGTGCGTAGGCTTGACGGATTTTGATATTTTTTTTATCCCAGCACCTTATTAGGTTTATCAACAAAAATGAATACAAAAAAAAAATTATTTTTATTTATCGAGTTTTGTAGTTAACCGATCGACTAATCGATCAGTAGGAATATATACGCATGTATTGTATTAATATGTGGGTTGGGTAATTGTGGAATAAAAAGCGGATTTTTATTTATATTTTATTATTTTTAGAACAGAATAATAAATTTTTACTATTTAGAACTACTCAAACAATATTATATAGACTAAAAAAATATTTTTTATGGAAAGCAACCTTAGGTGATAACCAAGGTTTGCCATGTATGTGCTGCTTCGCTCCATGTTTGCTGAATAAGGTATCTTGCTCAAGTTTTTTTCGCCGGGATAATATTTCAGCTATCTGTTATTGAGTAGGTTCCAAGTAGTAAATTATTAATGTCAGTGACATGGAAGTAACTAAGCAAATCTTCAAATCTGTTTCTACTTTTCTAGGCATGAGAGATGCCACGAATTGAAAATTGTCATCAACATTTTGGTCACAATACATGCGGTACTTTGCCATGCTGTTATATCCTGACAATAATAGTATTCCGATACAAAATGCTTAATTTCAGTCATTGTATCCCTGAAGACATGCTTGCCTTTCTGAATTGCATTTTTTTCCGTTTCTAAATGCAAGAACTCAAATACCTCTTAGTCAAAAAATAATTAAAGAAACTGTATGTGTGTTTCAATATCTTTGAGGAATCTAGGTTTTCTGTCTCTTTTTTCTGTTTATCTGGAATATCGGTAGCCATCCAACGTCTAATGCAGAATCGCGCTTTTTTTTTCATCGTTTTGTTTTTGCTGACGAGGTACTGGGTATGGGTTCGAGAGGTTAATCGTCTAATAAACTGTCTTCGATGTCAATACTAGTTTCTGAAGCAACGGTGGGCCTAACTTTAGCTTCCGCTTATATTTGTTGCCTTGATAAGTTATTTATGTGGGTAGATTCGTCATCACCACTATTTTCATCACTTCAATCATAATTTTCCGTTGGAGCAATATAAATATCAGCTGATAAGACGTTTGTATCATCTTCCAGCTGTGAGATTATGTAATTTAAAGACAAACTGTAAGAAAATTTATAAAAATATCTGAATAAAAGCAAGATAAAGGTGCATAACCGTACACAGGCATATTATCCTACTGATCGAAAAATCGATCACTTTAAAAAACATTTTCATATCTATCCACATTCAATTTATTTTCATTGTAATACATTACAATATTACAACACACACTATGTTTAGTATAAAATCAAAGAAATAAATAAAACAATGTGAAAATGTAGCGAAAATACTTACATTTTACGATGAGACATATTTTTAAGTAAAAATTGCCGCAAATTTACTTGAACTTCAAGAAAATAGGCGCCAATTGTAAAACTTCAAAAATACAATTTGACAGCCATTGGCTTCATGATTACCAACACATAATAAATAACAATGTATGCGTTCCGAATTACTCATAAAAAAATAAAAAGTCAACCGATCAACTAATCGATCACTAGGAAGATATGGGTTAGTGTCAATCAAGTGTGTACTGGTACATTTGCTCATAATCCGTCATTTCCACGAAAACTTACTGATCGCTGCAAAATCATTTATAAATATCAATAATTGAGAATGAGGAAGTGTTATTTGTTATTGTTGATTACAAAATATAAGTACATATATAATTTAAATAAAACAATATTAATACAATATTTGTAATTGATGAGCTAGGTATCGCTATGCTGTACCTACTAACTACTATTGCCTATGGATGTCGATAAAGGCGAATAAAGGAGTACTTCCAGAAGAAGACGGGCAGTAGCGTCTTCTGTCTCTCTACCAATATGTACTACTAGCTTTTTGCCCACGTCTCTGCCCGAGTGAACCACTCGTTACCTGTAGGTATGTACCTAGCCGTGGAGCAAATTTAAATAGCATATGTTCTTTCTAAAGGTGCTATCTTTATTGTACGAAAAAAATCATTTGAGTACATTTAGCGTGGAAGCGTAACAGACGGACAGACAGAGATACTTTTGCATTATTTTATTAGTAAGATTAGATAAATCAGAAAGTTGCATACCTCAGGTAGCCTGTCCAGTTTTCCATTAGCTACCTCCTCATTGATTTCGTCAAATGTATCCCAGTGCTTATTCGACACTATTTTTATGCAGTAACAAGTGGCCACACTTATTAGTAGTTTATGTTGTTGTGTTAAATAATCCAAAATTTGTAACTCTGGTCCGCTGAAATTTGTTTTTATTAAATAGCTTTTACCCAATCAAAGAATTCTATTTCCACTTTATATTAAAAGTTTTGTTTTATTTGCTTTTTCGCAAGTATGTTTATATCGAATTTGGTGTTTTAATGAAACAATTGGAATTCGCAATAAATAAATAAAGTAACGCTACGATTAACAAAAATGAGCCTAAAACACCTCCTTGCGTGACACTAGACACGTAGCATCGCTTCCAATGAGAATGAAAACGGGTAGTTTAAATTAACTATTTTATTTAATCATTTAATCCCTCGATCGTGAGTTATTCCAGACACAATTGAAATCAATTGTCATCGTAGCACCCAAGTGCCTCCGGGGGTTGAGGGATTAACATGTTCGTTTACTAAATGTTAAGATGTTATTTTTAGATACGTATAAGAATCAATAATTTTGCGATAATAGTTTTTGTAATCAATACGAAGATAATGTAACTACCTGATAAATCCATAATTATTTCAATCAATTATACTTATTGATAAAACAGAAAAATGACGAAATGGTCGTGAGTAAGCAAAAAAAGACGTTAGTAAAAACAGTTAACAGCAGTCGAATGTGTACTATAATTACTATGTAATTTCGGTATACGTTTTCCTTTCTATATGGCTATCGTTCGAAGGTGGCTTCTAAGGATAGAAATTGGTGGTTCAAGGTGGTTTCAGAGGTTTCCAAGTCACATGTAATATGTTACTTGGAAACCTCTGACATTCTCATCCTACACACATTCTCATCAGCGTCAACCCTATCTTTAGTTAGTATGTGCATTAAAAGGTTTCTGAATAGAATTAAAACCACACAAACAACACTCAAGTACTTCATTTATAAGAGGGTGTATAAAGGTACACTAGCGACACTCCTTTAAAAAAATATATCTCGTGATCTCAAAGTCCACAAACGGTGTAAATTGTTCGTACGTCAGATTTCATCAGAATACAATATGAAAATGTTATTAATGGAAAAGAAAGTCGGAGATACTTGTTTTATTTTAATAAATCCCGTTTCAAATATGAGATTTTATTAAAGAACTGACGACAGCTATTATCAGGTAACGTAAAAATAAATTCAACCCACTCATTGGTCACCGGCGTCTGTCTTCTGACGGCTGAGTACCTCGTTGCTATGGTTACAGCCTTGCTGAGGTAATTGACCATATCGTACGCGATAACTACCCTCATAAACAGCATGGTCGCATAAATCAGTTTGCTGTCGGATGCCTTCAAGTATGTGCCGTCCTGTAAAAAATAAATAAACAAAAAGTGCAAAACAATCTCACCGCACATACGTTGCTACACCTCGATGACTGATTAAGAACTTTAAATAAAAAAAATATGAGTACATACAGTTTTAGTAATTACGAAAGTAAAGTTTTCAGATTTTTCTATAAATTCGTAGTATAAGAATGCATTATTGCCTCATTTTAGAGTTCTAGGTCAACTGGAAATATTCTATAAATTTTGATTCTCTTGTCAAATATACGTTTTTGCGGCATAAACGGTCATATCTTTTCTTCACGTTAACTTCGAAGTTAGGTTTTTTACAGCATCAAGGGACAGCTGAATATGATTTAAATTACAGCTCGATACCTTCACGCGTTCCTGAGATAAACGAGCTTAAGAGACAGACGGGTCTACACGTCTGGAAAACAAAGTGATCCTATTGTGTCCCGTTTTTTTTCCTTTTAGGTACGGTACCGGCTTAGAGCGTCTTGTGGTGGTTTAAAATAGATTAATAGAGCCATACCTTGTCATATTACGGATGTAGAGTAAGAGGCGAAAGAGTAGATAAATTAGTAGTCCTATAGTCTTATTAACTTTTTAAATTCATTTGTTGAGTTCCCTTTCATCTTTAAATAGTGGAGTGCTGCCAGAAGAAGAATAACAACAGGTCTTCTTTTTACCGTTGGCTAAACTGCCAAGCTTGCAAATAATGGTTAGGCCCTCCTTCTTGAGAGACTTGTATGTCCATCTGTGGACGAATGTTGGCTGATTGTGGAGTACGTGATAAAGCGTGTGAAGGGTTCCATATTGCAATTTCAATCTTACGTACAATTACTTCACTTAGTGATGAATCAATCTACGTAAAAGAGCACCCATTTTCCGTCGGTGCTCATTTCGTGAGGACGATTTTCTGTCAATGGTATGTTTATAATTAATTTACGTCAACAACAATTTACGACATTTAGCTGTTAAGAAGTAATTGAAGTAAGCGAAAAGTTTATTGCCGCTACATTTAATGGGTGTATCTTATTTTTGAAATGACCTTAGAAGTGTAGATTTTGTAGTCTCCAAGCGTAAGTAACATTGACAATAACTTTTAATTGGTAGTAAAAGACCTAACAATATCTATGTACAGTTTAATACCTAAGTTAACGATTTCTACTTAAACTCTGACATAAAAATTAGCCTTGTAAATAAATGCCTTGGAGGTCTTTTTCCGTGTAAATTTAAAGTCGCCACTCAAAAAAATGTTCCCTGTCCACGAATATATCACTGTGATTAAAACTAATAGATGTTTAAACTAAATTGTTTGTTTAACGAAATTTACTATGTAACATTATAGTCTTACCTCCATAACCTGAGCATGTTTCATCAGCATGTGGTTCCTCGGTATCCTTACATGATCCAGGATAAGGAAGCCATTATTAACGGTCTCCAGACCTAACTTGCCGCCGACGTCGCCGACTTTAATACCAGGAAGAGGTCGGTGGGTCTCTTCATCCCGGATCTGTACTATGAAAGCATGGACGCCGTGACATTTCCCTAAGGTGTATAACTGGGCCACGACGATAGCGTAGTTTGCCGTATGTCCCACTGCAAATAAATAAATGAACGTGGACAACATCACAAGCATAATTCTGACTTCTGACCCCTGAATATCTATACTAATATTATAAAGCTGAAGAGTTTGTTTGTTTGTTTGTTTGAACGCGCTAATCTCAGGAAGTACTGATTCGATTTGAAAAATTCTTTTTGTGTTGGATAGTCCATTTATCGAGGAAGGCTTTAGGCTATATAACATCACGCTGTAACCAATAGGAGCGAAGCATCAGTGAAAAATATTGCAAAAATAATCGCAATCATAACAACAGAAATTGACGCGGACGAAGTCGCGGGCAACAGCTAGTATTGTATATAACTATGTATTTTGTAAAGTTTGCATCAACAGACCAAACAAATACTTCCGAGTGCAACGGAATATGCCTTTTAAAGTTTAATAAATGAAACTGAAAATACTGTGGTTCAAATCCAAACTACAGACCGCTTATCATCTTGTTTCTAATTTCTCGTATTAACATACTTGTAATTTTAACAGCTGTTGAAAACAAAACTTTAGCAATGACAAAAACTCTTTATAGACAATGAGGTTGAAGAAAAATACCTTAATATATTAAAACAATCAGAAACCATAATAATTAATCGTAACGGTATTTAAATAGGCAAGGCAAATCCATGAAGTGTTGGAAGCGGTAAGTAACATGTCCACATTTTGTCCATTACGAAAAGCGGGGTCAGAAGATAAACAAAAACATGGAAGCACGACAAAAACCGAACTGTCGATAGAACTATTCATCTAGAAGAAAAATCTTCAAGGTTTTCCTCCTTACTACTACGTCTTACAACCTAAGATGGAACTGCCAAAAATAAGTTTACTTACGGCCTCCTGCCCACCATTTGGACGAAGTAAGGGTTGGGCTATTCATCACGAATTCCTGAGTGGATGGGTCATACGTCGCAGTTGTCTCCAAGCCTCGGATGAACGTCCCATGACCTAGTTCTGTCTGAAATCACATTGGTTATATTTGTAATGGATTTTGCGGTAAGCACTTCACAATAAAGACAAAAGAGAGTTCCGCAATTTATTAGGTGCAATGTATGATCAATGTTTTTCGGACTATTTATAAAGATTTACAACTTATATGTCACTATAGACTGAATAAAATTCAATTTTAATAATTTTATACCTATTATGAGTTATTATGCATGCTACACTAGAGCATGGAGCATATGATGACCATGTATCAGAACATTACAAAATACAGAAAATACCCGACCATTCAAAGTAATTAAAGGTCAAAGATTCGTAAATAACATTTGCACTTTAAATTAATCATTAATTAAAATAGGTTAAGGGCAAGCGGACGATACGAATCAATTACCTAAACGACCATATTATGACCAAACGTTAAAAGAAAGCTCTGGCTCTTGGATATCATGAATACGTTACATTTTTGATGATCTATAGATCTGAAAAGCTGTTACCCTTTTACACCCTATAGTTAAATATTTAGCGGAGATATTTCAATTACGCATTTGGTATACGTACTTGTGCAAAGCTACCAATAAAGTTCCCATTCCAAGCCCTCGGCAACCAGAAAGCTTGCTGCTCCTCGGTGCCCTGGGAGATGATGGCCGGCATGAACATGAGGTAGTGTAGCACCATAGATGTGCCGTCGTACGTATTCGAAGACCCGAGCAGGTTTTGTAAGACTTGTCTGAAAAACAAAATTTTTTTTATACCTAACTAATATTTTTATATTTTTCGTTTTAACTGTACCCATACTTTTTTCTACTAAATACCTACTACATCTTTTATTTTTATTTTCGCAATTTAATTGTTGGTCAAATGCCCAAATGGTGCCGTAATCTGCCTCACTATTAACCCCTAGTTTCTAGTATTGGATGTACACGAATCGATACTTCTTGCATCCATAGATTTGCAGTGGCCGACAAAGGTACCTCGATACTCAAGGCAGTGTTTTATTTTAAGCTACATTTGTTGTCAGGCCCTCCTTCTGATGAACTGTCACCATAACTGCCCGAGTGACCTTCCCTGCCTTAACATATTTGGTAGGAACCTAGTAATGCCACCAACCCGCACTAGGCCAGCGTGTGGAAGTAAGGTTTAAACCCCTCTCCATAAAAAGGAGAGAGACCATGCTCCAGTGAGCGAAATGGGTTGTTACTTGCTACTTAGTAATGCCGCTTTCGACCTTCGTTTTAGGAAAGGACAAATTGCAGTCATTTGTAGACCATTCTTTTAGTATAGGATACGTGAATCAAAAACATTACACGTTAAACGAAAGTCAATACACATCTATAAATAAATAGCTGTTGCCCGCGTTTTCGTACGCGTCAAAATCTGTTATGATCGCGATTATTTTGGCAACATTTTTCACCGATGCTTCACTCCTATTGGTCGCAGCGTGATGTTATATAGCCTAAAGCCTTCCTCGATAAATGGACTATCCAAAACAAAAAAAATTTTCCAATTTGAACCAGTACTTCCTGAAATTAGCGCGTTAAAACAAACAAACAAACTCTTCCGTTTTATAATATTAGTATAGATAAATAAATAAATGGGAATAAGACAGCATGACATACATTGTTCTGATTCTAAAGTGGGGTACTGTCGAAAGCACTTTTTTTATGTGCAAATCAGTAACAACGCAGGTACCATAAACACCAAGGCCGGAGAGAATATAGATTCTTTTCTACAATAACCCGTCCGGTAATCGAACCCGGTAAGCAGGCGAAACCTTAAAAACCGGTGTGTACGCCACTCCACGTCTGTGGTCGTCAAAATCGTTTATATCATAAGAGTTAGTTGTTTCGAGATTTCTGCACTGAAGTTCTTCCGCGATCATGGCGCTTGCAACAGTGCTGAAATATCGGAAACTCATAAAAAACCTGTACATGGTAGAAATCTCGAAACAACTAACTCTTACGATAGTGACCATGAAAGTTTAAAACGATTATAACATATCATAAAAAGCCCATATTAGTTCACAGCTGCATAACGGCCTCTATAAATGGAGGATTCGCCATAATCGCCACGCTTGGCAGGCGAGTTGGCGATCGCAGATTCGCCAATAGTAAAGAAAAGACGCTGCTATCCGTCTTCTTCTGTCAGTACCTACTCCTTTTCGCCTCTGACGGCACCCATAGGTAGAGAACCCTCTCTACCTATCTTTTTCCATGTTCTGTGACTACCACCCGGTAGTCACAGAACATGGAAAAAGATTAAAGAAAGAAAGAAAGGAAAATGGTTTATTTGATACACACATGAAACAATTATTACAAGTAATATCTACATAAAAGAGTAGATCATAGAGAGAGAAGTACCAAAATGGTATTCGCTCAGTATACGGTCACGACGACTAGAGTTAAAAGGGCTATGTCATGCGCCATTTGTTTGAGAACCAATGTCGCCGCTTGCGCCCCCTACACTTCACTGAATAACGTAAACAATACAGTAGCGCGACGTCAAAAGAAACGAATCACAGCGATCACTTACAAGCATTATACAGGTGAAATTTTAACCACTTTCCAAAATCTTTATAGGCGTTCAGTATCGTGTTTAGAGCCTATTTATGAAGTTAAAAATGTAAATCAAGTTGTCACCCAAAAATATTTTTCGCGATATAGTTTTCAATTTCTACGGTCCTAGACCTGAAAGTATAAAGGAAAAAATCAAAAACATATGAATAGTATCGTAATGAATGAATGAGATGCGCGACGTGTAAAAAAAGTGTTGCTAGGCGGCCGTATCAAAAATTTTAGGTTTTAGTCGAACATTTTCTAAGTGCTTTATCTTGGCATTTTTGTACTGGGCTATACCAAAAGAAAAAATACGTCATTTGTTTTTTGTCTCGTAGATTGATATATTAAAATTTGGAAGGTGGTTAAAATTTCACCCTGTATAAGCTCATAACCTCTGTGGCGCGCCTGTCCCGCCTACATCGTCTTTCTAACCTTTTTTTCATGTTCTGTTGTGGTGGTTTTATTCTAATGTGACCACACGACACATCTTTTATCGTACCAACATATTTACCTATAATCTGTGATTTTGGTTCTCCCCTCTCGTTGCATTTTGCGCACCAGCCCAAATATAATGACGGACTTTCTGATTGACTCTTCATATTTTTCCTTAGAACCTAGATAATATTCTGGAACTCCACTGTAATAGTCCGAATTGCTAATCATGACATTATCTAGAATGTAGAAAGAGTTTTAGTGTCTAAGTTTTAGTAGTACCATAGATTTCATATACGGTACAGTAGTCTATCGCGCCGTTGGTCTTGCGGTTTAAGTACAGGGCCAAGATCGCCGGGTCCCTGGTTCGAACCCCGAGTCGGGCAAAAAAAGTTTCGAATTTTCGAACATTGCTCGGGTTTGTGATCACCATCCCGCATTTGGCAAGCGTGATGATTATGCCTGTACCCATCATTGCTGTGGTAACTTGAATTCAATGTAGGAGGCTTTGCCCAGCTGTGGGATGATTATAGGTCGTTACTTTTACAAAAGCCTATCACCAAATTTATTGAATTCAGTCTTTTAAAGTATTTGTACAGTAGTAAGTTATCAAATTTATAGGATGAAAGTCTAATTTGAAAGTTCTTAGTAAATAGAAATGAAAAACAAGACGCTTTTCAATAATGTTTAATTCATTTATATGATATTTAAGCAATTTAATGCAATTATAATATCAGTATTTTAACTTGAAAATTAAAACATTATTTAAACTTCAAAAATAATGTCTCAGGCGGGACTCGAAGCCGCATCTCCTCGGATGACCGGCGCGCCCAGCGAGATGCGGGTTTGAGTCCCGCTGAGACATAAATCTTCAAGTTTAAATAATGTTTAATTCCTTAACTCATTTCTCCTGTGGCTCAGAAGAAAAAGCAGTTGCCTTCAGCGACCTTCACCGAGCTGGTTATTGGATAAAAAGTATTTTCCATTCAATTAAATATGCCACTAAATATATTACAAATGCGTTGCCTAAAATAATCAGTCCAGAGTATGATTAATTAACTTTTTTTTTTCTTTTTTAACTTTTTACTGGTTTGGTTAATAGACAAATTCCATACCAATCGAAAGTATGAAGCTCATAGAATATGCAAACGTTAGGTTGACTATTTTTTTCCCGTCACAACCCTTGAGTAGGCAGGTATAAACAGGTAAATCGATACTAGGAACTACCACCGGTCTGGTTAACTAAATAAAAATAAATGCAAATAAATATTATTTAATTATGATCATGGTGGTATAGGGTTGAATGCGAAAAACCAGACCTGAAATTCGGTTGTCAAATTTTAAAAATTCTACTCTGGACTAAAATTTTTAAATCAACCCATTTGCAATATATTTATTGGCATATTTAATTGCATATACAATACTTTTCATCCAATAACCAGCTCGGTCAAGGTCGTTGTATGGTGGGATCTTATACTATACCGAAAGGTTGTGGGTTCAAAATATTTTATTATAATATTAACTATATGTATAATAGTATCTAATTTCTAAGAATAGTGGTGATTATGGCCAACGGTGGATAGATGTAGGCTCTGAGATGGCATTAAGGTGTGCTTTAAACTGATCTGGTAAAAATTAAAACCATCGAGCTACCAAGACATCGTTTGAAGCCAGCGAAGTTTTATCAATAAAGTAGATACCTATTTATTCAAGAAATTGTATCTTACTTCGAGTTGTTGTGTGGCGCATATTAATTTTCAATTAGGACAGCCGAAGATAATTACCTCTACTTCTTCGTTGAGCAGTTTTCTCCTCGCCTCCATCGTACAACACTGTCATTTCTTCGACATCAAACGTACACTTCTCTCTCTCTCTTAACAAATCCTCATTTACTTCGGGCATTTCGATTTTATCTTATTTTATTATGTTCGCAAACCGGTGCGTTGCATCACACCGCTCGGCGTGCACTGGCCATTGGCCACTGTCAGACAGTTTAAATACATTACAGTGTATTATATTGTATGTATGTAGGTCTAAGTTTTATTTAATGGGTGATTCCCTTATACGTCCGTTTATTGGTATTGAATTATTTACTTGGCACACTTCGTTTTTATTATTCTCTTCACGTTTTTTGATTACAATGACGTAATTAGAAATACCTACTTACAGCATCGAGTGTGTCACGAAGATATAAGCTGAAATAGCTTATAATAGGCCACTTTTTATGTTTTCTTTTCTTTGATGTTATGTGCTATTAATTAAAACAATTCTAATTTTAATGCTTTTTACTGAGACCTGACTGAACGTATTGAGTGCGAACAGTTAACTAACTTTGAATATTCGATCACACAAATAGCGCTCTTCAAGATACACCCAAATGTCAAAGTTCACGTGAAATGAAATTGTTATTCATTGTAGCTGTATAGAAGTAAAATGAAGGATTGAGGTGTAATAAGTAACTTTATTTTAGTAAACGGCACAGTTGATAAATTCAATGTTACAATTATTATACTATGTGAACCTAATTCACTTATTTTATTCATTTATTCATATAAACTCTATTCCAAAAATTAGGGGATAAGTGTACGAAGAGTGGATGGTCCTTATGCAAGATTACAGCTTTCTTATACTGATGGGTCTTCGAGATTAGGATCCTTATCGGATTTTGTTTTAGTAAAAGTTCTTCAATTCAATCAGTAATAAGTATTTAATGTATTTGACAGACGAACAGATACACAGACAGACGGAAATAGCGAAACTATAGGGATACCTTGTCTTGACTACGGAACCCTAAAAATGCAAGTAGATTCGGTAGGAAGACATACTGGAGGCATCGTCAAAAGTACAGTTCCCATGGGATAGTTAGGTACCATATTCTTCCTTAGTATTTGAGAGTTCGTAATCATACGACATCCAACATCAGGTTTACACACCAAATTTATATGTATGAGTTCAAGAGAGTTCAGTATTTAAACTTGAAAAAATTTTTGCCTCAGCCGGGACTCGAACCCGGGTACGGGGTTCCGTCTGAGACAAAATCTCATCCATCCCCATGCATACCGGGCGCGATGCTTTGTCCAATTAAGCTAATGAGACCCCATTCTGGTAACGGCATTTAATAGGAGATTCTGTAAATTCTATAGATCGAAAATTATAATGTGCATAAGTTTTAAGTCTTGTAGCATTTGGTAACTTTTTCCATGTCTAGTAGTAAATTTTTCAATTAAATTTTCCCCTCTTTCGTGTATCTCTCGAGAACACATCCCATTAAGCAGGATTGAAAGTAGCATTTATGCCTTATATAAAACTTTCTAAAAAAAAAACTTCAAAACGTTTCATAAAGCTGTCATCATTTTAATCAATACTAAGTTAGGGCAGACGTAGCAGTTAGGTAGGAACAACTTTGTGGATGAGGTGAACAGAAGAATTCAGTTGTGTTGGGCAGCATTTGGGAAACTACGACTCAAGACGAAAGTCTTCAATCAGATGTGAGTTGCTATTGAGGGTCAACATTGGAATTTTGAGCTTCTGAATGTGTCAGCCTATAGTAAAAGTTCTCAAACGATTGTAAATTCAACCTTTCATTTGTAAAAGTCTGCACTCGAAAGTTACATTCGGTTAAAGGTGGGCCCTCAGTCGTGCCTGACAGGTATCCATATTTCATAATCTATTTAAAATTTACAACTGCTGTAAATGGCTACTCTTAGTAAAAGATTTGTAAAACTAATTTCATTAATTGTCACTCCTTCCTGCTTACTCAATAAGAAAAAGTAGCATGTAGAAGGTGGTCCCTCAATTGATCGCGATAAGTTCGCATTAAGTGAGAACCACAGTAATATCTAAAATATATAGTTATTACCACAGATAAGATAATATATTACTGAGAGTTAGTAAAAGTACTAGAACCATTGTAAATACAATCTGTAGTTTGTAAAACTAGTCATTCAAAAGTTTCCCTCAATTGAAACGTTTGTCATAAAAATAAATCAATTTACGTAACATTTTGTTGTCAAATAAATAGACAAGTGCTATAGTCTATCCATTAGTAAAAAAAAACTAACTATTGCTCCACCGAACAGTATAAACAAATTAACCTATTAACAAACAAGAAATAATTTAACTCCTGCGAAGGAATACTACGTCGAGGTAACAACATAGTAGGATTTTGTGGGATAAGTAAATAAAAATAATTACTGTTTGTAGTCATTTTTTTTAATATAACATATTTTGGCTAGTAGAACACAATAAAAACATGATGACTGATATTTTAGTGAATAAAAAAATAGATACTATTAGCGAAATACCTAGGACGATCAAGGTCAAACAAATTTTATACAAATTAGTTGGGGCAATTAATTGAATATATTCGCGCAGCTAGCGCCGGTGACATCGGCCATCACAGATGTCACTTCTTCTTTAATGAAAGCAAACGCTGTTACTTGCGCTTTCAATTTGAAGAAAGTCCTAAAAACGAACAAAATTTTATACATTCGCTAAACGCTTGCAGACCATTTTAATTGTGTCTGGAAAAAAGTCTACAAGCGGCTAAGCTACTGACAAATTAGTAGTAATGTTTAAATTAAAAAGTGCAGGGTAAGATTGTCAGTGCAGTGTAATTTTTTTTCATTAAAACATTAGGCATTATGTTTTTATTGTGTTTTGATTATTCAAGATAATTATGTCAAATTTAAAAATAAATAATGTCAACAAACAGTAATATTTTTTATCTACTTATCCCACAAAATTCTACTAGGTGGTCACCTCGACCGTAGTATTTCTTTGCAGGAGTTTGATTAATACTTATAGTTAATCGGTAACTTTATTAACGGTACTGTTCGGTGGAGCAATAGTTAGTAATTTTTTTTTTTACTAACAGATAGACTATAGCAATTTTATTGTCTATACATCAACCAAATTATGTTACGTAAATTGATTTATTTTTATGACAAACGTTTCAATTGAGGGACCACCTTTAATCGATTGAAACCATAGATTTAATATATTAAATCTATGATTTAATATATTAAATCTATGATTGAAACTATTGAATGACTAGTTTTACAAACTACAGATTGTATTTACAATGGTTCTAGTACTTTTACTAACTCTCAGTAATACCTATATTTTAAATATACGCAAACTTATCGCGATGAATTGAGGGACCACCTTCTACATGCTACTTTTTCTTATTGAGTAAGCAGGAAGGAGTGACAGTTAATAAAATTAGTTTTACAAATCTTTTACTATAGATTAAGAAATATGGATACCTGTCAGGCACGACTGAGGTGGACCCTTTAACCGAATGTAACTTTCGAGTGCAGACTTTTACAAATAAAAGGTTGAATTTACAATCGTTTGAGAACTTTTACTATAGGCTTACACATTCAAAAGCTCAAAATTCCAATGTGGACCCTCAATGGGAACGCACATTTCAATCAGTGTGTCCTACCCATAGATTTAAATTAAATCAATGGTCCTACCCGTCATGATTCATGACATACGGAGCCGAAACGTGGACACTGACACTGACTGACGGTACGGCTAGTCACAGGCTAGTCCACAAGTTCAAAGTCGCTCAGCGGGCCACTCAGCGGGCTATGGACAGTGCTATACTCGGAGTTTCTCTTAGGGATAAAATCAGAAATGACGTGATCCGGCCGAGAACTAAAGTTACCGATATAGCCCACCGGATTAGCAAGCTAAAGTGGCAGTGGGCTGGCCATATTAGCCGCAGAACCGACAGCCGCTGGGGTAAACGAGTTCTTGAGTGGATACCGCGTCTGGGCAAACGTAATGTAGGACGCGCTCGCTCAGGTCAGGTGGAGTGATAATTTGCGCAACGTGGCTGGCAGGAGCTGGATCCGAGAAGCCGAGAATCGACCTAAGTAGCGTGCAACTAGAGAGGCCTATGTCCAGCAGTGGATTGGATTCGGATTCGGAGTTCGGATGGATGTTTGTAACTCGAATCACGCTAGCACGGCTGTTAGGATCAGGGGTCATTATTCTAAGGATCAGAGTGAAATTTGGCACGGAGCTACAAGTGACAAACTGAAATAGCAGCTGTCTTTTATTCCGAAAAACTGTACGGTTACCGTGGAATAGTTTTTAATTTTTCGAAACTTCACTCAATCAAAGTCGCGGGCAACAGCTTGTAAAATATAATACTGGGTACTTAACCAAAAACATTCATTAAACTGTGCTGGCTTACAGCGTAACTTGAATAGAAAGAAAGAAAGGAAAATAATTAAATTCGTCGGCCCACATGGTGCAGGCTCAATTATTTAGACCAGCCGCCCGGTGATCGGGAGATTGTGGGTTCAATTCCCATCTAAAGGTGGGTACTGACCGGCGTTGTAACGTCACACAGCGAGCGTTCATGCAGTCAGTACGGCGGGAAAACAAGGCGTTAGCAGCACATGAGTAAAAATCCCTATATTTATTCATGTGTTAGCAGCTCCACACCGCTGTCGGTTTTTTAGCGAATTCTTCGA
Source organism: Anania crocealis (assembly GCA_949315895.1). NCBI lineage: Eukaryota > Metazoa > Arthropoda > Insecta > Lepidoptera > Crambidae > Anania > Anania crocealis. Next base: position 4,393,606 of record OX438882.1, on the reverse strand, counting down.
GTGTTACGCGCTTCGTACGATTCTAGGTACTTCGGGACTTAAGTTTTGATTAGTTGTGATCATTTTGATGTTAAAAAGATGGAGTGGGACACAAAGAGAATACTCCGTATTTTATTGACAAAATCGAGAGGAACTGTTTTATGAAGATCCTAATAGAACTTTGTCGTCCATCTAACGTCCGTCGACATCTTGACTAAGCACTCTCAGTCAAGATGTCGACGGACGTTAGATGGAAGCCACAGTGGGTCTAGCACAGAGAACTATCGACTTCGAATCGTTTGCGTATCGAAAGCAAACGACACAAAGTTCGTGCTTTGTTTTGTAGTTCTCGTTTTGACCGCGCGAGCGCTGTTTAAGTTTTCAAACTAAATATTTCGATGGCGATACGAACACGCAAACGATTCGAATTCGATAGTTTTTCGTGCTAGACCCACTGATTGCAAAATATAGAGCACTGAGCAAAGAGTTCGAAACGAGCTTGTTACACAGATTTTAGCACACGGCGGCAAATGGTACATTACACCTTGTAACGTCGCGTCGGCCAGTACCACAGAACATGGAAAAACCTAAGAAAGTGTCATGCGCCATTTGTCTCATACCGATGTCGCCGCTTGCGCCCATGAACGAATGCGAACGCGAACTAAAATAAAAATAAATAAATATTTAAGACATGCCTCACTGGGCCACACTGAGCCATCTAGTCCCAAATTAAGGTACTATTAAGTACCCTGTCGTATGGGGTACTAGACAACCGATAAACTTACTTATATACTTTTTTTTTTGTAAATACATACTTATAATACATAGAAAACACCCAGACCAGTACAAACAGACATGTTCATGCACACAAATATTTGTACTGTGCGGGGATCGAACCCGCGACCCATGGCTCAGAAGCAGCGTTAACTACCGCTGATCCAAATGGTCGTCAAAAAACTACACATGAACGAGTTCAAAGAAACCCAATCACAGCTCTCACTTACATTCATGTTTGTAGTATTAATTCTAACCTTTTTTTTCGTGTTCTGTGGTCAATACCCACCTTAAGGCAGTCGAAAGGTTTTTTTTCGAGACAGTACATTTCTTCAAAGTGGGTACAGGTGGGAATAAAAAACATGAATGTGACCCAGATGTTTATTGGATCAAGATACAGGTTTTTACTTCTTCGCTGTGACGGCGGCCTCATCCTCCCGCGCGAAGGTCTGCAGAAGCTCCTCCTTCTTGGCGGCGATGCGCTCCTCGCGCCGCTTGCGAGCCTCCTTCACCTTGTTACGGCGAGCCTCCGCCTGATCACTGGAAAGAACACAAGAATAACGTTGTAGATTGTATGCCAATAACATCTTAGTGTTTGTTCACGTAGGAACGCGTGAACTCGTGTTCACATGAGCCGCCAAGCATTTGCACTAGTGTGATGTGTTGTCGGAGGTTGAAAAGATGGGGTTGTTAGCCTAATAAACTCTTCTGTATTGAACATGATACAAATGGCTATCATTTCTAGCGACAAGTTAGTCCCCGTCGGTAGAGTGGTTAAATGCCAGGCCAAGATCTTGGGGTCCTGGGTTCAAAGGTACTACTTTACAAATGCAATCATGATTTAGTTAAATATCAAAGATAAAAACATATTTATAAACATTTAATCAGGGAAATTATATGAATTTAAAAATAACAAACACTATTTACATATCTACTTTTTACAGGCACATACAACAAACAAAATCAATTCTACTTTTAGGCATACTTTTACATATTTCCTATACTACTAGGTGATTATTCCCTCGATTGTAGGGTATTCGAGACACAATTGAAATTAATTGTTATCGCGACTGCCGGCGGTCTTATTCTGTAGGAGTTAAATAATCAAAAATAGTCTAGTAACTTTAGGGATTGGTTCTAATGAATCTACAATATGTACTGGTGGAACAGCTGTACTTATACTTTAGAATACGAAAGAAACACCTCTCTTTTTTGAATTGGAACAGTGTAACATGAGCTAATTTGGAAACTGCAGAGATGTATCTGCGATATATGTAACATCTCTCAGTTCTCAAATTTTCCATAAATAAGTTACTTTTTTCAGTCCATTAGTCCCCATAATAAAAGTCCTAGTCCACTATAACCTAGAGCTATAAAATTAGTAGCTCTGAGTAGAATCTTGGAAGGATCAAAGAATTTAGTAGAATATAATTGTATGCAATACCTGAGCATCTTGGTCCTGGCCTTCTCAGCCTTTTTCCTGTGGATGTACTCCATCAGCACACGCTTGTTCTTGAACACATTACCCTTCGCCTTCATGTAAAGTGCATGGTACAGATGCCTGTCAATCTTCTTTGCTGTTCTGTACTTTAGAAGAAGTTTACGGAGAACTCTTTGCCTTTGTACCCAAAGTTCCTAGTAACAAAATTGTTTTGTATCAATAAGACATTGATAGAATTATAAACTGGCCAACCCAAAACCTTAAGAGGAACCACAAGGGCTGTTTTTCCATACAAACATAGTCCCCAGTTTCCTCCCTGGATAAAGCCAGTAGGGCAATTTTTTTTTTTTTACAAAAATCTATGGCCACCATTAACATGTTCCTATGTTTTCTGTTTTTTCATAAATTCATTAATAAAAAAGATATGAGCCCTCAGAAATCGAAAAATATCGCCAGATTTTCCGCTGTGTTCAAACATCCAGAAAACAAATTAGGCTAAATTAAAAAAAAAAAGGAAAACACGAACACGGTCAAAGCCTTTTAATGAAAAAAGTATTTAAATCGGTCTAGTTTTGGAAAAGTAATCGGGGGCCTACGAAACATTGATTTGGTGTGCTTTTAGTAGGTATTTTCGGTCGAAGAAGCAGTTGTCTTTATCACACTCTGCGGTGAATGTGTTTGGCACTGCGCGACAGCAATAGATTTTACAATAACCTATTTTTCAATTCTCTCGCCCGTAGTGTTTCCTCATAAGCTTACTGGGTGAAAGGTTTTACGCTAAGTCAGGGGAGGTTCATAATTTTTTTTGGTAAGTATTACGTACGTACTAAGCAATACTTAGCTTAGCTTAGATCAAGTTAAATATAATAATTAAAAGCATATAGGTAATTGAAATTGAAACAAAAATGTAATATAATTAAGTAGCAGCTATAATTGAAATAGCTAATGGTTTTATGTACACTGATGTGTAAAATTGCCAGAAAACATGTGATTTATTATGAGAACTTGTTTTTTTCCATTGTATTTTTACAATAAGCTATTTCACCAGTATTATACCTTGTTGTATCCACTTATATGTCTTGCTAGTATTTTTTATAGCCTTGTGTTTTGTGCAATAAAGATATAGTATAGGTACATGTATCAATATACTAGTAAGAAGCTTAATGATGTTAACTAGCTTAATCCCTCGATCGTGAGTTATTCCAGACACAATTAAAATCAATTGTTATCGCGACAACCGGTTGTCGCTTGGGGTTTGAAGCTTGAATGCTATTCCAAGGTAAATCCTTGCAATTTTATTTATGGTATACAATGTTCTGAAAAAAAAAAAGAAATATGTTCTTTATTTACCTTTTGTGGCATACGCGCATTAGCTGTACCTCTTCTTTTACCAAAGCCACAGTGACGACCCTTCCTGCGGGCCTCTGTGTTCTTGCGGACACGAGCACGTGAGTGTACCGCAACAGGCTTCTTGATGACAAGACCATCCTTGATCATCTTACGGATGTTCTGTCCTGAAATACACAGGGTTCACCATTTGTAATAATACTGAGTAAAATGTAAACAATATTGTTAATTGTTTTGTAAACAGTAATTTCTTTTTTTAATAAACATATAATGAACTACGACATATTTTAAGTGTAGTAGTAGGTAGATCTTAATTAAAGTAGGCTCACAATTCCATGATGGCAACTTGAATGGTAGGTCATTGTTATAAGTAGAAAAAAAAAATTATTATCAATAGCCTTTATAAATCTAGACAAACAAAACCATAACAAGAGTAATTATGGAGACAAACAGAATAGAATCGTTATCAGTTTAGGAAGCATGCATCTGATAGTTCCAAGTGCACAGGTTATACTTACTAGAGTTGGTGTTGGCGATTTCATTGATCTCGTTTGGATCTAACCACACCTTTTTTTTACCACATCTCATAACAGAGGCTGCAAGCCTCTTCTGTAGCTTTAGGGAACTGGAAATAAGAAAATATCACAGTTGACCACATGGTTCAGAACACCGCATACATCACTGCCGCGGATATGTTGTATACCGATGTAAGAAATACCACAATTTACTTCAGACATATTACAAATAACTTTCCGAATTAAAAACGGCACATTTTCAAATTAAACACATAAAAAATGAATTTTTAGAGATAGAAAACTAACCTCATCCTGACACGATGAAATCCAACGCACACAAGAAAGAAATATGGCCGCCGTCGATAGTGCTTCCTTTGAGTTTGACAACCATGTTAAAAAAATATCGATAGTTTTCATTTTATATATCGATTTATAATATGATAAATCCACGTAATATTTTATTTTCCTATCTCCGACGACCTACGAGAATTTTTCTTTTTATAACATTGACGACCATTTGGATCAGCGGTAGTAAACGCTGCTTCTGAGCCATGGGTCGCGGGTTCGATCCCCGCACAGTACAAATATTTGTGTGCATGAACATGTCTGTTTGTACTGGTCTGGGTGTTTTCTATGTATTATAAGTATGTACGAGGGCGGGTCAATAAGTCCGTGACTTTTTGAATTTCTGACCTCTTTACTGAAAAAGCAACACTACTCTTGTCAACAGGTATCTGTCAGTTGATTCCTATCAAAATTTGAACTTGCTGCGTCAGTTAGTTTGTGTTTGACAGCTATTTTTATCAGACTACCCAGTAATTTGAGGAAAAAATGGAAAAAGGTGAATTTCGTGTGCTTATTAAGCATTATTTTTTGCGAAAAAAAACCATTACCGAGACCAAGGCTAAGCTTGATAAATACTATGGGGACTCTGCACCATCGATTTCAATGGTAAAAAAGTGGTTTACTGGATTTCGTTGTGGCCGTAAAACCCGAAACAATCGAAAAAATTCACGATATGGTGTTGGCCGACCGAAGATTGAAAGTGCAAGAGATTGTGGAAGCCGTAGGGATCTCGCATGGCTCAGTGGTTTCAATTTTAAAAGATCAATTGGGCATGAGAAAGCTTTCCGCAAGATGGGTGCCGCGTTTGCTCACAGTCGACCACAAACGCAATCGTGTAACAACTTCACAGGAAGGTTTGGCGTTGTTTAATCGCAATATGGAGGAGTTTTTGCGCCGTTTTGTAACCGTGGACGAAACATGGATCCATCACAACACACCAGAGACCAAACAACAGTCAAAACAGTGGGTTTCTAAGGGTGAATCGGCGCCAAAGAAGGCCAAGGTGGGTTTGTCAGCCAATAAAGTTATGGCGACTGTTTTTTGGGATGCACGTGGGATAATCCACATTGACTACCTTCAAAAGGGAAGAACAATCAATGGGGAATATTATGCCAACTTATTGGACCGCTTCAATGACGATTTGAAAAAAAACCGACCTCATTTGGCCAAGAAAAAAGTTCTTTTCCACCAAGACAATGCAAGGGTGCACACATGTGCAGTTGCCATGGCAAAAATCCATGAATTGGGCTATGAATTGCTCCCTCATCCACCCTATTCTCCAGATTTGGCTCCGAGTGACTACTTTTTGTTCCCAAACCTGAAGAAATGGCTTGTTGGAAAAAGATTTGACTCCAATGATGAAGTCATCTCGCAAACAAAGGCCTATTTTGAGGACCTCGACAAATCATATTTTTTGGAAGGGATAAAAAAATTGGAGAAGCGTTGGACAAAGTGTATAGAGCTCAAGGGAGACTACGTTGAAAAATAAAATGATTTGTTTATCAAAAAATCTGTGTTTTATTCCAAAAGTCACGGACTTATTGACCCGCCCTCGTATTTACAAAAAAAATAAGTATATAAGTAAGATTATCGGATGTCTAGTACCCCATACGACAGGGTACTTAATAGTAGCTTAATTTGGGACTAGATGGTTCTGTGTGGCCCAGTGAGGCATGTCTTAAAATATTAAAAAATATATATTAAAATAACATATTCATTACACAAAGGTAATTTGAAAGACGTACCTATTCCAAAGTCAAAGCATGAAAATAAGAATTCATAATAATTCATATAGCTTAGCCAGAAATCATGACGCGTACTGATAAATGACTGTAGAGAACTTAAGAGAAAATTTTTAAAATGAGTGCACACCTTGGTGCACACCATAAAAGATAGCCAGCTAGATTTCCATAGCTCACGCACGGACGTACAGACGCATTATTACTCGGACTCGCAACGCAGGAGCATTCCCCTATGTCGCTATGTCTAGGCACACGAATAAATGTTCTACTATCTTAAAAAATGGACATAGTTAGGTCGATCATTAACGATTTACACGAATTGACTAGTTGACTCTTTTTGTAGTAGATTCGTGATGACGTGATGTTACCGCAATGTCTCAGAAAGGGACAATCTAGCCGGCTTTTCATTGCTAGGACGATGTTGAAGCTATCCCGCACTCTGAGCACCAGCGACGTAGTAATAATAATGTAATTACAAGAAAATCGTAACATTAATTGGTCCATGCATGTAAAATTTTTATTGAGACCAACACTCGTACTGTTAAGCTTAAACACCGTAACAAAGTCATTAAACCTTGGATTACTCCAGGACTATTACGCTGTATAAGACAACGAGATAAACTCCACAAAAAGTTCTCCAGAACCCCGGATAATGAAGTTCACAAAATTACCTATTACAGATATCGAAACTTTTGCAATAATTTATTAAAGAAATTAAAACGACAATACGAAAGGTCGCAAATTCATAATGCAGGTCAAGACAAAAAGAAATTGTGGAAAGTCATCAAAAATATTACTTACACGACTAACACCAAATCACCCGCCCATGAACTAATTGCGAATACTGCATCGGTCGCACATACCATTAACCGTGTAAACCACTTTTTCGTCAATGTTGGTAGGAATCTTGCTGAAAAAGCAAAACTCGGCTACACACGGCCACTCCCCTGCAACCAGCATCGACCCAACTCACAATTTTTACATTCTTTTGCCTTATTTGATACTGATGAACTTGAAGTTGAAAATATAATAATGAAACTGAGAAATGACTGTGCCACAGGAGTCGATAAAATCCCTTGCTCTTTTATTAAAAAGTTTAAAAAATACCTAATTACCCCGCTAACATATCTATTTAACCAGTGCTTATCAAAAGGAATATTCCCGCAAGCGTTAAAGAAAGCTCTTATTCGTCCTATTCACAAAAATGGAGACAAGAGTTGTATGAATAATTATCGCCCCATTGCTATACTTCCATCAATCTCGAAAATATTAGAAAGACTTATTTACACTAGACTTGTAAAATACTTAGAGAATAACGGACTATTGGCAGCCACTCAATACGGTTTCAGGTCTAACAGATCAGCTGACGATGCAGTACACCAGCTTACTGACTACATCGCAAGACAGCTGGACTCACAAAAAAAGTGCTTAGTAATTTTTCTTGATCTCGCAAAAGCATTCGACACAATTTCGATACCTATTCTTCTTGAGAAATTATACACATTAGGCATAAGAGGAATCGCTCATAATCTAATTAAAGATTATCTCTCAAATCGGACCCAGCGCGTAATGGTAGAGGACGCAATGAGTGAGGAATTGACTGTCGAGTGCGGGGTTCCGCAGGGTAGCTTGGTTGGGCCCCTTTTATTTTTAACTTATATAAATGACCTCTGCCTCCTTCCCCTTCCTTTGAACGGTAAGATAATAACTTACGCAGATGACACAGCTTTACTTTTCAGTGCGGACACATGGAACGATGTATTCCAACTTGCACAAAGTGGTTTCGACTCCGTCAACCAGTGGCTGAGAAACAACCTACTAACACTCAACTTAGATAAAACAAAATACATATCATTTTCTTATAACTCACTTTCCCAGCCAACTCCGAACTCACAGTCAATAACATCTCACCTGTGCTCAGAATCGCTCGGCACATGCGCGTGCCCAAAAATTAGCAGCACTGACAATATTAAATACCTAGGAGTTATCATTGATAAGCATTTAAACTTTAAATCACATGTTGAAGCCATTACATCCAGAGTAAGAAAGCTAATTTTTGTTTTTAAAAACCTAAGGCACGTCGCAAGCGGTCTTTTACTTAAAACTGTTTATCTCGCTCTATGTCAGTCACTGCTTACGTATTGCATAATATCTTGGGGCGGAACACACAAAACTACCATGCTTCATTTAGAAAGAGCTCAAAGAGCTTTACTGAAAGTTAGTACATTTAGACCGATACGCTTCCCGACAGCAGAACTGCTTGCTGATTGCGATGTCCTCTCTGTACGCCAGCTGTTCGTTTTACTAACTGTCACCAAAAAGCACGCACTTACACCTTATAACCCTGCACTCCAAACCAGCAAAAGACGAGCAGATATTGTCTGTTCCTCTGAACTGTTCAAAAGAACTAACTCCCACAGATTCTTTTGTTTTCTTGGTAGTTTTCTGTACAATAGAATAAATAAGTCGTTATGTATTTACCCTATGAACAAAGTGGCATGTAAAAAAGCTATTGAAAAATGGCTAAAGACTAAAACATACTATGATACCGAAAATCTATTATTAGTTGTTTCATAATTAAGATTAAAGTATTGCTCGATAAGTAGATTAATTTAATAAAATAATGTAATATTAATAGTTCTAACTTGTTGTAATGTATTTATTGTTGAGTAAGCGCTAACCTACATTTTATGAATACCTAAGACACAGGCAAAACTATTTTGCTTAGTTTAGGTATCGACAACAAAATTAGTATACTAATAGAATTACATAACTTATGACTTTAATTGTATCTAGGCTAAGTTTTATACAGAATAAATCTTATCTTATCTTATCTTATCTTATCTTATCTTAAAAAGTCACCACGACCAATGACATGTGGCTGTATGGAAATATACCAACGGCCGTAAAACTTGTAATAAAAAAAAACCAATGACATGACAGCTTAAGTTGTCTGGGAGTTTTTGGCGGGAGTTCGTGAGATACGTTTGGAGTCCATTTATTTTATCGAATTTTTATTGTTTATAGTGATTTTTGGGTCGTAAAAGTGGTGTTATTTTGCGAAACAAAGTGTCGTGCGAGTGAACAATATACAGTTCGGTGAAATAACATGGTGTATGGGTCGTAACCAAGAAAAGTGGGCCGTGAATTTTGCGCGGGATCGCGAACAGTTCACCTCTTTCTTGGGGACTTCTCTACATTCCTTCAATCTTTCGACTGTCTCCAAAAACTCCATCGAAGCATTAAAACGTCTAACATCAACGTTTTAATGCAAAAATAAAGAAAATATTACTAAAGAATTGGCTGTATGGGCATAGTTCCCTTTGCCTACCCAGAATGGGTGAAGAAAACAACAACAACAACAATTAAGTTGTCTGTCATAAATCAGCTGGTTGTCAAGAGTTTTTGGCGGGAGTTCGTGAGATAAGTTTGGAGTCCGTTTATTTTATCGAATTTTTATTGTTTATAGTGATTTTTGGGTCGTAAAAGTGGTGTTATTTTGCGAAACAAAGTGTCGTGCGAGTGAACAATATACAGTTCGGTGAAATAACATGGTGTATGGGTCGTAACCAAGAAAAGTGGGCCGTGAATTTTGCGCGGGATCGCGAACAGTTCACCTCTTTCTTGGGGACTTCTCTACATTCCTTCAATCTTTCGACTGTCTCCAAAAACTCCATCGAAGCATTAAAACGTCTAACATCAACGTTTTAATGCAAAAATAAAGAAAATATTACTAAAGAATTGGCTGTATGGGCATAGTTCCCTTTGCCTACCCAGAATGGGTGAAGAAAACAACAACAACACAACAGCTGGTTGTCAAATTCGCAAAATATTGAATAAAAATAGATTGCTTGCTGTTTGTTTCGTATTTTTTTACAATCGCGTTTTAATTTTTTCGTACTTAGAGCTTAGGTCAAATTCCCATTCATTTCATTTCTGTTTTTATCTACATAAATCTTCCAGTATCGTGCGTGAAGGATGATTATGTGCACGTCACGTTGTCTGTGTGATCCGTAAACTGGTTATTTACACATCAGTATTCAGTCAGTTTCACTATCAGTCGCTTTGCCCCTTCACTTTAAGTAGGACGTGTACAACATCGAAATGGCTCCAGTAAATAAAGTAAACGCCGACCTACAAAAAGAGAGAGATAAGTGCACTTTCAACATCACTGAATTGACCAATTTAATCGATGGAGGCGTTCAAAAAACCGAAGAAAGGAAGAAACGAGGTAATCCTTTGTTTCTAAAAACTTAGTCATTAATTGAGTAAACACGAGAGTTTAAAGATCACAATTTCTTGCTTTGCCTAATTACTAATGTACAAGGTCCATGTAAATGTATGAGAACACTATTTCTGCAAATTCATTTTAGTTTATAAGGAATACAGAACAGTTCTATTAAGCAGCCAGTAAAATTGCATAGCTTCATATTTGTAAATGTATATTTTACTAATGCTTCGCCTGTGACTCTGCATAGGAATCAGCAATATTGCACTCCCCATTATTATGCAATCCCAACTATACCATTCCCCTTAGAGACCATTTAAAATTTTTAAATTCACTGTTAAGAAGATTGTTCATTCATTTCCAATTATAATCATTTGAAACCACTGACCTTATCCATGATTTGTACAAATCCATTATTTAGACCATAATATTAGGAATTTTGCTGGTTCAGTTTATGTTTTTAATATTTTCAGTGTGTTTATAAATTAGATAAGTATGTATTTTTAATGATTATTTTCTTATCAAAAAAAACCTTTAAATTTGAAAAAAAATTTAATAATAAAATTGCTGGTTTTAGAGGACATGGCCCTGAAAGAAGGGATTCACATAGAAGAAGTACCTGCAGAGTATCTGAGCCACAAAGAGAATTATGAAATGGCTGTAAAGAAAGCCTGTCTGCTGTTCAAAATGATCAGAAGACTTCAAGAGGAAGAAAACACAGGAATGGAAAACTATATGTAAGCATTTATAATTATTGTTTGAGGGTTTCTACCATATACCTAGTTTTGATGAATGAAAAAATAATGAATGAATGAAAAAAAAATATTGAAAAAATAAAAAAACACATTAAATTATTAGGTGCCTAAAAAAGAGCCACTAGCTCAAATATGTAAAAATGATAGAAATCATCTTCATATCATATACTGTGGCTGTGTTGTGGTGTGTCAAGAACGGAAGCAATTGAATGAATAGTGATTTTCAGAACAAACATACTGGTACATAGGTATCAGTGATATGTGTAATAAACTGTAACATAGGTAGTTTTAAATTTTTACAGTCCTAAGCATGCGAAGATATGAAGGGAAAAACAAAAACTTATGAATAGTATCGTAATGAATAAATGAATGAAATAAATAACCTACACCCATGTCACAAGTCCCAGGAGCTACTCAGAGTTTCTCTTTCTGCCACACGATAGACCCCGCACCCGCACGATGAATCCATGCAACGCTAAGAAGTTTGTCTCATTGCTAGAAACCCCAAAACAATGAGCTCTTATTTTAATGACTATCATGTTTCAGTATATTTATTTTTACACAAACTAATAAATTGACTGATAGGAGAATGTTAACCTTATCCTTTACTTAAATAAATACTGAATACAATCAAAGTCAGTATGTAAATCAACGAAAGTATATTAGCACTGATATTGTTTATTACATTAATCATTATTTACTTTTGGTCTTAAAATAATGTCTAGCTAATATTTTATACAGCCTCTTAACAAATGATTTCGCGCGGGAAATCTTCAAAAATTAGATCGTGCGGCGAAGTTTTATTTCATTTGGTGTGCGTCGTAACAACTGGTTCACAAAAGAGGTTGACAAAAGGGATATTAAAAGTAAAAAAGCATTGTATTTTGTACCGGTTTTTTAGGGTTCCGTAGCCGAATGGCAAAAAACGGAACCCTTATAGATTCGTCAAGTCTGTCTGTCTGTCTGTCTGACCGTCCGTATGTCACAGCCACTTTATTCTGAAAGTATTAGCATTACACAGTTGAAACTTGGTAGATGGGTGTATCCTGTTGGCCGCTTTACGATTCTCATACAAGAATTAAAACTTTTTTACTCTAACCTATGCGTATGGGGTATCTATAGATAGGTCTTTTAAAATGACGACGTTACCAAAAGTCTAACGTTTGGAAGATAGACGCTTCCAAAGTGGTAAAATGAGTTTCAAACTCTAGCTTTCAAACTAAGCAAGTGAAAATTTTGAGAAAAAATACCTAATGTAGATCTTTACAAATTCTTTCAACGAAAATTGGTTTGAACGAGATCAAACCAGTAGTTTTGGAGATCTAACACATTTTCAACAACCGCAAAAATAGCAATTAATTACAAAGTTATTTTTGCAGTAACAAAATTTTGTGGTATTTTAGTAAAAGTTGGTACGGAACCCTGTGCGAAAAAGTGCGCGAGTCCGACTCGCACTTGGCCGGTTTTTTTCGTTCGTTTTTCGTATCGTCGTCATTCCGTTTGTATAGGTAGGTAGGTACTTATTATTTAGTTAATACCTAAACTAAATACAAACAATTTAATATTTACAAGGAACTGGTTATTGAGCACAACACTTGAGCAGCAAGGTCGTGATAGAAAATTACTAAAATTTTAAGACTAAGATATAATTAAAAGTTATCCAATATGAATATATTTAATACCTAACCGAATGATGTTTGGAGATATCCCGGCATTTTATAAAAAAATTGATAAAAAAAAAAATGCTATATGGGATGGTAACGTGCGTGTCTCTCTCAGAATTTTAATGCTTTTATTTTTTCAGGGCTGTTTTAGGAGGCACTCTAGGGTCAGCGATCCTCCGTGATGGTTCTCCCCTAACACTTCATTATGTAATGTTTATACCAACTCTTATGGGTCAGGCTACAGTGGAGCAACAGGCCTACTGGATAGGAAGAGCTTTCAACTTAGACATTATTGGAACATATGCTCAGGTAAGTGACTTATTATTGCAGCTTATTATCGTCAGCATACAGCATAGACAATTCCAAAAGAATGTTTTGAAGACCTCCTTAGTAAAGATCTGTGGCCCCTATTCGATTCCCGGTTCCGAGAAGTAATTTAGGTATTCTCTCGGGTCTAGGTGTTTGTGGTAACATCATTTATTTTTATTTTCACTGGAACAGTTGCTTTGAATCCTACCTAGATTTTCTGTACACACCCCTGTATAACACCTGGCAACCTAACATTGCCATTAAATAATTTTAGACGGAACTCGGGCACGGAACGTTCATTCGTGGCTTGGAGACGACAGCAACCTACGACCCGGCCACAAAGGAGTTTGTGCTACACAGCCCGACGCTCACATCCTACAAATGGTGGCCTGGCGGATGTAAGTTGTTTTTAGAGATTTTAAATTTTGAAAGGAGATGTCCCAAATTGTATGGAGGCCAGGCCCAGAACCTGTACACCCCACTAAAAGATAGACCAATACACCCACAAGATTTTGTTATTATCCAATTCTTTTAAAATGGCCTCGTTAAGTGGTTCAAATAAAGAGTTAAGTAAGAAAATAGCAATACAAAACAACAAAACCATCATGGCGGAAGATGACATTTTGATGACGTCTGTCAGTTTTAGCAGTTTCTAAATTGCGCATCTAGGAGTCGAGTGCCATCGCTTGCTGTAGTAACAACAAACATTATGAAAGTAATGTGTCGATTAATACCAAATCCAGAAATCGAAAATGAGGTCGTTATAATGAACTACATTTAAAACGCGACAAGCAGAACAAAAACTTGAAGTGAATGATTATGCCAAAGTGACAAGGGTATCTGACAGCTACTGACATTTAAATTTTTTTTAGATTGACACCATCTTGGAATGCCTAATGGAGTTTGATAAATTATTCGATCTTATTTATTTTTGAACCACTAAATTATACGTTATATAAATTTATATGTATTTTTTCCAGAAACAGTAAATTTTTCTTGATTTTTAACAATGGTGTATAGTACACCAGACATAGGTCTGGGCCTATTATGGGACATCTCCTTTACTTGTATAGTCTTTATGTTGAACTAGCTATTACTCGCGAAGTCGCGTCGTAGAAGTTTCATTTTTAGTTGGAAACTATGTCACCGGAACCTTAAGTTTTTCCAGGATTTAGCCTATGCAGTATTCCACCAGACTATAATCTATCTCCGATCTCCGTGACAGATTTTGTTTAGTAACATACATGAGAACGTCCAAATTTACGAATTTAGAATACTAGTAAGATTTATAATGTAAAGTTTAAATATTGATATTACAATTGCAATCAAGTTGCTAACATATCATATAAATATTTAGTAACTCTAGCTGTTGCTCCATACTTTGATATACGCGTTTTATTTTTTATCTAAAACTATCCTACGGAACAAAATATTTAGGAACCGTATATTTTTCAGAACGTTTCATTAACGCCCCGTTGGTCTAGTGGTTTAAATACCGGGCCAAGATCTCGGGGTCCTGGGTTCGATATCCGGGTCGGGCAACAAATAGTTTCGGATTTTCGAACGTTGCTCGGGTTTGTGATCACCAACCCGCATTTGGCAAGCGTGGTGACTATGCCAGTTTCCATCATTGCAGTGGTAACTTGAATTCAATGATGGAGGCCTTTTCCCTGCAGTGGGATGATTATAGGCTGTTACTTTACTTTACTTTTACTACTTTACTATATTTTTCAGAAGAATGTTGTCTATGTATGTGCTACTACCAGCTACAATCTCGGTCCCAAATTTAATTTAGATCCGTTTAGCAGATTTTGTGTGGTTGAATAATAAACATAGTACATCCTAACTTACGCTCTTATAATTTTAGTACGTACGATTTGTAAGATAAGAAGGATTAGCTTACGCCTAGAAATTAATTTTATATTGAGTGATAAAATCTGCTAACGAATATTTTTGAGATGTAGGTATTCTGAAGAGCAATCCAGTAGCTATAGTAGCCAGTATCATATAAACGCGTTTCGAGTGAATGAAATGAATTATTATTTGATTTTATAGTACATAATCATTTACCTTTCACACTCAGTTTAATACATCCGGCACCTATTTGACATATATAAATAAATTAACGAAATTATGTTAAACTAATTCTTATTTGAAGAGAGTTCAACATACAAGGACATGAGATACGTTACTCTAAGCACTTGTTTTGCCATACAATGGTATAAGCTGTATTTGTCAAACCAATGCTGTATTAATATTGTTTATCCTCTTCTGTAGCTCAAAGTGCAAAAATATATAAACAATTTTTTTTTCACTAAAAGCATCAGAAGCCGTCACAAGCCATCAATTTTGAGTCAGTGCCAGAAGAAATCGCCGGAAATCATCACTTATGCAAAAGGCTCAATTTTTTTTTAATCAAACCATTTTAAATTCATGTATTTAAGGTTGAATTTGCATCACGGTAGGTATGAGACATACGAGGGCGGGTCAATAAGTCCGTGACTTTTTGAATTTCTGACCTCTTTACTGAAAAAGCAACACTACTCCTGTCAACAGGTATCTGTCAGTTGATTCCTATCAAAATTTGAACTTGCTGCGTCAGTTAGTTTGTGTTTGACAGCTATTTTTATCAGACTACCCAGTCATTTGAGGAAAAAATGGAAAAAGGTGAATTTCGTGTGCTATTAAGCATTATTTTTTGCGAAAAAAAACCATTACCGAGACCAAGGCTAAGCTTGATAAATACTATGGGGACTCTGCACCATCGATTTCAATGGTAAAAAAGTGGTTTACTGAATTTCGTTGTGGCCGTAAAAGCACTGTAGATGCCGAACGTCCTGGACGCCCAGTTGAGGTCTCTACACCCGAAACAATCAAAAAAATTCACGATATGGTGTTGGCCGACCGAAGATTGAAAGTGCAAGAGATTGTGGAAGCCGTAGGGATCTCGCATGGCTCAGTGGTTTCAATTTTAAAAGATCAATTGGGCATGAGAAAGCTTTCCGCAAGATGGGTGCCGCGTTTGCTCACAGTCGACCACAAACGCAATCGTGTAACAACTTCACAGGAAGGTTTGGCGTTGTTTAATCGCAATATGGAGGAGTTTTTGCGCCGTTTTGTAACCGTGGACGAAACATGGATCCATCACAACACACCAGAGACCAAACAACAGTCAAAACAGTGGGTTTCTAAGGGTGAATCGGCGCCAAAGAAGGCCAAGGTGGGTTTGTCAGCCAATAAAGTTATGGCGACTGTTTTTTGGGATGCACGTGGGATAATCCACATTGACTACCTTCAAAAGGGAAGAACAATCAATGGGGAATATTATGCCAACTTATTGGACCGCTTCAATGACGATTTGAATAAAAACCGACCTCATTTGGCCAAGAAAAAAGTTCTTTTCCACCAAGACAATGCAAGGGTGCACACATGTGCAGTTGCCATGGCAAAAATCCATGAATTGGGCTATGAATTGCTCCCTCATCCACCCTATTCTCCAGATTTGGCTCCGAGTGACTACTTTTGTTCCCAAACCTGAAGAAATGGCTTGGTGGAAAAAGATTTGACTCCAATGATGAAGTCATCTCGCAAACAAAGGCCTATTTTGAGGACCTCGACAAATCATATTTTTTGGAAGGGATAAAAAAATTGGAGAAGCGTTGGACAAAGTGTATAGAGCTCAAGGGAGACTACGTTGAAAAATAAAATGATTTGTTTATCAAAAAATCTGTGTTTTATTCCAAAAGTCACGGACTTATTGACCCGCCCTCGTAGTATTACTTTATCTTATTAAAATTGGACAGCTGAATGGGAGTGTGTATCTTTTTCTTATATAAGTACTTAATTAATGTAGTCATAGTTCGTAAGGGCTTTCGGTAACCCTAAAACAGTTTTGTTCTTCTTTTGTAATAATCCTCTTTCATTTACTTACATCAATGTGCATTCTCACCAATTATTAATTATATCAGAGAAATATTCAATTCTTCAAATTTCAATCTTAGATGCAAACAAATATAGTTAAATAGGTAAACGGGTGATAAATAAAGGTCGTTTATCAAAACACTGTTGGCTGAGATTAGGTTATCTTGTAATTAATTTCGGAATTACAACAAAATGCTCCTACTAATTGATACCAATCAATGTTATTTTCGAATAGTATTTGTTCTGGCATAGTAATTGTAATCGAAATATGTTATTAGATAAAAAAATATTAGCAATCACTGACAGCTTCTCGTGGATTAGGAAATAGAAGTAGAAGTACTTATTATAAATAAAAAAAGTTGTGCGTGTACTAGTGTACACACGTAAGAAGTGAAACTTCTTTATGGCCTTATTTTTCGAAAAATGATCTACATGCAACTTTCCAGAAATTGGTTAAATTAGTTAAATTGGTTAAATATTATTTCACTTTACCGTTTTGCTATCGTCTGAACCAACCGTGGTAGGGGCAAGAAAAAGATGGCGCGTAACCGAAAAATGTGACGCTGTGAAAATGTGACGCAGTGACGCGCAACCGAAAAACGTGACGGTAAATTTTTTCCAACGCCGATAAAGAAGTTTCACTTCAAAAACTTTGTAAGTAAAAAATCTTTATCTTTTCAAGCAGGCATCATGCGGACTTTGCTCGTTTAAAGTACGAAATAGATAAATTAGATTAAATTACATATGTAATCTAATGAAAAGAACTAAAAATATTTGAATTTTAATCTTAAGTTATAGGTACCTATCATAGCCCAGAGTGTGACTGAACTTTCCATCCACAGTGGCTCACACTGCGAACTACTGCATCGTGGTGGCCCAGCTATACACCAAAGGGAAATGCCACGGCATTCACCCATTCATCGTACAACTCCGGGACGAGGAAACGCACATGCCCCTGCCCGGTGTTAAAGTTGGGGAAATCGGCGCCAAGCTTGGCATGAACGGCACAAACAATGGCTTCCTTGGCTTCGAACACGTGAGGATACCGAGGGAACACATGCTGATGAAGAACTCTAAAGTCCTTGAGGTGAGCGTAGATTAGATTGGCGTTATGTAGCTTGGTTGAATTTTATCATAATAAGTAGGTGTTTTGAACTGCACATCAGACTATGCATTTTTGTTGCAAAATCGCACCTATTACAATCTAATAAGATGCTACAGAGTTCAGCCTGATTTGTTGTCTCTACGTTACATATTAAAGTTCTTAAACTTCTCAGCACATCATATTGGTTTCTTGAAATTCCGTAACAACTTACGTTTGTTTATTAGGTTTTGTTTTATATTATATTATAGGTATTTGCCAGTGACCATGAACGCTGTAAAGAGGTTGGGCGACACCCCGTGTTATTTTTATTTTATCACTTTTAGAGACACCACGTCTCGATGTTATAAAAATACATATAACTTCAATTGTGGCTAGCACTGCGTCCCAGAATGTTTTAATAACAAAACAAAAGTTTAGCTTAAAGCTAATAAATAATAGCACTCTGCATGCGTTAATTATACTTTTGCTGATTGAAATCGGCAAACGTCTGCCGAATGATGACTACCCAAACCCCGACATATTTACTTAGTTGATTTTAGTACATTGGACATACATACATACATTTGGCTAAGTCTAGACCGCAACCAAATTACAGTAAATTAAACTAAAACATGTGCATTGTCAATAAATTTTATCTGTTTTAGTAGTGTCATTAATTAGATTGAAACGGACGAAAATTTCTTTAAACTCCTTATCGGTATGTTGATGTGTTTCGTTTATCAATATAGAACGAAAATATTATAATAATTGTTACGACCAATCACGGTCTTTAACCTCCGTATAACATTATATTGATACGGATAAAAGTACTCACGTATAAAACTTATACATATAACAAAGACGACTATCTTTAAGTTATTTTATGTAAATTCACTATGTCTGAAATAGTTTTTAATGATTTATGTAAACAACGACATTGACTTTGTATTCTCATTGTTTATATTCATCAATTTGACGGTGCATATTTTACTATTTACTTGTGCCTATGTGCTCCAATCGATTACCACGTTAAGTTAATATTTTATACTATCGTAAAGCTACAGATGATAACTATCGTAAAGCTATTTTTTACTATCGTAAAGCTACGATATAATAGCACAACTCCTGAATAAGCATGCCTCAAGAAAACGTTGCGTGCGGCTCTATGCCGCGGGCGTTTTAAAGCTTCCCCACTCAAACAATGCGCTGATATTATGGTGTTTCTAAGAATATCTTAAACACATTGAACTAGATAGTTCTAAGAATATCTTAAACACATTGATTAATTATAAGAACTAGATAGACCTATGTCCAAAAATGTTAGAACTGACCAAGTTTAAATGTAAACAGCTAACGTCACATGCCATACCTTAAACCATAATGCCAATTCAATCTTACTTACATGACTCACCTAACATAAATTTCGGGACACACGATAGAAGTTTTATTGTAATAACGTCGACGGGCGTAGCGGAAAGTGTTAAAGATTAGTGCTACTAAGGTATGGAACACCCAAATTTTCATTGGCTGCTTATTTGGTGTGGAAATTTTCAAGGTGTCGCCTTCTCCGAGGTCCCGGGTTCGATTCCCTGTCAATGTAGAAAGATGAAAAGTGTTTTTCTACATTTTCTCGAGTCTGTGTGTTTGTGGTACCTTCGTTGTTTCTGATTTCTACAATACGAGTGCTCTAAATAGTTACTTACTTTGGGATTAGAACAATGTATGTGATGTTGTCAACATTTATTTATTTTTCTTTCACTGATTGTTCATTGACGACCATTTGGATCAGTGGTAGTAAACGCTGCTTCTGAGCCATAGGTCGCGGGTTCGATCCCCGCACAGTACCAATATTTGTGTGCATGAACATGTCTGTTTGTACTAGTCTGGGTGTTTTCTATGTATTATAAGTATGTATTTACAAAATATATATATATATATATAAGTATGTTTATCGGTTGTCTAGTAGCCAATACGACAAGCTTCGTAGTAGTTGCTTATTTTAGGACTAGATGGCTTTGTGTGGCCCAGTGTGGCATGTCTGAAAATATTTATTTATTTATTATTATTTTACTTCAATGCTTAATGTTCATCTGCAGGACGGCACGTACGTGAACGCTCCTAGCTCGAAGCTGACGTACGGCACTATGATGTTCGTGCGGGTCGTGATCGTCCAGGATATGTGCACGTACATGGCGAAGGCGGTCACCATCGCCGCTCGGTATTCGGCGGTCAGGAGGCAGTCGCAGCCGAAGCCGGAGTGAGTATACCTATGTTAGGGCCTCCGCTGCGTGCGCTGTTTTGTAGAAAACTTAGATTACCACAACAAGCGAAGCGTACGTACGTCACGTAGCGGAGGGCCTTAAGCTTTAACGTCGTTTATACCGACCCAGCACTGTCTATTACGTCTAACTAAATAAAATACTGGCTCCGCCAATACGTAAAAGCCCCGGGTTCGATTATCGGTTGAAGCAATTACGGAAACTATTTTAAATTGTAAATGATTTTATTTTAAATTGGCTTCAGTTAGGATGTACGTTGTAGTTTGTTAGATGAAATTCGTAACGTCTGAGGGTGGTATCAGAGGGAAGGAAGGTAGGATGTATTATACGCGTACATTTTGTATCTCTTAAAAAGAATACAAATCTTTTAAAATAACTTATTTGATGAATAATAAATAATTTTTTGGTGATTTTCATAATATCCATGTTTTTTGTATATTTTGTTAAATAAGGGCAGTAAAAAAAATGTGTTAGTGTCTTATCTCTTCAGACGAATTTTTTTAGGCAAACTGAGAAAAATGAATGGTAAATACCATTGTTACTCGGCAAAAACAAGCCTAACCTTCAAGGATTGTACTTATATTTTATTTATATTTGTCCAGTGAGCCAGAACCCCAAATCTTGGACTACGTAACCCAACAGCACAAACTTTTCATTGGCATCGCTTCGGTCCACGCGTTCCGTCTCAGCGCTCAATGGCTTTGGACAATGTACAACAACGTCACAGCTGAGCTAGAAGCGGGAGACCTCGACAGGCTGCCTGAGGTAAATCTTCATAAGCACTGTTATCCAGATCGATATTGAGTAGAAAACTCGTTATAAGCATGTATAAAAACTAATTCAGCCACTACAAATTGAGGACCTCCGTGGCGGATTTGCATACACACATGCATTCAAGGTGTTTCCTACTCCAAGGTTCAGTTCCCGGACGGGTCAATAAAGTATTTTCCTAATTTTTCTCTGGTCTGTGTGTTTATTATTTTATAATTTAAAGCACTTGTTTTATGGAAATAGCGAAGGTAGTAGTACCTTCGCTATTTCTGATTTAAATTCGAATGACTGATTTAAATTTTAAAAAAATATTTGACTAAAAGAACCGTTTACAACTTTACTTTAAATAACGAACTAGCGAGGTAAAATACAATGGACGTGTTTATTAACTATAGTATATCAACTGCCGGGAGCTAGTAGGAATCGCATATTCAACTCAACTCAACAAGTTATTAAAAACTTACAAACCCATTATCCCCGTCTGTATATGTATATCAGAAATAATAAGAGAACAGTGTTATGGACCCTATCGGGCATTCAACCTGATGCTAGCAGAGGGGAAACATCTCTAACTAGGATATAGTAGAATTGTTTATTGAAATGAAATTCAATAAATGTATTTATCTATCGATAAAATATTAATAAGTGTTACTAATTAATTACTAGATACTGTTTTTATTTATGAGTAAATAAGATGTAGCGTTTTACCTACGATTTTCAACTTTTTTTTTGCAATTTTTACAGAGGTTTACTGCAACCGAATTGACGGTTGCCCGTACGGAACCCAAAACAGGTCCTACCCGCGACCATGATTCGTGCAATCGGATCGTAACATTGGGAAGGAAAATTACTATTTACCTTTTTTTTTCTTCTGGCTTCTATGACCGTTCATTATTTGTGATTCCGTGACCCGGTAAACCCGAAATTGGCGAAATTATGACTATTTACCTTTACATCTTTATATATACACCGTGAAATTTTAGTGGTTGTTTTCCCGCAGTAAAATGATTCTATCTTAGTAGTACAATAGATTTGTGCAGTTTATTTTTATTCAAATAAAAAAATAGCAGTTTCACGATTGTGATAAACGAAACTCGAAAGCAACCTCGAACCAATGGTACCAGCCGCACCGCAGCCGGTCACCGGCCGGGGTCATTGCCCCTCGCGCGGTGCAGTTTATGATGTATTACTTAGTGCGTAGAGCTTCTTTTGCTTTGAACATTGATTTCGTACGGCAAGCAGTACCCAAACACGTCACATTTTGTAAAGATACTATCGTATGTCACGCTTTTGAGTTGATGATTATTTTTTTGATTAGTGGAGAACAACTATATCTTTATTTTCAAAAAATAACTCGCACGATTCGATGGTGCTACTAAAGGTATATCGTTCTTTTGCGGGAAAACAACCACTAAAATATCTAAAATAAAGATATCGTTGTTCTCAACTAATCAAAAAAATAATCATCAACTCGAAAGCGTGAGATACGATAGTATCTTTACAAAATGTGACGTGTTTGGATACTGCTTGCCGTACGAAATCAATGTGCAAAGCAAAAGAAGCTCTACGCACTAAGTAATACATCATAAACTGCACCGCGCGAGGGGCAATGACCCCGGCCGGTGACCGGCTGCGGTGCGGCTGGTACCATTGGTTCGAGGTTGCTTTCGAGTTTCGTTTATCACAATCGTGAAACTGCTATTATTTTATTTGAATAAATAAAAACTGCACAAATCTATTGTACTATTAAGATAGAATCATTTTACTGCGGGAAAACAACCACTAAAATTTTACGGTGTATGTTTTACATTTACATCATTAATTCGGTATTATAAACTTGAAAAATTGTTTAAATATCATTAATTCGGTTGCAGTAACCCCGTAAAGTTGTCATGCGGATAATTCTTTCCATATGACTTAAGGCGGTGTAGTTCTAAAAGGCAGCGTTTTTGAATTTTTAAAACCCATTTGAAAACTAGAAAACAGCATTTTAAATTCTGAAAAAAAAATGTATTACTTAAGAATCTAGTCTAGTTACAACCGCTGACGGTTACACGATTTGATTAACTTGCCTCGATAGAAAAAAATCACAAACCTACATCTCTTCGAAATGTTTAAAATACAATTTTTATGCTTATTTAAAGCTACTAAATATTTATAAACATATTCACTGGGTTTGAATTCATTAAATGATATAAATAAATAAATAAATAAATGTGGACAGCATCACATACATTGTTCTGATCCCAATTTTAATAACTATAATAATAATTCTTAATAATAATTATTTATTTTACCCATCACAAACACAGCAAACAGAGTACATAATAGGTCTGAGCGAAAGGTTCTGTGTGAGACTGATGCCTGCACTAAGTAACATAATACCGGTGTTTCAGGACATCAGGCCCCCACCCGACTAAAGAATATACTTACATGACAAGCGAGACTAAAGTCTATAAGATAAGAGAAAAAAAAATATTATAATATAAAAATTATT
Organism: Anania crocealis; assembly: GCA_949315895.1. NCBI lineage: Eukaryota > Metazoa > Arthropoda > Insecta > Lepidoptera > Crambidae > Anania > Anania crocealis. Next base: position 4,369,955 of record OX438882.1, on the reverse strand, counting down.
AAATTGATATAAGAATTATTGACAATAAAAATTAAAAAAATATATTAAAATTATAAAAATCAACACTGCAATTATTATTTATGCTTATCATAAAAAAATAACTACTTAAAGCACTCGTATTTTGAAAACCAGAAACAACGAAGGTACCACAAACACCTAGACCCGAGAAAATGTAGAAAAACACTCTTTTCCTACATTGACTGATATTAAAACATTAATTGCTTATTCTTCAGGTGCTCATATAAGAATAGTAATTGGGGGTATTATAACTATAAATTATTGAGGATTTATTGGTTCTTATATTTTAATAATTGGTCATGGTTTATGTTCTTCTGGTATATTTTGTTTAGCTAATATTAATTGTCCGGGAATCGAACCCGGGACCTCGGAGCAGGCGACACCTTAAAAACCGGTGTGTACCCCACTCCGCCACGAAGGTCGTCAAAATTACTATGTTATATACTTAATTACTATGTTTAAATAACTACAAAATACGTGAACGCGGCGGCTCGTCAGGCCTTTGTCGCGCGCTGGCGCTTACGGTGCGCATTGGCGCTCCGTAATAGGCGATCGATGGATATCGATCCATATATCACGAACTACTGGGCCTTAACTGACATATAAGGTCGTCGTTCCAGCTTCACGCTCTGGCTTGCTGCCTCAAAGCTATAAGCACAGCGGACGCGGCGGAATGCGTGGAGCGCTGCCGGCTCGCGTGCGGCGGGCACGGCTACATGCTGTCGTCCAACCTGCCGCTCATGTACGGGCTGGTGACCGCCGCCTGCACCTACGAGGGCGAGAACACCGTGCTGCTGCTGCAGACCGCCAGGTACGGCGTATAGTCTCGATTCGTAAGCGCGTTATCGCAACGGCTTTCATATAAACTTCAGATTTTTCCAATTGGCTGATCCTGATATTGGAGCGTATATCCTTATACCGCGTGGGTATTGTCTTTAAGAGCGCTGAAATTTTATGGCGTAACTTTTTGTTGTTTATTTGTTCCATTCCGGCTAAGGTCTGAGACCATGCTTCCATTTCATTAGTGCGAATTCTGCATTCTTAATAAATACATAAAATACTTACTTACACATAATAGCTTAAACTAAAGTAACCTAACTCATTGAAATATGTATATGGTTTACGCGAAAACGTGGATCTATCACTTTTTTTCGATTTATCCTACTTGCTGACACATTATTATAACAATGCCACCACTTTATCACAATAAATGTCCCTTAGGATCATCATCATCATCATCAGCCTATCGCAGTCCACTGCTGGACATAGGCCTCTCCAGTTGCACGCCACTTAGGCCTTAGGATGATTTCACAAAATTACGAAACAAAGTCCATCTTTTTCTATTCGTTTCCCGCCCAAAACTCTGTCAAGTAACGCAACAGTAAATTCAACTTTTAAATATCCCAAGGTATCTGGTGAAGGCGTGGCAGCAAGCGGCCGGCGGAAACGCGTTGACGCCAACTGTGGCCTACCTGGCCCGGCCCAGCGGCCGCCGCCAGCCCTGGGACAACACCGTCGAAGGCATCGTGGCTGGGTTCCAGCGAGTCGCCGCCAGGTACGGTGTATCTTCAGTTGAGACGGACGCCATTTTGCGGAAGCGGAGATTTAGAGCTTGGCATACGCGGAAGCTGAGGTCTAAAGCGGGAACGTTCTGACGCCCACCATGGCCTACCTGGCCTAACTCAGCTACCGCCAGCCCTAGGACAACACCGTCGAAGGCATCGTGACTGGGTGGGTTCCAGCGAGTCGCCGCCAGGTATGGTGTATCTTCAGTTGAGACGGACACCATTTTGCGGAAGCGGAGATTTAGAGCTTGGCATACGCGGAAGCTGAGGTCCAAAGCAGGAACGTTCTGACGCCCACCATGGCCTACCTGGCCTGACTCAGCTACCGCCAGCCCTGGGACAACACCGTCGAAGGCATCGTGGCCGGGATCCAACGAGTCGCCGCTAGGTACAATGTATTTTGAGTTGGGACCATCGATATAATAAGCACTACATACACAGTGATACAAAATGACACATACAACTGTCCACAATTTAATGATTGACGTTAAATTTATGTCAGATTCAACGTAATAACCCGGCCAAATTATGTCGACATGCAATAGTATGGATAAATATGTCATGTTGTATATATTCGATTGATATGGGTTCGTTGCTTGAGGTAGGTCCTAAAAGGGCACCCTTATGTCAAATTGCGAAAACGGAGATGCAGTGGTAGACTTTTGTTAAATCGGGGATTATCGGAAGCACAAGATCTTGTCATTAATGGCAACAGAGGCCAATGTGACACAAACATTTAAATAGAAAGAAAGCGAATGTCAACAAGGCATACCTTAGGAAGATTAGATCAGCAAAGGATAAGATGGGTCCGAAACTGGATTTCGAAAGACACTTTATCGATGAACCTCACCGCTATTCGACTGCATGTCGACAAACGGAATATCGAATGAACTTCAAAACGACACACTGCAGTTCGACTGGGCTTGTTTGAATTATTTTGAATTCGTATTATTTTCGAGAATATTTGATGACTGGGTATAGAAAATAAAAATATTGTTTTTTTTAATATTTTTTTTAATCAGAATTAAACTAGACATACTTGCGTTTATCGATAAAGTGTCTTTTGAAAACCAGTTTTGGACCCGGAGAAGGGTACAGAAATTGACATTCGCAGAAGCGAAGGTTCACATCATGTAAGATCAAGATTTGTCATTCAACTGTGCTGTGTTTGACATTACCGAAGCTAAACTTGTCGCTACTTCTATCATCGGGAACCTTGCCGATAATTAGCGACGTGATATGTCTACGTTTTAGTGTTCTGTTCGTTATCGAGGATGGGTTGATTTAATAAAGTGTTTCAAATAAATATTTCTTATTAATTCCATTTCATGTTTAGACCTACTTAACATGGAGCATTTCTATTTGAAGCTTATATTTTTGTTTTACAGTAAAATAAGTTTGTGCGTCGCGAACATCGAGAGGCGTCAGAAGGAAGGCATGTCCTACGAGGACGCGTGGAACATGACCTCTGTACAGCTGGCCTCGGCTTCTGAGGTAATATTGTCCACTAGATACATGATATTTTCTGTGGGTTTTCAACATTATTCAATATACCGCAGTAAAACCATAAAAAAAATAGTCCACCAAAGACCAATATATCTATTAAGTAACAAAACATTGTCCCTTTAAAAAGTTTGTAGAGTAGCTCGGTATGCAATCATTATATGTATAACATACAAGTAATAGCATTTAGGATCTCAGACATCACTTTTTTTTGTTTTTTTTTTCTATGGGTTATAATACCAATTATACGTTTATATCACAAGTGCGGCCCGACATTAGTTCATTTCGCCATCTTGGCCCTAGCCTGCCATAAGGTTGCCGACCCCTGCTTTAGAATAGAATAGAATAGAATAGAATATTATTTATTTGCCTTAAAACATGGTACATTTATCAGGTCTTAACATTGAAAGTGAACATGCATGTTTTACCGATTAATCGATATGCAAACATTTCATCGTTATGCAATATTAACTATTAGGCAACGGGAACAATAAAATAATAGAAAAGTATCTATGTCAAGCATTAAAATTAATAAGCATTAAAAATTTATAGTCAATAAAATTATAAAAAATATATCATAAAATTTAATAATGTCATTAAATTACAGTTTCATTTCAAGTTGAAAATTAATAAATAAATAACATGTCAGGTATTATTAAAACGATTTGCTTAAAATGGCCATCACGACAAAATTTTATGAATTCATCAATGTCATAAAAACAATTATCAACCAGCACTCTAAAAATAATTCTTTTAAAAACATTAATTGTCAAACTTTGAATGTGATTCGGTAGCAAATTAAATAGACGAACGCACATACTGTGGCTGTTTCTGGCAAGACATATTGTGCCTGCTACAGGAACTGATAGCTTCCACGGGTATCTTCTTGAACCCCGACTACAGTCGTCTTGTGTTTTTTTAAAGAGGTAGGAATTTTTCTTAGTGAATAACAAAATTTCAAATATATACAAGGATGTTAATGCTAAAATTCTTATTTTTTTTAAAAGAGGCCTACATGATTCTATCACTCCGACATCGCAAATAGATCTAACAACCCTTCTTTTGTAAAACAAAAACACGATTCAGGTGTGCTGAATTTCCCCATAGAATCAGCCCATACCTCAAAATGGAACCGACATATCCATGGTAAGCCGTCAAAGCTGTCTGGATATTAGCCAATTTTGTCAGACGATATAGCGCGTATACAAATCTATGCAGTCTCCGACATACAGTATCAACATGATTCCACCAAGTGAGTTCGGAATCAATAACGATTCCAAGAAAAGTGGCTGATGTAGTCATGGCAATTGTATCATTGCAGTGCTTAACCGTTAAGTATGGGGGTTTCCCATTTTTGTTGTAGTATTGTATGTATTTCGTTTTATTCGTATTAATTTTCAAATTATTTTCTTTTAGCCAATTAATAATATTTTTAATTTCATTATTTATTTCATTATTGTAGTTAGTGGTTTAGTTAACTATGGCGTCACGAATTACCCTATTCAACTGATTGTAATTAGTGATTGTTTTTAGCAAATAAGCAGTCGATATTAATCGGGGTTTATTGGCCTAAAATATTAGTTGTAACTTTAAGGGAAAAGGAATGGTGCTTCCCAATTATTTCTGAAGTGTCAAAATCCAATTCCAAATAATTCATTTTCTTTTCCAGGCTCACTGTCGTGCGATACTGCTGTCTTGTTACTACGAAGAAACCTTGAACTATGTGAAGGGATCATCACCTGCGCTGCAAGAAGTGATGATGCAACTTGTGGACCTGTACACTGTGTACTGGGCGCTGCGTTGCGTCGGAGATCTGTTGCGGGTGAGTGTGGCTAGATTGTGCTTCTTTGTACCCATTATTGTTATGGCAACTTGGATTTAGTTATGGTGGCCTTTGCCCTGCAGCGGGTTGATTAGAAGCCGTTACTTTATAGCTTGATTTATCTTAGCATGTACTTTGGGCGCTTCGGGAACCAAGTATCGTTTTAACATTTATCAAATTTGTTGTTTCATCAAATGTTAGGAGTTTGCACCCTTAGCACCCGAAAGAAACATCTTTGCAGATGTTTGACAGTCAGTTAAGATGAAACAGATATTTGTATACTTTATTTGATATTTTAGCAACTTAATTGCAATTATAATACCAGTATAAACTTGAAAAATTATGTCTCAGGCGGGACGCTGGCTTACAGCGAAAAGAATATGCTTGAAAAATTCGCGCTGCGTCGCAGTCTCGGTGGCTTAATGGTATAGCGCCCGCCCGGCATGCGAGGAGATGCGGGTTCGAGTCCCGCCTGAGACATAATTTTTCAAGTTTATATACTGATATTATAATTGCAATTAAGTTGCTAAAATATCAAATAAAGTAGGCAAAGTATTAATTCTGCTTGATGATACCATCAATTAATTCCTTAAACCGTGGCAACACAGAGTTATATCAAATTGGGTGGATAGGAACATAACTGACTATAATATTTAGAGGAATAGTTTTAAGAGTAAATTTGTGATTGACACTTAAGACGCTGACATGAGCCAAATTCAGCTCAATGAAGATTGTTTTGCTTAAAGCCTATGGCTCGTATTGTTGCCAAACTCTATGTAGTTGTAATTGATCATATTTTTGACCAGGTGGTTGTTTCCAAAACACGATTCTAAAAACTTTTCTCGATAGAAAATAATCTCAAAGTAGCCTCTGAAAATACATAAATTACCATTTTTCTCAGCAGTCCGTATAACAATGATAATAAAATTTTGCTATATTGTATATTACATGTTGCTTAAGCACTTGGCTGGTTTAGATTTTTAATAAAATGGCAATTTTAAATTGCACAACGAATTTTGTTGTTTGGCACTTAGGCCCTTCTATTCTATGCGCTTTTTCTCTGTCACTCCTACGGGAATCGACAGTGACAGCTGCGGCGCGTTGCAAAGAAATTCAAAGACGAATCAATTTGTGGGCGTATTCATTGCTCAAGGTCATCGGCTGCAGTCAGCGTCTTAAGTATGTTGCATTATTATAATCTGTAGCAATGTTTTAGTGACAAAAACACTTTTTATTTATTTGGTAGTAGGTAACTCTGCTGTCTTAAATCTGTATACTTAAAAACTTATCTTCGAGTGCTTTTTGTAATTGCAAAAATAATGATTTAACACGTCGGCTGCGGGCTTTTCGTAATGAATTATCCTAAAATACGGACTTGACTCACAAACGCGTGCGCCGTACATGCTTTCAGCGAATATTTCGCCCCAAACACATATGTGTGTTAATCAGCCAATAATAAAACACGCGTAAACGCGTTTCAGCAGCGAACGTGTTAAGAAACCATAAAGTTGAAAATCAATTGGGGAAATTTGACATTTGCGGATAGGTTGAGGCCACTGTATGATTTCTGTATTATTATTTTGTAATTCGATTGTTATCAGTTCACATCGATATCTGAGCGCGACATCGAGCAGCTGCAGGGCTGGTACGAGCGGCTTCTGTCGCAGCTGCGGCCCAACGCGGTGGGGCTCGTCGACGCCTTCGACCTCAGGGACGAGGTAATTATTACTTTAATACTGGGTCACTTATCGGTTTATTGAGGATTGATTCTAAGATCTTTGCATCGAGTTGAACATAACCGTACCAAAGTTGGCAGATACTGCATAAAGAACCATAATATGTGGTTTCTGATTACCACAACACAGGTGCTTTATATAGGGAGTAATTGGTAGCTTTGCAAGCACTCAGAGATTCAACATGTTCTCTAATCTGGTTTTCTTTCCAACTTTTGATTCGCATATGTAGTTCCAACGCTTTGTTAAAACTTACTTTGGGATCGGAGCAATGTATATGATGTTGTCTTTTTTAAAGAGTACACCTGAGGTAGTCGACTTTGATTTATTTATTGCTTGTTTGCCCATTATGGTGATCTTAGTAATTAATATATTGAAAATGATCTTAACTTAATATTATAAACACCTCTATATGTGGTCTTGTCACCTAACTCCTCCTAAAGAGCTGGACCGATTTTAATAAATTTTTGAGTGGATATTTCAATGGACTGATATTTTGAAAACTTTGTTAAGCCCGGAACGTGGCACTGCTTTTCCAGGCAGATCAAGATCCACTTGTTCGATATTGAGTAAATTAATTGGTTGTAGAATAATATTTAAAAAATAGTTGTCCGCTCGCTTCACAGCAGTATTCAAAATGAATAGTTTTATTTTTTACAATTTTCCTAGACTATTCTAATTAATGTATACTAATATTATAAAGCTGAAGAGTTTGTTTGTTTGTTTAAACGCGCTCTCTGGAAGTACTGCTTCTAATTAAAAAAAAACTTTTTTTGTTGGATAGTCCATGTATCGAGGAAGGCTTTAGGCTATATAACATCACGCTGCGACCAATAGGAGCGAGGCATCAGTGCAAAATGCTGCAAAAATAATCGCGGTCATAAAAACAGAAATTGACGCGGACGAAGTCGCGGGGAAAAGCTATAAACAAATAAAATAACTGCCAAGATGTTATACATAATGGTAACATAACGGACTTCGTTTGTTAGGTGGTCTAAAATGCACGGTGTATATTGTTTCGATGTCAGATCCTACACTCGACCCTGGGCGCGTACGACGGTCGCGTGTACGAGCGGCTGATGGAGGAGGCGCTGAAGAGCCCCCTCAACCAGGAGCCCGTCAACCAGTCCTTCCACAAGTACCTCAAGCCGTTCATGCAGGGGAAACTGTGAAACAAATATGTATATACAGGGTGAAATTTTAACCACTTTCCGAAATATTTATAGACGTTCCGTATCGTATTTATTTAGAGCCCATTTAAGAAGTAAAAAATGTATACCAAGTTTTCACCCGAAAATATTTTTCGCAACATAGTTTTCAATTTTTACCGTCCTTAGCCTGTTAAGGTATAAAGGGAAAATCAAAAACTTATGAATAGTATCATAATAATTGAATGAGATGCGCATCAAGTAAAAAAATTTTTGCTAGGCGGTCGTATCAAAAAATTTAGATTTTTGGCGGACATTTTCTAAGTCCTTTATCTTGACATTTTTTTACTGGGCTTTACCAAAAGAAAGAATACGTCATTTGTTATTTGTCTCGTAGATTGATATATTAAAATTTGGAAGGTGGTTAAAATTTCATCCTGTATACTTACTTTGTGAGTAGTCTTCACACCCGCTATTGGTTTTCGAGGAATTCGTTTATGGTTGCTGATTTTAGCTAGTCGGAATATTAGATAGAATACGCTCAAGCGACTTTTTTTTTATTAAATTAATAATGCAAAAATGCATCTGTAGGGGTTTGATCACATAATTCGTGCTCATTGTTGCATACACACAATAAACATCTTTCTCTCTACAATAATTCAATTTTATAATAAAACTTTCGTAAAGTACAATAAAAACTTGTTTTTGTAGTAAAAGTTTTCTTTTCTTGTTTTACTGTGTTGATTTTGGCGATAAGACTGTCATTTTGTCATGACATACCTAAAACATGTGCAATAATGCAAAATGAAGTGCAATAACCGTTATCTGTCTATCTGTATACTTTTGTTAAAAAAAACGATTTTTATTTAATTAATTAAGAAAGATATGTATAGTCGCGTTACAAGACAGCTCATTTATATAAAATTTTATTTTACGTATTTATACAATCAAATCACAGCTCTCTACTGGTGACATTAGTAACCAGTGATATATATTTTTTTTTATGGCTATGCACAGTGGTATAGTTTGTAGAGTGCTAAGAGTAAGCGTGACTATCAAAGGAGGCGTAGCGACATAAACTTACAGTACACTTGCCTGCAGGTGCAAAACAAGATACGGTGAGGCAAGAGGTATATTACCGTAAGATAAAAAATTTCAAAACATCTTACGTATTTATAAAGGTCACATTTGTGCAAATTTCGCTAAATGTAAATGTACTAAAATAAGGCAGAATTCTTTTTTTTTTTTATGAAAGAATACGTTATTAAGTGCTATCACAATTTTAATAAAGCTAACGACAGCTACGCCTCTTTGATGATCACAGTAGGAATAAGTGTATTACAAATAAAAGGACAAAATAGTTCGTAAAAAAGTTTATTTTTATAATGAGGTGGCGGATGTGATACATTCCTTTTATGCTATATGTAGAAGATACAGTATTACTGTGTAACTTTGAGAATTTAATAAATGAGATTTGTAAATATTTATAAGATTTTGTTATAATAAATAAAACTCAAAATCAGTTTATATTGTTATTTTGTTACCTTGGTTTAGTCTATGGTAAGTAACTCATCGGAGACTTTTGTGTATATGAATAAATGTATGGGCGATTAACAAATTTCAAAGGAACGAAAACAGGTTTTTGCGCGGGAAACGAAAAGTGAAAGATGCACTTTGCAATTATTAAGATGAAGTGGTGGATGGAATTATTAGTCAGTAAGATAAATAAATAAAAAGTAATAAATATATAAGGTCGTTCTCGTGTAAAACTCCTTGATCGTTCAATGTGTTAAGTTAGGTAAAGTTACAAATCGATCCTGCCAAGTGTGGTGATTAGGTATGCCGGCACCCATAATTGCTATGGTAAAATGATGGAGGCCTTTTCCCTACAGTGGGATGATTTTAGGCCGTTACTTACTACCTGTTGCTTGTGTCGTGCACGACTTCAAACGCATGGAATTCATCCGATTTTGAAAACATTAACAACAGCTTATATGCTACTCTGTCCTTTATGTGTTTTGTTATTATGTTATATGTTATTATGTGTTTGCCAAATTTCGTCCAGATCCGGTCCGCCGTTTCCACATGATTGGGCAACAACATCCATTTAAACTTTTACATTGAACAAACAAAAATAACGAAGGTACCACAAACACACTAATCACTTTTTTTTCTACATTGACTCGTCTGGGAATCGAACCCGGCACCTCGGGACAGGCGACACCTTGAAAACTGGTGTGTACGCCACTCTGCCACTGTCTGTAATCATTAAAATGTGTAAACTACCCATACATTTTAATGAGTTAGGTTAGGTTAAGTTATGTAGGTACTATATTATATTATCTGTGGTGTAGGTAAGTAAGTATTTGTAATATTGTAGAAATCACACTAATGACATGGCAGGATGGTCTCAGTCCTAGCCGGTCCCGAATGGAAGAAATAAATACGCAAAAAAAAGAAATAAACAAAAAATCTATACGAGTTTTGCGCGGGAAACGAGAAGAGAAAGATGGACGGCGGTGTTGCCGTTGGGGCGCCAGCCCCGCGGCGGACGGTAGTCGCTCGCTTCCCAGTATGGTTTGAGCTATGTTGGGCGGCGAGTGGGCGTGAGACGTTGGCGGCCCCTTGCAACGACATGCATTGTCGTTGGAAAGGGTGGCCACGGTTCGGGTCGGCGAGGTTGCTTGCGGACCCGACCCTAATTCGTAGATAGGGGAGGACGAGAAGGCATACGCTGAACTCTACTTCCCCCATCTAGCAGGCAAATGGGCGTTGGGCCGGGGAGCTCAATGCTCGCATTGCACAGCTTGCCAGACTGGGGATTATTCCCGGTGTACAGGATCACCCATACTTTATGCCTGAGGCCCGGCATAGGCCGTACATAGGCGGTGCATGGAGGGCATCCTAAGGGAAACCCATACACTGGCAACATACGTTGCAAGGTACACCGCAGGTCTATTTAGTGGGTATGCTTGTCGGGCACCGACATGACATGACCTACTGCTGCCCCTGAAGCAGTATGTATGCGTAATGCATTTTTTCCTGCGTAAACAAAAAAAAAGTTTGTTATTAAGCTATTGCATAGCTTCTATCGCGGGCCTTGAGCGTGGAGACCGATCCAGAAATTCCGTAACGAAAATAACCTAACCTAACACTCGGGGCGAGGCACGATGGAACAATTTTGAATTTCCGAAATTTTAAAGAATTTAGAAGAAAATAAGGATTTTGACAGTATGGTTGCCTATGGTAACCATATCTGCCAAAATAACAGAAAAATTTAATTACAAAAGTCAAAATTTGAAAATACATAAAATTATAAAATTAAGCTATTGCATAGCTTCTATCGCGGGCCTTGAGCGTGAAGACCAAATCCAGAAATTCCGTAACGAAAATAACCTAACACCCCCCACTCCGACCGGCACAGTGGTGATACTTTTTAGTTTTATAATTGCATAAGTTGATAAAAAATGCTATGCAATAGCTTTACCGCGGCAGTCTCCGAGTGCCACAAGTCATTTTTTAGTTTATGTAAGTATTTATCTTATTTTATGTATTTATTCCCACTAATGACATGGCAGTATAGTCTCAGACCTTAGGCGGTTTCAAAAGGAACAAATAAACAAAAAAACTGAATCTGACACTTACCAGGTTACCACAGAGTAAATATTTATTATATATTTTTTTTAGTTTAGAGTTTGGGAGTTTTTGGCGGGAGTTCGTGAGATACGTTTGGAGTCCGTTTATTTTATCGAATTCCGTTTATTTGATTTTTGGGTCGTAGAAGTGGTATTATTTTGCAAAACAAAGTGTCGTGCGAGTGAACAATATACAGTTCGGTGAAATAAAATGGTGTATGGGTCGTAACCAAGAAAAGTGGACCGTGAATTTTGCGCGGGTACGCAAACAGTTCACCTCTTTCTTGGGGACTTCTCTTCATTCCTTCAATCTTTCGACTGTCTCCAAAAACTCCATCGAAGCATTAAATCGTCTAACATCAACGTTTTAATGCAAAAATAATAAGAATTGGCTATATGGACAAGTATCCGAGGCCGTTAAACTTACTAAAGAAAGAAGAAATAAGTTTGTTTGGGTTTTTGGCGGGAGTTCGTGAGATACGTTTGGAGTCCGTTTATTGTATCGAATTTTTATTGTTTTTAGTGATTTTTGGGTCGTAAAAGTGGTGTTATATTTTTCGAAACAAAGTGTCGTGCGAGTTAACAATATACAGTTCGGTGAAATAACATGGTGTAGGGGTCGTAACCAAGAAAAGTGACCGCGAATTTTGCGCGGGAACGCGAACAGTTCACCTCTTTCTTGGGGACTTCTCTACATTCCTTCAATCTTTCGACTGTCTCCAAAAACTCCATCGAAGCATTAAAACGTCTTAACATCTACGTTTAAATGCAAAAAAAATAAAGACAATATTACCAATTACTAAAGAATTGGCTGTATGGACAAGTATCCGAGGCCATTAAACTTACTAAAGAATAAAAAAAATAAGTTTGTCAGTTTATTTATTTATTTACAGTTTACTTACAGACGGACAGAAGACTGTATTTTATAATAATTAAATTAATTTTAATATCACCCATTACGAAATGTCTTCTTGCAGCCAAGTATGTCGAGGTTGCTTATCTTCAAATGTCTCATTTCACTACGTTTTAGGGGAAAACGTTACTACCGAAATATACTGCTTTTGCACATCGATAGAGGTGAAAAAGTGCAACAACAACTTGAATTGTGAAACTATACGTACTTTTAATTCAATAAAACATTTTTAAGTTTATTTTTGCATTCAGGTAAAGTTTGACGACCTTCCAAAAGGACTCTGTGATGCCTGCTATGAGCTTCTCCTGAAATACACTGAATTCAAAAAAACTTGCTTAGAATCTCAAAATACATTACTTCATGCCGGCCAAGTAACTAGCAATGAGGATTTTATCAACCCTATACAAAACGCCACAAAAGAGCAACATACTATTAAGACAGAATATAATTTTGTAAAGATTAAAAGTGAGGACTTGTCTGATCACTATAATGATGGTAAGTATTTTAGCGCCCGATTTATAAACGTATAATATTATATGGGGATTACCTTAATGGTGGTCCCATATCAATTTAGAAAGAAAAGTCAAACCATAAGGGTGGAAATAACATTGAAGACTATGCAATTAACATATTTTAATTTGATTACAATTGGCAATAATCAGTAACAATCTACTTGATCCCATGTTTCGTTTACTAGCACCTATTGGCAATGGCATGTATGTTTTTAAATGGGTTCATTTTGCTGAACAGTTTAAAATTATTATAGCCATTCTCTGTATGAAAATTCTAAAAATTCTAATATACTCTATCTCATTATTTCTGATCAGATTTTTGTGATATTAAAATATCTATTTGTAATGCAGATCTGTTTGAAGATGTCAACTTAAGTGATAACTCCATATTCAATGACTCAAAATTAAAGGAAAGGTAATTTTTATAATCATTTTCATTGCTTTATCAACTGGGTACAGACATACCATTAAAAACAAATTGTGTATTATTGTTTGCCTTCTAGAATTAATAAAATTAGAAAACAAAAGAAGCCAAGAATTAAGTTAAAAATTCCCAAAAGACGTTTTAAATTTGCATGTGATATTTGCAACAAAAGATTTTATTATAATGAACGATTAGAAGCACACAAACTGGAACATGATGGAAAATTGGTAAGTTGAACCGAAAGAAAATTCTCTATGGTACCACACAATCAAGTGTTTCGGTGTTCTGATATTTATTTATTATTTACATAATTTTGAGATATGAGCTAGAAGTTCAAATTGGATGCTTAAGAAAATCCAGCTTCTATACTGCAACAGTATCTTCATTTACTACTATATTATTATTATTACATGTTAAAATAATTTATTACTTTTATAGTAAATGTATGTATATGTGGGGATGTAGAGGGGCGAACCACCATCTTCCGCCCCAAGCCAACCTCACCTGCACGCGGTGCATCCTGCTGGACGACGAACGAGGCTCTGGCGATTGACCGACCGATGGCGGTATAACCATCCAACGGAAGGCGTAGTTAAGTGTACCGGGCCGGTGACGGGCAGCAGCGTCATCGGTGCAAGAAGCTACGCCCTGCGATCGCCAACCCGTCTGCCCAGCGTGGCGATTATGGGCATAACCTCCTATGCAGACACACAAAAAGCCACGGCCCCCAGTTCCCGGCGGTCCCGCTATTCCTGGTCATGGTGGCGACCACGGTTACGGCGGGACGGGGGGTGCGAAGAATCTCCGGGTTACGGGAGGCCACCAAAAACAACTAACCCTGGCGACGTACAACGGACGCACGCTACGGCTAGACTCGCATCTGGCTCAACTTGAGGTGGAACTTGGGAAGATTAGGTGGCATATCCTAGGGCTATGTGAAGTCCGAAGAGAGGGGGAGGACACCATAACCCTCGAGTCGGGCCACCTAATGTACTTTCGTGAGGGAGACCAACAATCCCAAGGTGGCGTTGGGTTTCTGGTAAATAAGTCCCTTTCTGACAGCGTTGTGGAAGTGTCCAGTGTGTCGAACAGGGTAGCGTACCTTATTGTTAAGCTCACTGAGAGGTATAGCCTCAAGGTGGTTCAAGCGTACGCACCGACCTCGAAACACTCGGACGAAGAGGTGGAGGATATGTTTGATGACATATCAAAGGCCCTCCACTTCACCACTAAGACTCACTACAGCGTTGTTATGGGAGACTTCAACGCTAAAGTGGGAGTACAGAATTGCAACGAATCGGTAGTAGGATCCCATGGATTTGGATGCAGAAACCATAGGGGGCAAATGCTTGTCAACTTCCTCGAACGGGAGGGGCTCTTCTTGATGAACTCCTTCTTCAAGAAACAGCCCCAAAGGAAGTGGACGTGGCAAAGCCCCGACACTATGACGAAAAATGAGATTGACTTCATCATGACCAACAAGAAGCATATATTCAGAGACGTCTCCGTGATTAACAGGTTTAATACCGGTAGCGATCACCGACTCGTTCGAGGCTCTCTGAATATTGATTTTAAGGCTGAACGTGTCCGTCTGATGAAGTCAAGGCTCCGACCTACTTTGCTCCAAACCATGATAGGATCTGAAACGTTCCAGTCAAACCTGGAAAACCGACTCGCTGCCGTGGAAACCACAACAGACGTAAACCAGAACCTCGAAAATGTGGTTCGGATCCTCAGGGAAGAAGGTACGAGATTTTGTGAAATGCAGCGTAAGGGCAGGAAGTCAAAGCTTTCGGAAAGAACTTTAGGGCTGATTAAGGAACGACGTGAAAACCCACCCGTCACTTCGTCAGGAAAGCGCGCTCTAAACCGAGAGATCGGTAAGCTCGTACGACACGACCTCCGTTGCTCCAATACTCTTGAGATTGAAAGAGCGATCGAGCAAAATCGGGGGTCGAAAGTGTTCGTACAATCTCTTGGAAGAAGCCACCTGACGAAACTGACCACAGCAAGTGGAGAAGTCGTTGCTTCGAAGCCAGCAGTCCTTTCCGAAGTAGAACGCTTCTATGGCCGGTTATACGCTTCGCATGCATCTCGACCTGATCCCGAAAATGAGGACCCTAGAGCCGCGTTAACACGCCACTACACTCAAGACCTGCCAGAAGTCAGCATTGACGAAATCAGGATGGCTCTTAAACAGTTGAAAAATGGAAAAGCCCCTGGAGAGGATGGCGTTACAACAGAGTTGCTAAAGGCTGGAGGTAAACCCGTACTGAGGGAGCTTCAAAAGCTTTTTAACGCTGTCTTGTTTGAAGGGAGAACTCCGGAGGCGTGGAGTAGGAGTGTTGTCGTCCTGTTCTTCAAAAAAGGAGATAAGACCCTGCTGAAGAACTATCGACCCATTTCCCTTCTAAGCCACGTCTATAAGCTGTTTTCAAGAGTCGTCATGAACCGCCTTGCGCGAAGACTTGACGAATTCCAACCACCGGAACAGGCTGGATTTCGGAGCGGATACGGCACCATAGACCACATCCACACATTGCGGCAGATTATACAGAAGACCGAAGAGTACAATCAGCCCTTGTGTCTAGCATTCGTGGACTATGAGAAAGCCTTCGACTCGATAGAGATCTGGTCCGTTCTGGAGTCCCTGCAGCGTTGCCAAGTAGATTGGCGGTACGTGCAAGTGATGAGATGTCTCTACGAAGCCGCCACCATGTCCGTCCAAGTACAGAATCAGCAAACAAAACCTATACCATTGCATCGAGGAGTGAGACAAGGGGACGTCATTTCCCCGAAATTGTTCACAAATGCAATGGAGGATATGTTCAAGACGCTGCACTGGAAAGGACGAGGCATCAACATCAATGGCGAATACATCTCTCACTTGCGATTTGCAGACGACATCGTCATTATGGCAGAAACGCTGCAGGACCTACAACAGATGCTGAATGACCTGGCTGACTCTTCTGTGCGTATCGGCTTGCGAATGAACCTGGATAAAACCAAGGTTATGTTCAATGAACATGTACTACCGCAACCGATTGCGATGCACGGCGCCGTCCTCGAAGTTGTTCAGAAATACGTGTACCTCGGGCAGACATTGCAGTTAGGTAGAAACAACTTTGAGGATGAGGTGAACAGAAGAATTCAGTTGGGTTGGGCAGCATTTGGGAAACTACGTCGAGTCTTCTCATCGTCGATCCCACAATGCCTCAAGACGAAAGTCTTCAATCAGTGCGTCCTACCCGTCATGACATACGGAGCCGAAACGTGGACACTGACGGTACGGCTAGTCCACAAGTTCAAAGTCGCTCAGCGGGCTATGGAAAGAGCTATGCTCGGAGTTTCTCTTAGGGATAAAATCAGAAATGAGGTGATCCGGCAGAGAACTAAAGTTACCGACATAGCCCACCGGATTAGCAAGCTGAAGTGGCAGTGGGCTGGCCATATTAGCCGCAGAACCGACAACCGCTGGGGTAAACGAGTTCTTGAGTGGAGACCGCGTCTCGGCAAACGTAGTGTAGGACGCCCTCAGGCTAGGTGGAGTGATGATTTGCGCAAGGTGGCTGGCAGGAGCTGGATGCGAGAAGCCGAGGATCGACCTAAGTGGCGTGCAATTGGAGAGGCCTATGTCCAGCAGTGGACTGTAATAGGCTGATGATGATGATGATAGTAAATGTTAAAACGGTAATATAATAGGCCATTGCATTTATATATGAAGGCAGTAGGTACTTTCAAAATTTAAGTTATTAACAGTTTTCCACGCTGGCACTGCCTATTTGGCTGTATTGTATTTTCGGTGCAACTAAGTCGCAAGTGGCCAGCTACTTGTTACACCTAATGAGGGATATGTACCCCACGCACTGACTTTAGCATACACACTCAAGAGGTGTGTCCTTATATTGCTGTGACCCATGTCTGTGTCACATTTTTGCATTGACACAAAATTAGAGTTGTGTAGCACCAATATGATATATTAACTAATTCATTTTAGGCTACAATTCACTGTTTACAATGCGATAAAACATTTATGACATGGAGTGGATTGAAGCGTCACAATGAAAGTGTGCACATACTGGTTGGTTTAGATAAATTCAAGTGCGATGTCTGTGGTAAAGTATGCAAAAGCCAACAAACATTAAAAACTCATGAAAAAACCCATGGAGAGAGGAAATTGTTTGTGTGTGACATTTGTGGAAAGGGTTTTACATCAAAGTATATTATGAAGGTAATTATAATTAACTTGTTGAACTAAAATCCTTTTTAATGTCTCAAGATGAATTCCTAAATAGAAACAAACTGTTCCAGGCTCATATTGATACTCACAAGACGAACAGAGAGAGAAATTTCACTTGTGAGGATTGTGGAAAAAAGTTTTTTACAAATACTACTCTACTCTCACACATATCTAGGCGACACTCTGGCCGTCGCTACATCTGCCACGTGTGCAGTTACCCATTCACAGACAAATACAATTTGGGAAAGCATTTGCTTATACACGATGGAAAAAAGTTGTACAAGTGTGAGATTTGTAACAAGTCATTTGCAACGCAGGCGTCGTTGGTAGAGCACAAAAGGATTCACTCAGGGGAGAGGCCTTTCATGTGTAGCTACTGTCCAAAGAGGTTTCTGTCAAAGCGACGGTTGAACGACCACCACAGAGTCCACACTGGGGAGCGCCCATATAAATGCACTATTTGTGAGCAAGGTTTTACTCAAAAAGGATCTTTAAAAAGGCATATGAAAGTGCATGATAGATCAATTTCTGTTGTAAAAGAATGATTATGATGATTATTTATTTTTATTTTTATGATGAATGAATGAGACTTTAAGTGGGCATTGCCTTTTTGATCTGCTCTTGCTATATGTGCATTAAAAAGATTCTACATCCCAATCTTTATAAGGGTAACTTTGTCCAGGCTGATTGGTTTTAAATAAAAAATTGGTTTGTGGCATAAATTGATTTTTATTTACACATAAAATAAAACTAAATACAAGATGGCTGAAAGTATTTTTTTATATATATCACAGAAGATAATTGAAGTGTATTTAGATAACAATCAGTAGAAATAACAATGTGCTCATAATTTCAGCAATAAAATCTTGAGATAATTACGATTTTTGTCGATGATGATGATTTTGACGATGTTTTATCTTACAGATAGCGAAGATGTCTGATGTAAATTAGTGTATTAAATACATTCACATTTTATGTTGAGCCTAAAACTCACTTATACACAGAAAATCTTGTATTTTGTCAGATAAAGCCAGCCAACTTGAGTATTGCACCAAACCTATTATTCGTTTCCTTTGTTATTTTAAAAATATAATCCATACAAATTTTTTTTTCCCTACTTGGGTTTGGTCAGCAACGGAAGCTAAAATGCACCTACTAAAGTGAGTAGTTACTATGTCTTAATGAATAAGGGTGAGTTTCCATTCGCCGAGCATTGCGGAGTGGAGCCGTAAACTGACCAATTACAGAGCTCGGAATCTCCACACGCTACAGTAAAAACAGTGTGCCGGAGAGGACTTTTAAATAAAATGTATTTAATAAACATGCTGCATAGCGCGAATAGAATGGAACGCTACAAGATAAAATTATTGTCTATCAAAATTCTAGATGCTGAGAGATATGGGATCAAATGTAATGACTAAATGAAGAAAACATAGACTACAAGTAAGATTTCACACAGACCTTTACCACAAATAAAGGTAATGGGGACTACCGTTTCTTTGCTCACCAGTTGGCGCCACTGTAGACTGAGGTCCGGAGGTATAGCTGCCAAAGGCGATTGGCGCCGAAACAAAGTGTTATATCTTGAATCTAATTAAGGTTTATTATTTATAATAACTATCTTGATATCAACAAACTAACTTCTGAAATAGTTGCTCTTGAGGCCGCCTATTTTTGCGCTTTTTCTTAATTCCGCTTTCAAAGCGTTCACATTAATCGCCAAATAATCCATATTTGCGATATTTTACGAAGGAGATCACTTTCCAGCAGGTTAATTAAAGAAATTATAATTTATGCAATAAATTCCGCTAAAACCAGTACAAAGTGAATGATATTGGACCTCACGCGACACTAGCGCCTCTAGTGGCAAATTCACTAGCGATAGCCCCCATTCCGACAAAATACCGGAATAACTTAAGGAATCTTATTAAATATAGGTCTGTAATATTTTCTTAAATAATATGTAAGAATTCCTACTTTTAAGTTGGCATTTTAAGCAATTACATGCAAACTTTCATGATTGCAGATTACACCTCAAATTAGAAGAGGAGTTTGACACAAACAATCAATTGCTATACTTCTTATGACCTTTCAAAACGGATTTATTACGTTAATATAAAAACTGCACTGAACGCCCACTTACTTCTTCCTGATGCAATCTCTGTAGTCAAAAATAGATTAATTCTCTTTGAATTGTATAGAAATAACGAGCTATCATTTGCCTCCAAACTTATCAGATAATTTTTATTAATTACAAAGTTATACAAATATTTTTACAGAACTCAAAAAAAATGTGTTAATTTTATGCTACCATTAACATTTTACCACGTTGGATTATCTGCCTTGATTAATTCAGAAAACAAAACGATCATTGGGGTGATGACAACATTTATTTTACTAATTAAATGAAATCAATTCGGGACATCAAGCAACAAGGCGTATTGTTAAAGTACTACTCGACCTAAACAATTAGTATAAACATCGATACATAATAAGGCTTTTATATTTCATCAATAAGTATAAATAAACCACTAAATACGTACAAGTCAGTAGTACATACCGAGTAATAAATCATCGCTCCAATCACTATTAGGTAGTCCCCAGCCTACCTCCACTAACGTCTTCGTTATAATCATCACGTTGGTAAAGATAATTGCTATGGTAACTTGAATTCAATAATGGAGGCCTTTGCCCTTCAGTGAAATGATTATAGGCTGTTGCTTCGCTTTGCAAATGTTTTGGTCGCGTAGGAATTGTTTTTCCAAATCATTTGTGTACGGTGTCTACGGCCCAATGGGGGCTATCGCTAGTGAATTTGCCACTAGAGGCGCTAGTGTCGCGTGAGGTCCAATATCATTCACTTTGTACTGGTTTTAGCGGAATTTGTTGCATAAATTATAATTTCTTTAATTTACCTGCTGGAAAGTGATCTCCTTCGTAAAATATCGCAAATATGGATTATTTGGCGATTAATGTGAACGCTTTAAAAGCGGAATTAAGAAAAAGCGCAAAAATAGGCGGCTTCAAGAGCAACTATTTCAGAAGTTAGTTTGTTGATAACAAGATAGTTATTTATAAACAATATAACCTTAATTAGATTCAAGATATAACACTTTGTTTCGGCGTCAATCGCCTTTGACAGCTATAACTCCGGACCTCAGTCTACAGTGGCGCCAACTGGTGAGCAAAGAAACGGTAGTCCCCATTCAGAAGAAATACATCAATTGGTTAATTTACTATTTCAATTTGCCAATTTACCGTTCAATTGGTCAATTTACCATTTCAATTGGTCAATTAACATTTCATTTGGTCAATTCACCATTTCAATTGTTTAAGACACCATATTAATGGGTCGATTGACCATTTAAATCGGTCAATTCACCATTCCAATCGGTCGGCTAGGCGCGGCCCTGGTTCCACTGCGCGAAGGCGGCGGCGGGCGCGAGCGCGAACCGGGGCTCGGGCTCGGCGCGGTGCCCCTTCATGTGGCGGTTGAGCGCGCACTTCTGTATGAACGCCTGCGAGCACACCTGGCACTTGTGCGGCTTCTCGCCGGTGTGGATCATGCGGTGGTTGCGTAGGTCTTTGAAAGCGCGGAAACGTTTAGGGCAAACCTCGCAAGCGTACGGACGTTCACCTGAGGAGAGAAATGGTATGTTTCACGAATATTGTTTATGGAAGATAAATAGTTTAATAAAAATTGTAAGCCGACGACTACCAAAATGAAATGATTTCGTAATTTCAAAGTCACTATGTATTAGGGGTTAAAGTATGAAATTGCCGTTTTGTATGGACGAAATCGAGAAAAGTAATTTTTCCATACTAACAATTTTTTACTTTTTTTAAAAACGCCTGAACCGTTTTCGATGCAATTAAAGGTGAAAGTTAGATGGTTATATAAAGCTACACATTATAGTATTTAAATTTCTGAAAATCAAAGTATATAATACAAATATACCTAATTGAAGCAAGAAGGTTTTCAACGACTTCCTTTGAAGTAATAGGCACTAGTATTGCATTTTTTCTTTAGTCAAAAGTTACTTTATTTAGTTTTTGATACAATAAAAAATCGCCAATTTCATACTTTAACCCCTATTATTTTTGCAGTATTGTTTTAGCATTTTTGCACTCAGAATTGTGTCTTCTTTCATTTGATACCCCCACTCGTTATGACTGCAAACTTTCTTTTTTCAAAGTACCTTAATATATTGTTTTAGCATTCGCCATGTAGCTTATTTTTTTAACAAAAGGTTGCCTAAATCACCTGGACTACAAAATGGAATCGATTGATACCTCATTCACCAAAATCGGTCAGTTTAGCCGCAAATGTAGGATCCACATAAATGTATACATAGACTGCTAAATTCATAACCCTTCCTGTTGGCTTTGCCTTAGTCGGGTAAAAACTAACAAACTGTCCAACAGTGGCAAAAGGCGACTAAGAAAGTACCACCAAAAGGTGGGCAGCAACGTCTTCCCACTGCAACCACCAAGAGGCCTGTGGTCAGCTAACAGATGTAGATTGATAATTATGGTTACTGTAAACGCAGTGTGCGAGTGTACCTAATTCTCTGTTATTGAGCTAATCATTTTAGCACTAATCTTGTGAGTGAAAGAAAGAAGTAGCGACGAAATTCAATAAGTTTTATAACACCAACATTTAACAGTCGGTCAGAGAGCAGAACTGATCTAGTGAAAGTTTATCGATCAATTGATTTGACAGAGGAGTGAACTGAATTTGTTTAACTTGAGTCTGGAGATACATTTTAGAACCTCATTCATACTAATATTATAAATGCGTAAACTGTAACTGTTTGTCTGGCTGCTAAGCTTTCACGCTTAACTACAGATTTTGATGAAATTTGGTACAAAGATTGATTAGACCTTGGGAAAGGACATAGGCTATTTAGTTTCCCACAGCTGGGCACAGGCTTCCGCCCAAGCGATATAGGGTGTAGTTCACAGTTGGAAAGCCAGTTACTAAGTTATTAATACAGAGGTCCAAAGTTCTTACTAGACCCTCTTTTGCGTCACATTTTCGCAAAGAAGTAGAAAAATGTCATCCAGCTGCTACTTCTACACGCACCGCGTCGCGTCGCCGCGCTTATCGAATATATCAAACGTCGTAGGTTCCAGCCTTACCTGTATGCGTCCTGGAATGCACGATCTGGAAGCTCTTGCACTTGAACCGTTTGTCGCAGTATTCGCACGAGTAAGGCCGGTCCGATGAGTGCGACCGCATGTGCTTGTACAAATCGCTCTATAATAAAACACCACAAATCATCGCATATTTAGAAATATTTTCTAGGCAATGGTCTTTGCACTTTGGAAAAATATTAGATGAATTGTCCAAGAAAACTGGTCTACCATCGTAAGGTTCAACGTATAGGTGTTAGGTTATGGTATGACAATCCGAAACCGAATAATAACAAGAATTTACATGCATATGTAATATGTTAACATTGCAAATACTATCGAGATACTAAAAATTTTTAAATCATTATTTCGAAAATTAATATTTACAAACAAAAAGGGTTTAAAATAGTAATTTTCAAAATTCCGACATTCTACTTTTATGAAATTCGCTGTGCTATTTGACTTATGCTACTTTATCTAAAACCCTAACCAAATACAAGTACAAAATGAGTTTTGTGTCATTACAATTTACCTTGACGTAAAATCGCATGGTGCACAAAGTGCAAGCTATATTCTTTATTCCAGTGTGCCTTATCAGATGTATCTTCAGGTTTCCGGGCTGAGCAAACTTCTTTCCGCATTGACTGCATCCATAACTCTTCTCGTTGGTGTGTGTTTCTAGGTGCCTCTAAAAATAATAAAAAGGATACATTAACTACTAAAAAACTGCATTACCTCTAGCTTACTAAACTCAGACTAAATATTGCGTAGCCGGCTCTAGCCATAATTTTTAGTTAGAGTTAATCCAAGTATGAGTGATGCTGATGGCCATGATTCGTGCAATCGAGTCGAAACTTCTGGAACGTAAACTATTTTACCTTTAAATTAGTGTTGCCGAACTATCGATGGTAAAACTATCGATAGTTTTAATCGAAAATCATGTACCCTATCGATAGGCCTATCCATAGTATCGATACTATCGATAGCACAGGACAAGGCAATACTATCAAATGAGTTCAATACCATCAATCGGCAACACTACTTTAAATGTTAAAAGGGCATTAAGTCTTAAATCTTAATGTGTAGTGTTCATTTTTATATGGCTGTTAATTCTTACTTTTGATCCGTTTCGAAAGCAACACATCTAAATTGACTGTTTAATACTTAGTTGTAAGCCATTCGCTTTACTCGGGAGCCTTGCGTAGTGGGCCATTCACCACTGTATAGTAGCCCAATACGCTAGGCTCCCGAGTTGAATTACCGGTCGGATCAATTAAGGAAGCGATATTTTTCTATATTGGCTGCGATCTTTATCCAAGACGCCTCTGAAATTCTAGTTAAAACGTTCGGCTTCCTTGGCAAGATGGCTTGACAGACCATCCGTGACAGATAATTAGTCATACTATAAGAAGTTGTAAAAACACCATACCTACCATGTAATAATTAAGAAACCAAACAAAAAAGTAGGTAAGTAAGAATTTGTAGCTTATTTTTCATACATTTACGCCGCGCCGTCCACTTCATTATATGTGGCGTATACATACAATATTTATCAAGAAATAAACTTTAGTGATCTGAAGAGCTAAGGTTCTCTCCTCAGGTGGTATTCACAGTCCCAAGCCTTCATCACATTAGGTTTAGCATAGCAATTAATAATGCTATTCAATTCACCACACTAAGCTCATAATCTTAAAGGACATTGCAACTTTTATTACATTTGGCCAGGCATTCCAAATCATGATCCATTAACCGGTCGGCTGCTTAGTCCCGGATCCGAGCTATATGACAGTTATTGACTTCTGTGCTGGAATTACCCACGTACAAAGGGGTTAATGAAGGCAAGCGACAAATCTAGTCACTAGACTTCAATAGCAAGCTAGCATTTTAAAACGAACCAAAAATAATATTTTCAAGAAAAAAACGGTCACTCAATGACAGAAAAACGCGTTATAAAACTAACGTACTTATTTTTATCGTTTAATTCTTTTCAATTAATGGTAAGTTAATAAGTAATGGTAAGTTAATAAGTAATGGTAGAAGTAGCTTTTGAAATGTTTTTTTTGGTTCAAATAAATTATATTATTATGAGCCAACAGCGAGTAGAGCTTACATAGAATAGTGCTAAATGTAACACGACGGTATATGTAGCACAATGTATTTTTAATAGCATAACACCAATTGCTTAGGTTGGGAATATAACGCAAAAATGTGATGTTGAAAAAGCACTTCTTTATGGTCCACTTCTTTCTTTTTGTGACGTGTAAACATTTCTTAACACGCTATAAAAAGAAATATATAATTATGTGTATTTACATAGAAAATTTAAACTATCTGCTTTACAGTTCTGCTGACAGACAGACTAGACGAACGGGCAGTAGAAGCTTGGTAATAGTTTGATTCATCACCCAAGTACCCCTTTATAAAAAAAAAATACAAAAAAACCCTAAGTAATCAATACTGACATGATAGGGCAAGCGAGTAGAGGTATAGAGGGCATCATATAGGTGCAGAAAAAATCTGAAATGTCAGTTCATCATAATGGTCATGCCTTTTTAAAGTATAGTCCGATCGATTGCATTCTTTTTAATGCTAAGATTCATCTCTTCAAGCCAGACCTTTAGGTTGTATAGCTGCACGAAGTTAGCATCACAGAGGTGGCAAGCGTGATTCTTGATGCCAGCATGGATCAGCTCATGGTTCTTCAGCACGTTGAGATACATGAACCGCTTGCCGCACGTCCTACACTGGTAGTTGCGGACGCCCGTGTGTGTGCGCATGTGGCTATTTAAGTTCTTCAGTGAGGAGAATGTCTTCTTACAGTGGACGCATTTTATGTCTGGCTGCAAAGAGGAATGAGCATGGTTCTGTATTATAGCATCTACAAGTTGATCGGACTTGTGTCTCAACTCTGATGTCTTTCAGGCCCCTAATTCTACTAACCAAATCAATTCACAATCTTAATTGAATAGCAGGTTTTTGACAGTTCTAGTATGGGCTAAATGTCAAAGTTGCCCAATTCAATCACGATCGAACTGTAATTGAAATAGCTGAATAAGGCCCATGGGCTAGTGCCAAGAAGAAGCAATTGTAGGATAAATATTGGGCGTTTATAATGGAGATTTTTTTCTTCTTAGTGCTGAATTTGCTTTAAAATTTTATGGGACTTCCTTTCAGCGTTTACACTAAAAACATAGAAACCAATGTATGTTACGTTACATGCATAATAAATTGGTTTTTAAAAGATAGGCAAAGGTTGTTAGAGAGCATGAAAACATTTGTTTTCTCGTAATGTCGTTTAAAACGACATGTTCGATTATTGCTTTCTTCGGTGGACAATACTTATATTATAAAGCTGAAGAGTTTGTTTGTTTGTTTGAACGCGCTAATCTCAGGAAGTACTGGTTTGAATTGAAAAATACTTTTTGTGTTGGATAGTCCATTTATCGAGGAAGACTTTAGGCTATATAACATCACGCTGCGACCAATAAGAGCGAAGCATCAGTGAAAAATGTTGCAAAGATAATCGATCATAGTAACAGAAATTGACGCGTACGAAGTCGCGGGCAACAACAGCTAGTAAAAGTATAATATACCGAGCGCAATGGCTTGATGAAGATCTGGTATTCAGTTTTTACTATATTGTATTTATTCTTCTGTGCATAAAATACTTAAAAATAATAACAAATAGAAGACTTGGAACTGTGAACCCATTGTGTAAGAAAATGCTATACCAGTAGTTTGTTATTTTTTGTTTTAAACAACTCCTAGATACCAGGTACCGATGTATAGTTGTTAATTATGATTTAATGAAAGGAGATGTCCCATAATAGGCCCAGACATAGTACACTATTAACAGAATCAAGAAAAATATACTGTTTCTGGGAAAAATACATATAAATTTATATAACGTATAATTTAGTGGTTCAAAAATAAATAAGATCGAATAATTTATCAAACTCCAGTTGGCATTCCAAGATGGCGTCAATCTAAAAAAAACTTTAAATGTCAATAGCTGTCAGATACCCCTTCTCACTTTTGCATAATCATTAACTTCTGGTTTTTGTTCTGCTTTTCGCGTTTTATATGTAGTTCATTATAACGACCTATTTTCGTTTTCTGAATTTGGTATTGATCGACACATTACTTTCATAATGTTTGTCGTTACTACAGAAAGCGATGGCATGGCACTCTTAGATGCGCGATTTTGAAACTGCCAAAACTGACAGACGTCATCAAAATGTCATCTTCCGCCATGATGGTTTTGTTGTTTTGTATTGCTATTTTCTTACTTAAACTCTTTATTTGAACCACTTAACGAAGCCATTTTAAAAGAATTGGATAATAACAAAATCTTGTAGGTGTATTGGTCTATCTTTTGATGGGGTGTACAGGTTCTGGGCCTGGCCTTCATACAATTTGGGACATCTCCTTTACCATCAAACAATTCATAGATCATAACACAAAGTTATTGTGGAAAGAAACACTTTCTTTCAAGTATATCAACATACACACTTAGACTGGCATACAGAGAAACTTTTTAATTTCAAGTTACAGTATTTTTAAAGTTTGTGCATTTAAAAACTATTACATGATTGAATTGAATCCCTTTCTGGTAAAAGGCTGAAGAATGAAGTAATCTTAATGTAGCCTTTTATAATCGTACCGGTCAATATACAGGTTGTCACTTTTAAAAACAAGTCATGTTAATAAAATCAGTTAACAAGAAATGTAAATTTTGACTTTATGTTTTTCAACATAACTCTATCTAAACCTATCTGATATTATCATTTAAGAGGACTACTGGAGCTTCGTGCTTATTTAGTTTTATTACTTATAAACAAAGTCAATTCTCAAAAAACTAGAACAGTATCATTTTAGCAAATGACTTCTAGTATTTATTGAATCACAGTAAACTTTTCATTTAGTTGTTTATTAAGTCCAATTTGTCGCTAACGCCAAAAGCGGCCGCTTTTAGCAATATGTACAATACGAAAGAATGCCAGAACGAAAAGCAGATAGCAGTGATTCAATAAATACTAGAGGTGATTTGCTAAAATGATACTGTTCTAATTTTTTGAGAACTGCTTTTGTTTAGAAGTAATAAAATTTAATCAATTTTGGGCAGCATATAGCTCTAGTAGTCCCCATAATCTTTATATATAAAAATTACGTGTCGCGTTGTATGTCCGCGATGGTCTCCTAAATTATTGAACCGATTTCAAATTTTATTTGCATACTGTGTGCAGTTTAATCCAACTTGGAAGATAGGATAGCTTACATCTCAATTTATAGTCGCAATATAATTTTATTGCAATTTATTTGTTTCGGTAAACGCCATATTTTGTGACAATGACATTTATGACGTCTAAATCAAATTAAATTATTCTGAGGCGAAACGAAGTTCGCGGGGTCAACTAGTAGGATAAAAAAATAACATGTTGCATTAAACAATTAAAAGATAATTTTAGAGTCTACTAAGTAAAAACTAACCTTTTTACCAAAATGACTTCTCATGTGCACTTCAAAGTTTTCATACTTCTGGAATGTTCTTTCGCATTTGGCGCACTTCAACCGTGTGTTCTTTCTGGCAATCCTTGTAGTCCCTTTTCTACGTTTTGTTGTTGTTCTGCAATAAGAAAATGAATTACTTGAAAACCAACAATGTTTTGTAGTCAATAAAATTCAAAAAGTTTTCAGCAAAACATTTAGTATTTTTGCTGCAACTTTTCCACAAGTTGTTCTCTCTATTGAGAGTTTGGTGGGCATTAAATGACCCGCATCGCGTCGAATCACATATTTTGCAATCTTTAAACGAAACTAAATCTTGTACACAATAATTTAAGTCTATTTTACACCGAGGGCGTGTGCGTCGACGGGAAACCCAGTCAGCAGATCTGTTTGAATCAGCGGATCAGTTTGGATCAGCGGATCTATTTGGTGCAAAAGTCAACAATACTAGATCAAAATTATTGATACGAATAGGGGCAGCAGCGGCTACGTTCGCAAGTGATGCGGGTTGCCGGTGTATGCGTCGACGTCGTGCCTTAAAAGATGGATCTTTTTTTCTTAAATTCTATTCTATTCTTATTTCCAAGGCGTCTGACACCACTTGTTTTTTTTTTCATGACTTCCTTGTAACAGACTATGAGCAATATCTTTTACACAAGACTTTTTTCTAATATTTACACAACCGGGATTGAACCCCTGTCCTAAGCGGAGTACCACACCACAACACCAACCGAGTCGCCAATTGGGCTTTGGGGACTTACATATAGAGCAGTCATTTAATTGCTTAACATTTTAGCAAATATGTGCCACACTTACCTTGGAGTTTCTTCTTCTGGCTCACTAGAACTGCTGTCATCAGATGAACTATCCGCTTCATCATTAGAGTTATCTCCATCATTGGTGTTTGCCTGTGCTTCTTCTTTTACCTAGAAATTATCATTGTCCCATTTCAGTACTTAAACTTGAAATTGTTTTTTTGTCTCAGACAGGAAAACTTTTTTTAAAAATTTTAAAACTAATATTATAATTGCAATTAAGTTGCTAAATTATCATATTAAGTTTTTTCCTATTTGTACTAGACTAATAAACTAATTTCAAATTACACATGCAACATACTTTATTTATCATTTTCTGACTTTGGACTTCCTGTGCTTTGTGAACAGATATTGTAAGTAGTGTAACGTTAATGAATGATATGTACTGATAAAAGCATTGGCATACTTCCTACACCTACGGAAACAGCAACTGATAACACATAACACATAACACATGACATAATTAGGATAAATTATAATTGCTGGGATACAAATATAATAATCATTATTAGTTTTTATACACAACACAACAACCAAACTGTGCTTTTTACTGTGAGTGCTGTAAATATTTAACAACTAAAATAATTATACAAAAACATTGAAACAAAACCTCTGTGCAACAACACTAGATTCTCTGTAGTGGTGATGGCTCCTTGCATTCCCGAATGAACTGACTCACTTGGGAATGCAAGGAGACACTCCAGCTGGTTTTTAAATCCTAAATATTCATCTAGGATTTAAAAACCTGGTGAAGTGTTAGGAGGATCTTCATCACTACCCTAGTAACCTTCTGGGGCCTTATTCAGCATCATTCAATAGAAATATTGCAGTTCGAACATGATTGAATTGTGAGATTTTAACATTTAGCCCATACTAGAACTGTCAAAAACCTGCAATTCAATTAAGATTGTGATACGATTTGGTTACATGAATTAGGGGCCTGAGCCTAGTTGTAGGAAAGAGTACTCTGGGTGTACCAATTGATTCATATTACTACTACTCACTATCATGTTTTGAAAAGGCAAGAGTAATAAAATAAACTTACTTTTAACTTAGCAAGTTTCTTTTTCAGTATTGCATTGGATCGTATGGCAACCTCTTTAAAGAAAAACAAGTTATTGAGTGCCTCCAGACATTTCTGGCAGATTTGTTTGGGTAATTCATCCGTTTTAGAAACCTGAAAACACCAAGACAAACTTAAGGATAGGAACATTATTAGTAGGTATAAGAAATGAATGTTATGTATTTATGATATAAATAACATTACATTTATTGTATGGGCCTTATTCTATTTTAAGGCCATTTTAGTACTTATATAATATGGAACCAACAGGATTTGAGTTCGGAACTCTTAATGTTATTACCTCAACTGATGTACAGTATTTGTACATTTCTGGGGTACAAACTAAAAACAATTCCTTGAAAGGGCCTGTGTCTGACAAACAAGATCGACATATTTTAGTGAAATCTACGTCATCTTCAATAGATTTAGCATTCATTTTGCGATAAATATAATAATTAGTTGGATTTCTAGAAAAACCTACAATTATCCAAATCCAAAATCAAGAAAATTTACACAAAAACACTCATCATCAAGGAATTTGACAATTTTGACAACTTGATTTTTTTTTCCTTTTAAAGTTTAACGGCCTCGGAAACTTGTCCAAACAGCCAATTCTTTAGTATTATTGTCTTTATTTTGCATTAAAACGTTGATGTTAGACGTTTTAATGCTTAGATGGAGTTTTTGGAGACAGTCGAAAGATTGAAGGAATGTAGAGAAGTCCCCAAGAAAGAGGTGAACTGTTCGCTATGCCGCGCAAAATTCACGGTCCACTTTTCTTGGTTACGACCCATACACCATCATATTTCACCGAACTGTATATTGTTCACTCGCACGACACTTTGTTTCGCAAAATAACACCACTTTTACGACCCAAAAATCACTATAAACAATAAAAATTTGATAAAATAAACGGACTCCAAACGTATCTCACGAACTCCCGCCAAAAATCCTGACAACTTGATTGACATTGACAGCAATTTTTTTTGTTATTTTGTCCCTTTCGGAACCGGCTAAGGTCTGAGACCATGCTGCCATGTCGTTAGTGGGAAGTACATTTTCATTAAATACTACATAAAATATCATTAATAACACATAATATAACTGTTTTGCATTACAACAAAACAATTATTATGTGTCGGATAAAACACAGTGTTCGGTGAAGAAAGCTGTCTATGATATCTTTGCCTTATCAGTCTATGGAATAAAAACTTACCAATCGTCTCTGCTCTGTGAAAAAGTTTACCTCTTCTCTCACCAGCTGGCGCCACTTTGTACCAGACTTTGCGCGTTCTCGAAATTTCCTGTCATAGTCTTCCATCACCAGCAAGAACTTGCTGGAACACTGTGTTTTATCCGACACATAATAATTGTTTTGTTGTAATGCAAAACAGTTATATTATGTGTCTTTATAAAACACAGTGTTCGGTGGAGACCTGTTTGTTATCTGCTGGTGTCAAGCACAAACGCTATGTGATATAAATTGTAAGGATGAGACAAAGATAGAGAAAATAATCATAACTTTTAATTACTTATTTTTTACAGAACCAAAATGTTCCAAACTACTATCTTTATAATTATAATATGAGCAATGAACTAAATGATATTTAAACTTATACTGGGGAGACTCCCCTAGATCAACTTACAACTGTATTGTAATACAGTTGTAATTAAAAATTAAATACTGATAAATCTTTCATATTAATTAATTTAACTCTAATATTAGTCTTTACTAGAGAATTTAAACTAAAATCTGAAATAACATATTAAAAATCAACAACTCTTAAAATGATTAAATAGCAAGTCAGCACAAGACACACTGTGCTCACCCCTTTGTACTTCTCGACAGTAATACTTCTTAAAAGTCTGTTCACTTTTCCAATTTCCTCTTTTGAGGATTTCATCAATTGGTCTATTTTCAAGCCAACCACAGGATGCTACTGCGGATCGTATACTTCCTGGAGATGCATCTATATTTATCTCCCTAAATATAGTCTTAATCCAGTTAGCAATATTAGTTCTAGATGCTGGTTTTACTATTCCAGTAACCGAAATAAACAAACTTGTGGAATTACTTTGTGATCTTCGTTCTGATGAAAGTTGCACTAATTTTCTAATATGACCTATTGGGCATATTTGTTTATCTGGATGATTAAATAAAGCCCATCCAGATTGTCTGTGAGTACCAGAATCTGTCTTAGACCCAAAAATGGGCCACAATGTGATTTTGCTTGACTCATCAAAAAAGTTGTTTTGAGATATATCTAAAAGGGTAAGGTCATGAATTCTACGACCTGAAGCAAGGAGAAGGATCAGAGCTGTTCGTCGAGAAATATCAAATAATGTGCCAGAGAATGTTGTATCTTGTAACCAGTTAAATAATAATTTTATGTCAAAAACAGGAGGCTTCTGAATAACAGGCTTTACAAGGGAAATGGCTTTTAGAATCTGATGCACAAAAAAGTTCCTAGAAAAGTTGTCTGTTGATGTTGCACAAAATGTAGAAACAGCTGACTTGTGTAATAATATGGTGCTGTATGCAAGCTTATCTTCCAAAAATAGCTTGGCTAAGAATCTCGCTACATCATTACCTGTTGGTACTTTAGGGTCAATATTATGCATGTTGCACCAAGACATCCATCTTTTAATGGGAGCCTTATAAGTGGATAAGGTTGACTTACGCCAACTACTTTTCAATAATTCTCTCTCTTCTGTACCCCAGTGAGAAGTTTGCTCCGTCCACCCCCAACTTTCCATGCAAGGAGTGATAATTTGTTTACCTGTGGTGGGCACCGTCCTGTTGTTTGATCTACCAAGCTCTGCCGCAGATCCTTTATTTGTAGTGGGGCCTCCAGAGCTCTCGCTTGGAGGTCTGGGAACCAAAAGCATTGGGGCCACTGGGGGGCTATTAGAATAAATGTCCCCTTTGAAAGATTCAAGTGTGCCAGCACTTGTGGGATCAGGTTGAGGGGTGGGAACAGCCATCCCAATTGGCAGTCCCAGGGACGACTGAAGGCGTCGCAAAAAATTGCGCACCCATCTGTTGAGTCTAAGGTCACATAGTTTGCTACGACCGCTGTACCCTTGGAGGCGAATAGGTCTACATCGGGAACGCCCCATACGTTGAATATGGCCTCCGCGGCCTGGGGCAATAGACGCCACTCGGGTACTGCTCGACCCCTGGATAGGCGGTCTGCAATCCCGTTTAGGTTTCCTGGTAGGTAACACGCTGACATTGTTATGTCCAGCTGTTGGGTCAAGTTTAGAAGCTTGGTGGTCAAATTCAGGAGGGCCAGTGACCGGGTGCCCCCTTCGTTTCTGATGTATGCCACAAGTGTTCTGTTGTCTGATTGTACTAGAATGTGAGCTCTCCTCAATTGATCTTGTTGAGTTAGAATTGAACCGTACACTGCGTACATTTCTTTCACATTGGAATGCCATCTCTTTTGAAAGGGAGTCCACTTTCCTGACAGGTACATGCCGTTTAACTGAGCGCCCCACCCTGCATCCGCTGCATCTGTGGTTAAGAAGTGTGTGACTTCTTTTCGGCGTAATGGTTTGGAACTGCATTCCACTGCTGTTAACCACCACTTTAGATCCTGGCAAACAGATTGAGGTAGAATCCTTCTCTCCCTCAGTCGTCCCTCTTGGAAATCTCTCAAAAACAATTGCATCTTGCGTGAGTGTAGACGTCCTCCGGGGATAGTCAATGTTACAAAATTTAAAAGGCACAATAGACTTTGAGCCTGTTTCAATGTGCATGTTAGACCTGAGGTCTCGACTTGAGATATTAATGCCTTTACCTTGTTTACTTTTTTCTGTGGTAAGGTCATTGTGTTTTTGAGAGTATTCCAGTTTATGCCTAGATATTCTAGTTCCTGGGTGGGCTTCAGACATGACTTTGAATGGTTGACATGCCATCCTAAAGTCTCTAGCAATCTCAGCGTTTCCGCAACCTGAGTGACTAGAACAGAACGGTTCTGATGACTTATCAGATAATCGTCTAAATAGACCAGGACTCGAATACCTTTGGCACGTAGGATTTCCGCAATCCAACTTGACACCGCTGAGAAAATCTGCGGTGCCGAAGAAAGGCCAAATGGTAGAGCTGTTAATTGTAGTGTTTCTTGATTGTAAACTACCCTTAGAAATCGTCTGTGACTCTCTGCTATTGGCAGGTGGAAATATGCATTCTGAAGGTCGATCTTCGCCAACCAATCGAAGCCCTGTAGGAAGTCCGCTACATCTGACTGGGAAACCAAGTGGAAATGTTTTGTTGCAACATGGGCATTGAGACGACGTAGATCGAATATGGGTCTCATTCCACCATCTGACTTTTTCACTAAAAACATCTTTGAATAGAACCCCGGATTTAGAATAGGTGGTTTCTCTAAAATCTTTTTTTCTTTGAGGTCCTTGATCATGTCTGTCATTTCCGATGTGACTTTGGTTGAGTACCTCTTCTGAACATTTTTGTAAGGGAACTGCAGTGGGGGTTTTGTCTTGAATGGTATTCTGCACTTTGTTATTACTTTTAAGATAAACTGATTTGCATTCATTTTCTGCCAAATATCTACATGTTCCTTTAGACATCCGCCACTGAAGTTCCTTTGAGCATAGTCAATTTTGTTTTGCATTTGAGTTGGAGTGTTCTGTATTGTTGGGGCGCCGAAAGGGCTTCTTTGAATTATATTTATTCTTTGGATAACTTTTAAAATTAGAATTTTTTGTATGTGAAGCTTTAGATTGTTTTTTGAATGCACTTTGTTCATGGGAATTATATGGTTTCTTTTTAGTTAAATAAGATGGAGTATTTAACCATGTCTGCGAACCTCCTAGAGACTGAATGATTGGTTGGAGAGCTTCTCGACTAAAAAGATACTCAGAGCTTGGAGGGACATTTTGTAAGGTAGCCCGTAGGTTAGTATTGCTTATTTCTTTTAAAATGCGTTCACGTCTTAATTCAATGCATTCAGCTCGCTTACCACAAATAATCTGCATAGTCACCTCTGAATTCTTAGAGATTGCAGAGCCTGGGCCGAACATTAATGAAAATTTTTCAAGTAGGTTATTGGCATTTAAATTTGTTGGGTCAGTGGACGCCCAATCTAAAATTTTTTGTAATGACTCTTGAACTAGGTGTCTCTGATGCAAGACAACATTTGATAAGCCGGCCATTAGGGTCTCGGTTGAAGCTAAATAATCTTTATTCTTATTAAAATGGCACAGTTCGTCATTGATCTTTAAGCCCATAAAACCCGGCGAAGCCATGCTTGATTGCAATGCTTTTTTATATCGAATGCCCTTCCAAGCTTGACTATCGAATTGTTGTAAGTTTTTAAGTTCTCTAAGACGCTCAGAATTAGCAAGAGGTAACACTTTATTTTCGTCATGGTCAATGTTAACATCACCAAGCGACAAGGTATTTGCCAAGCAGGGAACTGTTAAAAACTTTTCTTGAGTCTCAAGGCCCGTTTGCAAACTTGTGCTGGGCACACTATCGCATGATTGTGTTGGGGTAGGCATGTTATGCGCAATAAAATTAGAAATATAACTTACTTGGGTTATCAATGTATCGACACGAGGGTCGTAAGAATGTGAGCGAGACCTTTTAGGGTACTTACGTCTCTTGTTTGGAGGTGGTGAAGCGAATCTCTCATCCTCCGAGGATGATGAAGAAGAATCCGATTCCGGAGAAACGGTTCGAGCCGGTCCCCCATCCGGAGCGACGGAACTCGACTTCTCGCTATCACCATTGTTCTCCATGTCACTTAAAAAGCACTTTTTACTGAGTTTTATCCGAATTTACCACTATAAATTCACTTTGAAAACTTTTGCTGATTACGCGGCAAAAATCACAAACGCTATGACAGGAAATTTCGAGAACGCGCAAAGTCTGGTACAAAGTGGCGCCAGCTGGTGAGAGAAGAGGTAAACTTTTTCACAGAGCAGAGACGATTGGTAAGTTTTTATTCCATAGACTGATAAGGCAAAGATATCATAGACAGCTTTCTTCACCGAACACTGTGTTTTCTAAAGACACATAATAAATAACTTAACTTAAACTAACCTTACTCATTGAAATATATAGTTTATACATTTCAATGATCACAGGAGTTTTACGCGAGAACGTAAATCGAGTAAAGTAGTAGTTTCCTTGTTTCACTTTTTAACCGACTTCCAAAAAAAGGAGGAAGTTATCAATTCGACTGTATTTTTTTTGTTATCATTTCGTTTATCCTACTCCTAAGTTATGTCTTTTTTTTACTATTTTTTTTGTTTATTCTGAGCCGGCTACGATCTAAGATCATACTGCCGTGTCATTATTGCGAATTTAATATTTTTTAATAAATACATAAATACATACACATAAACTAACCTACCTCATTAAAATTTAAGGTTTAAACATTTTAAAGATCACATGAGTTTTACGCGAGAAAATGGATCCAGAAGTGCCTTTCCTTGTTTCTCACTTTTATTTAATTGATTTGATCCTAGGTACTTAGAGTACTTACTGATACATTTTTATTTATTACAACAAATGCTGCCTAAAATAATTTCACAAAAACTAAGAAACCAAGTCCATTTTTCTCTTTTCGTTTCCCGCCTGCCCAAAACTTTCAAATTGGCTAATAAATCATAGCAAAACTTTAGCAGAATTTATACAGTCAAATCTTTAGTAGTGAAATACATATAATCTCAATTCAAACATAAACCAGTTCGTATAGGTAATTCAAGGGTAGTTTAAAATTTAAACGTTTTAATGCCCCGAGAACGTTTTTTTACGCCGATACTGACCCGAATCCGTCATTTCAAACTTTATTTTATTTGATTTTGTTTTATCAAGCATATTATTGTGGAAATACCACAACATTATCATAATAATGATTGCCTCGCTTAAACACGATTATTTTAAAAAACTATACGACATAAAATACGACTCGCATATCCAAAGCTGGCCATAATCTTTCCCTTACAAGCTTTGCTTACAATCTGAAGCCTAAAAGTCAAAATACGAGTATGTATGGCCAAGGTTCTTCGCCAAAATTAAAATTTTTACATTAGGAGACAAGTAAAATAAGAAAAGGGATAAATTTTTGTTCTTCCAGCTATTCAATTCATTGAAAATTTATGATAATTAATCAATATTGCTTTGTTGATAATATTATTTTCAGAACCAGCTACAATTAAATACTTAATTTGACTTTACCTAAACTAACCGTTCAAATAAATGGGTGGTTTACAAATTCCAAAGTCATAAGGAAGTTTTATGAGGTAAAGTCGATCCGAGTGTATTTTTTTTATTTCTGACGATAATTAATCTTTCTGACTTATTATTACAATAATTCCACCACTGTAAACCAATAAATGCCAGCAATGACGCGTATGATAATTTCACAAAGCTAAAAAATTTATCTATAATTCTCGTTTCCCGCTCAAAATTCGTTTTGGTAATTCAATAGCTCTAAAATACCAGCTATTACTATCTATCAGCCGACATCCGTGTACCGCTGGGCCTTTCCTGGGATCTCAAACCCGAGCAATGTTCGAAATTCTTGTTGCCTGACTAGGGGATCGAACCGAGGACCCCGTGATCTTTTGACCCGATACCTAAGTATTTACGCTCCGTTTGTCTAGGTGGCTTATTATGTAACGGGCCAAGATCTCCGGGAAACGGGTTCGATTTTAGAACATCGCTCGGGTTTGTGATCACCAAACCGAATTTGGCAAGCGTGGTGATTATGCCTGTACCTACCCATCAATGCCATGGTAATTTGAATTCAATGATGGAGGCCTTTGCTCTGCAGTGGGATGAATAATATAGGCCTTTACAGTCAGTCAGCGTAGACGCGTATTGCAGGTGGTGGCAATCCTTCAACAATATGCACTTGCGATGCTCTCATTCCTATTATTATGTTTTATTACGACTACACTAAAGAAAATATTAGGGAAAATATAGGTATCGCACATTTTGGCTTACAGATTTATAAATATTTAAACACATTAAAAATTGTTGTATAAAAACAAGCTAAATTATGTTATTATTTAACTACTACTCGTATTGATATCCTTTTAAAAGCTTTTACCCGACAAACAAATAAAACTTCCACACCACATTTTTCGCACCAGTGCTTCTTACCACAGGCACATAAGATAATACTACCACAGGAAAGAATATTCACAAAATGCTCCACGAAACGCACGAAACTGGTACCAATAAAAAAAAAGTATAATATTATATCACACCATAATATCACACTCCCCTATCATAATAAAGATAACTTAATATATCTATTTGCCATCGCTGTTAGTCTCTATGCAAAATAAAGAAAATATAGATTCCCCCTAAGTACTAAATTCTATCCCCCTTTTAACTAGTTTCAACCCACCCCTACAAGGGATGATTTCTAGGACAAAGTCGTTCTTTGTAATTTTAATATTCTCAAATCATCTCCATACTTTTCATCTCAATCGGTAAAAGGAATTATTCATTTTTCAGACAAACATGCACCCTCCTTTTCAACCCCTTTGAGAATTATTTATTTTTATAATAATTAATATTTGTTTTACCGGGACCCAACTTTCTTTACGCCACATGGGATCAGTTATTTAATTACAAACGATAGTCGAAAATAGTGGAGTTTACAAACAACTTAGGTTTTTTTCGTCTGTTTAATGCTTTGATTGTGTGGTGTACTAATGATAAACAAAACTGCTATTATGAAATATAACTATATTTTTTAGTAAGACCTGGGTAGCAATAAAACCAATTTTTAACTTAACTTTTGAGCAATAAATATTTTTAATTTTAATTTAAAGTAATTAATTAGGTAACGTCCTGGTGAATGTCAGGGCTGTCACAAAAGTATAAAAGCATTAATAATTATCCTAATGTAGGTACTTAAGGTAAAAAAATCCTTAATGAACATCTCCAAATTAATTACAGATTTTTAAAGCAATTATTTTATTTTGTATACAAATAGCTGGTAGAGGATACTTAGTTAAGTTTGTGCGGATAAGGGTTTTAAAAAACCTTTGACATAGGTAGGTACTGTATGGGTGAACTTAGTGCGAAATGTTTACGTTACGTTTACGTTTTTTATGCTGTTTATTATTGTACCCTATTTTAAGCACTTATCTCCTAACTAGTTCAACTACGGCTTAGGTAATAAGTACTAAGGAGCCTAACAAGGTATCTGCTTTCAAGATAAACTACTTAGATAAAGTAAAACTATCGAAGTAAGCACTTTAAAATTAAATGTGGTAAATAACTATTATGAAATCTATATCTTTGTTATCAAGTTTGACACCAGTTTTTTTTTAAATTTATCTAAGTAGCACGAACTGCAAGACCTACATTATATACCTACCTATCTATTAATTTATTCATACACGATGTGTCGTTTTCGTCTATGCTATCTAGATATAAATAAATAATGATTTCATAATATGTAAAATCATGATAAGGTACATCTTCCTTATCATTCCATGATAATAATTATGATTTAAGATTGGTTAAAATCTTTTATATCACATAGGCAGGTAAAAAACTTTCATGGTATTTGATTTATTCATGGCTTAATCAGATCTTTTAATTTTTCAAATATTATCAAAACTTTATTGTACACATAAGTAGAAAATAAAAAAAATTAGACTTAATACCACATAACTTAACAAAATCAAGTAAGTCAAGAGCAGTGGTTTTGATAAAATGGACACTAAAATAATACATTAAATAAATTAGATACCTACTTACAGCAACAATTTAAATAATCTTATCTTGGTACCTTCGTTGTTTCTGATTTCCAAAAAACGAGTACCTACTTTAAATAGGGATCAGGACAATGTATGTGATGTTGTCCACGTTTATTTACCTATGAACATGTCTGTTTGTACTGGTCTGGGTGTTTTCTATGTATTATAAGTATGTATTTACAAAAATAAAAGTATATAAGTAAGTTTATCGGTTGTCTAGTACCCCATACGACAGGGTACTTAATAGTAGCTTAATTTGGGACTAGATGGCTCTGTGTGGCCCAGTGAGGCATGTCTTAAATATTTATTTATTTATTTATTTTATTTATTTACATTTATTTATCTTACTAATATTATAAATGTGAAAGTTTAAATGGATGTTTGTTACTCAATCACGACAAAAGGGGTAAACAGATCTGAATGAAATTTGGCACATAGATTTAACATAAGCTGGAATAGCACATAAGCTACTAAATATTCCGATAATAACTACAGTTCCAGTGGGATAGTACCAGATTCCACACGTACGCAGTCACGGACAACAGCCAGTATACCTACATATAAACTACATACGAGTACTTAGTACGGATTAAATACAATTCTATGTAAACAAATAAGATAGATGGCGACGGATGCTTATGTTATGCAAGGTTCATGATTTTACATATATTTAATGATGAAACCTAACATGTTTCCTGAAATCAAATTGAGCGCTTTTGTTTTATCGTTTTGTCATTTTTTATTACATATTTTCTTGATTTTTACTACTTAGCTATTTGAAGTCTAAGGTATTGACTCATTTGACTAGACAATATTCTAAGCTTGTATGTATACCTACATATTTTAATAATAAATAGGATAAATCTACAAGATAAATGTTTCATTTTTAAGTCAATGAAATGCAATGCCTACATTATAATTTGGAACAAGTAACACGGAACAAGTTTTTCCGTCCGTTAGGTCATTCTAACGGTAAATTAAAACATAAAGCTGTCTCTGAAGAATATTTTATCGGCACCATCGTTTTCTTTTCAATATGTCACACACCATTTACCAGTTACTCGCTTATCTCAACGCAGAACGCCGTGTTAATAAGCTGACATCATTTTTAGGTTAGGATAATGTAATATTTGTTCTTTTGATCAAGTTAATATTCCTAGTTCACCTACTTAATATCGATTCAGTATTGTGTATTCTTTAGTATTACTTAGAAGTAAAGTGAACTGAAGTGTCTTCATTGTATTATCTTGGAACTATTGAATAAATACAGACAGGCTCAAAGCCCGATAAACACAGTTGAGTATGTTGTCTGTGCGCTTTGTTAAGCACACACACAGTGGAACATCAGTATTGCGAATCGCTGAATAGGAGAAGTACATACGTACGTATGCATTGTTGGATTTGTTGACGTTGGTCATTCATTGATAAGAACCATTTTCAGTATCAAGTTTATTTTGATTCGGCGCGTTTGTGTATAGTTTAAATTTCTGAGGAAATTATAATGAGTGTCACTAAAGATAAAGTACCAATTGCAGAAATACCAAGTGATGAACGAATAATAAAACTGAATAATGTATTTTACGAAGAGTTCAGTCTTACACCGGAATTTTTCGTCAAAGTTCCAGGCCGGGTAAATATTATTGGAGAACATATCGATTACTGTGGATACCCGGTACTACCTTTAGCTTTGGAGCAAGATATCTTGATCGCAGGAAGAACCACTGATACACTAGAACTGCATTTAAGAAATACTGATAAGAAATATTTAAAATATATATCGAAATTAGAATCGTTGGAAGACATAGAAATAAAATCTGATTCAACCGGTAAACCTTATTGGTACAACTACGTACTGTGTGGTATCAAAGGTGCACTAGAATATTTAAACAACGAACTAATTGGTGGATTACAGCTCTGTATTGATGGAAATATACCGCCAGCCTCAGGTTTGTCGAGTTCATCTGCATTAGTTAGCGCTGCATGTCTTTCCCTTTTATACACACAAAATGCCAATCTTTCCAAAACAGAGATCGCTTCATTATGCGCAAAGAGTGAGAGGTATATTGGCACTCAAGGTGGTGGAATGGACCAAGCTATAGCGTTTCTTGCTGAAAAATATAGTGCACAATACATAACTTTTGACCCACTTCGAGCTAAGCCAGTATCACTTCCTGAGGATGCTGTTTTTGTTGTTGCTCATAGTTTAGCGGAAGCCAACAAAGCAGCGACGAATGATTTTAATAGACGAGTTATAGAATGTAGATTAGCTGCAAAAATTTTGGCAGTTTCTAATAGCACGTCGTTAGACCAGAATATTATAACTCTAAGTCAGGTACAAAGATTGCTGAAGAAAACCTTGGAGGAAATGATTAGCCTCGTAGATAAACTGCTATCAAAACATATTTATACCAAAAAAGAAGTTTGTGATATGTTGAACATAACAGAGCAAGATATGAATGATATATATCTAACGCCAAATACGAGATATTTAACTGAATTTAAGTTGCGACAGAGAGCTCTTCATGTTTACGAAGAGGCTATGCGAGTTGAGACTTTCCGGAAAATTTGCGAAGATAATTTTTCTAACGGCACGTGTAATGGCACAAACGGTTCCACTTACACAAACGGAAATTCAAATTCTTTAAAGCCCATTACTGTACTCGGAAAACTTATGTCTGAAAGTCACGAGAGCTTAAAGAATTTGTATGAGTGTTCACACGATAACTTGGATCGTCTTGTAGATATATCTAAAGAAATGTGTGTGCATTCACGCTTAACTGGGGCAGGGTGGGGAGGATGTATAGTAGCGTTATGTCCAAAGGAACTGGTTGATAAATACATTGAAACAATTGTTGATAAGTTTTATGTTCAGCACTGTAATATAGATAAGAGCAAAGCACGAACTTATGTATTTGCAACTTTTCCTAACCATGGTGCTGTAATTTATAAATAATCACATTTTTTTACGTAGTAAATGTATTGTATATGATCGTAATTAAAGAAATATTAATCACTTGTATTTTTCATAGTCTTCAGTAAAAGTATTAACAAAAGTATCTAATTAAAACCTGAAAGGTTTTTTAAAATGTTTGGTTACGATTTGTTGATTTAAAAAAATGTGTGCCAATAAGTGCCAAATAACATAATTTATTTAATTTCTAATTTATATTACCTAATATTTTATCCAATAAAAATATTTCAATGAAGTTATGATAACACAGGTTAGGTATTAAAAATAAAGTCTAAAGTCTAATATGTCTAAAAATTAAACTCACAATGAATAACTATTTTCAAGTAAACACATGTTTTCTTTGCATTTATGAATAGTAGGTACTTATTATGAATTTCAAAAGGTTCCAATCAAGCGGTATGAGCAATGTATTTATTTTTAGCATTAAACAGTAAATATTCCTTAGTGTGTTTTACTTAGTAGAATGGAAAGTAGTAATTACCTACCATACCTACTCGCTAACACAATATTGTATCCGTTGTTATTAGTACAAGCATTTCTTTCCCTATGGTACAAGTTACAACAATTCTTGGGCTAACTATGGACACTTTCAGATAATACTAATTAACAAAACGTTTACAACTTACAACGTACTAGTAAATCAGTATGTTGACAACTTAAATCAATCAGCCAGTCGATCCGGAACTCTAATATTATTGCAATTAATTAAGTTATATTATTTCCATAATATAACACATTTAAAATCCACCACAATCAACTGACAACCCTAGCCGCTTTTAAGAAAATGGCAAAATAGGGAAACGAGGGATTTCCAAATCAGATACCTACTCTTTTATATCATTGAACATGAAAGTAAGCTATACGTAGATGGAATATTAAATTAAAAAAATGTTTAATTAGGCACATAATAAGAAAGAATACAATGCGTTCTGTTCACTGCTATCCCATTCATTGTACGGAATATAACCTATCTATCTTCAGTTTTGGCATATCGGAGATAGAGAACAACTTTTGTCTCTGTTTCTCTGGACGGCAAAATCAGAGAC
This sequence comes from Anania crocealis, assembly GCA_949315895.1. Lineage (NCBI taxonomy): Eukaryota > Metazoa > Arthropoda > Insecta > Lepidoptera > Crambidae > Anania > Anania crocealis. The sequence goes on along the minus strand of OX438882.1, from coordinate 4,326,147 downwards.
AGAAGATGTTTTCTATCTCCGATATGCCAAAACTGAAGATAGATAGATTATTGGGATCGGCCGTTAGTAAAATAAAGCGCTTAACTAGCTACCTATTTTATTGTATTTGATACTGTCATTTTAAAATACAAATTAACAAATATTAATAGATGTATGAATGAGGATACCTACACGCTTCTAGCCACTTTCAATTTCTTTAAGCGGCTATTTCCTAGACAAAAAACAATCCTATGTAATTTTCAAGGTCTCTAACTATCTCAGAACATTTCATTTAAATCGTTCAAACAATAAATAATAAATAATAATAAATGAATAAATAAATGTAGACAACATCACATACATTGTTCTGATCCCAATTTGAATAACTATTTAAAGCATTCGTATTTTGGAAACCAGAAACAACGAAGGTACCACACACACCCAGACCCGAGAAAATGTAGAAAAACACATTTTTTCTACATTGACCCGTCCGGGAATCGAACCCGGGACCTCGGAGCAGGCGACACCTTGAAAACCGGTGTGTACGCCACTCCGCCACGGAGGTCGTCAAAATCAATTATTGTTTTTTTCAATTATTGTTTTTTTTTATGATTAGGTAATGGGCTTGCTTGCGTTCAATAATCAATTATTGTTTTTTTTTATGATTAGGTAATGGGCTTGCTCTTGACTTCATACTTAACTGTACGGTTAAGAAGAAGCCTAAGATGCAGCGAGCTTACCCAGAGGTACCTACTGGTTCTCCCACACACCAGCGGAACACAGAAAAACTGTTTGGCGCTGGACTCCGGCAAGAGGGTAGTAGCATCCAGGCGACCTCTTACGAAGCCTACCACCACAGAGGGATCTCTATGGATCTGTTAGCCGTCATCATTGGATAGAAACATTCACATGTAGGTATGATGTTAGTACCTAAGTAGGTACTCCTCCATCATCTACGACTTCAGATGGAGTCCGCAAAGAACCTTAGTAACCTCAATGACCTGGACAATAATTTGCCTGCCTGCCACCCTTTGCAATGTGGTGTAACTATGTCGTTTAATCCCTCGATCGTGAGTTATTCGAGACACAATTGAAATCAATTGCTATCGTGGCACCCGAGTGCTTCCTGGGGGTTGAGGGATTATGAGGAAATACCACTGCCGTTTTTCCATACAAACGTAGTCCCCTGTTTCCTCCCTGGATAATGCCAGTAGAGCAATTTTTATGTTTTTTCATAAATTAATTAATAAAAAAGATGTGAGCCCTCAAAAATCGAAAAAATTCGCCAGATTTTCCGCTGTGTTCAAACATCCAGAAAACAAATTTGGCTGAATTTTAGAAAAAAAAGGAAAACATACGAACACGGCCAAAGCCTTTCTTTAATTTTAAGCTATTGCATAGCTTCTATCGCGGGCATTGAGCGTGGAGACCGAATCCAGAAATTCCGTAACGAAAATTACCTAACACCCTCCACTCCGACTGGCACAGCGGTGCTACTTTTTAGTTTTATAATTGCATAAGTTGATAAAAAATGCTATGCAATAGCTTTACCGCGGCAGTCTCCGAGTGCCACACGTCTTTTTTAATGAAAAAAGTATTTAAATCGGTCTAGTTTTGGAAAAGTCATCGGGGGACTACGAAACGTTGATTTGGTGTGCTTTTAGTAGGTATTTTCGGTCCAAGAAGCAGTTGTCTCTATCACACTCTGCGGTGAATGCGTTTGGCACTGCGTGCAGCAATAGATTTTACAAATACCAATTTTTCTATTCCCTCGCCCGTAGTGTTTCCTCTTAAAAAGGCCGCCAACGTCTTACCCACTCGCAGCCCGCATTACTGGAAAGCATTAAAGCAAAGCAATTTAGCAAACGACTACCACCAACGGCACCAACCGCGGAGCCGGAGTCCCGCGGTTTTAAATATTAAAAATGTTTTATTTATTTATTAAAATGTGAAAAATTCAGTACTTTACCTACCTAAAAATGATTAGAAAAGTGAGTCATAAATGGGAGTAAATGAGTGAGTGTAGAACAATGAATGATATTATTGGTGTAGAATAAATAATGATCAAATAAAAGATAAATTATTATAGTTTAAAAAGCTAAAAAACCACGCTTTTAAAACAGATTAAACTAAAAAATTTATAATAAAACTGTAGTAATCAATTGAGAAATTCATATTATTGTACAAAATTGTTTTAAAAGCGTGTTTTTTTAGTTTTTTAAACTATAATTTATTTTTTTACTTTTTAGTCTAGTTTGCAGCAGTCTTACAAAGATGATAAAATTAATGAATATTTCCTTTTATTGTAGGTGATTCTAGATATCCACTGCTCAAATTTATGATGACAACAATTGTTAAGGCAGAACTAGATTTTTCTGAAGCCTAATATACCTCCTATACAGAGACATGTAAAAACTCTTAACGACAGAGAGAGATCAATAGGTGTTCTACAGACTCTTTTTCAATGTAACATTACCAACCTCAGGTAGCTGGCCTTATTGCAAAAGCATGTGTAATCCTACATTACATTTTGCAATGCAGCTAATCAATTATCTCACAGATCAAGCTAATTTATCTCACAGATGAAGAGGTTCACCAATAAGCTTATGTATTGATGTATTTTTTAACCCCTTTTATACCAGTAATTCCAGACATAAATCAATTGTCTTATGGCTCGATTCCACAACTTCGGTAGCCGACCAGTTAATACATATACTAAGTTTTGGTTGTTTTGTTAGATTTTAAATTTAGGGTTAAAACTGAAGTACTTTTATATTAAGTATGTCTTTTTTATTTTAATGTGTTTGAAATATATTTTTTATTACATATATGAAATCATGTTTGGTTTTTTTTTACTGCTAAAATTCTGCAAAACATGTCTACTTAACCAAATGCTCGACTGGTAGAGAATACCTAATATGTAATATAATTTTCTGTTTCCTCTACCTCTCCTTGAATCATTAATTGTTTTATGTTTTATTTTTTGCATTTAGTCTACCCAGTCAGTACTAAAATAGAATAGATTATTTTAATACCTTGTAAAAAGTAGTAGTAGTCTTTTACTACACAGTGTAACTGAATCAGAAACTATTCAAACCCTAATTTTATGACTACATCGCCTGCAGAATTTAAATTTCTGTTAAGCTGTTAAAGATTTGTTAACTGTTATTCCCAAAGGTTATACAGTTGGGTGTGAGAAACTAGGCGTTTTTATTGGTGGTTTTCACTGAAAGTCAATGGATGATCACTTTTTTATACTAATATTTGAATAAAATTACTTACAATTCCACTTTACTTTATTCAATAATTAAACACAAGTATAACATTGTGAAAATATGGTTTAACTCAATGTTTAACTGTAAATATAAAAATATAGTCTTAGAACGTACGTACTACTCCGGAAAAATGAAATATTTCTTCAATTTTTGAATGTTACCGCCAAAAATGCAGGCAGAACCGTTCCAATCATGATCACGTTAAAATGTCTATCCACATTTTCAATAACCCAACACTGTACATTAATTACTATCGCCAAGAAGGTAATTTTACTAGAATTGAGTATTTTAAGTAATCTCCTGCAAAATAGCAACATTTAGATCGACTTTTTCTCTTTAAAATCCAATAAGTATAAAGTTTTTCAAAAACCGGTAATTTGGAATAAATCATGTATTTGTGTATTTGAACGTTTTCAACTAAAAAGAGACAGATTTATCTGAACCAGTATAGCTTTGTCTCGTTCATGCAATCTGCAGACAAACAGACCATAGACAAGCTTAGCAGTTCACCTTTTGGTTTAGCGGTGCTAAAGTCGTTCAGCTTTTCAGCGGTTATGGTATGATTTTTAGCAGGGCAAAAGCAGCCCTACTGTTGAACTGCCTGGAAATTGAGTGGCTTGCTATAAGCTGATGGTAAGCCCCCTGTTATTAAATTTTTGCATGACAATGCAAGATCGGTCCTTGATACGTGTGCAAATTTTCAAATTAATTAAACTTCTGGAAGTTGGTGAAAATTATGTTCAAAGATTCCATACATACATAGATAGATACAACTCAAGCTAATAAAAGCGTGGTAAAAAAGACGACAACAAAACTTTTCGAAAAAACAAAATTATTGATTATTGCTAAGCCAAGCCAGCTGTTAATGACATTTGAATGACAGTGACACCAAATCTAACAGTAGGTAGGTTTGGCTGCCTCTTCTGTCATTTTCTCGATACGAAACACGAATGTACAAAATTAATTACAAATTGCTTGTGTCAGCTTGTGTCTTGTTGATGTTGCATCATGCAGTCGAAGTTGTGTTTAAAGATTAAAATGGATTGATTTATTGAACTATTACATTTAAATACTGAATTGATACTTTTTTTGCTCGCAAAACTATATTTTCCTGCGGTAGGCCAAGTACATGGTAAGTACTTTATAAATTGCCACCAAAGTAAGTGATCAATTTTAAATGTAGTTAATGCAATTATTGTGTATTTTAATTAAGTTCATAATAGTCACATATGTCCTTTATAGCTTTACAAGGAATAGCAGCCATGGTTTTATCTGAGGTATGCAATAAATTGCCTCAATACTGTATTGGCCTAGATATTTGAGGTTATAATTTGTAAATAAAGAATGTATTTGTAAGTTACCTTTTATGATAAATTGTAATGTGATGATTGCAAGGATAGCGTGGAATGTGTTTAGGTAAAGTTATGATGTTAACAAGCAGCATAGCACTCTATAGTTATTATATTAAAATTAATTAGTCCAATCCAGTTGAATGTTGTGAAACACAATATCTAATTCTATGTTTGATTATTGTTATTGGGTTTGTACCCTATTATTTTATTTTTATATGCTGCAAATGCATATGCGGTACCTACTCTCTTTCTCTAGCCAAAAATCACTGCTTCCTTAGTTTTACACAAAATTTTATCCAACTTTAGTCTTCTAACAATGTCTTTTACTTCAGTTTGAATGAGAAAAGTTTTAAACATGTTACAAAACTTTCTTTTAAAATCTTAATTAGATAGCTGTGTAATTAATAATTTGTATGTTGCTAAAAAAAACATGTTGATATTCCAGGTAGCTGCCGATAAGACACCAGCGAAGAATTCTTCAACAATAAAACGAAGGTTGCGAAGGAAAAAGCTAAGCGCAGCTCGTGCAGTTAAAAAAAGCATTACAAATCAAGAAGTTTTAATATCTACAACTGTAGAAAATAACCTTAATTTAACCGTAGATCTGAATAGTCCCCAAGAAATAAAACCAGATACAAATCCTCCTAATTTATATAGAACAAAAGAAAATTTAGAAAATATGTCTTCAAAAGAAGATAATAAATCTAGAGAAGAGGTCATAGCTGCTAGAGAGACGAAAAAGCTAGCAAAACAAAAAGGCAAATCTAAGCCAGCTCAAAGTGATGTAATCAAAACATTAGACACACCAAAAAGTGACTTAAAAAAAGATACTCTCATAAAAAATACTGACAGTGAAAGAGCAGGAAAAGAAGACAGAGAAACCATAAACCAGATTGCATCAAAACCATCTAAAAGCAAAGATGAGGTTGATAAAGCTGTGATTCAAGTAAAAACAGATGACAGTTTAAAGGTTGATGTCTTAGCAGAGAGAGCTGCTAAAAAAGCAGCAAAACAAGCTAAAAAGAAGAAGGAAGATGGTGGAGGTTCAAGTTCTGCAGAGAATATGACAGTAAAAGATGTTGTTGAGACATTGAAAGATATTGTCAGTGTTGCAAAGGAATTCCAGGATGTTACTGCTAAAGTTCAAGCTATTAACTTGGAACCTAAAAAGGTAAAAAAATATTGATTCTATGATATTAACTTTATACCTACATATATTTTAATGTCTTATTTTTTAGTAGAGTTATTTGGTTCGGGATTATACCATGTACCTTATTTATTATGAGTTTCTGATATTTCGGCACTGTTGCAAGCGCCATAATCGCGGGAGAACTCATAATAAATAAGGTACATGGTATAAATACCGAATCAAATAACTCTAGTAATAGTGACCATGAAAGTTTAAATCAGTATATGTCTTATTTTTTGTTTTCAAACCTCTAGCTAGTCTATGGTCCAACTCATATTTTGTTGGTAAAATCTACTAAACATTGTCAGTCACAATTCTGGAGTTTCATACTAGAGATCATCTCATAGAGATCTAACAATTTAGCCCAATAAAAAAGAGGTTAGCAGGGCTGTCATTCGCCATTTGTATGGGAACCGATGTCGCCGCTTGCTCCCAACTACCATTTGTGCGCATAATAAACACAAGCTTTCGCACACATAAACGATTTAAAAAACGCCAATCTAGCGACCCATCTCGGTCTCGCAAAGTCAAACTGAACCAATGACAGCGCTCACTTGTCATACAAGTGCAAAACCAATAATTTATACGCCAGTGATGTGTCGTCAACGCACGATTAATTGTTATCGATATTGAGTATCCTAAGTAAGTGTGAAAACACTATAACTGTTTTACAAAAATTTTTTTTTGAGTTCTCATTACTTATTTCAAGGAACAAAATTAAGTATACTTCATGTAATGATTTTTTGAATTATGTTTACAGTTATTTTGAGTCCAAATATTTGCTCCCAGATTTTTATGTCAATCATTTTCATCAAAATGTTTAGAGCATATTGTGCTATATTTAGTAGGAACCCTTTTTGTCTGCCTGTGGTATCGATCCATTTTTCACGAATATTAGGATCCTTCGGAAAACTAAAATATGTTCTAAAAAATGTATTATCATAATAACACTATATGATCCCGCCGACGTCGTCTTGTGTATTTATCTAAGTATATTGATACGTATTTTGATCTGTTGGAGTGAATCTAGTAACCAGTTACAACAACGAGGACAACAATAAAAACTTTTATAATGAAAAATACATAATGTATACCGATTTTCATCACTATCGGTTGAACGGTTTTGAAGTTGGTCTATTGCAGCGCTGTAGCGAGTTGCAAAAATGTAGGCAGATTCATAAACCTTCCACGAAAAAATACACTAAGTTAATTTGGGACTACATGGCTATGTGTGGCCCAGCGTGGCATGTCTTTAAATATTATTATATTGGTCTGTTTCCGATCACGGTACTATGGAGTCCCGGGCATTTGGAAGGCGTACGAGGGGCCGAACATTTATCTTTACAATGTGATTATACCATAGTGAGTCAAGGGACGATTATCCCTGGACACACTATGGTATAAATGCGTCCAAGGACAACCCTGGGTTATTGCAAGACTATTTTAGAATGTAGATACAAAGGAAAAATATTTTCTATGGCGATCGTTTAACAGTGTTGGAGTTTATAGTACCTAGTCAAATAAATTTTACATCATCCATTTAATTTAAGAAAATAATAACTTAGATTTTTACCTACTATTTTGTTTATATTTCAGGCCAACTTAATACATAAACATAATTCAATGGTCTAAAAAACAAATTTGCTAATTATAGACCTAACAATTTTTCAGGAGGACTGAATTGATTAATTCAGAACTTTCAGATACTTACTATATTTCAGAAATGTACATAGAAGTTGTGTATAAACTGCATTTACTCCGTTAGGGTATTTATCCTTATCCTTGCTTATCATGAATTTGAGCATCAATATCCTAAATATTCTATAGAAATATCAAAGTAGCAAAAAATTGCTTCACTTAGTATGTTTCTACACAAACTTTATATTATACTAGCTGATGCCCGCGGCTTCGCACGCGTAAGTTTTGATCTGTTACAAAGTTTTCGTCACGACTCACCCCCCTCTCCTCCACTCTTTTCCTCCACTTCCTTTGCCTACGGTGCCGAAGGTGCCCATCTCGGGCGAGGTAGTGGTGGGCACTTAGTGGGAGCCGATACGTCGTTGCCGACTTACCGGGGCCCGTTGATACAATAGTTGGATGAAAGGGGCCGATTTAAACTATTTAGGGATCCGGTATTAGTTCTCCTAGCGAACCGTGGTCCAAGCGAGCTCGCACCACATCTGTTTGCATTTACATGAAATCTGAAGTACAATATCATTTGAAACTTTCAAAACTGTCAACGCTGTAGTACAACAAACCATTCAAAGCAGCTTGCAAGGCTTTATTCGAATACGATCAACACTGGCATAGAGCCCTGGAAGAAGTGGCCCTGTGTAAAAAACCACATTCTTAATTTTCAACCAAGTAGCTTACCATTTTTCTCGATCCATAAGCGTTAAAAAGGCGATTTTACAAAGACAATTTGCTTGCATACTACGTTTGGATAAAAGTTCTACACGTTTTAATTCAGTTAATTCATCCATTTCAGTGCCAATTATTAAATTCTAAAATAATACCATTCTGTTTGTAAGAAATTACCTATTTATTTTCTGATTGACACATTGAATGTCATAACAAACTAAGTAAAGTCAGAGAGTACAAATATGTAAAGAGTATGGATATGACGCGGAACCGAACAAACTTTGTCCCCATTTTTAATCCCCTTAAAGATAAAATTTTCAAAAATCCTGAAAGACGTCATTCTTAATTTTTAATTAGGTAGCTGGATACCAATTTTCATCGACTTAGCTTCAAAACTGACGGAGTTTCATACAAACTTATGGGGCCCTTTTTACCCCCTTAGAGGCGGAATTTCCAAAATTCCTTTCTTAGTGCTCACCTACACTATAAAAGGAAGCACGGTGAAAATTTTCAGATTTTAAATCCCAGTAGTTTGGGCTGTGCGTTGATATGTCTGTCAGTCAGTCAGTCAGTCATTAAATCAGTTTTCATTTTTATATATTTAGATTAAATTTTTCACTTAACACTTTTGTGTACCTATTGTAATATTTAGTGTTGTTAAAGAATATACTGCCGAAGTATACAAAAATAAGAAGTATAAATGTTTATTTAATACCAAACAAATCAAACGTGTAAATTATATAATTGGGCATCGAAAGTTGCGAAATGACAAAAGTAATAAAAATATTTAGCTTATTTGTCAATAATTTTTTAAACAAGCGAAATGTTATAAATCTATTTAACATATTTTGTACTATAAACTGATGGTAAATAACTGCCAATTACTATTTTTGGCTACAAAATGACATCACTTACTATTTATGTACAACTACAGTTTAGACAGAAAGAGACGAAATTATGGCATTTTGGTAAATGCAAACGGTCGAGCATGCTCATTTAATACATTTGGCATTTAAATGTTACTTTATAAAAATTTTGTAATTAGCACATTTGTCTTCTAGACTCTAGACCATCGTCTTATTAAACTTAAACATCTCATTCATCGATAGAAATGATACATATCACATCACTAGCACTGGTAATGCGGCGAGTGCACATGATGTTACACATCGCTATCGTTTGCAGTGTACTACATTGCTCGCTTTAACGATTATAGTCAAAATCGCGAGCGTGCATAGACGGCAATGTATATTTTCAAGAAATATATTTTTTTAAATAGTTTTCATTATGTTTAACATATTTTTACTGAAATATCGTTATTGTGCGAAGTTTTACCTCTCACCTATGATAAAAAAATCCTCCTTTGGCTAAAGTTAATTCTTGACTACTTGCAGAAGATACTACTTGACTTATTGCACAAGATGGTATTTTCCAATGTTTTTAACGCAGCGCTTCACGATTCACATTGCGACGGAGATCGCGAGTTACTAAGCAACGCGCTTGCAGCTCGGGCAGAGGTCTGAGCGGTTGCTCGCTACAGTGGCGCGCCTGTCCCGCCCACAAAGCCGTTCTAACCTCTTTCTATGTTCTGTAATTTAGTTAAAATTATGTACTGCTACAGCAACACTATATTTAAAGAAAGATCTGCATATGACAAAGGTATGTTATGCTTAGCTCTACTGAAAGTGAACTTTTATGATTTTATTCTTAATTGTTATAGACAGAGGAAAGTGGCAAAAGCAAGGCTGATCTCCGAGCCGAGAGACGCGCTAAGCAAGAGGCACAGAGAGCGGCTAAGCAGGCCACGGTCCAACAAAAAGTAGCAACAACTACGTCAGAGTCAAAAGCAAAAGTTATTGACACTGTCAAACCTAAAGAGGTAATCTTACTATCTGTACGAAACAATCACGCTAGACCAGCAAAAAGGATCTGAATTAAATCACTGTAGGATGTTATTTATCTCAGAAAAATGTATGTTGTCCATGGGTTCAATATACCACAGTTGAGAAATCGTGGGTAAAACTAGGGTATGATAAAAAATATTTCAGCTACAACAAAAACTGTCACCAGTCCTTATTGTTAACTTCTCTATTCAGATGTAATTATTATCACCACAAGAAAATTACATTGAACTGTTTTCTTTAAGTAAAAAATAATAAATAAATCTTTATTTCTTCTCTCACATAGAAAATTATAGTGACAACAGTTATTCATATAATCTAGGAAACAGTTTAGTAAATAAAAATCTAGTCTATGTGAGAGACTTCTCTCCGTACTAGGAGACCTGTATGACAGACTAGTGTCTCCATATCCGAACCAAAAGGTGCGACAGCATTTTGATCAATTGTTATCACAGTGAGAAACATATCTTCTTTATATATATAATTCTTCTGTGAGTGTGTATGTCACTGAACTTCTCTCAAACGACTGGACCGATTTTGATGAAATTTTTTGTGTGTGTTCAAGGGGATCTGGGAATGGTTTAGATTCACAATTTTGTCCGCTGGACAATGTTTTTTTAATTAATTTTTAATTTATTAATAGTTGTTGATATTGGAATGTTTTACATTGGATCCGACAGACGGTAAGGGTAGGGTAGGGGTAGGGAAGGGTTTAGGGTAGGGGTGGGGGTAGGGTAGGGTATGTGTAGGGTAGGGTAGGGTAGGGGTAGGGTAGGAGAGGTAGGGTAGTAAAATATTAAAATTTTATAAAATATATACAACCCTAAATTTTTACCCTTTTACCACCAACCCCTATTTTTTGTTAGCCATTTTAGTAATTTAATCATTTTTATGGCAAAACAACGTTTGCCGGGTCAGCTAGTTAATTTATACAATAATATGTCTTTGACATGAAACATGATACCAATCAACTCAATTGGGCCACTAGTTTCAAATGAAATTGGTGGTGAGCTTGTGACATGCAGACATTGAAACACTTAAGTGATATGGAACTCGGTCACAAAGAAAAAATAAGGAATACTGTAAATAAATTAAGAAGACAGTCAAAAATTTTTGTACGAATGCATTAAAACATTTTAGCATCAAAACGTTTTGCTGCGCCATTTACTTCACTGCGCCATTCAAGACCTTTAAGCAACAGTTGCTTTATAATATCAGATCGTTTAGCTTCTAGGCCTGTCCGCATCAAGTAGTTTTAAAATCCTGATGTTTTGCTATGAGGACACTGATAGCATTCTTGACTTATACCAACTGTTCTCATCGAGGTTTCAAAAATCTCATGTGCCCAACGTTTTGTTTTTTTCTTATTTTCAGGAGAAAGCAGCAAAAGTTAAATCAGTAGAGAAAACTAAGACGAAACAGCGGAGTGTGAACAGAGTGAACTGGTTCCAACATTTACACATGCAACAGGATAAGGAATCTTTGAAGAAAATCCCTATTAATTCTAAGTAAGTAAAATTCTTTATGGCTTGAATAGAATAGCACCACCTATGCTGGTCTTATGGCTGTTGATAGAGGAGACTAAAGCCTATTTCGCATTAGGCCAGTTTTTTTTTCGAGTGTCTCGCTTTCAACTCGCTACTAATCAGAAAACCGTTCGCACTCTCGTTAGAGTAGGTACAGTTCACACGTGAATCATTGTTTGCAACAACTAATGAACTTGACTAAATCGTCAGGTTCGGACTTGTATAACCGGTAAACCCGTAAGCAGGGATGCATGGTCGGAGGTGCTACTCGCCCGTGAAAATAGAACAAAATGGGTCGGCTCGACCTAACCTAACCTACTCATGTAATTTTTCAAGTTCAGACGCGTTTAGCTACTAAATAACTAGTTCCTCTCCTAATGTGAACTAGGCTTAAATGAGTACTGCAACAAGGAGACTGACGGCTGCTATCCGCATGTATGTGCTATCACCATTATCCAAACAGCAATCACTAAACCTTAGGTGGCAATGTATGCCATGAATTTTTTCCTTATGTAGAGGCCTATGTCCAGTTGTGTCTATATAAGTTTTATAATTTCTACATATTTTTGACAAAGAAATGACATGAAAATAACGTTCCATAGGACTCGTAATAATTATCTGATGAAATAAAAGTGAGTTACCATTTAATAATCATTATAATTTGTTTCAGTTTGCATCCAGCTATAATAAAGTTGGGGGTCCAACTGGCCACGCGAGTTGTGTCTGGTTCCAATGCAAGGTGTATTGCATTATTAGACGCCTTAAAAAAGGTGAGTGCAAAATATCTTAAATAGATCATCACAAGCATTTATTTTGTAATAAATAAAAATGATAAAAGAATTTCACTGCTGGACAGAAACCTCCGATAAAGAGAGCCTCGACGAGTGATTTCGGGTTGTTTGGGTGCAAAAGATTGACGTAATAAAATATAGTGAATACATTTAAAAATTAGTATTAGTAAGCATTTGCCCTTGATTAATATTTGTGTGAGAGACTGGAAGACCTGGACGAGACTAGTGTATGACAAGGTGGAATGGAGGAGAATGGGGGAGGCCTTTTCACAAAAGCACACAGAATCAATCATCACCGATTAAAAGAAAAAACATTTTTTTTAATAAAATGTATTCTGAATAAAGGCTATAAATAAAAAAAATATTTGTGTGAGTTTTATATAAAACGTTGGCACTTTAGCGCCATCTAGTAGCAACTTTGAGGAGTTCAGTGCCCTACAAAGTCACATTTCGTAGAGTAAAACTCGCACTATTTTTATTAGAGATTGATTAATTGCTATAAGTATAATTATACAGATTGAACATTTAAGCTTCATAGTGCAATAGAGAAAAATAATTACAGTTGTCCAAACATATGATACGTCCTGCATTAACAAAAAGTAGCCTAGCCTCAACAACTCTTCCTTACTCTCAGATGGTGAGAGATTACACGTTACCCGCCAAAACCGAGTTCGGTCGTGGCCTCGAAGCACACTTGGCCGCTAGCTTAGAGTTCCTATGGAATATGCGTCAGCCCTCAGCGTCGCAAACCAACGCCGTCAAGAGCTTCCGGTACCATCTCACCCAGCTGCCGAACAACGTGGACGAGTTTGATGTAAGTGTATCCTACTGAGCTACAGGTGAGACTATACATTTCTCAGTTATAGAAAGATGTGTGCCTGCCCTCTGCGTCGTAAACCAAAGCCGCAAGTGCTTTCAGTATATCCTCACGCAGCTGCCGAACAACGTGGACGAGTTTGATGTGAGTGTGACTTGCTGAGCTACAGGTGAGACTACACAAGTCTCAGTTACAGTAGTATATTTGCTAGTCCTATCGTAAACCAACGCAGTCAAGAGCTTCCAGTACCACCTTACGCGTGGACGAGTTTGATGTGAGTGTCACTTACTGAGCTACCTACAGGTCAGACTATAGCTAATATTTTTGTCATGAGCAGGCAAAATAAAATGAAATGAAATGTTCATTTGTATTGTACGACCATTTGGATCAGCGGTAGTTAACGCTGCTTCTGAGCCATGGGTCGCGGGTTCGATCCCCGCACAGTACAAATATTTGTGTGCATGAACATGTCTGTTTGTACTGGTCTGGGTGTTTTCTATGTATTATAAGTATGTATTTACAAAAAAAAAAAATTACATAAGTAAGTTTATTGGTTGTCTAGTACCCCATACGACAGGGTACTTAATAGTAGCTTAATTTGGGACTAGATGGCTCTGTGTGGCCCAGTGAGGCATGTCTTAAATATTTATTATTATTATTATAGAACCCATAAATACAGTGTACATGTAAGCTTACAATGAATTGATAAAATATAATAATAACCATAGTCACATCCAAAAGTGTCATTTTAAGATGATCAAGTTTGAATAAGCAGCTAATTTTATGTGTCATACATACCACTATGCAAATTGCAAATCGGATGCTATTTGAAAGAACACCCAATCTGTCAGTGGGTACTCATTTGGTAAGGACGGTTTTTTTGTCACAGGTTGTGTATCTAGCTTTTTATTTTTATGTCTATGTGAACAGGCCAAGAAAACTCTCCAAGAGGAGATCGATCGGTACATCAGAGAGCAGATCGACATGGCGGCCGAGGCGATCAGCTTGACCGTGCGCAACAAAATCTCGAACGGTGATAACATACTAACTTACGGATGGTAAGGATTTTTAACTTTCTCGTTGCATGTTTCACACTCAAAACAATTATTTTAAAGGTAAATAGTATTGTACAGACAAAAGCAGGTCGACTTACCACAAAACGTCAAATTTTCTCAATAGGCTATTTGACTGGTTTTTGAAATCCATTTTATGTTATTAAGAAGAGGTTGAAGAACCCAGTAAAAGTAGTTTTTTTTAAATTCTGGTACATATTTGCTGAAAAATATCAAAATGAAAATTGAAAGTTGAAATAGCGCGCCAAAACGCTATTTTGTCAATATGGCGCTGCAATGGGGTCGGTGACATCACCTGCCTGTCTTGTGATCTGTAGCTCATATTATCTACATACATTTGTTGCAAACAAATAACGAAAGTGCGATTGGATCTATATTTTAACAGTGACTTATGTAATAAAATAAGTTTTAAATGGCATGCAGTTCCAAAATGTATAGTTCTATAACAATTTCGGAAAACTATTTGTAAGTGTTCAAAAGAAAGTCTAAGTGCACCGAAAGTGGTTGCAACTATTTCGGAGGGATCATAATAAATAATAACATAGCGAATAGTACAAATGTTTTCTTCTTTGAAGACCATTTCGATGTAAGTAAAAATAATATTTATAATTTTTAATAATTCATTGCATTAGGAATGTAAATATTTTGTTATTGGTTTGAGGTTATAATACCTCTAATGTTTTTATCAGAATGCCTCTTATTATTTATCAGAATCTCACTTAGAATATTTCCGATGTTTTCATAATATATGCTAAAAATTGTAGCTACAGTTTTATGATTTCAATAAACATTACACTCAAAGATCACGACTAACTAGTTTGTTTGTTACAGATTTTAAATGAATGGGCAGGTTACTGCTTTCTGCTTTACAAAATCGTCCACGGTAAAAGTAATTGACAGAATTTGTAAAATATTGGAAATAAATCACACAAAAATAATGGATACTATTATTATAGGAAGATATTATCAAAACGTTTTGAAAAGCCATTAAAACACAAGTAGGCAAAGGAAGTTATCAAGCAGGTGACGTCATCATAAACCCGACCAATCAGGAGCGTTTCGTGTCACGTGACAAACGTTTAAATAAATGCATTTTTATTTCTGGATTTATACTTCCGTTACTAAATAACCATTTTTAAACTCATAATATTAACTGATAATAGTAATTTGCACCTGTTGGATTTAAAGTTGAAAATCAATTCAATGACCCCTAACTTTTTGGGTAAGTTGACCTGTCGATGTCCGTACCTTCCAATAGAAACGACAATCGCAGATAGGGTCAATGATCATATCGCAGCTGTTAAAAATCGAAAAAAAAGCAAATCGCAATAGCGGAACATCTGTTAAATTCAAATGTGGTGTGTCATAAATAGCACACCCGCAGGTAAGGGCAGAAACCATTGCCCATCAGTGAGATACATAATAACTATGCCCTTTAACAAGGTCTAATCTCTCCTTTTACCAAAAATGAAATCTGTTCAGTATAAGTAAGGATAATCATTTCGACTTACTTCCCGTTTTGGGCCCCTAGTTTATCACGTATCCGCTTCCTTGCCGTCGTAGACACATAAAATTGTGACAAAACTGGTAGACCACTTACTTGGCTGATATCAAATTGGTTCAGTAGGTGAGGCGAGAAAGCTTAACATACAGATGGATTAACTTACGCATTTACGGTCATTTCGAATAAACTATCTATCTTCAGTTTTGACATATCAGAGATTGAAAACAACTTCAGTCTTTGTTTCTCTAGACGGCAAAAACAGATATAGAAACTGTTTCCTATCTCCGATATGCCAAAACTGAAGATAAATAGGTTATTGGAACCGGCCGTTAATGTTAGTATGGATAAGGATTTCGACTTACTTCCCGGTCTGTGTTCTCTAGTTCGTCACTCATCGACCGTATCCTCTGCGAGGCGTGGGATAGCGGGCTCCGCATTTGCTCCGGCGTGGACACATAAATTTTGGATAAAACTGGTAGAATACTAATCATCAAATAGGTTCAATAATTTAAGGGTTAAGGTGCTTGCATAAAGAAACAGGTTTCCGGTACAGACAAATCTGTGCGAGTTTGTACTGATCGGTGCAGGGATAATATTTCCATGTTATCTTATGCGCTCACTTATAAAGAAACAGGTTTAAACTTGTCGGTGCCGACTTCCTGGACCGAACCGTACGGGTTCGAGCATTAGCCGGTGTAAGGTCCATTACTGTCAATAAGGACAGATTTTCCTACCTGTTTCTTTTTGCAAGTTAAGCCTGCGTCGATCGGTACCGACTCGCACAAATTTGTCAGTACCGGCAACCTGTTTCTTTATGTAAGCACCCTTAAGCATAATAGACAGACAGATTTAGGTACTTTCGCATTTACAATTTTATTACGGATAAGGATTTTAGCTTATTGGCCGACGACCGTAGAAACGATTAAATCGGTTCAGTGGTTTAGACGTGAAAGCGTAACAAACGGACAGGTAGATTACATAAAAATAAAAGAAAAATTGTAATGAAAATCTAATTAAGTAATTGCAGTTCATGGTTTATTAATATTAGGGGTTAAAGTATGAAATTGCCGTTTTGTATGGACGAAATCGAGAAAAGTAATTTTTCCATACTAACAATTTTTTAGTTTTTTTAAAAACGCCTGAACCGTTTTCGATGCAATTAAAGGTGAAAGTTAGACGGTTATAAAGCTACGCATTATAGTATTTAAATTTCTGAAAATCAAAGTATATAATACAAATATACTTAATTGAAGCAAGAAGGTCAGCTGACACATTGTAAGGGGTCTTTTCAACGACTTCCTTTGAAGTAATAGGCACTAGTATTGCATTTTTTTTTAGTCAAAAGTTACTTTATTTAGTTTTTGATACAATACAAAAAGAATTACGCAATAATATGACTATACTTAAGGGCTATAAACAAAATAAAAAGTGGGAAAATAATCGGCAATTTCATACTTTAACCCCTATTACATATTTGAATCAAAAGGTTCCCTGACATCCATGACATCAAAACTTTATTTTAACTACACTCAAACAATATTAGTTAGAATAGTTAGTTTCGACTTATTTCCCGGTCTGTGTCCCCTAGTACAGTAACGCATTATAATATTACTGTTAACGATTTTGACTTCTATCCCTAGTTCGTCACTCATCGAGCGTATCCTCTGCGAGGCGTGGTCTAGCGGGCTGCGCTTCCGCGCCGTCGTAGTGGGGACGCGTACGGGCGCCGCCGCCGCCGCCAGGGACATGCTACGAAGGCTCGCCTCGAAGAACGTCACCTGTGATTACTTGGACATCACCGCTGTCAGCTATATTATGCCTACGGTATGTAGGTCATTGCTCTACTAAGACGTATCCTCCATAGACCCTAGATTAAGAAACACTGCACTAGTACGACTGTCAATTTTATTATGCCTACGGTATGAACTACAGCATTGATGAAGCAGCGAGTGACATACTGCAGCGGCTCGCCCCGAAGGACGTCACCAGTGTCAGCTATATTATGCCTACGGTATGTACTACGTCGTTTATCTAGGACGACTGGCAGCTGTATGATGCCTACAGTATGTAGGTCATTGGTTCTGTGATCACCTGTGATTACTTGGACATCATCGCTGTCAGCTATATTATGACTCCGGTATGTACTACGTCGTTGGTCTAGGACGACTGTCAGCTGTATTATGCCTACGGTATGTACTACGTCGTTTATCTAGGACGACTGGCAGCTTTATGATGCCTACAGTATGTAGGTCATTGTTCTGTGATCACCTGTGATTACTTGGACATCGCCGCTGTCAGCTATATTATTCCTACGGTATGTACTACTACGTCGTTGGTCTATGATGACTGGCAGATGTATTATGTCTACAGTATTTAGATCATTGCTCTGTGACGACTGGCATCTGTATTATGCCTATGGTATATCCGTCATTGCTTTAGGACGACTGGCAGCTGTATTATGCCTACGGTATGTACGTCATTGCTCTGTGACGACTGTCAGCTGTATTATGCCTTCGCGACGGTATCAAATACTTAGCTTTAGGACGAGGGGAACAGAGAAGTAATCAAGTGTAATCCAACGTAATACCTACAGTACGATGTTTATAAGCCTGAAAGACTTGTCACGTTATTAATTAAGTAATCTTAGGGAAGCAAATAATGTTGAAAGTCAAATATTCATTTTAAAACTAATACAGAAATCAGCAAAGTTTCCACAATTATTTAATATGTAGACATATCTGAATCTACTAATAATTCAAAAATATCGACTATGTCCAATAATTCAATAAATTTACAAAATAAATACAAATTAAATTCAATAATGTCGATATTGAATGCACATTTTATAACAATAGACTAACATTGAAATCGGGTCCATTGGCTCAACCAAAGTTTTTAGCCCGTCATCTATACTAATATTATAAAGCTGAAGAGTTTGTTTGTTTGTTTGTTTGAACGCGCTAATCTCTGAAAGTACTGTATCGAATTGAAAAAATCTTTTTGTGTTGGATAGTCCATGTATCGAGGAAGGCTATATAACATCACGCTGCGACCAATAAGAGCGTAGCATCAGTGAAAAATGTTGCAAAAATAATCGCGATCATAAAAACAAATTGACGCGTACGAAGTCGCGGGCAACAGCTAGTATCACAAGTATTTATAAATGTAATATTGAAATTGCAGATAAACAAAGTATTGCTAAGCGCGAGCGCTCTCCTAGCGAACGGGTCCGTGCTGGGCGCCGCGGGCACGGCCCAGGTGACGCTCGTCGCCAACTCGCTGAACGTAACAGTTCTAGTGGCATTCCTTACATGAAAATGACTTCATCATGTACACTAATAGGCTGTCCTTGTGTGAGATTCACATGAGACACATGTGTTCGTGTAGTCTGTTTGTGTTTGACAATTTCTTCGTATGCGTGCGTAACGACATGATCGAAAATGCATTTGTTTGTAATCGCTGTTAGTGTGCGTTCCTCGCCCTCCTCGCCGAATGTGGCAGAAGAATCTATTTTCATGGATATAAGTACTCATGTCCTCTCCGGTTGGTTTAATACTCAGTCTTTAGAATTGTAAAAAATAAATTAAATTGCTAAGAGAATCTATACTAATATTATGAAGCTCAAGATTTTGTTTTTTTGTTTGAACGCGCCTATCTCAGGATGTACTAGTTCGACTTGAAAAAATATTTTTGTGTTAGATAGTCTATTTATCGAGGAAGACCTTAGGCTATATAACATACGCTGCGACCAATAGGAGCGAAGCATCAGTGAAAAATGTTGCAAAATAATCTCGATCATAATAACAAAAATTGACGCGGACGAAAGTCGCGGGCAACAGCTAGTATCACAAGTATTTATTAATGTAATATTGAAATTGCAGATAAACAAAGTATTGCTAAGCGCGAGCGCTCTCCTAGCGAACGGGTCCGTGCTGGGCGCCGCGGGCACGGCCCAGGTGACGCTCGTCGCCAACTCGCTGAACGTAACAGTTCTAGTCGCATTCCTTACATGAAAATGACGTCATCATGTACACTAATAGGCTGTCCTTGTGTGAGATTCACATGAGACACATGTGTTCGTGTAGTCTGTTTGTGTTTGACAATTTCTTCGTATGCGTGCGTAACGACATGATCGAAAATGCATTTGTTTGTAATCGCTGTTAGTGTGCGTTCCTCGCCCTCCTCGCCGAAAGTGGCAGAAGAATCTATTTTCATGGATATAAGTACTCATGTCCTCTCCGGTTGGTTTAATACTCAGTCTTTAGAATTGTAAAAAATAAATTAAATTGCTAAGAGAATCTATACTAATATTATGAAGCTCAAGATTTTGTTTTTTTGTTTGAACGCGCTTATCTCAGGATGTACTAGTTCGACTTGAAAAAATATTTTTGTGTTAGATAGTCTATTTATCGAGGAAGACCTTAGGCTATATAACATACGCTGTGACCAATAGGAGCGAAGCATCAGTGAAAAATGTTGCAAAATAATCTCGATCATAATAACAAAAATTGACGCGGACGAAAGTCGCGGGCAACAGCTAGTATCACAAGTATTTATTAATGTAATATTGAAATTGCAGATAAACAAAGTATTGCTAAGCGCGAGCGCTCTCCTAGCGAACGGGTCCGTGCTGGGCGCCGCGGGCACGGCCCAGGTGGCGCTCGTCGCCGACTCGCTGAACGTACCAGTTCTAGTCGCGTGCGAGACGCACAAGTTCTCCGAACGAGTGCAGACTGACGCGTTCGTCTACAACGAGATAGGTGAGTGTATACACTTAGCTCTGGCATTGGCGTACACACCGGTTTACAAGGTGTCGCCTGTTCCGAGGTCCCGGGTCCGATTCCCGGACGGGTCAATGTAGAAAAAAAGTGTTTTCTACATTTTCTTGGGTCTAGGTGTTTGTGGTACCTTCGTTGTTTCTGATTTCCAAAATACGAGTGCCTTAAATAGCAATTTAAATTCGGATCAGGACAATGTATGTGATGTTGTCCACTTTTTTTTATAGGAGAAGTAAATCGTGTGTTCGTGTGGGCTGATTAAGAAAGACTGCGGATTCGTCTGCCGCCTTAATAATGCAG
The DNA here is from genome assembly GCA_949315895.1 of Anania crocealis. NCBI lineage: Eukaryota > Metazoa > Arthropoda > Insecta > Lepidoptera > Crambidae > Anania > Anania crocealis. The sequence goes on along the minus strand of OX438882.1, from coordinate 4,305,301 downwards.
TAGTTGATTTTTTATATCGTATTTTCCTAATTTTTTCCTTGCAAAACTATCTCAAGGTCACCGGTTTTGAGGTGTCGCCTGCTTCTCCAAAGTCTGTTTCTGACCATGGTTTTCTTTGCACACTTTTGATGTAGATATTTTTAAAATAGTTTTTTTCTTTTTGCTATTATCAAGTTTTTACCCTCAATAAGATATTATTATATCCTGAGTTGCTTGGCAACCATTATTATTTTGTATATCTAAGCAACTAATATCTGTCTTAGGATAGGTTATTGACATGTGCAGTGACATTATAAATAGTAAACTTTTTTATTCCTAGGTGATCCAGACGAGTTAGTCGACAAAACGGACGAGAACAGTCCAATAAAGGACTGGCGATCGAATCCGAACCTTACGCCCTTGAACTTAACGTACGACGTCACGCCCCCGAGCCTCGTCACGGCGGTGGTCACGGAACTCGCCATACTGCCCTGCACTAGCGCCCCGGTTGTGTTAAGATTTAAACTTTCGGAGTACGGAATATAGGCTAATAGTCATTATCAGTGATCGGATTAGGTAGTGCAATTTAGGGTACATTATATTAGTACGGATACTCCCGCGGGATTGTGGGATTTCGGAAATATCCTATATAAAATTATTTAAATCTTAACCATTTCTTTAATAACAAAACATTTGTGTTTTAGTAGTTGCCTTTAATCCCTCGATCGTGAGTTATTCCAGACACAATTGAAATCAATTGTTATCGTGGCACCCGAGTGTCTCCTGGGGGTTGAGGGATTATTAGGCAAAAATAAAACAGTGTAGAAAAATAATTTATTTGGATCTTAAATAAATAAAATATGGCGGCTTTTGAGTTTAAAATACTAAATATATGGCGGCCGATTTAGCAGCGTAAATATAGCATAACAATGTGCAATAACATTTCTAATGTCAGCTTTTGTCTAAACTTTAATCCCGCCTGATAAGCATGTCCACGTTAAAATTTTGTCATGAAATACCGCAAAATTGCACTACTGATCCGATCATTGCTCATTATACACCGTGCATTTTCAACCACCTGAGAAACGAAACCCACGTTATGTAACTAGGCTTCGTTTTAAAGAGGTTCTAAATGAACGTTTTGTATAAAAAACTAGACACATAGTCCGATACAAAAGTGACACATAAAACTGTACTCTATTGATGATTAATCCCTCAACCCCCAGGAGGCACTCGGGTGCCACGATAACAATTGATTTCAATTGTCTGGAATAACTCACGACCGAGGGATTAACTTTTGGCGGAATTATGTAAGGCTCTTGCCATAACACTTATCGCCACAATTCAAAAAAAGAAGAAGAACTTTGAGATTATGTCAGTGTCAACTTTATAACCCAGCCAAAACGTGTCAACATGCAATTTATTGTCATTTATTCGATTGAATGAAATAGGTTTTTGACGCTGATTGTGAATCTAGTTTATTATATTACATAAAATGCTAACGGTAATCTGACCTTTCATACCAGCCAATGTCAAAATAGAGCCCACAATATTTCGAACCTTATAAACTTAGAATAATAACGCTTAGAACGATAGTTTCACACATAATTTCGCTAAACATTGAAGCCACTTACTTATCTTTGTGTGCGCAAACATCACGTAATTACGTCAGTTAGCACACACACACAAGCGTTGATATAATGTTGCAATTAAAATGTCATTTTCCTAAAAAGCGGGGAAATTGTTGCAGTGTTCCAATTTTGTCCCACTGGCCTAAAATGAGTCGCTTACTTCACGCTGCATTCGATTTCATACAAAAGTCATGTTTGTGCTACACGGCGATGAAAAATGAGTTTTCTGCGGCTCAGAATATCTTTTGACTAAAAATCACAACTCAAAATACGGTCAAATCAATCATATGACGGTCGTTTGGCCTCAGCTTTGTGCAAATTGTTTTCAAAATGTGTCGTGAAATAAATCGTCAGAAAATAGCATTGTACATTAATTATCAATATTCATTTTAGTTAATAAAAAAAATACGATCGACTGATTCAAAATCTAATATATGTATATAAAATTCTCGGGTCGCGGTGTTTGTTACCAAACTACTCCGAAACGGCTGGACCAGTTTTCATGAAATTTTGTGTGCCTATCGGGTATGTCTAAGAATCGTTAATGATTTATCTTTTATTTCTTTTTTGTTTATCCTACGACGAAAAAGTGCAGTGGGCGTAGCCACGACGGGACAGCTCCTTTTCTTATAATATTTCACTACACTATATCACCTGCCAATAGGTAGAGGTTTTCATGGATGGTATATGCAAGTAGAAACAAGTACGAATTAAATTAGAAATATTTCATAACAGAACTGAAACTATCAGTACGTAATATTACCTACTTATTTAATCGTACATAATCGTAATTAATGCCACACAAAAATGTAAAGAAAACAAAAATGAAAAATCTGGGAATTTTTTCCTATATCTGGCAACATTTTCATTGCAATGGCGGCTGTTTTGTTAACATTTTACTTTCTAGTTTTGACGAATGTTTAACTCAGAGTTGTAAGTTGCAAAACAGTAGTTACGGGTGAAATGTGATCTTCGTATCCTTATAGTTATTGTGAGAAGCGTTGTAACATCCTTTCACTGTGCAGTATGCACTTTTTAAATTAAATCACGAGAGCTGTTGATAGTGACACACGTATTTATAAAGAAGTAATTACTTATTGCCTCAGAAAGTCATAACTTAAAGTGTTCATACCTAGTGCTTGAGTGAAAGAAATTGGGTCTCCATTAATTAGTCATATTATTTGGCTGAAAATGCTAACTTTTGGTAGTTATAACTCCTGGTAATTACTTGATTAATTCCTCAACCCCCAGGAGGCACTCGGGTGTCACGAAAACAATTGATTTCAATTGTGTCTTGAATAACTCACGATCGAGGGATTAAGGCATACAAATTGTCTCTCAAGTAATTACTTGTAGTCAAGTAATTACTTTTATTTGTTTATAAATACGAGGGTGAGACTTTATAACGACTTAATGACGACTGACGCGACGTCAAACGTACTAAGCCTTAAAAGGCCGACTTGAAAATGCATCAATACGCTAGGGCCTACTAGGGTTCTAAGCGTTATTATTCTAAGCTGATAAACTTGTAAATAAAGCCGAAAACTAGTGAAAAGATTGAATAAATTACTCCTTGTTAAAGTTAAAAAATATTGTGGTATAGGTACTAATTTAAAATCGTACAGACAAAAAGTATTTTAAAACTTCCCACGGAGGGGAGGGGCACAGAGGCACTCACAAATTCAAAATAAAAACGATTCCCGATATCAATTCAAAAACTACAATGACGAAGCTATACTCACAAATTCAAGATAAAACGATTCCCGATATCAATTAAAAAACTACAATAACGAAACTATCCAAGACTTTTAACAACGGAAAACAGAAATTACTTTAACGATATGATTTATTTTTAAAACTTAGATCCATTTTTGATAGGCTGCATCGATTACATTGTTACACTCTTTAACTCTTATTTCAATCGCCTATAGTATACCAAATTAATGTATAATTCATATTCCGAACGGAACGTGTGATGCTATCCAGCAAAACCCAGTTAAATGCAATGATTATGACTTGCAGAATAAAATGTATGCAATGAGTATAAATTTGTAGCGAAGTATCAAAAAATGTATACTTACCGTTCGCTTACAATTTTGTATTTTATGGTGTCCTGCCAGGAAGGATGCTTTCCAGCAGAAAGATTTTACTTTAGCATTACAGCACGTACTTTATTAGCATATTAAGGTATTAAACAAATGTATAATAAGTATTTAACAGAATAACATAAGTCACTAATATCAATTTTGCATAATTTGGCTAGGAATTGCAATTTTATTAAAACTTTTGTAAAAAGGCGCCTGTTCATTCTATCTTAGCAATAACTATTCAAGTCATTTTGATTATTTTTTAATTTATTTATGGTTATATTATTTTTTAAATTTTATTTAATATTTACTTATAATTTAAATTTATTTTATTATTTTAATCTATAATTTTTTTTTAATAATTTTTTTTGTATTTTATTTGTGTATTTAACAATTAAAAAGATTGTTAAAAATAAAATACATTACAAAAAGAAATAAATAAATAAATAAAACAAAATAAATTAATAAAAAAATAAAAAAAACATTAATAAATTTAAAAAATCAAAAACAAATAAATAAAAAAATATTTATAAATTAAAATAATAAGTAGATATTAAATAAAATTAAAAAAATATCCATAAATAAATAAATAATTAATAGAATAAAATAATCAAAATGACTTGAATATTTATTGCTAAGATAGAATGAACAGGCGCCTTTTCACAAAAGTTTTAATTAAATTGCAATTCCTAGCCAAAATATGCAAAATTGATATTAGTGACTTATGTTATTCTGTTAAATACTTATTATACATTTGTTCAATACCTTAATATGCTAATAAAGTACGTGCTGTAATGCTAAAGTAAAATCTTTCTGCTGGAAAGCATCCTTCCTGGCAGGACCCCATAAAATACAAAATTGTAAGCGAACGGTAAGTATACATTTTTTGATACTTCGCTACATAAGTATACTAAATATAGGCATTTCATACTACAAGTAATAATCATAAAATTTAACTCGGATTTGCCTTTCATTTAGGTTAGTAAAAATAAATGTGCATTTCCTTGCCAAAACATGCAAAATTGATGTTAATGACATGCTATTATAATTAATACTTATCATACATTTATTTAATACCCTAATATGCTAATAAAGTACGTGCTGTAATGCCAAAGTGAAATCTTTCTGCTGGAAAGCATCCTTCCTGGCAGGACCCCATAAAATGCAAAATTGTAAGCGAACGGTAAGTATACATTTTTTGATACTTCGCTACAAATTTATACTCATTGCATACATTTTATTCTGCAAGTCATAATCATTGAATTTAATTGGGTTTTGCTGGATAGCATCACACAACCGAACTTGAAAAAACTGAAGAGACGGATGCGGTGTCTGATTGAACTCGCACTATTAATTGCAGGACTATTCGTAATTCGTTCGATTGTTCGGAACAGAAGGGTCAATTAAAGAACCAATGTTGCTTTTCCTCGAGGTGTTTTTGGTAACTTCGTAGTTTCTCTAAGCACTTTTTCCCACTCCACCGCTCCGATCCATGCTATTGTCGTGAACTGGTTTTAAAATCGAAACTGAATAATGTTAAACGTCTTGTATGGAAATAACGGCACAACGCGTAGCCATTTCGTTTGTTTAGAGGATATTTCTTTTTTGTTTATACTGACCATAAAAAGATACCAATTTGTCAAACAGCAATACGATATTATTATTACATTAAACTTTTAAAAACAAGTAATATTCTATAATGAGCACATTGGAAGCCATATGTGCATAATAAATAGTTCTATTAATCACTAATACTAATCACACAACCTTGAAATTATGTGCGCTTGCGCAAGCAAAATCGACTACATATACTGTTTTAATTAAAAGACAGACATAGGTAGTTGTGGAAATACAATAGCTCAATCTAAATTATCATAGCTATAAGATAAGAAAACCAGTTTTAAAAACAATTATCGTTCGTCGTAGGTCTACATGCTATTTCGAAAAAATATTTCCTTTGCTCCCTTCCAAATTAACTTTGTGCAAGGGTTGATCACTGAGGTCATTATTGTTTTATTTCTTTGGATTCAATAGCAATAGATTGTTAGTTTCGAGTTAGATAAATCATTTAACACAAAATCGAATATTCTTAATACTCAGATCATCTATCATGATACTATTCTGTTTCCTTCTGCATTCCTGATCAAAGAAAAGGGATAGTTTGAAAGATAGTAAGAAGAGAACTCACAATTTAACATATCGGTAGTTTATTTTAGGTTTCAGAGCCTAGAACACAGACATCCTGCTCTTAGAAAACTAAGTCTGTAACTAGACTAGACTGAATTGATTCTTGTACTTATTGTTGAATGTTGTCAGTCATTGATAAGCTGGTTTGTCTCTGAGGTAAGATGAGGTTTCTCATTTTTGTTTCCCGAGAGGTATTGCAGTTTGCTTTTGCAACAAAGTGTAAATCTGTTTGCTAGTGAAATAATTTCTTGTTTGTATGTACTTGGACTTTGCAAAATATAATAATTGTATAATGTACTGGAAATGCCAATGTAAATAAATGTTTTTTACATGTATGAATTTTATTATTTTTGATCATGCAGAGAGAGAATTACACTGCCCCAAAAACAGATACTTATTGAAATAATGTATATTTTGAATGATCTGTAAAAAAATGTATTTTATTTTGATTTAATATTTAATTGTAAAAACTTGAAGGTGGTGAATTAAAGAATAAAAGAAAACTTTTTAAATATTTATTTATTCCTTGCACACAATCACTTGAGACAACACATGAAGTGCATAGAACTAGATTATTGCAAACATACAGTGATTTATTAATAAAAATAATTTAATCCTTATGCTGGTGCTCAGACTTGTGAATGGCGAAATCTAATCTTACATAAATAATTACTAATAAGAATAGTGCATATAAGAAGCCAACAACAAGAAGTGGCTCCTGCAACATAAGCAAACGTGGGAATGTGTAACGGAGCTGGAAATCTTGGATATGGTTCTCAACTACATTGCTTTTCTTGAAAGTAATGACTGGACGACCTTTGGTATCTAAGTAAGTATAGTGAAGGCTGTCAGGAAGCCGGGTCACTGGGTATGGGAGAGTTAGTTTGATGCCTGTTGAACCTTCTGGCAAGATAATCTTTGTAGTCAACTCATCAACTTGCATGTCATCAAAAATGTGATCTATTACTCTCATTTTCAACAGATAATCGTTACCAGATTGGTACAAATATTCGTAGCTGGGCACATTGAATCCAAGCGTGTAGTGAGTTTTCCATCCTCCAAACAGAGGGTAACGTGGTCTGAGGTCTAATTCGACTGAGTCTTTCTTTACTTTCATGTTAGAAGTGGAGATGTTGCCATTTGTGTCTCGGTAGTAAACATCGGATGCAGATGCAGGTAAGAATGTCTTGTATGACCTTACACTTGCTGGCCCACTGTGAAGATCTTGCTGATAGTCGTAGCGAGAGAATGGACCCTTCAGTTTAGCACCCGTATGTTCAACCTCAATTAACTCCTCTACAGCAATGTTACCCCAATGTGACACTTCAATTAGCCTTTCAATGCGAGTTACCGTTAAAAATGGAGAGTTGTTCTTGTAATGGACACTCAGTTCCTTCTCAGTGAATGCCCCAATATTGGCATATGGGCCATACTGGATGGCGCCGTCTTGCTGAGAAAACGGCTTAACTTTTGTAAAAGATTCGATGCCTTTCGTGTTAACGACAACATTTGTTTTCTGAGACGTAACCTGGTATGGGGAGTACACATACAAATTTCCTGTATATTTGACTAGCTGGTCTTCTTGCTGTGTTATAGCCGTCGGATATGGTTGCAAAGATTTAGTAAAGACTGTATCACATGTAACAACCACGGTTGATCCAGCATTGAGGGCATCTTTTAGATCGACACGCCAGAACTTTGCACTATCGTGCCCCTTCACGGTGGTTTCAGACACACGAAGTTCTTTACTGCTGCTGTCTTTAACTCCAATGAAAGCCAAATTATCCTTTGACGATGCTTCTACGGCTACCAAGAAACTTTTAACCGGCGATTTGCCACTATTTTCCAAGGTTATTTTCTGAGAAATTTTCACGAGTTGCGAAGAAAGATCAACAGTTCTCTCCACATTTTTTAGTTTTATATCACTAGATATGTTATCTAAATTGACTGATGCACAATTAATGGCGATGAAAAGGATGAAAATAAAAGAAAATTGCATTTTCGCCATCGCCGGCATTTGTACACTTGCTTTTCCTTTGACAATGACATTTGACGACGTCGGCGGAAGTACACGCCACCAAATTTTCTAACCGGAAATAGAAACAAATTGCCAGACTAAATATTCAAAAAACTTACGTGACTTCTTTTTTTAAACTCTCATCACTGACCTCTATATAACCAGAGCCGTAAAAATAAATTTAAAAAAGTATAAATGTCTATTTAAGCGTACTTTTAATTTTTTTTTTCTTTAATAAGTTTAACGGCTTCGGATACTTGTCCATACAACCAATACTTTAGTAATATTGTCTTTATTTTTGCATTAAAACGTTGATGTTAGACGTTTTAATGCTTCGATGGAGTTTTTGGAGACAGTCGAAAGATTGAAGGAATGTAGAGAAGTCCCCAAGAAAGAGGTGAACTGTTCGCGTTCCCGCGCAAAATTCACGGTCCACTTTTCTTGGTTACGACCCATACACCATGTTATTTCACCGAACTGTATATTGTTCACTCGCACGACACTTTGTTTCGCAAAATAACACCACTTTTACGACCCAAAAATCACTATAAACAATAAAAATTCGATAAAATAAACGGACTCCAAACGTATCTTAGGAACTCCCGCCAAAAAAAACCCGTACTTTTAATAAAGAGGTCAGTGACTCTCATCCTCTCATCTAGCTAGTTGTTGTTGTTTGCTTTACCCATTCTGGGTAGGCAAAGGTAACTACGCACATACAGCCAAGTCTTCAGTAGAATTTTTTTATTGATATGAAATGAAAATGAAATTAAATGAGATGAAATAAAATGAAACCTAACCTTAGTCATTGAAATGTATGGGAATACATTTCAATCAATGATTACAGGAGTTTTACGCGAGAACGTGGATCAGAGTCAAATAGGAGCGCCTTTCCTTGTTTCTCACTTTTATTTGATTTATCCTACTCACTGACACATTATTATAACAATGCAACCACTGTAACGCAATAAATGCCGCTTAGGATAATTTCACAAAATTTCGAAACAAAATCCATCTTTCTCTTATCGTTTCCCGCGCAAAACCCCTCATTAGTCTCTTTGGTTTATTTTTTCCGTAAACAGATTGTTACTCATTTTTTAGACGGTTAACAAACTCATTCATTCAATCAAATTAAATTAAAAAAATAAGTTTATTCATTCAGTTAGTCAGTTTCATTCGGTTGTCAGTTGGCTGAACTTGGAAGTTGGAGGTGACGCCCGACTTTAAAAGTTTTGTGTTAGTTATTTGTTTTCGGAAAATAAATTGACAACAAAAATTAAATAGTTACTAAGGATACCCTCTGACCTACAATATACATTGAATTATATTCTATTTGAGGGCAAAGTAAGGTTGTAAAAGAACTTCTAACTGATCTTCTCATTATCGTGTTAATTTACAAATTTTAATTCTTATTGCCGCACGAACAATCGAAGATGTTAGGTCTGTTGATTCGTGTTACTCTTGCTGTATTAGGTAAGTGCCGAAATTGTTATATCCAATGATGTAAATGTAGGTAAATCAAATATAGAAGTACCTGCAGAGTTTTTAATTACTACCATTATTTTTCAGTTCTAGATCAACTTCTGATTCCCTGCCTGGCGCTGGGAAGCTACCGAAGTTACAGTTCATACAGTGGTGGTAAATACAACAACAGACCAAATAAAGCTCCTTCAAATACATATCTCGGTACATCTTCAGGTATACCATCCCAACCGGCCACCAGACGAGGATTGGGGATATCTGCCTGGGGCATTGTGGCATTAATTGTGTCCCTTGTTTTAGCAGGCATGGGTTTCTACTATTTTACCATGTGTTATCCAATTTTATGTAAAAGAGAAAGGAAGTATGATATGATGGGATCACCAAGTGTAGCCTAAATGCATTGTAAATATACTTTGAATATGCACCTGGCTTTAACATTATCTTGTGCATTTATTAAAAACAATACTTCATCAATTTGATGAATTCATGACACATTTTGTCAAGGAACTGGTTGTGGACAATTTACAATTTTATAATTAACAGATAATGCCATAAAGTATGAATGTTAGCTTATGTAGATGTTGATCAAATCTAATTTTAGGTATATTGTCAGCCTTTCACAAATACACATAATGTAAATGAAAGATACTAATGATCTACGACTAAAAGTTAAAGTAATTTATGTAAAAAAAAAGTTTAACGTAAACACTTGGTTTTGTGACTAATTATGTACCTTTTATGAAGACTGGTTTGGACCAATTGTATATTTAGATGACACTAAAGAATGTTTATAAAGTGATAATGTGTTCCGTAGTTCTATAAGTACCTAGTGTATTATTAAGATAATCTTAGTAAAGATTATAAAGATATGACTGCCTTACATAAATTGAGCTATTATGGCACAGAAAAGATTGATTCTTGTTACATCACCCCTAGGAACACCATCCAGTGCCAACAATGAGTTGATCTCTCTGTTCAGAACTCCGAGGTACGATGTATTCACAACCCTACAAAATTGCCCTAACATTTGGTTTATTACTTATTTATACAGAAGAGTCAATTCATTGAAAATTTATAGTAGGTTTTTGTCACTAATGCCATGCACTCGAAAGGAGTTTTACACCCCTTGAACATGCTTAAATATGCGAGCATACTACACTTGACTACTCATAATACTGATATATAGTGATATACCTACTTCCTTATGGAGACTAAGTTAATGAAACTATTACTTAGGACATTTCTTGTTGATCACCTACATCTCTTGCTTGGCTTGGATGTCCAAAAGGTCCTGATGTTCATAACCTAATAGTAATCTTCCACTTCCTTGTTAGCTGTCCAAGTCATAAATGGTTTGTTATCTGTGCAAGGACTAATATAACAATAAGATCCTCTTTGTAGATTCCGAAAGATCAATTTTTGAATAACTTTTCTGGGGTCATATAGTACAAACTGATAAACTTTATGACTGTTCCTGGTGTTGTAAATAACAGTCATAAATTCATAAGTGCCATAGTTAAGATGCTATTTTTTGTTATTTATTAAATGACATCTTCATAGATGTTCTGTATGAACCATTGTGGTCTTCATATTCAATACCTACTGTCCAGTTGTTATTTTTAGAAATTTAGGCTATTTTACATTGGCACATGTGGCACATACGTAATATTTATTCTGCATGCGTCTCACCATACCTTGCTCATTTTTATCTTTGAGTATGTAGGTATAAATAAGTGTGTCAGTCTTATGTTTTCCTACACCTATCTACCTGGCCTGAATAATTGTTTGAACAGTATTACCTAACTGGTTTTATGTTAAGTACTGAGTTTAGTTATTTCAACTTTTTGGTTTAGAGTAAGTTAAGTACTATGTAATTAAATGCTCAAATATACACTATTACTTACACATAGTATTTGTTTTTCTATATCATCCTAAGTATAAAACATTAAATGACCTTGCGATCGGCCAGCCAGTAAATTAAACGTGGTCACGCTTGACATGGTTAAGCTTTTGTTGTCTTCCTAATTAGCTCACAACTAGGGTTTCCGAAACCTATTTTTTGCAGTTTTTATCATATTAGAGTAACTACTAAAAAAAAAAAGCATCTTCAGTCTATTTTCTTCCCTATGTACATTCTATTAAAAAAACCGCAAATATTTATCAAAATCGATAATGAATTTCCTTGAATAAAATTTCGGCTGCCTGAAGTGGGTCTCGAACCCACAACCTTCCGCTTATCGGGCATCCATCCATCGGGCTGCTGTAACCATTTTGCTACCCATACATTTGGTGTGTTGACGAATTTTAAAAATCACAAAGAAATCAAATCATGCGCAATAAAGTATTTTTGTGTACTTTATTGTTCTCCTAAAGTATAGAGAAGACCTGAAATAACGAACAATACTTTAAAAGTACGGGTGGCAACCCTACTCACAACTGTTTGTTTTATGCTGTATAAGTATCAAATAGTAAATTAATATTTCGCCTCACTCTAGAAGTTAATAATGGAACTTGGAACTGGATCTTTCATTTTAAATTTAACTATATAACATTCCGTTAGTCTGTATCAGTTAGCATAGCCCGGCTAATGTGAAAAAACACATGACACTTTGCAGAGGCTTTATCACTGGGTTTTTTGATGGAGTTTTATTTTTATTACCTGTTATGACGAAATCTTTACGAACTTCCTGTTCTGATGGTATGATTTTTATGACATGTTAAAACTGTGACGCATATTCAAACTATTTTGTGTTAGTTCAATTAAAACTGATATAATTTTAATTGGATTAGATCAGTGAATCAATTTATTATCCTTACATTTATCCTTCCGATACAATGTTTATAAAATGTTGATAAATGCTATAATTAGGAATATTAATTAATGAAGGTTGTGCTTTTAGACCAAAGATTTTATGAAATCATATCTAGAACAAATGTATAGGAATGTTAAAAAAACACAAATATAGTAGATGTAAAAATTTATTGGGATATTTTTACAGTGTTAAATTTTTCCAAATATGGCTTTACTATAAATGCAATTAGGTACATCATTACTTAATGGAAGAATTGCCAGCTAATACTCAATATTTACTTACTTACTTACCAATTCAATGCTCATCTAAATAAGTTAATACATATGCTAATACATAAGTAAAAAACTATTTTATTAATTCAATGTTACACAATATTCAAGAAAATACATATTAGATAAAAATAAAGCTCGCGAAAAATAGTAGTATTAATAGTGTGATTTCCTATGCATATGTTACTAATAAACATTCTATAAAAATAAACCTTAGATCGCTGCAATGAGAGCCATTATAACAAGAATTAAGTAGCTGGAATTAATTGTATCACTCTTCTGTAATATGTATAAAATAGACATAGGTAGTGTAGAGAGTTTTATTATGCTCTATCAATTTGTCGCTACAGTAGTTTTGAATTACATGACATACTTGGTAAAAAGTGTTGAGAGCAACTTGCCCAGGTGCAGCCCAGTGTCAGAAAAGTCTTATTGATTCTTCGACTTCAGTACCTACAGTAAAATTTTGTGAAAATGTATTCCTAATTGGCGACTAGGTTTTTTTATTTATCACCTAGTATGGGATCATCTCTTCAATGTGCATGAATAGAGATACGAGTTCAGACTGAGAATTTACACATAATAATATCAGTTCTGATTTACATATCTCAAAAAGATAAGGCAATACATTTTTTAAGGTCTAAAAGAACCTGTAAACATTTAAATTTGAGACATATTAAGTTATACATACATAGTAAGTACGTAAGTTGTTTAAAATATAAATGGCAATGATACTGAACCTAATAGCCAAATCTTAAAAGGTTTTTGTGTACCACTTATTTCATAATTTCTCGAAAAGAAGAGACTTATCGCATTTTGTTCCTTGACCTTAGTGGTCAAGGAACAAAATGCGATAAGTCTCTTCTTTTGGATTATATTTTACGCGTTTGTCATACTCATGTGAATGTTACCCAAAAATTGATAAAGCGATGTAACTAATTTTGGAGCGTAACGTTAATTAGCGTTAGAGTCGCGTACCTGCGGCGTTTATACGGCTATATTCGTCGAACGCCTACAATAGAGAAATGCTGTGATGGGACTATTACTAATATTTTGTGAACGTTACCTTTCACAGTTTCATCCTAACACTGATTCAGTGAGAATCTCGTAAACGTAACTGCGGTTTGCGTTATCACTAAATCAGACTTGAACTTAAGCACACACACACTGAGCACTGCACTTATAACTCGTCCTTCTCGAGGTCGACGTCGGAGAGGTCAATGTCCTCTTCGACGGGCAGGGTGCCGTCCTGCCCGTCCCACGGATCGGTAGTCGCGGCCGCTGGTAGCGCTGCGCCTCGCACCGGCGCCGTCTGCCCGCGTCCGAACGACAGGTCTCTGCAAAATTGAGAATCAGTTTAAGGCCTAGTAGTTCGTAATTTATGGAGCGATATCCATCGATCGAATCGCACCGTAAGCGCCAGCGCGCGACAGTACCGGCCTCACGAGCTACCACGTCACGTATTTTGTAGTTATTCAAACATAATAGTAATTAAGTATATCAATTAATTAATTGAAACTCAGCAAATATGTCTATAAATATTTGGTAGCTTTAAACTAGCATAAAAAAAATATTTAAAATGTCCTTAGTTTAGTCGTCAAATTGTAAAATTTGAATATATAGGTTTGTGTTTTTTTTTCTATCGAGCCAAGTTAATCAAATCGTGTAACCGTTAGCGACTATGACTAGACTAGATTCTCAACCAATACATATATTTTTTTCAGACTTTGAAACGCTGTTTTCTAGTTCTCAGACGGGTTTTTATAAACTTTATTTGATATTTTAGCAACTTAATTGCACTTATAATATCAGTATATAAACTTGAAAAATTTTGTCTCAGGCGGGACTCGAACCCGCATCTCCTCGCATGCCGGGCGGGCGCCATACCATTAGGCCACCGAGACACTGCGACACGGCGCGAATTTTTCAAGCATATTCTTTCGCTGTGAGCCAGCATGCGAGGAGATGCGGGTTCGAGTCCCGCCTGAGACAAAATTTTTCAAGTTTATATACTGATATTATAAGTGCAATTAAGTTGCTAAATTATTTAAATAATAACCTATCCTCAGAGAATTGGAATCAAATCTATACAAGTAATCATCAGTCAGTTCGATATCATCTCTGCAAAATGGTGATTCAGTTACAATCATATTTCAATACCCTATCCTCAAAAATCGAATTAAATCTATAGATAGATATACACTTTTTTGCACTAAACACAAGAAAACAAAATATTACAAACCAAAGAAAATGCACAATTAGGCGGCCTTGTCGCTTTAAGCGATCTCTACCAGACAGCCTTTGGGTAGAGCAAATTTAGTTTGTAGGGGTAGCACTGTGCAAAACAAGCAATGTATAACAGATATCATCTCTGCAATAACCTGTCCTCATCAATGCTAGGTGAACTTAACAGAAATTAGTTGCTACATATTTGTGTTAAATTGCTCAAATTTACAGTTGCTGAGCAACTTTCAAAGGATAATTTTATTTACAGATTTAACTTGTGTAAGGATTACACATCTTATTTAGTGGAGTACCCTGAAAAACGCGAGTTAAATATGTAAATAAATCCTAAACAATCATTTATAAATACCTTAGGAACTCGTTGATACCGGTCTCCGAGAACGATCCGCGAAGCGTGGAGAATTTCAACTTCTTGGCGTTGACCACCGCCATCGCAGGGTACCCGAACCCGCCCAACTCTAACGCCTCTTCGAGGGCCGGCTGTGCGCCCGCCTCCGCCCAAATCCAACTGGAACGAATAAATTAAATTTTATAAGGTCACCGCGCGTTTCAAGTGAAAATATTTATACAGCCACTCTGTATAAATTCCATCATTGAATTGAAAGGTGACTTTTCTTAAATATCGGAAAGTTTTTGAAATGATCTAGGAAACTGTGGAACCACTTAGTTTTTTTTATTTAAAAGGAAAGGAAAGTAACAGCCTATAATCATCCCACATCAGGGAAAAGGCCTCAATCATTGAATTCAAGTTACCCCAGCAATGATGGGAACTGGCATAATCACCACGCTCGCCAAATGCGGGTTGGTGATCACAGACCTGAGCAACGTTAGAAAATTCGAAAATCAGTAAAATCAGTTTTATTTCTGCAAATAGGCCCCTGGAGACGCTTTTACACGTCCCAATATTTAAACCTACCCCTGCTTCGGGACAAATATGGGCTAGTGCCGAGAAGAAGTAGCGCAAGTAACTCGATCACTATTGTCAGCCTCAGACATTTTGCGAAGTGGATATTCTGCGGAAAGGGACGTTTTGCGAAAGAGAACTTTTGCGACCAGTAGACATTTTGAGAAGTGGACATTCTGCGTCAGAGCCAGTTTATGTACAGGGAGTTCAGCAAATTGCAGTGGTAATTTGTTGAAAATATGAATACAATTTCCCATAAACGTGTTACCCACTTTTCGCAGTCTGAATTGACTCATCATCACTCGTCAGCAGTGATCGGATTAGGTAGTGAAATTTAGGGTGAACGACCTAATACATTATATTAGTACGGATACGCCCGTGGGATTGTGGGATTTCGGAAATAGCCTATATAAAATAAATTTACTCTTAACCATTTCTTTAATAACAAAACAATATATTATGGCGGCCGATTAAGCCTCGTAAATAAAGCATAACAATGTGCAATAACATTTTTAACGACATTAATCTTTAGTGTGACCAGCTTTAACCGAAACTTTAATCCCGCCCAATTAGCATGTCCATGTTAAAATGTCGTCATGAAATACCGCATAATTGCACTACTGATCCGATCATTCCTCATCAGTAATCCCACTCACCCCCACATCTTGTTCTTGTACTTGTCGCCGAGTCGAGCCAGCACCGTCAGGTAGTCGTTGCGGCACGCGGCGCCACAGTCCAGGATGTGCGGGAGAACAGACACGACGCACAGGGGCGCAGAGGCGCAGGCTTTTAAAGTTTCTTCGTTTACGACCTGATAAATAAATAAAAATTGTTTAGTTTTTGCATGCTATTTTTGGTGCACTTAAATATAAGCACACTGACATAAACAACTGAAATCCTACGACATTAAAGAATTATTTTCTGACTCCTTACTTCTTAGTAGATGAAACTGCGATGCAGGATAGGATGGATAGTAGATAGTAGTTTTTTATGGTGAGGTATAACAGCGCAATCTGTTGTTTGTCGTCGGAACTGATCGAACTCCTGTTAATCGACCTTCTTACAAAATTTTATCAAAATCGGTTCAGTGGTTTAGGCGTGAAAGCGTAACACACAGACGAGGTACTTTCGCATTTATAATATAAGTGGGGAGTAGGGATATCATAACACAAAAATATACAATAACAATAATCAATCCCAGTTAGTTGGACTTATCTTCCGCACTTAGCCTCTTAAATTAAAATTTTGTTTTTATTCAAACCATTTCAGGTCAGTCCGGAAACCCACTAGGCCTCGTATATATCTGAGTGCCTCTTGTATGGACTGCGATTCCTTAGGGAATTCTGTCCGTTGTGTACTTACGCTAATAATTATAATCAATCATGAAGTATGACAAAGATTAATTCACAGTATTTGGCCGTTGATCGCTGGTTCCTTAGTTCGAGATCCACGGCCGGTTAAGAATCAATTGCTCAATAACGTGTTTGTGTATACATATGCATGTTCTGCGATTTTCACGGTTTCAAAAGCTACAACACATATATATTTTTTAATTTGCATAGTTTATTTATTGCGCCATTTGTATGAGAACAGATGTCACCGTTCGCGCCCCACTACACATAAATGAGTTCAAAAATTATAGTTCAAAAAATTAAACAACCACGCTTTTAAAACAGATTGAACTAAACAAATAAAAATAAAACTGTAGTAATCAATTGAAAAATTCATATTATTGTGCAAAAAGCGTGGGGTGCTTGTTATGATATCCACAGATATAGTAAATTATTGATAAAATATTTACAACAATCTAAATCAAGCCCCCCACGCTTTTTGTACAAATAATATGAATTTTTCAATTGATTACTACAGTTTTATTTGTATTTTTTTTAGTTCAATCTGTTTTAAAAGTGTGGTTTTTTTAGTTTTTTAAACTATAATTTATTTTTTACTTTTTAGTTTAGTTTATAAGATTTGATTCCTTCTTTATCGACTGTCAGTCCAAAGCTATGCAGGAATCGTAATTGATACAGATCGCGCGCTAGCTCTACCTCTTTTACTCCCTCTTACAGAGGAAAACTGGGAAACTGTTATTAAATTATTGCATTGTCATCAGTCCTTGATGCAAAGTTTCAAATTAATCAAACTACTAGAAATTAGTAAAAAATATGCTCAAAGATTCCATTACATACATAGATACAACCCAAGCTAATAAAAGCGTGGTAAAAACGCCAATCTCAGCGCTCATTTACAAGCATTTGCTCATAATCTCTATGGCGCGCCGCCTGCCCCGCCTACATCGCCTTTCTCACCTTTTTCCATGTTCTGTGGGTCCAACATAGGGCAGTCGAAATTTTTATTCTAGATTTTTTTTTTAATTAACACCAGCAATTATTATTTGCATGAGATAATTATCTTATAGATCCTATATCTGTGGTAATAACGAAGATTGGTAGATGGATGGGTCATTTAGTAAATCCGCACCTATTAATAATCAATTAAAACGCGATCACACTACTATCTAAAGTACCGTTAAACGGTAATTATAAACCGTTAAGAATGCATTTCAAATTCTGTAATATAAGTACCAACATAAGTTTAATCTTACGCATGTTAACAAACCAAAACACACTGTTATGCTGTGAAGGTTTATGAGAAAACATAATTCGAAACGTTTATTGCAATTTCTTGCTTCAATTCAAAATCTACTCGACCGATTTGAAACGTAATAAACCTGTGAATGTTAGACGAAAACTATTTGGCTTATCGTCACGATGGGAAAGCCTTGTGAGTTTTTTTTTGTTGCTAGAGCAAATCACAGAATTGTGTTTATTGATCACATACATTTAGTTTTAGTACCATGTCATAATCAACTTTGTTTCTTTTTAGTTGAGTTGATAACAAGATCCATAATTGATCAAAAATTTGAAAAAAAAGTCTAACAATCAAACTAAGTTAGACATGGTGGTTATGTGTTATGCTATTTTTTCTTTTCTATACTAATATTATAAAGCTGAAGAGTTTGTTTGTTTGAACGCGCTAATCTCAGGAAGTACTGGTTCGAATTGAAAAATTCTTTTTGTGTGGAACAGTCCTTTTATCAAGGAACTTTAGGCTATATAACATCGCACTGCGCAACACGCTGCGACCAACAGGAGCGAAGCATAAGTGAAAAATGTTGCAAAAATAATCGCGTTCATAATAACAAAAATTGACGCGGGAGAAGTCGCGGGCAACAGCTAGTTTATTTTATATAATAATAATATTATATATTATGTGCTAGCGGCCGTTTGCGGGGGGCCATTAAACGAGTATGCGAGTCACCCCCTGCTATTTTATCCGTGTGAGTAACATAGGTCAGGCAGGGGCCATAGTCTTTCCATAGTCCCAGTTACCCAGTCCACTAGCACCCAAACCCATAGCCCAGTATCCTTTGTATCCACATTCTACAATAGTCCTGCACTGACCGGGGGTTATCCTTGGGTGTACTTGTATAGTGCGGACAGGGATAATCGTCGGTTGTGTCACATTACATCATTTAGATAAATTTTGTCTAACAAGCCTCTGCGAGTTGGCTTCGGCCCCTCGTACGCCTTCCAAATGTCCGGGACTCCACAGTCCCGTGATCGGAAACAGACCAACATAATAATGATATATTAAGCCATGCCACAAAGAGCGATCATAGTCCCAAATTAAGCCACTACTAAGTAGCTTAGGGTATGCGGTACCAAACTACTTATATACTTTTTTTGTAATAATGATGTTATTTATTTAGAATTTTAGACATACCTGGATGATCTCTGGCGGGGCGACGTTTTCAGCGAGCTTGTCAAGCGCAAAAGCAACGATGTCGCTGGAGGTACGGCCACCGTTGTAATCCTCCGCCGAGTCGCTCGACTTCTTGCCCGATGGGAACAGTTTGATTGTAGGGTACCCTTGTACTTGGTAGCGGGAGGCCATCGCCTGGTGCACTGTCGCGTCGAGAGCGCCCAATTTCACCTGTGAACAAAAAGAAATTATGTAACAGCAATGATATTGAAAAAGTAATAAGTAGATATGTTAAATGCGCTCTCAATATGCGTCCCTAAAACGTCACAATTGTGGTGACGTCTTTTAAAATCCATCATACAATATGGATGCCAAGGCGAAAGAAATAGTGATTATTGTACTTTTCACGAGTGTGACAAGGATGAAATAAGAATTACGCATGTGTGCAGTTGTACGCAAGCGGTACAGATATTTCGATAGTTTTGTAAGGGCATAACCTCTCTATACTTTTTAAATATGTGTATATAACAGCGTATAATTATCCCACAGAAAGGCAAAGGTCTCCATCATTAAATTAATATTTTAACAGCAATGATGAATACAGACATTATCACCACCCTTGCCAAGTGTGGTAATTACGGTAAAATCCTCATTTTGGTGAGGCCTCTGTTCAGCAGTGGACTAATACAGGGTGAAATTTTACCCACTTTCCAAAATTTTTATAGGCGTTCAGTATTGTATTTAGAGCCCATTTATGAAGTAAAAATTAAAATCAAGTTTTCACCCGAAAATATTTTTCGCTATATAGTTTTCAATTTTAACGGTCCTAAGCCTGTGAAGGTATAAAGGGAAAATCAAAAACTTATGAATAGTATCATAATGAATGAATAAGATTTGCATCGCGTAAAAAAAAGTGTTGCTAGGAGGCCGTATCAAAAAATTTATATTTTGGGGGACATTTTCTAAGTGCTTTATTTTGACATTTTTGTACTGGGCTATACAAAAAGAAAAAGTACGTCATTTGTTTTGATTCTCGTAGACTGATATATTAGGGGTTAAAGTATGAAATTGCCGTTTTGTATGGACGAAATCGAGAAAAGTCATTTTTCCATACTAACAATTTTTTAGTTTTTTCAAAAACGCCTGAACCGTTTTCGATGCAATCAAAGGTGAAAGTTAGATGGTTATAAAGCTACGCATTATAGTATTTAAATTTCTGAAAATCAAAGTATACAGGGTGAAATTTTAACCACTTTCCAAAATTTTTATAGGCGTTCAGTATCGTATTTAGAGCCTATTTACGAAGTCAAAAATGAAAATAAAGTTGACACCCGAAAATATTTTTCGCGATATAGTTTTTAATTTTTGCGATCCTAGAACTGTTAAGGTATAAAAGGAAAATCAAAAACTTATGCATAGTATCGTAATGAATGAATGAGATGCGAAACGCGTAAAAAGAGTGTTGCTAGGCGGCCGTATAAAAAATTTTAGATTTTTGGTGGACATTTTCTAAGTGCTTTTTCTTAACATTTTTGTACTGGGCTATACCAAAAGAAAAAATACGTCATTTGTTTTTTGTCTCGTAGATTGATATATCAAAATTTGGAAAGTGGTTAAAATTTCACCCTGTATAATACAAATATACTTAATTGAAGCAAGAAGGTCAGCTGACACATTGTAAGGGGTCTTTTCAACGACTTCCTTTGAAGTAATAGGCACTAGTATTGCATTTTTTTTTAGTCAAAAGTTACTTTATTTAGTTGTTGATACAATGCAAAAAGAATTACGCAATAATATGACTATACTTAGCTATAAACAAAATAAAAAGTGGGAAAATAATCGGCAATTTCATACTTTAACCCCTATTACTCGTATTAAAATTTAGAAGGTCGTTAAAATCATCATAATTTCATTTATACAGGTATAGGCAGTTGATGATAATGATGATGATTTGTAATATCAATTCTGTTCATTCATATGAGGTACGAGTAGTTAAGAAGGGCCGCTGTCTTATACACGGCGCATTTTCAACCACCTGTAAAACGAAGCCTACTTATGAAAAAATTATGTATAACGTCTTGGCAGTGTCAATTTTTTTTTTTACCATAATTTTAAAAAAAAAATTTGGTTTTAAGTACTATTTATTTTGAAACACGCTGTGACGCGCACAGATGCAGCTGTGTAAGGTCCATTCAACCGCCGCAGCAAAATAATTCGTGTGTGCGCGTCATAGCGTGTTACAAAATTAAAAGTCTGAATCAAAATTTAATATTAAAAAAATAATAATAAAGAAATTATAACATTGCCATGGTGTTATACATAACGGTCCAATAACGTGGTCTTCGTTTCCAAGGTGGTTAAAAAGGCACGGTGTATACCTAGATATGTTTATTTGCATTTTATAACAAAATAACTACATATTTGATGACAACTAGCTTCAGTCAGCATCCGTAACCCTGTTTGGTTGTAGAATTACTGAATAAATACTAACATTGTCAAACAGTTTAGTTTTTCAGTTGCCAACATTAATTGGGTGAGTAAATAGCCAAATCTCATTCCCTGATAACTTGAGAAATTATGCTATCTTATACATTTACCCCCGTATTTATAAAGAAGTAATTACTTATTCCTTAAGAAAGTCATAACTTAAAGTGTTCATACCTAGTGCTTAAGTAAAAGAAATTGGTCACCATTAATAGTCATATTATTTGGCTGAAAATGCTAACTTTTGGCAGTTATAACTTCTAGTAATTTCTTGATTAAGGCATACAAATTGTCTCTCAAGTAATTACTTCTAGTCAAGTAATTACTTTTACTTGTTTATAAATACGGGGGTTAGCGATCACTTTTGAACTTGATCTCGATAAGTAGATATCTTATTGTAATGTTACTAATATTATAAATAAGTTTGGATGGGTGTCTGTTACTCAATCTCGCTGGAACGGCTGAACAGATCAGCTTGAATTCTAGAGTATTAATCTCTGTGTCAAACACACGAGATTGATACTCTGGAATAACAGATACACATTTTTGTCCCGGAAAAATTACGGTTTCCGTGGGATAATTTATCGACGTGTATAGAGTCGCGGGCAAAAGTTAAATATAACTATTTATAACTATTATTATAAAACTATTTATTTGAGTAGTTAAATATAACTGTCAGTATAAAGGTGGGCGCTCGCGTGTTACAAATATTTATAGAAAGCTCATTAATCTTGTTTACAAATAAAATCGTTCAGGAAACCAATATCCAAATCATATACTTGTCACAAAGGTTTTGGACAACTGCCAGGAAGTGAAACTACGTGTCATATGAATATAGCAAATAGGTCGATGTCAATAACCCTTAATATGTAGCATGCCGAAACGTAAGTCCAAGAAACATATCTTTTGTCTTTATATTGCGTCTGGATATAGCGGCATATGACTGGTTAAATGATTTAAAAAGGTCGTTAAACTAGTTGGCTATGTGATTGCAATACATTCAACTTAACTGAAAATACGATTTGAATAAAAATATACAATAGCAAATTTTTTGCTTAGCACTCTTCGGGACACCAACCGCTTGTCGACGTGATAACAATAAATACTTCTATTGTGTCTAGCATTGTTTTAAATTAAAAAAAAACAGTTTCAAAAACATCAAACTAACTGTATAATAGAGCTGCCTGCTTATCAGGTTAGTGTGATAGCTTGCTTATCAAGGCAACATGATAAGGCTGAAGTTTATATACTGATATTATAAGTGCAATTAAGTTGCTAAAAATATCAAATAAAGTATATAAATAGCTGTTTCATCTTAACTGACTGTCAAACATCTGCAAAGATGTTTCTTTCGGGTGTTAAGGGTGCAAACTCCTAACATCTTATTATGGCTAGTATTTCGTTCTTTAACCACATATGGAGAGATCATGAAGACAATATTTATTATAAACAGCTCATTTCAGTTGTAATACTGGTAACATAACCAACTTAATCATAATCGTCAGTCAATTCGTGATATATCCTGTTAATGGCGTGCATTAGGAGGATTTGTTCAGAAGTTGACGTAAATTGAACAAGAGAAGTCCTTTTAACGGGAAGCTTAATAAATACAATGGTATTTCTAACTTTGACCTCCGCGGTAAAGTCGCGTACGTAGGTGTTGCCTGCTCCAAGGTTCGATTCCCGCATGAATCAATGTAGAATACATACGTATTAATCTATACTAATGTTATGGTGGTTTCGGTAACTTCTTGTTTCTGTTGTCCACAAAACAAGTGTTGTTTTAACACTGAGAAATGTGTGATGTTGTCCACTTTGAAAAGAATTAGATTAGTAAGTTATGTAGGTTCATGCTAATAAGACGACCTCTATGGCAGAGTGGCGTATACACCGGTTTTCAAGGCGTCGCCTGCTCCGAGGTCCCGGGTTCATTCCCGGGCGGGTCAATGTAGAAAAAAAGTGTTTTTCTATATTTTCTCGGGTCTCGGTGTTTGTGTTACCATCGTTGTTTCTGATTTCCAAAATACGAGTGCATTAGATTTTAGATAGTTACTCAAATTGGGATCTGAACAATGTATGTGATAACTACTTTTAAATTATTCATTCATATAAAGTGTGATATTTTCCACATTTATAAAAAAAAAGATATGATATCACCAACAAACCTTGCCCTTAAGCTCAGTGGCTGCTTTAGCCCAGTGTGGTTCCAGGTTTTTGCAGTGTCCGCACCACGGCGCGTAGAACTCCACCAGCCAAAGGTCGTCGCTGTCCAGCACCAGCTCTTTGAAGTTGCTGTCAGTCAGCTCAACCACATCCGACTGCAAGATAGATTGATATAAATAAATACAGGGTTTAAAAAAAAACAAACGCCGACCCTGAAGTTATGCAATCTGAACATCAAACAGAGTCATTGGTATTGGTATTGGTAACGGGCTCCCTTTTCCACATTTAGGCTCCATTTGGCCCATGCGTAGGGGGATTAGGATCAAACAGAGTTATATTACAGAATAGTATCGCTGGGAATTGATTTTTATTTTTAGGACTCAATTCATAGCGCGCAATGTATAGCAGCCAGGACTGTGCACGCACTGCTGCGCTGGTGATGGCTGCTAAGTTCAAAATACGTCCCGGAAATGCCGTACATTGCGTATTGTAATTAAAAAAGCTTTATATGAACAAAATTTTATTATGTTTGTAAGGAGAAAAGTTTTTGAGTAACCTTTTGCAACAGTTTTAGTAATAAAATAATTGAGATCTCCCGTGATCATGGCGCTTGCAACAGTGCCGAAATATCGGATGCTCATAATAAATAAGGTACATGGTATAAGTCCCGAATCAAATAACTTTGTGCACATCAGGTTCTACATTTTGTAGCAAAATCGCACCTATATCAATTACATAAGGTGCCCCAGTGTTTAGCGTGATGTGCCGTCGTCTATACATGATCAATAATATGCTTGTGAATTAAAGCATATTTTACATGTATAGAAGATAGAAACGCATTTAGTAATTTTATATTTTAAAAGCTGGATAAACATTCTTTGTAGCAGTCGTTGAAGTCTTTATAGAATAAGTCAGAAAAAACAGACGTGTCCCAATAAACATATTTCAATAGTGAAAGGACGCGTAGGCAGACACGTGGGAGCCGCGCAGTGTCACATCTATGAAAAAACAGTTATTAATTCACACCTACACCGACGTTTCTAATATTCCCTTCTAAACTAGTGAAATCTATTTAATTTGTGATGTAATATGTTTCAATATTTTTGCGGAATTTTATAATAAAAAAAAAAATATCTTTGGCTTGTCGTATTCAGCATGGGACTGTTATAGGCCGTTGATAAAGGTTACTTAAATAAAAAAATGCGTTTTCTTTTTTTAAATAAAGACTAATGAATTAAATTAAACAGCTGTTTTTCCTAAGAAAAAGTTGGCTGTGAGAATGTCATTCATATCCCATTTCTCACAAATTACACTAAATGAATTAGAAGTTGTTGTCAATAAATATAATTTAATTTATATTCAGAAATAAAAATATAATAATTATGTAAGTATCTATGTATGTTTTTTCCAAAAACATCACATAATACTTTTAAAATCAGATTAGTGTTTGAATTTATTAAAAAATTAAAGATATTTGTGCCCTTATAATTAGTGTTATACTTATATGAACGAAAAACGAATCAAAAATACTTGTATATTGTTGTTTTGCTATCTAGTTAGTAATTTTTTTAATAATTAAAATTAATAATCATTTTGTTCTTATTTGTGTAGGCAATGTATGTTCTCCAATATGTTCCACTATATTATATTAACTAACACCATGAAACTAAAAAGGCACAGCATTAATTGAGGTTACCTACTCAGGAAGAGCAGAATAGATTGATCATAATAGTTAAGAAAACTTTAAGTGTTCTTTGTGAACAATGAGATAAGAAAATGTGTCAATGAACTAAAAGTAAACAGAGTAATTAGAAGTCATTATCATTATAATAATACTCAAAGACTAACAATATTAAGGCTAGGGTTTGTTTTTATTTAAACCAATATTGAACATGTATAATGTATAAATACATTTTCTTTAAACGAAAACATATCTTTGTCTTTTAGTTTTAATTCCATTCTTTTTTCTTTGAGTCAAATATTGTTTTTTAATTAATTTAGGCGGTTCCTCATCAAAGGATCTTCTGCGAAACAAATGTAACTGTAGCTTTTCTAATTTAGATTTTTGTAGGGGATAAGTTGCACTTGACTGGCTAGCTTGCTTCAGAATATTGTAAGGAGTTTTTACCTTTTTCCATGGAATAGAATGGCCATACACCATTCTCTTTGTGATCTGTCATTTAAATAAATCAGTGACAACAAACACATACATTAAAATATACCTAAATAATTTGTACTAAAAAAATGAATTTCAATTTTTTGTAGATGTGGCACAATGCTCTGATTGGAATCTCTATGTATACCTAATATTAAAAATTCATTAATAAGGTCCCTTTCAAAATAGAGCTAGTATAATCTGTTAAAAATTAAACCTTTTAAGTTTTAAAGGATATTTTTAGTTAAGTCATGGAGTATTTTTATTGTCTTTACCTTGTCCGAGGATGATGACCCACTGGGCTTTTTGCCAAGGTTATCATAGGCCCTTTCTTTAGCTGCCTTGAGAGCAGCATCCACAAATCCTTCAGCTGTTCTTTGGCCCTGATATGGTGTGTTTTTACCGCCTGAAAATATCTTGATTGTTGGGAATCCTTTAACTCCATACTTTTGTGATAAACTCTTGTGATCGTCTGCATTTACTGCTCCTACTTTTACAATACCCTGTAACAACAGAAATATGTACAATATAAACATACATTTCTTAGTAACATTAAATTTTGACATAAATAAATAAAAATTTCTATGATATTCTTACATTGCTGTACCCTAATAGGGATTGTACTTTAGCTCTGTGTATGTACATAGTTCTAAGTATATTTTTGCAATAAAATAAAGTAAATAAATAAATATAATTTGTTTACAGCACAAGTTTTTTTTTTAGCAGAACTGTGTGCTAGTAATTAATAATTATCAATTTCACATACTATTCCTCTCCATCATATAATAGGTGATTTCTGAATGAAAACCTAGAATTAGCAACCACTAATATTCATAAGATACTTGATAACATAATATTACCTTGAGCGCTCGGGCTGCCTTCTTGTATTCAGGAACAAGGTTCTTACAGTGACCACACCAAGGGGCAAAGAATTCCACTATCCATACTTCATCGGAGTTTAAAACTAGTCTATCAAAGTTGTTAGGCGTCAGTTCCACCACGTCCGAAGAGGAGTCATACAAGGCCAGTGACCCAGCAGCACAGAACAAAACACCTTTAACAGAAGTTGATAGTACTTTAAATTGCAAAACTAAACTAACGTTATCGAGAACATCACGGTTTAATTAGATGTTATTAAAACATACGTACCCAGACAAAGTGAGCGCAACATTTTGTGTAATTACTTTTAATAACAACGCACAATACTACCGGCTTTTTAGAGCTCTTGTGCAAAATCGAACCAAATTGACTAACCGACGTGAAATAAACACGTCAATCTTTTCGGCAGTCAAGTTTATTGTCAATGGATTCGTGGAGACATCCCATTGGTTAGGTAGTTTTTTTTGGGTTGTTAAGGCGGCTATTCACTTATCCAAATTTCGTTATAAATACCCTATAAAACCAGTATAACTTAATCATCTTCATCGTCTTCAGAAAGATAATTTTGCCAGATTGTTTACACTTAGCAGGTGTTGTAGATCGTAAGTTCACAAAACGGTGAATTATAGATGCTGCTGACTGTTTCCTTCCCACGAGAGTCCTTTAGTCCCTAGTAGGTACTAGGTACCAGTTTTGTTGTCATAATAACTGATAATATGCCGTTAGATTTTTTAGAAAAGACTTTTAAGTGTATTTGGTATTTCTAGAAACATTGAGTCTATGAAATTTTATTTAAAATTGTATACTAAAGAGTATAAACATTGTTTCTAGTTGATAAGTCAATCAACAGTTAAACGTGTATTCAACAGTGAAATGCACAGAACACGTTGGTATGGCCACACTTATGGCCACATAAACTGGGAACATGGGTTGGACGTTGGACAAAGAAGAAGAAAAAAATTAAACTAAAACCAGACCGATTTCTTTTGAAATAATGATAGGGTCCTATTTTTCTTTTATAATCAGAGACTCTATATAAATATTAACACTTGAAACGAGGTGACTTTATACATGTAATACTAGCGGACCCCGCGAATTTTGTATCGCCTCAGAATAGTAATTTTTGCCCGAAATTGGAATGACGGGAGACAATAACCAGTATTAATAGATTTTCAGATAAATCGAGAACTTTCATCACACATAGTTTTCATATTCAATGTGTAGGTTTGTAATAATTAACTCATTCGTATGAGATTGGTCATTGGGTTTTATTTGGTAAGACTCAAAATTGTAGACACTGGAAGATAAAAAATGTGACTGTGGGGCGTCGGCGTGGGCATACACTAGGTGATTTAAATACGAAGTGATACTGGTTTAGTGATTTATATCATTCATTTTTTTCATGTCGTAAAAATATGTGCGCTCCTCCTTTTGTCTTTTTTCTTGTTATATTACAAGGCAAGCAAAAAATATTATATTGTGTGGTCTGAGGAGTTTTGCGCGGGAAACGGAAAGAAAAAGATGGCCTTTGTTTCGTAATTTTGAGTGTAGGTTTAGATAAGGTTAGGCTAATAAGTTTATGTAAGTATATAAGATATTGTACGTACATAATATTTTAAATTGACATTTTAACTAAAGACTAGGCTGTATGGACTCGTCCGTATTCGTAAATTTTTTATGAAAAAAATAATAGTCCATTCCATAGAGACCATAGAGAACATTTTAACATGAACATCTATAGTCTTTGCTATAGTCTTTCCTTTCTCATTTTTAGAGATTTTGATAAATTGCATTTTGTTTACTTTTGCTCTAATAGCAAAACATTTTTTTGGTATAGTAATTATTTATTATCATGTTAGAAAGTAGAGCTATAATATTAGCAAGTAAATCGTAATGCTGAGGGGTTGTATTATTGCGATAAGTTATAAAGGTACTTGTATTTACCATTATTGACAACCGTCAAAGTGACGGATTTGGACAAACAAACTATTTTCGCGCCTTGTGGTTCACTCATGTTGATCAATGCAGACATATTAGGCGGGAAATTACCTACAAACAAGTGCTTCTTTCTTTGTTTGCTTAAAATGTATGGTCTGGTCTAGGCTATCCATTCCGGATCCCATAAAAAGAATCAGGCGGAAAGAATACTATTCAGAAGTTTCGAGCATTCGGTTTAGTAAGTCGAGTGATTGAATAAATTTGAATACCTACACAATTCGTTTCAGCTCAGAGATTATTTAGCAAAATTAGCGCAATGAACGCAAAACCATTCACTGTTTTCGTCGAAGGCAATATAGGAAGTGGCAAAACTACGTTTCTAGAACATTTTCGTCAGTTTGAAGATATTACATTACTGACGGAGCCTGTGGAAGCATGGCGTAATTTGAAAGGGTGGAATCTATTGGTAAGTGCATGACTCGCGTTTTTGTATATATCATGCATATTTATTTGATGTTGAATTATTTGTACTAAATATGGTTTGTGTACAGGACTTGATGTATAAAGACCCAGCGAAATGGGCAATGGCTTTCCAGTCCTATGTGTCACTGACAATGTTGGATATGCACCGCCGGCCCACGCCGACGCCTGTGAAGTTGATGGAGCGCTCCTTGTTCAGCGCTCGATATTGCTTCGTAGAAAATATGATGAGAAGTGGTACCTTGCACTCGGCTGAGTTTGCTGTGCTTGATGAATGGTATCGTTTTATTCAACATCAGATGCCTATTGACGCAGATCTAATAGGTTTGTTTTGGTATTTTACTAAGTTAGGTCATAATTTTGCTCAAAATATACAATCCTTATTTTCTTTGACATGAAATAAGAATTAGTTACAGTCTCAATCAAAAATAATGTTACAAATGTTCGCATTTTAATCCCTCGATCGTGAGTTATTCCAGACACAATTGAAATCAATTGTTATCATGGCACCTGAGTGCCTCCTGGGGGTTGAGGGATTAATGTAATTGTTATCCATCATGTTACCTGCCTAAATATAAATACATTCTTATGTACAAAGTTTAAAATAAATAAAAAGGAAAGGCACTTTTAATTAAAAAGCAGCTTTCTTGCACTTTTGTTTACTGAAATCAATGAATATTGGTTTCTTATGTGAAATACTGTAGAAAGTTCATTTATTGCATCAAATTCAATGTGAGTCAAGTAGCCTTTTGAGCCATTTACAGTTTCCTTGGTGTTTTCCATTAAATTTCATTTGCAAAATGCTCTTTAATCCCTCGATCGTGAGTTATTCCAGACACAATTGAAATGAATTGTTATCGTGGCTTCCTGGGCTGAGGAATTAAACATATATCATAATTTTTCAGTGTACCTGAAAACCACGCCATCTATTGTGCACGACAGAATAAAGAAGCGTGCACGTTCTGAAGAGCAATGTGTCCCACTGTCCTATATTGAAGACTTACACAAATTGCATGAAGACTGGCTAATAAATAGAACCCTAGGAGAATGTCCTGCACCTGTAAGTTTATTTTGTTCGAGCATTTAGCTGAGTCATATCTATCATATACTAATATTATAAAGAGGTAAAGTTGGTTAGGTAATAACCCTCTACATGGTTATTTCTGGATCTACTGAACTGATAATAAGAATTTTAATAATAGAAAGCAGCAGTACTTGTGACGCTGTGTTTTAACCGAAAAATTAAAATACTATAGTCTGTTATGCCTAAACCACTAGACTGATTTTGACAGAATTTTCTACAGAGATAGATTATTATACCTTGGGAAAAAACACAGGTTTCCCAAAGTGACAATTCCATTGGATGAAGTCTTGAGCAAAAACTTGTAACTGATAAACTGTGTCAAAAGTTCATCAAGATCAACACAATGCATTATTTTCTTGGTTTAAATTGTGTTTTAGACAGTTGAACTTAAAAGATTCTTAGAGAGTTATAACATTTTGTGTAGTTGTTGATTGTACCATCCTGCTGCTTTTGACTGTTGGAACAAATTCAAAGCTTTGAATTTGTCCTTTGCCTAGTCCCAAATACCCATACAATTGATGTGATAATGATTACTAAATTTAATTAGCTCGAGTGAATTTCTAGTACCTACATACTTTAGTGGCCTGTTATTTTCCGCTAACAATCGCGAAATAACAATTAGATGTAAAAAATAATAATTCATAAGAATATTAATCCCTCGATCGTGAGTTATTCCAGACACAATTGAAATCAATTGTTATCGTGGCACCCGTGTGCCTTCTGGGGGTTGATGGCTGGTTCTGGAGGATTAAATATTATTTTATTGTTGAAAGAACATAAGGTATTAACTACTGCTATATTGCTTTCCAGGTTTTGATGTTAGATGCTGATCTGGACCTTTCTCAAATCACTGAGGAGTATAAGAAAAGTGAGCACCAGATTTTAAGGAAGGCGGTTGACGTGGTGATGAATTCACCTAATAAGCTTAGTCCTAAGAAACCCATGAACAGCTCTCCTTTAAAGATAATTCCACAATTTAGATTATAACATCAAGATTATTGTAACAAATTATTACTTACTTTGCATTTATTTTTTTAGAATCTGTGTGACATATAAATTTATCTGTTTGACTACATAGTTGAAAGTATTTTAAGAGCAGGACTAAGTAAATTAGAGAAGGTTTTGGCAATACAAATTACTAAACTGAAATTCAAAAACAAGAGTTATTTCATGTTAACTATTACCTCTTTGTTAATGTATTTTTTCTTCAAATTTGCACCACTCAATGGTTATGATGCTTATTAATCAACCCATTTTAAAGCCAGGAATAACTGATCCAAATGTTGTTTTTGATTCAAGCTTAGGAAAAGATACATTATTAGTCACAATATATTGTAATTGTTAATAAGCTTTGTCGTATATTGCTTTGTAACTTATTGCTATATTTCTTTTTATTTATTTGATTAATTTGGGACTTAAAATTGGGTAATGTCAGTCCCATCATCTAAATAATGTACTGATAAAGACCTGAATGAGTAGCATTAAAGTATAAAACATTTCATTTATTATTTATAATGCTATTAAAGTAAAGTATTGGTTTATTTATGAATTTAATAATTTTCGTATGTACTTTAGATCAAATAAATGTTGAGGGCACAAAAATAAAAGCCAGGCTGTGCCTTGGATAGCCCCGTTTTAAAGCATATGCATACAATATAAAAATCAAGAAATTGTGTTAGCAGCATCTTACATTAAAATATGAATGCCCAATCCAGTTAATTACATTTGACCAAATTACATAGTTTGTAATTTACATAAGAATAATTATAATATATAATTGTATTATTTAG
The DNA here is from genome assembly GCA_949315895.1 of Anania crocealis. Classification (NCBI taxonomy): domain Eukaryota; kingdom Metazoa; phylum Arthropoda; class Insecta; order Lepidoptera; family Crambidae; genus Anania; species Anania crocealis. Next base: position 4,272,950 of record OX438882.1, on the reverse strand, counting down.
GTTATAATGACGAACCTTGTGGAGGTTAGTAAACACTATTGTATTTGTGAGTACATGATTCATGGAATATTGTAAACACATGGTTTTAATGTTTAGAATTCTATCTCAGCATTGTAATTCAATTGCATTTATAAATTATTGTATTAACGTTACAATGTGCAATGTTAGATAATGCATTAAAATTTGAATATACAATATAAACATGTATGTGTAGCTTATAAATATGCAAATAAATGTTGTGTACATACAACTCTGTTATTTTTTACGGTTATTCTCAATTTGCTTAGTGTCAGTAAATTTCTTAACACAGGCTGGTTTCCTTCAGATGGCTACAATGGCATATAAGGGTTCCGTAGCCGAGACAAGGATTTTCAGATCGTAACTCGCGTATACGAAGGATGGCGCAGACGAGAGAATGTCCGCAGAGGATAAAATCCCTAAATCTTGACAAAACTGTCCGCCGATCACTTACGATAGTTATAATAGCGAATATTCGAAGATTAAGTTTTTCTGTTTTAAAATAAACTCTAGATAAAGAGAAGCCGTTTGAAAAGGAAATATTAAATCCGCCCTTTTATTTCAGATCGATTGGATATTATCGCGAACAAAAGATTGCTGTGCACTGTTGCGTCTAGTCACATGACGTTCTTTTATTTTCGGAGACTTCCCCGTACTTTTGTCCAGTATAAACTCTTGGCATTCTTGGTTATTATGGCGTGCGCAGACGGCGGACTTTTCTCTGCGACGGAGAAAAAAGTACGCTCCGCGAATAAAAAGTCCGCCGCGGATTTCACGCGAACTCAACGCACACGGTGAGCGATCATTTGTTCGTTTATCGTCGTGCATACGTACGTCAATCTCAAGCGCACCGCTGACCAAAGTCTGCCATGTGCGGTACTTCGCCTAGTCACACGAGTTCTATTTTTTTCGGGGACTTCCCCGTACTTTTTTCCGGTCCACTCTCTGCATGTTCTCGGTAATTCGGGGGACTTTTTGTACGCGGTAAAAAGTACTTTAAGTACGAGGGATTAAAAGAATCCCTCGTTTGCGTCACTCGATACAGTTGTAAGCGATCTATTTTAGCGGACAAAAATCCTCTGCGCAGACCATTAGGGAGACTTTTTGTACGCTGTTCTTTGAATCCCTAGTGTGTGTAACTCGATGCAGTGTGTTATCATTACTCTCTAGAAGCAAAGAGTAGCTCAATGTGTAGTACATTACTACGTACACCATTTACGAGTTACAATCTAGTATGTATGCCCAGTAGTTTTGTAGAAGATTAACATTTTAAACCTTATACAAAAACAGAAAAACACTTAGTAAAAAAATGCTTATCAAAAAAATTATTATGCACATACATACTGCAAAACTTAAATGGTTTTTGCAGCCCAATGATATTTTTCTTGTCCAGATCCAGAATTGTTTTTCTTTAATTACTCGTAGCTCTGCCGGCTACAGGCTTGTTTTCTACTTAAACTTCAATTTTTTTAGGTGCACCATTATCGTTTCCCACTCTCGATATTAACAATAATGGTTGGTACTTTTGGCCACAAAAAGTACTATTTGAATGATTATTATAATAAATAATGTAAAGGCAATATGGTTTTGTTGTTTATTTTTATTAAATAAATTTATTTTACAAATACTACTTTATTAGAGCGCCTTACAAGAAGTTATCAGTAAAATCAGCTTTATTTTTGCAAATAGGCCTCAGGCATGTTGGCGCTTTTACACGTCCGGGAAGAAGCAGCGCAAGAGACTCTGTCACTATTGTCAACAAATAAATGTTTACAAAAGGTTTAAGCAAGTACGAGCTATATGAATTTTATGCCATACATTCCCATCCTTTAAATAACAATTAATCTCAATTAGTAGTGTAATAATAGCCCTCTTTCATTAAAATTACTTTGACATGCAATTTAAGTTTATGTAGAGGGAGTTCAGCAATGCCCTGTGGTAATTTGTTGAAAAAACGAATACTATTTCCCATAAACGAATTTCCTACTTTTCGCAGTTTGAAGCTTGCCGTTCCAGACAAGTTTATCTTTATTTCGGGTATAGAAAGGAAATCGTGTAAGAAATAAATGTAGGTTCTTACGGACGTAAATAATATTCTCGAGAATGCATTGAGAAGCCATTTTAAGTATATTAATCTCTTTGAAGAGCTGTTTTAGCGAGTCACGGGGTTGAAGCCCGTAAATAACCCGTACAGCACGTTTTTGTAAAATAAAAATTGACGCAATACCTGCCGCTGAGCCCCACAACAGAATTCCGTATGACATTATGCTATGAAAGTGGCTAAAATATATTATTCTTGCCATTCCAACATCAGTCAATTGCCTTATCCTTCTCACAGCATAAGCAGCAGAACTAAATCTTATAGACAGACCCCTAATATGAGCACCCCATTCCAAATGAATGTCTTCAGTTATAAATAAAGAGGTAGTAGAATCTATAGTGCTTAAGGGTTCATCTTATACAATTATAATATGAGTATAAAAAAGCAGTCCTAATATTGATCCCTGAGGGACACCCATAATAAGGGCCGACCCTGAAAAAACAGAGCTGTGTCTTCTGTGTGTAGAGCTTTTTATGAAAGTGGCTAAAATATACTAATCTTGCCATTCCAACATCAGTCAATTGCGTTATCCTTCTCACAGCATAAGCAGCAGAACTAAATCTTATAGACAGACCCCTAATATGAGCACCCCATTCCAAATGAATGTCTACAGTTATAAATAAAGAGGTAGTAGAATCTACAGTGCTTAAGGGTTCATCTTATACAATTATAATATGAGTATTAAAAAGCAGTCCTAATACTGATCCCTGAGGGACACCCATACTGTGTCTTCCCTAATAATGCAAACTTTATGTTCCCTAATAATGCAAACTTTTTATGTTCTGCCTATAAGGTAAGAACCTAGTAGATGCAAGGAATCGTTCAATGCACCATAATGTTTAAGTTTGTTAAGTAACGTTTGATCATTTATTACACAATCGAAAGCCTTTGAAAGGTCACAAAAGTAGTATCAGTAAATGATGCAAAAAATTATATCTTTTCTAAGTGAAATGATCTGAACTCTAAATCAGCACTACATTGCATCTCGAAATAAGGATTCTTAGGGGCGAGCATGCTCTCCAGCCGCGCCATATAGGTTGTTTATTTGCTTTAAAATTACTATATAGATTATGGTGGTAGGTACATGGGCGTAGCCAGCCACGGGCTTAGGGTAGCTGGGGCAGCAGTCTAAAATAATGTGTAACTAGCCAACTTTACCCGCGGTCTTACCACGGTTAATTTTTCATACAAAATGGTTACTTACATCATGTAGCACCTTATATCTGTAGGTACGTGTAATTCAAACTATCCAAAACACTTTCTTATTGCTCACCTTCCTACACCACGAAATCTTCCATCCAAAAATGTATCTACTTCAGCCGATTGGGCTCAGGGCATATGCCAATTTGGTAATCTTTCTAGGGGTTTATATCTTTCTATAGATACTCGTAGTACTTTTAAGTACAGAAAGTAAACAATTACAATAATAGCCTTAGCTTTAATAATAGTTGTTTATTTATTTAGGTATTATTAATTAATAGAAGCCAGCGTGGGTTCTGGCAGAACCTCCGTAGCACTTCGCAATTTATTTTTCGCTTCGGAGATCCTCATTCTGAGAATACTTAGCATACAAAGACCGCTCAGAAGATTTTCAATCATGGTGCAGCGAAGTCACATCTTGCTTGACACGCAGTAACGTACTGAAAGACCTCTCTACGGTACAGGTTGTACATGGTAAGATAGCAAGCGGAGTTTTATGCACGGGTAAAACATTTCTAAATCCTTTATCTAATCCTTTATTTAAGTAAGTTCTGCCACTTCCATGTCTTTCAGAATTCTACGTTTATGTTCAGAACATTCAATGCTATATTTTATTCTTATCAGTAATGGTACCATAGCTCTACCTCCCTGTGGAAACTACCACGTTAGAGCTCAAACATGGCTCTAAAACACGAGCAGCACGTTGACATCACCTGTCGGCAGCTAGATGTTGATCTGCCCGCAGCAAGCTGTCGCCACGTTGATAGCTTGCCGACGACGCCATGTCGTTGATCATCATCGTATTTTGATTATATAGCCGTTGTAAATGCTCTAAGTCATCGTACAAGAGCTTGCATGAAACTGGATTTCGTTTAAGAAAACACTGTTGTTGCTTTTACTACGTCGTCAAAAGAGAAAGAACCGGTCATTGTTAGTTGAAAAATATAACTGAACTTTGAACTGAACTCAGACCGATGTCACCCACCAAGCTAACGGCCGACTTCTGTCTGACGCCGGCTACAGTCACATATATTATATGCCGACAGCAAAATGCTGTTCGTGTGTTAGAGCCATAGATTTAATATACGTTAGAGCCATAGATTTAATGTACTGCTTAGAGCAGTTTATTATTATAAATATTATAAATCAAAAAGTCAATGTTGATGCTGGCGATTTTATTAGAAAGTGATATATTTCCCCTCGTTTTTGTTGTCTGTGTCTATTATCTTAGCAGCTTTACACTCAAATCCTCTTAGGTTAGTTAGCAATTTCTTATTGAGCATGCTTATTCCCTATTTCCATTATAGACGTAAAAAAAATTTGCTTTTCAATGAATAATTAAATAAATCAAGAAGGACTTATTTATTTATTGAAGAACAGGACGGCTGTATAATCATGGACTCCATTGGCATTGAGTGTGACAAGCAAGATTTTAAAAGTTTATTATGTCATTGTCAGGTGTTTACATGCCGATTTTTAGGTCAATTTTTATGTGAATTTATATTTATTTTAATGTACAAGTAATTAGATTTATTTTATGCGTTGTTATGTAATACTTATGTATCATTTTATTGTGATGACTTCTTGTTGCGGAAATGAATTGATTTATAATTCGGTGCTAAGTAATGTATTAGCTAGTAATTTAGAGCAAATTGCATATTTAATCGATATTTTAAGTAATAATTGGCTGACTGTTGGTGTTGTTTTTATCTTCGCGACGATATTTGTTGGTTTTTACTTTAAATCTGTGCATGGACAAAGCAATTAACTTACCAGACTTCAATAGCAGAAAGTAAAAGTAAAATCATTGTGTGCATCTGAAGGAGTCCTGACACTCAAGGTAAGATATTTTTTTTTAGTTTGTCCGTAAAATTTCCTTTATTTATTTTTTATATGTGTATACTTTCTCAGAACCTAAACAAAGAATTAGAATAAAATTATTGATTTTAAAGAAAGAAATATAACCAGAAAAGGTTGTCCACTATAGCATAAAGCCACTGCCACATGACACTTTGTAGTGGAAATGGTGCAATAAAAATGAAAAAAAAAAAGTTATAAAATTACTAAATCTTTAGCTTAGTTTAGTAACATCTTATCTTATGTTACTTACAATTTAATTAAAGACAATTAAACAACATTAACAGCATTAACATTATAAACTCAAAGTATAGAGAATAAAAAAAAACAAGCAACAAATTAATTAAACTTGATGCTTTATTATTAATTTTTGTATTTAACAAGATAATTATATAAATTCCCTTCATATTTATTTATGTAATATATTCCAATTTACTGTCTCTAGGGGCAGATTTTTCAAACGTCAGATAAAACTTATCAGACTGAATAAGTATAAAACGACCAATTTAATGTCATTTTCATAAATAAATAATTGCTAACAAATAGGAGACATTTTCAAATTAGCCATATTGTATTTTATTCAGACGAATATTTCCTAACTGACTATTGAAAAATTAGGCCTATGGTAAATAAAATACAATTTTTCATTTGTTTACCTACAATCAAATTATGGACCTTTTCTTTTGTTAAAATAAGTTCTTTTTTTTTATCCCTCAACCCCCAGGAGGCACACGGGTGCCACGATAACAATTGATTTCAAATGTGTCTGGAATAACTCAGGATCGAGGGATTAATTAAGGATATTTATTGTGTGAATAAGGAAAGGGTAGCACTAAATCCTTTAGAAATGTTTAAATTTTCGAGTTCATTTGTTTTTTATTGATTCTACCTAATGGATACGTAAATTACATCAAAAATCACATGAAACTATTATATTATTTATAGTAATTCTGCTATAACAGAAATATAACAAAAATATAAACAGTTTTACAATTGGGCATGATTGCAGATGAATTTTTTTAACTACTTTTACAGAATAACAAAATTTTTATTGTTTGTTTTATTTCAACACATATAACTTCATTACTTTACTTTGGTCAGGGATTGCAGTCTTTCTTTAATAAAATTACCTAAGTCACCATACTAAGACTAGTATGGTAGCTAGTATACACTAGCTGGTTCTCTTTATTCTATTTACATTGCTACATAGAGAAAGAGAGAGACATACAAAGAGAGCGAGAGAGAGAGAAAGAGAGAGAGGGATGGAGATAGAGTACAGAGTAGAGGTGCAGGAAAGTTTTCCTTTTCAAGAAAGATAAATTTAAAAAGAGCAACATGCTTGTGTGCCAATCATGACTTTCGAGTTTTATCCCTCTATTTAATCCCTAAAGGGATGCTGTCCAGGAAAAAAATCTATGTCCTTACTCCTCAAACTATTTAACTATATACATATGTATAGGTATGTAACTATACTAGGTATACTAAATTTTATCTACCAGAATCTGCAGCTACTTGTGCATTTATTATATTGGAAACAGGATCAAAAATAAGTTTCAGAAGCTAAAAAACAATACATTAAAGTGCATCTAAAGATGCACATTAACCAGTTCTTGTAGAAAGGTAAGAGCATTATTTTTAAACTAGCTGTTGCCCGCGACTTCGTCCGCGTTAATTTCTGTTATTATGATCGCGATTATTATTGCCACATTTTTCACTGATGCTTCGCTCTTATTGGTCGCAGCGTGATGTTTTATAGCCTTCCTCGATAAATGGACTATCCAACACAAAATAATTTTTCAATTCGAACCAGTACTTTCCGAGATAAGCGCGTTCAATCAAATAAACAAACAAACTCTTTAGCTTTATAATATTAGTATAGATATGTTGCTAACACAATTTTTTCTCGTCTCCACTACGAAAAAAGAAAAGTTTTCAACCAAGGCATTCTCATTACTGACCCGAGGTGCTGACACGTAGTCACTATAAGTACGGCTTCGGAAAGTGCAATATTAAGTTTGGAAGTTTTTCGCAATGATACAATTCGTAACTAGAATATCTGACAGAGAACCATAGCCATTGACGTATCATACAAGTGAAGTGGTTGTGGGCTTGCTATGTCTATTGGAGGGAGACCCAATGGCCGAGACTTGGGAAAACCAGTCCTGGACTGGGGTCCAGCTTGGTGAAGTGAGTCGGGGGCAGAAGCTGGATGCGAAGAAGCTGGAGACTTGGTAGAAGGGGGCTTCTTGGAAAAAGGATACTCTTCCAGCAGTAGCCGCTATAATAATAGCAGAGCCCCTTAATGCGAATGCAGTCTTAAGTTTTCGTTTTCCACAATAGTCACTAAAAGGAAAAGCTTTAATATTCTGAGAGCTCAGTTTAAAGTTTCCTGGTAAGCTTTACCTGAACCTGAATAGCCGGATGAGTAGCAAACCAAAATTCCTTGCCAGGCTAAGAAGACATATTCATTAAAGACAACGCGTTTATGTAAATTCGATGTATTTAAAGCTAAATGCCAAAGGCTCGATTGATTTTCCGATGAGAATATCTGATAGCTGCAGACCCTAAGACTGGTCGGTACCGGTTACCGAACGAAAGTGAGCGCGGCCGGGTGAGCGGCGCTAGTTTATCGCACTAATATTACCTCATTCGACTCGCCCACTTTTTCACTTTCTTACAGTCAGAAAGCGTGAAGAGTGTGACATTCGCATTTTTATTCACACCAAGTTTATGCTGAGATGTCTATGGTTAGGTGTATTTGCATTATAGTGGTAATAAATAATGCTTTCTGGTAATAAACTAGGAATACGATAGTGTAGTGAGTGTATGCAGACCATACCCCCGCCCCGTGGTAAAAGTTAATATTTGCATAGCTTAGCTCATCAAAGGTAATCAAATTCAAATTCAAATTCAAATATCTGTATTGATAACAAAGTTACAATATAAATTAATGACTCTGATTACCAAACTAGACGAATCTGTATCAAATCGAAGTAAGCTTACACAGTACTTGACTGAGACGAGGAAAAGAAAGATCTAAGCCACTGTTTTAAGATTTGGGAAACAAGAAACCATTAATCAGCATGCACCTTGACCTACTCATAACTTGATTTGTGTTTATAATTGTTGTTTTGTGTTTATCTTAAATATTCTGAACGGGAAAATAGAAGTAAGCCAATAGTTTACGTAATTACGTAATACAAGATAGTTTGCGTAATTTTATGCGGTCTAATTGATTATTCAGGAACATTTAGTAAATCGACAGCCTGGAATATACGACTATGACGTTAGCGAAATTTGGTATTGTAAAGTCAGCTGCAAAATTATATAAACACTTAGGTTTAGTCAACTTTAGTCAGAAATATATAATACTTTTGTAGCTGACTGTACAGATGACAGCACACAAGACATACACTGGGGCATCTTATCGTCGTTGAAATAGGTACGAGCTTGGAACGAGAATTTGTAGCCTGTGGTGCACTGTACATAAATAGTAGTAAAAATGCAAAATCAAAATGTATTTTCTTAATTCCATCTGATAGAATCCAATAAAAAATTCCATTTGCAATATTGATAAAAAAAGTTGGAGCTTACTTCGTCTATTGTTTTCATTGTTCTCATGTAAGTGGTCTTAAAACACTTCTACCAATCAAAATCAATATGCGCGATTGGATAGTCTAAGAGTTTTTCAGAAAGGACAGGAATCAATTTGTCATTTGCAATTTGTATAATGTCAATCTGTTTCAATCACAGTGTTCGGGCCGGATCCGATCTAATAGAATTTAAGTGATGCATTGTTATGATTCTGAATAACCTCAGTAATAAGAAGTATGTAGATTTTAAAATTAATTTATTTTTATAAAAACGCACATGGAAAGTAAAAAAAATTTTTCTGCAGTTTAATAGTATAGCATAATATTTATTCAAAGAGGATGTCTTTACGCAAGAGTCTTTTATTAACATGTTTTCGTTCGCAAGAATATTTCAATGAATCCTGCAATGTTTATACTGAATTTAAAAAGATTTATGAAAATACAATCGACCACTGTTGCTGCCAGTCGGTATAAATAAATATGCGCAAGTTTTCGTCGCGTTTTAGGTCATCAATAAATAAAACATTAAAGTCATTATCATTTTGTACCGTTAGCGCAGCCGGGCTAGGAAAGACCTATAGAAAGGAATTAAATTGGGATGAGCATTTTATCCTGAACGAGCAAATTAATTTACGTAACATTCAGCTAATTTGTAAATGCACTTGAATTCTAGGTTCAATATTTCGGGTGTGATCATACCCATCGGATTAATGCAACAACCTTGTTGTTAGCATTACAACTAACTCGATTAATCAGCGGGCACTTTGGCGGTCGCAGTGTCTGTTACTACAATACAATAGCAATGTGCACATTGTGTTCAAAGTATCGCATTTGCCAGACGTTATCAATCAGTGATGGTGGTGGTCGCGGTTTCCGCAATAGCATTGCGTTCACCCCACGCGATCAGGCTGCAGCCACTGAGATGGCGGTCGTGTTTTCTTCTTCAATAACATCGCATTTAGCCAAACGCTATCAATCTGCGAGCACTGTGATGGTGGCGGTCTTGGTTTCTGCAATAGCATTGCGTTCACCTCACGCGATCAGGCTGCAGCCACTGAGATGGCGGTCGTGTTTTCTTCTTCAATAACATCGCATTTAGCCAAACGCTATCAATCTGCGAGCACTGTGATGGTGGCGGTCTCGGTTTCTGCAATAGCATTGCGTTCACCCCACGCGATCAGGCTGCAGCCACTGAGATGGCGGTCGTGTTTTCTTCTTCAATAACATCGCATTTAGCCAAACACTATCAATCTGCGAGCACTGTGATGGTGGCGGTCTCGGTTTCTGCAATAGCATTGCGTTCACCCCACGCCATCAGGCTGCAGACCTTGCGATGGCGGAGTCGTGTTTTCTTCAAAAACATCGCATTTAGCCAGGCGCTATCAATCTGCGAGCACTGTGATGGTGGCGGTCGCAGTTTCTGCAATAGCATTTCGTTCACCCCAAGCCATCAAGCTGTAGCCTCTGCGATGGTGGTCGTGTTTTCTTCAATAGCATCGCATGACCCTATCATTCTGCGAGCACTGTGATGGAGGCGGTTGCAGTATCTGCAATAGCATTGCGTTCACCCCAGGCGATCAGTCTGCGACCACTGGGATGCCGGTCGTGTTTTCTTCAATAGAATCGCGTTTATCATGACGCTATCAACCTGCGATCAATGTGGCGTTCGCGGTCGCGATTCCTGCATAATTGCGTTCAACCCACGCGATCAATCTGCTATCACATAGGTCTGTTGTGATTTCCGTTATGGATGTAAAAAAAAAAACAGAAGATGATCTTTGATTTATAGCTATAACCCGTAAATAGTAGTTTCTATGGGTTATGGGCACTTCGACGGGCAAAGGGATAAAGCATGAGAAAGATGAACAGTGAAAGTAACTTGCTTAATCAGAAGTTCCATTTTGTGAAGTACCGGAAAATATAATAGCGCCTACTTATAACAGAAAATGTTAATATTTTCCGGTCTTGTTACGTAATTATGGAAAAATATGTCGTAACTAACATTTAGTTATAAGAAAGCTTATATAAATGTTAACGCAAGATTAATAGATCGAGATTCCACCCGTGACCCTGCTAGAAGAGTCAGGCTGCTAGTGTCGCGAAAGTTTCCGTGCGTTCGCCGACCGACCTACGCGCAGACAGATTTTGAACGCAGTCCGCGCTCGCGTCTAAAATCTTTGAACACTTTTTTAACTGACGAAAGACGAGCTTCTCAACTAGATGTGTAATCATAATATGTGTATGACTTGACCTAAATGATGATTTCTTTGTTAAAAACTTTACACACATCATTCGTTTTCCTCTGAAACCAATCCTGAAGTCCATGCGGCTGCAGTCACGAGAAAATCTAGTGCTACAATTTTAAAATAAAAATCAACAAAAATTCAGTAAAGAAGAACATTTAATTACTCGTATCTTACTAGCTGTTGCCTGTGATTTCTTTGGAGCGGAGTTTGGTAGGTTTAATTTCACGGGAACCATACTTTTTCTGTTATAAAAGGAGCAGTGGTAGGGCTGCGTTGTGCTGATACTGACTTATCCGACGCCTCGCTTCCCCAGGCCTTGCGCGCTCCGATCCGGTCAGACGTCTCCTAGGCGGGCATACAATAGACAAAAACGTTTAATTTTTTATCTATGGTTCAAACAAACAAAACTGATGAGACGAGTGTGTGGAATCGGATCTCTGTTAACGTTCAAGTATAATATTGATAACATCATCATAGGGGTGCGAGGACGCAATGCATCATTTCGTTAACATACCCATAGATAATTATCTGAAGTTAATATTTACTATTAATGTTGTTTCTTTGTACGGGACCCCGCATATTGTTATTGTTATTTAAAAAATATTCTCGGTTAACATAAATAAATACATACACTGAGAGCTATGCGATATGTACAGGATCCCGCATAATTTAATCGTTATTTATTGTTTCCAAATCTATAATAGTTGTGACATGCCAAGTTCGTGTCAAGCTTTTGGAACAAGAATTCCGTATCATAGTGTTTTCTTTTGTGTTACTTTATTTTGCATTTTGTAAAATTATGAAGGTATTAAGTATAATATAAATAAAGGTCTTACTAAAAAGGTTATGCCTTTAATACATCCTTTTGTTTATTTGTTGCAAAAAAAATTACACTTTTTAAATTGGTGTCCATGTATTGAAAAATTCTGTAATCTTGATTTTGATATTAGGTGTTAAAATATAAAATTGCCGTTTTGTATGGACGAAATCGAGAAAAGTAATTTTTCCATACTAACAATTTTTTTTTTTTTGAAAACGCCTGAACCGTTTTCGATGCAATTAAAGGTGAAAGTTAGATGGTTATAAAGCTACGCATTATACTATTTAAATTTCTGAAAATCAAAGTATACATATAATACAAATATACTTAATTGAAGCAAGAAGGTCAGCTGACACATTGTAAGGGGTCTTTTCAACGACTTCCTTTGAAGTAATAGGCACTAGTATTGCATTTTTTTTTTAGTCAAAAGTAACTTTATTTAGTTTTTGATACAATACAAAAAGAATTACGCAATAATATGACTACACTTAAGAGCTATAAACAGAATAAATAGTAGGAAAATAATCGGCAATTTCATACTTTAACCCCTATTATGTTCCAATAAGTGAAAATTATGACGCGCTTTTTTTTCGAAAACTGTATATTCTATATTGGGGAAAACCAAATCGTATGCAACAAAAATAATCGCTGGCACTCCACTTCTTTTTTTGGGCGTTAAAATAAATCAAGTATTTATTGCCCGCAATGTATAGCGCACAAGAAGCGCTAGGCCAAGGCTGCTCAACCAAAAGAATTTTAAGTGGCCCGTGCAAGTATGGTTTGAAAATTTTATCGTATTTCTAGTAAAACAAATTGATATATTATATTTTAGCAATTTAATTGCAATTATATCAGTATCTAAACTTGAAAAATTTTCAAGTTTACATACTTAAATTAATATCTATTTGCACTGATGGTGCACCAGCAATGATTGGAAAAAACAATGGTTGTGTGGCTTTGTTACAGAATTTCTTAGGACGAAATTTTTTTTCGTATCATTGCATTATCCAACAGGAAGCCTTGTGTGCAAAGGATATGGAGTGGAATATTTGTTCCTAATAAACAATAATTCAATTTTATTTTCTTAATTATTGATTTTTTATTGCGCTTGTCCTGAGAGTAACTGAAATAGGAAATGTAAGGGGCCCGTCGTTAACGACTAAATCTACCGTTTGGCCCGACTCTTCTAAAGGTTGAGCAGCCTTGCGCTAGGCAGACGAGGATTGTGACCAAGCTTCATACAATTAGATGTGCGTGCGTACGGTTCATTGCGAGTTGCTCTCTTTAAAGCGTTTTTTTATGAAAGAGTTCTACAAATTTTCAACTGGTTTTTAAAGAAAAAAGTTTAGTAACAACAAACAGAAGATTTTCATGCAAAGATCTTGTAAAAAAATTTTTCACTTTGACCCTCAATATCTCATTAACGATTCATTTCCCATTTTATCATACCACGCATACGTAGAGTCTGTACTTCGCTACGGTATCGTTATTTGGGGTAATAGCACAGACAAAAACAAAACGTTTATTGCACAAAAAAAATGCATAAGGGCAATATGTGGGATTTCACCAGAAAACTCGTGTGAACCACACTTTAAAAATCTTGCTCTTCTACCAATGCCATCTTTATATATATACGAGGTATGCAATTTTGTAACCAAACATAGGGATTTGTTTAGTAGGTCCTGTGATTTAAAAAACACAAGAGTACGCAGAGATCCCTATAGACTTATTCTAAAAGACAATCCCAAGTCATCAAAATATAATAAAAGTTGCCTAGCTATATGCGTTAATATTTACCAAATGACATAAAAACCCACAGTGCCGCGGTATTTAGGAGGCATTTGTTCCGTTGGCTCAATTATCATAATTTTTATAGCCTTAAAGATTTCTTTGACTTTAAAATAAATAAGAGATTTCTTTGACCACGTGCAAATATTTGCAATAAAGGGACATTTAACTTTAATGAGAGCATTTTGATGATAATGACATTATGTATTTCTTAATATTATTTTATTTGGATCTATAATTTAATTGGACATTGTTTAACTTCTAGTATATTTTTATTGTGACATTTGCATGCTAATTTATGTAGCCCAATATGTGCATCGACATTTTTAATTAAGACCTTGTATATACCATATTGAAAAAAATAAAGATTTATGGTTTATGATTTATGATATGGTGTCTTGGAAAAAAATTATCGTACAAACTACGAGATTACGTAGACTACTAGATTACGTGGGGTAGAATACGTGGTATTCGGCTTCGTTAAGCCTTTTGTTACAGCTTGTATAAGTGCTTCGGAAGCCATTGGTCCAACTAAGAATATCATACGGAAAGAAGAGGAGGACATATTATGAGATCTCCTTATGAAAATAAAGAAGTAAGCTACCATTTTTAAGTTATTGTCAAACAAGAAATCTTAGACCATCATCATGCACCGTCACAAAATTGGTGGCAAATAAAAGTTTTTTTCAAACCAAATAATTATAATCCAAAATACGGAAGAGCTCAATCAGTATTTGTGAAGGTGGATTAAAAATACATTTGCCTGTCTCATTCACAGGCTTTGGACGCTAATATACCTTTGAATAGGACAGATTAGTATTATGGATAGGATATAGGATATACTTAAAGTACTTAATATTCACAAAAATCTGCTGCCGTGCTCTCTTGCCAATAGGCGTCGCCTGCGATCCAACGGTTTTGTTATTTCTTACGCAGACACAGAACACCTTTGAATAGGACAGTTCAGTACTATGGATAGGATATAGGGTATACTTAAAGTACTTAATATTCACAAAAATCTGCTGCCGTGCTCTCTTGCCAATAGGCGTCGCCTGCGATCCAACGGTATTGTTATTTCTTACGCAGACACAGAACCCTGGAAATAGATAAGTAACGCCCTTCGTGTACCGAACGTACACAACTGCTTAAAATTCAACATTAATATTAACATGTACACTGAGTGCGTCATAATACTTTACATTTCACTTACAGAATTGTCGCATGAACATAACTTGAATTTCATAGTTTCAGCATTAAAATTCATTCTATTCAAGATGACAGACTTGTCAAGACGAGAAATAGGGCACTTATTCAACGTTTTTTAGTGGAATATACAATATGGATCGAGGGAATAACAATTTTTTGTTCAATAAAAGATATAAATAAAAATTTCCAAGTGTGTGTCGGGCCTCTTGTAGTGTAGGCTTCCTTAGTTGCACGTCGTAAATTGCAGGATATCGCAATTTTGTTGTTACATAATTTCACATCGTTCGTAAATAGTGCTCAGTAACATATAACTGTATTTTTTTCATGTATCTACATTCTACAAACAACCGTTGAGTTAGGAGAGGTTTTTTCTGTTTTTTTTATAAATAATGGGCTTGCTCTTGACTACATACTTAACTATACGGTTAAGAAGAAGCCTAAGATGGAACGACCCACCCAGAGGTACTGGTTCTCCCACACACCAGCGGAAATCAGAAAAACTGTTTGGCGCTAGACTCCTGCAGGGTGGTAGCATCCAAGCGGCCTCTTACGAAGCCTACCACCGCAGAGGGATCTGTTAGCCGTCATCATTGGTTAGAAAACCAAAGATGCCGTTGCCCAGGGTGGACCACTAGGAGGTAGATCCCACCACCCCAAAATATGATACTTGACTCTAACGAAGTTTTGCTCTTTGATACCTAAGAATACGTCACACATGAGTCCCTGAATCGAGAAATGGAGCTGAGTGTACCTATAGGGACAATATTTGTGAAAGATCTACCAAACGACACCATACGCACCTTTTAATATTCGCCTTTTTTGGATTCGAAAAATATTAAAAAAAATGGTTGCCTGTAAAGTCGGTTTTACGGGCGAAGATTTTACGTGACAACGTCTTTTTCTCGGTAGAATATTTATTGATATGAATATAATTAAATTGCACAATAGGAACAAGGAATTGAATGAAAATAAGAATTGCACAAATTTTAAAATGCGCCTAATTCTCTAGTGCTGCGCGCGCGGCAGACCGATCATAGTTGAGTGGGAGAGAGACGCAAGGCATTCGGCGGGCCTCTCTCTCGTTCGGTGACTCATCGTAACGTTACCGAGCGTTACACTTTTTCATAAGTGACTCCCAGCCGCAACCTAATTTAAGACGTTGTCACGTCAAAATGGTTGCCTGTAAAGTCGGTTTTACGGGCGAAGATTTTACGTGACAACGTCTTTTTCTCGGTAGAATATTTATTGATATGAATATAATTAAATTGCACAATAGGAACAAGGAATTGAATGAAAATAAGAATTGCACAAATTTTAAAATGCGCCTAATTCTCTAGTGCTGCGCGCGCGGCAGACCGATCATAGTTGAGTGGGAGAGAGACGCAAGGCATTCGGCGGGCCTCTCTCTCGTTCGGTGACTCATCGTAACGTTACCGAGCGTTACACTTTTTCATAAGTGACTCCCAGCCGCAACCTAATTTAAGACGTTGTCACGTCAAAAGTTTTCTCAGCCTCGAAACACATTACATACAAATTCGTACTATTTTAGGTAGCCGTCTAAAAAATAAACATTCTACGTCGTTTTGTGATAACTACAAGTTACTGTGCATATGAACGGTCCTTCATAATATAGGTATATTTTTTTGTTGTTTAAGTTTAATATAAGTGTGCAGCAAAGTGTGCAAAAAAAAAAAGATCCGTTATCAAAATTTACCTTATCACCAGTCCAAATTTAAGATTATATCTTAAATTTGGACTGGTGATAAGGTAAATTTTGATAACGGATCATTTTTTTTTAAGATTATATCTTAAATTTGGACTGGTGATAAGGTAAATTTTGATAACGGATCATTTTTTTTTAAATAAAAAAAATATACCGATTTAAATTTGATGGTTAGTGCGTACAGAACCCTAGTTTTGAAAGTATCTCTTTTTATTGATACAGAATAAATATGAAAATTAAAGAAACGTGTAATAGAGTTTCATATTTGGGGTGAGAGGATGACTGCGACAACAATACGCTGTATTCCATAAGTCGCTGAAAAAGCTTTTAATGATAAATTATATAAGTGTTAGTTGATATAATTCTTATGGTATGTTTCATAGCTATGTATGAACGGTCTATCTTTTAATTATTTATAGTCAGATATGTATACTTACCAATAAAAAAAACAACGATCAATACATACCGTTATAATTTTAGGGATTTTTGACAATGCAATTAGTAACAGCATTGAGTGAAATCTATAGAGATTAACTAAAAACCTAACTAAGTAAGCAAAACTGCTCTACGTTTGTAGAGTCTTTCATGCTTGGTCTAACGACCGGGTTGGTATAGTGGTGCGGTTATTCGCCTACTATTTAATGATCCCGGGTTCGATTCTCTGTCGGGTCAATTCAGATAAAGGATTAATTGCAAATTGGCACGGGTTGGAAAGGGGGGAGTTATAATCGTGCTTCGGATTGTGGAATTCGTAAAAACAAGTCACGACATATTATGTCTGTAGTAGGCGGCTTGGAATAGAGTTTTTTAAAAGATACGATGAAAATAGTAATCAGATACTTGGACGGTCTGGAAGATGAATCGTTGGTACTTCTCAATAGAAAAAATGAATAAGGTTTGTAAAAAAACCCGATTTAGTGATCAAATCCCGGAGTCTAAAGCTAAAGAAATTATAATGCATCAATCAAAGATTCGATATTACTAATTATTCTTTTATCCTTTTCCAACACTGCCTCTCATTCTCAACGTAGTTCGTCGCTTCGTTATCGTCTTGATATAAAATTGTTTTACTGGCCGAATGGGTGGTTTATCTTTTATGTTTTTAAACATGACTATTGTAAAAGTTGATTTTATCTTAAGTTATTGTAGAGTTAAATTGTCAAAGAATTATATTAAGAAATCTGTCGTATTAGTTCTTAAGGCTGATTTTTTGATAATTAAGGTAACTCTAAGTTTGTTAGAGCCTTTGATGAGTATTATTGGTCAGAACTCGCGTGTCGGTCAGTGTGCGGTATGACGTAAGTAAGTGGCGTACATTCGGTGGGCGGCAGGCTTTTCGGCGGGCCCCCACCAGCTCTCTTGTTTACACGACGCCGTGCCGGCAGCCGCCGCCGAACGCCGGCACTCGCAGCCGGCCAGCACGCGCGACGCGACGCCTGCGGCACCTCGCGACCACATGCCCGAACCGTGAGGCCGCCTGTACCTCCTTACAACTGGTCTGGACCTCACGCACGCCTCCCTAATAACGAGGAAACTATCCCTGCATCAGGTGTACTTGTACATCTTCGTCGAAAACATCGTAAGTGACTGTAAACTTTTTTTATTCTCCGCTAAAACCAGTTCTCTCGTAGCGTTACGAAATTAATGACACCAAATGTTTGGTTTCTTATATTATGATCGTTTTTTGTGATGTAGTGAATTGGTGTATCATGTTTTTGTTGGGTGTTTCTGTCGGTATGCCTCGTGCAGGCCGTACCTTTTGTCACTTGTCGCCTTCACTTTTGGATACAAAACCGGTTGGGATGTTTTTTGGTGTGATAAAATTAACATATCAGTAGCAAGGATCAGTTTACCTATCCCCGCAGGTATGGAAGTACCTTAAATTTAGGCAGGCAATTATGGAAATGTTTCCAAACTATGTATCATTCACTCATTTGCATTACTATTTTTAAATAGGTCTATTTTGAGATGATGTTTCTGTAGATTTCAACCTTGTTTGTTGTTGAGATGTTATCTTGTCTACAAAATAGGGCAATTTATGTGTCTCAAATGCTGTGCAATAATTTACTAGGAGTCATCTTGCCACTCAACATGTTTGCTTTGAGTTTGATCTAAATGCATGCTTCGCTATCAGTTCATAGATAAACTTTGTGATGCTTTAATTGGTGTACAGTTCTATTAAGTTTGTCATGAAATGTTTCACTTCGAATCTAAACAGCTAAAGCAATTCATACAAATTGCTCGTGTAAATTTATTCGAAATAGTATATTGTTTACTTGAACTATTGTTAACTTGATTCTGCCTCAAATAAAATATTCGTGTTTATGTAAGTCTGTTGGAGTAGTCTTTGTACCCGTTTAAGTTTATCCCACAATATCTTCCCTTACAAATGTCCTCCAGACGTTTGACCTTTACTCCTTTAGGCTGCACTATTGAATTGTTCCGCGGTAAACAATTTACTGTTCTTTAAAGTACAATACGACAGAATGGTTTATTGATTTTGTTTTGCCGTGTAGGATTTCTGCGTTTTAACACTTTTTATTGGTTATTGTATGTAATATAGTTCAGTTAAACTTGAAATTATTTTTTACTAGCGGACCCGACAGACGTTGTCCTGTATTAACTATTAATATTGATTAGGAAATGGTTTAATAAAAAAAAATGTTACCCATTGTTTATTTTCATTATGCTTTATAATATAAAACATTCTTTGTTGTTTTTTTGTCTGGCGGGTATATAAATAGTTTTGTTGGTATTCCGACACTTTAACAGGAGACATATTACTGGCCATGTGCAAAATTCAGTTTTTTTTACCCCCTATTTGACGATAATAGCAGCACGCATCCTGTCAATGTTATGTCAAACGCCATACATTTAAAAAGTTTAAATTGTCAAAAGCGCTAAGATCACATTACAAATAATTTAGTATGGTGATTAAGTTTCCTTAAATTTTTTAATTATTCGCGCCATTTTCTTAATTTTTTTTCTTCATAAGAACATTCTCCTGACAATATCAAACAAAATAAAAAAAGAATTAGCGAAATCGGTCCAGCCAATCACACGTGATGCGATGACCAAGGGAAATAGGGATTCATTTTTATATAGATTAAAGTAGGTGCTATAAAAGCGATTTTATACATAGGTACCAATATTTGAACCTACAACTTCAGTATCAAGTAAAAGGATCCCAAGAAAGTCTGTTACAAATTTGTTTGTCTCCGTTTGAACTTTTTCTTGTCTGCCGTTGCTAGATAGTTTGTTTTTTGTCTCTAAATCATAGCAGAGTAGTCCTTTTGCATTTAAATCAGAGCCATATAGTTGCTTCAGCAATAGACTCTGCGGTGTTAAAAATGTGGTTGCATTTCCCTAAGAACGAACTTTATGCTTTAGTGAAACAATACGACGCTGTAAGAAGGTATATGACCTCATAAACAATCGGTTGGAACTTGAAGTAGCGATTAAACAATTAGTTGTAGACAGCGTTGGACATTGAAAACCATATCTGAGGAGAGTAGAGATCAAGGTTAAATCGGGGTTTTTTGTGTCGATTTTATAAATAAGGCCAGGGAATTTTTGAGAAATATTAAAGTTGTGGCTCTATCTCTCTCATCTGTGTTTTTTTTTAGTGTTTTTTTTCTATTTTTGATGAAATATGCGTAGTACCAACAAGAAAAAAATCACCCAAGTGCGAGTGAGGTGTGTTCTGAAGATGGTGAGGTTCCGTCGCAGACAAGGGTCAAGAGAAAGACATGTGTCCAGCTTGAACGTCGAACATTTATTAACTCAAATAAACTCTAGTACATAACTTCATAGCACAGTCAAATCATATCTGCTAACTTAACATAAATTTGACACCATGTCGCAGACACTTATTAAAATATTCATGTTACGGTACAACTTACAAATCACTATATTTCACCTCCCCCGAAAAGTTCACCATTACACCCCCCGCTTTTCGAGAGCAAAAAAAAAAAAAGGTACATTTTTTTTTTTTTCTAAAGCATTTTTGTTCAAGTGTAAAACATTTTAGTATTATTTTTATGAGTTACAAATTCCTTATCATTTTTCAAAATTATTACATTAGGTGAAATGTCCTTGATTACAACATATGGACCACTATAAATGTTATCAAGCTTATTTCCTACTTGATTTCTTAACAATATTAGATCTCCTTCCTTATAACTAACAGAGTTACAATTCTTGTCATAATTAACTTTTCTAATTTCCTTACTTGCTAAAAGATTTTCCTTGGCTTCAAATTGTGCTTTTTGTAAACGGTATTTCATTTGTAATGGGTAATCATCATAGTTATACAATGGTTCAATCGGTACGTTAAAGTTACTTGGCAATGTGCATAATTTTCCAAACACTAACTCATATGGGGTGTATCTAGTTTCAGTGTGTACGGTCGTATTAAAAGCAAAACACCAGTAGGGTAACCATGAACTCCAATCTTGTTTATTAGAGTCGCATTGAATTCTGAGAAAAGCTCCTAAATTTTTATGAGTGTTTTCTAACGCACCTATTGTTTCGTGATGGTATGCAGTTGATTGTAGTTTATTAATTTTTAGCAATTTGCAAATATTGGTCATTATTGATGAAGTGAATTCTGTTCCTTGATCTGTTATAATAGAGCGTGGCAAGCCAAATCTTAAAATAAAATTTTCTACGAAACTTTTAGCTACACTTTCTGCGTCTTTTCGGCGTAATGGGTAAGCTTCGACGAATTTCGATAAATTACATTGAAGTGTCAATGCATACTTAAAATCAAAATTATCTACATCTAGAGGTCCTACTAAATCTAAACTAACTACTTCAAATGCACTATTGGTCGTTGTCGTAATGACCATAGGCTCTTTAACTTGTCTATTTGTAAACTTATTTATTTGACATTGTTTACATTTTTTTTACAAAGTTCGTGACGTCACTAGTTAAACCTGTCCAAAAATAATATTTCTTTATATTATTTATCATCCTATTTATACCTGCGTGACCGCTTGTGGGTAATAGGTGAAAGTCATTTAATATTAAAGTCTTATCATCTTTATTGGTCACACGAATAACATCTTTAATCACAAGAATACGCGGTGTCCGATTACTATCAATTTCCTTTAAAAGTAATTCAATATAATTTTCATTGACTTTATTTTTTACAATAACAAGCTCCTCGATTTTAAATTGTTTGCACAATAACTCTATTTCTCTCATCAGCACTTCGAAAGTAGATGACGATCGAGATAATAGGTAAATAATACTTCTTGAGGGCACAAAAATACAGTTGCCTGATTGGCTATAAATAACATCATCATTTTTAAATTTATTCAAACTCAAATCGTTATGTGACTTAAATATAACAAGTTCTATTCCTTCAGAAGGTTTTTTCAGAATCTCTACAACTTTAGGTTGATCAGGCCTTAAGGTTGCAGAATCCTGGTTTGTCAAATCCGTACTTTTATTATTTTCTAATGCTTTATCAAGTTTTCGCTGTTGTGCTCTAGTAATGACCGATACAACTTTTTCATTTAGTTGCTTTAATTCTGTACACGTAATCGGTAAACGGCTTAATGCGTCTGCAGCTGCATTATCCTTTCCCGAGACGTGTTCAATAATGAAATCATATTCTTCCAAATATAATCGAAACTTAGTTAATCTACTAGATGGATCGGTCATACTGAACAGGTAAATAAGTGGTTTATGGTCGGTTAAAATTTTAAACTTTTTACCATATAAATAAGGCCTAAAATGTCTAATAGCCCATACAATCGCTAGTAATTCTAATTCAATGATTGGGTATCTAATTTCTGCGGGCTTAAGGCTACGGCTAGCGTAAGAAATTACTGTTCCATTTTTATTTGATAAAACTGCGCCTAGACCTTGTTTTGATGCGTCAGTTTGTAATACGAATGTGTTATCGTCAGAAAAATCGGGATATTGTAATATAGGTGGCTTAATGAGCGCCTGTTTTAATGTATGAAAAGCTGTTTCACACTCGGGTGACCAAATAAATGGTGTATTTTTCTTACAAAGACTGTTTAATGGACGTGCTATACAAGCGAAACGTGGGATAAATCTCCTGTAGTAATTTGCGAATGCAACAAATCGTTTTACGTCATCTGTATGTAAGGGTACGGGGTAGTTTTTTAAAACTTCAGTTTTTGATGGGTCGGGAAATATACCATTTGAGGTTATTTTGTGGCCTAAATACATTATTTCTTTACGTAAAAATTCGCATTTTAGTGGGTTAAGTTTTAAATTTACTTTACGAAATCGTTCCAAAACACTTATTAAATTCTTGTTATGATTTTCAAGGGAATTTCCTATAACAATACAGTCATCTAAATAAACAAATGCCTGTTTATAGTTTAATCCAGACATTGCTATTGTCATAAGCCGAGAAAATACGCTGGGACTGGTTTTCAATCCCATAGGACATCTTTTCATTTGATACGTCTTATCTGTTGTAAATGCTGTCATATTACGTGAATCTTTATTCAATGAAAGTTGATACATTTTATCGACCTGAAATGCTGTGTATTTCCTGCTGTTTTCATGTAATGATAATTGATAGTAAGATTGCGATAAGTCTAATTTCGAAAAATAAATACTACCCGAAAGTGAATCTAGGATTTCAGTAATATTCGGTAATGGAAATTTGTCGTCTTGAATAACATTATTTAACTGTCTATAATCAATTACTAGTCTCCATTTTTTCTCACCATTTTTATCAGATTTTTTCGGAACAAGAAGGACTGGGCTGGACCATTCAGATGTCGTCTCTTCAATGACGTCATTATCTAACATTTCCTTAATTTGTTTTTGAATTTCTGGCTTTAATGCATGTGGTATTCTATAAGGTTTTCTATAAATAGGAGTGGTGTTATCCTTTAATTGAATAGAATGTTCCATAAGGTTGGTAACTGACAACTTATCTCCTGGTAATTGAAAAACATCGGCATATTTAGCACATATGTTTTCAATATTAATTTGTTCCTCTTCATTTAAGTATGAACTTAAATCGAGTAAGTCAAACAAGGTTTTAACTCGTTGAACAGATACTTGGTTCTCACTAAAGTTACACATTTCAAAATAGTTTAGACTGTGAACTTCTAAATAAGAAAAATCTATAACTCGTTCTTCATCAGTTGTATTTAAAATACGTACTGCGACATGACCATTTTGTGGTCTAGAAATCATTCCTGCTACAAATATTCCTGGATGAGAAGGGATTTCGTTGGCTAACACAACACAATCACTACAGTAGTTAGTAGGAATGTACTTAATAACCTCGCATCGTGGTGGAATTGCATGAATATACTTATTCTTACCGACTATTTCGGTTGTGATTAAACACCCTTTATTTGATAAAGTTAGAGTGCAATCTTTATAGTTAACAATAGCGTTATACTTTGAGAAAAAATCTTGGCCTAAAATACCGTCGGCCGAACATGAAATATTTTCAAAAATATAAAATTTTTGAGTAAACGCATTGTTATTAAAATATAAATCTAGATATACGTATCCTATTGAAACTAAATTTCCGCTTATACCTTTTATGGTAATTCTATCACTAACTATTTGACTTATTATATCCGGATAATTCCTAACTAAATCATACTTAATTACACAAAGACTGGCGCCAGTATCTACTAGTAATTTAACTTCTATATCTCTATCTATAAAACATGAAATTACGCTATTATTATTATAGCTTAAAATGAAATTATTTATTTCATTAGTCACGAAAAAACTGGTTGTTATTTGAAACGGTTTCCTGTTCATTTCTATGTGTAAACTGTTGAGCTACATAAACACGCGGCGCGGCCTGCGATCGTGTTCCCGTCGGCGTCGCCTGCGCATCAAAGCGAGCGCGTTGGCCGTTAGTACCTTGGTTCATGTTACCTGACGTATTCCGCGCGTTGTTATTGCTGAATTGTCGTCGCCAGTTATTTGACCGGTTGAAATTATTATACGTGTTAGGTACATTAATATTGCGAAACTGTAAATTATTCGAGTTGTTATTTCGTGAACTAAAATTTGAGGAATGATTATTCGTATGATAATTATTTTGTCGATTTGATTGAATAGGATATCGACGATTTTCACGATTTCCGCGATTTGAATTTTGAAAATGCCTAACTTTCATGACCTCGTGCTCTGTTGTTGACATAGAGTTTTCGTCGATAGCAGTGGTAATGGCTTCGGAAAGTGACGGAAACTGACGAGATGCAATAATGGTACTAAGTCGAGGGTCTGACAGTCCGTCCGAAAATCTTTTTATAGCGATTTTTTCATTGAGTGGACGTAAAATTTCATAATTACTGTCATCACCGTCGGCTTGTGCCAATGTTAACTTCACAAATAAATTTTCTAACTCTCTACCAAATGACTCGATCGATCTACGACCTTGCTGCGAGCGTTGCAATTGACTCTGAATAGCGACTGATGAAAGTTTTGGTAATAATTTAGCTTTAATGTCTTTGATTAGATTGGGAACATTATCGTAACTAGTGTTCAGGCGTAATTTGGCACTTTCAGACAATCTAGTTTTCAGGACAAATGTTATTAATTGCGCCTGCGATTCTGTTTTAATCATAGAGCTGTATAGTTCAATGCCATCTATTAATTGTTTAGTGACTGTTTCCTGTCCAGTCATAACTGGTAACAGTGATATGGCAGTTTTAATATCAAAAGAAGGCAGTTCAGAGGCCATTTTTATGGTTGATGAGTCCACTACACTGACCAATGATTGAATTTTATAGTATAAAGTATTAATTTCTTCTACTAAATGATTAACTAAAATAGCGTCTTTTGAACTTATCTCTGACTTTTCTAGCTGTTCGTACACATGAGACAAAATAAACCCCAATTTACTATATTCTATCTTTGCTTCCGCTAACTTTTTAAATGCTAGGTCTGATTTCCTTCTTTCGGGACCTAGTTTCGTTAAATACCCTTTGTAATATTTTAATAAATCACGCAAATTAATTAACTCATCTGTTATAATAATTATAAAATAAGCACAAAGTTAACTACTCATTACAACGAAAGCCAAGCAAAAATTACTTACATAATAACCGTTTGAGTGCGATTCGCGAACGTCTTATTCATCGTAGAGGTCGGTTGATGCGGCAGAAGACTGGGCTCGCTGCGGCTGCATGCGGAAGGCTGATGCTCGAAGACACGAAGGTGCTCGTCGACTGCAATGATGGGTGGGCCGGGCTATACCCTGGACTCCGTGGGCCGGGATTTCCCTGGACTCCGCTCGTTCAATTTCTTCTTATGGTGTTGCCGTTAGCCCCAAAGTTGACGTGGCGTTGCTTGCCAAATTGAAACGGGTCAACTCACGGCGTAAGGCTTTCATAGCTTGTTGACGGCACTTCTTGTAGAGAAAATAAATGCTAGTGCGAGTACCAAAATGACAGTACTACGACCACCAGTATTTCGGCAAGGTTCATGTCTGTAGATTTTTCTGTTTTCGCATCACCGCTGGCAGTCTGGCCGATGACTACTTGTTCTTTACTTTGCTGTTTCCCCATACTCGATGATAATTAATTTGATGATAACTTGATGCTGATCTTGATATTGTGTAGAATTTGAGTTTCTTGCTTTGTTTTCAATTAATTTCCTAAATCTTATTGTTTTCCATATTTCTTAATGATTTCCTTTCTTTATTCTTCTAACTTCCATTGAGTTCTGTGGCAGGGTCGCCATGAGGTGTGTTCTGAAGATGGTGAGGTTCCGTCGCAGACAAGGGTCAAGAGAAAGACATGTGTCCAGCTTGAACGTCGAACATTTATTAACTCAAATAAACTCTAGTACATAACTTCATAGCACAGTCAAATCATATCTGCTAACTTAACATAAATTTGACACCATGTCGCAGACACTTATTAAAATATTCATGTTACGGTACAACTTACAAATCACTATATTTCACGAGTCGGACTCGCTCACGAAGAGTTCCGTGTCATTGACTAGGTAAACAACAGTAGGTACCTACATTAATTTCGTTAATGTAGTGCCTACCTGTAACATTTATTGATATCGAGCAAAAATAGTCAAACAATTGCATTTTTTGTATGGGAGCCCCCCTTAAATATTTATTTTATTTTGATTTTAGTATTTGTTGTTGTTATTGCGGTAACAGAAATACATAATTAGTGAAAATTTCAACTGTCTAGCTATCGCGGCTCTTGAGATACAGCCTGGTGACAGAGCGACGGACAGACGGACAGACAGCGAAGTCTTAGTAATAGGGTCCCGTTTTTACCCGTTGGGTACGGAACCCTAAAAATAACGCTTCTATTTGTATTACGAGTTAAAGAGGAATAACTTGCAATTTAGTTTAATTGTTATTCTACAAATAGATAAAAGCCCAGCCCGTTATACACTTGTGACACATTTTGACTGAATTGCTTCTTCGTAACTTTTTGTAGATAATTTCTTTATGCAATCAAGTATTAATAAACATAATTGCACAAAAAGGGCTTCAAAACTAAAATGGTTTAAAATAACTTGATACTTCATCACCCATACGGGTAAATCATTCCAAGGACCAGTGCAGTGAACAGTTCCATAAATTAAAGAAGGTATGCTGGCATTACCATAATGCTAAGTTATCGACTCTGCTGCCCTTTAATTACAATGTATATAGATTTATGAATTTATATTAATAACCTCGTACTTAATAGTATGTCTCTTTCGTAGTTGTAAGTGTATACCAGTTGCAAGTATCAAATCGACGTCCATGGAATGGTTGCAATTAGAATTTCGATTTCAGGAAAGTGGATAATTACTGGAGACATTCGATTTAACTGTTTTGTTTAATAGTTCGCAATGATTGGAAAATAATAATTCTAGAATTGTGTTTGGTACCTTGTATAGGGATAGGGCTATGCCCAGCTGTGGACTATTAGCAGGTAGATACCTGTTATGATAATATGTGGCGTAGGAGCATACGATTTGCTTGATGTTTATCATAAGCGAAAGGGCTGAATGTTTAAAAGTCGTAGCCAACTCTCCCAAGCCTATGTGCATGGAAACTTGAAAGTGCATTAATTAAAAACCTATTTAAATAAAAATGGCTCCATTGTGTTCCGATAAGCAAAATTGTTGACTGTCAGAAACGGTTGTTGGATTTGTAAAACTCATTCATTGGAAGAGCTTTCTTGCTTTTGAAGGGTGTGGTATCCATTCATTCATATTGGAACTGCGAAAGTGAATTTATATATCTATACTAATATTATAAATCTGAAGAGTTTGTTTGTTTGTTTGTTTGTTTGAACGCGCTAATTTCAGGAAGTGTTGGTTCGAATTGAAAAATTATTTTTGTGCTGGATAGTCCATATATTGAGGGAGGCTTTAGGCTATATAACATCACGCTGCGACAAATAGGAGCGAAGCATTAGTGAATAATGTTGCAAAAAAAATCGCGATTATAGTAACAGAAATTGACGCGGACCTAGTCGCGGCAAACAGCTACCTAGTCTGTTTATATGTTTGACCTTTTCACTTATTATGGATTTTGAAAATTATTTTGCTAATGATTTCCGCTTGTTAACACCGGCCTAGGTACCTTCACCACACTACCCGCACTAACACTGATTGAGCAGGCACTATTTCATGCAGGAAAACCGCCAGCCCTCCCTCAAAAATGCATGCAATACAGTTAATGCAGGATACTATACTGGAGACAGGATAGACCGTACTGCATGCATTTTTGAAGGAGGGCGGCCGTTTTTCCTGCATGAAATAATGCCTGCTCAATCAGTGTTAGTGTGGGTAGTGTGGTGAAGGTACCTAGGCCGGTGTTAACAAGCGGAAATCATTAGCAAAATAATTCTCAAAATCCATATTTAGTTATGGATTTCTGCAAAGTAACGCCTGAGTCTATTAATTTGACCTTTTCACGTTTGAACTACTAAACCGAATTTAATGAAATTTGCTGTGGACATTACTTGAGACCATGAGAAGAATATACGATAGCTTTCAGGTCGAAATTCATCTCTTAAAGTGCTTATAGTAAATTTTGGATGGAAGTTTGTATGCTATTTTTGTATGTCTCTTATTTCTCTATTAATTGAAATGATATTGACGTGGTGATAGTTTTACAAACAGAATCGCGTAGTTATGAACTTTAATGAAATCGTCAATGACTATTTTTTTTCAGCACTGACTCTACATAATATTAATATCTACATTGATTACCTATATTATTATTTTCGTCGGTTTAATATTTTGGTAAAAGGATGTATTAAAAATTTTAGCCTACCAACCCGATTTTAAAAGCGGAGTTTCTTTTTTTCAAATTATAATATTACCTACCATCCTGTATACTCTATCATACATAAACTACTTACTCTATCATACGTACACAAGTCCTTCATTTTAGAATCTGTTATTTGTCGGTTTTCTTTTTGCTTTTGAGTCTAAGTTCTTGTTGATGTACTTTGCACTTGCCCTAATACAGTAGGTAGTATTTTTACTACGACCTTGCTGTAATACACATACTTTGAAGTGCTCTTAAGGTCTACATGTCGATGGTGCCCATTAATAAACACCTGTGCACTTCGAGATCGGCTGGCCAAGGTCCAAAGTGAGCCCTTTTGTATCACACGTTTAAGCGCGGTGTTTAGGCCAGGGTCTTAATTAATTACGTTTTGTGATTAATGATTATTCTATTAGAGTGATCTTAAATATATCGACAAGGTAAATCGTGTTACAAATTCATTATTATAATTTAGGGGCGACCTAGAACCCAACTTGCATTATAAGTTAAGTTTGACCTCAGTTAAAACTATTACGTGATTTATTTTTGAACAAATACAATGTACATTATAGATTTAAGAATTTGAACGATAAAGGGAAATTAAAAGTGATCACACCTTATTGTTTTGCCTAACGTTTCGATAGGGTTGCACCGAACGACGCCTGAGTGAATCTAAATATATTTTTTTATAGTTTTTATGTAACTTGCAATGGATGTAACCATGTTCGTTCGGGTGGAAATTTGCAACTTCATTTTTAAATCGATATCATTAACCGATAGATTTTTTAAATTGTTAGTAAATAAGTGAGTTGTTTTTGATTTCTAATAATGTCATGGATAAATGTGACATAAGCGACTTAAGCGGAGGTTGAGCAAGAGGAGATAACTCGGTTAACCTTATCGGGTAACGACCGACACTTGCCTACACTTATCGCTCTTCTAATTGTTTCATTAATGGCGGCTAGTATTTTTTTATTTTAACCTTTTTTAAATTATTTAAACTGTTAAATATAGAGCGTATATTCGCGGCATAATTTACAGGGTTCGTAGTTAGTAATAATCGATTACACTAACCGCTTTTCAGCTTCAGGATACAACACATAAAATTTGCTAGTTACTTCTAGGTTCTAGGGGTGTATGTACCTACCTTGTTTTTTTTTATTTTCTGATGTTTCGGCACTGTTGCAAGCGGCATAATCACGGAAGAACTCTGAAAACTATGAATGTTTAAATCAGTGTACAACACAATTAGTAAGAACTATAGACAAGTGTATATATGTGTATTATCTCTGGACCTTTTTTGTTTATGGTTCTATGCCGTTAGTTAGGTCGCTTCCAGCATCCTTCGGGTCCTTTCGCTGACCAGTTGAAAGAAAACAACATGAAATTAGTATCTAACCAATATTTAGTTAAAGCCAAAAAAGCAATAACGGACGATCGCTCAAAACTACCACTTACCCATTTAAAAGTTCTCTTTAAAAAAAACAACACATTTATAATATCGAAAATTTAAGGCCGTGTTTGTTGTTAGCACTGATCAGTAAATAGTTAACCCTTAAATTAAATAGACCCCTCAAGTTTTTTTGTAAATATGTATTTATCAAACAACTGGATATTTGTTTAACATAATAGGTACTGTGACTTCTACTTCTTTAAAATGGGCCTTTAAATGCAGACAATAAAACCAAGTATGAGTTTTCTCATTTTATTATCATCTTATTATTATCTATTAAGGTACATATCCATAAAATCATTATGTATTTATTCATATTGTCATAATTTCTAAGCTTTTCAAGTAGCAGTAAAGTGGCCGAGATTATAATTCTCGTCTTAATTATGTCTTACTTAGTTGCATGATTTCTTAACGCAATCTGGTTTCTCTTACGTAGAAAAAAAAACTTACTCGCATCATTGCCGAATATTTTAACCATGTAAAGGTCATACATTTTCAAATTTATTTCAGAAAATTAGTTAAAATAATTGACTTTAAATCCGAGTGGTTCAAGAATATTATACATTTGAGGTTATTTGTTTTAAATTTAAATAAAAACATTATTTTACTACGACCTATCAAAGATAAAAAACCGGCACAGTGCGAGTCGGACTGTTAAATTTAACTGTCTAACTATCACGGTTTTTGAGATACAGCCTGGTGACAGACGGACAGCCCGTTTTACCTTTTGGGTAAGGAAACCCTAATAAAACATCGAAATGGACCGAAAGTTATGCCCGGTTTTCTAAAAAGAAGTACACAGAAGGTTCAAGTTAAGTAAACACTAACTTGAACCTTTGTGTACTCCTATAAATCTCAATCTCTTTTAGATTTCTAGATCTTGATTTGATTCGTCACATAAACCAAGGCAGACAAACCTGCAAGTTCTTTTTTAATATATACAAACATTTTTTTATCCAAGACATAACTAGTTTACTGGTTATTCTATAGTTTATAAAGTAGAGCTTTTGCTTGTCAATAAAAACGGGTAGATACGCACGTACACGTACGCACAGATAATTGTTTTAATTGCCAACCACATAAATGCTATTCGAGTATTCTGTCATTTACAGAAAAGGTGTCAGCCAGTTTGGACGTTATTCTTAGAATTAAACCAGAAAAGTATGTGGGCACCTGAGTTCATTTAACTCTGTGCAATTAAGCACTGAAGTAATTGTTAGATATGAATGACGTGAGTGTTATTTTGAAGAACTTATTACGGTACATTAATTATGAAGGTTTCGTTAATTGGACTCGTATTAAATCATTATTTCGATACTTATTGATATAAAGTGGCAAAGATACGTTTTGGTATTAACAGTATTCAATCTGGAAATAAAAACACCAAATAAATAGCATTTTCATTTCACCTGGAAACAAGAGTTGATTCTCGAATCATACGTTTTCGTGCTGAAAGTAAAAGTAAACTTTCGGCCTCTCAAGATGAAAGTAATCCAACTGACTAGTTTGTATTAGTTTCGCTCTCGGCTACTACCATTGAACAATATCCACTGAACTCTTCAGAATGTTCTCATTGAGGTATAGTCAGAGAGTAGATAATCGTTTTAAATGTTTACATGTATCACACACCAGAGTTAATTGATTCGGGGTAGGTATATACCATGGTACCTTATTTTATCTAGAACCAAGTTCTGAGTTGTTGCGTGATCCTGGCGCTTGCAACAGTGCCGAAATATCGAAAATTCATAAAAAAATAAGGTACATCGTGTAAACCTCTAATCTATTAACTGTAGTGATAGTGACCATGAAAGTTTAAATCAGTATATTATACAGGTAAGTAAGATAGTAAAGTTTTTTGTTTTCAGTCCTTTTTTAAATTTATGAAGATATCTTTCGATTTACAGTAATAATTGTTACCCAAGTACTACAATTTATTGAAAAAAAGCGAAGTATAAACATGTGTGATTGCGTTCGAGGGAGAAAGTGATGTTATACGGCCCGCGCATGCGTCTGGCGGATTTACATGATGATGACGTTCGTGTTGCGAAAACCTGCGCGGAAAATGGATATAAATGACGCATGAACATCGGGTTCTATACCCGATTTGCATTCACAAATCTGCGGGCACTAAAAATGTTACGAATTTGAATTATTCCAAAAGATAGCCTTACGGTCTTATAAGGGACATCATACTTGTTGATGTAACAGCAAATACTGACGATAAGGAGCATTTGTTTGCAAACACAAACACCCAAATAGATAAAGACACGATAAACTGATACCACAGAAATGCGGCCGTGGTCTTGAGCAACCATAGGATAGGCTTTAAAACGAATTGAGATCAAGATCAAGCCAAGTTTCACGGCATGGGATGTATTGAAAGAGAAATTTGTGTCATCAGCGAATACGCCCGCCCATTGATTCAGCCGCCGCCGGACCGTGTTTTGCCAAAGTAAAAGTGTTCCAAAAAATTGTACGTCGCAAAATTACATTGCGATTTCGCCGTAACGAGGGCACTGATGTGGGTCGAGTAACAGCTATCTGTTAGAACTGATACTTTTTCGTTTATTCCATTTTTGCATCCGGCGGCATTCAGCGGTTCACGGCCATCGGAGTTTGGTCATTAGTCATCATGTAATTTCGTGGTTTGTAAATAGGTTGAAGTGTTTAACGAACATGACTTTGTACAATTTTGAAGCTAGCGATCGCGTATGCGTTTGCTTCACTTACCTACAGTTGTTCTTAGTCGTACTTATTTTATATTGAAAATGTAGTCTGCACTATTCACAGTTTATGCTCTAATGCTTCTATTTGTAACTATAACTTACAAAATTTGAGCTATAAAATAACTCAAAATATAGAAGCTCACTCCCCAGTCTACACGGAGAAAAAAATATTTTACAATACTACCAGAACGACTTGTAAAAACAAATCTATTAAAAGTTAACAAAAAACTGCAAGTGCTATCAGAATTAGTTTTAAGGATAAATAGTCGCTTAATTGCAAATACTAAAAAAATCTGGTAAGTAAATTAAGTGTACGAAACATGTCAAATAGTACGAGTTACTACTTTCTTTGTAAAGATCAAAATAATGAGTTAGTAATGGGCACAACTATGTTTAAGTATTGCTAGCAGTATAAATTTGATGGTAAAGTGTACCGAAAAATGTGTTCAATGTACCAGAAAATTCACGATACTACAAACTAGATTTTTAAAATAACATTTACAAAATGTATCAAATCAAATCAAATCAAATCATTTATTTGCTTTTGAAATAGGGTAGGTACATTACAGGTCTCATAAAAATAAAATTGTTTCACCTATTCAGCCATAAGCTATAGCATACAAATATTAATTATTATTATTAAGTCAAATTATATTTTATTATTAAGTCAACAAAGTACTACCTACTACCACTACTACTACTACTTAAAAAAGAAGTCTATTTATAACTTAAGAATTCCTGGACGGTGTAGAACATTCGCTCCAAAAGCCATCTGTTCAGTGTAGTCTTAAATCGATTTAGTGTCATTTCCTTTATCGATTGAGGTATCTTATTAAATATTACAATACACATGTAGAAAGAATTTTTCTTTAATCGTGTTGATTTAGGCACTATATCTATGACCAATCTATCACTGTTTCTTGTGTTCCTAGGGTATATATCTTTCGCTTTCTTGAAGTAGTTTTGGTTTTGCTTGACAAATATAGTTGTCACGTATAGCACTATGCGTTCTAGTTAACTTCCTCAAAACCTGGTTAGTAAAACTAGACCTTTTTCTCCGTGTAGGTTTCTTGCGAAAACAAGTCATAGGTGGTGTCTGGAATTATTTAGACTTGTATTATAGCTTACCTACGTACTATCATTTTTTGTGTTTACAAAAATTTTACGATTCATGATGTTTTGTTCTTGTGTGTCAACTTATCGGTGTTGTGAAGCTTTATGACATTGGCCTTGCCGGTGAAATGTCGACACTCGCTGAACCTCTGATAGATAACCTCGCCCGCCCCCGCTTGGCGACGGGAAAGCGTTTGAAATTTCGTCTATACCAGATAAGCAGCCGACCTTTCCTCTACGAAGCATAAGCTTTCAACTCAATCCGTCTTTTAAACTAGTAACTAACGGACTGGTTGCCCTATAATATACTAAAACATCGCGGTATTTTAGTAATCCTATTATATAGTGTTTAAAAGCAAAACATATAAACGGTTTTGTAAGACTCTAAAATTTAACGAATGTCTCCTACAATTATAGAATATGTATCTAAGCTCAAGCGTAACATTTGTGACTCATTTACAAATGCTCGTGCTAATCCCATACATACATACAATCTAGTATGTATCAAAGGGCTCAAGGGGCAAGTCCATAAGCGCTAACTACATTAAAATCATTAAACTTGCAAAAATATATGCGTGACAAATAATAAAACGTGTTAATTATATCGTCGTTTTAAATAAAAGAGGTCTAAATTTTATCAGGTCTGTAGATTAAATCTTCTTTGCCAATGTATCTATTTCTCACAGGCTGTATTTCAAGTGCAAGTGGTTTACAGTGTCTCAGTAACCGGCTTGTTCAGCTCACGTCAATCTGCCCTCGTTTTTTCTCTACTTTCGCTCTTTATCTTTGCTGGTAATCTGCTCGTTAAGCTGTTTAGTTCATTTGTTCGTTAGTACATTTTAATTGGGATTACCCTAAATGAAACGTGTTAGTCTACATAACTGTATAAAAATAATCACTTAAACACAAAAGTATTTGTAGTTCGAATTATGATTCCTTGTTTATGTTTTGAGATTATACGCTTGAAATTTTAAATTTCTTGACTAAAGTTATAAATTTAATCCAATCCAATTATGTTACTCTAATAATCTGACTCCTTTAATCTGACACCCAAATAATCTACAGTCACAAATTTCAATAGGTAGAACCCACATTGAGAATTAGATATAAAATAGGAGTATGTAGGTACTTATATTTTCTGAACAGTTTTATTTTATTTTATAGTCAATATTGACACTAGGCCTGAAACTAATCAATGACGGTTAACACGCAAAGTCTGATTATTAATAGCATCCTTTACATCGTTTATGTTGTAAGTAAAGGTTTTTATCGTTTCCAATGACTTCTCTTAAATAAATTTCCGATAAAGTCTTGGCTATCCGATTATCTGCATGATCTTTTTGGATCACATTACTGTGTTAAACAAAATTATAAAACTATCTGCAGGGGTTAACATAACGTAGCCTCAAAGTTTGTTTGGTTTTAAAGGGTAGCTCATCACCTCAGACTTGGCGACTTACGGCCACCAGTTGTTTGCTCGTCTCCGTCAGTTTGCACATCTCTTGCTTGCCCGGTCAAACAAACCATCCGCTCTTTGAAACAGTTTTGTGTACCCACACTTTTTAAACCTTATGCATTAATAAAAATAAGTAGAAAGAGAAATTATTTACTGCCACTGTCATGAATCAGTGTGTCAAGTTTAGTTAGTGCTCCATGTTATTTGGAAAGCCAACCTAATGTATACGGGGCCGTATTTTTTGACTAAATATTAAAATGGTTTTCTCGCTTGCCACTTCAATGAATTTTCAAGACATGTTTGCCAACCAACGAAAAGGCGATGGGACAAGATTTCTCCACGCAAAATCCAAGTATTGGCTGTATGCAAATCGCCGATATCCAAGTTTGCCTGCTGAGATGACACTTGATCGTAGCCCTGTGCCAAAAATTATCAAAACCCGTTATGTTACTCTCTCTTTTTCTTGTTTCTCTGAAATTATCATTTGGACCATCGTTTACTTTTCCCATATTCGTATGATTCAAGAGTGAGTAATAAATCTATAAATACAAATTTAATAACTATGATTTTTACTTTTGAAGAGGTGTAAAGTCCGTAGCTATCTAATTTATTCAGCGCTTGAATTGATATTGCCTTCAAATATGACATCTGTTTCATCATTGATGGGACTTGTTAAACGATTACAGGGTAGCGTTTCGTTTCTTCATTTACACGTTCCACTTTGTCCAATAAGCGGAGGTGAGCAGTGTCAAATTGGTGGTACTAGAGTTTGTAGCTGGTGACCTTCAATTGCACGATGCGCGCTGGTTTCATATGTCATTTTTCTATAGCTACACAAATTACCCACTTGTTTCCTTCAGGGCCGTTAAGTTATTCTTCAAAACCTTTTGTCAATTTGGATCGCGTTTGTAAACTAATAGATTCATCCTTATGATTGTTATTCTCAGTTAGTACCTAGCAGATAGCAAATTCAGCATCTTGAGAGTCGATGACCTGTTAGGATGACTTTGGCACGGTTCTAGATGTAGAAAATTAACAATCTCAAGGTATGATTATGACAGTGTTGCGCAATAATATTCAGTTTGGACAACAGGGACTTATCACAATAAATACCGTACATCATTAAATTCGCTCACGTAAATTCTTGAGCACTTACAACCTATCACGGCGTTCTTTGGTAAAGATAAAAAATGCATTAAGAAAGTGACCGTGTAAATTAAAATTCCTGCAGTTTTACCTTGAAGATAATGTTCGTGACTCGTCCTCGACGTGACATTGGGTGGTTGGTTATAAGTGGAAGCAGTATACAGTAAGCTCTGCGCCGCCGCAGGGCGTCCCTTGTCAACCGGTGGTTTATGTGTCGGCTGTCGCCACACCTTCTGTAACATTAATTTAAACTGTTCTTTTGTGATTTATAACCCATACTTTTTTTTAGTATCGATAACATCCGATTTAAATTCGATTTATTTAAATTTGAGTTATTCAAGCCCGTGGAGTTGGACGTATTGGCCACATCTTCGCTGATCGTAAGTATAATAACGTAGATATTTTTGACAGATAAAATGTTCCTGCAGCATGTTCATTACGTGCTGAGCACAGTCTACCACAAATCTGTGATTGTTTTCAATAATTAACGAATGTTGTGGTCTTATCAGATGATATAAATCATTCATCGGACGACATTTAACAGCTGCTGTTGGAAATTAATACTTGGATTAACTCGTATTTCATTTGCAAATATAGTGGTAGTCACGCAAGTAAGTTTGTAAATGGTATTACTATCGGATTGGCCTTACAGCTTACAATTAAAATAACTGGTACTCGTTCCTAGGAATCTGCACGGGCCTACCGAATATTAATTTTAAATGCGAATTGTGCCTTAATTAAGACATTCCCTTTTAAATGCGGCTGGTCTAACCCCGATTCAATATGATGTGCCTTTTAATGTGTTGAAACTTAGAACATTAAACGTATTATTAACATTAACCGTATTACTAGAGTTAATTGATACGGGGTTTATACCATGTACCTTCGTTTTTATGAGTTTACGGGAGAACTGTTCTCCCGTGATCATGGCGGTTGTAACAGTGCCGAAATATCGGGAACTCATAAAAACTAAGGTACATGGTATAAACCCCGTATCAATTAACTCTACTGATAGTGACCATGGTAGTTTAAATCAGTATATTAACCGTATTGTTAAAGCTGTTGTTTTGTAAGAACAAAAACGGTTACTTATCGACTTTGAACAATTATCAAGCAGGCCCCAGTTGCACTCTTTTTAGTTTATTGAAAAATTTCAGGTCATATGACGATTGCTCTACGTTTGTTACATAATTTTTAATCTACCGGTACTATTAAAATAAATTAAGAGATTTTCAAAACAGGTCTGATTTATTAAAAATCTACTCAGTAGACTTGCATTGCTTGATGTTTCTTGTATAATTTCCTGGTTTTATGACCACACTCCAGCCGGACAACTTGCAAAAGCAGGAACTTTAGTGAATGTTGTAATTTTTTAGAATTTGATGTGCGTTTGTATTCTAGCAGAATAGTTTAACAGTAACTGTATTATCTTCTTTTTTCATATTGATATTGAAGATAGTACTATGTACTTCATTTACGAGAGTTATAATCATAATGAGTTATTTAAGTGATTGTAATCCAACTGAATTGCTCCCAATATTAACATTCGAAAGATTTATCAATTAAGTATCGATTTTAAAAGTCTGAGTAATAATATGCTAAAAATAGTTTCTTTCTCCGAACTATATTTTTTATCTCGCCGGCCGGTATTGTTTACTCTTCGTAAAACGGATTCATCGCCAGACAAAAATATACCTTATGGTTTAAACTTGTGTTTAAATCGAAGATTAATGTCGAGTGCGCGGTGTCATCGGCAACAGGTATCTGCTCACTTACCTTGACCGCGCACGTTGTCCTCTCACTTACCTATAGAGTGATCATAGACGTCTTCGATGCGCCCGCGCATAGCTCGAGCGCACGATGTGGGACCACGCTATGTGCCTATGGCCCATATAAATAAACCGCCTCTGGTTGTAATACTATTGTTATCATTTCGTTTTGAAAATACATAGTCTTATTTTCTTTTATGATTGAAGCGCATTTCTTTTTCTTTATTAGTGATCTCCTAAATTACTCTAAGCATTCCGTCGTGGTTATTATGTAGTTTCATACAAATTCAGATTTGTATAAAAATAGATTTTCGTATGAAAATTATTACTTGTTAAATTGTAAAGGCTTCTTTACGATGATGACACACGTAATGAACGCGTATGCATGTTTTTAAAGAAGACAACAATAATTGTTTAAAGGGTGAATATTAATAAACTATTAAGATAAACACGTAAATACTTTCAGTTTTTTAAATAATCTCAGGTGAAAAGACTGGTTCATGAATAAGAACCTATTCTATAAGTTGTGTTCCTTGAACACGAACTTGTTCAATACTGGGTCTGTACCCAGTAAAAAAAACACCACTGTTGGTAAAAAGTATATTAAAATATTAGTCGAAAGTCGAAACTATTCAGAACCACAAGACAAAAAAACTTACTGATTAAAGCACTGTTTTGTCTTGTTTGTGTAGATCCCTTCTGAGAACATCAATAATGCCTGATAAATAAGTCATAACCTTTTTGCGGGTTCGTGATTTTAATTAATTCAAATGTCAAGCCTATGTTTATCGTATTCAGGATTAATTTATGAGCTTTGTATGTTATCGTCTATTGAAATCAGCCATGTTGAATGTTCACGTTTGGGTCCCAACTTTTTGCAGTGTTTCTTGATGTAGGTCGACGTTGCAGATTACCTTGTTTTTTTTTAATGTCACTGAATCGTAAGTGAGAAAACGTTGGGCAGTAATTGTTAGTCATCCACGTTGTTATCATATATCGAGCTACACGCACGTTTAATTTGAATATGTTATGGGTGCGTGTTGAAACGATTTATTCAATTTATGACAATAGATTGCGGGACGTTGTCAATGATTCATTGCCGCTCAATCGTCTGGAGATTAAATAAATCGGCGGTTATTGTCATCCACTGGGACCAGCGCGGGCGCAGGGCTCTTTAACTGGATGTCGCGTCCGCAATTAGTTCGTCGCCTCGAAACATTGATCTAAATGCAATGCTTATCAATAGCTCCTTACATTTATGTATTACGTAATAGATGTTTGGGTCTTGAAATCTTGAAGCACCGCAGGAAACTTATCGTTTCTTGATTTAAACATGGTAGTGCTGTTCTCTGGTTTTCGTATAGAATATTTATGTACTCGTCACTGAGCGATATCAGCCGCTAAATACTTCAATTGCAGTTACATTTTGGGCAGGTTGCCTGTCGCGTGGCTGCATCCTCTTATCAGAGGCGATAGCGTCCTCCGATATCTATCGTTCTTCCATTGCACAATTCTTATCGGGGATGGCAGTCACCGTTGCGCTGCATTTATCGACAGTCGTCGAAAAATGCGCCCCACTCACCCGGTTTCCTCTGCCCAGCACCGACTCTAATTAATATATGTCTGCAATAGTTTTCCTACTGGAACTGGTTGTAGCGCAAGCCGGCCGGTGTCGGCGCTGGTCATCGGCCCCCACTGGTGAGTTTCGTAAGTCCAGTTAACCGTATGAGTCGTTCACATTAATATTCTACTGTTGCTGTTATTGCTAACTTTACGTCTGTGTCCTTTGCCTTTATGGATCTCAATGTTATTGCAGTTTAAAAACCATTCATGTTAACATATATAAGTGGATAAAGTGCAATGATTGATTGGATTAATTTGGATTTTACTAGTATTTCGTCAACGAAGTTTTTGTTATCTAAAATATTGAACACACATGTGGCTTCAAAAGCGAGATTTAGTAAAAAGCCTTACTTTTTTCTGGGTCGCGTTAATGCATTACATCCCGTGAGGGTCGGCGGCAAAAAAGGCATTAACGCATATTGCATGTGAACTGTGCATGTCTAGGCCGCGCTTAAAACGCTTCCTTCGAGAGACAAAGACATTCCATAGTGTCGAGACGAGAGGGATTGTTTGGAGGAGGGCGTCATGCAGACGGCTCCCATCGTGTGTAAATGCGTGCCGCACAAAAAACGGATAGACGGCCAATAAAAACCCCGTATGGGGAGAAGTTGAGGGGCGGGCGAAGCGGGTGCAATGCGCTGCGCCTGCGCCGGTAATTGCACGTTGCAGTCTCTCTTCGCCGCGGCCGCCGCGCGCACGCAGCCTCCACAACCCTCGCATAAGGGCTATACACTTCCCGAAAACTTATGCTAAGTCGATGTACATCCCGTATACTTAATCCGATACTTTTAAAATTCTCTATTGTGTTGCTCGCTCGGACGCCGTTATACGGAAGCGTCACAGTTGCCAGAGTTTTGCGTGAATCGCCTTTCCGCTCGGACGGTCGCGTCCGATTAGGGGTTGTGCGATAGTTACGACTGCGCTATGACGTGAGTTGATCTAACTAATAGTTATTAGTCACTCGTGCTATGTTTGAATGGAATAGGAATGGTTTTTCTTTTGTTTCAGGGCGAGTGCGCTCACCAACGTCGCAGCGGGAGCTGAGGACGGCGCTGCGGCTGAGGACGCCATGAAAGGCGTCGACGCTACACCCGAGGAGCAGGAACGGTTAGCCACCGGCAACAACAATGGCTCCCTCGACTGTAAGATACCGGCGAACCAGGCTGTTGGTACTCGACCCCGACCCTTCTTCCATTCGACGCGAGTGTTTATGGTCGTGTTCCTATCGGGATGGGTTCTTCAGGGAATGTTCCTAACATATTTTGTTAGTGTGACGACTACAATAGAGAAATTGTTTAAAATAGAGTCAAAGACGACAGGACTGTTGTTGGCGGCGACAGAGATTGGACAGATATGTACTGCTCTATTCCTGACGTACCTGGCGGGGCGCGGGCACCGGCCTCGATGGATCGGATGCATGATGTTGGTGCTGGCGGTGGGTGTGATCGGGTGCGTGATCCCGCACCTTTTGTACGGTACGCGGCTGCTGGACGTTCACCTGGACTCGCACCGCGCAGGCCCGGCTCCCGTGTGCCACACCGAGGACAGTAACATTACCCACTGCAGCACCGTCCAGATCAAGAGCACGAGAGACCGTAACGACATCACTATGGTCGTGATTCCCTGGCTGTTCTGCTGCTTGCTAGTGGTCGGTATAGGACAGACTGGCATCGCCACGCTCGGGATCCCCTATGTGGACGACAATGTGGGCAGCAGACAATCGCCTCTTTACATAGGTGAGTTATTTATATCTGTTATTGTACATTGCACTAAATTACCGAGCGCCGACGAGTATCAATGGGACGTAAGCTCCGAAACAAAGCTCGAAGTTAATCGTGTCTCGATTATCTTTGGTTTCGATTGTTAACGTTTTCTGAGCAACGAATTCGACTTATAAAAGTGTATAAATCAAAGGCGACGCCCACCGCACCGCCTACCGAGTCCTTTGCCGGACGCCCTACGGTCGGTTGCGTAATTAACAATTATATATATGCAATACAATGCACAATGCGTATTATTTTTATAATGTGCACGGTTAAATGGTTACTTTGCCCTTTTAATTTATTGCCGTAAACTCGTATCTTATTAAAGAAAGCGATTGCCGTGTCTGCCTCTTTTGGGTATCTTGTTACTGGTGAAATCGGTCGATCTGCTCGCGTGCATGACGAATGCAGGCGGTGTATAAATAATAAATAGTTTGGTAGCGGATGCAGGCGGACTGGTTTCGGTTTACGAAGGCGTGCGTAGTCAAAGCAACGATAACAATAGGTCAATGTAAGGCCACGCTCGGGAAAAAACTCTGGAGCCTGGATTGTTTGTTGTGTCTGCACACCGCTACTTCTATCGCGGGATTTCGATTGAATCGACTGCTATACGATCATTTAGGCACAAACCCAAGATAGATTGATAACCTTGACTGTCCTCTCCTCGTACACTTATTCGTAAATATTATAATGCATGTAGAGTCTATTAGTTATCAATGCATTTAATTGTGCTTTGACATTGGTAAGTTAGTGTCATCAGTTCATTACTCCTCATACCATTAAAAATGTTCTGTCATTCATAGCGACTTCCATCTCTTTATACCTAAACTAGCGACCCGCCCCGGCTTCGCACGGGTCAATGCTTATACTGAATGTTATTATGCATATAAACCTTCCTCTTCAATCACTCTATCTATTAAAAAAAACCGCATCAAAATCCGTTGCGTAGTTTTAAAGATTTAAGCATACATAGGGACATAGGGACAGAGAAAGCGACTTTGTTTTATACTATGTAGTGATAATCTGCATCTTCTCAAATTAAAAATAAATCTTTATTTAATTAGGTAGATTACTTTTCAGAGTCGCCTCGTACCTATTTGATAAAATAAAAAATATTTGTGGTTGATTTCTTTGTAGCTCTTAGAAAACTGTCAGGTAGGGTAGGTAGGTAAGTTATTCAGGTATTTAACCTGTAGTAGGCAGATGTTTATGAGTACATAAAAGGGCCTCGAGATATCAAAAAATACTCTATAAATTTTATTGATATCTGGATAGTATATTTTACCTAAGGTTATTGAACTTATGCTGCGTTAGATTTTTGGAGAAATCTTATTATGCAATGCTCGGTGCCGCCTCAAGGTGGTCATGCGGTCACTGACGGCATAATTAATTATGTTTACGTATCACTTCTATGAAATTAATTGGTGTTAATGGTTGTGTCAAAACTTAAGAATTAATTAAAATCTCATCTTTTTGCCATTAATACTGTTACTGGGAATCCTAGCGCCAAGCAATATTGATATCATATAAATGATGTTAATTTCTCAGCACATAAACTAACGTCAAAACACGTGATAAAAATGACATTATTTTTATTTTACGACCTGATTTAGCTCGTGTTCTACACAGAGTTCGAGTTAATTCAGATAATAACGATGTTTACTTGGGCCTTGGTGTGCTTTTAAAAAATAGAAGCCATACATACATTTACATATTCGTTACTATGAGGGGCTATAGTTACGTAAATCTTAGTACCTACATAATGACATCGCTGAAAGCAAATAATAAAAAGTTATATGAATAAGTTAGTCGCTAAGAGATGACAAGTGAAATTCACTAGACATTAAATATATAATACTGTAATGATGGCAGTATCGTATCGAAGTATGGTCACGACGTCACCATCACGAAAACTCGAAGATAATTTGAGGCGTTTTATTTACTTATCGCACATAATATAGTATAGTACAATATACGCAAGTTCCAATAAATATATGTATTCCTTTGGATATACTCTTGTATCTCAATTCATAAAGAAGTTCTAAAAGCTTGAAAGCCAACTATGAGCAATGGATACACCCCAAGAAATTCTCTACAATACTTAAATATTTTAAGTCACATCCTCAAACTAAGCAGCTTATCTGCTAAAAATACAGTAGATTAGCAATTTTTATGATTTTTACCTTTAGAGCCAATTCTGTATTTGAACTATCATCATTAAATGATGTCTATGAATCTGTTTTTTCGTTTTTTTTTTTACAAATAATTTTTTAAGGAAAAGCTTCCAATATCATACCAATTTTGGCTCGGTACTTGATAATTTATTTTTTAATTTATTTTGTTTCTCTAAATTAGTGGCTTATTTCATGCTTCAAGTTCGTAGGTTCTAGTTTATTAGTTTTTTTTTTATTCATCAGTCAACTGTGAGCTGTACATACAATAAAAGATAGGTGGGACCAAACTAGCCAAATATGTCAAATAAAAACTTCTATAAATATTATATAAAAATGAAAAGGGACACGTTTGATATTCTGTTCCTCCTTTAAACGCAATACCGCCGCTACCGCAAAACCATCAAACAATATTTAAATTTTCTATGGGACTTCAAAGCGATCATACTCCTAAATTGCCTCCCATTTCCATAATTTTGCAACGCAAAAGTTTAAAAGTACTAATTTCTAAGTATTCTTGTGGAATTACCTGCCAACAACGTGTATTTAGCAGCCTACGTGAGCTCTTCATTCCTGAGCTGGTTTGTGGGTGGGCGAAAAAGAGGACTAGGCAGTTTACTCATTATTTCAGTGTAACTGTCATGAGTATGTTGTTTTACATGAAAATGTATATCATTCATTAGTTTTTAGCTCGTAATTTTAACATACACAATTTTATGTGTAACTTTTTCGCGGGGATCTTGGTATATATCAAGCAATATAGAAAATGATGAAGTGACATTGAACACAATACATGACGTATTGTAATTTATTAATGCAGAATTGCAGAAGTAAGATAGCGTAATCTTTAAAAGTACATATATACTAGAACTCAAATGGTTAAAGCTATTGCCCGTGTCTATGTTTGCCTGA
Organism: Anania crocealis; assembly: GCA_949315895.1. Classification (NCBI taxonomy): domain Eukaryota; kingdom Metazoa; phylum Arthropoda; class Insecta; order Lepidoptera; family Crambidae; genus Anania; species Anania crocealis. The sequence continues at coordinate 4,227,998 of OX438882.1, read as the reverse complement.
AATTGAGAAATTATAAAATGGAGACTAGATATTAGGTTAGTCCTCTACCAATAAGTATATCGGGAAAATTTCGGTTGAATTCTTTTTAGTGGCTGCGTGATACGTATACAAACATACAGATATACATAATGAAAAATGAAAAGAATAGACTTTTGCATCGTTTTGTTCAGTATCTCTAATGTAAAGTCTTATTGGTTTCTCGAATTTACACGCAAATGCTATACATTGTAATAAAAGAGACCACGTGGAAGCCTTGGAAATAAGGAATTGTGCTTCTATAGCATATATTAAGCAGTTAAGAACGTATGTCTTTTAGGATGTAAAAAGAAAACAGACGATTGATGACTCCAAGAACCAAGTATGGGAACCAACCTGACGATCGACTTCAACAGTGATTATACTGTTTGTTTTCTTTATTCTTTTTAGCACCCTATTTTTATACCCTTACGCATAAAAGTGGAACCGATCATGGAATGAAAATTAGTCAAGCGTAATCGTATTAACAAAATATATGCGTCGATATAAAACCATCTCAGTTTTCGACAGTCAGTAATAATATATGAATAGCCGGTACCCGGTTGTCGTGGTATCGTAATAAGCTAATAAACGCTGTAGGTATTCGTGTTTTGCCGACCGGCTCATCCCGTTCTGCCAAGTGTCCATTTGGCATTTCCTGGAGTGATTCAAACGTGTTAGGATATCTTTTTTTGCGATATCTCTACCGTTTTAAAGGAAGATATCTTATTTAAAATAAAGTAGATATGTTATTAAATGCTTTAAGTATTATCTGTCTTAACCAACTCTAGCTCTGATGTCATAATAGTTAACCATGGCAAAATTTCTTGGAATTGCGTGACTATGCGATCTGAATTCTAAAACGTTCCCGTGATTGCGAATCTGGACCTCATCTTTTGCGTTGTAAGCCTGAAAATACCTTTAATACGCATCTTTGGAAATGCACTAAAATTCCCGCACGCACTTTGGAGTTGACTGTCGGTGTTGCATTGGATGCAATTGCTATTTCAGCAGTGCGCCGGCGCAAGTGTGTCAGTGGGCCGCCGGCGGGACGTCTCGACGCGACAATTTCAGCTCGTTGTCGATATTATGTCGATCTTGCTCCTTCAACGATGCCCTAATTCCTACTGGTACTTTGTAGACAATATTTAAGTACGATTGTGACATCCAATAAGACGCAACCTATTGCGCCCGAAGTTCAGAGTTGTAAAGCAAAGGTCGCACAGGAAATAGGACAATTGAAGCAATTGACAACTAAATAGGAAAATAATTTAACATTTGCTCCGAATACCATTGTGGTTGCAGTGTCACGCATTACGCAACACTTCGGTGACTGATAGTAAATCAGGTATAATTATTTTGGTTTGGCATCTTGAACTATAGATAGGTACTTTCATAATTATTGTTTCTGCTGATACGCTCTTAGCAATGTTCAGTATTTATTGAATATCAAGGTCTTTACCGGATCAAACTGATTTAAAATCCTTCATTTCGGATGAGAATCATAAATCGAGTGCCTATACACTGCGTTTGTCCCATCATCTTGAAATTAATTGGTTGTCTTTAGACACGGCGTACGATTATTTTTGCGTAAACTTTCCTCATAGTGATTCAGTCGTTCGATGTCGCGGCAAATGGGTCAATGGGGCGCGTCTAAATTGGGACAGGGGAGTACTTCGGCCACGTGCCTCGTGGCTTGGGTTTTCGTTGGAATTGGGTTACATGTAGGGCGATGACCCTTGTGCAACTTTAACGTATGTTTTTATATAGAAACACAAGAAAAATGGTCCTTTGCTGAAGATGAGAGATGATTGATGATGCATTAATGTATTTTAGCGTACGTCACCTGCGAGTCATATCAAATTAGCGATATGTAATACAGTTTTAAAAAAAAAATATATTTGTCTTTGAGACTTACTTATCGTGTTTATAGCAATGGTCATAAAAATCCTTTGTAGTGGATGGTACCGTGCACTTAAAACGATGCTTTAAGATAGAGTTGCAAAATAGAGAGTCAAGTGAGATAAATCCTGCAGGGGGTTTAGATTCTTGACCACAACCACGTTGCCTTATCGGATTGCGTGGCGAACCACAATAAATTAAGGGAAAGTGTAATTCAGTATCGTCATCGGTACACAAGTGCATTGTAAGTAATCCGCGCGCGTATAACGTTACGTCTACGTGTCACAGACTCGGTGCGAGTGCATATATGCACTTATGCAACTTTTTTGTGCCCGCTATCGTGTTGCGATCTGCAGTGACATAGGTCAGTGCCGTTACAACATCGTTGCAACACGAGCTGGGATTAGATTACGTCCACGATTAGATAAATACAATTGGTTCGCGAAAAACCGATGTGTGTAAAGAAGGCTGATCTTATATTGGTCCTTTTTAGTCCAATATTACTAATTCAGTAGGTATTACTGGATTCCAGTCGATGGCATTGTTTTGTAATAACAAATTAAGAAACTTTAGCTTTGTTGAAGACTTCTAATTTACATATGAAGGCTGATCTTATCTTGGTCCTTAACCAAGATAAGATCAGCCTCCTTTACATAAAATTGAATTTGAATCCAAAAGTAATAAACTTCTAAAGTCCATACACACTGAAGGCGAGTACTAGTATAGTACTAGTATTCCAGTACGTTGTCAATACAACGTACTGGAATATGCAATATGAGACAGTACACTAACTAAAAAGTGCACACCACTTAATGCCTATCTTAAATTATGGTAATCATGAAAACAAACTTGAGAAACTCATGAATCAGACTTTTTTTAAGTACCATAAATAAGACTAGGTTTAGTAATTTTGACAGCCAAAGGTTTTAAAGATGGAGCGATGACATACGCAAAGCTGTTGGCAGGTGATGCAGATGCATAACTATAGATATGGTTAAGACTATGCCTTTGTGATCTAAATTGGGCTTATTATGATGAGATACTATCATTAGCTTTTTTGCAATATTTATAAGCAATAGGTGTTGCAATCACCTAACCACCTGCCTTTCCATTCTGTAAAAATAATTTGAATAATATTAATATGAGTATTCACTTAATGAATACTTTATTACATAACCTATGTCAAAGACATAGTGACAAGTTTGTGTTTTTTGACACAAACAAATTTATTAAAAATAGTTTTATTTTGACAGGCGGCTCTGTACACCTGCCTCATAAAATAAAAAAACAAATTGCTACTTTGTTAGCATATAATATAAATATTAACTTTTTTGCTAAAAAAAGCAAAAATATATTTTATGAACATGTTAGTACTTGTACTAATTTAAATATTTTGCCATTGACGACCTCTGAGGCTTTAAACTAAGAGGAAAGACAAAAGCTAGGCCTGATAAGTATTTTAATATTGTTCATCAAAACATACAAGGCCTGGCCGGCAAAGAATTAGGTTTAGGATTATTTCTACAAGATTATAATGTTCATGTGATATGTCTTACAGAACATTGGTTTAAAAAACATCAACTAATATTAAACATTGAAAATTATAAAGTCGCTAGTTCGCTCATAAGGGAGTCTGCACCAAGAGGGGGGTCACTTATTCTTGTAAAAAATGAATTAAAATGTAAAGAACGCAAAGACATTGTGTCGCTCTCGGTTGAACGAACTATTGAACTAGCGTGTGCTGAGCTGGAACAATATATCATAATTAGCGTGTATAGCCCCCCCAAAGCTAACTACCACGTTTTTGAATCTGTTATGGACGAGGCTCTGAAAAAGCTCTCAAAATCGAATAAGAAAGTAGTCGTATGTGGGGATTTCAACGTTAATATATTAGAAGAAACGCAGTCGTCCACCCGGTTTCTTAATCTCTTTAAGTCGTATAATCTAATTAATCTTTTTAATGAACCCACCAGAGTAACGCCCACATCAGCTACTTGCTTAGATAATATTTTTTGTGATGGTGGAGTGTTAAAAAAATCCATTTTAAATTGTCTTATTTCGGATCACAGTGGACAAGAAGCATCGTTCGAGCACCATTATGTCTCTAATAAAGTAGATTCTGTGTATAGGCAATTTACTATTAATAAAATAGAAAAATTTAAAGAAAAAATTAAAGAGGGTGTAAATTTGCTAAAGCATGATGATCAGAATGTTGATGAATTATATGAGAATCTTTTTGGTTTAGTTAAAAATGAATTTGATGAACATTTTAAACAGAAAAAAGTAAAAATAAATAAACAGAAGTGTAAGTTTAATGAATGGGCTACACCTGGTATTTATAAAAGCAGAAAAACATTATATGATTTATATAGTTTAAAGGCAGATTCTCAAAACCCACATATTATAGAACATGTTAAAAAATACTCTAAGTTATTTAAATTAGTATGTGCAAAAGCGAAGTCAATCTATCTTTATAATTTAATTTCGGCTTCCAACAATAAGGCAAAAACTACTTGGAATATTATTAATAAAGAGACATGTAGAGTAAAACCAAATAATCCTACTTACTCTCTCAAGTTAGGGGATAAGCTAATAAACACAAACACAGAGGTTGCAAATACATTTGAGAATTTTTTTTCAAATATAGCACCCTCTACTACTAAAGGGCTTGCTTCTTCTGCTGATCTAGCTGAATCCCTTCTCAAGTCTGTTGTCGATGAGTGCAATTCTTTATTTAATTTTAGGCATATAAACCCTGACATAATTACAAAAACTTTTAGAGAATTCAATATGAAAAAAACGGAGGATCTTTGGGGAATTTCTGTCAGCATTATCAATACAATTATAAGTTCATTAGCCCCTCAACTCGCTATTATTTTTAACAAATGTATTGATGATAGACAGTTTCCAACTTTAATGAAGTTTAGCAAAATCATTCCTTTATTTAAGTCTGGCGAAAAATGTGACCCCTCCAATTTTCGACCTATATCTATATTGCCAGTGCTAAGTAAAATCTTCGAGAAAATAATGTTTAATCAGCTTTTATCACACTTTAGTGTAAATAAATTATTAAATAGCAACCAATATGGTTTCAGAAAAGGTAGAAATACTACCGATGCTGGAGTTGCTCTTCTACAACATGTGTTTAATGCTTGGGAGAGTAAGCTAGATGCCATAGGTGTATTTTGTGACCTTTCAAAGGCTTTCGATTGTGTAGACCATGTAACATTACTTAAAAAACTTAAACATTATGGTGCATCGAATGATTCCTTGGATCTAATAAGTTCTTACCTTAAGGACAGAACACAAAAGGTTTGCATAAATGGAGCTGAGTCTTCAGGGTCTGCCCTTATTATGGGTGTCCCTCAGGGATCAGTATTAGGACCCCTGCTATTTTTAATTTATATAAATGACCTTCCGTGTTATTTACATAATCTTTGTGAGATGGTATTGTTTGCAGATGACACATCAATGATTTTTAAAACTAAGAGGGGCAAATGTTCATTTGATGATGTTAACAATACCCTCTCTAAATTATTACATTGGTTTACAACAAATAATCTTTTACTAAATGCAAATAAAACAAAATGTGTAAAATTTACCATGCCCAATGTAAGATTTGCTGCTACTCATATAATTGTTAAAGATGAACCACTAAACTCTGTAGATTTAACTACCTTTTTAGGTATAACTGTAGACTCTCATTTGCAATGGGGTGCTCATATTAGGGTGCTGTCTGGAAGACTTAGTTCTGCTGCTTATGCTGTGAGAAAGATAAGGCAATTGACTGATGTTGAAACGGCAAGATTAGTATATTTTAGCTACTTTCATAGCATAATGTCATACGGAATTCTGTTGTGGGGCTCAGCGGCAGATATTGAGTCAATTTTTATATTACAAAAACGTGCTGTACGGGCTATTTACGGCCTTCGACCCCGTGACTCGCTGAAAGAGCTCTTCAAAGAGATTAATATACTTACAGTGTCTTCTCAATACATTCTCGAGAATATTGTTTACGTTCGTAAGAACATACATTTATTTCTTAAGAAAAGTAACGTACACAATTTCAATACAAGAAATAAAGATAAACTTGCCGTTCCAGGCTTCAGACTGCGAAAAGTAGGAAAATCGTTTATGGGAAATTGTATCCGTATTTTCAACAAATTACCAAAGGATATTGCTGAACTCCCTGTACATAAACTTAAATCGTATGTCAAAGTTATTTTAATGAAAAAGGGCTATTACACTGTTAATGATTATTTAAATGATAGAAATGTATGGCATTAAGTTGTCCCAGCTCGTACTTGCTTAAACCTTGTAAAAATTACCTTACCTTGTAAAAATGTATTTAAAAAGAGGCTGACAATAGTGACCGAGTTTCTTGCGCTGCTTCTTCTCGGCACTAGCCCAGACTTGTCCCGAAGCAGTGGTAGGTTTAAATTGGGACGTGTAAAAGCGCCTCCTGGGGCCTATTTGCAGAAATAAAACTGATTTTAACTGATGATTTTAACTAATAATTACGGAAATCATGGTCTCACATCTGCAACATTCAATCGGTATATTTTTGGAAGAGTTAAGAGTTTTAAGGGCTAGCAAAAATAAGAAAATCACTATATTGATTTTTTACAAAAAAGCAGTACTTATCTATGTTTTGTGTAGTTTACCTTTAATTTTTTAAAAACAAATATTTTACGTATTGTTAAAGACCAAACCTTATGTTTTTAATATCTTCTATTTTTTTGACTTGATCATACACGGAGCTAGGATCATACAAATTTTGAGGGACATGTGAATCTAAATTGCATTCTTTTACAAAACGTAGTGCAGCAGCTGCTCGGTTATTTACTAACGAGAAGAAGGCTTTTTTAAAACATTTCCTTCATATTTTGATCAAAGAGTTTTTCATGTTTTTCGACCACTATTAAAAGGAGGTGCGTTATTTCAATTACAACTTATCCAGTGGTTGTATACTTGTGGTATAATAATTATGTATGCGTAGAGCCAAAATTTTCCCATGTATTTAATTTTATGTTCTTATGTTCTTTTATGTTCTTATTTGCCTTTATTGAATTACGTCATTGTTTCAACAGGTGTGTGCTTCATTTCTACATACGATCCATTATTTGTATTATCTGTTATGGAACTAAAACGGTCGAAAAACTGTTGGAAAATCAAAGTTCAGTGACCTATGATGACTTTTCGTGTTAATCATGAGGTACCTTAATGACTTGCGAAACACTGTTCGGAACAACATTTTACCAAGGGAAACATCTTTAAGAATTTTGTTGCATCATTTCTTCCAAGCCCTTATGTTAATCTGATTTAATGTATTCACGATTGGTTTTTGAGAATCATTATAGTTGAATTACGAAAAGCTTGTAAGATGATTATGTGCCCTTACAATAATAATAACACAGAGAGAGCATACAATGATATCGCTCATGGTTTTTACATTTCTATAATGTTCCATTACATTATTATGACTAAACTAAATTAACTAAATGACATAATTAACTCCGCGGACGCAACAAGGTTATCTCCCCTAGCCCTGTTGCCTTTCATATCAATACGTTTCATTTTCAATGTTGCTTGCTACTAAGTATGCGTTACTATTATGACTTTAAAAAATACCAACTAGAACGTAGAGATCATTTAAGTCAATGCAATACAATATTAATCACACGAATTGTATAAATTTTGCATTTGTATTGATCAATTGAAGACACGATTACGTAAATTTTGAAAATTAATTAATTTAGATAAGTAAGTAAGTACTTAATACATTTGAAAGTTATGCCAATAAATTGTGCCAAGGCTGTACCGAATACAGACTATAGAAATATTTTTGATGACGCAATTCGTCATATTTTCAAAATAATCGAGCGCTAATTCGCAGGAGGAGCACTTGAAAATGATCTTAATGATGCATCGGAACCGGTAAAGACGTTATAGCAGGACTTAATAAAAACTTGTAACGAGTCGCGAGCGATGTCCGTTTTGAAAAACGATCCAGACGAGACCATTATTTATTACAAAAGCGCATGATGATAATAGGAGCGTATATTTTATTTTGCTCTGAGCACGAAGCACGCGAGCCGAATGCGTCGTATGTTTTTTGGCAAGCGATGCGGTTGGATTCTGAGAATTATTACATTTCGGACCTAAGTACCTGATTGTTTTTCGGTCAATCACCCTAAATTGACTTTTGTTATTTTATTATTACAGGTCTTTAATATTTTCAATCAGGGACAGTTCTTTTGATCGAGGGGGCGTCAAAGATTTCACATGACCATGGAGAGACCTTTTATGGTTCCACTTGATTAATCTTTATGAAGCAATCAATACAACATTACTATGTATCATTAAGATTTCTTAAGTTTCTTGATTCTTAAATATGTTGATAAAAAGCTAAAGTAGATGTATTCACGGAATGATACTTTGTTGAGCAATCTCGAAACCTATTTCTCAAGTGCGTGTGTTTGCGGTCGTCTTCCGACGCGCCAGGGCCGCCGGCAGCCGCAGTGCTTCATACGATAATTTGTCGTCTGGAGTTCATCGGCCCTCAATTAGCCTCCGAGCCCTAGTCCTATTGAGATAAACGACAAGACCATTCTGTGTATGGGAGAACATCTTGATTCGCATAATGGCCATCTCCGCCTCCGCGATGATGCCCATTAATATTTACTGCATCATTAACCGTTCGATAATGACGTTTCCCTGAATTAACGCCTAATCCGCCTTCGGATCGCCACAGGATCGGGTATCATGCTTCGGGATGATTAACTTTTTAGACAGCCATTCTTTATGTATTACAAAATTAATGTAACGTGCTATGTAAACGTCTCGTGAGATCAGTAGAGCGCAACGCGCATGAGTTTTTTCAGGCTGGTGCTAAATACAGATTAGATGCATTCCAAAGTTGAGACACTGTAGTATTGCTCTAGCAGTGTTTATCAACATTATAAGTGAACCATATTTGTAATTAAAAAAAAAACTTTTATGAAAGGTTCTATGAATTCGAAATAGCACAAGTGGAGGTAGGATTATTAACTCATGAAAAAGATTTTAGTAGAAATTTGCAATGTTTTCGAGTCAACTTCTGGAGTTGGTCTTATTTGTTTGGTATTGTCGAGTTTAATTAATTTTAAGGTGTATGTTCAATATCTTCCTGATAGTAATTTCGCATATTTTTGTCATTTATACTAATAAACTTTTCCGTTGTCCACAGCAATAACAATCGGAATCCGAGTGATTGGCCCAGCATTGGGCTTCATGCTTGGAGCCTTTTCGTCAGGGGTATACGTTGATCCTCTTGTGGACCCAGGATACGCGTCGGACAACCCGAAATGGGTCGGCGCGTGGTGGCTTGGTAAGTACAGACAATAATCGTACAAATATAGCATGCGGTTAAGAAATCACTTGCAATACAGTAAATAATTTTCATTCAACAGTCCGTTTTTAAATGAACGAATGAATTGCATTTGTAAAACGTCAGATTCAAATAGTCAGTAGGTACCAAAAAGTAATTATTTGCCTAGTTTGCAGTTGGAAAATTTGGAAGTACGGAACTGTCCGATTGTGATTCCTGTATTTATTGAGCGAATAGTTTCTTCCCAACGAATTAATGCAACGGAAATACCGTTTTAATTAAACATCAGATTAACTAAAAGTAGGCCAAACTAAATGCTACTTAATGATTGAATGTAGGACGTCTCGCTGAACTCGAGATAAAAATTCTACTTAACTAAATGATTTTTAATGGTCCCACCTGCTGCAACTATGTACCATATTTTAAATGTTTGTACATGGTAACGGATGTGTTACAAATTACTTTTCCAATCAGTGAATTTACCCAGTTACTTAGCAAAAAAGACAAAGTTATTGGACCTTACACATGAAGGCTTTAAATTCCAGCATGGTCCAGCAATTTTGTAACTACCTACACTATTTCATGCAAACTCATAAATTGTACTCGCTGAAGCATCACCCCGCTAAGTTAATCAACGTTGATAAACTACTACCAGCCGCTCTTGTAAATGCGGAATTAACATAAATTATTAGCCCTGTACAGAATCATAATGCACTTCATGAAATTATAATTGGCATTAATGCAAATCTAGATCTGCATAACCTGTTCTTAACAGATCAATTTACAAGTTCTATTTAATCTACCGATAGCTTAGCATACCTTACATTTGCTAGTAGATTAGAACAGGTGTCTAAGTCAGATCATTAGTTGCCACTGTGCATGGTTGAAGTATTTGGAATAGATGACATAGATATGCTCCAGGCGGTAAAGCAAGGAGCGCCGAGCGCAGTCCCTCGCATTCCATCGCGGAACCACCATCTACCGTTAGCAAGCGCTTGCACAGATTCGCGCGCAAAATCCACGAAGAAAGCATGCGCGTGACCTAAGTACCAATCGAATGCGTGCGTAGACCTGCTAACCGCAGTGTGCGCGTAGCCTTTTTACTTAAAACCTCTACCACCTAGTTACCAAGGATGAAAATCCCCTAATACTAAATTTAAGGAAGCGTACCCGAGTGTATGTGCTCCGTAGAAAACTGCTACAAACGTGTTTTGACTAGCAATCAAGTGAATTCGCAAATACTCATTGAATGGATTCTACGTATTTCCTCATTGTTCAAGTGCCATAACCTTATGAATGGAGCTCAGAATTTTAATAAGTTTTTTACTTTACCGAAATGCTGCCTGCTACTTTATCATAGATTTTAAAATATCTGTAAAGAGCGGTAGATACTGGCATCGACTGTAATTAAGATCATGCTTGAGTTTTTAAATAACTCTTTCAATTCGTTGTGGTTCGTCAAATATTACGATGTCTGCGATTTCCTTGTAATCTGCATATCAGTATTATTTACGCAAATCCCTTTCCTGTGAATTTGCACATACGATGTAAAAATTTCTTAACAGATAATAGGCATGTGGATTGTATCGCGCAACATGTTAATCAGCGCTCATTACGCCTTCCCTCATTCAGTTTTCAATCATGTCAATTATGGAATGATTACTTCTGGGAAGGGGTGCAGGAGAAATCTTATGTTGCGTCATGTTGTTTTTGAATGGATATCGATGTGAATGTTGTGATAAAATAATATTGTGGGTGTGTTGAGTATTGTTTCGTGTTTACCCTTGTGGTGCGGAGTGGCGACTGCAGTGCTGGCACGTGGTGTCGCAGTGCAATCTTGATTCGGCTTTCGCTTTTTTCTCAGTGTATCGTCGGACCGTCACGCTGCGTCGGCGCTCGCTCTACATTACATAACTCGAGGCTTGTTACATCAAGGCGCGTCACCTCAACTAAAATAAGCGCTCTATCTACAGCCGGTCACGGCCAAGGCTGTCCGCCATGCCGACAATTATGCCGACGCTGTTCGTGATGAGGATTTAGTGGGTGGATATGCGACCGCCGACTTGCTCACTTTTACTTTTAAACCGGTTACAAGTTGACCTTCGTCTCTTGGGTTCTATGCTACAAATGTCACGAGAAACCCCCGCAGCCTCTGCTTGTCTGATCTCCATCGCGCGTTTAAGTTACGTCACGTTTGTAACTTTAGTCCTCGTAGATCCCTGATAGGCATGTAAGGTGAATACAATTTTGAGTCGCACCGTGGGTAGGCCCCGTGTCTAGTGAACGCCCTTGACTGAGAGCCGACCGGGCGACCTTGTAACCACACAAACGTTTTCTGTTTGGTTATATTCGAATTGTTTACATTTGAGTCTAGGGTTCCGCACTGATTCAAGGGTGTGTTTTCTGGTAAATGGATTGTGGTTAATAAATTAAGGAAGACGCGTTTTAAGGAATGATCAATTTGTTTAAGAGCACATACACAAGAGAATAAGTCCTTATTTACTGTCATACAGTTATTTTCTATCACAAAAACTTCGTCTTTGTATTTTGACGTTGCTGCATTCGCGCTTGTTTTTGTATCTTTTTTGTGATATGTTGAATAGTTATTCTCCGGTGATGTTACCTACTTAAGGTTAGAAAAAACTAGATAAATAATTATACAGGATGAAATTTTAACCACTTTCCAAATTTTAATATAGCAATCTACGAGACAAAAAACAAATGACGTATTTTTTCTTTTGGTATAGCCCAGTACAAAAATATCAAGCTAAAGCACTTTGAAAATGTCCGCCAAGAATCAAAAATTTTTGATACGGTCTCCTAGCAACACTTTTTTACGTGATGCGCATCTTATTCATTCATTACGATACTATTCATAAGTTTTTGATTTTCCATTCATACCTTAACAGGCTTAGGACCGTAAAAATTGAAAACTATGTTGCGCAAGATATTTTCGGGTGATAACTTGATTTACATTTTTTTCTTCATAAATGGGCTCTAAATACGATACTGAACGCCTATAAAAATTTTGGAAAGTGGTTAAAATTTCATCCTGTATATAGGTTCTCCAATATTGTTTTTAAAAGCATTATGTCCATGCCAAACTACATCAAGCATTTCATGCATAGTTGCCAGCGCAGCGTATACCTATTTCGTTTTTATTTTCATCTGCTTCGTATCTTAGGATCTTTAATACGTTGCTTTTTATTTGCGTGTTATGTAGGTATTATGTATTTGTATCCTTGTCTACATCGCAACGCATAAAAGTCTAGAGAGCCCGTGAACTAGCTAAAAGAACAAAGAAGGATGTGGAGTTTTCCTGTTTTCTTTAGGTAACTAGTTCAGTAATTTAAATTGTTACTTAAAACGACATTAATGTTCAACATAGTTTTAAAAACACTTAAATCCCTCGCGCCATTAATAGTGTGAATGACTTCTTAAGTCTTGTTTTTCCGTTTTCTGTACTATACGACGTCTGGTGTTTTTTGGGCCCCAATTAAGCTTTATTTTTATCTGCTATGGTTTTGATCTGAGTTTCTTATTGATGTCCGTCTTTGCCTACTTTAGATGTACGTTTCTCGTGCTTTAGTCGCGCTCGCTGGCGCCTCGCCATGCGTAAATTTTTAACTACAACTCTTTGATGAATAGTACAGATATCACATAAAGCTATACACCGAATGTTTTTATCTTCGTTGATATAAGTCCGAGTTTGCAATAAAAATGTATACCCTTATCTGCAGGCCACTGTAAATAGTAACTATCGTATCTTATGCCCGGTCATTTCTCACTTAACGCCAGATAGTGTGTTAATTATAACATTCCACACTTGATCCCGCCGACAAGATGTGCGAATAGACACTCGTTTATAGATTTTGGCTACGTATTCTGTTTGATATATGTTTTTCTATAATAACGCCTGTTAAGACTAGTGTGTTGTTTTCTTTATAATGTCAATATTTATGTATCTGGTTAGAAGCGGCGCGTCTTCATAGACTTGTTTGTGTTCTGGTTTATTGTATCTACGTTAATAGACTATGAACATTTCGCACGTTATACATAAGCAGTATCTACCCACCTTTTAATACAACCTCATACAATTGGAGGTTCATGAATGTATGCCCGTTTCTTCGCAGGGAAGCGAATTAATTTTATTGTTGCTCATTTAGCGGAAAAATGTAATCGTTTGTATGATTGAAAGAAGTCTAAACGATTGTATGCATTGTAATTATTGCTTTTTACATTGCCTAGTTAATTAGTCATTTTTAACTCCACCATTGAAATCAATCACTCACGATTGTTGTATAATGAGAGCCATCAGTACTCTGATTTTGTAGATATGTTTCGGATTTTCTTCGCCACTCCGCTTTACTGAAAGATTAGACACGATTCTCATGCAGCAGTAAAAAAGTTCGAAGTTCGATTTTTTCACACGAAACAGTGTGTATTCCCGAAAATTTATGCTCAAAATAGTTCGATTGAACACACATATTACAAGTAAAGGATATAAATTTTATCGGTGTCTAATCTACTTATCTTAATTTAGTTTTAGTTAATTTTCTGTACCTACTTCAATGTGAGCGATGAAGTGTTCGATTTATCTTCTAACTTCTCCATTGACTGAATTATATACGATGACTAGCTGTTTCCCGCGACGTCGTCCGCGTCAAGTTCTGTTAATAAGAATTCGATTATTTTTGCATCATTTTTCAGTGATGCTTCGCTCCTATTGGTCGCAGCGTGATGTTATATAGCCTAAAGCCTTCCTCAATAAATAGACTATCCAACACAAAAAGAATTTTTCAATTCGGAGCAGTACTTGCTGAGATTAGCGCGTTCAAACAAACAAACAAACAAACAAACAAACAAACAAACTCTTCAGCTTTATTACGACTATATTAGTATAGAGTATAGATTTAAACATAACTATATTTTGTTAAAACTAGTTTTCTAACTAAATACTTTGTCTCTTAACTAAAGTACTAAAAGCTGCACGAACTAGATTAAAGCCTAATGACAGAACGCCCAAGTTTATGATTTACTAGCTGTTGCCCGCGACTTCGTCCGCGTCAATTCCTGTTATTACTTGGGTATTTATTTTTTGGGCAACTTAAACCGTTTACGCAGTGCACGCAACGAAAGCCTTCAAATATGAATAATTTTCCCCATTTTTGCAACATTTTTCACTGATACTTCGCCCTTATTGGTCGCAGCATGATGTTATATCGCCTAAAGCCTTCCTCGATAATTGAACTATCCAACACAAAAAGAATTTTTCAATTCGAACCAGTACTTCTTGAGATTAGCGCGTTCAAACAAACAAACTCTTCAGCTTTATAATATTAGTATAGATTAATTTAGTATAGATTAGGATATTTATTACAATGTTTTAAATTTGTTACAGGTATGGTGTTCATATCCTGTTCCGTGGTAGTACTGTCGTGGCTTATGTTCTGCTTCCCACGGCAGATCAAGCAGGAGCCGCTCCCACCGCCTCCCAAGAAGAGTATGGAGAAAAGCGAACCATTTGTCAAAGGTATACGTGCGGTACTACCATTGCGACAATCCCGAGTAGCCGGGTCTAAAGTTCTGTCAAAACCTTATCATTTAAAACCAGCTGTCCGTTTCGGTTTTGCACATGTTTAAAATTTAAAAATGAATGTAATGCAAGCAAGTGGTACATACATTCATGACCATGTTTTTTTTATGTTAAACCTTTACACACTTTTGATGTACACCTGTTTTTTCCATACAATTATTATGAATTGACTTGCCTTGAATAAAGAAATAAAATATGTGGACAGCATCATATACATTGGTCTGATCCCAATTTTAATAAATATTTAAAGCACTCGAGCACTCGTATTTTGGAAATCAGAAACAACGAAGGTACCAAAAACACCCAACCCGAGAATATTTCAGGTCCAGGAATCGAACCTGGGACCTCGGAGCAGGCGACACCTTGAAAATCGAAACCGGGGTCGTCAAAAATAAACTTGTCGAAACATACAATGTCTTTGTATCTCAATTAATCAGAGCAGTCGCTCGGCAAGCGAAGGTTGTGAGCTCAAGTCCCATCTAAGGCATCTAATTTTTTTTTAAATTGTGGATGGGATTGTATCTGTCTTTGCTCTGAACCCCTAGAGTTGAGAGGAAGCCTACGATGGAGCAAGCTTACTCAGAAGCAGCGTTTTCTCTCTAGCTTTATCATTTAAGAAATTGTGTTTTCAATTATCCTTACTCTTTTCAGACTTCGTCGCTACAATCAAGCGGCAGTTGACGAACGATATTCTTATGTACCGTACGGCCAGCTCGGTGTTCCACCTGATGCCGATCAGCGGCGTCTACAGCTTCCTGCCCAAGTACCTGGAGACCCAGTTCCGTCTGCCGACGTCCGAAGCGGCCATAGTCTCGGGTGAGGTACTAGCGAGACCATCTGCCGGACGCATGTTATGCGCCATTTGACAGATGTTAGTGTGAATAAATTGATCTCTGTGTCCAGCGCCCTTAGACAAGTGGTTTTCTGATATCGTTTACGCCAGACGAATATAATATAACAAATGCATGAAAATGACATTAACAAACGATCGTAAGCTTATGTCATTTTCATACATTTGACATATATTCGTCTAGCGTAAAATATTTTAGAAAGCCACTTGTCTAAGGGCGCTAGTGTGAGTACGTGTAAAAGTAGATTAGTTTGGTGTTTTTAGGGTCTCATAAAAAACAGTATAGGATCACTTTGGTGTCCGTCCCTGAGTTCGTCTATCTGTCTGTCAAGGCGGTTTATATCAGAACGCGAGGAGATACGAAGTTGAAATTAAAACCATGTACCATGAGTATACCCATTATTGCCTTGGTAACTTGAATGCAATGATGGAGGCCTTCACCCTGCAGTGTGATGATTTGTTAATTTACCCATAGTAAATAGTTTTAATTTTAACTCTACCTACTCGTACCTACCTATCGATACACAATTTAGTCTTTATTTTAATGTACGTAATCAATTTTCAAGGTTAAGTGCGTTCATGTACCTACTGGTCACTTAATAATTATTGCGTTAACAGCGAACATGGAATTTCATTTACGATTTCTTCCCCAGGACTGGCTGGCATTCTGGTGATGGGTCTTGGGATATTCTCGGCTGGATTCGTTATTCTGAGGCTGGTGCCGAGCGCGAGGACCGTGGCCGCGTGGACCGCCGCCACTGCCGCCATATACAGTGCTGGTGAGTGCTTCTTTATGATGTGTTAAGATTTAGGGTAACTCCCTAATAATGACTAAGAGGAGGCTCGTAATGGAACTAGTACTTTTTTAATTAAAAAAAGGAGGTTCTATGTTCGTCTGTATTATATTTTATTTTATTAATGATCACGCTATGGTTTGATTGACCGGTTTAGTTTTTTTTGTTCGACTGTATCTTGAAAGTTGAATCGATTTAGGAAAAAAGGAAGGAAGGAAAAAATCATGACTTACAAGAGATTCATACTGACAGACGAGATTTGAAGATATCGAAGTATTATTACTTTTTGTTTTTCGAACTGCATTTCGTCACTGCGCGTGTTAAACCGCGGAAGAGTAGTTTTTAAAAATCGCGTAACGGTTTTTCTTCGATTTTACAGGACTTGAAAAAAAACGGGATTTTTTTGTCATTTGACTATTTTTTACGATCCGAACTAAGTAGTAACTTTTTTGTGACTTACTTAAAAACAAACGCAGATACGCGGTATTTACAAACTGGTCTTTCGCGATATTGCACGCGCAGTGACAATTTGTTTTAATTTTTGAAATGCTTTTATTTCCAACGATGACACATTAATTTGATTTATCTTGGTTATTTGAGCCTACCTCAAAACCGTATTGAACAATAATTTATACTAATATTATAAACCTGAAGAGCTTGTTTGTTTAAACGTGCTAATATCAGGAAGTACTGGTTCGAATTGAAAAATTATTTTTGTGTTGTATAGTCCATTTTTCGAGAAAGGCTTTAGGCTATATAACATCATGCTGCGACCAATAGGAGCGAAGCATCAGTGAGAAATGTTGCAAAAGTAATCGATCATAATAACAGAAATTCACGCGCACGAAGTCGCGAGCAACAGCTAGTAGGGATATAATATTTGTACATCTTCGAAATATTGAACTTCGATCTACCTCCCTGCGCATACCCAAAGCGCTATACGTACAGTGGTGTTGGTCAGACTATTGGTAATACATATTACATTAAAAAAATACGTTGCTCAAACGTTGTTATAAAATCGACTGCCGTCAAGTGTCGCCTAGTATCATTTAATGTCTTTCGTTAGTTAAAACATTTGGTTAAAAGGTTTGAATTATCTCCTTTTAACTTTGCGCATACGACAAACATCACCCACATTGTTCAGCTAATGCCATAATCGGATCACTTGGTAGAGTATAGTAATTAATCATTGGTTTAGTAAAACTTGTTACAAGGATAATAGCCTATTGTTTGTGCTACGCTAGTCAAAGATCGACTTCAAGCGAAGTTCCTACCTGTATCTCAGAACTTAGATGTCATAGTTGGTTGTAGGTACTTAAGCGGTATTAAGTATCGCTATGATAAGCTGTATACTCTGGTGTCAATATATCCAACAGTAATAAATAAACTGTTTATTTTTTAAGAAAATAGAAAATTTAAACAAGTGATTTCACAATTAACTTTTGTGAAATTTAAAAATTCGATACTTATGTTTTCCCTAGGTGTCTGGGTAAATGAGTACTGCCAAAAGATGGGCAGCAGCGTCTTCTGCCCACCATTGGGCAAACTGCGAACAGGCTCGCCAAGCGTGGCGGTTATGGCAAAATCATCCTTTGTGTAGATGTGGACTGTCATAGGTTGTTGAAGATGATGACGTCTGTTTATCAAAAATATAAGATCATAAATTCTGGGAACGTCCCGTTGGTCTAGTGGTTTAAATACTGCGCCAAGATCTCGGGGTCCCGGGTTTGATCCCCGGGTCAGGCAACAAAAAGTTTAGAATTTTCGAACATTGCTCGGGTTTATGATCACCAACCCGCATTTGGCAAGTGTGGTGATTATGTTGTGGTAACTTGCAAGCTATTTTCGTTTAAAAGTGGTTAGGCGCCAGAGACCATGGAATAAATACAAACCTGTTCTTGTCCACGTTTATTTTATTTTATAAGTAATGGGCTTGCTCTTGACTACATACTTAACTCTACGGTTAAGAAGAAGCCTAAGATAGAGCGAGCTTACCCAGAGGTACTGGTTCTCTCACACACCAACGGAACACAGAAAAACTGTTTGGCGCTGGACTACGGCAGGAGGGTGGTAGCATCCAGGCAGCCTCTTACGAAGCCTACCACCGCAGAGGGATCTGTTAGCCGTCATCATTGGTTAGAAAACTAAAGATGCCGTTGCCCAGGGTGGACAACTAGGAGGTAGATCCCACCACCTCAAAAAGTTTTCATACCCATTTCCTCGTTTGCAGGCATGGTGGTACTGATGTTCGTGAAATGCCCACAAGAGAACTACCGGATGCTGAGCCCCGTGCAGTCTAACCTAAGTATGGAGTGCAGTTCCTTGTGTCGGTGTGACAACGTGTCCTTCAGCCCTGTTTGTGGGCAGGTATGAATTAAAAAATCTTTGGTCTTCTATAGAAGGTTTAGGGGAGTTCAGTGATTTTTTTAGTTTTGTTGTCGTATGAATAATACCGTCTTGCACTATAAACTTTTCGGAACGACGGAGAGTTCGCTCTTAAACTGAAATTAGCCATTTCCGTCCCGTTATACCCGTTGAATACGGAATCCTAAAAACCAAAAGAGTGTCAAATTTATTTCTTAAGGCTCAAAATCAAGTAACAATTATAGTATTGACGAACGTCAAAAAATATCAAGATCATAATAATTTTGAACACAGAATGTTAGGGGCACAGAATGTTCCAAAAATAATAACGCACTGCCGGGTTTAGTGCTTAGCCAAAAGTAGTACCATTGATTGGCCACAGGTGTTAGAGCTTATCCCAAATTAGTACCATTGAGTGGCCACAGGGGTTAGTGCTTAGCCTAAGGTAGTACCATTTATTGGCCACAGGGGTTAGTGTTAATCCTGAAGTAGTACCATTGATTGGCCACAGGATTTAGTTCCAAGCCTAAAGTGATAATATTGATTGGTCGCAGGGGTTAGTGCTTGGCCTAAAGTAGTACCATTTATTGGCGACAGGGATTAGTGCAAGACCTAAAGTAGTACCATTGTTTGGCCACAGAGATTAGTGCTTATCCTAAAGTAGTGCCATTGATTGGCCACAGGGGTTAGTGCAAGATCTAACCTAGTACCATTGATTGGCCACAAGTTAGTGCAAGACCTAAATTATTACCATTGATTGGCCACAGGGGTTAGTAATACTTCAAGCCAAGCTTTAGAGTACCATTGATTGGCCATGCAGGCCAAGCTCTAAAGCTTGGCCTAGAGTAGTACCATTGATTGGTCATAACAAGTATTCGTTCTGTCGTAGGACGCTCTCACGTATATGTCTCCGTGCCAGGCGGGCTGCTCGGGCTCGCGGCAGCTCGACAACAACACGTGGCTCTACCACAACTGTTCCTGCGTCGATCCGAGAATCGACTACGCACAGACGCCTCGGTAAGTACTGCATACTATACACGGTGCATTTAAAACCACGATAGTCACCTATCGTATCTATTAGGTATAACATCATGGCAGTGTTATTTAATATATATTTTTTTATATTACGTATTTATTCAGACTTTTAATTTTGTAACACGCTCTAACGCGCACAGACGTATTTTTTTGCTGCAACGGGGTCCCGGATGAATGAACCTAACACTGTTACACCCGTGCGCGTCCTAGCGTGTTTTAAAATAAATAGCTGAACCAATAGTTTATATTTTTATTAATAAAATGTTTGATAAAAAAAACTGTAAATAACACTGCCAAGATGTTATACACAATGGTTACATAACGTGGGCTAAGTTTTACAGGTGGTTGAAAATGCACCGTGTATAGGATTTGAAACTTTGTTGCATTTTAACACTAAACACTTACGGGGTTTAATGCAACGAACTATGAACGAGTGACAAAATTGTTAAAGAAGTGCGGGTAGAAGACAAAATCTCTTCTCAACCGGCTAAGTCAGCTAACCAAATCGTATCACAATCGTAATTGAATAGCAGGATTTTGACAGTTCTAGTATGGGCTAAATGTCAAAATCGCCCAATTCAATCACGATCGATTGAAATAGCTGAATAAAGCCCCAGACGACGCCGAACGCCTCCAGTCTGCCCGCGACCATGATTCGTGCAACCGGATCGAAACGTCGGGAAGGTAAATTACTATTTAAATAACGTAGCTCGTTGCATTAAACCCCGTAAGTGTTAAGTGTTACTAAACACTAATTACTAATACTATGCCTAGTTCGCATTAGGCCAGTATTTTAGCCGAGTAATGAGTTATTTAGTAGCAAAACGCGTATGGACACCAAAAAATTGGTCGAGTAGGTAAGTAAGTAATTTAGTTGAGCCAATTCATTTTGTTCTATTTTCACGGGCGAGTAGCACCTCCCGCCATGCATCTCTGCTTACGGGCTTACCGGTTATACAAGTACGAACCTGACGAATTAGTCGAGTTCTTTGAAAACACACTTGTGAACTGTATTCGAACGAAAGTGCGAACGGTTTTCTGGTTAGTAGCGAGCTGGCTAGTAGCGACTAAACTACTGGCCTAAGTTCGCATTAGGCTAGTATTTTTGTCGAGTAACTCGCTTTCAACTGGCTACTAACCAGAAACCCGTTTGCACTTTCGTTCGAGTACAGTTAACAAGTGTGTTTTGAATTACCTCGACTGAATCGACAGGTTCGGACTTATTTAGCCGCTAAGCCAGTGGGCAGGGACGCGTGGTAGGAGGCTGGCATAATGCGAGCTAGGTTTACTCCTGGGTTTCCTAATAAATGCTATATGCGGCTTCAGCGTAAACGTTCGGATTGACGTCTGGAACACCAGGCACAGCGTCAGCGGTCAATTCATCTCTCCTACGAGAACGACGACGTCTCGTTCACAACAGTTGTAGTCGAAAATCAAGTTGACAGTTAAGTTTATCAAAATTACGCTGCAGTGACTAGAGACGCGGCTCAGAGCGTTTGAATGCCGTGTATGGCGTCAACACGCAAACATGTAAAAGAGACCATAACAAACCATTTTTAGGGTTCCGGTTATAGTTTCGTCGAGTCTGTCTGTTTGTCTGTCCGTCCGTATGTCACAGCCACTTTATTCTGAAAGTATTAGCATTATACAGTTGAAACTTGGTAGGTAGGTGTATCTTGTTGACCGCTTTACGATTCTCATACAAATAATAAACAATATTGATATTTAAGGGGGGCTTCCCATGCATAGAAATAAAACAAAAAAATAATTTACCCAAACCTATGCGTATGGGATATCTATGGATAGGTATTTTAAAATGACATGGAGGTTTCTAAAACCATTTTTTCCAAAAGTCTAACATTTGGAAGATAGACGCTTCCAAAGTGATAAAATAGGTGCCCCCCCCTCTAACTTTTAAACTAAGTGAGTGAAAATTTTGAAAAAATACTTAATGTAAATCTTAACAAATACTTTTGACGAAAATTGGTTTGAACGAAATCAAACCGGTAGTTTTCAAATATAACTTTGTCCTTCATACAAACACTGAAAAACAAAATTATTTTTGCAGTCAATAAAATATTGTGGTATTTTGGCTAAGTGGAAGTAATTGGACCCCTAATTCAGTTAAAGTTGGTAGGGAATTCTCGGTGCGCGAGTCCGACTCGCACTTGGCCGGTTTTATAGTAAGAATCGTGACGAGGCGTACGGCGTAACACTATACGCGGCCGACGGCGTTTATTGGAGCCCATAGGCTATAGCTTTAGGGCGGTTTCAGACTAGCGTTTTATACGTGCGTAAGGTTTAAAGATTCTTTATTTCTCAATAAAAACATATTGTCACTTACTTGAGAACAAAAATAAACTGAGTATGATTTACATTTGAATCGTTCGCACCGATATGTTTTATAATAAGCATTGGCTTTAGTAAATTATACCATCTGATTGGCAATAAAAAATAAATAAGTATAATATAGTTTCATAACAAACAAAATTTCTTAATTTATAAATATTAGTTTTAACATAAAATTTAATAAGTAAGGCTCATTCCACAACGTCGTGAATGTGTAGGGCAAGTTTCTTTTTAAAAATATTAAGGGAGTCAATGCTTTTTATTGATTCGGGTAGTTTATTAAACAACTGTGCTCCCTCAAAGTTAAGCATTCGCTTGCCGTAATTTGTGCGTATCTTGGGTAGAACCAAATAGCTAGCGCGACGGCGCGTTCGCTTCGGAACCTGTTCTGACCGCGTCATCAGAGTGAGCGACGTATGGATGGTTTTATTCAATACTTTGCGTATGAGCAGGCAGGTATAATACATAAATAATTGTTTAATGTTCATAATTTGTGTTTCGTTATAAATCTTGGAAGTGGATGTGAGGTACGGATAATGAAATAATAATTTAATGATTTTATTTTGTAAGACTTGGAGTTCGTATATTTTTGTTTTTGAAGCACTACCCCAGATTTCAACAAGGTATATTAGGTGGGATTTTACAAGTGAGTTATATATATTGTATCTTGATTTGCGGGGTATGCATCGTACTATGGGGCGTAAAGAAGCCATCAATGCGGAAATTTTTTTCTTAATATGGTCAATATGAACGTTCCATGTTAAGTGGCTATCTAAATAAAGACCTAAATATTTTTCGTGTTTCTTTTCTTGTAATGATGTAGTAAAGATTGTCAATGGGTTGAATGGAGGTATGGGCTTATTTTTCGCTTTAAAAATAACGTATGACGTTTTAGATGCATTAATTGTTAATAGATTTTGTTGCAACCAAGTTGTAAGAGTGTCAAGATCATGTTGGGCATGTGAGATTAGATTATTCATGGATGGCCCGAAATAGAACAAACAGGTGTCATCAGCGTATAAGGTAATATGACCGTGTAGTCCAATTTTGTCTATACTATTTATGTAAATTAAAAATAGCAGGGGGCCTAGTACGGAACCCTGTGGAACCCCGTAATGAATTGGAAGAGTTTTGCTCTGGCCATCGCCAATTTTAACAATTTGTAGCCGGTTATTTAGGTAGGAGGTAAACATTTTGATTGCGTTGCCACCGATGCCTATCACTGCAAGCTTTCTAAGTAGGAGTTCATGGCTCACGGTATCAAACGCCTTTTGCAGATCTATAAATATACCCAAAACAATATTCTTACGATCAATATTTTGCCTGATTTTAGTAATAAGATCGAGTGTTGCAGCCAAAGTGTTACTTTTAGGTCGAAAGCCAAATTGGCGATCACTAATGAATTCTATGGACTGTAGATATGTCTCTAAACGTTCGTATAAAATCTTTTCTAGAATTTTTGATAGTATGGGTAAGACAGAAATTGGTCGATAGTTTCCTGGATCGGTTTTTGTTCCTGATTTGTACACCGGAGTCACTTTGGCTAGTTTTAATGAGTCTGGAAAGTGTCCCTCATCTAATAAAACGTTTAAACAATCGGTTAATCTGTCGATTATTAAGCCCTTGATACATTTAATAGCTTTGCAACTGATACCATCCAGACCAGTGCTACAGTTAGGGTCAAGGCCATCAATGATCTTTGAAACCTCGTCAGCAGTGCATGGTTTCAACGACATAAGTCCCGATGTGTTGTTCAGTGTGTTCTGTGATAGATTGGTTTGATGTGTGTTATTAGAATGTAGTGTGTTTTTGTTGGCCAGAACAGATCCGATAGTGGAAAAATATTGGTTAAATATATTACAAATACCTTCGGGGTCAGATGATATATTAGTTGTTGTAACTAATTTTGGAGGAACACAGCTGCTTTTCTTCTTAAGATTCGATAGATTATTTATGAGACTCCAAGTCTTCTTGGGGTTGTTTTTGCAATCACGGAATTTGCCATAATAATAAGCATCTTTGGTCATTTTGATCTTATTGGCCACTTCTTCTTTTACTCTTGTATATGTGTTTTCTAGCATAGTATTATTCGGGTCTTTTTTATGTTCAATCCACAGTTCATTCCTTTGGTTGATAGCATTAAGGATATCTCTGTTGATCCAATCTTTTAGTGGTGGGTTCTGTTTCTTAAACTTGGTTATTTTACTTCTTTCTATATTTATCTTAATTGTTTCTTCTAGTTGTTTAAAATTTATATTATGTGTACTTTCTAAATCTATTTTTTTAACCGATGTATGCAGTTCTTCATAATCTAAAGCTTTGTAGGCAATTCGCTTGATTGGAGGTGGCTTGTATTTCTTCAATGAAAGGTAGATTTGTCGATGATCAGACATTGCGGAATCACACAAAGCAAAATGATAAAGTTCATTTTTTAAGTTTGTACTGACATGATCTAGAATTGATTTCTTTGTTGCAGCTTCTCTTGTAAAGAAATCTTTGTGGATCTTGTTGAGAATTTTGTATCCAGCTTCTTTCAAAGTGCTTTTATATAAACGTCTTTTTCTACTACTTTCCAGCAAATCTATGTTAAAATCTCCAAAAATTAGCGATCTTTTTCGTTGCTGTAGTTGTATATCGATAGTGTCAATGAAAGTGTTGAGATTTGTATCTCCTGGATAGTAAACGACACCAATGTCAAGGGCGTATTTTTTCAGTTTTATCCAGAGATAGTTATTACCTCCCGAGTAAATTGATTCATCCAGACTATGATTGAGGTTGTTATGTGCGTATATTGAAACACCTCCGCCAATCCTGTCAGTTCTATAACTGTAGTAATGTGTGTAGTTTTGTAGCTGAAGTCTTAGTGCTTCTTCTTCATTTTTAATCCATGTCTCTGTCAGTAGTATAACGTGTATTGTAGTCGGTATAGATCGGATCAGACATTTCAGTTCGTCAAATTTCCCTTTCGAGCATATACTACGTGCATTCAAATAGAAGAAGTTAAGGCGAGATTTGGCAGTTTGGAGGTCCGAGTAGTTAGTGACGATTTGATGAGTCAATTTGTCAGGGATTGGCGAAGATGTGGGCTCTCGTTTTTTGAGTTGGCTTTAATGATTTTTGGTATGCCTTTAATATACTTGATAATTAAGTCAGACTCACCATCTTGGGAACGACGAGCCAGTTCTTTTTGAAGGTTCAACATTAGCCTCTGTTGGCATGGGGTTTGGTCCGAGTAGATTTTTATTCCCGCTGGTAGATTGGCTTTGCTTCGTAAAAGTTGAATGGCTGCGTTTTGAGTGTCAAAGCAAACCTTGATCCGACGGTTCTTCTTGGGATCGTATTTTCCAATGCGAAAAATCTTGATTGGAGCCGGCGTATCTTTTACAATGTTCAATAGAATGTCCATGACCTTAGCCATGTCTAGCGATTGTCGTTCTGATGCATTAGAAGATGACTGTTCCTGGATTCCTCCCAAAATAATATTTTTCTGTCTATTGTTGCGCTCTTGAACTTCATTAATTATTTGCTCACTATTTAGCATTTGATAGTTCAGATCAGAGGCTGAGTTGGCAGATGACATTGGGTCGGTGGTTTTAAAATCAGCCAGGTTAGACTCCATTGTTCTCATTTTCTCTTCTCCCTCGGAGATTTTTTTTTCAAGTAATGTTATTTGTGATTTCATTTGGTTCTGTTCTAAGGTAAGGCTCGACATTGACTCTTGGATTTCATTGATTTGTTTTTTCACTTCACTTACATTGTTAGTAAGTAGCGAGAAATTCTGCTCATTCGATGATTTCATATCCGTCAGATTGATATTCATTTCTGAAACATTATCCAGAGTTTTTTGGTTTATAGTAACAAAGTTTTCAAGTAGTTTAGAGATTCGTGCCATTTCGGAGCGTAAATCCTGGACGTCTCCACTGCAGGAACAGCCAAGGTCGTGTGGTTGTTTTCTTTTTCTGAAGGTAATCTGCGGGTCCGCTGCTTCGCGACCAATAGTGGATAAATCAGGTGTGGAATGGCACTCTTGCCCCGACGTTGATTTAATAGGTGAATGTAACAGGCTCATTATCGCATAAGCTTGTCCACGGCTCAGTAAAATAATTTCTTACTTTTGTGCGCGCCGTTGTGTTCGGGCGATGAGTCAGGCGAGCAGTAGATTCGCGTCGAAAAATACGGGCACTGATTTAAACAAATTTGATTTTTAAAATTTAACGAATACAGTCGAATTTAAAATGCTAAATTATAGATATTTTGTTAAGAAATCGGACATACGTCTGCCTTTGACGGCGTCGAACGACGATATCTCAATAAGCTCGTATCGTATCGTGCGTATCTAAGTAAGCTCGTTCTTGGAAGCACTTTCACGTGCGTACACATTCGGTTTTGTTTTCTTTTAGCGTTGGTGTGAATATGATCGTATATGATTTAAATTTAGTTAATAGTTGTCTAAAAACTAGGTTGTCCTGTCTTTCGGTGACTTGACCTTACTATAAAGATATTGACACCGTTCACTGATTATTGAAAAAAAAGTCATTTAACTCATTAAGCGCTATGGGGGTCACCGATGACCTGCAAACAATAAAATTTTAATTGTGTCTAGTACTTCGGCAGTTAAAGGCTTAAACTATCTTTTTTCTTTCCAGCTTCGCTCGCTTCGACCTTCTCAACCTGACCGTCACTGAGCCCGGGTTCGCCATCAGTGGCGAGTGCGGCGGCCGCTGCGACCAGATCTACCTGTTCGTCGCCATTTTCGCGACCATCATGTTCATACACGCGAGCGGGGAGGTCGGCGGGGTGCTACTTATGTTGCGATGCACTCATAAGTTTGGTAAGAAACTTTTTTTTTGTTGTATGATTATCTTTCAAGGTTAGACTGGTATAAAAGAATTCCAAACCACGTATTTCGTGCCTTTGACGTAAACGGAAGGTCTTCCGTGATCATGGCCCAAAAAAACAAGGAACAGACAACAGCCTATCACAAAACGTCAAATGTTCTCAATTGATATTAATCTCTACTCCTTGGAATTAAAGTTGAAAATCAATTCAATGACCTTTAACTTTTTGGGTAGGTTGACCTGCCGTTGTCTGTACATGGCTAACCCAGAAACAATTTCACTCTAGTGACCTCAGATCATATAAAGAAATAGATTTCATTTTCTATTTTGGATAAATTATGTGTTAAAAAAATATTCCTCTGTGCCTTTCCATTCTGTAAAAATAATTTGAATAATATTAATATGAGTATTCACTTAATGAATACTTTATTACATAACCTATGTCAAAGACATAGTGACAAGTTTGTGTTTTTTGACACAAACAAATTTATTAAAAATAGTTTTATTTTGACAGGCGGCTCTGTACACCTGCCTCATAAAATAAAAAAACAAATTGCTACTTTGTTAGCATATAATATAAATATTAACTTTTTTGCTAAAAAAAGCAAAAATATATTTTATGAACATGTTAGTACTTGTACTAATTTAAATATTTTGCCATTGACGACCTCTGAGGCTTTAAACTAAGAGGAAAGACAAAAGCTAGGCCTGATAAGTATTTTAATATTGTTCATCAAAACATACAAGGCCTGGCCGGCAAAGAATTAGGTTTAGGATTATTTCTACAAGATTATAATGTTCATGTGATATGTCTTACAGAACATTGGTTTAAAAAACATCAACTAATATTAAACATTGAAAATTATAAAGTCGCTAGTTCGCTCATAAGGGAGTCTGCACCAAGAGGGGGGTCACTTATTCTTGTAAAAAATGAATTAAAATTTAAAGAACGCAAAGACATTGTGTCGCTCTCGGTTGAACGAACTATTGAACTAGCGTGTGCTGAGCTGGAACAATATATCATAATTAGCGTGTATAGCCCCCCCAAAGCTAACTACCACGTTTTTGAATCTGTTATGGACGAGGCTCTGAAAAAGCTCTCAAAATCGAATAAGAAAGTAGTCGTATGTGGGGATTTCAACGTTAATATATTAGAAGAAACGCAGTCGTCCACCCGGTTTCTTAATCTCTTTAAGTCGTATAATCTAATTAATCTTTTTAATGAACCCACCAGAGTAACGCCCACATCAGCTACTTGCTTAGATAATATTTTTTGTGATGGTGGAGTGTTAAAAAAATCCATTTTAAATTGTCTTATTTCGGACCACAGTGGACAAGAAGCATCGTTCGAGCACCATTATGTCTCTAATAAAGTAGATTCTGTGTATAGGCAATTTACTATTAATAAAATAGAAAAATTTAAAGAAAAAATTAAAGAGGGTGTAAATTTGCTAAAGCATGATGATCAGAATGTTGATGAATTATATGAGAATCTTTTTGGTTTAGTTACAAATGAATTTGATGAACATTTTAAACAGAAAAAAGTAAAAATAAATAAACAGAAGTGTAAGTTTAATGAATGGGCTACACCTGGTATTTATAAAAGCAGAAAAACATTATATGATTTATATAGTTTAAAGGCAGATTCTCAAAACCCACATATTATAGAACATGTTAAAAAATACTCTACGTTATTTAAATTAGTATGTGCAAAAGCGAAGTCAATCTATCTTTATAATTTAATTTCGGCTTCCAACAATAAGGCAAAAACTACTTGGAATATTATTAATAAAGAGACATGTAGAGTAAAACCAAATAATCCTACTTACTCTCTCAAGTTAGGGGATAAGCTAATAAACACAAACACAGAGGTTGCAAATACATTTGAGAATTTTTTTTCAAATATAGCACCCTCTACTACTAAAGGGCTTGCTTCTTCTGCTGATCTAGCTGAATCCCTTCTCAAGTCTGTTGTCGATGAGTGCAATTCTTTATTTAATTTTAGGCATATAAACCCTGACGTAATTACAAAAACTTTTAGAGAATTCAATATGAAAAAAACGGAGGATCTTTGGGGAATTTCTGTCAGCATTATCAATACAATTATAAGTTCATTAGCCCCTCAACTCGCTATTATTTTTAACAAATGTATTGATGATAGACAGTTTCCAACTTTAATGAAGTTTAGCAAAATCATTCCTTTATTTAAGTCTGGCGAAAAATGTGACCCCTCCAATTTTCGACCTATATCTATATTGCCAGTGCTAAGTAAAATCTTCGAGAAAATAATGTTTAATCAGCTTTTATCACACTTTAGTGTAAATAAATTATTAAATAGCAACCAATATGGTTTCAGAAAAGGTAGAAATACTACCGATGCTGGAGTTGCTCTTCTACAACATGTGTTTAATGCTTGGGAGAGTAAGCTAGATGCCATAGGTGTATTTTGTGACCTTTCAAAGGCTTTCGATTGTGTAGACCATGTAACATTACTTAAAAAACTTAAACATTATGGTGCATCGAATGATTCCTTGGATCTAATAAGTTCTTACCTTAAGGACAGAACACAAAAGGTTTGCATAAATGGAGCTGAGTCTTCAGGGTCTGCCCTTATTATGGGTGTCCCTCAGGGATCAGTATTAGGACCCCTGCTATTTTTAATTTATATAAATGACCTTCCGTGTTATTTACATAATCTTTGTGAGATGGTATTGTTTGCAGATGACACATCAATGATTTTTAAAACTAAGAGGGGCAAATGTTCATTTGATGATGTTAACAATACCCTCTCTAAATTATTACATTGGTTTACAACAAATAATCTTTTACTAAATGCAAATAAAACAAAATGTGTAAAATTTACCATGCCCAATGTAAGATTTGCTGCTACTCAAATAATTGTTAAAGATGAACCACTAAACTCTGTAGATTTAACTACCTTTTTAGGTATAACTGTAGACTCTCATTTGCAATGGGGTGCTCATATTAGGGTGCTGTCTGGAAGACTTAGTTCTGCTGCTTATGCTGTGAGAAAGATAAGGCAATTGACTGATGTTGAAACGGCAAGATTAGTATATTTTAGCTACTTTCATAGCATAATGTCATACGGAATTCTGTTGTGGGGCTCAGCGGCAGATATTGAGTCAATTTTTATATTACAAAAACGTGCTGTACGGGCTATTTACGGCCTTCGACCCCGTGACTCGCTAAAAGAGCTCTTCAAAGAGATTAATATACTTACAGTGTCTTCTCAATACATTCTCGAGAATATTGTTTACGTTCGTAAGAACATACATTTATTTCTTAAGAAAAGTAACGTACACAATTTCAATACAAGAAATAAAGATAAACTTGCCGTTCCAGGCTTCAGACTGCGAAAAGTAGGAAAATCGTTTATGGGAAATTGTATCCGTATTTTCAACAAATTACCAAAGGATATTGCTGAACTCCCTGTACATAAACTTAAATCGTATGTCAAAGTTATTTTAATGAAAAAGGGCTATTACACTGTTAATGATTATTTAAATGATAGAAATGTATGGCATTAAGTTGTCCCAGCTCGTACTTGCTTAAACCTTGTAAAAATTACCTTACCTTGTAAAAATGTATTTAAAAAGAGGCTGACAATAGTGACTGAGTTTCTTGCGCTGCTTCTTCTCGGCACTAGCCCAGACTTGTCCCGAAGCAGTGGTAGGTTTAAATTGGGACGTGTAAAAGCGCCTCCTGGGGCCTATTTGCAGAAATAAAACTGATTTTAACTGATTTTTAACTGATTTTAGATATGAAATGGCGCGTGGCGCGTACGAATCCAATATGGGCAAACAGAACTATTGCACTCCGCGCCGAAATATTTAATGAAAACTTCCATGTAACGACAATGGGGGCTATCGCTAGTAAATTTGCCACTAGAGGCGCTAGTGTCGCGTGAGGTCCAATATCATTCACTTTGTACTGGTTTTAGCGGAATTTGTTGCATAAATTATAATTTCTTTAATTTACCTACTGGAAAGTGATATCCTTCGTAAAATATCGCAAATATGGATTATTTGGCGATTAATGTGAACGCTTTAAAAGCGGAATTAAGAAAAAGCGCAAAAATAGGCGGCCTCAAGAGCAACTATTTCAGAAGTTAGTTTGTTGATATCAAGATAGTTATTTATAAACAATATAACCTTAATTAGATTCAAGATATAACACTTTGTTTCGGCGCCAATCGCCTTTGACAGCTATAACTCCGGACCTCAGTCTACAGTGGCGCCAACTAGTGAGCAAAGAAACGGTAGTCCCCATTGTATCGGCACAATATACATTGAAGGCTTGATACTAACTAGCTATGTTGTGAGTACTATGCGACTGCGCAATGTATCGAGGTTTAATCGAAGCGTTCACTGCCCGACGCGTGCGTCGCGACCACACTTTGCAGGGACACACTAATTTGCACACACGAAATGACGCATTGTGTAAGCGAGTAAGTGGTAGCCGCTGTGATTGGGTCCATGCTTGTGTGCGCACCAATGAGCGTTGTAAATTGATATAGTGTGATCTTTATGCTTACAACAGTGTTATTGTAGTTGCGTTGCACACATAAATAATTCGAAGACACGGGTTCGCTAAGGATTTACGAGCAACCAAGAAAGGTTTATTCAGTGTATGAACAACATCTTACGAATACATCCTAGTCCCCAAGGCTTGACTGCTTTTCCACCATCTTCGATAAGTACATATATCCATGCTAATGTTACTCGCATCGGTATATAATAAAAACTAATAATATAATTTAATGATTTATTTATAATACGTAATAATTTATTTATTGTATAAAGCCTTTTCTACAGTACAATGTTGCACTGACTCCCGAGCTAGTATAACTGTTTCAGGAGTCAGTTTTTTTCCCTTAAATATGACTATACAAAATACACAGTCAGTCAAATACATAGTATACAAAGTCCGATACAAAAATTATACCTTAAAGGAGATGTCCCAAATTGTATGAAGGCCAAGCCCAGAACCTGTACACCCCACCAAAAGATAGACCAATACACCTAAAAGATTTTGTTATTATCCAATTCTTTTAAAATGGCTTCGTCAAGTGGTTCAAATAAAGAGATAAGTAAGAAAATAGCAATACAAAACAACAAAACCATCATGGCGGAAGATGACAGTATGATGACGTCTGTCAGTTTCAAAATCGCGCAGCTAGGAGTCGAGTGCCATCGCTTACTGTAGTAACAACAAACATTATTAAAGTAATGTGTCGATCAATACTAAATACAGAAAACGAAAAAGAGGTCGTTATAATGAACTACAATAAAAGCGCGACAAGCAGATCAAAAACTTGAAGTGAATGATTATGCCAAAGTGACAAGGGGTATCTGACAGCTACTGACATTTAAAGTTTTTTTTAGATTGACGCCATCTTGGAATGCCTAATGGAGTTTGATAAATTATTCGATCTTATTTATTTTTGAACCACTAAATTATACGTTAAATAAATTTATATGTATTTTTCCCAGAAACAGTATTTTTTTCTTGATTTTTGAAAATGGTGTACAATGTCTGGGCCTATTATGGGACATCTCCTTTTCCTTGGTTGAATGATTGACATTAATATTATCTTTATAACCCGGCTAAATTATGTCGACATGCAATAAAGTTCGATATGTCATAAATGTATTTTTAGTAAACCTATATCAATCTAATAGTCTTAACTAAAATATGTGTCGGGCTATAACGTTGACACAGATATAAAATCAAGGTTAATCATTCAAATGAAGACAGTTTTAAGAGTCGTTTTCGTATAGTACTGTGTATTTACTTCTTATTGTAGGCCTCACACATTAAAGACTTCAACTCTGAAATTACTTTCAAATTGTTGAAGATTAGTGTGGCAGCGAATCATTCGAAATGACTGTGAATGTTGCTGTTTGCCGTCCGTGCCGTTACTCACCCACATCGAGCATATACCCAATAGAGCGGTAATAGAAGCCATCCATTTACGAAACTCATTAGTGATTTTACACTAATACAAGCCAAATCTCGCTTGCGCAGCTTGCGCCAAAACAGTACCATGGGTCGGCCAAATAGAGCGCAGCGCCCGCTACAGTGTTTTTGCTGAATCGTTGTCTAACGAAATAAATGACATTTCTTCTCTATTGGGTATATGCTCGATGCTCACCCATAACGTATATTGTCCATAGACAAAGCGATGGCGATGGGCGTGATCCAGTTCGCGATCGGCATATTCGGGAACGTGCCGTGCCCGATCATCTTCGGCGCCGCCATCGACGCCGCGTGCCGCGTGCGCGACGCCGCCTGCAGCCTCACCGGCGCCTGCGCATCCTACGACAGCGACAGCTTCCGACACTTCTATCTAGGTAACTAGTTTCGAGCTACGATACAGAATTCTTAGTGTTCCAAGGATTCACCGTGCGGGTCCATCGTGTGGCAGAAAGAGAAACTTCGTTAGATCCCGAGACTTGTGACATGAGTCTGACGTACATCAAGACTCAGCCAAATCTATGTATATATATATAAAAGAAAGTCGTGTTAGTTACACCACTTGTAAGGGCGGATTCGACCAAACATTAATAATATTAATAAACATAATTCTTGGCTTAATTTTATTCTTTGAATTTAACCTTGAGTAACTTCGTTGACGTTTTTCCATTCTATTCCTGGAGTAAGTAATCCTTAGTAAGTTAATCTATGGTCAATGAATTAATGGTGAGTGAATGTATAACCCGGCAAAAATCCGTATATTACTCTTTTCATAGACTGACTAGGTTTGCGGAGGCCATTTTTATTTAGCATGAGTCAAATATGTAATGTATTGCTTTGAAGGTTTTAATTTTATTATTTTCATTGCTTCTTGTTGTCAACTTACTTTAAAAATTTGTTTGTGAGAAAATGAGTGAAAAACGTAAACGCAGCCCAAATTGACTTTCTTCCGAGAAAATACTACTGTGAGACCTGGTAGAAATTAATTTTACACAATTATAGGTATGTAGGTAGGTAGGTAGGGACGTACCGATTTGATATTCTCGGAATAAATTTTAAACTAGTTTGGTCGAATCCGCCCTAAGTCGAGGACGGCTGGACAGATTTTGTGTTTTTGGATTTGTCTTCGTTGGGAATAGGATAAAAACTATTAAAAATATTGGAAAGTTAACGTAAAAGTTACTAACTAAGAAACTGTATTTCTTCATACAAATTTCCAACCCCGCCATATTTTGATGACAATGACAATTAGGACGTCAAAGTCAAATACTTTTCTGAGGCTACTGTTTTTTAGTATAGTTTTTTTTTCGATATTTCGTTACGATATATATATTTTTTTCGATATTGATATATCGATATCGGCATATCGTCGATATCGATAAATGTCGATATATTTATGCGTCGATATATCGATATTCATCGGTTATCCGATATATCGTTGCATCCCTATAGACAAATTTTGCTGGTATACTCGCTCCTATTTCTACAGCATATTATAGATAGACTAACTTCATAACCGCTTTTGTTAATTCGTTTAGGAGATCATAATATTTGTTTTGTTTCATCGCGTGGTCTTTAGTTATATTAGTTTCCCACGTCACGGTAAGCTCTACAAGTACCATCCGTTTTGTAGCTACAGAAAAAAGAAATATGTTCCGTGGTCACGGGTAGACTAAAGTAAACGCGAGTTTAAATCCGTAAACACTCCTTTAATTTCGTCAAAACTACTTTAGCTCAGCTACTTCCTTTGAGAATGGTTTATTGAATTGTAATTATGACGGAATCCATTTAATTTCAGGTTTATCAGCGGCGATAATGTTCCTAGCGTTCCTCATGGACGTGATGGTGTGGCGGCGGGCGGGCCGCATCGACATGAACCCTGAAGACGAGCCGGATGCGCCCGCGCTGGAGCCCCCGCAGCTTCTTCCCAGTGACACGCAACTCTGACCCATCACCGGCTACACTTACGAGTCAAACTTCTGAACAGTAACCGACATCGAATCAGATGCCTTACTCTGCAACACGAAGCTCGTATTTACGGATATATCTATCTCTTTCAGATGATTCAAGACATCGGTATGAGTTATCGGGACAGATAGATTCGAATATACGGACATTGTATTGCGGAGTAAAACCTCGTCCCACTCTTCGTCTTATCGTATAACTATCCTTCAAGGTTAGTCCGGTGTCAGATTTTTTCCAAGCCTATAACAGGCGTCTGACGTGACTTGTTCTTATGACTTGCATCTCGCGACAGAGTTCAGGAGTAGAGTCGAACTTCTGAACAGTAACCGACATCGAATCAGCTCGCTCTCCGTCTTACCGTATAACTATCCTCCAAGGTTAGTCCGGTGTCAGATTTTATATAACAGGCATGTGACGTGATTTGTTCTTACAATTTGTATCTTGCGACAGGACTATGATAGGGTCCCAGACTCGGGCTAATTTAGGAAAAGTCTTAACCGAACGGAATATCTCAGTATATTTAGTGCAATGTTGCTCACTAAACCTATATCTGTCTCGCGAGACTCCGACCCGAGTTTTCTCGATGATAAGATGGATCTATACAGGATGAAATTTTAACCACTTTCCAAAATTTTTACTGGCGTTCAGTATCGTATTTAGAGCCTATTTATCAAGTAATAAATGTAAATCAAGGTATCACCCGAAAATATTTATCGCAACATAGTTTTCAATTTTTACGGTCCTAAGCCTGTAAAGGAATAAAGGGAAAACCAAAAACTTATAAATAGTATCGTAATGAACGAATGAGATGCAAATAGCGCGAAAAAAGTGTTGCTAGGGGGCCGTATCAAAAATTTTAGACTTTTGGTGGACATTTTCTAAGTGCTTTATCTTGATAACTTTGTACTGGGCTATACCAAAAGAAAAAATACGTCATTTGTTTTTTGTCTCGTAGATTGTCATATTAAAATTTGGAAAGTGGTTAAAATTTCACCCTGTAGACGCCACGAAGTTACATTTCGTTTTTATTTTTCAACTTCAACGAATCATTTCAGTAAATGTATCGTGTATTGTTTAGCCTTTAAAATGCTACTGTAATTTGAGCTCAGTTTGGCGGAGGTAGTCGCTTTTTAAAATTCGATTTTTTTTTAAAGATTTTCGTACTGTAATAACATTTCGATTTTAACTGGAATCGATTTGAGCGTATGTTTCCAATTGATGTACCCGAACCGCAAGTTAAGACTACGCCACGTACTTTGATGACTTTTTATACTTATACGATTATGAATTCGGCTCATATATGTCGCAGCTAAAACTAGCTACTGTAGTATAAGTATTTTTAGCGGAAATGAATATTAGAACAAAAATATACATAACGTTGTTTGGATACTGTTATAACTATATTAAGGACGACGAAAGCGACGGATTTTTAATCATACTAATCTAGTTTAATGAATCTTTGAACTTTGCGAATTGTTCAGGTACAAAAAAGTAGTTGAATTATGACCTAGATATTATAATCGCTGACCTATGATGAAGTGGACAGCAAAACTGCTTCAAACTGAATGCAGAGTAGTAACTCCAATCTGTATTTGGTGCTTTCGCAACTAGGCCGTAGTCAAGAAGGATTATTGTTCCATCTAAGAAACCCATCCAAAATTCCTTCAGATATAGGTCAGTGTTTAATATAGAAAAGTAGTTTTATAAAATTATAAATCTACTTTATATTTGCTGTAAATTACTGGGTTTTGCATATTGGTTCATATCAAAATATAAAAGTTTCCCCTGCAAGGGTTACGGAGGTAAGATGGCAATTGATCCACGTGTAATCATATTCATATTCATATTAATCATTACGGTATAGTGTTCTTCATCCAGAAACGATACAAAAAACTGAATTATAAAACACTTTTAACTACTTCCATTGTAGTCCTATGTGCCAGTTTCATTAGAAAGGCACAAACGGTATAAATTTAAAAATATTTTTTTTCCTTACATTTTTTTTTGTAAAGTATCACACGCCGGCCACTAGGATGAAAAAGTAGATAGAGTTTTGGAAATTTTATAAATTATATATTATATATTTATATAACTTTATAAAGTTTTAACGAAAAACATCACAATAAAATGAAGACACTATCAAAGAGTGCTCAAGTCGATCAAACATGATGAAATTACTGTTTTAAACTTTCATGGTCACTATCGTAAGAGTAAGTTATTTCGAGATTTCTACCATGTACCTTGTTTTTTATGAGTTCTTCCGCGATCATGGCGCTTGCAACAGTGCCGAAATATCGGAAACTCATAAAAAACAAGGTACATGGTAGAAATCTCGAAATAACTAACTCTTATGATGAAATTAGTTTGGTTTATGTGTATCAAATGTTTACTGGTTGGTTATGGATTAATATTGTAAACTGATATTTTTGAAAAGCTCCATGTTGTACGATTCCTAGTTTTCTAAAATCTTCCAACCATATGCGGTTTGATTATACCAACTTTTATGTTTCGGCAAATAAGATCAAAACATTTGTTTTTGACATTATTTATTTATTGTTAATGTAAAAATTGCGTGAATCTGATAACGTTTCGTCTATCTTTTTAAATAAATAGTTGGAAGTAATGATAATATGTATTTAATGTACGACGCATAATACAAAGAATTTATGTCTGCATGTTTGATCGTTTTAGAGACCATTCTGCTGAATCTACTTAATACTACTTCCAAACATACTACGAATGCTAACTGTGATCGTTTTTATATCTTGTGTTAACATTTTATGGCATTTTGTGCCGTTTTCATGCATTTCACTAGCTAGTTATACTGAAGTAGAAGTATACACCTGCTCAATATTACCATAATAAATTTTTTACTAAGGCCAAGAAATGGCATATAAAATAAACTCTAACTACTTACTCGACTATTGAATTTTAAGTAAAAATAAGATATTAGAAAATAATATACTTCAATGTTTCTCTGAACAGTCCCGTTTTAAATTTTATTTGATATTTACCTAACATCACATACTATTCAGTTCAAATTTAATATAATTATTTTTACATCTTATTATCATATTTTCTGTGACTGACTTTCTAAACACTGCGTAAACTATTTTAAAAAGACCCTAGGCTTTTTAATTACTATACAACAAAGTTAAATGTTTAAGCCATGTTTAGTGCAATACATATATTGATGATTTTGTAAGTTCATCAGACTTTTTTGACTGCAAAATCCTTTATCGTCTTAAAGTTTTTGTTGAGTGCATTTAATATAGTTTACGTATTGTTACCTTTTTAAACACAGTTCTAGTAATTCACGAACTAGCGCGACGCTTACATGTGAATGGACGCTTAACTAATTAATGTTCGGTAATCCTTTTATTGAAAATAATATAAATAATAAAAAACTTACAAATTTACAACTTTAAAAATCTAATTACACTTCTCTTAGTTTCTTAGCTCTGCGACGATCAGTTCATTGACTCGTATCTCGCTCTACTGATAGACTCCGTAATTAAATAGTATGTTAGAATATACTTCTTTTAAAGAAACATCCCATTTAAAAGAGATATTCTAATTGCTGTTTTTGTTTATATATAATGTTCAAGTAGAAGTCTAACGCATGTGAAGCTTAGGTTGGTTCGTCAATCATGAGAACTGTATCATAAACATAATGGCTAGTGATTAGACATTTATTTTAGATTAGAGCGTTTTTTTACAAATTATTATTAATACAAAATGTACATACTTATATTAGATGAATTAAATATATAATCATAGCCTAAGTTATTTATAGGTATAAGGTTTTATCGATACAAATGTAGCGTTGTTTTCGATGTAGCGAATTTTTTTTAATAAACAATTCTAAATTTCTATTGATACCATTCGATGAATTAGCTTCTTTGAGCTATGGTCACATATTAGGCCGTGTGTAGTAAACTTTATAATTATTTTTAATAGTGAAATAGTTGTTCCATCACAAAATTGCGTTGTTGTGTATCCCGCCGGAAGTAATTAATGATTAGTACAATAAGTACATAGGCCATAGCTCCGTAGACAGTGAACGTTTTAAAAAGGCTGGGTCGTGTGTAAATTTTTAGTAAATAGATAGATTTATCTACTAAATATACGTTGACTATATTGTCGATAAGTACTAATTACCTCGAAAATTTTTAATATTTGTAACGTCTGTGATTAGGGCATAATTTTATGTACTAAATCATTTTAATAATATTTTAGATAAAAGTTAGCTGAATCATATTTTGTTTTATACATTTTAAGAATTGAAACTTGCGTGTGCAATATACTTACATAGATTTGGATGAAAATATATATGAGTTCTCCAAATTATAGATATTAAAAAGGAATTTGTGGATTTTGAATGATTTCTTGCGATCTACTTTTTTACTGTTTTATATCTTTATTAATTAGTTGTGTGCTACTTCATCATAAACTTGGACCATAAATGGATAGGAGAATAGGTACTAAAAGACAAAAAACCCGAACGATAGTGTTCGGTATCACCAAGTTGCCATAAATTTGTTATATGGATAAAGGTGGTGGTACGGTGGATGACTATTATAATGGGGACTACCGTTTCTTTGCTCACCAGTTTGCGCCACTGTAGACTGAGGTCCGAACGTATAGCTGTAAAAGGCGACTTTATAAGAAAATAAAGTTTTAAATCTTGAATCTAATTAAAGTTTATTATTTATAAATAACTATCTTCATATCAACAAAACTAACTTCTGAAATAGTTGCTCTTTGAGGCCGCCTATTTAATCGCTTTTTCCTAATTCCGCTTTCAAAGCGTTGACATTAATCGCCAAATAATCCATATTTGCGATATTTTACGAAGGTGATAACTTCCCAGCAGGTAAATTAAAGAAATTGTAATTTACGTAACGAAACCCGCTAAAACCGGTGAAAAGTTAATGTTATTGGACCTCACGCGACACTAGCGCCTCTAGTGGCAAATTCACTAGCGATAGCCCCCATTATAATATGATACAAATTACAACATTGTAGTACATCATTCTTACTGACGGACACTTTAGACCCACTGGTCGCCTTCCGAATGGCATTTGCATAAACGTCCTGTAAAAAAAAATTGATTGACAGATATTAGGAGCTTTTTGTTAGTGCAAAAACAATTTAAACATATCTACTATAGTTTGTTGACATAATTACAAAAACAGTTGACACAGTTACAAAAAGTAAATGATGCAGAAAAGCCATATTCTACAAAAATCACTCCTCTGATAAGTGTTCATGCGTAACGAAATACAT
Source organism: Anania crocealis (assembly GCA_949315895.1). Taxonomy (NCBI): domain Eukaryota; kingdom Metazoa; phylum Arthropoda; class Insecta; order Lepidoptera; family Crambidae; genus Anania; species Anania crocealis. The sequence continues at coordinate 4,187,635 of OX438882.1, read as the reverse complement.
TTTGTTTACAACGAAGCAATTTTGTTTGATGTGTGTTATACTTGCCTTGTTAATAAAAAAGGTAAACAAGGCACCTGCACCACATTGTTAGAAGCAAAAATAGACTCTGCTTCACTACATATTAGACTCATGCACATACATGTTAAAGTAATTTACGTAGAATGGCAAGTGAGCAAGGGAGATAGAGCGATGATCTTCAACTTGAGTGGAAGCGAGAGCGATTCAGCGAGTCGGGGTATATTTGCAGTAAACCTAATATACAATGGTCCCACCACTGGCGAGACGCTATGCCCCCACCCAATGAAGCTGCCAACGGCCTTGTGCCACAGCATAGGTCTTAAAAAAAAGAAAAAAAAAGGCTGTGCTGTATCTGCCCTTTTTAATATCTTTGATAATATAACACAATTCCTAGATTCTATCGGTGCATTATTCCGTGCAATGTATTTTAGAAATTACTGAAGTCTTTTATTATTGAAATGAAATAAATCGTATTTGTTGCCCTATTGCACTATTCATACTTAGCATAATACTTATATACATAATATTAATGTTTGTTTTGACGTTAAATTCGAATAATATATAAATCAAATATCAAGACAAGTATGGATTTTCTTGTCCTAAGATATTATTTCTATTGTGGCATTATATCCGTTTTGTTTAATATTAATAATTTTGGGTATGCTTCCCAATACTGTCTCAGCGGTAGATACAGTTTGTTGTTTGTTGCTGTATATTATATAAGCGCATGTACTTGCGTCATTTTCAAATTCTACGCAGATAAAATGGTATAGATCTGCATAATCTGTATGATATACGAGTATATCTAACTAATCATTTGTTTTCTGCAAACATTATTTTTGTTTTGATATTTGCAGTTTATTGTTAAAAATTTTGCAACATTAATCTTAAAATAGTTAAAAAAAATATATTTATATTTAATGATTATCATATTTGAGGAATATTCTCAATTTTGTATTAATGTAGAGTTGAAGCTTATGGAAAAAGTACCGGAGAGTTCTGCGCTTAATTTGAAAATGTCCCGTTTAAGGATCAAACAGTAGTTCTTTCTGTAATAGTGAACACAATGTTACTAGTCTACGATATTAGTTTATAGTAAATAATACCTCGAGATTTAGAATAAAAACTTCTACCATTAAACAATTTTAATATATTTTCAATCTGATACTCTTTTCATAATATTGTTAAAGTTATTTTATCTACTTATTTTCTGGTTTTTGATTCATGTAATATTGTCTACACATTACGATTTTTGATTGCACTATTGTTTTTTCAATTTTACTTTATTAGTATTTTATTATGTTTGTGATTATAAAAATATATTAATTTCGACTTTCCGCAAAACAATCGCATAGCTTGAATAGCATCGCGGAATGACTGACATAGGAATGAGGAAAGTTGAACATTATATTATTGTAATATATATTTTTTGTAATCATCTATTATTTAGTTTTTTATTAAGTTCCAATTGAAATACAATCAGCTATAAAACTGCTAAATTACTTGTATTTTCTTGCCCAATCATTCATAAAAACATAGAAAAACATAGGCAAGCGTTTCTCTGATATACCGACTTGTTAATCTTCTTAAAATAATTATAATAAAAAAACAGTCTCAATAAAACGGTATTGGTTTTTATGAATAAGGCTTACGCCATATAGCACGGAAACTTTGTCATTACGTAGGTTTGTTCGTTCCAACAAACTAGGTGCGCATAATGCACGGTGCATTTTTAACCACCTGTAAAACGAAGCCCACGTTATACAACCATTGTGTATAACATTTTGGCAGTGGTATTTTTATTTTCTAATCAATTTTTTTTAATATATTTTTTTAATGTTGTTTCAAACAAGCTGTGATGCGCACAGATGAACCTGTGTTAGGTCCATTCAACCGAGACCCCGCCGCAGCAAAATAATACGTCTGTGCGCGTGCGTAACAGCGTGTTATAAAATTAAAAGTTTAGTACAAATTTAATATTTTCCAAAAACTATTTTTAATAAAAGAATAAATAACACTGCCATGATGTTACACATAATGGTCACATAACGTGGGCTTCGTTTTACAGGTGGTTGAAAATGCACTTTGTATAATAACCACGGAACATGGAAAAAGGTTAGAAAGGAGATGTAGGGCGCGCCACAGAGGTTATGAGCAAATGCTTGTAAGTGAGCGTTGTGATTGGAAAAAGTCGCTTGACTGGCGTTCTTTGAACTCGTTTATGTGGGCGCAAAAGGCGACATCGGTTCTCATACAAATGGCGCATGACAGCCTTTTTGATCTTTTTCCATATTTTATAATAAATTCGCGCTCAGTTCCTGCGGAATTTCCGCATTATGTCTCGAAGTCTTAGGGATTATTTTATTCTTTAACCGCATGTCATACTGAAGACAATCGAATGACTTTATTATACGCATGTATGCAGTTTATACCAAAACGCACAAATATGTAAAGATAATATGAAACTAGTAAACTAATCTAGTTATATTTGAACGTAAAACTAATTAAGTAAGAGGTTAGATAAATGTTATCTATAGATCAATGTATAAGTTTTACTAAATAAAATCTAATCTAATGAAATGTCCGTCTGTAAGGTGTGATTACGATTACAAAGTACGGTAATTATTTGTTTATATTAACGATTTAAGTTACAGTATAGATTGTTATAGTGACGTCGGTCACATATTTTTTAATTATTTGTAAATAAAAAGATATTGATGTATTTTATTGAGTTTTATTATACGTTATCATCATTTACCTATACGAGTTCACTGCTGGATATATGATTATCTAAAAACCGGCCAAGTGCGAGTCGGACTCGCGCACGAAGGGTTCCGTACCAAAACGGCAAAAATACGAGGGCGGGTCAATAAGTCCGTGACATTTGGAATAAAACACAGATTTTTTGATAAACAAATCATTTTATTTTTCAACGTAGTCCCCTTGAGCTCTATACACTTTGTCCAACGCTTCTCCAATTTTTTTATCCCTTCCAAAAAATATGATTTGTCGAGGTCCTCAAAATAGGCCTCTGTTTGCGAGATGACTTCATCATTGGAGTCAAATCTTTTTCCACCAAGCCATTTCTTCAGGTTTGGGAACAAAAAGTAGTCACTCGGAGCCAAATCTGGAGAATAGGGTGGATGAGGGAGCAATTCATAGCCCAATTCATGGATTTTTGCCATGGCAACTGCACATGTGTGCACCCTTGCATTGTCTTGGTGGAAAAGAACTTTTTTCTTGGCCAAATGAGGTCGGTTTTTATTCAAATCGTCATTGAAGCGGTCCAATAAGTTGGCATAATATTCCCCATTGATTGTTCTTCCCTTTTGAAGGTAGTCAATGTGGATTATCCCACGTGCATCCCAAAAAACAGTCGCTATAACTTTATTGGCTGACAAACCCGCCTTGGCCTTCTTTGGCGCCGATTCACCCTTAGAAACCCACTGTTTTGACTGTTGTTTGGTCTCTGGTGTGTTGTGATGGATCCATGTTTCGTCCATGGTTACAAAACGGCGCAAAAACTCCTCCATATTGCAATTAAACAACGCCAAACCTTCCTGTGAAGTTGTTACACGATTGCGTTTGTGGTCGACTGTGAGCAAACGCGGCACCCATCTTGCGGAAAGCTTTCTCATGCCCAATTGATCTTTTAAAATTGAAACCACTGAGCCATGCAAGATCCCTACGGCTTCCACAATCTCTTGCACTTTCAATCTTCGGTCGGCCAACACCATATCGTGAATTTTTTCGATTGTTTCGGGTGTAGAGACCTCAACTGGGCGTCCAGGACGTTCGGCATCTTCAGTGCTTTTACGGCCACAACGAAATTCAGTAAACCACTTTTTTACCATTGAAATCGATGGTGCAGAGTCCCCATAGTATTTATCAAGCTTAGCCTTGGTCTCGGTAATGGTTTTTTTTCGCAAAAAATAATGCTTAATAGCAGCGTTTTACCCTGAAATAAAACGCATATTAAAATACTTACCTCACTGGAAGCTTTATATTGAGATAGCATTTCCGTTTCCCGTCATTTGCCTACCCTTTTTAGTACGTAGTTTCCGGCTAAGTGGCGCCACCTGGCGGTCGTGTGCTTTTGAAGTTTCTTAAAATTTGCGGCACACCATTTTGCTCATTGGCTCAATTGCACCAGGCAGAAATAAAGTGAAAGCTTCCAGTGAGGTAAGTATTTTAATATGCGTTTTATTTCAGGGTAAAACGCTGCTATTAAAACACTGTACCGTAACTGGAAGCTTTATATTGAGATCTGTTTGTTATCGCCTGGTGACGCCACTTAATATTATAACGCCTTAGCGTAACGCCAATGTGACAGATTTAAAAATAAAAAAGTATTTATGATATTGAATACTTTTTATTTTAAGTAAGACAATATTCTTTTCCGTGTGTTACACAGGAGTAACAATAAAAATTAACATGTAATATAACTATGAAAAGGTAAAAATTCAAACCAAAAAGCTTTCTAGGAAATTCTTCTAGCAATCGCATTAGTTGTGTAAAAGTTTATCAATACTTGATTTAATTTCACACATATAGGATTGTTGTGATGTTTTAGCTGATTACCAATTCCCATGAGCTAGAACTTCGTCGATGGGGTGATTTTCTAACCAATTCTTGGAAGCTACGCAGATCTTACGCTATCTGGGGTAGCTGTGTAATCAAGAAACGTTTTTACAGTTCCTGCTATAACAGTAAGGTACCTACGTGACGTAGGTACTGCACCTCAACTGATGAAAATATTGAATAATTTAAAATCGTTTTTTATCTATCACTCAGCGATGTTTTAACTAATAGTAAATATTATAATTTTAATCACCGAGACAGGAGGCTTACATTTTTATTATTTATATTCAAAATTTATCTGTAGACAGTCTGTCAGTACCTATGTATTGCTATCGGTTGTAGAACCAAATTCAGGCCATACGGTAAAGTTTTTGTATTATGGTTAGGTAGGTACTTTAGGTAGGGTATATTCTAAGGTCAGGTTATGAATGCATCTGCCTGAAGAAATAAGTATTAAAATTGCTATTTGATGTAATGATTGAAACATTCTTGTGTCGGTTATAAACTTTATAAGTACACTGACATTCCATACGGTTTGGGGTTTTTTATTTTTTGTAAAAGCTATTAATTTAAGAATATGTTTTACTAGAACGTGAGTTCTTCACTGTTCATGGTTCAGAATCGCATTATTTTCAGACAGCTAATTTATGTGTAAAAGTATTGTATTATGTGATAATGCACATATTAAATGTAAGCCTGATAAGAATTGCAGAAAAGTAAGGCTTTTAATCTTTATTGTTATTGAAATTGTCCTTGAACAACAACAATTCCAAGTTACTTGACAAATTTATAAAATAGACTCACCAAGAACTTTTAAGTAAAAGCTTTTCTTTAGAGGTCTAGCCTTCCACCGCCTCACCAACCCCCAGATTTCCTTTTTTCCATCGAGGAAATGTATCTGGAGGTTACTAAGGTAAGTGGTGCTGCAAGTGCTCAGTCTCTGACACGCCAGAACACTTTCTCCCATCATGGCAAAAACAACCATGTTAAAAGATTTAGTTGAGTGAGAGCACCCTGGATATTAGAAATGTTTGTAGGAAGACCCAAGTAATGGGTTCGCACCATGAAGAACCGAACGCATCGCCAATGTATCCTGAAATGCATTCGATGCCGATCTAACGTATGATATTTTCATTAGAAATAAAGATTTCGTACTTTCCCTTTGCGAAGATGTAGGTACACCTGTTATTATTTTGTCACACTAAGAATCAAACTGTGATGTAGTAGTGAATGTGGCTCTGAAGAGAATTTAGTATTGGTAGCATTTCTTTACGGATGCAATGTCAACCTTTTCTTAAATAATTTAACTTCCCGCTATCGCAATACCTTTTAAGTTAAACAGTTTAACTCTTGACCCTCGATTTCTAAACCTTACGTATTTGGCATGCTTAAATGCTACAATTGCGTCAAACTGTATTCCTAGTTACGGCCTATAATCATCCTACTGCATGGAAAAGGCCTCAATCATTGAATTCAAGATACCTAAGTAATGATGGGTAAAATGAATTGGAAAAGAGCTTGATCCAGGTCCAAGTCAAATCCAGGGTCAAGTGATTGCTGACAATGTGAGCAGCTTTGGAGGCAAATAGGTCTATTATTGGACATTCCCGTTTTATAATCACGAGATCTGTACAGTGTACAGTCGGTTCGGACTTTGCAGTCGGCAGTGCCTATTTGCCGAATATGTGGAATTTAATGGAACTAGTAAGTTCAAAATTCGAAATATAATTATTGAAATCAAGTCTAGGTTTAAGCGCAAACCTGCTTGGTCTAAAGCATCCGTAGTCAAAAACACCCCTGGGAAGGGCAATGCAACTGTCGATCTACTACTTCAGTTGTTCAATAACCACCACTAGGGGCTGGAATCGTATCAACTATCTATGATTTATGTGACAATGCGGCACGACAAAAATGACGAAATTCGTTCATATCATTAATTCAATTCATCTTTGTAATTATTATTTTACTTGATTGATTTCTTTGTTGCAGTTTTTCTATTCGTTCATGTTTTCACATTATTCCATTTTTCATTATATAGTTAATAATACTTTTTTGGGGACAAAAAACCGATATTTCTAAATTCACTTGCCATCCCAACTTCTGCAATGTTTGAACCATAACTTTTATATGCTCGCGAGCATTTAGATGTAACAGTAAGTGTCAAGTACACTAAGAAGGGTTCTGACATGAAATATTCGATTTGGCCTTATACAGGGATAAAAACCAACTGCATGACTACATTCGAGTTCACAAGTTGAGACTTTTGACACAAAGGAATGCGATACTATAATTCTTTCAAGTCAACTTTTTTACCTCTTGGAGTATTAAAACGACCTCGGGTACTTTAATCGAGCCGCGAGCCCTTTTTTATGAAATTAACATCTGGCCATGTTGCAAAAGCAGGTCCATTCCTTTTTGAGGGTAGCTGGTACAAAGCAGGCGAGGTAGCCCCGCAAGGGTGGATAATTTTAGGCGTATCGCTTGCATGAAAAAGCCTAATTTTAAGTCATTGCTTGAATCTCTTTGATCTAGCCGCGAGCCCTGATTATGAAATGAACCTCTAGCAAAGTAGGCACCCGCTAGGGTGGATAATTAAAAGGCATAGGCTTACATGGCAGAGCCCGAATTTAAGTCATTGCTTGAACCTCTTTGATCGGGCCGCTAGGGCCCTGGTTATAGAATTAACTTCTAGCAATTTTGCTTTGGCATAACTTACCTTAGGAGGATAGTTGATAAATAATAAGGCACCCCGCGAGGGTGGATAATTAGAGGCTTGCATGGCAGAGCCCGATTTCAAGTCATTGCTTGAACCTCCTCGAGCCCTGGCTATAGAATTAACCTTCATTTTTGCTTTGGCAGTACTTACCTTAGGAGGGTAGTTGATAAGTAAGTAGGCACCCCGCGAGGGTGGATAATTAAAGGTATAGGCTTGCATGGCAGAGCCCTATTTGTATACCAACTACCCTTAGGAGGGTAGTTAATAAATAAGTAGGCACCCCGCGAGGGTGGATAATTAGAGGCATATGCTTGCATGGCAGAGCCCGATTTGTATATCAACTACCCTTTGGAGGGTAGTTAATAAATATGTAGGCACCCCGCGAGGGTGGATAATTAGAGGCGTATGCTTGCATGGCAGAGCCCGATTTGTATATCAACTACCCTTTGGAGGGTAGTTGTTAATAGGTAGGCACCCCGCGAGGGTGAATAATTAGAGGCATAGGCTTGCATGGCAGAGCACGATATGTATATTGTAAGTAGGCACCCCGCAAGGTTGAATAATTGATAGCATAGGCTATGAGACTTCTAAATTTTTTATGCCTCGTCCACACGAGAGACAGCGCTTTGATTGATTGTTCTTAGCTGTGTGGATTTTTTGCCCGTTGGAGGTCAAAAAGCTTTACGAATGCCATCTGTTTTCTCCAGAATGCATTTGAGTGGAATGTGGATCTACACTAAATAATACGGGTTTGTAAAGGTATGCAGGCTTTAATAAGTGGATCTCTAACTTATACTGAAATCTCGTCGAATCTCTGTAAATGCTGCCCGGTGGCCACAAACTAATTGCACTTTATTAGAATATGATTTTATTTGTGAATAATTATTTTAGCTTCGTGTACAAATTGTTAAAATTAACGTCTGTTTAATTGAAATAAATTTACGACTGAAACTCGCGTTTATCAATACGGACTTACATAATATTTTGGTAAATTTCTTCCATTTTAATGAATAGGTTGCGTGAATTCAAAAAATCTGTATACTTAGTAATCTGTTGATCAAAAAAGGGGCTCCACTGACCTCAGAGATCTTATATCAATACTTATCATTAGCGGTGTGTAGGTATGCTATTTTGAGGCACTTGTTTGCCAATTTTACCCATTTCATAAAATTTAACACTAACACGGGATTCTAAAGGCACTTTTATAATTTAAATGTAAAGAAAGGCAATTCGCCCATTTCGTCAAGCAATTTAGCATTAATTTGATTAGAATAAAGATACATTTATTAAGCGTATTTATTTTATGACGGCACCCGAGGTGCCGTTCATCTCGTTAACCGGCTAAAGAGGAGCTCGAGGAGCTGCCAGCCGAGCCAAACAAACCACTCAATGCTAAACGGAAAAGACACCATACACTTTTACGTATTACATCAGGACTTTAATCCGAACGGCAAAACCGTTAAATTCATTATTTAAGTCACACGAATATTTAAGCAAGATATTTCATGTTTTATAAAAAACATGTTTTAAGCAATAAAATTGCTATTGGAAACTGAAAATAAAATTCCTTGAAATAAAATACATAACATTTTAAAATAATGAGGGTAGGACTTACCAGATTTGTGTACTAGTTTGTATAAAAACTCACTTGGTTATAATAAAATTCTGCTCTGAGAATTATAATATCACTGAATTTTAACGATCACCGAGACAGGGCTTGCAGTGAAGGTGTTGTTACGACGGTAAACTAAACGCCAATGAGCAAAATGGTGTGCCGCAAATTTTAAGAAACTTCAAAAGCACACGACCGCCAGGTGGCGCCACTTAGCCGGAAACTACGTACTAAAAAGGGTAGGCAAATGACGGGAAACGGAAATGCTATCTCAATATAAAGCTTCCAGTTACGGTACAGTGTTTTAATAAGCACACGAAATTCACCTTTTTCCATTTTTTCCTCAAATTACTGGGTAGTCTGATAAAAATAGCTGTCAAACACAAACTAACTGACGCAGCAAGTTTAAATTTTGATAGGAATCAACTGACAGATACCTGTTGACAGGAGTAGTGTTGCTTTTTCAGTAAAGAGGTCAGAAATTCAAAAAGTCACGGACTTATTGACCCGCCCTCGTATTTATTTTATTTTGTTTTTAGTATTTGTTGGTATTACGGTAACAGAAATACACAATTTGTGAAATTTTCAACTGTGTAGCTATCGCGGCTCTTGAGATACAGCCTGGTGACAGAGCGACGGGCAGATGGACAGACGGACAGATGGACAGACAGCGAAGTCTTAGTAATAGGGTCCCGTTTTTACCCTTTGGGTACGGAACCCTAAAAAGGCTGTAGCCTGTGTTTGTTAGGTCGTACTCTTTTATTCGCGACAGTGTTTTTATAATTATGCCCCAGGTTTTTTGACGTACACCATGACATCCGTCTAATTACAAGTACTTAAAGGCGAACGTCACGCTATAAAAACACAATGGTGGTTAGATAACACATTATTTGGTTGAGTTGTCAAAGGGAAAATTGAAAATCTGTAGAGGTGAGTTTTTTCTGGCTTTCGGATTTGGGAAATAAAGACACCTTTTAAGTAAGTCTCCAGATATTACATACTGGTTGGTGCTTATTTGAAATTAAGGCATAAGTAGGCACTATGTATAACTCATAGAACGTAATGCGAAAAATTCTACATAATGCGTCACCTATTTGAAAGAGTTCTTCCGCGATCATGGCGCTTGCAACAGTGCCAAAATATCGGAAACTCATAAAATCCCGAAATAACTAACTCTTACGATAGTGACCATGAAAGTTTAAATCAGTATGTTTGAAAGATGTTTTGCAGATTTTGATAACGATTCTTATATTGTTGGTTAAATCAAGAACTTCACTGAATTCATAAACAATTATGTTGTTTATAGTTTATACGCTATGGGTCTTAATTAACTTTACTGATGGAATATAAGATAGATAGATACTCTTTATTCCCACTATAAAATTGAAAAATAACACATGAAAAAGACTTAAGAGTTGTAGAATTTAGGCGGTCTTATCCTTTCAGCGATCTCTACCAGATTATCTATTAATGCTGTTATAAGAGATTCTGATGAGTTTTTAACAATTACTCTGTTTAATCTTAATTAATTTTTGATTGTTTTAAGCTAAAGTAAGTACCTACTTATCATATTCCTCCATAGCTCGATTGGAAGAGTAGCTTTCCGGATAACAAATTATCGTGGCTTCTAACCCCACTTTAGGCATGTAAAGAATTTTTTTTACTGTCATTATGACAGTAAAAAACAAAAGTACTTACCTTATTCAAAAGAATAATCTTTTAGTGATGTTATTGTATAATACCTTGGTTTTTATGATAGATGTTTTATACACAACTCAAATAACACAACGAATTCATAAATGATGATGTGGACGCTTAGGACTTCAACTTGGGCCACTGAGAGGTAGATGTCCTTAAATGCTGGTCTGATGCATCCTATTACCGAGGACTATCGTGGCAACCAAAGAGGAGGAAAAGTACCTAATAGCGTCGGGTTTCTCGGATTTACGCTAGAACACGTGATAGCAAAAAAACTGGATGAATTGTAATTGTCGTGGTGTTAACAATGATAGGATGATTGGGCAGAACAGTTTCGCGAGGGTGGTATAAAATCATGGCCTGGTGGGAGCACAGTCAGTCTGGTTCGACATACGAAGTGCCCACAGTGCTACATCAGTTGAGAAAATGCATAAAATTGTGTTATATGTATTTTTTGTGAATATAGGCGCTTTTTGCCTCGCTGCACCAGGTATGTAAAATTTTAATGTTGAAGCTACTTTTTTTTTATCATAAAATTAACGTTTCCCGTGATATAGTTTTTAGTTCAAAATACTATGCATCGCGAGTAAACATCTACTCGTATTTATTTATTTTAGATTAATTTATTTCCTTTTTTTTTGTTTTCATATATTTTCAGTACGGTATTAGGTATCTACTGAAAATTCTGCCACAGATCGATTCTAATAGCCATAAGTATATCCTGTGAGTTATATCTGTGTGCATCTTTAAGTGTTTTTTAGTATATCTACTAATTAAATAATTAAAAACTTTGGGCTTTCTAATATTATTTTTGAAAAAATAAAAGTTAAGAGTTTATCAGGCTTTTAAGCAAGTGATTATTATTTTGACCATATTGATCCTTAATACCAGGTGAGCAAGTACCTCGACACTATGACGGTGGTCACGGCGCGTTCGGCGGCGGTGGCGGTGGCGGTGGCGGTTACGGCGGGTACGGCGGTCACCGACCCGGCGGTCACGGCGTGGGCGCAGTCCCACTTCACATAAGCGGCTCCCAGTCTTACTCCAAGGCCACAGCCAGCGCCAGCTCGCAGTCCGGAGGTGGATTCGTACACGGTTAACTTTTTTGTAAGTTTTTTACTTTTTGGGATTTCTATTTGTTTTTCGGAAACTAGTTAACTAGGTACTTTCAATTAACATTTAATTGTAGTGATTAGTGAGGTTACAGTTTTATGAATAAAATGGACTGTTTTAACTGTTCTGTAGAACGAATACATTTTATACAAACTGTAACAGATGAAATGATCACCTAGAGAGTAGGTACACAACATTTTGTAAAATTATGGGGTAAGTAATATTGCAAAAATGCAATTGGTTTTACTAGTTTTTAAACACAATAAAGATCATATCAGGTTTTTTTTTTTAATAGGGGCAACACACTTAGCCGATATTGCCCCTCTCGCAGCCACAGAGTACATTGTAACGCGTAGCTGTTCAGACAAGACAGATATACACAAATACATCAAACTATGCCATAATTACCCTTTTGAAGAGGCAATGTCCAACTGTGGTCTGATGTGGCGCACTTTAGATTTAACGCGCTATGTATCTGATTTAGAAAAGTTAAGGCAGTCGGCAACATTGAAGAGTTTAAATTTAATATAAGTATTGTTTCAGGAGCAACCCACTATTGCCTGATGACACACGATAAATGTAATACTTGCCTGGCGCTATGGATACCGCAAAACATTTAGTAATTATATTGTAATCTATTATTTAATTATTTAAGATTAGTTAAGGGGTTTAAACATCATATCTCTGTTAACGTTATGAAAGTACATGTGCCTGTGCCAATACAAATTTCGACTACCTGTTGTCGCCCGGTAAACTAATGGTCCTAAAGTCCTAACCTACCTAGGCAGTCGTATTCGTATAATCGTATTTCCAATTTACCATAGCAATTTAATTACTTATATAGCAATTTTTTTCAACCAGATAGATTTTTAATAACAATGTTAGTGACTTCAGATTAATATTCGCTAATTTAGAGATGAGAAGACGACGTATAATATTAATTATGTAAAGATTTTTAATTAATTTAATTTCTAGTATCATGAAAATAATAAATTGTATGTCCACAATCTATTTGTAACTTTTTATTTCGTTTGGTGCTTACGTGCCGATGAGGAGATGCATTGCTAGACAACTTTATTGGTTTCTTGCATTAATGCGACCACTAAACAAAGATAGACGAATAGGTGGATGACGGGTTACCATTAAGAAGTCAATTTAATTGCGTAACAATTAAACCGTCTTCTTTAAGGTGATAGTCCCACTATTTGCAGGAATGAGACTGATTTTACTGATTTTCAGAAGAGGCCTATGTCTAGCTGTAGGCATCGTGTGACCAGGGCCGTCTTAAACTAGGCTGGGGCCCTCGGGCACACAAGAATTTAGGGCCCTTTTGGTCAGTGAAAAAGTGAATTATAATATTTTTTTTTATTAAGTATGACCATTTATTATAATTGATGACTGATTTGTGAAAAAAGTGTAATGTGCCCGACGAAAATGTTTTGAGAATAAATGTATGAGAGAAATTATCGGTCCTTCGGGGTCCCCTGAGAAAGGGGGTTCTGGGCACGGGCCCCGTGTGCCCTTATGGTAAATACCTTACGTAAAGACGGTATTGCGTCTGACACTCGTGTGGCAGAGATGATGAATCTTGTTTGCGTTTTTCTCTAAAGCTTTTTGATACACTAGATAGGCATTGCATAAAGAATTGCATTTCAAGTTATTTAATATTTGTTTGCAACCTTTTTTTAACATACTTCTATCTTTTTGGGGATTGTACTGACCTGTGGTACTGACCAAACTTAATGTTTATTTTTGACGGATAAATTGTTAGTTTCAGGTGCCATAGGTGCCGGCATAGGGTAGACTATCATAATGACACCACCCCTTCTCATTTTATCCATCGAGTGTCATAATAGGAAACTAAAGGAGTGTTACTAAAGAAGACGGGTAGCGCCGTCTTGTCTCCCTCTCCACCAATGGTCGAACTGAGGTTGCCCATCCGCCTGTCAGACGTGGCGATAGTGGCATATTCCTCCTGGAGAAACCTGCGTCCAGCCGTGGACTGATGTGGGATTTTAGATAAACAATACATTACCAAGATGTTATTTTATAAGAGTATAATGACTAAACCAAGTTATACAAATCTAAAAACATACAATTACTAAGTGGGTGCATTACTAATGTCATAATGTTTCCATCTCTAATATCTCACTCGGGATTGTTCAGCGTTGATGAGGTTGCTGGTTTAGATTAAAAGAGGTCGCGGAGGCGGAGGCGGAAGTGGAAGCGTGCGAAAAAGCGCGACCGCCTCGGATGCGCTCAGATGATCGCCCATTCTTGTTGTAAGCTAGTTCGTGACTGCCACTGTAACAAAAAAAAAACTCTGCATGCATAAGAAGCATTTACCTTTTTATACCACGTTTTCGAGAAAGTGGCGAAATACCGACCATTTTTCAACCGAAGATAAAAAGAGGAGGTTTTCAATGCGACGCGTAAATATTTTTTTTCATAAATTAGGAAAATGCATAACTTTTGATCAGGACGACAGTTATCAAATTTTTTTTCGAAAAATTTAAATTGCTCCTATTGTAATGTGATAAAAGAATCCTTCAAATATGTTTATTATTTGTGAGAAAATTTTTATAATACGCACTTCAATAATCTAAACAAAATACATTACCTGTTCCCATAGCCTTTTCCGCTGTCGCTATTGCCATTGCACCCGCCAGCGCCCTCTTGGCTGACACTAGCGTCCCGCTCGTCGCTCCCGCGCCCGTACCCGCCTGAGCCGTACGAGCCGTACCCGCTGCTGTTGTAGCTACGTCTTACGCGAATGCCTTTGGAGGTTCACTTGATGTTAGGAATTTAGTGATAACAAATAGGACAATGGCTTATCTATTTCAAATTCATATTTTCTTTTTATAACGTTACAAAGGTGTACAGAGTATATTTACATGTAGTAAATATACTCTTTATTACTGTTCGGGCACAGCAATATAAATTGTAGTAGATAATATAGATCTACATTAAAGAGGATGACGCCATATTACTCGTACTATGACCATCTACGAGTATGACCAAAGAATATTAACCACTTTTTTTTTCTATGACATATTATTTAAAAGTTTATCGCTCTAAAAAAAAACTGTGATCTATTAATGACTTTGTGGACGGATAGTAGGTATTGATTTGGGTGGAGGAATAAGCATCCATGGTAGCGCATATAAATAATAATAGACTTCGTATCCAATTTCTAGAAACGTCACGCTTGGTGGTTTAGCGATCGCGGTTTGGCCAATAGTAGAGAAAAGACACTGCTGCCCCGGCCTTTTCTGGAGGTCCCTTTAGTTGTCACCCATAGGAAGATGCTGGTGGTGCTATTTTTAATGTGCTAACCTATCCATTAACAAGTACTGACCTCGAGCAGACAATCCGAGCACCAACACAGCGAGAACTGCTAGCAGAAGTGCTCTTGCCATGTTCACAGAACAAAATATGTCATCAGTAGCATATAACCAAGTTTATATACATGGCATAATAGATGACCCGTCACGCTGCGTCAAGTCGTCGGATGCGATACGGTCACACGTCAGTTTCAGTGACAGCAGAACAAAGGTAGACGGTATAATTCGGGGCAATACAATCCCAAATTCGGTGCCCTTGACTTTGCCAAGGATTGAGGTCGAATTATGATGATTAAGCTGGTCAAGACTCGAAACGTATCATTCATGATCACTGTAACGCTTAGGTTAGACAAGGCTACAATAATCTAAGATGCAAAATCATTCTGGAAACAGTTTTCTGTACTTATAATATTTGCAGAAATGCCCTTAATAAAACCCTTAAACAGAAAAACTGATTGACACCGACACCTTAACAGTACAAAACATCAAAACATACTTATTTTCTTTAGCATGATAGAAATTAAAGGTTGGCGGCATATTAATTTGTGCAAAGAATGGTTTTCATTAATAGTGAACCGAAAGATTTCATTGGTAGAGCGTTGCTGTACGTTTAAAATTAATTTGATATGTTATTGACTTTCAAAGCATTAGGTATTTGTGCTAACCATAGACATAGTAATGGTACTAATCTTCTAGTCCCTATTGATTCCCGCCGTACTTAGTTTACTTGTTGTTCAGCTCTTTGAGAAATTTCCATTTTTAAAAATTATTATTATAATGCATGTAATCGTATTGTTACTTTAACAACGTTCTGTTCATGCTTTTCACTGAGGGAGACGTGATTAATCTAAAACTCAAGTCCCCAAAAAACAGGACTACATAGTTTGGGGACTACCAGTAATTCTACATTTATTATTCCTTTGTCTTTACCAATTATGTAATCATGAATTGTTGTAAATCACTATAAAATAGAGAAATTTTATTTTATTATTTTATATTCATAATTTTGTCTGACATAGGTACTTTTATAGAGCATAACTCAGTGAAGCCATATTTTTATAAAACATATCTATAAATTACTATAAATTTAATGTTCACTTTTACTATGCATGTTTATTTACACCTAAGTAATTACCAGTATAGGTTTGAAAAAGTGTAGGTTAGGTTAGGTTAGAACAGTAACCAGTTAGGCCAGTTCCCTCCCTCCATATAAATACTGCCATTTTTTGCTCAACTTAACCTTTAAATATCATTTTAATTGTTCTCAAAAACTATCTACGAAAAATATATCTAGGTGACGCTTTTAAACGCATAATGTTTGTTGACATAGTTTCAATTAATATTGTTGACATAATTTTGAATTGGAGTTTAGCGATATTGTCAGTTATGCTTATCAAATGTATGCTTTTTGAATAATATATCTTCAGAATATTATGGCCAACAAAAGTTATGCCTTTATTTACTTATGCTTTTCAAAATTATGGCCCATCTATGATTATGTCTTCAAAGTTTCAGCCAAAAGATGTTATGCGTAATAAAGTTATGCTTTAATGGTTTATGGTAAATGTCTATTATGGCCATCTTCATTATGCGTTGTTAGTTTATGGCGAAAAACGTTATGCGTTTCAATAGGTAACTGCTTACCCTATAGAAACAGAAGCTTAACACATAATATCAAATCATACCACTTTAGGATAAAAACTTATGCTTTAATCGCCAGCCTTGGCAGCCGTGTCGGTGATCGCACTTTTCTTTTTTCTGGCAGCACTCATTTAGTCGCTTCTATGATACCCATAGGACGTACACAACAAAAATAAAAACACAGTTGAATATCAGATCAATTTATTTCTTTCGGTTGTATACATAAAATGCACTATAGCGCCTACACATACCGACTTAGTGATTTAGGGAAATTAAATACCTCGCTAGCTTGTCATGTTTCAAGGATGACTATTGGCTTTAGTATTATTTTATCTGTGCTATTGGTGCTAACACCAATACAAAAACTGGATCTAAACATTAGTACACTATGACCAAATGAAATAAGACGTGTAAAACTGTCAACAGTTACCCATACAAATCATTGAAGGTTCGGTTTAATGCAAGATTTATGTTGTAGTGGGTAAGAAGATTGAACCTCAGAGTTACAGTGCTCGAAATTTGTAAACTACCGATTTTGAGCACTATGAGTCAAAGACAATGAAGTAGGTACACAAAGTACCTACTTAACTAATAAAAAATAAACCGCAAAGTAGATTAAGTATCACATAAGATTGCGTGACAATTTTAACTATTAGACATGAATTAGCTATGTACAATCAATGACCTATATATATAACAATCTAAAGAAAGAATAAATATGGAAAATGCTAAAAAAATAAGTACCTATAACGTATATTTGTTTTTTCTTCTCATCATCATCATAAAATCTTTTGGAATTTTTTGTCATTATGTTGTTAGTAATATGTGTCAAATTATCAAGACATTTCAGGAATCGATCGAAACGTATGTATTCATAATAATATGTAAGTAATATTCTACCGTTGCGATAATATGTAATACTATTTTTATTGGTAATTCTTTATTTCCGGAGTCCAATGCATTTCGTTTCAGTTGGTACGTGGTAATGTTAGAAGATGCGAAGTATTTAGTTATTTTTCCCAGTTATAGAACGCCAAAAGTTACTCAGCGCGTTGCCAGATTTGGAACTATCAGCAGCTTCCGAGCTCGTGCTGCTGTCACTATCGGCTCGTTGTACTGAAATAAATAAAAACAAAAAACATTTTGCTGTACAAACATTTACTTCAAAGCTTAATTTATTGTGATTAGAAATTTCTGGTGACTGTTACATCGATGGACTTTTATTAATTTATAATTTAATTAGGACAACAAATGCAATTTAACAATATTTTTTGAAAGGAGTAGCGCTAGTGTGTCTGTGTACTCTTTTCAACTTTGTAGAAACAAATAAAAACACCTGAACACCCAAGACAAATGTGCAACCAACACCAAAGTCAACTTTAGTAAAGCTCCCTTTTCACAGAAGTGAAGCTGGGTGGGGTGAAGAGGAGCTGACTTCTTCTTTAAGGCGACTACTAACCCCCGTATTTATAAAGGAGTAATTACTTATTGCTTAGGAAAGTCATAACTTAAGATGTTACTACCTAGTGCTTACGTGAAGGAAATAGATCACCATTAATAGACATATTGTTTGGCTGAGAATCCTAACTTTTCATAGTCCTAACTTCCAATAATTACTAGATTAAGGACCACAAATAGTCATCTAAGTAATTAAGTCAAATAATTACTTTTACTTGTTTATAAATACGGGTGTTAGACTAGAGCTAAGTGCTACCTCCAATTGATTTAATTTTATTACCTCTAAACAAAATCGATTCTCAAAAAACTAGAACAGTATCATTTTAGAAAATTACCTCTAGAATCACTGTAAAATGCTTATCATTTTGGCATTCTTTCGTATTGTACATTATTGCTAAAAGCTTTTGGCGTTAGCGACAAATTCAACTAAATGAGAGTTTTACTGTGATTCAATAAATACTAAAGGTAATTTGCTAAAATGATACTGTTCTAGTTTTTTTAAATTTTGATTTTGTTTAAAAGTAATAAAATTAAGTCAATTGAGGGCAGCATTAACCTTAAGTGGGGACTACTTGAGCTAAGTGCTGCCCTGCTTAAGGATGATCTGGTGTCAGAGTTTTACAAAGTCACCTATTAAAAGTCTCTGACGTGATTTGTTTTAGGACTTCCATCTACGGACTATAAACACCACACCTTCTAGATCTAGAACCAAGCCAATTTAAAAAAGATTTTCTAAATCTTTTTCTGTGTAATTGTTTATCAAATGTGTGTCAATTAAAAATTGTTATTTATTTATTTATTTTTCTTTATTTCTAAATTGATCTGACCAGGAAGCGAAACCTGGCGTAGTAGGCGAAACACCGAACCACTACATCAACCTCGTCATCGTAGATAGATCAATCATGCCGCCCAAAGTCCATAGATTTTAAATGCTATGGTTGATTAATTTCTTTTGTGTTTATGTGCTCAGATTTTTTCTATAAAAGCGTCAGAGCTTTTAAAAGAAGTTGTCAGATGTTTATGTATTTTTATTCAATTGGATTATAACTCATTATTTACTTGTTAAGTTTACTAGGGTTTTTATAGTGCAAAGTAGAAAAGATATTTTCTTAGAAGTACCTATGATAGGTTTGTCTCAGGTGGGGCTTGAACCCACACAGCTGTGCTCCAGATATGGATTGTTGTTTGCGTTGTAGATAAGTGAACGTAGTTTCGGATTAGTGTTTCCCTACAGAACAAATTTTGAGAAAGTATCAAAAATTATATGAATATTTATCAATTTCATTCATTAATTTTATCAAATAACAAAAAAATACTATTGTCATTTACTCAAAATGTGTTTCTAATGCCTATTTTATGATAATCAACTCATTTGTTGTTTTACAAACCCACTTATTTTGGTTATTATTAAGTACCTTCTTAGCTTCGCCTCGGAACAATCCCTTACTACTTATTTGTTGTTTTTTTAAACTGTTTCTGTTAATAATTGTGACCTTAGGCATTATTATTATTTTATTACTGTTCCAATTGTTATGATCAGAGATCAAATTTACCTAAATTTAGTTTTCGGTTGGGACATTATGGAAGCGGCTTTTTGAAACATGTACGTCGATCCCGAAATTCCGGTATGTTTTGTATACAAAATTGCATTCCGTAACAGCCAACACTTCAACTTTAGGCAAATATGTATCCGAGTATCCGATCTCTAGATGATTCCTTAACTTATTTAACTATTTATTTTCAACGTCTATACAGGATGAAATTTTAAACACTTTCCAAAATGTTTGTAGGCGTTCAGTATCGTATTTAGAGCCCATTTATGAAGTAAAAAATTAAAATAAAGTTTTCACCCGAAAATATTTTTCGCAATATGGTTTTAAATTTTTACGGTCCTAGGTCTGTTAAGGTATAAAGGGAAAATCAAAAACTTATGATTAGTATCGTAATGAATGAATGAAATGCGCATCGCGTAAAAAAAGTGTTGCAGAACGCCGTAACAAAAATTTTAGATTTTTGGCGTACATTTTCTAAGTGCTTATCTTGACATTTTTGTACTGGGCTATACCAAAAGAAACTATACGTCATTTGTTTTTTGTCCCGTAGGTTGATATATTAATTTGGAAGGTGGTTAAAATTTCATCCTGTATTTTAGCGCCGGCACGTTATAAGAATAGCATCACCTCCTTCTCTATGGGCACAGACAATATTTTTATGGATTTCGAAAAAGGCGTCTAAAACAGAATTACCAGGAGGAGACGTGCAACTGCTTCTCCCTCCACCATTGATCAAACTGCAATCACCAACACGCCTACTGAGAGTGGCGATTAAGAGGAAACACAAGGGCCGTTTTTCCATACAAACCTAGTCACCTGTTTTCTCCCTGGATAATGCCAGTAGAGCAATAATTTTTATTATAATAATCTATGGCCAGTGGCCACTATTAGCTTGTTTCTATGTTTTCTGTTTTTTCATAAATTAATTAATAAAAAAGATATGAGCCCTCAGAAATCGAAAATACATCGCCAGATTTTCCGCTGTGTTCAAACATCAAGAAAACAAATTTGGCTAAATTTTAGAAAAAAGGAAAACATACGAACACGGCCAAATCCTTTCTTTAATTTTTTATGAAAAAAGTATTTAAATCGGTCTACTTTTGGAAAAATTATCGGGGGACTACGAAACGTTGATTTGGTGTGCTTTTAGTAGGTATTTTCGGTCCAAGAAGCATCTCTATCACACTCTGCGGTGAAGGCGTTTGGCACTGCGCGACAGTAATAGATTTTACAAATACCTATTTTGCAATTTAGTGTTTCCTCTTAAGGCAAAATCCTCCTCTTGTAGAGGCCTGTGTCCAGCAATGGACCGACGTGGGCTGGTGATGATGATGACAATATTTTAGTAAAAAAAATCTGACATTTCGATATTTATTAGGACTTTGTTTAGTAAACCTATTGACATTTATTGATATTCAAATGCTTATTTACATTCAAATTATAAAACTTACTGTTAGTTATTGACACTATACTACTATTTCATAATTAATCAATTAATTCTGTTGACATAGACATACATATGTCTGGTATTGCTCAATGCAATTGTGTACAGTGAGCAACATACAGTACAGTCACATCCTAAAGCTGCGTTTGCTGGGTGGATCCAAGAAGAGCGGACAGAATTGACCAATTATAGTGCTCGCAATCTGCCATCTATGGAGGTTGTGAGCACCGCGATTGGCCGATTTATAGTTCACTCCATTTCTGTGTAAACGTAGCCTTAGACGTTGTTGCAACACTGCTCAAAGTAATCAGGTTTAGGTGATAAAATTAATGTACAACACCATCTGATATTATTGTAAACAAAAGTAGGCCCTACTTTTGTTTACAATAATAATCCACCACATAGAACGCTCATACACACACTCTATAAAGTAAGTTTCATGAAGCATCAAGCTAGCAAGCGAGATAGAGTGATGATCTTCAAAATAAGTGTAAGCGACAGCGAGTCGAATGATTCTGACAGAGTTGACACATCTTTAAATTTGTTGACATCTTACATAGCGAATTTTTACTGACAAAACAATGGTAACTTATTTTTATGAGATTTTGTTTTGTTGTAGCTTAAAATGAAAAGTAATGCTGTGAGTTTTACACATGTTTTACATGACGTCAAAAGTTTTTAACTGAATGAAGGCAAAAGTCGGCATTCTTATGACATTTCATCCACACATTTTGATATCAATCCCCAGCCTAGCGGGCCTTTGACTAAACTTAGTAGGTAGGTATACCAAAATGATCTGGAGTGAACATAATTGAAGTGGATAACGGGAGAGGAGCTTTTAATTATATTTTATTTTATTTGTTTCAATGTTTGTAGATACTTTTTGCTTTTATATTTGTACTGTTAATTTATTAGTAAGACAATTTGAATGGTTCTTCATTTGCATGCTTAAACGGGTTATAATGTTTACCATAAATAAAGGTTGAGACTCAGGGCAGGAAGTATAGCGGTTCATATCAAGGAATGAACCCTTTAATAGGTAAAAAGAGAGTTGAAACTTTTTGCTTGAAATCGATGATTTCTCAACCTTTTTATCAATTGTTTTTTTTTAACTTTGATATTAGCAAAGTTTCTAATTGCGAAAAATAATTACTATAATGATGACTAAACCAGAAACTCAATAAAACTGGGAGCGTTATGTATAACCAAATTACACGTGGACAAAGTTGCAGGCGCGTCGGAACTCATTCATTGTATTTCTAGAATGTTATTAGTAATATTATCCGTTATGGCAAGTAATGCCTTTTTACTTACAATTTGTCTTAATGACGCGTGGTAAAACTTTAAAAAACATTAGTATACAGTAAAATAGAGCTGCTTGTTAACTGTGACTGAAAACATGACTAACCCCTTTCAACTAGAGGATCTTGCAAATTTCCACTTGCATCATTGCTAGCTTCATTGGTATCTGTTGCTTGGTCAGTATTGCCTCCTGCAGCGTCAGTGGCTGTATCATCAGAATTACCAGTATTGCCAGTGGTTTGGTCAGTATTGCCTCCTGCAGCGTCAGTGGCTGTATCATCGGAATTACCAGTATTTACAGTGCTTTGGTCAGTATTGCCTCCTGCAGCATCAGTGGCTGTGTCATCAGAATTACCAGTGTTGTCAGTGGTTTGGTCAGTGTTGTCTTCAGCAGCGTCAGATGTATCATCAGAATTACCAGTGTTGCCATTGGTTTGGTCAGTGTTTTCTCCAGCAGCGTCAGTGGCTGTGTTATCAGAATTACCATTGTTGCCATTGGTTTGGTCAGTGTTGTCTCCAGCAGCGTCAGTGGCTGTGTTATCAGAATTACCATTGTTGCCATTGGTTTGGTCAGTGTTGTCTCCAGCAGCGTCAGTGGCTGTGTTATCAGAATTACCAGTGTTGTCAGTGGTTTGGTTAGTATTGTCCCCGGTATTATCAGTTTCACTACCGGTATCGTCAGTATTTTCCCCAGTGTTAATGGGTGTTTCTTCAATATTATCGACATCATCAGGGTTTAGTTCGGTATTATCCCCAGTAGTGTCAGTGGCATCTCCATTACTTTCATCGGTATCGAAGTCACGGCTTGGGAATAACCCGGCAAGGAGCTCTGTAAAAAAACGCAATAACTCATAAATACTTATATTAATGTTTCAAAATAACTCTGACGGTCTGCCTGTTTTTTTTTATGTCTAATCGGTCTAACTGATTTTTGGTGAAATTTGGTATATACATGGTGTAAAAAAACTAAACGCAGACACTGAAGCTACGCAATCTGAAAAGCAATCCAAGTCATAGATTACAATATTATAGCTGGAAATGATTTTTATTTTTGGGTGTCAAAAAAATATTATAATTCATAGCACGCAATGTATAGCAGCCGAAGCGTGGTCCGCTGCGCTGGAGATGACTGCTAAGTTCAAAATTCGTCCGCGCTGAGCCGTACATTGCGTATTGTAATTAAAAAAACCTTATTATGAACAAAATAATAAAAAAAACACTATGTTTGTAAGAAGAAAAGTTTTTAAGTAACGGTTGGCAACAGTTTTTTGTAAAAAAATGGAAAACAAAATTGTGACTTTGACCCTCAATATCTTCGGAACCAGCGGTTTCCCAGGTATGGTTTTTAAAGAAAGAAATGATCCTAGTGATGGGAACAGTACGTGGTTTTCGGATGTGCGTTTGGTTTTTTTACACCCGTTATATAGTTTTAAGCCCAAGGAAGAACATATATTAGTTTTTATCCTATCATATACAATTTACATTGATACGTTTAGTATATAGTTTATGTGGGAAATAATCCTTTCTTCAATAAGTATAAAGTTGATGATTAAGGAAATTGAGGAAAATCTTTACATAACGCGATATGACTGGGAATAAAAACAGAACAGAAAGTGCGATATGACCAAATTCCACGCACAAGTCGCGGGAGGAGCACTAATATTCTAGTTCGTTGGATGTTGGATATTTATCAAAAAGCTCTCACTTCCAATGAATGTTTTCGGACCAGAGCTTTCTTCGCTGGCTTCACTGTCAGTCTGCTGTTCTTCATTTGAGTCACGGCTCGGGAATAATGAAGCAATTAGCTCTGAAAAATATTCGTTGTTAGAGAAGTTATTTACTAAAATATAAATGCTTTTTGAAATTATGTGAACATACATAATAAGTCTGACCGGGTCGTTTTATTACAAAATCGAATGCCGGAAAAATTATGTCATACTTTCTAGCGGTGACATGACGTCGTACGAAGTTCATTCTTATATGATTTTTTTTTCGATATTTGCTCGATATTGTAAGCTAGGTATATTAAAAGACATATATCTACGTCAAAAACTTACGGGAAAACAACGATCAACATGTCACTGCTAGAAAGTGTCCTTCCTAACGGACGCTATTCTAGAGGCTGTTTAGTAATATTCATTTCGGCTATTACTAAACAGCCTCTTGACTTTTCAGTTTGCTAGAAAAAATGTACAAGAAATGTTCATTAATGTATTGCTCGTTGATTCTGTCCATACTAGGCAATGACTTCAAACGCTTACCATAATTTCATGCACACAGCACATGTACATACATACATTATAGTATGAGCCATTTTGTACTCCCAAGTAATTATTTAAAAATAAACCTTTTGTGATGCCCGTACATCAACAGTTTTAGTTGGCAGTTAAAAAATATATATTTGCTAATTAAGTAACACATGATCAATCGGTCAATTTTGTTTTAATATACCCGTATATTCATGTTTATCAAAAAAACTCACTTCCTAAGAATGTTTTCGGTCCAGTATCTTCTTCGTTGGTTTCACTATTAGTTTGCTCTTCTTCATTGCCAGTCTGCTGTTCTTCATCGTCGCCTATAAATTAGCGATGTATAATAAAACCAAGTGTGCGCAATTTAAGATAAAGCAGAATAATTCTGATCTGGACCCTACTTCCGCTAATTAACAAATAGTATATTTTGACATTACTACTACCTTAATAATTGTGTCAAAATATACAATTAAGATGCAATTAAGATTATATTGAGCCATATGTAAATTAGCGGAATTGGGGGCCTGATAGTATTACCTCCATTGCTTGCTCCAGTACCGTCATCCACCCCGCTCTCAGGGGTTTCGTTAGTCTCGGAGTCAAGGTCTGGGAATAATCCATCCAGGATCCCTAACGACACATTAGAAAAAAGTTGATTGAGGGTAATAGCTACAATGTACAAATGTTTGCTTTAGTGTTCGAATCATATTACTCTAATTTAAAAGTACTCACCTGAGAGTGATGTATCCTGTACACTGTTTGCTTCGCTTTCGCCGCCTACAATAAAAAAAGTTTATAAATCTAAAATTCCTTAATTTCTCTATAAAATGCACGTTAGTTATGATAAATTATTTACATCTCTACTCACGGGACCAACATACTCTCTACTACTTTTTTTAGTCCCGTCTGATCTAGACTATTTTTCCCTCAATTGTTGTTTTTTTTTTGTTTTATTGTCGCACCGCCTCCAAAACATTTCTGTTTAACCCAAAGGTTAACTGGTAGAGAATGTCATTTGGCATTACCTTGTCCACCTTTTGTACATTTTTACTCATGTGCAATTAGTTTAAATAAATAAATAAATACTCTTAGGTAGGATCATTAGTCAACTGACTGATGCACCCTTAGTCCAAGCCTGCTACAGACAATTAGGACAGTTTACTATTTTTAATTCTGCAAGTTGCTTACGGCCATTTCCAATATCTTCAGTTTTGGCATATCGGAGATAGGAAACAGTTTCTATCTCTGTTTTTGCCGTCCAGAGAAACAAAGACAGAAGTTGTTTTCTATCTCCGATATGCCAAAACTGAAGATAGATAGGTTTATGGAAATGGCCGTTATAGATAAGATGAGTTGATCAGTCTAAAATAGGTTGTACGAAGGGTTGTACCGACCTATCGACGAAATAAAATCCAAGAAAATCAACGGATGATTCGTACCTAATGAAACTGTATCTATTAATTCCACTGATGTTGTTATAATTTTAGGGAAGTACTCGTACCTTGGTCATTTTCGGATTCAGCCTCTACCGTTGCAGCTTCGTCATTAGTTTGTGATCCAGGGTTGAACAGTCCTCCGAAAATACCTAACAAAAAATTATGAAGATTAAATATAGATTTTGAAAATTATTTTGCTACTGAAAAACACTCGTTAACAAGATAACGAATAGTTTATATGATATTTTAGCAATTTAATTGAAATTTTAATATCAGTATATAAACTTAAGCGCCGCGCCCGGTATACGAGGAGATGACAGTGGCCCGGTACGCCCACAAAACATTTCTGCTTAGCCTCTGGTAGACTGGTAGAGAATGCCATTTGGCATTAAGTCAACCTTTTGTACATATTTTCATTTGTGCAATAAGGTTTAAAAAAAATTTAATAAATCTAATCTTCTAAAAATCTAATTTAAAAATTTAAAACTATGTTGCAAAAAATATTTTCGGGTAAAAACTTGATTTATATTTTTTACTTCATAAATAGGCTCCAAATACGTTACTGAACGATGAAAAAGTCATCCTGTATAAGTAATATATTTTCTGAATTATAATTCTTTCCCCATCGTATGAAAAAAATTTCGCTGAAACTGTTACTTTAAACAATGTAATTTGCAAAGAACCTTTTAATGATCTGCACCACAAGTTCCTAATGTAGTTTCCGTACGTATATATCACATAGTTGAATGTATATGTTACCGGCAATCTGTATAATGCAGGCCTTCTATACAATACCTAAGTAATGTATAGAATACCAAGGGCGTCTAGGCAATGTATGAAATAATTGTGAATTAAACATATATAAAACTGAAGTAGGAAAACCTATAAAAGCTTGGAAAAAATATGACATAATTTTAAATGTTTGATTGTATTACCCGAAGCGTCGTCTCCAGTGCCGTCAACATTGTCTTCATTAGTCTCGGAATCAGGGATCGGCAATAATCCAGCAAAGATCCCTAGCAACAATACAGATGAAATTTAATTCATAGGGTTTCGTAAGGGCATTTAGCCGTCATTACCGTTTTTGTCACCGATTAATAATATTTTTTATTATTTTATGAACCAGCTTCATTCGTGTTGGTTATATTCTGACGACCATTTGGATCAGCGGTAGTTAACGCTGCTTCTGAGCCATGGGTTGCGGGTTCGATCCCCGCGCAGTACAAATATTTGTGTGCATGAACATGTCTGTTTGTACTGGTCTGGGTGTTTGCTATGTATTATAAGTATGTATTTACAAAAAAAAAAGTATATAAGTAAGTTTATCGGTTGTCTAGTACCCCATACGACAGGGTACTTAATAGTACCTTAATTTGGGACTAGATGGCTCAGTGTGGCCCAGTAAGGCATGTCTTAAATATTTATTATATTTGTCTTTGTGTAAGATTCAAAAATTTCTCTATAGGACAGGACGGACTATTAGTCAACTGATGAGACCCTTAACTCAAGCCTAGGCTACAAGAAATCAGGACAGTTTGTCTTTGTTAGGTCTGCCTGTTTCTTACATTAGATGACTTGAATGATCTGGCCTTAATATTCTTAATGGTAATACTATCTCTATTTTGTCCATTGTAGGCAGTAGAACTGGGTCTCTTTATTTCAATAATTTTGTTACAATTTTGCGGAAGTACCTTGGTCATTTCCGGATTCAGCTTCATCCGTTGCAGTGTCATCAGCTTGTGTTCCAGTATTGAATAATCCTCCCATGATACCTAACAAAAATAATGTATAAAGTTTTTCATTAAGATGGGGTAAGAATTATGTAAATACGTGATTTATTAATTAGGTATTACTGTAAGAAATCTAATTTAGAGAGAACCTTGTGGTTTAGGTACCGGGCCATGATTTAGGGCTTTTGGGTTCAATATCTGGGTTGGCAAACAAGAATTTTCAAACATCGGGTTTGTGATCTAATCACCAACTAGCATTTGACATGCTACTGGTTTATTATGCCTGTATCTACCTATCATTGCGGCGGTACCCTGCACTGGGATAATAAGGCTGTTGCTTTACTTTAAAAATTGAATAATTTTTCTATTTACGGACCATCCTGCTCTAGGATAGGCTAGGATGGACTAATAATGGATTTAGAAAATTATTTTGCTAATGATGAGAAGCCTAGGGTTCGAGTCCCGCCTGAGACAAAAAAATTTTCAAGTTTATATACTGATATTTACTATAGTTTCTACTCCAGCAATGGTCGAATATGCGGTATCAATGTGTAATAAAAACCAATGTTATTAATACCATATTCTTAGAAATAACCCATTTGATTTGATTTGATACTTTTAATCTCTGTTTTTCTGAAAGTATGTATTTAAACTTGAAAAATTATATCTCAGGCCGGACTCGAACCCTAGGCTTCTCTTCGCATGCCGGGCGCGGTGCTTTACCAATTTAGCCACCAAAACACCACGTCGTAGGCGTCAATTTTTCAAGCATATTCTTATCGCTGTATGCCAGCGTTGTTTCATCAAATTTTAAGAGTTTGCACCCTTAACGCCCGAAAGAAACATCTTTGCACATGTTTGACAGTCAGTTAAGATGAAACAGCTATTTAAATACTTTACATGATATTTTAGCAATTTAATTGCAATTACAATATCAGTATTTAAACTTTAGAAATTATGTGTCAGGTAGGACACGAACCCGCTTCTTCTCTTGGTGAAGCACTGCGCACGGAATGCGAGGAGAGGCAGGATTTATTTAAGAAAATATTACCTGAGATTTTACCTGCTATTTTGATTATATTTCAGGCCAACTTAATATACAGGATGAAATTTTAACCACCTTCCAAATTTTAATATAGCAATCTACGAAACAAAAAACAAGTGACGTATTTTTTCTTTTGGTATAGCCCAGTACAAAAATGTCAAGATAAAGCACACCAAAAATTTCACCTGTATAAACATTATTATTAAACTTACATCTCATTCATAGTTAGAAATGAAACATACCACATCACTTGCACTAGCAATGCGGTGAGTGCACATTACCCATCACCAAATTACCCATCGCTATCATTTAGTGTACCATATTACTCGCTCTAACGTTTATAGACAAAATCGCAGCGTGCATAGATAGCTGCAATGTATATTTTCAAGAAATATATAATAATATTTTTTCCGTTTTTCATAATGTTTTCATTATATTTTTACTGAAATATCGTTATTAAGCGAAGTTTTAATACTTACCGACGATAAAAAAAAACTCGTTTGGCTAAAGTTTATACTTGACTACCTACTTGTTCTGCAAGTATTATTGCACAACATGTGATTTTTTAATATTTTTGACGCAGCGCTTCACGATACACATTGAGTCGGAGTTCGCGAGATACTAAGCAATGCGCTCGCAGGCTCGGGCAGAGGTTTGAGCGGTTGCTCGCTACTGTGGCGCATCTGCCCCGCCCACAAAGGCGTTCTAACCTCTTTCCATGTTCCATGTTCTTGTGCTCTTGACACTCGATTTCATGCGGGATCGGGATTGAAATATAAATCTTGCGTTTTGCAACACTTGAATGTACACTACTTTTGCGAATCTTAAGTTCAGGGCCGTATTGATGAGTTTGATTGAATGGAGTTAACACTAAACATCTAGCCTACTATCCCATCATTGCTATGGTAACTTGAATTCAATGACGGAGGCTTTTGCCCTACAGTGGGATGATTATTTTTATAATTTGTTACTTTTACCCAGACTAGTATTGGTGTAGTGGTTCACCTGTTACAACGCAATGGATGTCATGAATCATTTTGTATTAACTCTTCACCTAAAAGTGTACCATTACCTAGCATTATGTGTATTTATGTGTATTTGTAATGTAACATGACTTTCATAGTGTTAGTCATTTTATAGTAATTGGAAAGTACAAATTCTTATAAGATCATTGAATGTATTATTATGATATACCTCCATCGTTCTCTCCGATGCCTTCATCTTCACTATCAGCGGCATTGTCAACACCAACCGCAGAACTTCCGTCATCTGTTTCATCGTCATTCCGACCTCCGAACAATCCGTTTAAAAAATCTAAGTAACATTCAAAAATTAAAACCTATTGTTCAGATTAATTGAATCATTTCAAAAAGTAAAGTAATGTCATCAATGTTTTATTGTTTTTTGTTTATTATGCATTTTATTGTAATGTTTATATTAAATACACAGTTATTAAAAGCCGAAACCACAGGACGATGTTATGTTTCTTGTGTCTTCATCAATGAAACGAATACGCACCAGAAATTATACTCCTACGTCTGCGAGTTTCACCATCCCCACTTTCATTTTCATCACTAGTACTACTACCAACCCCACTTTCGTTTTCTACACTAGTACTGCTACCATCCCCACTTTTGTTTTCTTCACTGGTACTGCTGCCGCCGCTGCTTTTGTCACCGTTGTTAGAGATATCATTAACCTCATCTGGGTTTACTTTTTTTACGATTACAACATCTCTATGCGGAATGTAACGTGGTTGCCATACAACTGAAAATACATTTTAATTATGTAAGTATGTCTAAAGTTCAGGTATACGGTATCACCAACATGTAAATACCATAGCGAAGACGAAAAAATTAAATATAAATAAATAAATAAATAAATGTGTACAACATCACATACATTGTCCTGATCCCAATTTGAATAACTATTTAAAGCATTCGTATTTTGGAAACCAGAAACAACGAAGGTACCACAAACACCCAGACCCGAGAAAATGTAGAAAAACACATTTTTTCTACATTGACCCGTCCGGGAATCGAGCGCGGGACCTCGGAGCAAGCGACACCTTGAAAACCGGTGTGTACGCCACTCCGCCACGGAGGTCTTTTTAAAATTATATCAGCATTTTGCAAATTTTCATTGTAATACCAAACTCAATTAAACAAATATTTATTTTAAAACTGCTTAGTATTTTTGCGATGTTTTTGGCAACGTTTCTGATGTCTGATGTCTTCTGATGAAAGAAAAAACTAATTTCTCAAACTTGATTGATTGTTTGTAAGCGTTTAATTGGGTCCAAAACTAAGGTAGTAGTATATCGCGTACGCTGCCGAAAATATTGATAATAGAGCAATGTGTTGTACTGAAGATAAAAATTAAAGATCAATTAACTACGAGTATCAATCATTATGGTCTTACTAACTTATTATAGTAATGACAAAATTATTACATTTCATGTTAAATTAAAAGTTCTATCTATCCGTGCGAAGCCGGGACGAACCATTATTATAAATAAAATGAATTGGCACCTGGAGGATAAAGAATAGGAATGATACCCCTACGTCTGCGAGTTTCACCTTCCCCACTTTTATTTTCATCACTGGTACTGCTGTCGCCGCTGCTATTGTCACCGCTGCTACTGTCACCGCTGCTACTGTCACCGTTTTCAGAGATGTCGTTAACCTCGTCTGGGTTTAATTTTCTTACAATTATGACATCTCTATCCGGAATGTAACGTGGTGGCCATGGAACTGAAAATAAATTTCAATTGAATATGTCTACATTATGTTACGTAAGGAAAACGGCGCCCAGACGTGAGCATAGAAACCGGCTTAGTTGATATAATATGTATGTTAATACTATGGAGTAGTCAAAAAATAACAGCAGTTTTAAAATGTTCATGTCCTTTACAAAAATCACTAAACTCGATTCAAGCACCATTTGTGTGTAAAATATTTAGTTATTTTAAAACTACTTAGTACCTTTGTCAATGCTTTTGGCAACATTAAAAACATCGACATCTAGGATCATCATCAACAAGAGGAGACATTTCACTGTTTGTTTGTTGGCATTGAGTAGGCTCCAAAACTAATTGACTGATTCAAAAAAAAAAGTTTTACCATTGGAATCCTACATTATCCCTGATGAACAAAAGTTAAAGAATATTTAAAAAAAGTTACTGCGATAGTGTAACCCAAGGTGTGCAATGAATACGAAAAATAGTTACTATATCGCGTACGTAAACTATTGACAATAGAGAAAAGTGATGTACCACAGTGTCCACAGTCTAATAGATCAATATCTATAAGTGCGATACCCATACGTCTAACTATAACAGCTATGTCACAATTACTACATTTTCATGTTAAATAGCAAACAAATTCGCGGCAACGCGGATAGTAAGTAAAATAATTACACGTTATATCTGTCCGTGCGAACCTGTAACGGGTCGCTATCATCAACAAAACGAATACGCACCAGGATGAATAGGAACAGGAATGATACTCCTACGTTTGCGAGTTATTTCATCATCCCCACTTTCGTTTTCATCACTGGTACTGCTACTATCCCCACTTTTGTTTTCACCACTAGTACTACTGTCGCCGCTGCTATTGTCACCACTGCTACTGTCACCGCTGTTAAGGTCACCGTTTTCAGAGATGTCGTTAACTTCATCTGGGTTTAATTTTCTTACAATTATGACATCTCTATCCGGAATGTAACGTGGTGGCCATGGAACTGAAAATAAATTTCAATTAAATATGTCTACATTATGTTAAGAAAGGAAAACGGCGCCCAGAGTGAGCATAGAAACCGGCTTAGTTGATATAATATGTATGTAAATACTATGGAGTAGTCAAAAATTTGATAACAAATTTTTAAATTTTCATGTCCTTTACAAAAATTACTAAACTCGATTCAAGCACCATTTGTATGTAAATATTTAGTTATTTTAAAACTACTTAGTAACTTTGTCGATGCTTTTGGCAACATTAAAAACATCGACATATAAAGTTTTTTACAATAATGTTAATCCCTCGATCGTGAGTTATTCCAGACACAATTGAAATCAATTGTTATCGCGGCACGCGCGTGCCGCCTGGGGGTTGAGGGATTAAAAAGAAGAGACATTTCACTGTTTGTTTGTTGGCATTGAGTAGGCTCCAGAACTAATTGACTGATTTGAAAAAAAAAAGTTTTACTATTAGAATCCTACATTATCCCTGATGAACAATAGTTAAAGAATATTTTAAAAAAGTTACTGCGATAGTGTAACCCAAGGTGTGCAATGAATACGAAAAATAGTTACTATATCGCGTACGTAAACTATTGACAATAGAGAAAAGTGATGTACCACAGTGTCCACAGTCTAATAGATCAATATCTATAAGTGCGATACCCATACGTCTAACTATAACAGCTATGTCACAATTACTACATTTTCATGTTAAATAGCAAACAAATTCGCGGCTACGCGGATAGTAAGTAAAATAATTATACGTTATATCTATCCGTGCGAACCTCAACAAAACGAATACGCACCAGGATGAATAGGAACAGGAATGATACTCCTACGTTTGCGAGTTATTTCATCATCCCCACTTTCGTTTTCATCACTGGTACTGCTACCATCCCCACTTTTGTTTTCACCACTGGTACTACTGTCACCGCTGCTATTGTCACTGTTGTCAGAGATGTCATTAACCTCATCCCGGTCTATATTTTTTGTGATTCCGACATCTCTATGCGGAACATAACGGGGTGGCAGAGGAACTGAAAATAAGGTTCTATTAAATATGTCTACAGTGCATCTGGTAAATAGTATTACAAGTCAGCCAGCTTATATTGAAAGACGCATGTAATGCTTTGGCAAAGACAAAAAAAATATATCAGCATTTTGTACAAAATATATTTCAATACTAAACTCAATTACTCAAGGACCATGTATGATTTTTTTTATTTGATAACTGATAATTCGAATTTTTTCTCTTCACTACAATATTTACATGTATATGGTAGCAACATAATTGTTCTGGCTTGTAACACCATTTACCTAACACCCTGTATAAAGAGAAAGTTAATTATTATACATTGTTTTTTATGATGGTCCGATATTTCAGCACTGTTGCAGCAAGCGCAATCACAAAAGACATGGTATAAACCCCCAATAATTTTAATCCAGTCTTCTTAGACAAAATAAAGTAAGAATCTCGGTATTGGAGATACCCCCACTTATAAACTTGTATACGTCACCGTAAAATTGTGAACTTCGTTCAGTTTATAATAAAACGTCGACGGATTACAATCTAACCTAACTTAACCTACCGGTTTTTTGGAATCTAACGCATTGCATTGTCATCTGACGGAGCTAACGATATTACGGAAACATATTCACTTTTGCTTCGACATCCTAAAACTTGTCTCGAAACTTAAATATCGTAGGACGTCCGCTTCTGTAAAAACCTAAGCTCAGAAGTATTAAAAATCCATTTTTTGCACATTTTTTGTAATTATTTCGTTTTCAAGGTAGATATAAAGTTTTATATTAATTTATATGTTAATCAATATTGTAGAGCTAGAACAAAATACCCTACAAGTTAAGTTGGATTTTTTTCTTATGTATAGGTATTGAGGTAATCCGGTAATCTTGATATAAATATAATTATAAATATTTTTAATTTTAACCGAATTCTAACGTTAAAATCTTTTATTTATTAACTTTTGATTATTTTTTTATTAAGTATTAATTTGTTGTACTAGTAGACCTAGGCTACTTGAGAGACATCTTCTGCTGCTTCTTTTTATGCAAATAAATTGCTAGAAAAATAGAAATAGGAATAGAAATAACTTTATTTGCATAAAACATGGTATACAAGGTAGTTTTGATATACAAATTAGGTTCTCATGTTTTTCTTAATACAATTAGCATGCAGATTTACATTTCAATAGGACATTTTAAATCTAATTAGTGATTTTCTAAAAGCTGCCGCACGTCATAATAGTTTTTTTCTGTAAGCCACTTATACAGCCTATTTTTAAATAAATTAAAGGGAAGCTGTGTGATTTCAGTGGGGATTTTATTATAAATTCTAACAGACATAGCGAGACAGCTTTTACTGTATTTTTGTGATGTGTACAGTGTACATTAAATATCTTATTCCTTGAATTTTTTTTATATATGTTTGTAACTAACTGGCGGACCCCGCCAACTTATATCGCCTCCGAATACTATTTGGTTTTGACGTCTTTATGTCATTGTTGTCAAATATGGCAGGGTTGAAAAGGAAATAGGCAGACTTGGGCCTGACTGTTACAAGAACCAGATAATAACTAAAATTCATAATTTTTTTTTTTTGGAGCTTGTCGTATAATATCAGTTATCTGTTCTATGGGACAAAGAATGTAAAAATTATAATAAAACATTAAACTGATACCACAGTATCCTCATTCCAAATCAATCCAATATGCAAAGTTGCCAGTCACAAAAATAGCTAAATTAAATTCGATTCGGTTTTTACTTTATTTGATATTTTAGCAATTAAATTGCAAATATAATATCAGTATATAAACTTGAAAAATTATGTCTCAGACGGGACTCGAACTTGCATCACCTCGCATTTCAAGCATATTCTTAACGCTGTAAGCCAGCGTTGCTTCATCAAATGTTAGGAGTTTGCACCCTTAACACCCGAAAGAAACATCTTTGCAGATGTTTGACAGTCAGTTAAGATGAAACAGCTATTTATATACTTTATTTGATATTGTAGCAATTAAATTGCAATTATAATATCAGTATATAAACTTGAAAAATTATGTCTCAGGCGGGACTCGAACTCGCATCACCTCGCATTTCAAGCATGTTCTTAACGCTGTAAGCCAGCGTTGCTTCATCAAATGTTAGGAGTTTGCACCCTTAACACCCGAAAGAAACATCTTTGCAGATGTTTGACAGTCAGTTAAGATGAAACAGCTATTTATATACTTTATTTGATATTTTAGCAATTAAATTGCAATTATAATATCAGGCGGTAATATCACCTCGCAGGTGATGCGAGTTCGAGTCCCGCCTGAGACATCATTTTTCAAGTTTATATACTGATATTATCGATTCGGTTTAATTCTGACATTTCGATTTTATTTAGTTGATTAAATCATAATCTCTTTAGATAAGCTTTTTTAAATAAGTAATGGTCTTGCAATTGTAGCAAGCAATTTTTACTGAAAAACATTGAAGAATTATGGGATTGATGAAGATTAAAATGTTTTATGACCTGTTTTTTACGTAAATGAATTGCTAGTAAAATACAATTCCTGGAATGATATTTTTAACTGTCTAAGTTGCGACAACTCTCATATAATATCCCGAATATTTGTAAGATATTTATACAAATATTTCAAAAATAGTTTAAGATAAAACAGCTTTTTTAATGTTTTAAAAACTGTTCTTAAAGTAAATAAATTGCTACTGTGAATTTAAAATACAATAACTTGCATAGAAAAGCGAAATATTGTAGGTATAAGTAATAAAAAATGTATTCAATGAGATTATAATGTTATTATTTTCTAGTGATATTCGATTGCAATTAGTTGATTGCATCGATTCGATTATTTATCGTTTTTTATGTGGCAACAATGAAATGTCACAATGACGAGACTGACATTCGTTCGATTTGCGTTTTGTTTTTTCGAGTCGTTTGTAGTTAGTGTTTTTGTATGATTTTCTGTTATCTCCACGACCCCCGCTACGATTACTTCAATTGTATCACCTTACTTTAATTAGTAACTAAAATCATTTAACACTCGTCTGGAGGACTCCATAACTCTTTATTGCTTTAGTATAGTAGGCGATTAAAAAAAATGAAGTTATGGAACTATAGAATCGGCTTAGAAGTCTCATGATTCAATGTATTTAATGAAATACTTTGATTTGAAAGTTAGGAATCCCGAAATAAATGATTTATTTATTTATTAATTGACATACATGCATGTTATTTACAATATCTGTAGACTTTCTTAGTAAACGAACATACCTCACATAACCTAACTTTCGACTACAAAACATTCAATATTTCTATTACCCCATTGAATAACTGTGAAATTTAAACACATATGAAATTTAGATTCAATAATCTAGTAAAGTACTAAATATTATCCATGTAACAGTTAGCCCCAAGGTCCTATGAAAGACTAACCATCTCCTTTGTATGAAGAAATACAGTTTCTAAATTAGTTATTTTACGTTAACTTTTCAATGTTTTTAACACTTAATATTCTATTCCTGACCAAGACAAATCCAACAAAACCAAAATTATTAAAATTGATCCAACCGTTCTCGACTTGTGTAATTAACACGACTTTCTTTTATTTAAATAGATTTGTATTCCTATTCTTAAAAAATGAAGGGCACTTTTTTTTCAAAAAAATCATGCATTTAGCATAATGTTTAACTCATTTAATACATTTGCTATTTAAAAAAAAAAAAAACTTGCAACCACATTCTAAAGTTATTTTTTTAAAACTTAAATAACATCTCGGATATAACTCCAAAAAATATTTGACTTACCATAATACGACTGGACACTGACCACTAGTACCAGTGATAAAATTATCAAAGTAAGATTTTTCATTCTCACAGTTCAACCGACAGTGTGCTCGTTTCTTTGAGAGCTAGTTTAAATACTTCCATCATTTATCGAAGAGTATGTAATTTGAATGATAACAAATTAATTACACTGTTTTTTGGGGTTCTGTAACTAACAATTTATATTTCTTTTTTTTGTGTGTTTGTTGTAACGCGATTAATCCGCTAATTATGAAATGATTTTGACGATTCTTCTTAAGTTTGGTAGGACATACTATATCAGAGATGGGCCTGTATAAGTTTAATCGAAATTTATGCGGAGATTTTTGAAAAAACAAAAAAAATGTTTTATATGTGTCACCGTAAAATTGTAAACTTCGTCACTTCCCTCCGTCGCTATATATTATATTCTCATAGGAACACATTAGTAAAACACCATATTCGCAAAACATGATATTCGCAAAACATCATATCATATAACATTATATTCGCAAAATATCATAATCTTACAAAGGTCGTTATTGGTTGAAAAGTAATACTTTCCAGGTCTGGTCAGATCAGGATCTGATGATGGATGGATGGATGGATGGATGGATGGATGAAAATCGAGGGGAACCCTAATATTTTATGGGAAAAATGATGTGTTTCTCGATTTTAATGACCGAACACAGCAGCATAGGTACCCAGCACAGTTTATTATTTGCTTTTTAGTGTTTTTTACGTAGGATTTTTGAAAAGAGACGGTTTTTTTTATTAAGCTATTTCATAGCTTCTATCGCGGGCCTTGAGCGTGGAGACCGAATCCAGAAATTCCGTAACGAAAATAACCTAACCTAACACTCGGGGCGAGGCACGATCGAACAATTTTGAATTTCCGAAATTTAAAAGAATTTAGAAGAAAATAAGGATTTTGTCAGCCTATGGTAACCATATCTGCCAAAATAACAGAAAAATTTAATTACAAAAGGCAAAATAAGAAAATACATAAAATTTTAAATTTAAGCTATTGTATAGCTTCTATCATTATCATTATATATTGCATATATTCTATATTCGACGACCATTTGGATCAGCGGTAGTTAACGCTGCTTCTGAGCCATGGGTCGCGGGTTCGATCCCCGCACAGTACAAATATTTGTGTGCATGAACATGTCTGTTTGTACTGGTCTGGGTGTTTTCTATGTATTATAAGTATGTATTTACAAAAAAAAAAGTATATAAGTAAGATTATCGGTTGTCTAGTACCCCATACGACAGGGTACTTAATACTACTTTAATTTGGGACTAGATGGCTCTGTGTGGCCCAGTGAGGCATGTCTTAAAATATTTATTTATTTATATTTATTTATCGCGGGCCTTGAGCGTGGAGACCGAATCCAGAAATTCCGTAACGAAAATAACCTAACATCCCCCACTCCGACCGGCACAGCGGTGATACTTTTTAGTTTTATAATCTAAGTTTATAATTGCATAAGTTGATAAAAAATGCTATGCAATAGCTTTACCGCGGCAGTCTCCGAGTGCCGCACGTCTTTTTTATTATTTATTCTGCAATTATTATACACCATGTATTTTTAACCGCCAAATAAACGTTGTGTAACCTTTATGTATAACATATTATCTTATTTTTATATTTTATCAATAAAATATTTTTTTGAAAAATATAAAATATTGATGCAGCTTTTCAATTTGAAACACGCTGTAGCGTAATGGTTACTTATCGTGGGCTTCGTTTGTACGCCGTCTAAAAATGTACAGTGTATACCTATACTTAAAACGATCAGTAAGTATTCGTCTTTTAATCTAAAAAAAATACATAAAAAAAAGTAAACAAAATCAGATACGGAACCCCTTTGTTCCCAAGTTGACTTACTCATGTCCAGTTTTCTTGTAATTGTTTCTTAATTTTTTCAAAGGATAATGAAGGTTACTTGCTAATTTTAATAGCACTTTAATTAGCTATCCGTTTTAAGCTAGTAGAATATAAAAATCGGAGGTATGTACAGACCAGAACGTCAACCTACCACAAAACGTCAAATTTTCTCAATTGATATTGATCTCTACTTTTTGGACTTAAAGTTGAAAATCAAATCAATGACCTTTAACTTTTTAGACAGGTTTACCTGCCGTTGTCTGTACATAGAAATATTATATTTAAATACCTAAGTATAAAAAATTTAACCCGAATACGAAAATGCAATAATTTCAAAGTCACCCTGTATATCTGCTGTACGTATTGCTTCAACATTTTTTTTAAAAGTTTGTATGATTATAAACTTTTTTTTAAGGACTCTATTGTATTGTCGTATCATTCACTATGTAGCTTTTTTTTAAATAAAAGTAAGCCTATGTTACTCGGACTACAATAAGGAATCGATTAATACCTCATTCAACAAAATCGGTTCAGTAGTTTAGCTGCAAATGTAGAACCCACTTAAATACCAACTTACATACAGGATGAAATTTTAACCACCTTCCAAATTTTAATATATCAATCTACGAGACAAAAAACAAATGACGTATTTTTTCTTTTGGTATAGCCCAGTACAAAAATGTCAAGATAAAGGACTTAGAAAATGTCCGCAAAAAATCTAAAATTTTTGATACGGCCGCCTTGCAACACTTTTTTTACGCGATACTACTCGTATTTATACGTTTTTGAATTTTTCTTTATACCTTATCAGGCCTAGGACCGTGAAAATTTATTACAACTCGTATATTGCGAAAAATATTTTCGGGTGAAAGCTTGATTTACATTTTTTACTTCATAAATGGGCTCTAAATAATAGGGGTTAAAGTATGAAATTGCCGATTATTTTCCAACTTTTTATTTTGTTTATAGCTCTTAAGTATAGTCATATCATTGCGTAATTCTTTTTGTTTTGTATCAAAAACTAAATAAAGTAACTTTTGACTAAAAAAAAATGCAATACTAGTGCCTATTTCTTCAAAGGAAGTCGTTGAAAAGACCCCTTACAATGTGTCAGCTGACCTTCTTGCTTCAATTAAGTATATTTGTATTATATACTTTGATTTTCAGAAATTTAAATACTATAATGCGTAGCTATATAACCATCTAACTTTCACCTTCAATTGCATCGAAAACGGTGCAGGCGTTTTTAAAAAAGCAAAAAATTGTTAGTATGGAAAAATGTCTTTTCTCGATTTCGTCCATACAAAACGGCAATTTCATACTTTAACCCCTAATACGATACCGAACGCCTCTAAAAATTTAGGAAAGTGGGAAAATATTCACTCTGTATATTTGCTGTAAGTACTCGTATCCACCTAAAGCTTAAACATGTTTAATGTACCTACTCAGAATTTTATCTTCTTTCATTTGATACTCTATATAGGATGAAATTTGATCTTGAATTTCAAAGGTTATGCATATGTCTTTATTTAAGATATGATAAGATAAGATAAAAAAAAACGTTAATTTGGTACAATAAAATGTTACATTGACAATTATTATAGAACTAGATGACCCGGTGTACTTCGTTTTACCTATCCTAACAACTTTACTCTGATCTCTGTGCTATTGACTGGGATACGGTGTTTTGTGCTACCACTGTAGACGAGAAGATGGAAAACTTTAATACTCTGCTATTGCAAGTTTTTGACGAACACGCTCCTCTTCGACCAATAAGGCTGAAACACCTGCCTGCGCCATGGCTGACTGACGATATCAAGGCTGTAATGGCCAAACGAAATGCAGTAAAAGTTAAATATCGGAAGAATCCAACTGATCTGAATCACGATAGGTATAAAGAGCTTCGAAACAGATGTAACAGATTGTGCAGAGATGATCAGCGTCGCCACATTCACTCTTCCGTCAGTAATAGTAATTCTGTTAAGGTTTGGTCATTTCTCAACTCCTTAAGTATCGGAAAATCAAAGCCCTCCCTTTCTCCTAATCTTAACCTTGATGCCCTTAATAATCATTTTACTACTACCTGTCCCATCCTGGCCTCCGCTAAACACCAGTCCATTAATGCCTTTTTACCTCCTCCTACATTTGATCCTCCGTATTCTCCTTTCGTTTTTAAAACTGTTTCTCTGCGTGAAGTTGAGAACACCATTACAGCCATCAAGTCTAATGCTGAGGGTGTTGATGGTATTAGTCGTAGAATGATCATTCTTAGCTCACCGGTTGTACTTCCTGCCCTCTGCCATATTTTCAATTTCTCGCTCAGTTCCAGTAAATTTCCTAGCTGTTGGCGTAAAGCTGCAGCTATCCCCATACCTAAAGTAAAATGTCCTACGCTACCCTCTCATTATCGACCTATTTCCATTCTCCCATTCCTATCAAAAGTTCTTGAGCGCCTCGTCTATCAACAATTAAGTGTGTTTATCAATTGCAATGGATTGCTAAGTCCTCTTCAATCTGGTTTTCGCCCTGGGTATAGCACTGTTACTGCTCTTACCAAGGTTTCTGATGATGTGCGCCTGGCTATGTCTAATAAGCAACTTACTGTTTTAGTTTTACTTGATTTCAGTAATGCTTTCAACACCGTAGACTATGACATTCTTACTGCGATGTTAGGTGCATTTTACTTCTCAGATCCTGTGGTGGAGTGGTTTCGTAATTATCTATCTGGTAGACAACAATGTATACGGGCCAGTGATCGCGTATCCAGTTTCTGCAATGATTCTGCCGGAGTGCCTCAAGGTGGTGTTTTTTCCCCTCTTCTTTTTTCGATTTTCACTACCTTCCTTACTCCTCTTCTTTCGTGTTCCTTCCATCTCTATGCAGATGATCTCCAAATTTGCACCCACGCTCCTGCTGATGACCTTAATTCTGCTTTTTCGGCAATTAACAAAGACCTTGCGACTGTCCTTCATTGGAGTCGAAGTCATGGCTTAATGGTAAATCCCAACAAGTCGCAAATTATTGTCATCGGTGGTTCTAAGCAGATTAACCGACCTGATTATGATGCTATTCCCAGCATTACATTTGACAATGTAATATTATCGCGCAATAATGTAGTTAAAAACTTAGGTGTCTATTTCGACTCAACCCTTAATTGGTCAAACCACATTTCAGAAGTAGGTCGTAAACTCTTTGCCGCGGTGGGATCATTGAACCGTTGGAGGAACCTGCTTCCCGTGAAGACTAAAGTCGAGCTTGCGCAGACTTTACTTTTACCTATACTAGACTATGCAGATGTTTGTTTGATCGATCTCAATGAGGGATATCTTAATAAATTAGAAAGATTACAAAACGTCTGCATCAGATTCGTGTATGGACTGCGCAAGTTCGACCATGTCTCTGTGTATCGACAGAGGCTTGGGTAGCTGCCCATTAGGCTCCGTCGGGATGAGCATGTTCTAATTCTACTGTACAATGTTTTATTTGACCCTCACTCTCCACCCTATCTAAAGGAGTGTTTTAATTTTCGGAGTACCGATCTGGGCCGTGTACTTCGCTCTGGGTATGGGTATGTTCCACACACTAAGTCTGGTTATTTTAGAGGTTCTTTCGCTGTGAAGGCTACGCACTTGTGGAATGATCTACCACGAGACATTCGAGAGTCAAAGTCACTCGCAATTTTTAAGTCTAAGCTGCATACCCATCTTCTGAACAAGGTCGCATGTTAAATTAGCTATTTTCTTTTATATTATTGGATATTTACCTCGCAGGCCCCCTACAAGGTGAACCGACGATCTGATCAAAGTCGCGGGAAGCCGCTGGATGCGGACAGCACAGGACCGATCGTTGTGGAGATCCTTGGGGGAGGCCTATGCCCAGCAGTGGGCGTCGTTCGGCTGATATGATGATGATGATGATGACCTCCTTATATCATGTTGGCATTTAAGTATTTCTATGTTTGTATTGCTTTTGTTTATTACTTCATTAATACTTTATTAAAATCAAATAAAAGTCTTGGCTTATGTCCATTAATTATATCTTTGCTATAAACTGTTCTTGCTCTTATGTATTTATTCTTGACTTTTCTTGTTACCTGCTATTTATGTATTTATTTTATCTCTCCTGTCCTACAGGGTTACCTGGAAGAGATCGCTTTCAGCGATAAGGCCGCCCTTGCCCACATTATTATAATTGGATTTAGTTTTAGTCAAAGGATTGTACTAATTGAGCAATAAAGTGTTATCTTATCTTATCTTTAAAACTGACCCTTCGCTATAATGACTGAAAAATTTGATGTACGTAATATGACGTTTTTACTATCTTCCTCGCAATTTTTCCATTTTTTCTCATCGTTGAAACCTTCCCTGGACTACAACAAATATTTCAAGACCAAAATTAACCAAATCCAAACCAAACAGCAATTCATTTTTATATATATTTTATATTACTATTACTATATATTATACTGTTACTAGATGACCCAGTGTACTTCGTATCACCTATCTTAGCAATATTTGTTTAAATGGCCGATTAATATTTGATTTAGAACATTTTATATGGGAAAATGAAATTGACGTTTTTACTATA
The DNA here is from genome assembly GCA_949315895.1 of Anania crocealis. Classification (NCBI taxonomy): domain Eukaryota; kingdom Metazoa; phylum Arthropoda; class Insecta; order Lepidoptera; family Crambidae; genus Anania; species Anania crocealis. Next base: position 4,143,648 of record OX438882.1, on the reverse strand, counting down.
TCCTCGCAATTTTACCAGATATTCTCGCCGTTTAAACCTTCCCTGGACTACTACAAACATTTAAAATCAGCTAAATCGGCCCAGTCGTTTTCGAGTTTTAGCGAGACTAACGAACTGCAATTGATTTTTTCATTTATTTTAAAACGCAGGTATTCTGCGGGCACCATAAGACACAATAACTACACTAAAACATTGAGAAAATAAATGATAATATGGCAGTAATGAATAAAAATATAACATAAATAAATTAACATATTTAAACTTTATTGCGCAAATAAGTAGTAAATCTATAAAAGGCGTTCTCTAGTAGGCAAATAGGTCATGCCAACCAGCTGAACGTATCTACTCATAAATGAATTAGGCATAGAAATAGATTAGGTATAGTAATAGCACTAAGCGGTAAATTTATACGTTAGGTTTCTGTGAAATAACTTTATGTTTAAAAGTCTACGAGATCGTGGAAACCAAGTAGTATACCTACATATAATGTTTAGATTAGTACGATATAAATACAATAGAAATGTTATGACTAAGCTAAAAGCTGAAGGCCGCTATGAACTATAAAACCACTAAGAGTTTGAATAATTAATTGTATTGTTTGAATAATCTTTTATGTGTACCTTTTAGTACTAAGTTACTTAAAGTCTTATTCTTTATTTTTTGCTTATTTTTATTAATATTCGTAAATATGTGTTAAAATATTAATGAATGATTTTGTAGTACTCGTAATTCATACTTGTGATTTTCGATTCAGTAAGAACTAGCAAGCACTTACGACTCCGTCTGCATGGGAGCTAAATTGGCTATATCGTACTTTCGGGTAATAGCAGGTATGGATGTCAAATAATTACGAAATAACCATATAGTTAAACATTTATTATATTTCATAAATCTTTATTAACATTGAAATGATAGATAGCGTATTACATTATATTGGTTTATACCACAGAACATGGAAAAAAGTTGGAAAGGCTGTCATGCGCCATTTATATGAGATCCGATGTCGCCGCTTGCGCATACACGAGTTCAAAACAACGACAATCAAGCGAATTCTTTTGAAGAAACCAATCACAGCGCTCACTTACAAGTATTTGCTCATAACCTCTGTGGCACGCCTGCCCCACCTACATCGCCTTTCTAACCTTTTCCCATGTTCTGTGGTTTTGACAGACGTTTCAAAAGTTTTCACAGCGCCCGTGTTCACGTTTAGAGATAAGATGTGATTGATGTTATTCGCCTTTGAGAAAGTAAGTAATTTAAAAAAATATTTAAAACCACCATCTCTTACCGGCTTGTCGAATGCGAATGACTACATGGAAATGTTATTCTCTTTTCTTGCTTGGCATCGACTCAGTTTTTGTTTGTGATCATCATGTAAGTACCAGATGAAGTGTAGTTTCACGGCCAGTTTCAATAACCTATCTATCTTCAGTTTTGGCATATCGGAGATAGAAAACCACTTCTGTCTTTGTTTCTCTGGACGGCAAAAACTGAGATAGAAACTGTTTCCTATCTCCGATGTGCCAAAACTGAAGATAGATAGGTTATTTGAACCGGCAGTCAGAAAGTAGGAAAAGATATGCTGGGTATTGGTATACGTATAAAATGACAATGTCATTTTCAATGACAAACTGTCTGCAAATTATTCAACACTATTTTTCTTGGCTTGTATCATTTATATGCAGATGGGCAATTAGAATTTTAAAACAACGTTATTTCGTGTGCATCTTACGTAGGTACGTAATTATTCACATAACAAGTCGAAAAGTAAATACCTACTGATGTGTTGACTGAAACTACACATTGACAAGTATTAGTGGAAATAGGTATGTATGTACTGGAGCCCACCAAAAATATCGATGTAAAAGAAATCGAAGTTCGTTGACAAAAACGATTTTGAAAAAAAATCAAAAATCAGTCAATCAATCTTTTTATCGTATGACAATCCTTCAAGTATAGTCTAGTGCCAGAGTTTTTCTATACGTGGAAACAGGCTTCTGACGTGAATTGTTCTTACAACTTCCATTTTAAAATAGAAACCATTACCAACGGCTTATTTATTTATTTATTTTATTTATTTATCTTTATTTGGAAAATAAACAGCTATAAATAACACATATGGCTTAATAGTAATACATTGTTGAAGTGAAAACTTCTTTAGCGGCGCTGAGCACTTTTTGTTGGATGGGTAAAAACTTCCAAACTCGCGTCAGGGTCACGTGATGCTGATCGAAAAAGCGTAAGATCGAGGGGAAGGGAGAGAAACTAGTATCTCCCACTCTTTCTACCGTGCCTGAGTGTGCTGTTTTCTATTATTTTTGAAGTGAAACTTCTTTATCGGCGTTGGAAAAAATTTACCGTCACGTTTTGCGTCAAATTTTCGTCACATTTTTCGGTTACGCGCCATCTTTTTCTTGCCCCTACCACGGTTGGTTCAGACGATAGCAAAAAGGTAAAGTGAAATAATATTTAACCAATTTAACCAACTTAACCAACTTAACCAACTTGACCAACTTGACCAACTTGACCAACTTGACCAACTTGACCAACTTGACCAACTTGACCAACTTAACCAACTTAACCAATTTAACCAATTTAACCAATTTAACCAACTTAACCAACTTAACCAACTTAACCAACTTAACCAACTTAACCAACTTAACCAACTTAACCAACTTAACCAATTTAACCAATGTAACCAATTTAACCAATTTAACCAATTTAACCAATGTAACCAATTTAACCAATTTAACTAATTTAACCAATTTCTGGAAAGTTGCATGTAGATCATTTTTCGAAAAATAAGGCCATAAAGAAGTTTCACTTCTTACGTGTGTACACTAGTACACGCACAACTTTTTTTTTAAGCAATAGAGTTTTCACCATTATTTATTGCAACGATTATGTCGACGAGATTGAAGTGTTGTAATCTAAGGAAAGTTACACATTTATAATTTGAATTAATAAATTATATAAAAACAATGATTGATATAACGGTTCAGTTACAGTTATTGTGCCTTTTGAAGCTCGACTATGGGTTCCCTCTATCTGGCAGCATTTTGTCTTGACATAACTCACTTGCCATAATTTTATCTCAACAAATAGTTCAAGGCATAAAAATTAATTAGTATAATTATTAAATGGTCGAATTTTCGTATGTCCAAATTCCTAATGGTATACTTTTAATATGGTAGTATTGCAAGTAAGCAAAAATGAATTACGCATAATATCATTTAGCATAAAATTTATTGAGAACCTTACTGTACAATACTAGCATTCGAATTACTAAAACATAATTACGTCAATTTTTAAAAATGCCAAACTTATAAATATCAAATTTTCAATAAACCTTACATAACAATTCCAAAATATGAAATGCATGAAATAAAATATAACACTTTGTTTGCTATTAAACTGTTGGTAAGGTTAGATAAGAACAGTAGGTAACCATACAAAGGCATGAACGAAGGCGCGAGAGAGGAGCGAGCGTACCGAAAGTGCCGCGGCAGCGGCCGCCGAGCGCTTTATACCTAACCTAGATTATTAACATACATATAGGTATGCTAGGATCATAATGTGTGAAGGTGCTAGCGAAATAAATGATAAAGGGTAAATAAATCCTTCAGGTCGGAATGGGAGCAACACTGTTCCATCTATTTTTGACCACAGTCTGTGTAGTAACCCGATCAAACAAAAACGTGCAGAATATCTTTCATTTTTCATCCAAGCAATCGTCTTCAATTTGCATTCCGATTGATTGTAACGAGTTGAATAAAACAAAAGCAATTAAAATTGTTTAATTTCAAATTTGATTTAGAATTGTGGTCATTTACATAAAACATGTGGTAATAATTAGAAAATTAGTAAAAAAAAAACAAAGAAATACACACGGTAACTTCACATGTATTAGTATTTAATTGTTTTTTTTACATGTATTATTTTTGTTGAATGTATTAAAGATCTTATTTGTAAATAGACCTTGCAAATCTGGAGACTTGACTTGTTTAGAGAAGAATGTTTTTTGTAAAACCATTTCTCCGAAACAGCCCTTGAAAATGATCTAGTTCTTTCTGTTCGTGTTCATCGTCACACAGATCAGATACCCGGTTAGACATAATAAGTACTAGTGCACGGTGCATTTTCAGACACTTGGATAACGAAGCCCACGTTTTGTGAACATTATGTATAACATCATGGCAGTGCTATTATATTTATCAATTAAAAAATATTTTTTGAAAAATGTTAACTATTGATTCAGACTTTTAATTTTGTAACACGCTGTGACGCGCACAGACGTATTATATTGCTGCGGCGGGGTCCCGGATGAATTAACCTTACACAGCTATATCCGTGTGCGTCACAACGGACTGTAAAATAAATAGGCGAACCAATATTTTATACTTTAATAAAAAAAAGACGTGTGGCACTCGGAGATTGCCGCGGTAAAGCTATTGCATAGCATTTTTTATCAACTTATGCAATTATAAAACTAAAAAGTATCACCGCTGTGCCGGTCGGAGTGGGGGGGAGTGTTAGGTTATTTTCGTTACGGAATTTCTGGATTCGGTCTCCACGCTCAAGGCCCGCGATAGAGGCTATGCAATAGCTTAAAATGAAAAAAAAAACACTGCCAAGATAATGGTTAGATAACGTGGGCTCCGGTTTACAGTCGATTAAAAATGCACCGTGTATAGAGTTTAGTTTAGTGTTAGTTTTTTATGAACTGTGTGGCTATGAGATCCATCCTTTTAAACTTGTATAAAAATGCCAAATACTTGTCTTCTTCATCTCATAAGTGAATTTTATGTTCGGATGGACAGCATGAATGTTTGCCAGGAGAATTCAACATCTTCCCAGCCACTTTAGTGTACAGAACAAACAGCTACCTACCCACATTTACATCAGTTCTTCCGTGTACAGGCAACAGCACGTCAACCTACCACAAAACGTAAAATTTTCTCAATTGATATTGATCCCTACTTGTTGGACTTGGAGACGGACCATGGTGGGCCAAAATGTAACAAGATGAAATATTGTTCATTCAAACACTTCTTAAATAGTTAAGATAAATACAAAATATCAGCTTTATCCACAGTCTAGGAAAAAAGAAAACAACGTTTGAAGTTACTGTTAACGAATAAAATTAATCGAACATCACAAATCGATCACGTTGTTTAATTCATTTCTTAATCGTTTCACTGCAATTAAAATATATAATATTAATAACATCACATGCATAAAACACAGAAATCATCTTAAAATAGATGTTATCAACCATGTTTTTTTTAATGAATAATTTGTAATCGATTATTCATATACTTAAACACTTTGGTGCCAAAGCCGTAAAAAAATTGACATTGACAGGAGAAAGAAAAAAATGTCACTCGACTCGTTTGCTTTGTTTTCTTCGCTGCATTTTGAGTATGCTCTTTTTCTGATTTTGGAATACTTTTATCTAATGTGGTCACAAACTCTCTAGTAACATAAATACACTTATCTGTATTATATAAAGTGCTCCATTACTTTAAAAATAAATTATTTATACTCTATTCTTTGTAAAAGTTAACTATTTCGGTAAAAGCTATTCTTAACCTCACTTTTAATAGTATTTTATATCTCAGATCACGGACTGCCAATTTTTTTCAAATTCTCAGGAATCCTTTAATTTCATACTATCTTTCAAATAACACTACTTTCACTGTGTTACACCTTAGGCCCAAGGTTCTAAGGTCCGGTCGGTCCGTTTCCTTTGAAAATCAATTCAATTACCTTTTACTTTTTGGGTGGGTTGACCTGCCGTTGTCTGTACATGGCGGTAGCACCAGTGCTGAAATATCGGAAACGCATAAAAACAAGGTGCATGGTAGAAATCTTGAGACAAGTAATTTTTAATAGCGATTAGGAAAGTTTATATCAATTTAGATTACATTTTTGTTGATCTTTCTCTGAAATAATGCGGGTGAAACTGCGGGGCACACGTATAATTAATTATTTTGTACAACCTAAGATATCGAGATTAATCATTTGCCAAGGCTTTTCTTAGTACAAATTTATAAAATACCTATTACATACAACTATGTTAACATTTTGATTTAATGTTTTTTATTATCACAGAGCTTCTATTTGTCCAATTTTCTTGTGTAAATTTTGTCCGATGTGTTAACGTCTGAAACATAAAAAGGTTTGCTATAGTTATGCTTGTTTTACTGTTGCTAGTTTAAATGTATCCATTATATTATTATGATTAAATCTCTATGAAGCAAACATCGAAATAGCACATAAGTGATTCACTTTCCAATACTAAATAACCATTTTTTTTTTTTTGAAATTGACTTAGGTTATAAAGTACTTTAAAGCTTACACAACTAGACAAAAAAAAAAGGATAATTTTTGAGCGCTTTCAATAGGTTATTTTTGGGGTTCCCTATGTAATCTCGAAAGCCAAATGAGCGAATTTTATTTCAACGAAAACTATTGACCGATCGCTCCATTGATCGATGCCTTAATAGTACGAAGTTATAATTCGCCAATGTAACGATTCACCGAAAACCACGTTACCGATTTTTATTTCATATAAGCTATACTTAACTCGCAAAAATGGTATTATCTCCATATTTTCACGTTCTGCGCAAATCCTCTGTATAGCATCAGATCTATATTTTCTCTTTTTTTAGGGAGAGTTTTATCAATGCTGGATTTTTTAAACCACAATTGTGGTGGGAATAATGGTGGCGACCCTGAAATTTTCATGATAGTAATAGGGGTTAAAGTATGAAATTGCCGATTATTTTCCCACTTTTTATTTTGTTTATAGCTCTTAAGTATAGTCATATTATTGCGTAATTCTTTTTGTATTGTATCAAAAACTAAATAAAGTAACTTATGACTAAAAAAAATATGCAATACTAGTGCCTATTACTTCAAAGGAAGTCGTTGAAAAGACCCCTTACAATGTGTCAGCTGACCTTCTTGCTTCAATTAAGTATATTTGTATTATATACTTTGATTTTCAGAAATTTAAATACTATAATGCGTAGCTTTATAACCATCTAATTTTCACCTTTAATTGCATCGAAAACGGTTGAGGCGTTTTTAAAAAAACAAAAAATTGTTAGTATGGAAAAATGACTTTTCTCGATTTCGTCCATACAAAACGGCAATTTCATACTTTAACCCCTAATACCTTTTGTTTGGTGTTTTATCTTTTCCAGCACATAATAAGTTTCAAACCATTCAGTTTTTGAACTTGCTTCTTCCGGTAGAACGTTTTATTTTATTTCTGAAAAGGCCTCGGGTATTTCTTGGGGAGTAAGGTAAGCCAATGTGGCGTAATCTGAGAGCAAAATCACTGTTAATGCTTTAATGGTTTATGGTAAATGTCTATTATGACCATCTTCATTATGCGTTGTTAGTTTATGGCGAAAAACGTTATGCGTTTCAATAGGTAACTGCTTACCCTATAGAAACAGAAGCTTAACACATAATATCAAATCATACCACTTTAGGACAAAAACTTATGCTATAATCGCCAGCCTTGGCAGCCGTGTCGGTGATCGCACTTTTATTTTTCCTGGCAGCACTCATTTAGTCGCATCTATGATACCCATAGGACGTACACAACAAAAATAAAAACACAGTTGAATATCAGATCAATTTCTTTCTTTCGGTTGTATACATAAAATCAATAAAATGCACTATAGCGCCTACACATACCGACTTAGTGATTTAGGGAAATTAAATACCTCGCTAGCTTGTCATGTTTCAAGGATGACTATTGGCTTTAGTATTATTTTATCTGTGCTATTGGTGCTAACACCAATACAAAAACTGGATCTAAACATTAGTACACTATGACCAAATGAAATAAGACGTGTAAAACTGTCAACAGTTACCCATACAAATCATTGAAGGTTGGTTTAATGCAAGATTTATGTTGTAGTGGGTAAGAAGATTGAACCTCAGAGTTACAGTGCTCGAAATTTGTAAACTACCGATTTTGAGCACTATGAGTCAAAGACAATGAAGTACACAAAGTACCTACTTAACTAATAAAAAATAAACCGCAAAGTAGATTAAGTATCACTTAAGATTGTTATTGCGTGACAATTTTAACTATTAGACATGAATTAGCTATGTACAATCAATGACCTATATATATAACAATCTAAAGAAAGAATAAATATGGAAAATGCTAAAAAAATAAGTACCTATAACGTATATTTGTTTTTTCTTCTCATCATCATCATAAAATCTTTTGGATTTTTTTGTCATTATGTTGTTAGTAATATGTGTATTCATAATAATATGTAAGTAATATTCTACTGTTGCGATAATATGTAATACTATTTTTATTGGTAATTCTTTATTTCCGGAGTCCAATGCATTTCGTTTCAGTTGGTACGTGGTAATGTTAGAAGATGCGAAGTATTTAGTTATTTTTCCCAGTTATAGAACGCCAAAAGTTACTTAGCGCGTTGCCAGATTTGGAACTATCAGCAGCTTCCGAGCTCGTGCTGCTGTCACTATCGGCTCGTTGTACTGAAATAAATAAAAACAAAAAACATTTTGCTGTACAAACATTTACTTCAAAGCTTAATTTATTGTGATTAGAAATTTCTGGTGACTGTTACATCGATGGACTTTTATTAATTTATAATTTAATTAGGACAACAAATGCAATTTAACAATATTTTTTGAAAGAAGTAGCGCTAGTCTGTCTGTGTACTCTTTTCAACTTTTTAGAAACAAATAAAAACACCCAAGACAAATGTGCAACCAACACCAAAGTCAACTTTAGTAAAGCTCCCTTTTCACAGAAGAGAAGCTGGGTGGGGTGAGGAGGAGCGGACTTCATCTTTAAGGCGACTACTAACCCCCGTATTTATAAAGGAGTAATTACTTATTGCTTAGGAAAGTCATAACTTAAGATGTTACTACCTAGTGCTTACGTGAAGGAAATGGATCACCATTAATAGACATATTGTTTGGTTGAGAATCCTAACTTTTCATAGTCCTAACTTCCAATAATTACTAGATTAAGGACTACAAATAGTCATCTAAGTAATTACTTTTAGTCAAGTAATTACTTTTACTTGTTTATAAATAGGTACGGGTGTTAGACTAGAGCTAACCTCTAAACAAAATCGATTATCAAAAAACTAATTTGTTTGTACAAAAAATTTGTTTTCTTGATGTTTGAACACAGCGGAAAATCTGGCGATGTTTTTTCGATTTCTGAGGGGTCATATCTTTTTTATTAATTAATTTATGAAAAAACAGAAAACATAGAAACATGCTAATAGTGGCCACTGGCCATAGATTATTATAATAAAAATTATTGCTCTACTGGCATTATCCAGGAAGGAAACAGGTGACTACGTTTGTATGGAAAAACGGCCCTTGTGTTTCCTCTTAATCGCCACTCTCAGTAGGCATGTTGGTGATCGCAGTTTGATCAATGGTGGAGGGAGAAGCAGCTGCACGTCTCCTCCTGGTAATTCTGTTTTAGACGCCTTTTTCGGAATCCATAAAAATATTGTCTGTGCCCATAGAGAAGGAGGTGATGCTATTCTTATAACGTGCCGGCGCTAAAATACAGGATGAAATTTTAACCACCTTCTAAATTTTAATATATCAACCTACGGGACAAAAAACAAATGACGTATAGTTTCTTTTGGTATAGCCCAGTACAAAAATGTCAAGATAAGCACTTAGAAAAAGTCCGCCAAAAATCTAAAATTTTTGTTACGGCGTTCTGCAACACTTTTTTTACGCGATGCGCATTTCATTCATTCATTACGATACTAATCATAAGTTTTTGATTTTCCCTTTATACCTTAACAGACCTAGGACCGTAAAAATTTAAAACCATATTGCGAAAAATATTTTCGGGTGAAAACTTGATTTTAATTTTTTACTTCATAAATGGGCTCTAAATACGATACTGAACGCTTACAAACATTTTGGAAAGTGTTTAAAATTTCATCCTGTATAGACGTTGAAAATAAATAGTTAAATAAGTTAAGGAATCATCTAGAGATCGGATACTCGGATACATATTTGCCTAAAGTTGAAGTGTTGGCTGTTACGGAATGCAATTTTGTATACAAAACATACCGGAATTTCGGGATCGACGTATATGTTTCAAAAAGCCGCTTCCATAATGTCCCAACCAAAAACTAAATTTAGGTAAATTTGATCTCTGATCATAACAATTGGAACAGTAATAAAATAATAATAATGCCTAAGGTCACAATTATTAACAGAAACAGTTTAAAAGAACAACAAATAAGTAGTAAGGGATTGTTCCGAGGCGAAGCTAAGAAGGTACTTAATAATAACCAAAATAAGTGGGTTTGTAAAACAACAAATGAGTTGATTATCATAAAATAGGCATTAGAAACACATTTTGAGTAAATGACAATAGTATTTTTTTGTTATTTGATAAAATTAATGAATGAAATTGATAAATATTCATATAATTTTTGATACTTTCTCAAAATTTGTTCTGTAGGGAAACACTAATCCGAAACTACGTTCACTTATCTACAACGCAAACAACAATCCATATCTGGAGCACAGCTGTGTGGGTTCAAGCCCCACCTGAGACAAACCTATCATAGGTACTTCTAAGAAAATATCTTTTCTACTTTGCACTATAAAAACCCTAGTAAACTTAACAAGTAAATAATGAGTTATAATCCAATTGAATAAAAATACATAAATATCTGACAACTCCTCTTAAAAGCTCTGACGCTTTTATAGAAAAACTCTGACACCAGATCATCCTTAAGCAGGGCAGCACTTAGGTCAAGTAGTCCCCTTAACTTAAGCTTAGTGCTGCCCCCAATTGACTTAGTTTTATTACTTTAAAACAAAATCAAAATTTAAAAAAACTAGAACAGTATCATTTTCGCAAATTACCTCTAGTGTTTATTGAATCACTGTAAAATGCTTATCATTTTGGTATTCTTCCGTATTGTACATTATTGCTAAAAGCGGCTGCTTTTGGCGTTAGCGACAAATTCAACTAAATGAGAATTTTACTGTGATTCAATAAACACTAAAGGTAATTTGCGAAAATGATACTGTTCTAGTTTTTTTAAATTTTGATTTTGTTTAAAAGTAATAAAATTAAGTCAATTGGGGGCAGCACTAAGCTTAAGTTAAGGGGACTACTTGAGCTAAGTGCTGCCCTGCTTAAGGATGATTATGTATTTTTATTCAATTGGATTATAACTCATTATTTACTTGTTAAGTTTACTAGGGTTTTTATAGTGCAAAGTAGAAAAGATATTTTCTTAGAAGTACCTATGATAGGTTTGTCTCAGGTGGGGCTTGAACCCACACAGCTGTGCTCCAGATATGGATTGTTGTTTGCGTTGTAGATAAGTGAACGTAGTTTCGGATTAGTGTTTCCCTACAGAACAAATTTTGAGAAAGTATCAAAAATTATATGAATATTTATCAATTTCATTCATTAATTTTATCAAATAACAAAAAAATACTATTGTCATTTACTCAAAATGTGTTTCTAATGCCTATTTTATGATAATCAACTCATTTGTTGTTTTACAAACCCACTTATTTTGGTTATTATTAAGTACCTTCTTAGCTTCGCCTCGGAACAATCCCTTACTACTTATTTGTTATTTTTTTAAACTGTTTCTGTTAATAATTGTGACCTTAGGCATTATTATTATTTTATTACTGTTCCAATTGTTATGATCAGAGATCAAATTTACCTAAATTTAGTTTTCGGTTGGGACATTATGGAAGCGGCTTTTTGAAACATGTACGTCGATCCCGAAATTCCGGTATGTTTTGTATACAAAATTGCATTCCGTAACAGCCAACACTTCAACTTTAGGCAAATATGTATCCGAGTATCCGATCTCTAGATGATTCCTTAACTTATTTAACTATTTATTTTCAACGTCTAAACAGGATGAAATTTTAAACACTTTCCAAAATGTTTGTAGGCGTTCAGTATCGTATTTAGAGCCCATTTATGAAGTATAAAATTAAAATAAAGTTTTCACCCGAAAATATTTTTCGCAATATGGTTTTAAATTTTTACGGTCCTAGGTCTGTTAAGGTATAAAGGGAAAATCAAAAACTTATGATTAGTATCGTAATGAATGAATGAAATGCGCATCGCGTAAAAAAAGTGTTGCAGAACGCCGTAACAAAAATTTTAGATTTTTGGCGTACATTTTCTAAGTGCTTATCTTGACATTTTTGTACTGGGCTATACCAAAAGAAACTATACGTCATTTGTTTTTTGTCCCGTAGGTTGATATATTAATTTGGAAGGTGGTTAAAATTTCATCCTGTATTTTAGCGCCGGCACGTTATAAGAATAGCATCACCTCCTTCTCTATGGGCACAGACAATATTTTTATGGATTTCGAAAAAGGCGTCTAAAACAGAATTACCAGGAGGAGACGTGCAACTGCTTCTCCCTCCACCATTGATCAAACTGCAATCACCAACACGCCTACTGAGAGTGGCGATTAAGAGGAAACACAAGGGCCGTTTTTCCATACAAACCTAGTCACCTGTTTTCTCCCTGGATAATGCCAGTAGAGCAATAATTTTTATTATAATAATCTATGGCCAGTGGCCACTATTAGCATGTTTCTATGTTTTCTGTTTTTTCATAAATTAATTAATAAAAAAGATATGAGCCCTCAGAAATCGAAAATACATCGCCAGATTTTCCGCTGTGTTCAAACATCAAGAAAACAAATTTGGCTAAATTTTAGAAAAAAGGAAAACATACGAACACGGCCAAATCCTTTCTTTAATTTTTTATGAAAAAAGTATTTAAATCGGTCTACTTTTGGAAAAATTATCGGGGGACTACGAAACGTTGATTTGGTGTGCTTTTAGTAGGTATTTTCGGTCCAAGAAGCAGTCGTCTCTATCACACTCTGCGGTGAAGGCGTTTGGCACTGCGCGACAGCAATAGATTTTACAAATACCTATTTTGCAATTTAGTGTTTCCTCTTAAGGCAAAATCCTCCTCTTGTAGAGGCCTGTGTCCAGCAATGGACCGACGTGGGCTGGTGATGATGATGACAATATTTTAGTAAAAAAAATCTGACATTTCGATATTTATTAGGACTTTGTTTAGTAAACCTATTGACATTTATTGATATTCAAATGCTTATTTACATTCAAATTATAAAACTTACTGTTAGTTATTGACACTATACTACTATTTCATAATTAATCAATTAATTCTGTTGACATAGACATACATATGTCTGGTATTGCTCAATGCAATTGTGTACAGTGAGCAACATACAGTACAGTCACATCCTAAAGCTGCGTTTGCTGGGTGGATCCAAGAAGAGCGGACAGAATTGACCAATCATAGTGCTCGCAATCTGCCATCTATGGAGGTTGTGAGCACCGCGATTGGCCGATTTATAGTTCACTCCATTTCTGTGTAAACGTAGCCTTAACGCTGTTGCAACACTGCTCAAAGTAATCAGGTGTAGGTGATAAAATTAATGTACAACACCATCTGATATTATTGTAAACCAAAGTAGGCCCTACTTTTGTTTACAATAATAATCCACCACATAGAACGCTCATACACACACTCTATAAAGTAAGTTTCATGAAGCATCAAGCTAGCAAGCGAGATAGAGTGATGATCTTCAAAATAAGTGTAAGCGACAGCGAGTCGAATGATTCTGACAGAGTTGACACATCTTTAAATTTGTTGACATCTTACATAGCGAATTTTTACTGACAAAACAATGGTAACTTATTTTTATGAGATTTTGTTTTGTTGTAGCTTAAAATGAAAAGTAATGCTGTGAGTTTTACACATGTTTTACATGACGTCAAAAGTTTTTAACTGAATGAAGGCAAAAGTCGGCATTCTTATGACCTTTCATCCACACATTTTGATATCAATCCCCAGCCTAGCGGGCCTTTGACTAAACTTAGTAGGTAGGTATACCAAAATGATCTGGAGTGAACATAATTGAAGTGGATAACGGGAGAGGAGCTTTTAATTATATTTTATTTTATTTGTTTCAATGTTTGTAGGTACTTTTTGCTTTTATATTTGTACTGTTAATTTATTAGTAAGACAATTTGAATGGTTCTTCATTTGCATGCTTAAACCGGTTATAATGTTTACCATAAATAAAGGTTGAGACTCAGGGCAGGAAGTATAGCGGTTCATATCAAGGAATGAACCCTTTAATAGGTAAAAAAAAAGTTGAAACTTTTTGCTTGAAATCGATGATTTCTCAACCTTTTTATCAATTGTTTTTTTTTAACTTTGATATTAGCAAAGTTTCTAATTGCGAAAAATAATTACTATAATGATGACTAAACCAGAAACTCAATAAAACTGGGAGCGTTATGTGTAACCAAATTACACGTGGACAAAGTTGCAGGCGCGTCGGAACTCATTCATTGTATTTCTAGAATGTTATTAGTAATATTATCCGTTATGGCAAGTAATGCCTTTTTACTTACAATTTGTCTTAATGACGCGTGGTAAAACTTTAAAAAACATTAGTATACAGTAAAATAGAGCTGCTTGTTAACTGTGACTGAAAACATGACTAACCCCTTTCAACTAGAGGATCTTGCAAATTTCCACTTGCATTATTGCTAGCTTCATTGGTATCTGTTGCTTGGTCAGTATTGCCTCCTGCAGCGTCAGTGGCTGTATCATCAGAATTACCAGTATTGCCAGTGGTTTGGTCAGTATTGCCTCCTGCAGCGTCAGTGGCTGTATCATCGGAATTACCAGTATTTACAGTGCTTTGGTCAGTATTGCCTCCTGCAGCATCAGTGGCTGTGTCATCAGAATTACCAGTGTTGTCAGTGGTTTGGTCAGTGTTGTCTTCAGCAGCGTCAGATGTATCATCAGAATTACCAGTGTTGCCATTGGTTTGGTCAGTGTTTTCTCCAGCAGCGTCAGTGGCTGAGTTATCAGAATTACCAGTGTTGCCATTGTTTTGGTCAGTGTTGTCTCCAGCAGCGTCAGTGGCTGTGTTATCAGAATTACCATTGTTGCCATTGGTTTGGTCAGTGTTGTCTCCAGCAGCGTTATCAGAATTACCAGTGTTGTCAGTGGTTTGGTTAGTATTGTTCCCAGTATTATCAGTTTCACTACCGGTATCGTCAGTATTTTCCCCAGTGTTAATGGGTGTTTCTTCAATATTATCGGCATCATCAGGGTTTGGTTCGGTATTCTCCCCAGTAGTGTCAGTGGCATCTCCATTACTTTCATCGGTATCGGAGTCACGACTTGGGAATAACCCGGCAAGGAGCTCTGTAAAAAACGCAATAACTCATAAATACTTATATTAATGTTTCAAAATAACTCTGACGGTCTGCCTGTTTTTTTAATGCCTAATCGGTCTAACTGATTTTTGGTGAAATTTGGTATATACAGGGTGTAAAAAAAACTAAACACAGACACTGAAGCTACGCAATCTGAAAAGCAATCCAAGTCATAGTTTACAATATTATAGCTGGAAATGATTTTTATTTTTGGGAGTCAAAAAAATATTATAATTCATAGCACGCAATGTATAGCAGCCGAAGCGTGGTCCGCTGCGCTGGAGATGACTGCTAAGTTCAAAATTCGTCCGCGCTGAGCCGTACATTGCGTATTGTAATTAAAAAAACCTTATTATGAACAAAATAATAAAAAATACACTATGTTTGTAAGAAGAAAAGTTTTTAAGTAACCTTCGGCAACAGTTTTTTGTAAAAAAATGGAAAACAAAATTGTGACTTTGACCCTCAATATCTTCGGAACCAGCGGTTTCCCAGGTATGGTTTTTAAAGAAAGAAATGATCCTAGTGATGGGGACAGTACGTGGTTTTCGGATGTGCGTTTGGTTTTTTTACACCCGTTATATAGTTTTAAGCCCAAGGAAGAACATATATTAGTTTTTATCCTATCATATACAATTTACATTGATACGTTTAGTATATAGTTTATGTGGGAAATAATCCTTTCTTCAATAAGTATAAAGTTGATGATTAAGGAAATTGAGTAAAATCTTTACATAACGCGATATGACTGGGAATAAAACAGAACAGAAAGTGCGATATGACCAAATTCCACGCACAAGTCGCGGGAGGAGCACTAATATTCTAGTTCGTTGGATGTTGGATATTTATCAAAAAGTTCTCACTTCCAATGAATGTTTTCGGACCAGAGCTTTCTTCGCTGGTTTCACTGTCAGTCTGCTGTTCTTCATTAGAGTCACGGCTCGGGAATAATGAAGCAATAAGCTCTGAAAAATATTCGTTGTTAGAGAAGTTATTCACTAAAATTTTTTTTGAAATTATATGAACATACATAATAAGTCTGACCGGGTCGTTTTATTACAAAATCGAATGACGGAAAAATTATGTCATACTTTCTAGCGGTGACATGACGTCGTATGAAGTTCATTCTTATATCATTTTTTTTTCGATATTTGTTCGATATTGTAAGCTATATTAAAAGACATATATCTACGTCAAAAACTTATGGGAAAACAACGATCAACATGTCACTGCTAGAAAGTGTCCTTCCTAACGGACGCTATTCATTTCGGCTATTACTAAACAGCCTCTTGACTTTTCAGTTTGCTAGAAAAAATGTACGAGAAATGTTCATTGATGTATTGCTCGTTGATTCTGTCCATACTTGGTAATGACTTCGAACGCTTACCATAATTTCATGCACACAGCACATGTACACTCGACAGCACATCAAGTTAAACAGTTGAACTGCGATAAGAGCTTTTATTACGTAGGGCATAAAGGCGGTCTCAAGGTCAACATGTATAGTCTGATGTGCCGCCGTGTGTACATACATACATTACAGTATGAGCCATTTTGTACTCCCAAGTAATTATTTAAAAATAAACCTTTTGTGATGCCCGTACATCAACAGTTTTAGTTGACAGTTAAAAAATATATATTTGCTAATTAAGTAACACATGATCAATCGGTAAATTTTGTTTTAATACACCCGTATATTCATTTTTATCAAAAAAACTCACTTCCTAAGAATGTTTTCGGTCCAGTATCTTCTTCGTTGGTTTCACTATTAGTTTGCTCTTCTTCATTGCCATTCTGCTGTTCTTCATCGTCGCCTATAAATTAGCGATGTATAATAAAACCAAGTGTGCGCAATTTAAGATAAAGCAGAATAATTCTGATCTGGACCCTACTTCCGCTAATTAACAAATAGTATATTTTGACATTACTACCTTAATAATTGTGTCAAAATATACAATTAAGATGCAATTAAGATTCTATTGAGCCATACGTAAATTAGCGGAATTGGGGGCCTGATAGTATTACCTCTATTGCCTGCTCCAGTACCGTCATCCACCCCGCTCTCAGGGGTTTCATTAGTCTCGGAGTCAAGGTCTGGGAATAATCCATCCAGGATCCCTAACGACACATTAGAAAAAAGTTGATTGAGGGTAATAGCTACAATGTACAAACGTTTGCTTTAGTGTTCGAATCATATTACTCTAATTTAAAAGTACTCACCTGACAGTGATGTATCCTGTACACTGTTTGCTTCGCTTTCGCCGTCTACAATAAAAAAAAATATAAATCTAAAATTCCTTAATTTCTCTATAAAATGCACGTTAGTTATGATAAATTATTTACATCTCTACGCACGGGACCAACATACTCTCTTTTTTTAGTCCCGTCTGATCTAGACTATTTTTCCCTCAATTGTTGTTTTTTTTTTGTTTTATTGTCGCACCGCCTCCAAAACATTTCTGTTTAACCCAAAGGTTAACTGGTAGAGAATGTCATTTGGCATTACCTTGTCCACCTTTTGTACATTTTTACTCATGTGCAATTAGTTTAAATAAATAAATAAATACTCTTAGGTAGGATCATTAGTCAACTGACTGATGCACCCTTAGTCCAAGCCTGCTACAGACAATTAGGACAGTTTACTATTTTTAATTCTGCAAGTTACTTACGGCCATTTCCAATATCTTCAGTTTTGGCATATCGGAGATAGGAAACAGTTTCTATCTCTGTTTTTGCCGTCCAGAGAAACAAAGACAGAAGTTGTTTTCTATCTCCGATATGCCAAAACTGAAGATAGATAGGTTTATAGAAATGGCCGTTATAGATAAGATGAGTTGATCAGTCTAAAATAGGTTGTACGAAGGGTTGTACCGACCTATCGACGAAATAAAATCCAAGAAAATCAACGGATGATTCGTACCTAATGAAACTGTATCTATTAATTCCACTGATGTTGTTATAATTTTAGGGAAGTACCTTGGTCATTTTCGGATTCAGCCTCTACCGTTGCAGCTTCGTCATTAGTTTGTGATCCAGGGTTGAACAGTCCTCCGAAAATACCTAACAAAAAATTATGAAGATTAAATATAGATTTTGAAAATTATTTTGCTAATGTTTTTCACTCGTTAACAAGATAACGAATAGTTTATATGATATTTTAGCAATTTAATTGAAATTTTAATATCAGTATATAAACTTAAGCGCCGCGCCCGGTATACGAGGAGATGACAGTGGCCCGGTACACCCACAAAACATTTCTGCTTAGCCTCTGGTAGACGGGTAGAGAATGCTATTTGGCATTAAGTCAACCTTTTGTACATATTTTCATTTGTGCAATAAGGTTTAAAAAAAATTTAATAAATCTAATCTTCTAAAAATCTAATTTAAAAATTTAAAACTATGTTGCAAAAAATATTTTCGGGTAAAAACTTGATTTATATTTTTTACTTCATAAATAGGCTCCAAATACGTTACTGAACGATGAAAAAGTCATCCTGTATAAGTAATATATTTTCTGAATTATAATTCTTTCTCCATCGTATGAAAAAAATTTCGCTGAAACTGTTACCTTAAACAATGTAATTTGCAAAGAACCTTTTAATGATCTGCACCACAAGTTCCTAATGTAGTTTCCGTACGTAGTTGAATGTATATGTTACCGGCAATCTGTATAATGCAGGCCTTCTATACAATACCTAAGTAATGTCATAGGGAAAGAAATAGTAATGTATAGAATACCAAGGGCGTCTAGGCAATGTATGAAATAATTGTGAATTAAACATATATAAAACTAAAGTAGGAAAACCTATAAAAGCTTGGAAAAAAATGACATAATTTTAAATGTTTGATTGTATTACCCGAAGCGTCGTCTCCAGTGCCGTCGACATTGTCTTCATTAGTCTCGGAATCAGGGATCGGCAATAATCCAGCAAAGATCCCTAGCAACAATAAAGATGAAATTTAATTCATAGGGTTTCGTAAGGGCATTTAGCCGTCATTACCGTTTTTGTCACCGATTAATAATATTTTTTATTATTTTATGAACCAGCTTCATTCGTGTTGGTTATATTTGTCTTTGTGTAAGATTCAAAAATTTCTCTATAGGACAGGACGGACTATTAGTCAACTGATGAGACCCTTAACTCAAGCCTAGGCTACAAGAAATCAGGACAGTTTGTCTTTGTTAGGTCTGCCTGTTTCTTACATTAGATGACTTGAATGATCTGGCCTTAATATTCTTAATGGTAATACTATCTCTATTTTGTCCATTGTAGGCAGTAGAACTGGATCTCTTAATTTCAATAATTTTGTTACAATTTTGCGGAAATACCTTGGTCATTTCCGGATTCAGCTTCATCCGTTGCAGTGTCATCAGCTTGTGTTCCAGTATTGAATAATCCTCCCATGATACCTAACAAAAATAATGGATAAAGTTTTTCATTAAGATGGGGTAAGAATTATGTAAATACGTGATTTATTAATTAGGTATTACTGTAAGAAATCTAATTTAGAGAGAACCTTGTGGTTTAGGTACCGGGCCATGATTTAGGGCTTTTGGGTTCAATATCTGGGTTGGCAAACAATAATTTTTAAACATCGTGTTTGTGATCTGATCACCAACCAGCATTTGACATGCTACTGGTTTATCATGCCTGTATCTACCTATCATTGCGGCGGTACCCTGCACTGGGATAATAAGGCTGTTGCTTTACTTTAAAAATTTAATAATTTTTCTATTTACGGACCATCCTGCTCTAGGATAGGCTAGGATGGACTAATAATGGATTTAGAAAATTATTTTGGGTTCGAGTCCCGCCTGAGACAAAAAATTTTTCAAGTTCATATACTGATTTTTACTATAATTTCTACACAAGCAATGGTCGAATATGCGGTATCAATGTGTAATAAAAACCAATGTAATTAATACCATATTCTTAGAAATAACCCATTTGATTTGATTTGATACTTTTAATCTCTGTAATTCTGAAAGTATGTATTTAAACTTGAAAAATTATGTCTCAGGCCGGACTCGAACCCTAGGCTTCTCTTCGCATGCCGGGCGCGGTGCTTTACCAATTTAGCCATCAAAACACCACGTCGTAGGCGTCAATTTTTCAAGCATATTCTTATCGCTGTATGCCAGCGTTGTTTCATCAATTGTTAGGAGTTTGCACCCTTAACGCCCGAAAGAAACATCTTTGCACATGTTTGACAGTCAGTTAAGATGAAACAGCTATTTAAATACTTTACATGATATTTTAGCAATTTAATTGCAATTACAATATCAGTATTTAAGCTTTAGAAATTATGTGTCAGGTAGGACACGAACCCGCTTCTTCTCTTGGTGAAGCACTGCGCACGGAATGCGAGGAGAGGCAGGATTTATTTAAGAAAATATTACCTGAGATTTTACCTGCTATTTTGATTATATTTCAGGCCAACTTAATATACAGGATGAAATTTTAACCACCTTCCAAATTTTAATATAGCAATCTACGAGACAAAAAACAAGTGACGTATTTTTTCTTTTGGTATAGCCCAGTACAAAAATGTCAAGATAAAGCACACCAAAAATCTAAATTTTTTGATATGGCCGCCTAGCAACACTTTCTTTACGCGATGCACATCTCATTCATTCATTACGATACTAATCATAAGTTTTACATTTTCTCTTTATACCTTAACAGGCCTAGGACCGTAAAAATCGAAAACTATATCGCGAAAAATATTTTTGGATGACAACTTGATTTACATGTTTTACTTCATAAATAGGCTCTAAATACGATACTGAAAGCCTTTAAAAATTTTGGAAAGTGGTTAAAATTTCATCCTGTATAAACATTATTATTAAACTTACATCTTAGAAATAGTTAGAAATGAAACATACCACATCACTTGCACTAGCAATGCGGTGAGTGCACATTACCCATCACCAAATTACCCATGGCTATCATTTAGTGTACCATATTCCTCGCTCTAACGTTTATAGACAAAATCGCAGCGTGCATAGATAGCTACAATGTATATTTTCAAGACATATATAATAATATATTTTTACCGTTTTTCATAATGTTTTCATTATATTTTTACTGAAATATCGTTATTAAGCGAAGTTTTAATACTTACCGACGATAAAAAAAAACTCGTTTGGCTAAAGTTTATACTTGACTACCTACTTGTTCTGCAAGTATTATTGCACAACATGTCATTTTTTAATATTTTTGACGCAGCGCTTCACGATACACATTGAGTCGGAGTTCGCGAGATACTAAGCAATGCGCTCGCAGGCTCGGGCAGAGGTTTGAGCGGTTGCTCGCTACTGTGGCGCATCTGCCCCGCCCACAAAGGCGTTCTAACCTCTTTCCATGTTCCATGTTCTTGTGCTCTTGACACTCGATTTCATGCGGGATTGGGATTGAAATATAAATCTTGCGTTTTGCAACACTTGAATGTACACTACTTTTGCGAATCTTAAGTTCAGGGCCGTATTGATGAGTTTGATTGAATGGAGTTAACACTAAACATCTAGCCTACTATCCCATCATTGCTATGGTAACTTGAATTCAATGACGGAGGCTTTTGCCCTACAGTGGGATGATTATTTTTATAATTTGTTACTTTTACCCAGACTAGTATTGGTGTAGTGGTTCACCTGTTACAACGCAATGGATGTCATGAATCATTTTGTATTAACTCTTCACCTAAAAGTGTACCATTACCTAGCATTATGTGTATTTATGTGTATTTGTAATGTAACATGACTTTCATAGTGTTAGTCATTTTATAGTAATTGGAAAGTACAAATTCTTATAAGATCATTGAATGTATTATTATGATATACCTCCATCGTTCTCTCCGATGCCTTCATCTTCACTATCAGCGGCATTGTCAACACCAACCGCAGAACTTCCGTCATCTGTTTCATCGTCATTCCGACCTCCGAACAATCCGTTTAAAAAATCTAAGTAACATTCAAAAATTAAAACCTATTGTTCAGATTAATTGAATCATTTCAAAAAGTAAAGTAATGTCATCAATGTTTTATTGTTTTTTGTTTATTATGCATTTTATTGAAATGTTTATATTAGATACACAGTTATTAAAAGCCGAAACCACAGGACGATGTAATGTTTCTTGTGTCTTCATCAATGAAACGAATACGCACCAGAAATTATACTCCTACGTCTGCGAGTTTCACCATCCCCACTTTCATTTTCATCACTGGTACTACTACCAACCCCACTTTCGTTTTCTACACTAGTACTGCTACCATCCCCACTTTTGTTTTCTTCACTGGTACTGCTGCCGCCGCTGCCTTTGTCACCGTTGTTAGAGATATCATTAACCTCATCTGGGTTTACTTTTTTTACGATTACAACATCTCTATGCGGAATGTAACGTGGTTGCCATACAACTAAAAATACATTTTAATTATGTAAGTATGTCTAAAGTTCAGGTATACGGTATCACCAACATGTAAATACCATAGCGAAGACGAAAAAATTAAATATAAATAAATAAATAAATAAATGTGGACAACATCACATACATTGTCCTGATCCCAATTTGAATAACTATTTAAAGCATTCGTGTTTTGGAAACCAGAAACAACGAAGGTACCACAAACACCCAGACCCGAGAAAATGTAGAAAAACACATTTTTTCTACATTGACCCGTCCGGGAATCGAGCCCGGGACCTCGGAGCAAGCGACACCTTGAAAACCGGTGTGTACGCCACTCCGCCACGGAGGTCTTTTTAAAATTATATCAGCATTTTGCTAATTTTCATTGTAATACCAAACTCAATTAAACAAATATTAATTTTAAAACTGCTTAGTATTTTTGCGATGTTTTTGGCAACGTTTCTGATGTCTGATGTCTTCTGATGAAAGAAAAAACTCAATTCTCAAACTTGATTGATTGTTTGTAAGCGTTTAATTGGGTCCAAAACTAAGGTAGTAGTATATCGCGTACGCTGCCGAAAATATTGATAATAGAGCAATGTGTTGTACTGAAGATAAAAATTAAAGATCAATTAACTACGAGTATCAATCATTATGGTCTTACTAACTTATTATAGTAATGACAAAATTATTACATTTCATGTTAAATTAAAAGTTCTATCTATCCGTGCGAAGCCGGGACGAACCATTATTATAAATAAAATGAATTGGCACCTGGAGGATAAAGAATAGGAATGATACCCCTACGTCTGCGAGTTTCACCTTCCCCACTTTTGTTTTCACCACTGGTACTACTGTCGCCGCTGCTATTGTCACCACTGCTACTGTCACCGCTGTTAAGGTCACCGTTTTCAGAGATGTCGTTAATCTCATCTGGGTTTAATTTTCTTACAATTATGACATCTCGATCCGGAATGTAACGTGGTGGCCATGGAACTGAAAATAAATTTCAATTGAATATGTCTACATTATGTTACGTTAGGAAAACGGCGCCCAGACGTGAGCATAGAAACCGGCTTAGTTGATATAATATGTATGTTAATACTATGGAGTAGTCAAAAAATAACAGCAGTTTTAAAATGTTCATGTCCTTTACAAAAATTACTAAACTCGATTCAAGCACCATTTGTGTGTAAATATTTAGTTATTTTAAAACTACTTAGTAACTTAGTCGATGCTTTTGGCAACATTAAAAACATCGACATCTAAAGTTTTTTACAATAATGTTAAAAAGAGGAGACATTTCACTGTTTGTTTGTTGGCATTGAGTAGGCTCCAAAACTAATTGACTGATTTAAAAAAAAAAAGTTTACCATTGGAATCCTACATTATCCCTGATGAACAAAAGTTAAAGAATATTTTAAAAAAGTTACTGCGATAGTGTAACCCAAGGTGTGCAATGAATACGAAAAATAGTTACTATATCGCGTACGTAAACTATTGACAATAGAGAAAAGTGATGTACCACAGTGTCCACAGTCTAATAGATCAATATCTATAAGTGCGATACCCATACGTCTAACTATAACAGCTATGTCACAATTACTACATTTTCATGTTAAATAGCAAACAAATTCGCGGCAACGCGGATAGTAAGTAAAATAATTACACTTTATATCTATCCGTGCGAACCTGTAACGGGTCGCTATCATCAACAAAACGAATACACACCAGGATGAATAGGAGCAGGAATGATACTCCTACGTTTGCGAGTTATTTCATCATCCCCACTTTCGTTTTCATCACTGGTACTGCTACCATCCCCACTTTTGTTTTCACCACTGGTACTACTGTCGCCGCTGCTATTGTCACCACTGCTACGGTCACCGCTGTTAAGGTCACCGTTTTCAGAGATGTCGTTAACCTCATCTGGGTTTAATTTTCTTACAATTATGACATCTCGATCCGGAATGTAACGTGGTGGCCATGGAACTGAAAATAAATTTCAATTGAATATGTCTACATTATGTTACGTAAGGAAAACGGCGCCCAGACGTGAGCATAGAAACCGGCTTAGTTGATATAATATGTATGTTAATACTATGGAGTAGTCAAAAAATAACAGCAGTTTTAAAATGTTCATGTCCTTTACAAAAATCACTAAACTCGATTCAAGCACCATTTGTGTGTAAAATATTTAGTTATTTTAAAACTACTTAGTACCTTTGTCAATGCTTTTGGCAACATTAAAAACATCGACATCTAGGATCATCATCAACAAGAGGAGACATTTCACTGTTTGTTTGTTGGCATTGAGTAGGCTCCAAAACTAATTGACTGATTTAAAAAAAAAAAGTTTTACCATTGGAATCCTACATTATCCCTGATGAACAAAAGTTAAAGAATATTTAAAAAAAGTTACTGCGATAGTGTAACCCAAGGTGTGCAATGAATACGAAAAATAGTTACTATATCGCGTACGTAAACTATTGACAATAGAGTAAAGTGATGTACCACAGTGTCCACAGTCTAATAGATCAATATCTATAAGTGCGATACCCATACGCCTAACTATAACAGCTATGTCACAATTACGACATTTTCATGTTAAATAGCAAACAAATTCGCGGCAACGCGGATAGTAAGTAAAATAATTACACGTTATATCTGTCCGTGCGAACCTGTAACGGGTCGCTATCATCAACAAAACGAATACGCACCAGGATGAATAGGAACAGGAATGATACTCCTACGTTTGCGAGTTATTTCATCATCCCCACTTTCGTTTTCATCACTGGTACTGCTACCATCCCCACTTTTGTTTTCACCGCTGGTACTACTGTCGCCGCTGCTATTGTCACCACTGCTACTGTCACCGCTGCTACTGTCACCGTTTTCAGAGATGTCGTTAACCTCATCTGGGTTTAATTTTCTTACAATTATGACATCTCTATCCGGAATGTAACGTGGTGGCCATGGAACTGAAAATAAATTTCAATTGAATATGTCTACATTATGTTACGTAAGGAAAACGGCGCCCAGACGTGAGCATAGAAACCGGTTTAGTTGATATAATATGTATGTTAATACTATGGAGTAGTTAAAAAAATAACAGCAGTTTTAAAATGTTCATGTCCTTTACAAAAATTACTAAACTCGATTCAAGCACCATTTGTATGTAAATATTTAGTTATTTTAAAACTACTTAGTACCTTTGTCAATGCTTTTGGCAACATTAAAAACATCGACATCTAAAGTTTTTTACAATAATGTTAAAAAGAGGAGACATTTCACTGTTTGTTTGTTGGCATTGAGTAGGCTCCAAAACTAATTGACTGATTTAAAAAAAAAAAGTTTTACCATTGGAATCCTACATTATCCCTGATGAACAAAAGTTAAAGAATATTTAAAAAAAGTTACTGCGATAGTGTAACCCAAGGTGTGCAATGAATACGAAAAATAGTTACTATATCGCGTACGTAAACTATTGACAATAGAGTAAAGTGATGTACCACAGTGTCCACAGTCTAATAGATCAATATCTATAAGTGCGATACCCATACGTCTAACTATAACAGCTATGTCACAATTACTACATTTTCATGTTAAATAGCAAACAAATTCGCGGCTACGCGGATAGTACTCGTAAGTAAAATAATTATACGTTATATCTATCCGTGCGAACCTGTAACGGGTCGCTATCATCAACAAAACGAATACGCACCAGGATGAATAGGAACAGGAATGATACTCCTACGTTTGCGAGTTATTTCATCATCCCCACTTTCGTTTTCATCACTGGTACTGCTACCATCCCCACTTTTGTTTTCACCACTGGTACTACTGTCACCGCTGCTATTGTCACTGTTGTCAGAGATGTCATTAACCTCATCCCGGTCTATATTTTTTGTGATTCCGACATCTCTATGCGGAACATAACGGGGTGGCAGAGGAACTGAAAATAAGGTTCTATTAAATATGTCTACAGTGCATCTGGTAAATAGTATTACAAGTCAGCCAGCTTATATTGAAAGACGCATGTAATGCTTTGGCAAAGACAAAAAAAATATATCAGCATTTTGTACAAAATATATTTCAATACTAAACTCAATTACTCAAGGACCATATGTATGATTTTTTTTATTTGATAACTGATAATTCGAATTTTTTCTCTTCACTACAATATTTACATGTATATGGTAGCAACATAATTGTTCTGGCTTGTAACACCATTTACCTAACACCCTGTATAAAGAGAAAGTTAATTATTATACATTGTTTTTTATGATGGTCCGATATTTCAGCACTGTTGCAGCAAGCGCAATCACAAAAGACATGGTATAAACCCCCAATAATTTTAATCCACTCTTCTTAGACAAAATAAAGTAAGAATCTCGGTATTGGAGATACCCCCACTTATAAACTTGTATACGTCACCGTAAAATTGTGAACTTCGTTCAGTTTATAATAAAACGTCGACGGATTACAATCTAACCTAACTTAACCTACCGGTTTTTTGGAATCTAACGCATTGCATTGTTATCTGACGGAGCTAACGATATTACGGAAACATATTCACTTTTGCTTCGACATCCTAAAACTTGTCTCGAAACTTAAATATCGTAGGACGTCCGCTTCTATAAAAACCTAAGCTCAGAAGTATTAAAAATCATTTTTTTTCACATTTTTTGTAACTATTTCTTTTCAAGGTAAATAAAGATAAAGTTTTATATTAATTTATTAATTTAAAGTTTTATATTGTAGAGCTAGCACAAAATACCCTACAAGTTAAGTTGGATTTTTTTCTTATGTAGGTATTGAGGTAATCCGGTAATCTTGATATAAATATAATTATAAATATTTTTAATTTTAACCGAATTCTAACCTTTAAACCTTTTATTTATTAACTTTTGATTATTTTTTTATTAAGTATTAATTTGTTGTACTAGTAGACCTAGGCTACTTGAGAGACATCTTCTGCTGCTTCTTTTTATGCAAATAAATTGCTAGAAAAATATAAATAGGAATAGAAATAACTTTATTTGCATAAAACATGGTATACAAGGTAGTTTTGATATACAAATTAGGTTCTCATGTTTTTCTTAATACAATTAGCATGCAGATTTACATTTCAATAGGACATTTTAAATCTAATAAGTGGTTTTCTAAAAGCTGCCGCACGTCATAATAGTTTTTTTCTGTAAGCCACTTATACAGCCTATTTTTAAATAAATTAAAGGGAAGCTGTGTGATTTCATTGGGGATTTTATTATAAATTCTAACAGACATAGCGAGACAGCTTTTACTGTATTTTTGTGATGTGTTCAGTGTACAATAAAAATCTTATTCCTTGATTTTTTTTTATATATGTTTATAACTAACTGGCGGACCCCGCCAACTTCCCTATCGCCTCCGAATACTATTTGGTTTTGACGTCTTAATAGTCATTGTTGTCAAATATGGCAGGGTTGAAAAGGAAATAGGCAGACTTGGGCCTGACTGTTACAAGAACCAGATAATAACTAAAATTCATAATGTATTTTTTGGAGCTTGTCGTATAATATCAGTTATCTGTTCTATGGGACAAAGAATGTAAAAATTATAATAAAACATTAAACTGATACCACAGTATCCTCATTCCAAATCCATTATCCAATATGCAAAGTTGCCAGTCACAAAAATAGCTAAATTAAATTCGATTCGGTTTTTACTTTATTCGATATTTTAGCAATTAAATTGCAAATATAATATCAGTATATAAACTTGAAAAATTATGTCTCAGACGGGACTCGAACTTGCATCACCTCGCATTTCAAGCATATTCTTAACGCTGTAAGCCAGCGTTGCTTCATCAAATGTTAGGAGTTTGCACCCTTAACACCCGAAAGAAACATCTTTGCAGATGTTTGACAGTCAGTTAAGATGAAACGGCTATTTATATACTTTATTTGATATTGTAGCAATTAAATTGCAATTATAATATCAGTATATAAACTTGAAAAATTATGTCTCAGGCGGGACTCGAACTCGCATCACCTGCGAGGTGATATTACCGCCTGATATTATAATTGCAATTTAATTGCTAAAATATCAAATAAAGTATATAAATAGCTGTTTCATCTTAACTGACTGTCAAACATCTGCAAAGATGTTTCTTTCTCCTTTGTATGAAGAAATACAGTTTCTAAATTAGTTATTTTACGTTAACTTTTCAATGTTTTTAACACTTAATATTCTATTCCTGACCAAGACAAATCCAACAAAACCAAAATTATTAAAATTGATCCAACCGTTCTCGACTTGTGTAATTAACACGACTTTCTTTTATTTAAATAGATTTGTATTCCTATTCTTAAAAAAGGAAGGGCACTTTTTTTTCAAAAAAATTAAGCATTTAGCATAATGTTTAACTCATTTAATACATTTGCTATTTAAAAAAAAAAAACTTGCAACCACATTCTAAAGTTATTTTTTTAAAACTTAAATAACATCTCGGATATAACTCCAAAAAATATTTGACTTACCATAATACGACTGGACACTGACCACTAGTACCAGTGATAAAATTATTAAAGTGAGATTTTTCATTCTCGCAGTTCAACCGACAGTGTGCTCGTTTCTTTGAGAGCTAGTTTAAATACTCCCATCATTTATCGAAGAGTATGTAATTTGAATGATAACAAATTAATTACACTGTTTTTTGGGGTTCTGTAACTAACAATTTATATTTCTTTTTTTTTTGTGTGTTTGTTGTAACGCGATTAATCCGCTAATTATGAAATGATTTTGACGATTCTTCTTAAGTTTGGTAGGACATACTATATCAGAGATGGGCCTGTATAAGTTTAATCGCAATTTATGGGGAGGTTTTTGAAAAAACAAAAAAAATCTTTTATATGTGTCACCGTAAAATTGTAAACTTCGTCACTTCCCTCCGTCGCTATATATTATATTCTCATAAGACCACATTAGTAAAACACCACATTCGCAAAACATGATATTCGCAAAACATGATATTCGCATAACATCATATCATATAACATTATATTCGCAAAATATCATAATCTTACAAAGGTCGTTATTGGTTGAAAAGTAATACTTTCCAGGTCTGGTCAGATCAGGATCTAATGATGGATGGATGGATGGATGAAAATCGAGGGGAACCCTAACATTTTATGGGAAAAATGATGTGTTTCTCGATTTTAATGACCGAACACAGCAGCATAGGTACCCAGCACAGTTTATTATTTGCTTTTTAGTGTTTTTTACGTAGGATTTTTGAAAAGAGCCGGTTTTTTTTATTAAGCTATTGCATAGCTTCTATCGCGGGCCTTGAGCGTGGAGACCGAATCCAGAAATTCCGTAACGAAAATAACCTAACCTAACACTCGAGGCGAGGCACGATCGAACAATTTTGAATTTCCAAAATTTAAAAGAATTTAGAAGCTATTGAATAGCTTCTATCGCGGGCCTTGAGCGTGGGGACCAAATCCAGAAATACCGTAACGAAAATAACCTAACACCCCCCACTCCGACCGGCACAGCGGTGATACTTTTTAGTTTTATAATCTAAGTTTATAATTGCATAAGTTGATAAAAAATGCTATGCAATAGCTTTACCGCGGCAGTCTCCGAGTGCCACACGTCTTTTTTATTATTTATTCTGCAATTATTATACACCATGTATTTTTAACCGCCAAATAAACGTTGTGTAACCTTTATGTATAACATATTATCTTATTTTTATATTTTATCAATAAAATATTTTTTTGAAAAATATAAAATATTGATGCAGCTATTCAATTTGAAACACGCTGTAGCGTAATGGTTACTTATCGTGGGCTTCGTTTGTACGCCGTCTAAAAATGTACAGTGTATACCTATACTCAAAACGATCAGTACGTATTCGTCTTTTAATCTAAAAAAAATACATAAAAAAGTAAACAAAATCAGATACAGAACCCCTTTGTTCCCAAGTTGACTTACTCATATCCAGTTTTCTTGTAATTGTTTCTTAATTTTTTCAAAGGATAATGAAGGTTACTTGCTAATTTTAATAGCACTTTAATTAGCTATCCGTTTTAAGCTAGTAGAATATAAAAATCGGAGGTATGTACAGACCAGGACGTCAACCTACCACAAAACGTCAAATTTTCTCAATTGATATTGATCTCTACTTTTTGGACTTAAAGTTGAAAATCAAATCAATGACCTTTAACTTTTTAGACAGGTTTACCTGCCGTTGTCTGTACATAGAAATATTATATTTAAATACCTAAGTATAAAAAATTTAACCCGAATACGAAAATGCAATAATTTCAAAGTCACCCTGTATATCTGCTGTACGTATTGCTTCAACATTTTTTTTAAAAGTTTGTATGATTATAAACTTTTTTTTAAGGACTCTATTGTATTGTCGTATCATTCACTATGTAGCTTTTTTTTTAATAAAAGTAAGCCTATGTTACTCGGACTACAATAAGCAATCGATTAATACCTCATTCAACAAAATCGGTTCAGTAGTTTAGCTGCAAATGTAGAACCCACTTAAATACCAACTTACATACAGGATGAATTTTAAACACCTTCCAAATTTTAATATATCAATCTACGAGACAAAAAACAAATGACGTATTTTTTCTTTTGGTATAGCCCAGTACAAAAATGTCAAGATAAAGGACTTAGAAAATGTCCGCAAAAAATCTAAAATTTTTGATACGGCCGCCTTGCAACGCTTTTTTTACGCGATACTACTCGTATTTATACGTTTTTGAATTTTTCTTTATACCTTATCAGGCCTAGGACCGTAAAAATTTATTACAACTCGTATATTGCGAAAAATATTTTCGGGTGAAAGCTTGATTTACATTTTTTACTTCATAAATGGGCTCTAAATAATAGGGGTTAAAGTATGAAATTGCCGATTATTTTCCAACTTTTTATTTTGTTTATAGCTCTTAAGTATAGTCATATTATTGCGTAATTCTTTTTGTTTTGTATCAAAAACTAAATAAAGTAACTTTTGACTAAAAAAAAATGCAATACTAGTGCCTATTTCTTCAAAGGAAGTCGTTGAAAAGACCCCTTACAATGTGTCAGCTGACCTTCTTGCTTCAATTAAGTATATTTGTATTATATACTTTGATTTTCAGAAATTTAAATACTATAATGCGTAGCTATATAACCATCTAACTTTCACCTTCAATTGCATCGAAAACGGTGCAGGCGTTTATAAAAAAACAAAAAATTGTTAGTATGGAAAAAATTCTTTTCTCGATTTCGTCCATACAAAACAGCAATTTCATACTTTAACCCCTAATACGATACCGAACGCCTCTAAAAATTTAGGAAAGTGGGAAAATATTCACTCTGTATATTTGCTGTAAGTATCTACCTAAAGCTTAAACATGTTTAATGTACCTACTCAGAATTTTATCTTCTTTCATTTGATACTCTATATAGGATGAAATTTGATCTTGAATTTCAAAGGTTATGCATATGTCTTTATTTAAGATATGATAAGATAAGATAAGAAAACGTTAATTTGGTACAATAAAATGTTACATTGACAATTATTATAGAACTAGATGACCCGGTGTACTTCGTTTTACCTATCCTAACAACTTTACTCTGATCTCTGTGCTATTGACTGGGATACGGTGTTTTGTGCTACCACTGTAGACGAGAAGATGGAAAACTTTAATACTCTGCTATTGCAAGTTTTTGACGAACACGCTCCTCTTCGACCAATAAGGCTGAAACACCTGCCTGCGCCATGGCTGACTGACGATATCAAGGGTGTAATGGCCAAACGAAATGCAGTAAAAGTTAAATATCGGAAGAATCCAACTGATCTGAATCACGATAGGTATAAAGAGCTTCGAAACAGATGTAGCAGATTGTGCAGAGATGATCAGCGTCGCCACATTCACTCTTCCGTCAGTAATAGTGATTCTGTTAAGGTTTGGTCATTTCTCAACTCCTTAAGTATCGGAAAATCAAAGCCCTCTCTTTCTCCTAATCTTAACCTTGATGCCCTTAATAATCATTTTACTACTACCTGTCCCATCCTGGCCTCCGCTAAACACCAGTCCATTAATGCCTTTTTACCTCCTCCTACATTTGATCCTCCGTATTCTCCTTTCGTTTTTAAAACTGTTTCTCTGCGTGAAGTTGAGAACACCATTACAGCCATCAAGTCTAATGCTGAGGGTGTTGATGGTATTAGTCGTAGAATGATCATTCTTAGCTCACCGGTTGTACTTCCTGCCCTCTGCCATATTTTCAATTTCTCGCTCAGTTCCAGTAAATTTCCTAGCTGTTGGCGTAAAGCTGCAGCTATCCCCATACCTAAAGTAAAATGTCCTACGCTACCCTCTCATATCGACCTATTTCCATTCTCCCATTCCTATCAAAAGTTCTTGAGCGCCTCGTCTATCAACAATTAAGTGTGTTTATCAATTGCAATGGATTGCTTAGTCCTCATCAATCTGGTTTTCGCCCTGGGTATAGCACTGTTACTGCTCTTACCAAGGTTTCTGATGATGTGCGCCTGGCTATGTCTAATAAGCAACTTACTGTTTTAGTTTTACTTGATTTCAGTAATGCTTTCAACACCGTAGACTATGTCATTCTTACTGCGATGTTAGGTGCATTTTACTTCTCAGATCCTGTGGTGGAGTGGTTTCGTAATTATCTATCTGGTAGACAACAATGTATACGGGCCAGTGATCGCGTATCCAGTTTCTGCAATGATTCTGCCGGAGTGCCTCAAGGTGGTGTTTTGTCCCCTCTTCTTTTTTCGATTTTCATTACCTTCCTTACTCCTCTTCTTTCGTGTTCCTTCCATCTCTATGCAGATGATCTCCAAATTTGCACCCACGCTCCTGCTGATGACCTTAATTCTGCTTTTTCGGCAATTAACAAAGACCTTGCGACTGTCCTTCATTGGAGTCAAAGTCATGGCTTAATGGTAAATCCCAACAAGTCGCAAATTATTGTCATCGGTGGTTCTAAGCAGATTAACCGACCTGATTATGATGCTATTCCCAGCATTACATTTGACAATGTAATATTATCGCGCAATAATGTAGTTAAAAACTTAGGTGTCTATTTCGACTCAACCCTTAATTGGTCAAACCACATTTCAGAAGTAGGTCGTAAACTCTTTGCCGCGGTGGGATCATTGAACCGTTGGAGGAACCTGCTTCCCGTGAAGACTAAAGTCGAGCTTGCGCAGACTTTACTTTTACCTATACTAGACTATGCAGATGTTTGTTTGATCGATCTCAATGAGGGATATCTTAATAAATTAGAAAGATTACAAAATGTCTGCATCAGATTCGTGTATGGACTGCGCAAGTTCGACCATGTCTCTGATTATCGACAGAGGCTTGGGTAGCTGCCCATTAGGCTCCGTCGGGATGAGCATGTTCTAATTCTACTGTACAATGTTTTATTTGACCCTCACTCTCCACCCTATCTTAAGGAGTGTTTTAATTTTCGGAGTACCGATCTGGGCCGTGTACTTTGCTCTGGGTATGGCAATATACTCCATGTTCCACACACTAAGTCTGGTTATTTTAGAGGTTCTTTCGCTGTGAAGGCTACGCACTTGTGGAATGATCTACCGCGAGACATTCGAGAGTCAAAGTCACTTGCAATTTTTAAGTCTAAGCTGCATACCCATCTTCTGAACAAGGTGGCATGTTAAATTAGCTATTTTCTTTTATATTATTGGATATTTACCTCGCAGGCCCCCTACAAGGTGGACCGACGATCTGATCAAGGTCGCGGGAAGCCGCTGGATGCGGACAGCACAGGACCGATCGTTGTGGAGATCCTTGGGGGAGGCCTATGCCCAGCAGTGGGCGTCGTTCGGCTGATATGATGATGATGATGATGACCTCCTTATATCATGTTGGCATTTAAGTATTTCTATGTTTGTATTGCTTTTGTTTATTACTTCATTAATACTTTATTAAAATCAAATAAAAGTCTTGGCTTATGTCCATTAATTATATCTTTGCTATAAACTGTTCTTGCTCTTATGTATTTATTCTTGACTTTTCTTGTTACCTGCTATTTATGTATTTATTTTATCTCTCCTGTCCTACAGGGTTACCTGGAAGAGATCGCTTTCAGCGATAAGGCCGCCCTTGCCCACATTATTATAATTGGATTTAGTTTTAGTCAAAGGATTGTACTAATTGAGCAATAAAGTGTTATCTTATCTTATCTTTAAAACTGACCCTTCGCTATAATGACTGAAAAATTTGATGTAGAACATTTGTAGAATATGAAAATCACGTTTTTACTATCTTCCTCGCAATTTTTCCATTTTTTCTCATCGTTGAAACCTTCCCTGGACTACAACAAATATTTCAAGACCAAAATTAACCAAATCCAAACCAAACAGCAATTCATTTTTATATATATTTTATATTACTATTACTATATATTATACTGTTACTAGATGACCCAGTGTACTTCGTATCACCTATCTTAACAATATTTGTTTAAATGGCCGATTAATATTTGATTTAGAACATTTTATATGGGAAAATGAAATTGACGTAAATATCCTCGCAATTTTACCAGATATTCTCGCCGTTTAAACCTTCCCTGGACTACTACAAACATTTAAAATCAGCTAAATCGGCCCAGTCGTTTTCGAGTTTTAGCGAGACTAACGAACAGCAATTGTTTTCTTCATTTATTTTACAACACAGGTATTCTGCGGGCACCATAAGACACAATAACTACACTAAAACATTGAGAAAATAAATGATAATATGGCAGTAATGAATAAAAATATAACATACCTAAATAAATTAACATATTTAAACTTTATTGAGCAAATAAGTAGAAAATCTATAAAAGGCGTTCTCTAGTAGGCAAATAGGTCATGCCAACCAGCTGAACGTATCTACTCATAAATGAATTAGGCATAGAAATAGATTAGGTATAGTAATAGCACTAAGCGGTAAATTTATACGTTAGGTTTCTGTGAAATAACTTTATGTTTAAAAGTCTACGAGATCGTGAAAACCAAGTAGTATACCTACATATAATGTTTAGATTAGTACGATATAAATACAATAGAAAAGTTATGACTAAGCTAAAAGCTGAAGGCCGCTATGAACTATAAAACCACTAAGAGTTTGATTAAGTAATTGTATTGTTTGAATAATCTTTTATGTGTACCTTTTAGTACTAAGTTACTTAAAGTCTTATTATTTATTTTTTGCTTATTTTTATTAATATTCGTTAATATGTGTTAAAATATTAATGAATACTCATAAGCTGTTGCGATTTTGTAGTACTCGTAATTCATACTTGTGATTTTCGATTCAGTAAGAACTAGCAAGCACTTACGACTCGGTCTGCATGGGAGCTAAATTGGCTATTTCGTACTTTCGGGTAATAGCAGGTATGGATGTCAAATAATTACGAAATAACCATATAGTTAAACATTTATTATATTTCATAAATCTTTATTAACATTGAAATGATAGATAGCGTCTTACATTATATTGGTTTTTACCACAGAACATGGAAAAAAGTTGGAAAGGCTGTCATGCGCCATTTATATGAGATCCGATGTCGCCGCTTGCGCATACACGAGTTCAAAACAACGACAATCAAGCGAATTCTTTTGAAGAAACCAATCACAGCGCTCACTTACAAGTATTTGCTCATAAACTCTGTGGCACGCCTGCCCCACCTACATCGCCTTTCTAACCTTTTCCCATGTTCTGTGGTTTTGACAGACGTTTCAAAAGTTTTCACAGCGCCCGTGTTCACGTTTAGAGATAAGATGTGATTGATGTTATTCGCCTTTGAGAAAGTAAGTAATTTTAAAAAATATTTAAAACCACTATCTCTTACCGGCTTGTCGAATGCGAATGACTACATGGAAATGTTATTCTCTTTTCTTGCTTGGCATCGACTCAGTTTTTGTTTGTGATCATCATTTAAGTACCAGATGAAGTGTAGTTTCACGGCCAGTTTCAATAACCTTATCTATCTTCAGTTTTGGCATATCGGAGATAGAAAACCACTTCTGTCTTTGTTTCTCTGGACGGCAAAAACTGAGATAGAAACTGTTTCCTATCTCCGATGTGCCAAAACTGAAGATAGATAGGTTATTTGAACCGGCAGTCAGAAAGTAGGAAAAGATATGCTGGGTATTGGTATACGTATAAATTGACAATGTCATTTTCAATGACAAACTGTCTGCAAATTATTCAACACTATTTTTCTTGGCTTGTATCATTTATATGCAGATGGGCAATTAGAATTTTAAAACAACGTTATTTCGTGTGCATTTTACGTAGGTACGTAATTATTCACATAATAAGTCGAAAAGTAAATACCTACTGATGTGTTGACTGAAACTACACATTGACAAGTATTAGTGGAAATAGGTATGTATGTACTGGAGCCCACCAAAAATATTGATGTAAAAGAAATCGAAGTTCGTTGACAAAAACGATTTTGAATTTTACGCAGAGTTTTTTTTGGATTGTTTTTTTTAGAAATCGGATTATGTAACTTGTACCAAAGATAATTAAAACAGTTTTTTTTTCTTTTTATCGTATGACAATCCTTTAAGTATAGTCTAGTGCCAGAGTTTTTCTATACGTGGAAACAGGCTTCTGACGTGAATTGTTCTTACAACTTCCATTTTAAAATAGAAACCATGACCAATGGCTTATTTATTTATTTATTTTATTTATTTATCTTTATTTGGAAAACAAACAGCTATAAATAACACATATGGCTTAATAGTAATACATTGTTCTTAAGCAATAGAGTTTTCACCATTATTTATTGCAACGATTATGTCGACGAGATTGAAGTGTTGTAATCTAAGGAAAGTTACACATTTATAATTTGAATTAATAAATTATATAAAAACAATGATTGATATAAGGGTTCAGTTACAGTTATTGTGACTTTTGAAGCTCGACTATGGGTTCCCTATATCTGGCAGCATTTTGTTGTTCCGATTTTGTCTTGACATAACTCACTTGCCATAATTTTATCTCAACAAATAGTTCAAGGCATAAAAATTAATTAGTATAATTATTAAAAGGTCGAATTTTCGTATGTCCAAATTCCTAATGGTATACTTTTAATATGGTAGTATTGCAAGTAAGCAAAAATGAATTATGCATAATATCATTTAGCATAAAATTTATTGAGAACCTTATTGTACAATACTAGCATTCGAATTACTAAAACATAATTACGTCAATTTTTAAAAATGCCAAACTTATAAATATCAAATTTTCAATAAACCTTACATAACAATTCCAAAATATGAAATGCATGAAATAAAATATAACACTTTGTTTGCTATTGAATTGTTGGTAAGGTTATATAAGAACAGTAGGTAACCATACAAAGGCATGAACGAAGGCGCGAGAGAGGAGCGAGCGTAGCGAACGTGCCGCGGCAGCGGCCGCCGAGCGCTTTATACCTAACCTAGATTATTAACATACATATAGGTATGCTAGGATCATAATGTGTGAAGGTGCTAGCGAAATAAATGATAAAGGGTAAATAAATCCTTCAGGTCGGAATGGGAGCAACACTGTTCCATCTATTTTTGACCACAGTCTGTGTAGTAACCCGA
Organism: Anania crocealis; assembly: GCA_949315895.1. Lineage (NCBI taxonomy): Eukaryota > Metazoa > Arthropoda > Insecta > Lepidoptera > Crambidae > Anania > Anania crocealis. Next base: position 4,105,280 of record OX438882.1, on the reverse strand, counting down.
TCAAACAAAAACGTGCAGAATCTCTTTGATTTTTCATCCAAGCAATCGTCTTCAATTTGCATTCCGATTGATTGTAACGAGTTGAATAAAACAAAAGCAATTAAAATTGTTTAATTTCAAATTTGATTTAGAATTGTGGTCATTTACATAAAACATGTGGTAATAATTAGAAAATTAGTAAAAAAAAAACAAAGAAATACACACGTAAACTTCACATGTATTAGTATTTAATTATTTTTTTTTACATGTATTTTTTTTCTTGAATGTATTAAAGATCTTATTTGTAAATAGACAAGCTGTATATCTACCTTGCAAATCTGGAGACTTGACTTGTTTAGAGAAGGATGTTTTTTGTAAAACCATTTCTCCGAAACAGCCCTTGAAAATGATCTAGTTCTTTCTGTTCGTGTTCATCGTCACACAGATCAGATACCCGGTTAGACATAATAAGTACTAGTGCACGGTGCATTTTCAAACACATGGATAACGAAACCCACGTTTTGTGAACATTATGTATAACGTCATGGCAGTGCTATTATATTTATCAATTAAAAAATATTTTTTGAAAAATGTTAACTATTGATTCAGACTTTTAATTTTGTAACACGCTGTGACGCGCACAGAGGTATTATATTGCTGCGGCGGGGTCCCGGATGAATTAACCTTACACAGCTATATCCGTGTGCGTCACAACGGACTGTAAAATAAATAGGCGAACCAATATTTTATACTTTAATAAAAAAAAAGACGTGTGGCACTCGGAGATTGCCGCGGTAAAGCTATTGCATAGCATTTTTTATCAACTTATGCAATTATAAAACTAAAAAGTATCACCGCTGTGCCGGTCGGAGTGGGGGGGAGTGTTAGGTTATTTTCGTTACGGAATTTCTGGATTCGGTCTCCACGCTCAAGGCCCGCGATAGAGGCTATGCAATAGCTTAAAAATGAAAAAAAAAAACACTGCCAAGATAATGGTTAGATAACGTGGGCTCCGGTTTACAGTCGATTAAAAATGCACCGTGTATAGAGTTTAGCTTAGTGTGAGTTTTTTATGAACTGTGTGGCTATGAGATCCATCCTTTTAAACTCGTATAAAAATGCCAAATACTTGTCTTCTTCATCTCATAAGTGAATTTTATGTTCAGATGGACAGCATGAATGTTTGCCAGGAGAATTCAACATCTTCCCAGCCACTTTAGTGTACAGAACAAACAACTACCTACCCACATTTACATCAGTTCTTCCGTGTACAGGCAACAGCACGTCAACCTACCACAAAACGTCAAATTTTCTCAATTGATATTGATCCCTACTTGTTGGACTTGGAGACGGACCATGGTGGGCCAAAATGTAACAAGATGAAATATTGTTCATTCAAACACTTCTTAAATAGTTAAGATAAATACAAAATATCAACTTTATCCACAGTCTAGGAAAAAAGAAAACAACGTTAGAAGTTACTGTTAACGAATAAAATTAATCGAACATCACAAATCGATCACGTTGTTTAATTCATTTCTTAATCGTTTCACTGCAATTAAAATATATAATATTAATAACATCACATGCATAAAACACAGAAATCATCTTAAAATAAATGTTATCAAACTTGTTTTTTTTTTTAATGAATAACTGTAATCGATTATTCATATACTTAAACACTTTGGTGCCAAAGCCGTAAAAAATTTGACATTGACAGGAGAAAGAAAAAAAATGTCACTCGACTCGTTTGCTTTGTTTTCTTCGCTGCATTTTGAGTTTGCTCTTTTTCTGATTTTGGAATACTTTTATCTAATGTGGTCACAAACTCTCTAGTAACATAAATACACTTATCTGTATTATATAAAGTGCTCCATTACTTTAAAAATAAATTATTTAATATTCTATTCTTTGTAAGAGTTAACTATTTCGGTATAAGCTATTCTTAACCTCACTTTTCATAGTATTTTATATCTCAGATCACGGACTGCCAATTTTTTTCAAATTCTCAGGAATCCTTTAATTTCATACTATCTTTCAAATAACACTACTTTCACTGTGTTACACCTTAGGCCCAAGGTTCTAAGGAAGTCGGTCCGTTTCCTTTGAAAATCAATTCAATTACCTTTTACTTTTTGGGTGGGTTGATCTGCCGTTGTCTGTACATGGCGGTAGCACCAGTGCTGAAATATCGGAAACGCATAAAAACAAGGTGCATGGTAGAAATCTTGAGACAAGTAATTTTTAATAGCGATTAGGAAAGTTTATATCAATTTAGATTACATTTTTGTTGATCTTTCTCTGAAATAATGCGGGTGAAACTGCGGGGCACATGTATAATTAATTATTTTGTACAACCTAAGATATCGAGATTAATCATTTGCCAAGGCTTTTCTTAGTACAAATTTATAAAATACCTATTACATAAAACTATGTTAACATTTTGATTTAATGTTTTTTATTATCACAGAGCTTCTATTCGTCCAATTTTCTTGTGTAAATTTTGCCCGATCTGTTAACGTCTGAAACATAAAAAGGTTTGCTACAGTTATGCTTGTTTTACTGTTGCTAGTTTAAATGTATCCATTATATGATTAAATCTCTATGAAGCAAACATCGAAATAGCACATAAGTGATTCACTTTCCAATACTAAATAACCAATTATTTTTTTTGGAAATTGACTTAGGTTATAAAGTACGTTAAAGCTTACACAACTAGACAAAAAAAAAGGATAATTTTTGAGCGCTTTCAATAGGTTATTTTTGGGGTTCCCTATGTAATCTCGAAAGCCAAATGAGCGAATTTTATTTCAACGAAAACTATTGATCGATGCCTTAATACTCGTAGTACGAAGTTATAATTCGCCGATGTAACGATTCACCGAAAACCACGTTACCGATGTTTATTTCATATAAGCTATACTTAACTCGCAAAAATGGTATTATCTCCATATTTTCACGTTCTGCGCAAATCGTCTGTATAGCATCAGATCTATATTTTCTCTTTTTTTAGGGAGAGTTTTATCAATGCTGGCTTTTTTAAACCACAATTGTGGTGGGAATAATGGTGGCGACCCTGAAATTTTCATGATAGTACCTTTTGTATGGTGTTTTATCTTTTCCAGCACATAATAAGTTTCAAACCATTCAGTTTTTGAACTTGCTTCTTCCGGTAGAACGTTTTATTTTATTTCTGAAAAGGCCTCGGTTATTTCTTGGGGAGTAAGGTAAGCCAATGTGGCGTAATCTGAGAGAAAAATCACCGTTATTGCCGTATTGTAAAACTAAGCCAAATTTCAGAATTTGTCGCCACACATTTTGTGCTAAGTGAAAAAGGCATCCGCTGTGACTGGCTTCTGGATAATAAGCCTTTTCAGAAATAAAAAAAACCATCTACCTGAAGAAGCAAGTTAAATAACTGAATGGTTTGAAACTTATTATGTGCTGGGTAAAATAAAACGCCATACAAAAGGTACTATCATGAAAATTTCAAGGTCGCCACTAATATTCCCACCACAATTGTGGTCAATTAATGATGTAAACAATCGCGGACTGCCCAGGACCCAGAACAATGTTGAGGCCTGGCACAGGCGGTGGAATTATTTGCGAAATAATAGTACCCACGACGTATATGCCACCATACGCAGTTTCATAAAGGAGCTGGTGAATACAAATCACGCTGTAGAAAAAGCACTAGCCAGCATTGATAAAACTCCCCCTAAAAATATGATGCTATACAGAGGATTTGCGCAGAGCGTGAAAATATGGATATAATACTATTTTTGCGAGCTGTCGCAAACCATTTAGGGTTATGATTATATGCGAAATTTTGAAGCTATTGCATAGATTCTATCGCGGGCCTTGAGCGCGGGGACTGAATCCAGAAATTCCGTAACGCAAAAAACCTCACGCTCCCCACTTCGACCGGCACAGCGGTGATACGGCTGTTCGACGAGGTGCGTGCGGTTTGACGAGGCGTTTGCCATTCGACGAAGTGGGTGCCGTTCAACTAAGTGGGTGCCGTTCGACGAGGCAGGTGCCGTTCGACAAGTTGGGTGCTGTTTGACGAGTGGGGTGCTGTTTGATGAGGTGGGTGCTGTTTGACGAGGTGGGTGCCGTTTGATGAGGTGGGTGCCGTTCGACGAGGTGGATGCCGTTTGACCGGTGGGGTGCTGTTTAACGAGGTGGGTGCTGTTTGACGAGAGGGGTGCTGTTTTTCGAGGTGGGTGCTGTTTGACGAGAGGGGTGCTGTTTTTCGAGGTGGGTGCTGTTTGACGAGAGGGGTGCTGTTTTTTATTTATTTATTTATTTGTTTATTTGTTTGTTTATTTGTTTGTTTGTTTGTTTGTTTGTTTGTTTGTTTGTTTGTTTGTTTGTTTGTTTGTTTGTTTGTTTGTTTGTTTATTTATTTATTTATGTATGAATTACGCAATAATATGACTATACTTAGGAGCTATGAACAAAATAAAAAGTGGGAAAATAATCGGCAATTTCATACTTTAACCCCTATTATAATTCAATTCAATTCAATTCATTTATTAATTCCGACCAACTTGGATCACTTTGTTAGTAAAATACAAATAAAACTTAGCCTATTGTTAGTGAGACATTTTAAATAATAATATATTGAGTATGATTTTATACTCGTAAATTACATGAAATGATTTGCAATTATCAATAAATAACATGTCAGACTGCCACCACATGAACCATACTACAATGATTCAAGTAATGACAGTCAAACCTGTCGGAAAATGCTCTTAGTATGCTGTTAGGGCTGGCCCGAACTCTGCGAACTAGAGACGTGCACCGTTTTCTCATGGTGGTGTAAAAACAGTCGACCCTTGCCTCGGCGAACATGCCGGAGGCACTGCAGTACCGAGGCAGCCCAACCAACACCCTAAAAGCATTATTGTACTGAACCCGTAGTGCACTGTATTGTTTCTGCGCATATGACAGCCACAGGCTGCTCGTGTATAATGATGTGCAATACGCCCTAAAAAGAGTAATTTTGACTTGTGTAGTACAGCGAGCAAACCGACGTGCGATCATATTCGCCCTTACAGACAGCGCCCTACGTTCTCGTTCCAAGTCAGCATCGTCCCTCAGGTCAGACGTCACCACGTGCCCAAGGTATTTAAATTGATGCACCCTTTTCAAGGGTACACCATAAAGCATTACGGGCGGCATGTTCAGCGTGTGCTTTCCTCTGGCCTGAAAAACCATACACTCACTTTTGTTGACGTTGTACATTAAGCCATGCCCCAGAGCATACGTCTCACAAATGCCTAGTAACCTCGACAAGCCACATACAGAGGCACTCAGCAACACCATATCATCGGCATAACTGATATTGTTGAGGCAAATGCCGTCAATATGGCATCCGACTCGAGTGGCACTAAGCTCCTCTATAAGGGCGTTGATGTACAGGTTGAAGAGCTTCGGCGAGCTCAGCCCTCCCTGTCTCACACCGCACTCCAACCTATACGGCTCCGAGTAATCATTAGACCATCTCACGACATTGACCTGGTTTAGATACCAGTATTGAAATATTTATAAAATTTATTTAATTGCATAAGTTGATAAAAAATGCTATGCAATAGCTTTACCGCGGCAGTCTCCGAGTGCCACACGTCTTTTTTTATTTATTGATTTTTTTTTGTAAGTTTATCCACAAATATTTTGATTATAATTGGTAATAAACCTTTTTTTTTTGTTAAAGCTAGTATTTTTATTATCAACACTACATAATTATTATATATGACATAAACAAAAAACAAAATATTTAAAAGTACAGTACCTACACTTTTATCGGTGAAATATTACGTTCGACGATGTAGTAAGTCGGTTAAGTATAGCTTATATGAAATAAACATCGGTAACGTGGTTTTCGATGAATCGTTACATCGGCGAATTAAAACTTCGTACTATTAAGGCATCGATCAATGGAGCGATCGGTCAATAGTTTTCGTTGAAATAAAATTCGCTCATTTGGCTTTCGAGATTACATAGGGAACCCTTATTTTTGGGTTTTAGCTCGTTTTTGAGATGCTATTCTGAAGACTATGTCACATTGATTCTTGTCTCTTATGTTTTATCATTCGCATCGCATAAGGCAAACCAATGATTCATACATACAATTATCGGTCATGAAAATCACGTTCTTCCAAGCCAGGGAAGCTATCAAGGCCACTATTTCAGCAATTTCCGTTACCTAGCCCGCCAATGATGCCGTCAAAGCTGCCGTTACAGCCAAAAACGCCTTTCTTTTACTTTCCCGGTCGTCACTTGCAGGTGTGCCACTTTCAGTACTACTACCCGGTTCTGAGCTGTCGGTAGGGTCGCCAACGGAACCTGAAACATTTAAATGGCTTGATGTTGAGACTGAGCTGGAAACGACAATTGTAAAGGAAATATTGAGTACCTTAATAGTAGACAAAACTTTTTTGAATTATGCTAAATTCGTTTTAGGTGTAGGGCCGTAAAAGGCAACGTTTAGAAAAAAGTAGACCTGGACACTGGTGCATATAGTAGTATATGCACCATGTGAGGGTACAAAATTTTAGATATGTATTTATAAATTTCGAATAATAATAATATATGAAGCAAAGCATGTCTCTGCAGAATAGCAGAGGATCATTTTGAATATTGAAAAAAAAACCATTTAAATGGCTGCGTTATTATCACTTTAATTTTCTTTTACATTTCGTGAAATGCACGTTTTTTGTTGTGTAATAATAAATGTGGTAATACCAATAGTCAAAATCCATTAAACCTGAATTTAACTGGATTACGTAAGTAGAATGTGAAACTTATAGTTCGAAGTTGAAGAAGTTTGTCATTTCTGAGTTGATAACCTACAGTTGACTCTACAAACTTAGACCATAAGATTTTCTTTGTCCACACCAGCTGAAATTCCGCTGGCAGGCCGATTTGGGCCTGATCCGCAGTGAACGTGATAACTTAATACACGCTAAAACATGGAACACTCACACGGCACATTACAATGAAAGGATTTTTTTTTAATTACTCTAGAAATATTATGTACACAAATACATTCGGGACCGTGTTCGTGTAATAGAGTAACAAATCCTTGTGCACAATGTGAGGGTTGAGTGTTCTAAAGATACCTTCATAAAATCTAAATAAACCGTTATAAATGATTGCACAATTGTGAATGTGCGTCACAAATTAGGCCCAATTATTTCACAAAAAATTAGATTCATAAGCCTAGTACTTTTTGAGAAACAAGATAATTTTTCTCAGATCGTTGGTGTGAGTGTTCCAGTTAATAGACCGTAACTTTTTGTCTTTACTTTTCACAAATTTTTGATCTTCTTCATTGAATTTGCACAATTTTGTCCTAAAAGATTCGTGAACTTCGTAATATTTGGATAAACTTTTGAAAAAGAACACTCAATCCACACGCACATTTAAACATCACCTTATATGGAACAGAAAATGCTAATGTACCTACGGAACCAATAGATTCTAAAGCGGCAGCGGGTTTAAGTAACGGATTAATTAATTAATTTCATATACTGATATTATAAGATTAGACTAAACTATTCCCATACGAATTTAATAAAGACGCAATACATGTATTTAAATCAAACATGTAGACAGTTTTTAAAGAAAACAATCTCTTTCTAACTTTGCCAACCCTTCATATCTTTTGAATTTGCGACTTTGATAAAATTATCCTGACAGGGTTGTTTGAAGTTGTCGATCAAATAATATGAGCAAAATTAGTTTATGACTATAACCGTATTTCTTATAAGTAATACCTATTATATATTCTTTATTGCGCACAAAATTACATAAAAATTGTTACAATACAATAGTTTACAAAGGTGAGCTTATCCCTTTAAGAGATCTCTTCCAGCCAACCTAACTGGTGTGAAAGAAAAAATACATTTAAACGGGCACAGTAATGTGCATTTAGAAGTGTAAAAAGAAAATTAACAAAAATAAAAATAGACTAGCATAAGATAGTGAAAAATATACCTACTTAAACTACACTCTAATATACTGCAAATTTCATTAATTTTAAATATAAATTAAATAATAATATTATGCATATAGAAAAAAAAGGATAAACCTACTTATAAAATACATACTACTCATACATATACCTACATAAACTAAATATATTGTAATGATTGAGATAAATAGTGCTCTTTTAAACGTTGTTATGGAAGGGCTGCATTGTATAGCCTTGGGTAGTTTGTTCCATAGTCGCACGGCTTGGGAAGAGTAGGAGTTGAAAAAGAATTTAGTGTTTGCTCTAGGACACTCTAACATCGCAGTGATGCAATCGCGCCTAGAGCGGGAATCAGGAGGTAAAAGTTGGAAGCGGGAGCGAAGGTACTCAGGGGTAGCCGGGTCATTCAGGATCTTATATAGGAAAGAAAGGATGTGCACATTACGACGAAGTCGAATTGGTAGCCATTTTAATTTAGCGCGAAATTCGGAGACATGATCGTATTTGCGAAGACCAAAGATGAATCGAATAGCCTATCTATTTGTTATAACCTTAGAGAAATATTTGTGGTCTAGAAACATTACGACGAAGGAAAAATATAAGTAATAGGGGTTAAAGTATGAAATTGCCGATTTGTACTGAAAATCAAAATTATTATTTTTTAATTTTTAGCAAATTTAAGTAATCAAAATAGCTACCATTATTATCTATACATTGCTGCCATCTAATAGGAAGGTCATTTATGCCTTTGTGATAGAACTCTGAGGATCTAGACTGCACAAACTGTGTGAAAGCATTTTGTACTGCCTCCTGGGAAGAAAACTTCTTGTCACGTAGATAATTGTCCAAATCACGAAAAAAATGGTAGTCCGTTGGAGCAAGGTCTGGCGAATACGGAGAATGTCGAATGGTTTCTTATTGCAGTTCCTGAAGGGTCAAAATGGTTTCTCGTGCTGTATGAGGTCTCGCGTTGTCATGGAGCAATAATGGTTAAGATCGATTCATGAGTCGGGGCTGTTTTACTGCTAGTTTTGCCAACATTGTTCGGAGTTCGGCACAATAGACATCTGCCGTTATTAATTGACCAGATTGGAGAAAACTATAGTGAATAACACTATGCTGAGACCACCAAACAGTTACCATTACCTTTTTATTGGTAAGTTTTGCTTTAGAACACTGTTGTGGCGTTTGACCTGGGGTCAGCCATTGCATTTTTCTTTTACGGTTATCATAAAGAATCCACTTTTCATCACATGTCACAATTCGATTTAATATTCCTTCATTTCTGTACTAATTCAACAAGGCAACACAAGTTTCAACACGCGTTTCTTTCTGCACATCAGTCAAATCATGAGGCACCCATTTTTCGTATTTTTTTATTCTATTGATTTGACGCAAATGAGTCAATATTGTGGGTAAGGTTACATTAAACCATGCCGCTAATTCCTGGGTAGTTTGATTAGGATCGGCTTCCACCATATCTCTTAATTCATCGTTAATCACCTGTGTGGGCGGTCTTCCTCGTGGCTCGTTCTTCAAGTCGAAGTTTCCATCATGAAAGCGTTTAAACCAAAATCGCACGGTGCGTTCATTAGCAGATCCCTCTCCAAACGCAACATTGATATTGCGGGCTGTTGCTACCGCGTTACTTCCGCGTCGGAACTCGTATTCAAAAATCACTCGAATTTTCGCAGTATCCATCTTTCTTGTCTAAGTTAAATAACAAAAAAAATTTAAAGTCGATATTCAAATGTTTCACATTTTTTAAAATAAGAACATCATAGTAACTATGTGAAAAAAGTTTCATTCGAAAACCTTAAACCATGAAGATTCTATGTCAATTCAAAGAACCTATTACAATAAAACGGCAATTTCATATTTTAACCCCAATATTACATTTTGTTGATCTTTCTCAGAAATAACGCGGATGAAACCGCGGAGCACATGTATAATTAATCATTTTGTACAACCTTAGGTATGGAAATAAATCATTTCAAAGAATTATCTTAATACTTTATAAACATAAAAAAAACTATTACATACAATTATGTTACCACTTTCATTTAATGTTTTCTTATTATCACAGAGCTTCTAAGCGTCCAATTGTCTTGTATAAATTTTGCCCGATGTGTTTGACGTCTGTAAAAAAGAAATATTGCTACAGATATACTTGTTTTACTGTTCTAGTTCAAATTTATCCATTATATCACTATTAAACAAACATCGAAATAGCACATTACTTAAGCCCATTGAAAGCTTATAAGGAAATTTACCAAGGTATGTAGTAGGTATAAAGTAGGTATATAAATGCTTACAGAACTAGACATAGAAAGTTGAGCGCCAAATACTGTTTTCTTGAGTTTACGCGAACAATATACATTGAAATGAAAGATAAGTTTACGGATTTAGAACTTAACGCAGTATAGATACTCGGGTAAAAGAAAACATAGCCAATATGAAAAACATGCGTATAACGAAATCTGCAGTCTGTGGTCATGCATTTGATAAGCCCAACCATTTCATTAGATTTGATAAACCTAAAGTTCTTGCTCAGGAAAACCGATATGTACCTAGAATGATACGCGAAGCAATAGAAATTAAAAAACATTCTAATTTCAATAGAGAAGATGGTTGGAATTTACCAGCTGCTTGGGAGCCTGTCTTATCATCATTGAAGTCCACAAACTATGGCAACACTGCGAAGACTCCGGATACAGTTAGCTCATTTTGTGTAAAAAGGAACATAACAGACGATAAAAATTAGAGGCGGTAAGTAGTTAAACATTTTTTCAAATTATCATCTTAAAGAAGAATAACACCTTAGTAAACTATCTTTCATTTCAATGTACAGTGTTCGCGTAAACGTAAACTCAAGAAAACAGTAATGTAAATCAAGTTTTCACCCAAAAATATATTACCTAACATAGTTTTCAATTTTTACGGTCCTAAGACTGTTAATCCCTCAACCCCCAGGAGGCACTCGGGTGCCACGATAACAATTTGATTTCAATGGGGGCTATCGCTAGTGAATTTGCCACTAGAAGCGCTAGTGTCGCGTGAGGTCCAATAACATTAACTTTTCACTGGTTTTAGCGGGTTTCGTTACGTAAATTACAATGTCTTTAATTTACCTGCTGGAAAGTGATCACCTTCGTAAAATATCGCAAATATGGATTATTTGGCGATTAATTTGAACGCTTTGAAAGTAGAATTAAGAAAAAGCTATTAAATAGGCGGCCTCAAAGAGCAACTATTTCAGAAGTTAGTTTGTTGATATGAAGATTAGTTATTTATAAATACTAAACTTTAATTAGATTCAAGTTTTAAAACTTTATTTTCTTATAAAGTCGCCTTTTACAGCTATACCTCCGGACCTCAGTCTACAGTGGCGCCAACTGGTGAGCAAAGAAACGGTAGTCCCCATTGTGTCTGGAATAACTCACGATCGAGGAATTAATGTATGTAATGAATAAATGAGATGCGCATCGCGTAAAAAAGCGTTGGTAGGTGGCCGTATTAAAAATTTAAGATTTTTGGGGGTCATTTTCTAAGTTTCATTTTGTCATTTTTGTACTGGGATATACCAAAAGAAAAAATACGTCTAAATTTTTAATCTCGTAGATTGCTATATTAAAATTAGAAAGGTGGTTAAAATTTCATCCTGTATGCGGTGCGTGTGACCGACACACCCTTTCTTTACCCATATGGGTGTCGTAATAAGCGACGAAAGAATTATTTCTGGAATGCGACAGTCAACAGTTTCGATTATTGTATTTTTTTTTCTTTTGTAGAGGCTCGTGTTTAGCAATGGAAATAATTATGTTGTGGCTTTTCTAGCTTTTATTCTTTTTATGCGATAAATACCCTAAATATTTACTATTGACTAACCTCCGTGGCTACTCCTATGGCTACCGCCGCTTGAAGCGAAGCAGTATCCAAACTACCCGACAGGCTTACGCCCGAATGCTGTTGCAGCCGCCAGGACCGCCGCCCCCGAAGCATCCCTTTTGACAACATTAATTCTTCCGAAGCTTGATTGACCGCTTTCAAGAGCACCCACCTGAACTGAACATTACGACTTTATAATTTAACACTTTCGTTGTACAATAGCTTGCACACAAGGCTCATAGAACATATACATTTTTGTTGCAAATTCAGATGCCCCAGTGTGTGTCTGATCTACTGCCGTCTGTACCTTGCACTAACGAATTGAAATAAAAAATAAACATTATCCACCATCATTAACGTTCTACATAATCTGCTGTTGGACATAGGCTCCAAATGAAGATTTAGCCATAATCTCCACTTTCGGCCGACGGGTTGACGATCGCCGTTTGGCCGATAGTGGAGACAATAATGGTGGTAAACGAAGGCTTTGTACGACACCCATGGGAAGAGAAGGTGCTAATCTATATTTGTATCGAGACCACACGCATAATTTTATATTAAGTGACTTAAAAGCAAATACAAAAAGAATTTTAACAGAATAAGAAAAGTGAATAAAAGATTTGCTTTTAAAAATATAATCTTATATATATAATACATGAAAAACGGCGGGGCACTGATAAAAAAAAATCATAAAAACATTATTGAATAAATATACTAAGTTGACGCTCGCTGTTTGGCCAACATGAGAGCAAAGAAGCTTTCATCGTCTATCCTTGCTTATTTTTTTTTATTTCGGAAAATATATATAGTAACTGACTTGGACTTAGATATAATCATTTTTATTTAATATTTTGATATTGCTTATTACCTGCAGCTGCGTAGACGCAAGCGAATATGCTGAATAAAGCCACAAGGAATACAAAAATGCGCGCCATCTTACACACTGCGCTTTTGACTTATTCTCAATTCCTTATATATAGACTGCTCATGGCATAGCTTTATAATGTAGTCATCAAAACTTTTTTAGCAGCACCGTGACCTGTATTTAGGGTTCCGCTGGTCCATTTTGACCCTTACACAATTAACTTGCTTAAAGTTAAAAGGCGTGTAGATGTAATAAAAAACAGCCAATTATTTCGAATTTCAAATTTCTGGTTTTCTATAATCCGAATTTCTTTTTTTCAGAAACAATATTAAGACAGTTTTTAAACACGATATTTATTTTCCTAAAGAAGAGTTTGCTTAGTAAGGAGATTTTTTAAAATTTTATTAGCCCGAGCAACGATATTCTGCTCAAAGAATAGGTACTAAGTAAGATTTTTGATATTTTGAATTCGTATTTATGATATTTCGGTATGGTATTCTGATAACCTTACTTTTAAACATGGAATTTCAAAATTTCAAATTATTTGTCCATCCATTGTCAATAAAAAACATTTTGTTTTCATGTATGATCCCACATAACTTTTCTTGTAGTGAACCGATTGCGATAATTGTTTTTTTTATTGGTTTTCATACCCACCATATTCAGGAAGTAAGTTTGAAATAATGTAAAAAAAATGTTATGGGGATAGATATAGCACCAACTCCGTTCGAAAGAGCGGACGCGTTTTCAGTAACATTCAGAATTTATATTAATAACAATAAAACTGTAAAGTGTGTCAAACGTGTGTCAGCGCATCGTACCTTTGCTACTGTTTGTGTCATCTGTGTCAACAATTGTGTAAACAAAATGCAGTAACTACGCTATTACAATACTTGCAAAATGGATAGTCCATTTAATAGAAGTTTGAAAACTTTACGCAGCCCTCCACCATCTGATAGGCGCCAAGAGGGAAAAGTACCGACTCCAACAGCCCTTACGATGGATGCGATTACAACCCCAGACATCCAAAAATGGCTGTCATTCATTGACCAACAACTAAATGATGTCTGTATTATTTCTGGCGAAGGCAAGTTAAACAGCGAACAAAAGCTTAAAATTAAGCTTATTATTCTCCAATAGTGCATCGCAAATGGCCGTTCACTATCAGTCACTAAAGCAGAAATACATATCAGCCCACTCTTCTATACAGCATTTATCTGAGAAAAAAGATATGTCTGACCAGCTACAAGAATTAATAGAACGCGTTGAAAGCTCAACAAGGGTGACATCTACGAGTTCCTCCTTCGCTGATATGGTAAAAAAGGGTAGTTCAATCATTCCACCATCTAGCACTAGTAGTATCGCCATCTATCCCACAGACAAGGTTAAAACGAGTGAAGAAACAAAAAAGCTGGTCCAAAAAATAATTAAACCCGAGGAATTAAAACTACACATTCGTGGCATGAGAAAAACTAAAAACGGCGGCATTATAATAAGCACGGATACAACAGATGACTTAAAAAAGTTAAAACAGTCGGAACAACTGTCAACATCAGGGCTGGTACTTGAAGAGACTTCTAAAAAGAAACCAAAAGTTTTAGGAGTTCCCAGTGGCATATCCGAGAAAGAAGTCTTTGAATGTTTATACGAACAAAACATTGCAGACAAGGATAACAAGCAAACCAGCATGAACCTTGATACGTTCTTGAGCTCTATCAAACTGAGTCATAAAACAGGAAAAAAGGATGCCCCAACTTGCAACTATGTGTTAGAGGTAAGCGCCAACCTAAGGAAAACACTTATCCCGCAACAGCGCCTCTTTATAAATTGGACATCCTGTCCTATACGAGACTACACATTTGTGACTAGATGCTACAAATGCCAACAATATGGTCACTCCGCCAAGTTCTGCCGGGATTCAGACTCTACGTTCGGACACTGTGGATGCGTCGGTCATTCAATAGGGGACTGTTCCAAAAAGATGGAACCGGCTAAATGCGCTACCTGTCAGCGATCCAAGAAACCCAGCAACCACAGAACTGGAAATGAGAAATGCCCCGCGAAAAAAAGCGCCGAAACAAGATATTTAAGTTCCATCGACTATGAGGGCGCCTAGAGCGCCGAAATTATATTGACTTGCCGCACAACCAATTATGGGTAACATAACTAACGATATAGGTAAAGACATTGATTTTAAAAAATAAATGTTTATGAAGCTCTAGCCTGTGACCCCGCACTTTGCTTACCTTTAATTCCTAAGCCGGAACTAACCCTTAAAATAATCCTACAAAACATTACAAGCATTAATTGTAATTGCAATTTCGACGGCCTATTAACCACTCTTAGCCAAGCCAAATTAGAAGCCGATATTATTGTATTAACAGAGTGCCGACTATCCTCACCTCCGTCCATCCCTCACCTAAATGACTATCAGTCATATGCCACCAATAAAACAAACATCCTGCAAAATGACGGTGTGGCTGTTTACATAAAAAACGATATTACCAATATCATAGTAGAGGAGCCCGATTTCACAGATGCAAACTGCTTAGTTCTGAAGATTGGAATTGATACTGTAATTGTAGCAATATATCGTTCTCCTTCAAACAGAAATATTACTAACTTTCTTATATCTCTTAGTAAGACATTGAGCGAACTATCATCTTTTAACAACATATTTGTGATGGGCGACATAAACATCGACATTAAATCAGGAAATGAAGATAGAGATTCACCTGAATACCTAAACCTTGTCTCACATCTTGGGTTATTTCCTACACATTTTCTTCCTACACGAGATCGTAATTGTCTAGATCACATCCTAGCCAAGACTATCCTCCCTACAAAAACCATATTGCTAAACACTTCTATTACAGATCACCGCACACTGTTGTTATGTTTGGAAAAATGTTTCAACAGATCTTACGCAGTCAGTACACATAGTAAAATAAACATAAAGTCACTAACTCGCGACCTAGAAAATTTAGACATGACTCCCTTTTACAGCTCATCAGACCCTAATTATACAGCTAAATACCTAACTTCATCACTAACTCGGATAATTCAGAAAAATACCAAGATTACGTTATTATCTCGACGCAAAAAGATCATAAAACCGTGGATAACTCCTGGATTATTGCGCTGTATCAGAAATCGAGATAAACTACATCAAAATATGAACAAAAATCCTAACAATTTGACTCTCAAAATAACTTATTACAGATATCGTAATTTTTGTAATAGTTTATTGAAAAAATTAAAACGGCAACTTGAAATGACCGAAATACAAAATGCAGGTCACGATAAAAAGATGTTATGGAAAGTCATCAAAAACATTACAAACATGACTAAAACGAAGTCGTCGGCCCAACCACTTATTGCAAATTCGACACAACCTGTGCAGTCTGCTAATTCAGCAAATAGCTTCTTTGTAAATATAGGAAAAACTCTCGCAGATAAAATATGTACACAACAGAACATTTCACTCACAATCACTCAACCTCAATACAATTCTGGGTCACAGTTAAATTCTTTTGTACTCCTTGATACGCACGAAAAGGAAGTTGAAGGCATTATTATGAACCTGAGAAATTATTGTGCCACCGGTATTGACAACATCTCGTGTGCGTTTATCAAAAGTCACAGAAAATACCTTGTCCCACATCTTACACATCTCTTCAACCTTTGCCTCTCGAAAGGAATCTTTCCGAAAGTGCTGAAACAGGCCCTGATTAAACCCATCCACAAAAGTGGTGAGAAGAATTGTGTAAACAATTACCGCCCTATAGCCATACTACCTTCTCTGTCCAAAATCCTGGAACGAATCATCTACAAAAGACTAGTTCAATACCTAGAACACAATAATCTTCTGGCGACTGCCCAATACGGCTTCAGATCGGGGCTTTTCACAAATGATGCAGTTTATCAGATTACTGATTACATTGTAAGACAGATGGATAGTCGTAAAAAGTGCCTAGCTATATTTTTGGATCTTACCAAAGCCTTTGATGCCGTCAATATACCTATTCTTCTCCGCAAATTAGATAACCTAGGAGTTAGAGGACAACAGCTCAATTTATTTGAAGATTATCTGTCTGCCAGGACACAACGTGTCCAGATTGATACAATTATTAGCGATGAACTTCCTATTGAGTACGGAGTGCCCCAAGGCAGCATATTAGGGCCCGTGCTATTTCTTGTCTATATCAATGACTTACTACTCCACCCCGTCTGCAATGGTAAGACCATATCATACGCTGATGACACAGTCTTACTTTGTAGCGCAAATAACTGGAGTGATGTCTTTAGACAGGCTCAAGAAGGCTTTGACTCTGTTACGCTGTGGCTCAGGCTGAATTCACTTACACTTAACACAGACAAAACAAAATACATGACCTTCTCCTACAATTCCTTTAACCAACCGGCAGGTGATGAGTTTTCAATAATAGCCCACCATTGCTCATTGCGGAATTTAAGTATCTGTAACTGTCCAAATCTGAAAAGCGCACTTACTTTAACATACTTGGGTGTAATCATTGACTGTCTATTTATGATAGCCGTAATCATAGAAGTTAAAAAATGTAATAGCAAAATAGAAAAATGTAATAGCATAATTAGAATAGAACCTTAGAAAGTAAGTAAAAAATTGTATGTTAAAAAATTTGAGTGTAACCCACGAACGATATTGGTTAAAACTATTAAGCCCAAAAATTTTAAAATGAAACCCCTGAAAGATAAAATCCCTGTATAATAAAAACAGGGGACAGAGCTCAAAAAAAAAAAGTCATTGACTGTCATCTAAAATTTAGGGCACATGTAGAAGCACTTACGTCTAGAGTTCGAAAGTTAATTTACGTGTTCAAAAATTTAAGACACGCAGCTAACGGTCGTCTGCTTAAAACTGTATATCTCACTTTATGCCAGTCCTTGTTATCATATTGTATTATATCTTGGGGAGGTACGCACAAAACAACTATGTTAGAATTAGAAAGAGCTCAACGAGCTATTCTTAAAGTAAGTAATTTTCGTCCTTACCGCTATCCGACAAAACAATTATTATCTGAATGTGATGTTCTCCCTGTACGACAACTGTTTATTTTACAAACTGTGATCCGAATGAACTCGCATACACCCTATGACCCCACACAACAAAATCGTCCCAGGCGAGCAGACATAGTGTGCCGTGCCGAAAAACTCTATACAAAGCACTCACAAAGATTTTTCTGCTTCCTTGGGCCCTACTTGTATAATAAAATGAACCGATACTTACACATACATTCTATGAACAAAAAATCATGCAAAATATCTGTTCAAACCTGGCTAAAAACCAGGTCGTATGAGGAAACAGAAGATCTTTTAAATGTAGTGAAATAATCCTAAGTACAAAATAATATAGGTTAAGTGACTAGATAGTTAATAATTTCTTGTATGTAACATCGTAATCGCACATTTATTGTTATCAAGAATTTTCTGTAAGCACTTAATATTACTGGTATATTACATAAGTCTAAGAAGATGCCTAAAATACAGGTAAATAACATTTACTTAGTTTAGGCATCAAAACGACAACTTGACCTACATTTGTTTGTGTCATCATAATAACTTACTATTGTAAATGAGTTATGTATGAATTACAAGCATACACCTTGCGCCGTAAAGGTATTAATATAGTTAATAGTTAATTTTTTTTAGTGTAGCTAGCACATTCTTAATCTAGTAATTATTTTAAGTTGACATTTGTATTCTAGCACAGTGATATCTATATTTATTCCAATGTCATAGGCTAAGTTTTTACACAGAAATAAATCTTTACTTTACTTTACTTAGATGACGGTCATCAATGATTAAGGAAAATATATTTGACAGGCCAAATTTCAATATAACTAACAAGCTACCGAAGAAAAGCAGAACACAGACACATTTCTTTTCGGTGCTGATTAAACAACCAACAGCCTCATCACAAGCCAATTTCTTCTTATCGTGTGGTCATCCTTTGAGGATGACCTGGTGTCATAAGTTCCTAAGCCACCTACGAGTAGGTATTACAGGCCTCTGACTTGCCTTGCTCTTACCACTTCAATCTTGCACAGAAGCCGGGACCAACGGCTTAACTTACAGACAACGACAGGTCAACCTACATAAAAAGTTAAAGGTCTTTGAATTGATTTTCAACTTTAAGTCGAACTAATAGAGATCGATATCAATTGAGTGACGTGCTGTTTTCTGTACCTTCCGAAGCACGACTATAGTTTTCTCCAAACCCGAGCCAATTTAGAGAAGATCGTTTCCTAAATTGTTCCGACCGGGAATGGCGCCCTTGCGCAGTTGGCGGAAAACCGAAACAAAACCCTAACCGAGTCGTCACACCAACTGAAAATTGGCAACTTATTTAATGCTTTAAAAAAGAAAGAAAATACATTTATTATAATACAAAAACAAAAAACAAGAATAAACAGACAAAAAAAAAAACCTTATCCTTTTTTGAAGTCGGTAAAAAAAACTAAGGCCAAAAAATGTACTGAAAAACATACAACAACATAAAAAACGTCGCTTAGGGCCACTACGTGTCCATGACGTAACCTTAATCAGCACGTGCCGTGGCCCAAGTAGGCCATGGCGCTGGTTTTCAGTGTGCCCTGCTGATTTTTAGTAGTGTTTTTGGTCCAAAGTGTCAATATACGTAATCTCACATAATGTAAACTTATCACACTCCGTTGACTGGTTGACTCGTTAAATAACGTTGTACGGAACTCTAAGTAAGATTCACGCTTGGCTTAGACCTGGAGGGAGACATCTAACTGGTATAATATATTTCGCTGCTATTATAAGATGTGACCGGACGTTTATGTTTTTCATATTAACTTGAATTTTATTATTTATGTCTTGGTTTTATTATTCAAACAGTTTTCAAGGTTGAAATCGTCTTGGGATAAGAATGAAGACTTTACTACGAAGTGGAAGAGTTTTTCTGTTTATATTTTAACTATGACAGTTATGTGTCATTTTATTAATAATTACCGTCCCACGGCTTCGCACGGGTGGACCCATTAAGTTTTAGTAAGGATCCTTAATCATTTCTAGGAATAAATATAGCCTGTCACTCAGGGTGAATGTAGCTTTCCAATATTGAAAGAATTTTTGAAATCGGCACAGCAGTTTTTGAATGTATACTCGTACATCACATACACACTTATAAAAATACAAATCTTTCCTGTTTATAATAATAGGGGTTAAAGTATGAAATTGCTGATTATTTTCCCACTTTTTATTTTGTTTATAGCTCTTAAAAATAGTCATATTATTGCGTAATTCTTTTTGTATTGTATCAAAAACTAAATAAAGTAACTTTTGACTAAAAAAAATATGCAATACTTGTGCCTATTACTTCAAAGGAAGTCGTTGAAAAGACCCCTTTACAATGTGTCAGCTGACCTTCTTGCTTCAATTAAGTATATTTGTATTATATACTTTGATTTTCAGAAATTTAAATACTATAATGCGTAGCTTTATAACCATCTAACTTTCACCTTTAATTGCATCGAAAACGGTTCAGGCGTTTTTAAAAAATCTAAAAAATTGTTAGTATGGAAAAATTACTTTTCTCGATTTCGTCCATACAAAACGGCAATTTCATACTTTAACCCCTAATATTAGTGTAGATGTAAAAAAAAGGAGAAAAACGTGTCCTAAACCCGCGGAAAAATGTTGATTTAAAATTTATGGACCTCACGCAGTCTCAACAAAATAAACATAAAGTTAGGTCAAACGTTTTCTGTTATATTGCGTACAAAATGCTCGCTAGTCTGCTCATTAAAAGTTATATTTTATGTTTTAATTATCTTTTCTATTTACGTGTAACTTATTTTCTGATTGATCTGTGATATGAACGTTCTCTTAAATTTTGTCAGCTGATTTCAAATTCACCCTATAATAAAAGATTAACTCTGACTAATGATGCTAACCAACCGTTTTTATATTAAAGTAATGAACAAAAATATCTAGGTTCAATGAAATATGAAAAAAATCGATATCAGTAAATTCCCTATTGTAAGTGTTGGTGGATCGACAGAAGAATGAATTTCGAGTATATTTTTTTTTGCATCGCGGAGGAACAAACAGAGGTAAACTACGAGAGGAGCGCACCGGCAGACGGGTTGGACCAGAAAAATATAAGCGACTGAGAAGTAATGAAGAGAAAAATATAATGTAAGCATGCAGAATCTATGTGTGTCGTTTAATTTTTTGTTTGATTACAACAAAATCACTTAAGTCTGAAATACCGGAATCCCGGAGGCATGTCATTCACCCCAAATCGCTCGATCTCTACCTACTCCGATCTCTGATGATAATATATATACTCACAGAATAAAATAAATATAATCTTAAATCAAGACACTTTTGTTTTCAATAGTACTTGCGCAAGAGTCTTATCCAAAAATCGGTTGTTTTAAAACGGGGGCGTCGCGGCCGGATGCAGTCGAGGATAAATAGATAAAAACATTCCTTGATGCGGACTATATACTCGTATCATGCTAAAATTTCAGCTCGATCGGTGCAGAACTTTTAGAGTTTTTGAAGCGTACACAAACCAACAAAACATTTTTATATTATTTAATGGATGACACGTTGCAATCTGAAAGTGAATATTGCAAAGACTAAGTGTATGCAATTTGGTACATACAGAACTAATAAATTAATCAAAAACTTATAATCATTTACCTAACTCAATTAAAGCCCTCCAATGCAATAAATTTAAAAACTGTTGAAACAGTAATTGTTAATAGCAATAGCTTATTATAATTTAAATGAATATTTTTATGACAAATTAATTATTTCCGTTGAAATATTGTAGTGTTTAATTTTATATTGACATATTGTGATTGACTTTTCTATTATTTTATTATGTAATTTAACTTGACATACTCACTGTTATTAAATTTTATTTTGCATAATTATTTAGCAATGTAAATATTATTTATTATTTAGTTGATGTGTTGATTTTGTATTTTTAGTGTAATATTTATTTAGTGTTTGCAACTTGACATAGGTATTAATTTGAATTTGTTTTATAGAATAGTTTAATAAAATTAAGAAGATAATTCACAAATACCCTATGCAGGTCATAAAGTAGCTATTAAACATCTTTGTACGCCAATTTTTGCTGACTGCTGCTACTTTATTATGTAAATAAATGAATATGTATATTAAATATTGCATACAATGGTAAAGTAAGTAATTAAGAAAGTACAAACAACAAAATTTCTTGGAGTAAATATCGATGAAAACTGTAGCTGGAAGAATCACAATGGTTTGGTTTGTGACAAACTGAGAAGGTTCTCGCTTGCAGTGGGGCGCCTTAGAGAAGTATTTTAATTATATTGATTATCTTATTGAAAACTGTTTCCTGTCACATAGATCAATTACACGGTTGGCCTATGATGTTACTTATCTACTTAAATAACAGTCTCAAAACATTTATGAAGCTGTTATCATCTTAACCAATTATAAAATATTTGTAAGAGTAAATACTCTTGAAAAAGGAAAATCCCTTGCGTGTGGAGGTACATAACCAAAAAAAGGTTGAATTCTGCTGGCTCACTGCGTAATAAGCCTTGAATAAATTCGTGAATACAAAACATTGTCTTGGTTGCTAAATTGGTAAGACCAGTCATCTGTTAAGGTGGGTTCAAGTCGTACCTAAGACGATAAAAAAAATGATAGAAATGTATCGCGTTAAATTGTCCCAGCTCGTAATACTTATGTAATTTTGTAAAAAAATATTTAAAAAGAGGCTGACAATAGTAACCGAGTTTCTTGCGCTGTTTCTTCTCGGCACTAGCCCAGACTTGTCCCGAAGCAGTGGGAGGTAAATATTGAGTCGTGTCAAAGCGCCTCCTGGGTCCTATTTGCTGAAATAAAACTGATTTTAACAGATTTTCTGATTGGAAACTCATAAAACTATGTGCATGGTAGAAATCTTAAGACAAGTAATTCTTAATAGTGACCATGAAAGTTTACATCAATGTATTACATTTTTGTTGATCTTTCTCTCAAATAACGCGGATGAAACCGCGGAGCACATGTATAATTAATCATTTTGTACAACCTTAGGTATGGAAATAAATCATTTCAAAGAATTTTCTTAGTATAAATTTATAAACATATAAATATCCATTATATACAATTATGTTAACACTTTCATTAAATGTTTTCTTATTATCACAGAGCTTCTAAGCGTCCAATTGTCTTGTGTAAATTTTGCCCAATGTGTTTGACGTCTGTAACAAAAAAAAAAAGAAATATTGCTACAGATATGCTTGTTTTACTGTTGCTAGTTAAAATTTATCCATTATATCACTACGAAACAAACATCGAAATAGCAAACTACTTATGTGCTTAGGCCTATTAAAAGTTTATAAGGAAATTTACCTAGGTAAAGATAAATATAAAGATAAAGATTTATTTATTTGCAGAAACATGTGTGAGATTTTTTGATGGTATGTTGGTGTTAGCATCAACATGTCTGGCCGATATTCGGCATGCAAATTTTTACAAAAGCTTCTCTAATTTCAATAAATATTAACAATGTCAACTTATACTTAATTATATAATAAATTTTTCTCAAAAACAAAAAAAAATATTAAACATTTGTTAGAGATAGTAATGTCAAAATGTATCGTTAAGAAAGTCATTTATACTGTAATAGCATTTGTCAATTAGTTTCTTTTTCAAATAAATTTTAAATAGGCTGTTAGACATCAACTTATAACTTTGAGGAATTTTATTATATATTTTGGGAGCCATGCATACTACACTCTTCTTCAATAAAGCGGTTTTTGCTGGTAGAATAAAGAATATAAATGTTTACAGACATAAAAAGAGGATGACTTTTGAGCGCCTTTGATAATTTATTTTTGGGTTTTTGAGATGCTATTCTGAAGACTACGTCACGTTGACTCTTATGTTTTATCATTCGCATCGCATAAGGCAAACCAGTTTAAGTAAGTAGTACAATAATCGGTCTATATGACTGAATTTCCAAATTAAAATTAGTTACGTCTAGTCCCCATAACATGTTAGTAAAAATATATAACCACATACTCAATTACACTAGGCCAAAATTATTTATAAACACATTGAAAACTTTTCTTATTAACAAATGTTATTATAACATCCAAGAGTGTTTTAATGACAAAAATATATAAGCAATAGTCATAAGATAATACATATATGAAACCTAGGTAGGTAACACTGAAAATGTTTAGAAAATGAAAAACGACTCAATGTAGAAATTTGCCAATACTTTTATTGTTTTTCAAAGTAATCTCTGTTCATCTCTACACATCGTCGCATTCGATGGAACCACTGAGAAAAGCATTGGGCCCATTCTTCTTTAGAAGTCTCTTCTATGGCATTTGTAAGCTTTCACCGCATCTTCAGGGCTCGTAAAGCGAATAACTCGAATTTTATCTTTAGTTCTTGGGAATAAATGAAAGTCACAGGGCGCCAGGTCAGGACTGTTTGGCGGATGACTCATTATCTCGATACCTGCCATAGTTAAATATTCAACAGTTCGTTTTGGAGGATTCCGGAGGATCCTGCTTCGAGGGCGCTGCTGTCGAATTTTTTCCAAGACAACCGGCAAACAGCGATTGACATACCAGTCTGCAATAACTGTCCTTCCATCTTCTAGCACAACTGTCGTGAAATGACCTTTCCGACCAAAGAACGAGGCAATCATCTTTTTTCCTTGACTTCTTCCTTTCTTTACCTTAGTTGGCCGATCCTCGAAAGGAAACACCAACTGAGCTGATTGTCTTTTGGTTTCGGGTTCGTAGCAATATATCCAGCTTTCATCACCTGTGACGATGTCAAATACAGCATTTGAGTCATCACCGTTGAACTTATCTAACATTTGGCGACACCAGTCCATGCGAAGGTGTTTCTGGTCGTCGGTTAAAGTATAGGGAATCTATCTGGTACAAAGCTTCCTGACGCCTAAATGTTCGTGTAATATTTTTTGAACTTGACTCATACCAATGCCTAGGCTTGCCCGTATCTGTTGATAGGTCACTCTCTTATCTTCCTCTATCATGCGTCGCACAGCACTGATGTTATCTTCAGTAGTCGCTGTTAAAGGACGTCCCTCACGCGGATCATCATTGAGATTGCTACGTCCACGCTTAAACTCGTTTGTAAATAGTGGCACGAGATGGGGCTTCATTAAGAAATGCTAATCGCAGCCTATCATAGCTTTGTTGTTGAGTAAGCCCACAACGAAAGCCATAATAAATCATTGACCGAAAATTTTCTCGTGTTAGGTTCATTTTCACGTGTAACAAGAGTTTTAGATTTGCCGCCAATTCACAAAAACAAACTACATATAAATGCAATATACTGCATTACAATATAGGTTACCAAAGAGTTCTAAAATTGAAATTCAAAAAAGTTTTCATTAGCAATGTTTCTAACTGGCCAGTTCTAAACATTTTCAGTGTTACCCACGTATGTAGGTCTGTACTTTAACTCCTCTTATAATAGGGGTTAAAGTATGAAATTGCCGATTATTTTCCCACTTTTTATTTTGTTATAGCTCTTAAGTATTGTCATATTATTGCGTAATTCTTATTGTATTGTATCAAAAACTAAATAAAGTAACTTTTGACTAAAAAAAAATGCAATACTAGTGCCTATTCCTTCAAAGGAAGTCGTTGAAAAGACCCCTTACAATGTGTCAGCTGACCTTTTTGCTTCAATTAAGTATATTTGTATTATATACTTTGATTTTCAGAAATTTAAATACTATAATGCGTAGCTTTATAACCTTTAATTGCATCGAAAACGGTTCAGGCGTTTTTAAAAAAACTAAAAAATTGTTAGTATGGAAAAATGACTTTTCTCGATTTCGTCCATACAAAACGGCAATTTCATACTTTAACTCCTAATATTATGTTATAATGTAGCTATTATGTGATAAATGTTGTTATGGCCTGTGCAAGGCGTCACATGTGAAATACTTATATTTGTATTTACCACCTTCTATAAATTTATGTGACATGCAATAAAGAATTTTAATTTGAATTTGAAACCACGTGCTCCCGAGCTAGAGCCGCTACTAAGGCCACTGTTTCTGCAATTTCCATTACCTAGCCCGCCAATGACGCCGTTAAAGCTGCCGCCACAGCCAAAAACGCCTTTCTTTTTCTTTCCCGGTCGTCACTTGCAGCTGTGCCACTTTCAGTACTACCACCCGGTTCTGAGCTGTCGGAAGGGTCGCCAACGGAACCTGAAACATTTAAATGGCTGCGCTATTATCACTTTCAATTTCTTTTACATTTCATGTCATGCACGTTTTTTGCTGTAAAATATAAATAGTATAAATATAATGTGAAACTTATAGTTCGAAGTTGATTGACAAAATAACAAACTTCTCATTTTTGAGACTGTATAAACTTACACCATAAGATGTACAACATGGGTTCAAGTACAATGAAACACTATTTCCTGAAGCTTGATGTGTGTGTTTTGGTTTATCACAAAAAGTGGTATCTAATATGGTATCTAATTGTTAATGATAAATTTTTCTGTATTCTGCATCTTAAAGGGTTCAAAAAATGTTCGGAAACTAAAATAACTACATTCAGTAAAACAAATAGACATGTAAACAATATTTAAAACTAGAATTTCCTTTAGTTTAGCAAATATGATATTGTTGTGTGATGTTGGTTGAAATTCTAATTAAAGTTTAGAGGAATGCCTGATAACAAAATAGATCTTTTCAAAGGAGAAAAGAACTTCTCTAGAAGCTTGACTTACAACTAACTAACTTAGAACTTATTTAATTCTGCATTTGTGTGTGCATGTTCATCATATTGCCTACTATGTTTTACATATTTATCGGATTTGCCTTAAATTCACTTAGGTATTTTAGTTATTACTTATATAACGGTGAACGGAACAACACACCCTTTCTCTTCCCATGGGTGTCGTAAGAAGCGACGAAAGAATTACCTCTAGAATACGACAGTCAACAGTGTCGATTATTGTTTTTTTTTATGCTATGCTTATGTTTCGCAGTGGGTTTAATTCTGTGGTGTTTTTCAAGCTTTTAAGCTATTGCATAGCTTCTATCGCGGGCCTTGAGCGTGGAGACCGAATCCAGAAATTACGTAACGAAAATAACCTAACATCCCCCACTCCGACCGGCACAGCGGTGATACTTTTTAGTTTTTCCATCTATCGATGAATAGCAGAACTATTAATGACTTTTTGAAATATCACGCTTGTCTCTTTAGTTCAGCAACCCACCTTTAGGTGGCATTGGTTGTATCGGCGTTACTGCGCATGCGTAATGCTATGCAATAGCTTTACCGCGGCAGTCTCCGAGATTGCCACACGTCTTTTTTCTTTTTTTCTTTAGCGATATAAGAATATTATCTAGTAACTAACCTCCGTGGCTACTTCAATGGCTACCGCCGCTGAGCCGAGGCGGTGTCCCAACTACCCAACAGGCTTACGCAGAAATGCCGTTGAAGCCGCCAGAGCCGCCGACCCCGAAGCATCCCTTTTGACAACTTTACTTCTGCCGAAGCTTGATTGACCGCTTTCAAGAGCATCAACCTGAACTGAACATTACGTCTTTTTTTTATAATACTTTCGTTGTAAATAGCTTGCACACAAGGTTCATAGTCATATAAATTTTTGTTGCGAATTCAGATGCCCCGGTGTGCAGTGTAACTAATCTACTGCCATCTGTCCTTTGTACTATAGGATTGAAATAAAAGAATAAATAATACATTAAAACCATTATTAACGTTTTACATAATTCGGTGTTGGACATATAGGCTTCTCCAAAATGAAGATTTTGCATGCATGTTGGACGGCGATCACTGGTGGCACTAAACAGAAGAAGAGAAGTGAAGAGAATAATGGTGGTAAACGTTTAGTTTAGCTTTGTACGACACCCATGTTAAGAGAAGAGGTGGTGCTTATCTATATTTGTGCCGGGTCCACACGCATTCTTTTATAATAAGTGACTAAAAAGCGAATAAGAAAAATGATGAATAATACATCACCCTGTAATAAAAGATTTGCCTTTAAATGTAATTAATATAATCTAAATCCTGATGAAAAACGGTAAGGCACTGATAAAATAAAAACATAAAAACATTATTTAATAAATATATAACTATTTTATTAAATCTGGCAATTTAGCTCTCGCTGTTTAAATTGGCTAACAGAAGAGCAAAGAAGCTCTTTTCATCGTTTACCGTATGCTTATCTTTTTTATTTCAGAAAATATGTAGTAACTGACTGGGGCAGTTAAGTTTAATCATTTTTATTTTTATATATGACTCTAGGAAATTTTCGGCAGTGAAATTGTTAAAAGACTAAAAGATCGTTTTACGCGTATGTAGTTAGTATAATTTAATATTAAGATATTGCTTATTACCTGCAGCTGCGTAGACGCAAGCGAATATGCTGAATAAAGCCACAAGGAATACAAAAATACGCGCCATCTTACACACTGCGCTTCTGACTTATTTTCAATTCCTTATATAGCGACTGCTCATGGCATAGCTTTATAATGAAGTCATCAAAACTTTTTTAGCAGCACCACGACCTGTATTTAGGGTTCCGCAGGTCATCTTGCATAGAAGCCGGGACCAACGGCTTAACGTACAGACAGACAACGGCAGGTCAACCTACGCAAAAAGTTAAAGGTCACTGAATTGATCAATATCAATAGGCTATTTGACAATAGCCTATTGATATGAAAAATAAAGTGCCAATTACTATTACCAGTATATATTATGACTTTAAAAACGGTTATTTACTAACGGAAGTTAAAAATAATAAACGATTTATTTATAAATCTAAAAATAAAAATGCATTTATTAAAACGTTTGCCACGTGACACGAAACGCTCCTGATTGGTCGGGGTTATGATGACGTCACCTGCTTCTTAACTTCGTTTGCCTACTTGTGTTATTTTAGCTTTCCAAAATGTTTTGATAATATTTTCCTTTAAAAATGTTATCCATTATTTTTTTATGATTTATTTTACAAATTCTGTCAATTACTTTTACCATGGACAATGATTTTGTAAAGTAGAAAGCAGTAACCAGTCTATTCATTTAAAATCTGTAACAAACAAACTAGTTAGTCGGGATCTCTAAATGTCTAATGTTTAATGAAATCATAAAACTGTAGCTACAATTTTTAGTTTATATTATGAAAAACAGCGGATATATTCGAAGTGAGTTGCAAGAGGCATTCTGTTAAAAACATTAGAGGTATTATAACCTCAAACCAATAACAAAATATTTACATCCTTAACGATTACAGCAATGAATTATTAAAATTTATAAATATTATGTATACTTACATCAAAATGGTCTCCAAGAAAATATTTGTACTATTCGCTATATTTTTATGATCTCCTGAAAATGTTGCAACCAATTTTAGCGCACTTAGACTTTCTTTGGAACACTTACAACTAATTTTCCGAAGTTTTTATAGAAGATTAATAATATTTTAGAACTGCATACCATTTGAAACTTATTTTATTACATATGTCACTGTTAAAATATAGATCCAATCGCACTTTCGTTACTTGTTTGCAACAAATGTATTAGATGATATGTGCTACAGATCACAACACAGGCAGGTGATGTCACCGACCCCACTGCAGCGCCATATTGTAAAAAGGCGTTTTGGCGCACTATTTCAATTTTAATTTTTCAATTTGATATTATCTAGTAAATATGCACCAGAATTAAAAAAAACTTTTACTGGGTTTTTTAACCTCTACTTAATAATATAAAATGGATTTTAAAAACCAGTCAAATAGCCTATTGAGAAAAT
Source organism: Anania crocealis (assembly GCA_949315895.1). NCBI lineage: Eukaryota > Metazoa > Arthropoda > Insecta > Lepidoptera > Crambidae > Anania > Anania crocealis. The sequence goes on along the minus strand of OX438882.1, from coordinate 4,075,698 downwards.
TTTACGTTTTGTAGTAGGTTGACGTGCTGTTGTCTGTACCTTCCCAAGCACGACTTTAGTTCCCTCCAGACCCAAGCCAATGTAGAATAGATCGTTTCCTAAATTGCCTCGACCAGGAATGGGACCCTTGCGGCTTTGCGTAGTTGGCGGAACACCGAAACAAAACCCTAACCGGGTCCTCACACCAACTGGAAATGACGTCTTCTTATTCTTATTCTTTGGTCCGCAGCGGTTGTCAATATACATAATCTCACTTATTGTAAACTTACCACACTCTCCGTTGACTGGTTATTTTATTATATTTTATTAAGCTATTGCATAGCTTCTATCGCGGGCCTTGAGCGTGGAGACCGAATCCAGAAATTCCGTAACGAAAATAACCTAACACCCCCCCACTCCGACCGGCACAGCGGTGATACTTTTTAGTTAAACTTTTTAGTTTTATAATTGCATAAGTTGATAAGAAAATGCTATGCAATAGCTTTACCGCGGCAGTCTCCGAATGCCACACGTCTTTTTTTATTAGGTTCTCCAGCGTTTGTTTACATTAAATCATTTACAATACAACTTAAATATAAATATTTTAGCTAAATGTAAAATACTTTTAAGGGGAACATAACGTTAAAGAACGTTGTACCTACAGAACTCTTAGTCATATTCACGCTTGGCTTAGACCTAGGGAGAGACAACTAACTGGTATAATTTATTTCACTGCTATTTATAAGATGTGACTGGACGCTTAATTTGTTTTCATATTAATATGAATTTTAATATTTATGACTTGGTTTTATTATACAAACCGTTTTCAAGGTTAAAATCGTTTTGGGATAAAAATGAATAAGACTACCGTAACGAAGTGGGAGAGCTTTTCTGTTTAGATTTAAACTTGGAGTTCGGTGTCATTTTATGTATGCAAAAAAGAGAAAAACGTGTCCTAAGTCTCAATAAGGGTAACATAAAGTTCGTTCAAATGTTTCCTGTCATGTTGCGTACAAAATGCTCGTATGTCTGACATAAAGCTTATTTAGTCGACTGATTTCAATTTTACTATTAAAAGATTAGCCTATTGCCGATCCTTGTTATTTTGAATTAAGAAACAAAAGTATCTATATAGGATTTTAAACTTTCTTGTTGCATTTTTACACTAAACACTTAACACTTACGGGGTTTAATGCAACGAACCGTTATTTAAAGGTAAACCGTTATTTCGTGCAACCGGATCGAAACGTCGGGAAGGTAAGTTACTGTTTACCTTTAAATAACGGTTCGTTGCATTAAACCCCGTAAGTGTTAAGTGTTTAAAAGTATCTAGGCAACTAATACTTATATGGTAGGCCTTTCTTCTACTGAAGATAAGTTATTGAATTTGGTAATGAGAATATACAGAGTAAAACACATTTGCGCTGACTTAGTACTGTTTCACACAGTCGGTCATCGCCTGCATCCGTGACAATATAAGTGAATTGACAACAATTCAGTATCCATTATGTACAGTTGCTGTTCAGTACCTTCAATAACTCTTGAGTTTATTATAGAAAGGCATACCAGGATGAGCATTAAAATTACCCAAAATATAATAGGGGTTAAAGTATGAAATTGGCGATTATTTTCCCACTTTTTATTTTGTTTATAGCTCTTAAGTATAGTCATATTATTGCGTAATTCTTTTTGTATTGTATCAAAAACTAAATAAAGTAACTTTTGACTAAAAAAAAATGCAATACTAGTGCCTATTACTTCAAAGGAAGTCGTGGAAAAGACCCCTTACAATGTGTCAGCTGACCTTCTTGCTTCAATTAAGTATATTTGTATTATATACTTTGATTTTCAGAAATTTAAATACTATAATGCGTAGCTTTATAACCATCTAACTTTCACCTTTAATTGCATCGAAAACGGTTCAGGCGTTTTTAAAAAAACTAAAAAATTGTTAGTATGGAAAAATGACTTTTCTCGATTTCGTCCATTCAAAACGGCGATTTCATACTTTAACCCCTAATATATGAAATCCAATAATTGCATTTATTTCGCCTAAGCATACAATAAATTCAGTTAAGTTTAGGCGCTCGTCGATAGGTATGTATACAGAAAAGGCAATCAAAGATCTATCACTAATAGTAATTTTAACAGATAGAAGGCGATAGTATTTAGGGTTCCGCAAGTCCTTTTCAACCCCTAGACATTTGAAAGTTGAAAGGTGTATCTTAAAGTTCTAATGGAGACAGACAAAAATACCGAAATATTCTATTCGAAATTTGAAAATTTAGTTTTTTAGAAATCTGCGTTCAGGCGGCATCAAGCGTTAAATCTACTGTGTTCTAACGATTCTTACTAAGTTGGAAGAGTAAAAAGCGTTATGGAAAAAATAAGTATTGTACACTTAGAATTCCCGAAGATAATAAATCCGATTTAGCCGATAATCATGAAAACCCTAAAATTCAAAATTCCTAATGTTTAGAAGTGGACACTTTGGGAGTGTGAGCGTTTTGGGAAGTTGTCGTTTTGTACCTAAAGAGTATACTGTAAGAATACAAATCCGAATACTAATACACTTATAAACCGATTGACTATAAAGAACTTTGTGTGGAACTCTTTGTACGATGCACGATTGACTTCTAGACCCAGGTCTAAGAGACAGAAAGACGTTTAACTGCTACAACATATTTCGCTGCTATTATAAGATGTGACGATACGTTAATTTTTTATGTCTCTTCGTATTAATACAAATATACCCGTTTTCAAGGTTAAGAATCGTTTTGGAATAAAAATAATTAAGACCTTATCGTAACGATGCTAATGGTCCAGGGCAAGATATATAAATCTAAACCTTTTAAACAATTATTTACTAGCTTGCTTATATTGACTTGCCACGTCCTGGTTTGGAAACAACAGCGTTTGGGAAGTTTCGTCATATATAACCTACCTTATAGAGTTTTATTAATAGTTTCGGCTAGCTCCAACATCCGAAAGAAATAAGGAGGTACCTACTCACCAAAAACATGTATGAAACTCCTCTCAAATCGAACCGAGGACCCCAAGACCTTAGTCCGGTACTTAAACCAATATAGGCCATAGGGCGTTAGTATTGTTTAAGTTATTTAATGAGTGCTGTTCGATGTCAACTTAGTTTTTAAAAAGAAATAATAAGTTGTATGTACTTTGAGGACGTTAAATAAAATAAATAGATTTAAAAACTGGTGCTAGTATATTTTTTGAAACATAATATAAATATTATGTACAAAAGTATGGCAATACATAAATCATCTATTTATTTAATTATCACATAGAGCTTTCAGGTCGTCTTCCAGGTAGAGTAATTTTTGGTTCGTTGCATTTATCGTCTGAAACAAAGAAAACAATTAAGTACATTTTCAACCGACGAAAAAAGAAAAAAATTAAATTCCAAGCGTATATGCATAAATGATGTAGCTTTTTACCAAAGTTCCAACCCTAAGTATAGAAAAATAGGGTTGATAATTGCCTTCAAAATAAAAAAAAACTTTATTCAAAAAGATTGAACCAAAAAAATAATTATGTAACGAATCGTGACTTTCTTCCAAACAGAAAATTAATAGCAATTATCAGCCACGGACTCAAAACTAGTGGCACATTACTCGCTAAAATTTTAGTGAAAAACGATTTACTATAGGCAAGCTTAATTAAAAGGACTCAATCTCCCGTTTGGTGCCAGCCAAAAATAGTACCTATAGTACCTATTATTTTACATTCTCGTAGGTACTAGGGGTGTCGTAAGAGGCATCTAATGGAGTTCTGCCCGAAGAAAATGGGCAGTCTCCAATAGTGACCAAACATAGATCGCCAGGCTGGTTGCCTCGCAAAATCCTCTTTTGGAGACACTATGGACTAATATGTGGTGACTGTAGACTCTTTGAGGCGACTGATATAGCCTAGCTGTGGTTTAAGGAGAGAGAGAGGGGGAAATTAGTGCTGTTATACCCGTAGCCACCCTTGTGGCCGCCGTAGCCTCCGGCGCCGGCGGAGGCCGACGCGGTGGCGTGGGAGCCGGCGCCGCCGTAGCCACCGCCACCGTGGCCGCCACTTCCGCCGCCTCCAAGACTGCCACCTGTTACATAATTGAAAAAGGATAATGTTTTATAGAGAATTTTGTTGTGTCGGTCAATGACGATAGTTTGCGTCCGTGTAGATTTTTAAATAAAAGCAGAGAAATGAAATATTCCGTCTAAGTTCTTATTGGTGACTAATGTTTTGCGTTTGTATTTTGCTATCGTATAAACAAATTATTTTAAATAATCAGCAGAATATTTTATTTCTATCATTATTACTATACAATTTCTTATTTATTATATTTACATCTGGTGATAAATATTTTGGATTTATGTTGACCACTAATTTACCCAAAATATTATTTATTTAAGTATTTAAGTGTTGGCTTTATAAGTATTGAATTCGTGTTATGTGTGTGTATCTAAAAATGTAAGTCATTTACCTCCATTGCCACCGCCAAATCCACTGTTTCCGCCGCCAAGCCCGCCGCCTCCACCATGCCCGCCGCCGAGCCCGCCTCCTCCGCCTAATCCGCCCCCTCCACCTCCGCCATGTCCGCCGCCTAGACCACCGCCTCCGCCATTTCCGCCGCCTAATCCGCCGCCTCCGCCTCCCAGTCCGCCGCTACCGCCATGACCGCCGCCTAGCCCGCCGCCGCCTCCAAGGCCACCACCCCCACCATAGCCGCCACTTCCGTGTTGGCCGCTTCCGCCAAAGCCACCGCCTCCGCCTCCAACGCCTTTGCCACCGCCGCCTCCAAATCCGCCACCGCCGCCTCCTCCAAATCCGCCGCCGCCGCCGAATCCGCCGCCTCCACCGCCGCCGGTAGAACCGCCTCCGTAGCCTGAAACATTAAATTTGTTAATACTGCAAGGGTCCAAGGGACAATGAACCTTTGCACAACATAACACATTAATCCATACCTAATGTATTTTTAAATTTAGGTACGCGTTCTTACAATCCGTAAGTAACATTGACGAATTGCGACATTTTAAATAAATCATAAATTAAAATATCTATAAGGCATGCGGACGATATGAATCTAAAACCCGACCAATTATAATAAAATCAAACGCTTAGGGAAAGCTGACGATCGTTTTATTCTGAAATAATATAATTTCAATAATAATTAGGTAAGATGTTAACGATATCAGGAATATGTTATTGTTATTTTCGATGTAGGTGCTAAACCCCTTTATCAGCTGTTCTAATGTCTAATTAACTGATCTATTAGTCCAGCACTGGACAGATGATCATGATTTTACTAATTGTTTAAGTGTTCCTTCATGAAATTTAATAACTCATTAGGTTATAATTACAATAACAATGACATTTAATAGTTAACAAATACAATAGCATAATTTAATGTAGTTTACCTGGTGCTGCGCAAGCGCAGGCGAATAGCCCTAAGGCCACAACGGGTAATGCTAGCCGCGCCATCCTGAACACTGTGCCTAGGACTTCCTCGCAACTCCTTATATACGAAATGCTTATGTCATAACAAATGTACAGACTCTTCAGTTTTTTCCGGTGTATTTTTTGCGGCACTGGCTCTTATCACGGTAATAACCTGTCTAACTTTTTTTAGCGCAAGGAACTATAGCCCGTGTGAAAAAATTAAGGTACGATGGTTGGATGGTTGCTGATGATTGAAAGATTTAGTGTCAGAGATATAGAAATTAGTACTTTTTTATTATTAAAACGCTACTAAAGCACGGAAAAGGTTACTGTTTAAGGGTTCGAAACATGTGGGTCGGTTAAATTTGGTATTGCGGTTGACCGCCTACCACGCCAGGTTGCCAGGTTGGATTCCTTCTCTGAGTTTGTTTGAGTCTGACAAAGACGAGAGGGTTTTGATGTTGCTTCGAAAGGCATGTTACTCATAACACGTTTGTCCCTGCTTCTGTTCCAAGATAGAAGTCTTAAATAACGTCACGTCAAAGGATAAAAAAGTTATGTTTCAAATTTAAACATATCTTTTAAACATTGTTTGTTCTATTTTTAGGTATCGATGGGAGTCGGAAATATCACATCTATACTAATATTATAGAGCTTTATATAAAAATTTAAAAATTCTGCGGTCAATAGTAGCGAAAAATCAGTGAAAAATGTTGCAAAAATAATCGGGAACAGCTAGTATCAAATAAAAATACATCAAATAAAACAAGTACCATTTAAAATGCGTGGATATAATTTTTTAATTTTATAAAAACAATGATTATTACCACGCTAGTAGCTCTAAAAGTCTAAGACATAACAAAATATTGCAATTGTCTCATTGTTCTGGTCTATAAAATCTGTGACTGACAATTTTCTTAAGTACCTAGTAAGTAACAAGTAAATATTAATTACGATAATATTGTTACATTGTTATCGTCTTATTATTATTACTAGGTCTTTAACCTTCGTTAGATTTATAAAGTAAAATTTTTTTCTAAATCTCAAATGGAGTACCCATTTCTTCATGAACATTGTTAATATTTGACGGTAGGTTTAAGCTTTGAATTACGCACAATTTTTTAAATTTATTAGTTGGTATGTAGTAATTGTAAATTATGACCATAATAATTATGATAATAATAAGTGTGTTATCAAGTTTTACAAAATGCCTCGTGCTTTTTAGTGCTTTTCAAAGGCCGCCTTCATTCCTTTCCTGGCCCTGTAGTGGCCTTTTACTTTTAACAAAACGTTTAGCTTTAGAAGATAGAGAATGTTAATAATAAAATCGGGTCTGACTCTATGTGCATTGCATAACTGGTACACTAACACGAAATTCTAAAATCCTTTCGTGTTTTGAAAATTTTATAACGGCGTGTTCACTTTTATAAAGCTTATATATTATAAATATTTCTTTCTTTCTTTCTTTCTAATAATTTTGACTCTTTTTACATAAATAAATAAATAAAATAACTTAGAGGGATGACACAAAAACAGTAGGTACCAACATGGTGTCTGTTCCTACCTTAATTAATACTCTAAGGTTCCTACCAAGAGGGTATAAGCTTCTTGGCACATGATTACTCATGTGTTCTTGGTTCCTACCATAAACGTAGAATATAATAGACGGACAAAGCCTGCGAGATAGAAGAAAACCTCTTATGGAAATCTAGCAAGATAGAAAAAGAAAACAAATCTTTTCGTTTTGTGACCTGTCGTATTTGACAGAGTGACATCCAGTGGCATATGCGATATAAGGTTCAACATTTTATGTAATTATCTGGTACATCGTAGATTATCTAAAGTAAATACAGTTTTACCTAACAATGGTCACATGTTCTGTGAGTGCCTGTGGAGTCAACCACAAAAATAATCCAGAAAATTGCTCATTTCACAGGTAAATACGTAGAAAGTCGTCATCGTAAAAACGCGTTATTTTTGTTGAATTTGATCTTGTTGTTAAGTTGTAAATATAAAATTATTTCAATCCACTTGTTCATTTTAATATTTTGTATAGATAAAGTTCTATGTATTAATTATTTACATTATTTTGGTTGATAAATAATTTATCGAAATATTTTACATGTACGCTAGAGCTTGACTCAAATTTATCTATACTATTGTCGACATTTATCTTGAATGTTTCCGGAGAAATTTGATGTTATTTTACGTTTAGCGTCTCAAATGAATGTCAACTTAACAGTTTGAAGAAGGAAACTGTAAGGAATCACATAACTAAGATAATCTTGTTTAAAAGTCAATAATAGAGAGTTTTACCTACCAATAAAACTTACCTATTATTTTTCCTGAGATATCCGGAATCCATGTTGAGTGTAGCCTTTCGTTTTTCTTGTGTTCTTCCGGTCAAGCGACGTCTCCTCTATCGCTACGAGCGCTTCCTGCGGTCGGTTTACCCCCACTTCCGGTGACGCGGTCGGCAATTACCTTTTTGCTCGCGCCATTTTATTTTGTCATTATAAGCGTGAGTACCAGGAAGGAATTATTTGGATTCCGGATATCTCAGGAAAAATAATAGGTAAGTTTTATTGGTAGGTAAAGCTCTCTATTATTTGTTCCGTCTTCGATATCCGGAATCCATGTTGAGTGATGTGTTTGATTTCTCCTGGTACTAATAATGTGGATGCTATAATGTGTATTTTTACTTAGATTTATTGTTTACTAGCTCGCTTAGTTTAATTGAACATTTAACGAGCAAATACTTTGTATAATAACTAAGGGCATCTGTTAAGATCACTGTAATATTTGATTCAATAGATAAGTGAATAAGCGCAATATTAATTAATAGAAATCATTACAATCAACAAAATTGTATTACAAGATTTACAAAGCTTCAAAAAATTGTGACAAAGACATATTTTGAGAAATTGTGTCGACATCTTTTATTTGTCGATGATAATAGGTTCTAAAAGTATGTTCCTGTTTCCAGTTTCCAGTTGAAAGAATCTTATCAATGGAATAGTTCTCCAACCAATTCAAGGAAGAAACTGCAGAACGTACCGACCCAGGAGACGCTTCAATTCCTGCTTCTCGTAGTATTGCTTTAATCCATCCACCAATAATGGTCCTCGAAGCTGGCTTAGACTGACCTCTAGTGGTAATAAACAACTCTGACCAGTTACCTTTAATACGACGATCTTTTGATAATTCTAACATTCGGCGTAGCCAGAAAACTACATTCAAATTTTCCTGAGGGTGTGCTCTAATTTTCCAGCCCGATTGTCGATGATTAACATTGTCCGTTTTGGAACCAAAAACTGGCCACATAATTAGGGAATCGCCATCCTCGATAAGATGGTTTGGACCAATTCTGAGTAACGTGAGGTCGTGAACTCGTCGTCCTGATGAGAGTAAAAGCAAAATAGCAACAAGCCTTGAAACCTGGTAGAAATTTTGCTCATTTATATTAGCAGATATTAAATAGTCTAGCACCTTCTTTGGGTTCCAAATTGGTGGGCTCGTATTTTTAACTTTTGAAACAGATACGGCTCTTAAAATTTGTTTAACTAAAAAATTTGATGAAATATCTTGTTCACTGGTTTTTAATAAAGTAGCTATTGCAGATTTATGGACTAGAATTGTTCTGTATGCTAAACCTTCACAGTTATGGAGATAAGCGAGGTAACGAGCAACTATGGAGGGATCCGCGCATTTAAAGTTTATTGTGTGAGATACGCACCACTTTTTCCATTTGTTCCACGCTGATATGTAGGTCTTGATGGTCGATTTTCTCCAGCTAGCCAACAACAAAGATTTTTCTTCTTCGTTCCAATCATGGATTAAATCTGACCACTTTGAATCAGCCATGCTTCCAAGAATATGTTCTGTACCTCTGGTGGATGACGTCCCGTTTTCGTGTCTACTAGTACTTGTGCTAGGTCTTGAATCTGATGAGGGGTCTGAATGGCTCGCTGTTGTAAATCTGCCGACCAAAAGGCTTTCTCCCAATGTGGGGCTATTAGTATATACTTTCCTTTGGCTGAGTTTAGATGAGATAATACTTGCGGTATCAGATTGGGTGGTGGGAACAACCACCCTAGACTGAAATTCCATCGATGGAGAAATGCGTTGTGAAACAGTGCTTTCTTGTCTCGAGTGTCTAAGGTGGCGTAGTTCGCTACGACATGGGCTGTCTCTGATGCAAATAAGTCCACCTCCGGTGTCCCCCACATCTGAAAGATTACCTTCGTTGCTGGAGCTAGAAGATGCCACTCGGGACTCACCTTGAGGCGTGACAGTGCATCCACGTCTGTGTTGTATCGGCCTGGAAAATATTGTGCTGTCAAACATATGTTTAGACCGTCCAGTAGATTGAGAAGCTGTCGTGTTAATTTCAGAAGCATCTTTGATCTTGTTCCCCCTTCCTTGTTTATGTAAGCCACGACTGTGCGATTGTCCGTCTGTAGCAGTATATGGGTATTCTGTAACTGTAGTTGTTCGTGCTGAATCGCAGCATAAACCGCGTAAAACTCCTTGCAATTGACGTGCCAGGACCGTTGGCTGTCTGTCCACTGGCCCGATAACATCGACTGTCCCAGTTGTGCGCCCCAACCTACATCTGATGCGTCGGTTGTTAATAGGTGAGAAAAGGGTTCTGGGTTTAGAGGTAATGAGCTGGATGCTGCGGTCACCCACCAATTCATCTCGTTCAGTACTGGTTTCGGGATTTTGAATTGACGGTGGGGTAGGGATCTTGGCAGTTGTCGACTGTGATATTGCGTTGTTCGACAATGTAGCCTCCCTCTGCGAACGACGAACGAGGCAAAACTGAGTCTCCCCATTAGGGACTGGGCCTGTCTGAGGGACCAGCTGCCTCGCGCAATCTGTTCTTGTAAAGCCCTGCGTAGCGTTAGGCATTTTGGTTCCGACAGGGACTTGGTATTGGTTCGTGTGTCCCAAGTAACGCCCAGAAATTCTAGGCGTTGTGTCGGAACCAGAACAGATTTTCGGAAGTTGATTGACCATCCCATCTGTTGCAGTAGATTTATGGTAAACCTCACCTGTTCTTGAAGTAGCTCGGCTGACTGGTTGGCTAATAGGAAGTCGTCTAGGTAGACCACACAGCGAATCTGACGATTCCTCAAATATTCTGCGATCCAATTGGTTACTGCTGCAAAAATACCTGGTGCTGATGAGAGACCGAAGGGGAGACAGGTCATTTGATAAAGATTGCCTTCGTATGCCATCCTGAGGAACCTGCGATGCTGGTGAGCTATAGGCAAGTGGAAGTACGCTTGGCTCAAATCCAGTTTCACCATCCAGTCTTGGTATTGTAGAAATGTAGGGACTCGAAAGTGGCTGAATAGTTGAAATTTTCTGACTTTCACAAACTCGTTCAAGCGTTTGAGATTGAAAATTGGTCGGACAGACCCATCCGATTTGGGAATCAGAAAGAAGGTGGATAGGTAGCTGGGTGACATTTCCGATTTCTCGAGAACTTGAGATTTTATCATATTGTCGATTTGTCGAGTCATTTGAGGCGACGTTTTTGTTGCAAAGTTGGAAATTACTTGTTGATTTGGATATATGAGCGGCGGTTTCATTATAAAAGGAATACGGATACCATTCAAAAGGTTGCAAATGTGTATTGGAGCTCCTAAATTTCGCCAAACATGCTGATATTGCATGAGACAGCCGCCGCGAAAGTGATCCGAGTCATGCACGACGATTTCTGTTCTTATTTGGTGAGCGCGAGCGAGGTGCCTTACCTTTTGACTGCTGTCCCCGCTTTTGATTAAATTGTTGTCCTTTGTTACTCTTAGATTGGTTGTTTGACTTACTTTTTTGACCTCTGTTTGAGCGAAATGACTTGTTTTGTTGCTTGAAGGTAGAGGTAGAACCTCTATAACCGCTACTGGTGCTGGCGCGATTTGGCGCGCCCGTTTTTTGGGTCTTTTCTCAAAAGCTTGTTCATTCGACAAACCTTGTTCCTCGCTACTCGAGCCCGATGATGATGAAGACTCCGACAATACACTACTTCGCCTCTTGTTGCCAGCTTGAACTTCTTCTTCGCCACTTTTTTCCATCGCGATAGAGAGGAAAAAACCACTTCGAAGCACTATCTAAATATTATAACTTCTAACTTTTCAATCTTATTATAAATTGCTTCGAAGTTGCTAAATACGTCTGAACACTACGAAAAACGACGCTATAATGACAAAATAAAATGGCGCGAGCAAAAAGGTAATTGCCGACCGCGTCACCGGAAGTGGGGGTAAACCGACCGCAGGAAGCGCTCGTAGCGATAGAGGGGACGTCGCTTGACCGGAAGAACACAAGAAAAACGAAAGGCTACACTCAACATGGATTCCGGATATCGAAGACGGAACAAATAATCAGTGTTTGATACATCAGAATGTAAATGTTTATTCAGATTTTGTTTACTTGTTCTTTTTCACTTACTGCCATTGATAAGCTCACATGGCACAGCAGATAACAAGGGAAAATCTTTTGAAGAAATAAATAAAGAAAACTAATTAACAAGGGCTGTTATTTATTTTATTAATTAAGACTGTTTATTTTTAAATTATATGTAAAAAATATACTCACCGGGCACATTTATCTGCCCACTATTATAGTTGTAAGAAGTGAGGGCGGTTAGGTATGCCGCAAAGTAGGTGCATAATCTCGAGATAAAAACAGTGTGACAGTAAACAATTTTTTCCAAACGACAAACTGCAATTATTATCGATAGTCTAAAAATGTTAAAGGTACGCCACTAGTAAACACACACATTGACAAATCAAAACTGGTCACGCATTATCGGGCTGTCAGTGGATGTACTTGTATCCTATATCTATGGTTCCTACCAACAAAATTATTATTGACATTAACTTTACAAAGTCAAAACATTAATAGATTGAACATGACATGATTCTTCTGATTTGTTTGTCAACCGTCAAGTGTATTATATTATCTGTGGTCAAGTATTTACCTAGCTAGGTAAATATTACGTCTTTATGTCGTCATTATTAGAAAAGTAACAGCCTACAATCACCACACTGCACGGAAAAGGCCTCCATTGTTGAAATTAAGTTACCACAGCAATGATGGCACTGCCACAGCACTAGCATAATCACCTCGCTTGCCAAATTCGGGTTTGTTGAAAATGATAGAAAATTCGACAATTTTCGGTTGCCCGACCCGGGGTCGAAGCCGAGACCCTGAGATTTTGGCCGGTATTTAAACCACTAGACCAACAGGGCGTTTGCAAAAAGTATTTGCGCATTAAGTACCTCTTTTTTATTACTACTACGCCGCATCGGTAAGTACACTACGCATGTTACAAAAAAACTGACGCTTAAAACTTTTACCAAGTTTTGAGTACAAACGAAAGCACATCGGGCTGTATATCGAGGCATCCTAACTTTGTTGGCATAGGTGCGAGTTTGCAACAAAAATGTTTGTCTCATGTGCAGGCCACTGTACAGGGGAAATCCTGATACACATTAAAATGGTATATAATAAAATCTTGCCCGGCCGATCATGACCAAGGCGAACATTTTTTGTTGGAACTTTTTCTGATTCTCTGAATCGTAACGAGAAAAATACTTATAATTAAAATATATACTTATTCCATTACAAACTAAGTTATGATTCTGCGAACTCCGTTTTATTTACTAAATCACGAGTTTGACTTTTCCTTATAGTCATGTGCCTATAACATGCGTTTGTTTTTATGAAAAGTACCTACAATAAATACCTAACATAGACAATTCTCAAGGGTTCTTGTGTTTAGGTGTTTGTTACCATACTTCTCCGAAAGGGTCAACCGAATCTTATTTTTTTTGCGGGTCTGAAAATAGGCGGTAAACTATTCTTCAACCCGGAAAAAGTAAGGTTTTGGTAGGATAATATCACATTCTCCACGTGTACAGAGTCAAGGGCAATAGCTAGTAAGTATATGTATATTCATTGGAGTGCTAAGGAAGTCATTTATCTAAAACAGTAGCTAAATCACAAACATCAAAGTCCAATTAAATTTTAAATTCTCACTATACAGATAATCCTCTCGGACCGCATTGAGTGCGAACGCGTTAACTACACCTGTGCAGTTTTTAAGTTGAAATTAATTTTAATTTATTTGTGTTTTCATTGAAATTATTCATCTGGGAAAATAGAAGCGCAGAAGTATCGAAGAGATCGAGGACATACTTATCACATCAACGCGGCGCGTGAGTGTGTACTCATAATAATCGTCAGTTAGATTGTACATTCCTCTGTGTGATCTAGGGGGATACGCGTTGTGGTGATTGCGCTCCGTACTACAGTTTATCACGCACACATCGCCGCGGTCGCGCCGGGCCTGATCCTGTCCTGCCGCTTTGTTTGTGCTGCTGTGTGTGTGCGCGCGCACGCATACTCGGTAATTGTTTCTCCGTCTCACTCGCTTGCATGGTACTGCTCTAATAGCACGCATTCATTGAGCTTTGTATAAAGCGTAACGCAACTACCTCGCTGACGAGCCTTGATTTATCTCTTTCTCCCGGCAGCGAGTACTGTAAAACTGCCTCGCTTGCTTTTGCTTGCACGCACTACATACCTCTTACACTCTTCTGATTGCCTGGTACAATGAGCCGCGACGCCACCGATATGTCGTTCTGTGAAGGCGATGAGTCACGGGTCGATGTGACGCCGCCGTATGTATACGATCGTGTTAGAAACGTTACGTCAAACGACTTCAAGAATTTTCAAGAAGAAATGAAAGCCATGTTTGAGTCCGTGAAGTCAGCCGTTACAGGCCAACAACAGGAATTTAAAAAATTAACATCGACATTATTAGAAATTAAACAGGCTAATTTGAATATAGAAAATTCTATTGCTCTATTAGCGTCTAAAAACCAGGAACTAACAAACAAAGTTACACAATTAGAGAATAAATCAAAAGAGGACAAAGAATATATTGTGTTATTGGAGGAGAAAGTAGAAAATTTGCTAATAGGATGCCGTAAGTCGAATCTTGAAATTAGCAATGTGCCGAAAAAAAGTAATGAAACTAAGGATGACTTGATCGAAATGGCCATGTGTCTGTCTAAGTCCGTAGGAGGCAGCCTACTCAAGACAGATATTAAAGATATATATAGGGTGCGTTCAAAAAAAGGCTCACTCAACACTCCGATTATAGTTGAAACCGCATCCACTTTGGTGAAGAATGATATTATAAAGCTGTGTAAAGTGTTTAATATGAAAACAAAAAGCAAACTTTGTGCTAAGCATTTGGGATTACGATCCTCGGAGGACACACCTATCTTCATATCGGATCAACTCACTTCGAAGGGAGCCCGATTGCATTTCCTTGCCAGAGACCTCGCAAGGTCTAAGCAGTATAAATACTGCTGGACTGCATATGGCAAAGTTTATGTTCGCAAGACTGATGATGCTCCTCTCATTATGATAAGGACGGAGGCCCAGGTGCAGCAACTTATGAATAAGTGACTGTATTTGGTAATGCTTTGCCTTCTTTGTTATGAACATAGAACGTATAATTCTGGTTATCTTGTTACTGGTATTAACATGAGAACACTTCGAAAATATGCTATAATTAAATTAAATGCACGTAAAAAATGTTCTAAATGTAACCTTTTATATAGATTTTTTGTTATTGTTTTTATTTTTATATTACATTTAAGTCGACTAAATTTACTAGTATACACTATCTTACACACACACACGATTACACATAACTGTACATACACATTAAATCACAAACATAAGTGTAAACATGTAAATGTCCATAATATAGGTAATATGGTAACGAAACAAACAAACTATCTGCTACTACTTGTTTTCTTTATATTTACTAATAATGAATAGCTCGATAAACATTATAAATAATGTAGACGATTTGGAAATCGCTAGCTCTATTAAATGTGACGTTGAAGATGTTGAATCGTTGCTTAAAATAAATGATAAGGATTTTACGATCGTTACCCAGAACATTCGTAGCGTTTATTGCAATTTTGATGACTTGCTTGTTACGCTTGCTAACTTTACGTCTAGCCCTGGCATCATTATCTTAACTGAATGTTGGCTCTCTGAAGATAAACCTATACCAGACTTAAGAAATTATGTGAAATATTCTACTACCCGTTATTTTAACAAAAGTGATGGAGTTGTTGTCTATTCCAAAAATAATGTCACTGTTAATGTTAAGGAAATTTTATTACTAAATGCTTCATGCCTTCAAATAGAAATGGGAAGAGTTATAATACTGGCTATTTATAGATCACCTAATAAGGATACTGATACTTTTATAAATTCATTAAACAATCATCTGGAAAGTCTTAATACATATAAAAACATAATATTAACTGGTGACATTAATATCAACATAATCGCTGAAGTCTCTGAACAGAGTCAAGAGCGAAATCATCGATTGCATTATCTTGATATGCTGGCTTCACATAGCTTAATGATGGGACATTGTTACCCTACCAGGGGGAAAAGTTCTCTGGACCATATGATGCTTAAACTTACCCAGGAAAAGGTGGCTCATGTTGCAGTTTTAAATACAACGATCACTGATCATGATATGGTTCTATTGCACCTAGCTAATGTAAAGACTCAGTTAGTAAATAATAAGAGTAAATTGGTTGTGGACTACGACGGGGCTTTGATGGATTTTCGAAATGGTAACATAGCTGAATTACTTTTATGTGATGACCCAGATACAGTAACTAAATTACTATTAGGAAAAATTATGGAATCATTACAAGATAATACCAGACTCTTAAAAATACCAAAAAGTAAACGTATTATTAAGCCATGGATGACTCCAGGTGTACTGCGTTGTATTAGACATCGGAATAAACTCCAGTATAGGCTCCGTCAGACTCCTGATGATGAGATTCTTGGAATCACTTATCGGAGATACCGAAATCATTGCAAAAATCTTATTAGAAATTTAAAACGCAAATACGATAAGATGCTTCTGGAGGATTCGTTAAGTGATTCAAAGAACCTCTGGAAAAATGTGGCTAGAATAACCTATAAGAAAACCTCTAATAGTGACAGTACGAAATTGCTACAATCTGGGCTTTCCGCGGATGAATCAGTAAACTATGTTAATTTATACTTTAGCAGCGTGGGTAAAAATTTGGCCGATTCCATTGTCATGCCAAATAAAAGTCAGTTTGAGCTCAATTGTTTAGCAAACTCCCAGCTATCTTCCTTTACCCTCCTTGATACAGATGAGGAAGAAGTGTACTCTGTTCTTATGTCATTAAAATCTAACAGTGCCCCCGGGTGGGACAATATTTCTGCGAGTTTTTTGAAAATAGCTAGATTGGAATTAATACCGGTCTTGTGCCATTTAATCAACATCTCCTTTCGCAAAGGTATATTCCCGTCTCTGCTCAAGGAGTCTCTGGTAACGCCAGTACATAAAGGTGGAGAGGAGACCGATGTCAATAACTACAGACCAATCTCAGTATTGCCAGTAATTTCAAAAATCTTAGAAAAAATAATAAACAAAAGACTTGTAAATTTCCTTAGTAAGTTTAAAATCTTGTCCTCTTTCCAATTCGGCTTTCAGGCGGGAAAATCAACTGAGAGCGCTGTTGAAGCCCTAACATCTGTAGTTATTGATAATCTCGATAAAAAATCTAAGTGTCTTACAGTGTTCCTTGATATTAAAAAGGCTTTTGACACCGTGTCTACCTCTATTCTGTTGAAGAAATTACAAAATATCGGAATCAGGGGAGGGCCTTATAATTTGCTAAAAAGCTACATGACTGGTAGGACACAGAGAGTAAAAATAGGTTCATATGTAAGTCAGACAAAAAG
This sequence comes from Anania crocealis, assembly GCA_949315895.1. Taxonomy (NCBI): domain Eukaryota; kingdom Metazoa; phylum Arthropoda; class Insecta; order Lepidoptera; family Crambidae; genus Anania; species Anania crocealis. Next base: position 4,058,433 of record OX438882.1, on the reverse strand, counting down.
TATTACCTACGGCGTACCTCAGGGAAGTGTATTAGGACCAACCTTATTTTTAGTATACCTAAATGATCTCTGCAACATGAATATTCCTAATGCTAGCATATTCTCTTATGCTGACGATACGGCCATTGTTTTTACCGGGGACACTTTAAGCAGTTTAAAGGTTAATGCGGAGCGGGGTTTGGCTATGGTGGCGGAATGGCTAAGATTTAATTTGCTCACATTGAACACTGAAAAAACAAATTATATTATACATTCGATTAAAGGAACTCTGCCTGACTTTCCGAACGGCCTAAAAATTCATAAATGTCAGGGATTACTTTACACAAATTGTGGTTGCCCCATCATAGCTAGAGTAACTTCTACTAAATACCTTGGGATTTTAGTAGACCAAAGACTCTCATGGTTAAATCATATAGAATTAGTTGCTGGCAGACTACGCAAACTGATATGGATTTTTAAGTCACTGAGACATGTAGCTACTAAAAAATTGTTAGATCAAATCTATATAGCTTTGGTTCAATCGATTTTAATTTATTGTATACCGGTATGGGGTGGTGCTGCCAAAACCCATTTCATTGAATTGGAACGAGCGCAAAGAAGATTATTAAAAGTAATGTACTTTAAACCACGTCTATATTCAACAGAATTACTGTATTCTTTTGCCGGTTTATTGACAGTTCGAAAATTGTATATATTACATGTTGTTTTGAAAAAGCATAAGACGTTAAATTTTGAAGCTAATATCTTAACAAAAAGAAGAAATTATAAAGTTGCTACCCTAAACTGTACTAACACTAAATTTGCTCATAATCAATATAAAAACATCTCATCACAAATATATAATAGAATAAATAAAATTTTAAATATATATCCTATGACTTATCGTCACTGTAAACAGAAAGTCGTTGAATGGCTGAGAAGTTTAGAATATCTAGAAATAGAAAACCTATTGAATTTTGGATTGTGACATGTGAACATTTATGTAAAATAACACTTGTTTCACACACACACACACACACACACACACACACACACACACGCATTTTAAGCGGTTTTTGTTTAGCTATAATACTTACTACCTAAGTTAAGGAAGAGTGACTTATTTCTGGTACGGACGCTTCTCGCGTTCAAAAGAAGAAGTCTACCTTTGTTTTTGCTATTGTAAGACCGTGTTTATGAATAAATCATTTTTCATTTTCATTTTTCATTTTTTTCATAAAACAAAAGTTTTTTTTTTACCAATAGTGTGCTATGCCGAGGAATTTTGAGTTTAAAAATTATGCCACTGTTATTTTTTATTTTTTATGAGATAAAAATAATTGTTGATCAGGCCACTTCAAACCTTTATATTGACGTGACCATTCAAAAAAAAAATCACCGAACGCGCGCAGTTTAAAATTCGAATTGGTGAAAAAACAAATGAACACAACTCACCTACGTACACGTACGATGGCCGTGCCGCTACCGCTGTTTGCTGTTGATCCTGTTTTTGGTTTTAATATCTTTATGTTAAATTTGAGCAGTATACAAATTCATGTATTGGTGCTGCATTTAACATTTTTTCAGTTACACAAGAGTAGAGTACCAATCAAAATAAAGGAAAGGTCGAAGACAATTCAAATAATAACGAAGTCTCTATACCGAAGCCACTGCAAGTAAGTGCTCTCCTGATTTCCTATGTTAGCGAAAATTTTAACTGTGTAGATTGTAGAAGATAGGGTCTTATATATATTTCTACCTTCATCATTGTACACCTCTATCTCTACGGCTTTAAAGTGCCTATGTCCTGTGGGTAATATTGCTTTCGGCCCACAATAGTCTATAAGCTTTTCTTCTAGCCCTTATTATAGCCGCGTGCCATTTCTTCTAGACACCTTCAACTGTTCTGGCGTAATTGCGTAACAATCCTAACATATTCAAACTTTATAACTATTATTATTTATAATATTGTATGATAAGATTATCCTTTTCTTTTATATGATATTTTAGCAACATAATTGAAATTATGTTGCTAAAATATCATCAATAATATCAGTATTTAAACCTGAAATATTATATCTCAGGCATTATTATGTTATTTTTATTATTATTCAATTGTGCATGAATACCGGGTGCCCTGTATGCATGGAGATGCGGGTTCTAGTCCCGCCTTAGATATAGCTTTTCAAGTTCAAACACTGTTATCCTCTACTTGTCCTTAGGGTTATGTGGTTTGAACCGGAATAAATGAACAAAACACCAATCTCAACGTAACGCGAAAAAAACCCGTAAAAACTCTTTGTTATTATCTTAACTAAGAAGTTAAATATCTGAACAAATAATAACATTTTTTAATAGGTTGCCCATTTGTTTTGCTAATGATGGTTCATACATTAGCGAGTCATTGACCGCTAAGACGCAGTGTTTTGGTGGCTTAATGGTATAGCGCCGCGCCCAACATGCGAGGAGATGCGGGTTCGAGTCCCGATTGAGACATAATTTTTCAATATCAGTATATAAACTTGATTGATTTTTCAAGTTTGCATACTGATATTATAATTGCAATTTAATTACTAAAATATCAAATAAAGTTCATAATTTTTCAAGTTTAAATATTGATAAAAGGTACCTATGTTACCCGGACTTTAATAAGGAATCATTTGAAACCTCTTCACCAAAATCGGGTTTTTTTAGCTACATTTGCGGCTAAACTACTAATAGTTAATAAAAAAACCCACATACATTATACATAGACTGCTGAAATCATTAAACCTTCTTGTTGGCTTTGGCTTTGGTAAAAAGACCTTAATTTCTAGGGTTCAGTACATCAGAAGGAAGTATTAATACATATACGAGTAATATAGTGGTATGATATAGCGCGGAGGTATCGTGTTGAAACTAAAACCATTAAGGTACGAGTACTCAAATCTACAGTCCCCTAAAATCTGGAAAAAAACTTCTAAGCTAAGCTTCTAAGTAAGAAAATCATAATTTTTAGGGTTCCGTACCCAAAGGGTAAAAACGGGACCCATTTACTAAGACTTCGCTGTCTGTCCGTCTGTCCGTCGCTCTGTCACCAGGGGCCTAATTCGCGTAACCGAATCGCAGTTCGATCGTGATTGAATTGGACGGTTTTGACATTTAGCCCATACTAGAACTGTCAAAAACCTGTCGTTCAATTACGATTGTGATACGATTCGGTTACGCGAATTAAGGGCCAGGCTGTATCTCAAGCGCCGCAATAGCTAGACAACTGAAATTTTCACAAATTGTGTATTTCTGTTGCCGCAATAACAAAAAATACTAAAAACTAAATAAAATAAATATTTAAGGGCTCCCATACAACAAACCCGTTTTTTTGGCCTTTTCGGTACGGAACCCTTCGTGCGCGAGTCCGACTCGCACTTGGCCGGTTATTTCAACCACTGCGTCCGATAGGAAACCGTGGATGAAAACTAGTAGTAAGTAGTATTGCTGGGAAAGCAGAGTCTTAGAATTTTATTTATGAACTAAAATATTTTTTATATATACGGGGTGTTAGGTAAATGCCAAAACTAGCCCATGGTAACATAAGCATATAAATATTATAGTGAAATCAGAAATTAGATATAATTAATAATACATTTTTTATTTACATAAAAAACTTAAGGCGGTGTAGGTCTAAGAGGCAGCGTTTTTGAGTTTTTAAAACCCATTTGAAATCTAGAAAACAGCGTTTGAAAGTCTAAAAAATATATATGTATTAGTTGAGAATCTATTCTAGTCACAAACCTACCTCTCTTTGATATGTTTTTTTCAATTTCACGACTAAACTACGGACATTTTAAATCAAATTTGTATTCATGTTTAAAGCTGCTAAATATTTATAGACATATTCGCTGAGTTTGAATTTATTAAATGACATACCTAGTCAGGTCATAAGTTCTGTCACATGTGTAATATGAAATAATTTAGACATGTTTATTATTTATGTAACCATATATATAGCAAAATGAACTTAATAAAACATAGATTCATATGGTAATAAAGTTTATTCAAAATGAACCCCGCGATTTTGAAAACATTTTTTCAAATTACTATCTTAAGACGAATTACACCTTCGTCTACCAGTGACCATGAACGCTGCAAAGGGTTCGAAACGTCGGTCGGGTTAAATAAAAAATAAACGCGTTCTAAATCCGTAAAATTATCTTTCATTTCAATACGCATTCTTGCCGTATTCCGTGTGGAATATCTGGTTTTATAGGTACCCAAACCTAAGAAATTAAAAGATTATAAATAATTGTGGTAAAAATTTTCGACTAAACATCCCGTTTAAATATTTTTTTAAATCTACCCCGAGAAGGATAATTGGATTGACAGACATAAAGAAAACACTCAAATCGGTGCAATATTTTGTATGCTGTTTTATTTTTTTTTCTTTACGTCCGTTGAAAAAATAAAATACACGTGTTGAAACGATGACCTCCATTTCTTTTTCAATTTTTTACTTCAATTTTAAATTTAGGTACATTTTATCATAAAGATTTGCTATTTGCGTATTTAACGTCTTTTTTGTTAATGTAAGTTTGTGCTTATCTAAAATACATACAAGCTTATAAGAACACAAAAACTTAAACCTTGTTACCAAAATAAGTGATCCTTCACGTAGGGGCCAAACAACCGACGATATCTATGTACGTACACATACACGCACATAGAGAACACAATGTTGTATACAGGTGAAATGTTAACCACCTTCCAAATTTTAATAGAATAATCTACGAGACAAAAAACAAATGACATATTTTTCTTTTGATATTAATAGCCCAGTACAAAAATGTCAAGATAAAGCACTTCAAAAATGTCCGCCAAAAATCTAAAATTTTTCATACGGCCTCCTCACAACACTTTTTTTACACGATATGCATCTCATTCATTCATTAGGATACTATTCATAAGTTGTTGATTTTCACTTTGTGCCTTTACCAGTTTAGGACTGTTAAATTGAAAACTATGTTGCGAGAAATATTAGGGGTTAAAATATGAAATTGCCGTTTTATTGTAATAGATTCTTTGAATTGACATAGAATCTTCATGGTTTGAGGTTTTCGAATGAAACTTTTTTCACATGGTTTCTATGATGTTCTTCTTTTAAAAAATGTGAAACATTTGAATATCGACTTTCAATTGTTTTTGTTATTTAACATAGACAAGAAAGATGGATACTGCGAAAATTCGAGTGATTTTTGAATACGAGTTCCGACGCGGAAGTAACGCGGTAGCAACAGCCCGCAATATCAATGTTGCGTTTGGAGAGGGATCTGCTAATGAACGCACCGTGCGATTTTGGTTTAAACGCTTTCGTGATGGAAACTTCGACTTGAAGAACGAGCCACGAGGAAGACCGCCCACACAGGTGATTAACGATGAATTAAGAGAGATGGTGGAAGCCGATCCTATTCAAACTACCCAGGAATTAGCGGCATGGTTTAACCTTACCCATAATATTAACTCATTTGCGTTAAATCAATAAAAAAAAAATACGAAAAATGGGTGCCTCATGATTTGACTGATGTGCAGAAAGAAACGCGAGTTGAAACTTGTGTTGCCTTGTTGAATCGGTACAGAAATGAAGGAATATTAAATCGAATTGTGACATGTGATGAAAAGTGGATTCTTTATGATAACCGTAAAAGAAAAATGCAATGGCTGACCCCAGGTCAAACGCCACAACAGTGTCCTAAAGCAAAACTTACCAATAAAAAGGTAATGGTAACTGTTTGGTGGTCTCAGCATGGTGTTATTCACTATAGTTTTCTCCGATCTGGTCAATCAATAACGGCAGATGTCTATTGTGCCGAACTCCGAACAATGTTGGCAAAACTAGCAGTAAAACAGCCCCGACTCATGAATCGATCTTCACCATTATTGCTCCATGACAACGCGAGACCTCATACAGCACGAGAAACAGTTTTGACCCTTCAGGAACTGCAATTAGAAACCATTCGACATACTCCGTATTCGCCAGACCTTGTTCCAACGGACTACCATTTTTTTCGTGATTTGGACAATTATCTACGTGACAAGAAGTTTTCTTCCCAGGAGGCAGTACAAAATGCTTTCACACAGTTTGTGCAGTCTAGATCCTCAGAGTTCTATCACAAAGGCATAAATGACCTTCCTATTAGACGGCAGCAATGTATAGATAATAATGGTAACTATTTTGATTAAATAAATTTGTTAAAAATTAAAAAATAAACAATTTTGATTTTCAGTACAAATCGTCAATTTCATATTTTAACACCTATTATTTTCGAGAAAATTTTATACGATACTTAAGGCCTATAGAAAATTTGGAGGGTGCTGAAAAAGTCATCCTGTAGAAGACATTGCTGCCCGTTTTCGGGCAATACTAAACAGGCAGTACCTATCCCTTTGGTTCCTTCTTACGATACCCAGAGCACGAGAAGAGATGGTGTTCTTTAATTTTAAATTGGCAGGCGGTTAAAATGTCATAATAAAGGTGAAGCACACTTATCCGAGCCGAACGCGTCGAACGAATCGAAGTCAATGAGGCCTCGCACATTGATCACGATTGACGAATTGTATTGTTGCCTAATTTGCTTTTTATGTAGTGTCTGATTCGGGACTATTTCTAAACACCCTTTTTTCTCGACCGTTTGCCTTTTATTTGTTTCAGAGTAAGCCCACGACTATTTGATCAAGAACTTAAACAGGTAAGTACCGTAACTCAGTTGAAGAAATAGTCATGTGAGATGTGGAGAATGATTTACCTACATTATGTATCAATTAAATAGGTATGACGAGTACATAGTAACTAACTATGTTTGCATTCAATGTGGATTTTTACATTACAAGTTATCATCATTAGCGCTCAATGTTTACATGTTTTTGTATACAGCCAGTACCCGATCACATACATAAATGTACAGACGTCATCACATCTCGCTGTACACTGGGGAATCTTATGGTCCTTGAAATAGGTGCGAGTTTACAACAAAATTGAATAATCTGATGTGCTGGCCACTGTACCTTGTCTAAGATCGCCTAAGGTTGGACCGGTAATTTTTTGCTCTGCATGAGGTCATCGAATCTTATGCGGTAAAGACTTTTTTATTTTCTTTTGTAGACTTCTATAACTATATAAGCCTCAGTATTAACACTTTCATGCGAACATGCTATTATCTCAGCTTGATGCGATTACGCACATATTTTTTTCATATAAACTGGATCGACGCCCAGAGACGGTCTGCTAAGAGCACGTGAATTTAGTGTTATGTTATAAAGCACTTACGTCATAGGACGTCAACGTATACATACGTCGTGCCAAAAAGTACAGATAAACATCTATACAATTTCCAACAACGTGTAATAACGTTGGTGTATACATATAATAATAAAGCCTTTATTTCCAAAATATTTACATTATACTGTGCTACACCTATTACAAAATGTATCTTATTTAGGCAAGCCTTATGGCAAAGGCCTCCTTCAACTCTTTCCACTGATTTCTGGCTGCCGCTACTCTTATTTCAAGGTAATATTTAAGTCATCCTCTCATCTTGTTACTTTACGTCTTCTGCTTCTAGTGCCGTCCCTTGGGTACCAAGTCGTCACCTGTTTGCTTCACTTTTCCGTTTTGCAACGGAGCATATACGTATAAATACTGACGTATATTTACAAATATTGAAAATTAATAAGAAATCAATTACCATTGAAGTGATTTTAGAATAGTTACATTGTAATAACTACGTAAATAGTAAAAAAATAAGATTATGCGTAATATTATTCACTGCGGGCTGTGTGTGGACAGCAACGCACGCGCGCCTTCCCCTGCGGCTCGCACAGGTCAACGGAATGTATGACGTAACCTGCGCTGATTGACGTATAGTAACGTTGTGCGTCTACAAGGAGCGAATCACTGCCAGTGTATGGAGTCTTCAAAGATGTGTAAAATTTCCGACACGGTGTAGCACTACATTTTTAAGAGTTTGATGCGTTGTCGCACAGCAACCGAACTAATAGAGATTAGTATGAACAGGCGCCGTGCTACTACGTTGTGCTCAACACAACACTTATTAGCTGAACGTACTAATACGCTGTGCTTCACCACATCTACCACAATTTGACGTATACATACGTTGCTTGCGTGAAAGTGTTAAGTTCGTACTCCTTATTACAATGAACACCTGATGTGATAATCTAAAAATTGACGACCAATTTAGAGTAGCACGGTGGTCCGCCTACTATGCAAGGGTCGAGGATACGGTTCCCAGGCGAGCAAATTATCTATTAAAAATTGACCGGTTGGATTAGTGGTGCGGTGGACTGCCTACTACGCAATGGTCCCGGGTTCGGTTCCCGTTACTTTGAAAATGATCCACTCTTAATTGGCTTGAGCCTGGTAGGGATTATAGTCGTGTTTGCGGTCTGTTCGTTCGGTCCTCTATCGTAAGGAACAAATCACTTTAGAGTTCTGTAATAATAGGCAGCTTGGGAAACTCTCATACAAGATTATCCCTAGAGGATAATTAATATGACTAGAAGGAGAGGAAGATAATATGAAGAAAAGAAAACTGTTACTGCTGACTGATCTTGATGTGATAAGATGTCAGTCAGCCAGTTACAGTCCCTAAGCTGTGAGCAGAAGAAACTAATAAGATATGGTAGATCATTGATTTTATTAAGTTTATTGACTTGGGAATCTGTTAAGAAATCAATTTAGTATATTCCAAAATATAATATTAAAGTTAATATCACGAGATTGAGTTTAAAATATAATGTTACTAACAAATAATGTTAACAACAAATATTACATTGGTCGGCCTGACTTTAGTTTTGAAGAATAAACCATTTCATGAATAGTTAGGCAGTTAATTAAATAATTAATAATAAAAAGATTAACTGTTACACGTAAAACTTATGTAAGTTTAGTGAATTAGGATTACAAAGTTAATAAATTATGAACCTTTCAAAATTTATTTAAATTTTCGAGGTGAATAAATAAAGTAAAACAAATACTTCAATGTTTATTTATTAATCTTAAACAATATATTGACTTCTAACAATAAGTTTGGCTTAATATTTATTTTTTTCTTAAAAAATACAGTCGTTTCACACAAAAATGTACTTTATTGTACAGTTCCGTATACATTTTGGTAAGGTTTGGTAGCTAAACATATTATGTAGATATTTCTCATTTTCCGTAACTGCCAGCACTAGATGATGCTGAAGCATGAGCACTGGCGGAGGCGTGGGATCCTCCATAGCCACCGGATCCCCCGCAGCCTGAGGTACAGCCTCCACCGCCTGAGCCTCCGTGTCCACCGCCACCGTATGCACCAGAACCACCTAAGCCACCTCCTAATCCACCGCCGCCTCCGTATCCTCCTCCTAGACCACCACTCCCACCGTGCCCACCACCTAAGCCACCGCTTCCTCCGTGACCTCCGCCGAGACCTCCACCGAAACCGACTCCGCCAACGCCGCCACCAAATCCTCCGTTACTGCCATGGCCTCCGCCAAGACCTCCACTACCTCCTAAGCCCCCATGACCGCCCCCGAGGCCCCCAGCACCACCAGATCCTCCTCCCAGTCCGCCACTAGAACCACCTCCGTATCCTCCGCTTCCTCCAAATCCACCACCTCCTCCGAATCCACCTCCTCCACCAAATCCGCCACTGATGCCTCCACCGTATCCACCGCTTCCTCCGTGGCCACTTCCGAGACTTCCAGCGCCTCCTGAGCCACCAAGACCGCCACCGTGACCTCCACCTATTCCTCCTCCTGAGCCGCCTCCATGACCACCGCCATAACCTCCACCCAATCCACCGCCTAGACCACTTCCGTGGCCTGTAAGACCACCGCCGTGACCTCCACTCAATCCACCACTAGATCCGCCTCCTAAAACTCCACTACCACCGCCTCCATATCCTCCGCCTCCAGCGCTTCCAAAACCGCCGCCAAGACCACCAGCTCCACCGTGTCCTCCCCCTAAATTGCCACTGCCACCGCCGGAGTGACCACCGCTCCCGCCCAATCCGCTTCCTCCTCCAACTCCGCCTCCGTAACCGCCGCCTCCGCCGTAACCACCTCCTCCGCCACTATAACCACCTCCTCCGCCACTATAACCACCCCCGCCTCCATATCCGCCCTTTCCGCCAAGGTTCCCAGTGAACGCAAATCCGCCTGATCTGCCATCTTCAGACTGCGTGCTTATGTACTTCCCACCGCCATTTGCAGCATGTTTAGCGAGGCCGCTAAGCCCAGAGCTGACTGTTCCGATGATATCGTTGACACCGTCACGGATGGTGTCAAACCCGCCGCCGCCGCCGCCGCCGAAACTGAAACCGCCCCCGCCACCGCCTCCGCCACCGCCTCCACCACCGTAACCTCCTCCTCCATGGCTACCGTATCCACCGCGACGGACTCGTACTGCAAACAAATTGTAAATTTGAGTAGATTCAGAAAGCTTGGGGTAAACTTGTAATCAAAAGGTATTGTAAAAAGATTTGATTCAGTAATCAATTTAAAGTCGGCCATTTGTTTTACATTCAAGATTCTTTTTGCTTTAGTAGGTACTGTATATTACAAAAAGTTAATGAGCTGAACAGAACCTAAAGAAAAAATTATTTGAACACCAAACTGTTGTATCAGAAAAAAAACTATCTCATTAACTAAAACTACGAGTATTCAAAAACGATTCAAGTGGACTAACTATATGTATATTACGATCAGGAATGAGTCCAGCGTTATAATTAGGAAGTAACTAACATAGCTGAAAATCACGTACAGGGATAATCGTCAGCTATCGTCATACTACATTAGCTTGAGCAATATTGTATGCTATGGTATAACTGGCTGTTGCCTTAAGGCTTTCTCTCGTTTACGTTTTCCAAAGGTCCAGCCAGAACTCCATGGTACGGATGGGCAGAAAATCAAAAATTCAAAAGAATAAAATTACATAACTACCTGACGATTGTCCAAGTCCTACTGTGAGGTAAAATATGATTCCTAGCGCCGTCCTCTTCATATCTAATGTTGAGCTTTACTGATATTATCATAATATTAAACATCCTTTTATACTAATCGTTATTTTAATGGAATAAACGTGCATGACTTCTCTACATACCCGAGTACTCGGAAACAATAAGTTTTTATACCACAGTACGTAATGCCCCGACAAATCAAGATGTTGGAGTTTTTGTTAGCACCTTAAGGCTCGCGGTAACCAATTATGCACATTAATTTAATGGAATACTCACTACAGTATTGTGTTATTTATTTAATAAATTTATATTTACGAGCATTACTCTTACAAAGTAGATCTCGGTGAATCGTCTATTATTAAATAACCAATATACTCGTAGATTATGAAAAGGTTAACGTAAAAACAAAAAGGTAAACAGTTTAATGTGAAAATGCAGCAAATTATTACATTAAAGATTATTGCCATTTTCTTATTACTTACGAGTTCAGAATAAAATACTAGCTGTTGCCCGCAACTTCGTATGCGTGAATTTTTCAATTTAAAACTTTGTATTGAAATTATCCCACGGGAACCATACCTATTCCCAGGATAAAAAGTAGCCTATAGTTCCAATAAACTAACACCGTGCCAAATTTCATTTAGATCCGTATAGTAGTTTTAGCGTGAAAGAGTAGCAAACATTCAAACGTTTTTATAAACTTTCGTTTTTATAATATTAATAGGATTTTAAGGAATGAATTGTTCCAGAGTTTTACAAGCTGCCTACAACAGGCCACACACGTAACTGCATATACGACTTTCATCTTCGACATAAGCCGAGAGGAAGCACGAATATAACACCCTAAGTCCAGCCTAGTCCACCTTCCAAACCCAGAGATTGCCTCACATGTAATATTTTTGGGTCTAAATAATATGCGTTGTATTTATATTATAACCTGCTGTTTGAATTCGGCTGTTTTTAATAACTTATAGCTTTTGGAATAATGGTTATGTTTAGCCTTGACTTTATTTACTTAAGTATTATTTCTGTAGACCAGTCTACCTACTGCATTATGAATCGGATTATTGCATTACAATTAGATCTAATGACAACAATTAAATATACTGCAGCAATTCACTAGTGTATATATTAGTTGTTAACGTTATTTTGTCATATTTTTTTAAACATCAACCAACAAAAAACGGGCAGAAATTTCTAAATTCGATCTTTTAGTAGGGTTGACGGTGAACAATAAGTTTTTTTTGTCAAAAAATTTTGGTGTAATGGAATGGTTGACAGACTTAAAAAGGCATATAAACTTAAAAAAAAAACTTTTGTGTAGGTACACGAGATATTTTTTTTTTAAGACATGCCTCACTGGGCCACACAAAGCCATCTAGTCCCAAATTAAGCTACTATTAAGTACCCTGTCGTATGGGGTACTAGACAACCGATAAACTTACTTATATACTTTTTTTTTTGTACTTAAATACTTATAATACATAGAAAACACACAGACCAGTACAAACAGACATGTTCATGCACACAAATATTGTACTGAGCGGGGATCGAACCCGCGACCCATGGGTCAGAAGCAGCGTTAACTACCGCTGATCCAAATGGTCATCAAAATATTATCGAATATCGTCTCAAATGAACGGTTTTAAAAATGCTAATAGTTAAGAAGAATTTGCTAAAGCAGATTATTTGGTATTTGACTTATTATAGGTACTATGCCACTTTTATTAAAAGAAGACAGAAAATTAGCATCTCTTTAAGTTCAACCACTCAATGTACAGTACAACCTTCAGATTTTTTTAAAATAGGTTGCTACTTGGTTCTCACGATGATCAAAAAACTTCGTTCTCAAATTAATGCACGCATCTAGGAGTAATCAGTGTGATCAAATCAATTCTTTTAAATCTGTCGGATGTTAGAAATCTTACATAAAGTAATCACAGTTAAGCACCGCAACTATAAATCTATGCTCAAAGTAAACAGATTGATTAATTGTTTCACTGTTAACGAGAATCATACATATGGTTTTGATGGACAATGTTCTTTAACATTTTCCGAGTGCCACTAAGGGCGATTTCATAGTAGGTATTAGGGGTTAAAGTATGAAATTGCCGTTTTGTATAGACGAAATCGAGAAAAGTCATTTTTCCATACTAATAATTTTTTAGTTTTTTTAAAAACGCCTGAACCGTTTTCGATGCAATTAAAGGTGAAAGTTAGATGATTATAAAGCTACGCATTATAGTATTTAAATTTCTGAAAATCAAAGTAAATACAAATAATACAAATATACTTAATTGAAGCAAGAAGGTCATAGCTGACACATTGTAAGGGGTCTTTTCAACGACTTCCTTTGAAGTAATAGGCACTAGTATTGCATTTTTTTTTAGTCAAAAGTTACTTTATTTAGTTTTTGATACAATACAAAAAGAATTACGCAATAATATGACTATACTTAAGAGCTATAAACAAAATAAAAAGTGGGAAAATAATCGGAAATTTCATACTTTAACCCCTATTATTTATTTTAACGCGTGTTTATCTGAAAGAGTGATCGTAAGTAAAATAGTGGCTCCATCACACGGCCTAATATTTTAACCTACCACTGCTTTAAGCTAGTGCCAAGAAAACTAAGATTTTTTTGAACTTTATATCATGTCCTTGTTCAGCATCATCTTGATCTTGTTCAGCACCATCTTGATCTTGTCCGCTATACAGGCTGTTAGGTAATTGGTATTACAAATCAAACCCACATACACAATTATATAACATTTCAATAGCATTTTTTATTTTCATGCAACATTGCTTGAAATTAGTATAATGATGCTGATATTCAATTCTTGATTTTGCCATAAGTAGTATTTATTTGCATGTTTTTTTTTTTTTGGTTTATAGACATTTATTCTCATAAAGACATACATACGCCACTTACATGAGAACATAAATAAAAAGAAATAAACAAAATGAATTCGCTGTCGTACCTACACAATTAAAAATAAAGACAAGAGAAAACTTATTAAATTATACATACATCATTATTAGTGATCCGGGAAAACAAAAATAATTCACTATTACATTATATTTCACACATTAATATCCACTGGTAACTACAGTTTTACATGAACGGGGATGATTAAAAAAGTATTATTATCGACGACCAAAACTAGCCACTCAAAGATATAGGGTTCAATGTCTTTAACTACTTGTTAACACAGGCTTGCCGTTAATTAGTTAAAATTAAGGGGGCTAAATATAGGGCCTATGCTAAATTGATGAATTGCAACCAATCTTTCATGATACCTGACTAAAACCGGTTTTCCTAACAATTAACTATTGAAAATTCTCTTGACCATTACAAGCACAGAACATAGAAAGAGGTATGTTCTGTGATTACAAGCACAACAAAAAAATAATTATCCAAATCATTGCAGCCATTCTGAAATGATGCGCATGTGAATACATTTTTTTTTAATTAGATAAATATTAGAGAAGATAGAATATTGGTAACATTCGCCATTGTGTATGGACCCTTTACGGTCAAGTCACGACAGCAAAGGAGGCGGAGCAATCACAAACCACATCCGCATTGGACGCCGAGATATATTTATCGAGATTGGTTAAAGATCTTCAAAGAAATGACCAGTCTTTATGATGACTGTCGGGTGTCCAAGGTAGAAATAAATAAGACAGGAACAATAACCGTTCCTGCCTTATTATTAAAAAAAATAAAGAATGATAAACTATTACGCAATGTGATGCGCGCGTGTGTGTGTGTGTGTGGAAAGATTACACTTCACAATTTGTAGATGTAATTAAAGTTAGAATAGTTTGGATCCGATTTAGGTAGAATTGAAAATCTAAACGCTCTTTTTCATAATTTATCTATGATAAGATTTATGATTTATCTAACATCTTGTACATAGATACTATATGATTCGATTTAAGACTGTTCTTTTCTCGTTGATTTCTAAATACGGTGCCATCAATTGAAACGTACAAAACATTTACGATTCCTCTTCACACGACTGCGTGTTGTTTTCGATTTAGTGAAGTTTGATCACACAGAAATGTAGGTTTATTACAATTCCGATTTAGATTTCATACAAATTATATAATAGAGTACCTGCCTATAATTAACACTCAGAAATAAAAAAAATAAAAAGAAACTACGCAAGTAGAGTTTGAAACAGTTTTTATGCAGCAAACAGTTTTAATTAAGTGAGCTAAATGGTTAAATTTTAGGATAATTAGTAAATAAATTACCTAATAGAACTCTCAAAATAGACCAAAATATCTAAGTTAATATGAGAGCAGTTAACAGTTTTTTGTACGAGACTCAGAAATAATTATAATGGCATTGATTATGACGCAATGGAAAACCATTGCAATAATATGAAACATAATTATTGTCATTAAAATGTATTAGGCTAGGCAACATTGCTTAAGTTATTATGTGCAAAAAGATCTTCCGAGTTGATGTTTACTTAATTTTTAGAAATATAGTAAGTAGGGAATCAATAAAAAAATATTTGTACATCACTCTAATAAAAATAAAAAAGTTTTTCATTAATCAAACAAGCTGTCCGTCTGATTCTGCACCTAATACAAGCAAATGGTTTGAATGACCCTGTTTACCCTTTGTTTGAAAATATTTATTTTATTTTATATCAAGCAATTATATGGGCGGGGCATGTGTGTAGAATGCACCCGGATAGATGGGCCCAAATCGTCACGCGATGGATACCACCAGACCGCTACCGACGAAGAGGTAGACCTAAAAACAGATGGTGTGACGATTAGTCCAGCTTCTCGAGAGATTGGGAGTCATTGGCTGCTGACAGACACCAATGGAAAGCTTTGGGGGAGACCTTTGCCCAGCAGTGGGATGAGGTAGTTTGAGTATAAGAAAAGTAAAGAATTTGCCATTAAAAACATAATAAAAAAAATATATCGGATTTCGTCGGTTATGCATTAAGGTCACAGGTAGTTGAATATGTAAGTTATTATTGCCACATCTAAGTATATCTTCGAGAAACAAATAGATTTATCTACGTTAGGAAGAGCTATGAAAACTGTTATTTCATTTAGGTACTTATACGACCGACTTCTAAAAATGCTTTTACGTCTAATTTAATATTTTGTTACATCTGGTTAAGTCGGGGATTATTAATGTTAGTTTGAACCATTTTTTAATAAAGTTTCTACCGCCGCGTCGTTGGGTTTTACATTTTTTTTAATTTTGGAAGTAATTGTATGTACCTAGTAGGATAAACTTTTTGTATAGTAGCGTTGATAGTCCTACGTGGACTACATCACCAGCGAAATCTTACGAGGGGTAAAATTTTGTGTGAAGGGACCAAGTTAGTATTTGTACTTTAGTCCTGCATGTTTATACAAACCTATATACGAGTTAAATACGTGTTTTTAGGGCTCCGTTGCCAAATGGCAAAAAACGGAACCCTTATAGATTCGTCAAGTCTGTCTGCCTGTCTGTCTCTCCGTCCGTATGTCACAGCCACTTTATTCTAAAAGTATTAGCATGACACAGTTAAAACTTGGTAGGTAGGTGTATCCTGTTAACTGCTTAACGATTCTAAAAATAAAAAATACAAAAAATAAAAAATAATGATATTTAAGGGGGGCTTCCCATACATAGAACTAAAACAATTTTTTTTAAATAATATGGGGTATCTATGTATAGGTCTTCTAAAATGGCATAGAGGTTCTTAAAACCATTTTTTTCAAAAGTCTAACATTTGGAAGATAGACGCTTCCAAAGTGGTAAAATGAGTGTCTCTAACTTTTAAAATAAGCAAGTGAAAATTTAGAAAAAAATACATAATGTAGATCTTAACAAATACTTTCAACGAAAATTAGTTCGAACGAGATCGAACTGGTAGTTTTGAAAATCTAGAATATTTTCAACAACAGCAAACATAACTTTGTACTCCATACAAACTCTATAGAAAACAAAGTTATTTTTGCAGTCATCAAAATATTGTGGTATTTTTGTTAAACTGGGTATGGAACCCTCAGTGCGCGAGTCCGACTCGCACTTGGCCGGTTTTTTTTTATCTCATTGCATACTGTTCGTATAAAGATATTATTAAATTGTGATTGCCACAATCGTGCTACTAGAAATAAAAACACAAAGATTTTCCAACCAGTTTTTCAAAAGGGTATCATAACCTATTCATATGAAATACTAGTAAAGTAGGTAAAATAAAACGATATTTATAATTCGTGTTTTCCGATTAATCAGAAATCATAAGAAATTTTCCGTGGCTTACGGGATCCCAACGCTATCATTCCTGTTTGATTCCTTGCCATTTAGATAGGGTTACAATGATCATGATCACAAGCTGATCATTTAGCAGGCAGGTATCAAGGGACAATTGGAAAGATTTGATCGCATGTTGAGAACTTCCTTTGAGTTCTTTATATGATATTTTATGAAGTTGTCTCTGCAATTACAATTTTCTCTGAGTAAGTATTTAAACTTAAAAACCGGCCAAGCAAGTACGAGTCAAACTAGCACACTGAAGGTTCCGTACCAACTTTAACTGAATTAAGGTACCACTTACTTCCACTTAGCCAAAATACCACAATATTTAATTGACTGCAAAAATAACTTTGTGTTTTATAGTGTTTATATGAAGAACAAAGTTATATTTGCGGTTGTTAAAAATGTGCTATCTCTCAAAAACTACTGGTTTGATCTCGTTTAAACTAATTTTCATTGAAAGTATTTGTTAAGATCTACATAATGTATTTTTTTCAAAATTTTTACTTGCTTCCAAATGTTAGACTTTTGAAAAAAATGGTTCTAGGAAAGGATCCAGAATGTCATTTTAAAAGACCTATCCATACATACCCCCTAAGCATAGGTAAGCGTTAAAAATATATTTTTAGTTTTAGTTATATGTATGAGAATATCATTATTTTTTAATTTTTGTGTGAGAATCGTAAAGCGGTCAACACCTACCTACAAGTACCTAAGTTTCAACTGTGTAATGCTAATACTTTTAGAATAAAGTGGCTGAGACATACGGACAGACAGACAGACAGACAGACTTGACGAAACTATAAGGGTTCCGTTTCTTGCCATTCGGCTACGGAAAAAATGATGTCTCAGGTGGCCGCGCCCGGTATGCGAGTTCGAGTCCCTCCAAGTTATTTTAATTCAAAATAGATTAGGAATTATAAATAGCAATATAAAAATTTAGGATCATTATGGCAGAATAAAAATAAATTTACAATTATTTTATTAATTTACATGAATCACAAAGTTTACTTCTGTGATACCAAATAAATAAAAACGTATTTAATTAACGTCCATATATTTGATTCATTATAAATAGCAAGTACATACTTATTATTATAACGCCCTCTGTAATTGAACGTGAGAACTGAACAAGAACCATCAATACATATAAGTAGCAAATTAACCGTGGCACTGACTCATCATAAACAACATACGATACAAGGCCACGAGATGGCACTAAACTAATTAATGACAATTTCAATAGCTCTGGTAATAAATGGCAGTGATAACTTTATAGAGCATACTGTGTTCTTGTGTTTTCGTTGTACACTATTAAATTGAAAGATATGTGTTTACCATAGATTTAATACAGTAGTATATTAAATCTATGGTGTTTACGGATTTTTATTCGCGATTATTTCGTTTTAGCCCGACGTTTCGTACACTTTCTGCGTTCATGGTCTGCCCGTGAGCATGTAAACCAATATTAAGCATATCTTTCATTTCAATTTATAGAAAACAATCTTTAAGAGTATTTTAAGTATGCTAACAATATTTAAATGTCAGTATATAAACTTGAAAAATTTTGTCTCAGGCGGGACTAAGTTTATATACTGATATTATAAGTGCAATTAAGTTGCTAAAATATCAAATAAAGAATATTTAAATGCTTTTAATCTGACTTATCAATGGTTAAATGATTATAAAGATGTAACTTCCAAACAAAAACAACATTGCTTATATTAAGGCTGTAACTTAAAGTCTGGTCTTGGCGCACCATAAGCTGTGGCGTGACTAGTCGCGACTCCTCCGCGGCCTGTGCTGTAAGCGTTAGCGATTGCGGTAGCGCCGCCAGGCCCTCCTCCGTTTGATGATCTGCCGCCCCAACCGAAGAACATGGGGAAGAACGCACCAGCGGGCATTTTTGGTTGATAGTCATCTTCCTCATCTTCGTCATCAACCGGCTTCTTAACTTGCTTTCTTTTTGATACTCGTTTCTTAGGCGTCTGAACCGGTTCAGCGACTTCTTCTACTTCTGGTTCAACTAATTCTGGTAAAGTGGTAACGGTGGCTCGGACAGTGGTTGGGACAAACTCGGCTTTTTCCGTAGGCTCTTGTAGGTCAGTTGCTTCAGTCACGATAGGTTTTTCTGGAGCTTGAGGATAGTAGACCTCGTTTTGCTGTGGGAAATAGTCCTCTTGCGTTTGGCGACGCCGGTCAGGCTGATAGTATTGGCTGGGTACTTGTTGAGGGGTCTCAGGCTGCTTGAACATGAAGGCTGCCATGCCACCGCCGACGTTGCGCGGATTGTAGTAAGGGTTGTAATACCGGTTTAGTACCATTCCTCCGCGGGTGTTGTCGCTCGATCCGTACGATACTGGGGGAGAACGCATGATTTTTAAAATTTGTATGACATAAGTAAATGTTAAAGATATGTCTTTAAAAACAGATTGGTTCATGGGTACTAAGAAGCACTGATTAAGACATTCCCAATATGATAACGATGTTGAAATTGGTTTATCTTTAAAAATATAATTATAATTTTTTTATTTATCTCTCCCGGTTAAAGATATATTTTTTATTATTTAAGGGACTTCTACAGCTAAATGCTGCCCCCGATTGATTTAATTTTATTACTTCTAAACAAAATCAATTCTCAAAAAACTAGAACAGTATCATTTTAGCAAATTACATCTAGTATTTATTGAATCACAGAACTTTTCATTTATCTATACTAATATTATAAAGCTGAAGAGTTTGTTTGTTTGTTTGAATGCGCTTATCTCCGGAAGTACTGGTTCGAATTGAAAAATTATTTTTGTCTTGGATAGTCCATTTATCGAGGAAGGCTTTAGGTTACATAACATCACGCAGCGACCAATAGGAGCGAAGCATAGAGAAAATTTATTGATATTAATCGCGATCATAATAACAGAAATTGACGCGGTCAAAGTCGCGGGCAACAGCTAGTTTGTTTATAAAGTCTAATTCGTCGCTAACGCCAAAAGCGGCCGCTTTTAGCAATAACGTACAATACGAAAGAATGAAAAGCAGTTAACTTAACAGTGATTCAAAATGATACAGTTCTAGTTTTTTGAGAATTGATTTTGTTTAGAAGTAATAAAATTAAATCAATTGAGGGCAACACTTAGCTCTAGTAGTCCCCATAAAAGGTAAATTTCGGCTGACAGATGTTAACTACAGTAAAGTATGCACTTAACATACAGTTAAAAATAATGATTTTTTAATTAGGGTTCCGTACCCAAAGGGTAAAAACGGGACCCTATTACTAAGACTTCGCTGTCTGTTCGTCTGTCCGTCGCTCTGTCACCAGGCTGTATCTCAAGAGCCGCGATAGCTAGATAGTTGAAATTTTCACAGAATATGTATTTCTGTTACCGCAATAACAACAAATACTAAAAACAAAATAAAATAAATATTTAAGGGGGCCTCCCATACTACAAACTCGTTTTTTTCGCCTTTTTGAGACGGAACCCTTCGTGCGCGAGTCCGACTCGCACTTGGTCGGTTTTATTTAATTAAATAGTTACAATACTGTGGATAACTTACATGTATCAAAATTGCTTCCATAGTACGGATAGTATGGGTATCCAGAAGCCTCCCAAGCCACGCAGGCCAAGATCACCATACTAACGAGTTTCATCTTGGGTTAACACTTTCGTCCTTCCACACAAAAGGTGTGGTGTGTTCTACAGCTATTGGGCTAGTGTTGGACTCCATCTGACTCGGTGTTATATATCGTGGACAGCCAGGACTCATTGCTATGCAAGGCACGGGACTACGGCGCTCACTGATTTTAAGCACTCCAAACACAGTATCATGCTCTTCAAAATCGGTGTGGGAAGTTTTATTGACAGGATCATCTTTTGCAGTTATTTCTGCATTGCAGACTGTATTATTAACGCCCCTTAGGACTAGTGGTTTATGTACTGGACCTAGATCGCGGGGCGCTAGGTTCGATCACAGGGACGAACAAAAAAAAATGTTTCGGGGGTTTTGAGTCGATTGCACTAATCCCCGTCTTTCTTTGTCTCACGGTTACCGAGATAGCTTTTTACTAGTTGATTAACTAATTTACTACCTCATTACGATGACAATACATTGGCGCTCGACTCTCTCGCCATCGATGTTGTTACTACTTCTACGTCGATTACTTATGACTAATTATGATCCATACACATGATTTTTATACATTTACATTTATACATTTCAAGGATTTAATTAAAACCCTTTGTCTAACCTTTTCCGCTGGATTTGCTATAAGACAACATAAATGAAAAAAAAATTCTTACAAATATGTCAATCAGGTTCTATTTTATCCTAGTATTACAAGAGTTATACTAGGATAAAATAGAACCTGATTGGAGTCTCTCTCTCTTGAAAAAATTGAAGACTCTTCCAGGCAACCTTTGGGCAAAGAGCAATGTCACTTGAGATATTTTTATTAACAATATGTCTTAAGGGTTTATATAAATAATAACCTTAACCTAACCTAGAACAAGCTTCTTAAACCAGTAAGTAGATTTTCGACTTCAATGAAATGCGTATTGCAACATCCAATTAAGGGATATACTCGGGTTCTATTTTCTAAAGGAAAATAACCAAATCACTTTTTATGCAACAGTTACATTAAATAACAATTTTGTTAATGATCAAAATTGGCATTGGCTTTGTACTCAGTGTCTACTTTTTTGGCCAAGAGTTCTATCTTAAACACAGCGCAGTAAAGAATATGGATGTAAGTATTACATTTCTTAATCCTTATTTTTAATTATTTCTGTACATTATTGTAGCATTTTTATATTGTTTGTATTTTTTATAGATAATAGATGTAAACAAGTGTTATCTAATTCAACATTTATATGTTACAGATCCCTCGTTCTACCACGAATGTGATGCGATGATTGAAAAAAACACCTACAAAAATTACTAATACCCTCCGTCTGACGATAACAACATTACTCCATACCAACAAATCGGTCCTAACAGAACAAACAACGAATCCATTGATGAAATATTCGCAGAACCGACCCGAAAGAAAGCAAAAACTTAAAGATCTTCAACATTGGGACGTCCGAACAAGGACTCTATTTCATATGTTTCAACTAAGACAGATGATGCTCTGTGATGATGATTGCTCACAATGAAATCAAATTTTTGAATACGATTATGTAGAAATAAAATAGATATTATTCGGGTAACCAGTTAGTACCAAATTTATTTGATAAGAAACAAAATATTATACGTTATAGGAATCTCGTACAATGTTTGGTATTAGGTTTAAAGCTTACAAAAGTTAATCGAGTTTTAAGACTTAAACAATGTGACTTATTGAAAAAATACATAGATTTAAATACACATTTACGTACTCCAGTTAACTCAGATTATGAAAAAGATTTTAATAAGCTAATGGACACTTCCATTTTTGGCAAGAGCATGGAAAATATTGAAAAGATAGTAATTGTAAAACTTCTTACATACTGGGAGGTTTGCATTTTAATAAATTGATTGATGCCATGAAAAATAAAATAAAACAATGGTTAGAATCTCAAGAAACTAACACCCTGCGTAAACCTGTTCAACGTCGATTCTATTTATAATATTAGAGTAGAAGGGTTTAATCTATACTAATATTATAAAGCTGAAGAGTTTGTTTGTTTAAACGCGCTAATCTCAGGAAACTACTGGTTCGAATTGAAAAATTATCTTTGTGTTGGATAGTCCATTTATCGAGAAAGGCTTTAGGCTATAAATAACTCTGCGACCAATAGGAGCGAAGCATCAGTGAATAATGTTGAAAAATAATCGCGATCAAAACAACAGAAATTGACGCGTACAAAGTCGCGAGCAAATAAGCAAATTACTTTTTATGCAATAGTTACATTAAATAACAATTTTGGTACTGATCAAAATTGGTATAGAATGCTTAAAGCTCACAGTTCATGCATTGGATTTGTACTCGGCGTCTACTTATCTGGCCTACAAGTGTTCTATCCTAAACACAGCAAAGCAAAGACTATGGATGTAAGTTATTCATTTTTAATCCTTATTTTTAATTATTTCTGTATATTTTTATATTGTTTGTATATTTTATGGATGATAGATGTAAACAAGTGTTATCTAACTCAACATTTATACCAATGTTACTGATCCCTCCTTCTACCAACGAATGTGATACGATGTTTGAAAAAAACACCTACAAAAATTACTACTACCCTCCGTCTGACGATGACGACATAACTCCATACCAACAGATCGGTTCCAAGAGAACAAACAACGAATTCATTAATTAATTCTTTGCAAATCCGAGCCAAAAGAAAGCGAAAACTTAAAGATCTTCAACACTGCGACGTCCGAACAAGGACTCTATTCATATGTTTCAACTAACACAGATGATGCTCTGTGATGATGATTGCTCACAATGAAATCAAATTTTTGAATACGTTTATGTACAAATCCAACAGATATTATTCGGGTAACCAGTTAGTACCAAATTTATATGATAAGAAAAAATGTATTATACATACATTATAGCCATCTCGTACAATGTTTGGAATTAGGTTTAAACTGCCAACAGTTCATCGAGTTTTAAGATTACAACAATGTGCCTGGTTGAAAAAATACATAGATTTAAATATACATTTACGTACTGCGGCTAACTCAGATTTTGTAAAACATTTTTATAAGCTAATGGACACTTCTATTTTTGGCAAGACCATGGAAAATATTGAGAAAAGAGTAATTGTAAAATTTTTCACAATCTGGGAGGATTGCAGTCATATAAATTGGGTGTTCAAAGTTTAATTACTAAACCCGAATTGCATATTCTATGTAAATTTTATTTCGAAAAATTTGTTGGGGTCTTATTACAAAAGATTAAACTTTTGTATAACAATCCAATACATTAAGGATTTTGCATATAAGATATAGCATAAAACTTGGATGTATGATTTTCTTTATAAAAAAAATGTGAAATTTTAATTTCCAAATTCAAAATGGTTATGTACCGAGACTGACAGCTTAGTTTATCAAATATTTTGTACCGATTTAGACAAAGAACTTAAAGCTGATCTTAGTAGCCATGTATACACAAAATCATCATATTCAAACACAAATCAAAAGTAATCCCATTACTGCAAAATCATATAAAATAAAAGGTGAGCTTTTATTAGATACTAGTAGACCCTACAAGCGTCGTATCGCCTCAGAATAATATTTGATTTTGACGTCTTAAATGTCATTGTCATCAAATATAGCTTGATTGGAAAAAAATATCAAGAAATACATTTTATTTATTTTTTTAACGTTTACTTCCCAAATTTTTTTGTGCCTTTTATCCCTGTTATTACGGGCGAAGACAAATCAATAAAATCAAGACAAATCAAGACAAAACAAAAAAAACAAAAAGGATGTGTCAATACCTATTTCAAAATGAAATGCGTATTGCTATTAAGGGATATAATAAACAACTTTTATGGGTTCTATTTTCTAAAGAACAGTAACCAAATCACTTTTTATGCAATAGTAAATAATATTAAATAACAATTTTGTTAATGATCAAAATTGGTATAAAATGCTTTAAGCTCACAGTTCGTGCATTGAATTTGTACTCGGTGTCTACTTTTGTGGCCAAGAGTTCTATCTTAAACAGAACGCAGCAAACACTATGGATGTAAGTAATACATTCTTATCCTTATTTTTTATTATTTCTGCATACTTATTATTGTAGCGTTTTTATATTGTTTGTATTTTTATAGATGATGGATGTAAACAAGTGTTATCTAATTCAACATTTATACCAATGTTACTGATTCCTCCTTCTACCAACGAATTTGATACGGTGTTTGAAAAAACACCTATTAAAATTATTACTTCCCGCCGCCTGACAATGACGACATTACTCCATACCAACAGATTGGTTTTAAGAACAAAAACAACGAATCCATTGATGAATTCTTCGCAGAACCGAGCCGAGAGAAAGCAAAAGCTAAAAGATCTTCAACGGTGGGATGTCTGACCAAGGAGAGTCAGTCCACTGCTGAACGTAGGCCTTTTTCTAGTAACGCCACAATTGCAGCCTTAATTTAAGCAACTGCAACTCACATGATAAAAATATATGTCTGCTAACTGAAGAAACTAGAAAATGAAGACAAGGCAGACCACTGGAAGCATGCGAATGTATGTCATATAGTTTACAAAACTTTTAACGATACTATTCACAAAAAACTCGTGAAATCATAAATGAAGTAACCAAAACCATTTCGAATTTACCGAAGTGTCGAAAGTATCATGAATAACAATACAATAATCGTACAACGATTTAAAAATAATAAAAATGAGTTTAGTTTATAGTGAAAAAGCTTGCAATAGTTACCCAAGACCAAAGCCGCCATTTTTTAATAAGTCCCCGTATCCATTTACTTCATTATCGCTTAATGAGAAGAAATAAGTTCATTGGATCGAAAAAAAACAGGGGCTTTAGGTAGAGTGAATAAAGGTCATGTTGACTGCAGAGAATTTCAAAGAATAAGAAGACTTTGAAAGCAAGAAATATTTATGTCCAAGAAGATAAAAAGATTAAAGCAACTGCAACGCACATAATAAAAATATATTTCTACGAACTGAAGAAACTAGAAATGCAGACCAGGCACACCACTGGAAGCATGCGGACGTACGTGTCAAATATTTTACAAAACTTTTAACGATAATATTCACAAAAAAACTCGTGAAATCTTAAGTGAATAGATATTATTCGGGTAACCAGTTAGTACCAAATTTGTATGATAAGAAAAAAAATATTAAACATCATAATATGAACCTCGTACAATGTTTGGAATTAGTTTGAAACCGCCAATAGTTCATCGAGTTTTAAGACTAAAACAATGTGCTTTGTTGAAAAAATACATAGATTTAAATACACATTTATCCGGCTAACTCAGATTTTGAAAAAGATTTTTTTAAGCTAATGGACACTTCTATTTGATTGAGGAGAGTAATTGTAAAACTTTTCACAAAATTCGAAATATATTTTTTTTTCGAAAAATTTGTTGCGGTCTTATTACAAAAGAATAAACTTTTGTATAATAAACCAATACATTAAGGATTTGGCATATAAGATATAGCAAAAACGTTGATGTAAGATTTTCATTATAAATATATGAAATGTAAATTTCCATATTTAAATTTGTTGTATTATACCGATACTGACAGCTTAGTTTATCAAATATTTTGTACCGATTTATACAAAGAACTTAAAGCTGATCTTAGTAGCCATGTATACACAAAATCATCAGATTATTCAAACACAAATCAAAATTAATCCCATTACTGCCAAAAACATTAAAATAAAAGGTGAGCTTTTATTAGATACTAGTAGACCCTACGAACTTCGTATCGCCTCAGAATAATAATTGATTTTGACGTCCTAAATGTCACTGTCATCAAATATAGCGTGGTTAGAACAAAACTCAAGAAATACATTTTCTTTATTTTTTAAGGCTTACTTTTTAACTTTTTTTGTACCTATTATCCTAGTTATTCCGGACGAAGACAAATCCCAAAAATCATAAAAATCGGCTAAGCCGTTTTCGTGTTATAGGTAGTGTAACTAACTAACACGACTTTCTTTTATATAAATATAGTGTAGATTGTTATAAAACAAAGATGAAAATTGGAACCAAGGAGGTATTGTTTTTATTAATAACGAAGAAAATTAACTGAAGTAAGACAGTGGATTTACTTAATCATCAGACTTCTGAAAAGTAGTTCTCCAGATGGTTGGTCAGAATTTGCTGCGATTTTAAAAGAACACAGATTACCTTTAAGTTATATAGGTAACTAGACTTTGGTAAGAAATGCGAATAAAGTATGGAAAAAAATTGTTTATTCTACTCCACATTCAAAAATAAATTGTAAAAAAAATTAAAAAAATATATAGACTAGGAGAGACGGACCGCTTAATAGAAATGCACAGCTTTAACTATGATGTATCTCATCCAGCTGGTTATTATAGGAACATAAATAAATTGAATAATGCCATGAAAAATAAAATGAAACGAAAGGAAATAAAACAATGGCTATCTCAAGAAACTTACACCCTGCATAAACCTGTTCAACGTCGATTTTCCAGAAAAAACATATTTTATCAAATTTAAAATATAAAAATGCCACAATAATACTTATAACATTGATAATTAATAATAAGGAAAAAGAAATGTATTACTTACATCCATAGTCTTTGCTTCGCTGTGCTTAGGATAGATCACATGTAGGCCAGATAAGTAGACACCGAGTACAAATCCAATGCACGAATAGTAAAGTTTATAGTGAGCTTCATGCATTTTATACCAATTTCGATCATTAACAAACAAGGGTTATTACTAAATAGCCTTTAATAATGTTGCAATACGCAATTATTTCATTGTCTTCGAAAAATAGAAACTTGTTCTTGAGGAATGCTGCTGGTTAGGTGAATCAGAGTCAGATGAGGTTAGGTTGAGGTATTTTTAAACCCTTAAAATAAATTGTTAATAAAAAAATCTCAAGTGGCCTTGGTTCATGATTCCTGTAATACCAGGATAAAAGGACCTCATTGACGTGTTTGTGAGAAAATAGTTTATTTACATTTAACTTATCTTAGAGCAAATCCAGAAGGAAAGGTGCCTTTTGTAAACTCTTGAAATGTATAAGTTTGAAACAAAGTCTCTCTTAAGTATATAAAATCTGTTGTTTAAATAAAATCAATGAAGAAAGCTCTTTAAAAAATCATGCGGACATCGCCAGCGAGTGAGTCGAGCGCTAAAGCGTTGTCATCGTAATGAGGTCGTAATTAGTTAATCAACTAGGCCCACTTTAAAGGGACTAAGTACTAGAGCTAAGTGCTGCCTCCAATTGATTTAATTTTATTACTTAAAAAAAAACAGTTCTCAAAATCTTAGAACAGTATCATATTAGAAAATTACCTCTAGTATTTATTGAATCACAATAAACTTTTCGTTTAGTGGTTTATAAAGTCGAATTTTTTGCTAACGCCAAAAGCGGCCGCTTTTAGCAATAATGTACAATATGAAAGAATGCCAGAATGAAAAGCAATTAACAGTGATTCAATAAATACTAGAGGTAATTTGCTAAAATGATACCTACTCTTCTAGTTTTTTGAGAATTGATTTTGTTTAAAAGTAATAAAATTAAAGCAGCACTTAGCTCTAGAAGTCCCTTAAATAATAAAAAATATATCTTTAACCGTGAGAGATAAATAAAAAAAAAGATCATAAAAACATAAGTATTCTGAGTTAAATTGTACCAATAATACTAAAGAGCGTGCGCGAAACAGGACCGAAAAGTACCTATGTATTAAAAATCGATAGATGTATTAAGGGCTACTACTTTATGTCATTCTGCACTCGTCTTCAACTGCATAAATTGGACCATACGCGGAATGACAAATAGCTTCATTCATAGCAATTTATAATCCTCGTATCCAACATTTACAAGATTTTTAATTTTCCTGGAAGTCATACTATTGACATATTTGTAAACATTACAATGATTTGTGTGTCGTGTGCTGGTGTCCGTATATTAAAAGAATATCACGACCTCTTCTCTTCCTCATATCATAGGTAGTATAGTCAGAAAAAAACTTGCGTCTTTTCTTTACTTTACCAAACTATGAATGCCAACCCGAACCCGTTTATATTATATTTACGGATTTTTAAAAATAAAACAAAATTGCTTTATTTGTTCCGTATCCGTATTAGACCCGTAAAGATGACGCTATGGAACGGTTGGTAGTTGAAGGTCGAATTGAAGGCCAGCGGTCACGCGGTCGATCTCCAACTAGATGGCTGGATCTCGTTAAAGCTGTTACACAATGCCCAGCAACTGTTTGCTCCAGGAAGGCTGCAGATCGCAATACGTGGAGGGCCGTCGCTAGAGCAGCGGCCTATTGCAGGAAATCGAATCCATAATCACGCCCACTCTGTCAAGAGTGAACGACTAAGAAGAAGAATCATATTTACATAGTTGTAGGACACCCCTGTTTTAGGGTTTCGTACTCAAAGGGTGAAAACAGGACTCTATTACTAAAAGACTTCGCTGTCTGTCCGTCTGACAATAAATACTAAAAACAAAATAAAATAAATATTTATAGGGAATTTCCATACAACAAACGCGATTTCATTGCTTATTTTTGCTCGATATCAATCAATGGTGCTAGGTAGGCACTATATTAACTCAATTTATGTACCTAGTATTATTTACCTACCTAGTCAATGGTACGGAATCCTTCGTACGCGAGTCTGACTCGCACTTGGCCGGTGTTTATGTAAACTTGTATTAGGAGGGTCCCGAAATAGACTGGTTATGTATGATGAAGATATGTGCGATTAAATTAGTAGTTCTTTTAGTAGACCGTTAAAACATTGGAACCTTTAAGTATCGTGATCATAGAATAATAATTAAAATTTTATATTATAGACCTGCCCCCTTACTCTTGAATTTGATTTAAGTTCGATCTCGATTCGACCTAGCAAAAATCTGAACAAATTCAATCGAATCGAAATCAAAATCAAGTCAAGATCGATCTAAAATGGCGATCCGTTAAACATTTTCGGTTGATAACGTAATCACCATCGACTCAAAGGTTTAGGTTCACTTTTCAGAGTACCAAATCACTGATTCTCGACGTCGATTCGATTTTGATCGTAACTCGAACTTGTCAAGAGTAAGCCTGCTGATGTGCAAATATTTAGATCGTTTCAAAGTGCCTTTAAAAATTGATTTATGGGCTTCATTAGAACAAATGACCGAATTTAAATGTATTAGTATTTGGAGCACGCAGTTTATATTTGGGGACACTTGAAGTTCGGGTCCGATAGCATCTCTCATGTATGTGATTTGTCCGAGCACTTATGTTGATAACATCAGTGCCCACGGCACCGCAGCTAGCCAACAGTCAAATTTGCGAGTTTGCACGTCTAAAGATAATATAACCATGAATTTATGCCGGAAGCATCTTTTATCGGGCATTAGTATGGCCAGCAGGGAACTCTAATTCATGCCTCGGCGGACTGACAAGTATAGTTTGAACACCTGTATTTTTGTCAAGTATCTCATTTGGCAGTACATACAGCCGTTGGAAATATCTGGTGCTATTGGCGGGATATATCAGTCGATAAAACTGTATGTGTTATTTGAATACTGTGGTGCTTATTATAGAGTTTTGTATATAATATTTATGAAGAAGCTTTTAACAATTCTAGTTCAGAACAATCTCTAAGCATTATATTAATTACGAGTTATGTTTTCATAAAATGACTGAGTTTTATAGGTACTACATTCAACAATTTTTCAAAGAAGACTGAGGCAGAATATATTTTTTAATCCAGAGACAAATATGCCCAGAAACTGGGATTATGTTGGAAGAGAGAGAATTCTTTACTCTTATATTGTCTAGCCACGCATATTGAATTCATTTCAAGAATTGATTTTTCTTCTTTTAATTTGTTTTATGTGTGTACCAAATAAACCTTTTTTCTTTCTTTCTTTCTTTCAAAAAGAATTGAATTGAATTCATTTTCCTTCTGTCTATTTTATGAGCATTAGCCTGCGATTGTAAAAGGGAATCAGCTGTAGGTACCATACTAAAGTATCATTGCACTAACTTCACTAATCCCAAAAAAAACATTTTTTATAATCACATCACAAACAAGGTTTTAACTAACACGGTGAAAAAAAAACGTAGTTTGTCAATAAACATTTTTAAATTAACCAGGGTACAAAAATTAGTATAAATAATCACAGATAAAAAACCAACAACGCAGTAGAGGCTATTAAGTATTAAGTAAAGTAAAAACAAAAACTCCCAAACCTTTGCATATCCCTAAACAAAGCTAAAAATTTGCGTTTCAAAGAATTCCGCGAAGTGCACTTTGCATACGCGTTGTCAACCGTCGTCAGACATTCTGGCTGCGCCTGCGACGATGGTGCGATACTTTGATGTAGATGAACTGATAAAATACTGGTGCAAAGACCTCCCGGTAAATGGTACAGTTATTTATGTCGTTTGGTCCAAATACAGATTTGATAGTCAAAGCGGTTATTTGGATTATTTGGATATGATTTAGACTTTTCTGACATTCATGATATTTTATGATATTGATCATATGCGTTAGTTGATCACGGAGAACTGCACTTCCGTGATCATGGAGCTTGCTACGGTTACGAAATATCGAAACAATGGAAGTAAATGACTCGTTTGTTGTTACGTAAATCTAAATTAATTTAAAGTAATTT
Source organism: Anania crocealis (assembly GCA_949315895.1). Taxonomy (NCBI): domain Eukaryota; kingdom Metazoa; phylum Arthropoda; class Insecta; order Lepidoptera; family Crambidae; genus Anania; species Anania crocealis. The sequence continues at coordinate 4,026,885 of OX438882.1, read as the reverse complement.
GTCAATTTAAGTTAATCGGTGTAACTAACTTATGAACACATTAGTAAGCAATATTGATAATTTGGTTAATAAATTACATCACACATCGTTTGTTTCTTAAAATGTAATGCTGTTTTTGTGTAAATCGGAACTCAGAGGTATTGATAATAATAAATTAATAAAATAAATTAATATCGCTCAACTCCCAAAAGCTAATTAGTTATATCCAAAAAGTGACAAAAGTCCCTTTTGGGAATTGAGGGATTATCATCAATAATTATTGGAAATCTAAGTCCATAGTTTTCATATTATTGATTGCTTGTTGAAGTAATTATTATAACTAAAGCAGTTTTATTTCCTGTCTTCAAGATTCAACAGTTATTGTTCATCGACAATAGTGTGTTGCTAACTGAATGAAGATTATATTACAAAAAAACAATGTTTATTTTTTATCATTCTGTCTTAGGAAGTCTTTTTTTCACGTTTCTGACTTTGTAGCATTAAGACTTCAAAATTTGGGACTGAGTCAGTTTAAAACTAACCATTTTACGTCTTACATGTAGCGTGCATACAATTTCATTGTTTACCAATTCCAGATCCAGTTCTGCCAAAATATTCGCTCATCAATACAAAATGTAGTGTTACGTTTCACGTCCTCCCTTTTCCTCCCAGGATGGCTCGTCTGCCGATTGAATGCATATCGGATAGATCTTGACGTCAACATGCGTACAGACAGACGCACCATTTTCCTGTTCTTTGTGTTGTCTCGTAAGGGAATTAGTAGGCGATGGGCTACGTGCCTCAGTTCACGATCGGTTTTGATTTGCTTGGCCTGTTTAGCATTTTCTATTGTTATCCTCTTTGCAAATTATGGATGTTGTACATCAAAATATGAATTGTGTATATGACGTAAAATTTTGTTAGTTAGTTAAACGCTTTTCATTTACATAAGTTTTACGTACAGGCTTTTCTTACATTTTAACAGATAATGGTTTTTTCAACCATTAGTTATGGGCCAAAAAGTGAAAAAAAAAAGCTGTAACTTAACTACTGAATAAAAGACTTGTCCAAGTGATAAAGTCAGTTGAAATATAGCACGTTATTGGTACCACAATGACCAACCACTTGACACCTTCACAAGTGAATTGGAAATCCAAGCAGAAAGATTATTATCGCGGGCTTCTTCAATTTGACTGGTCATCCATGGTGTCAATTCCTCGAAACCAAATAAGCATTACGTCAAATGGAATGTTACTAAATGCTTGGCAGAAGTCATGTCTGTTTTGAGCAGCAGGCGACCAGACACAGGGTGGGTAACTGCTCCATCAAGACTAGACTAGCGCAGAGCGCACACAGCGCGCCCAAAATAAGGGAATTCATGTACCTACAGCAACGTGCCGATAAACATCCTTACAGCTCTGGACAAGCACAGTGTGACATCTTTTTAACCCCAAAAACATACAAATAAATACAATTTTCGTTGCCAAAAGATGTGCTGTCGGCGTTCGAGCGTTTTATACATGAACTGCTATTGACGCGATTTAGTATGCCGATTGCATTGACTAGCGTGGCTGGTGGCATCAGCGATCGACGATTCTGATATTCAGTAGCCAATAGTCAGCAATTTAGGATAAAGTAGTGAGGCATTGCCGATAATTGCAATATTAAGCGAAGAGTCAAAACATGATGCTCTCACAATGTCACTACAAACTTTAACGATTTCCTGGTCTAAAAAACTCATTACAATGATGTTAATTTCAGTTATTTTTAAGATTTCAATATCTACGTCAAAAACTTCCCAATCAATTACTTTAATTAGTACGAACAAGTTATTTTAGGCTAACAACGTTAGGTATAACAATGCTGTTTTAATTATTTTATTATTTGCCTTGAGTGAACGTTTTTTGTTAATGTTTCAGACCGTACATCATATCGGTATTGTTGTTTTGATCAAATTACGTTACTCTAACTATGACGCATTTATTGTTCAGCTTTTATCATTGTGACTCATCTGCTTGCTTAGGACTTCACTCTCGATAAAATTTCCATAATTATCATTTAAATGGGAAATTCATCTTCAGAAGTATGCAAAAGGGTTACTTTTTTTTCCATGTATAGAAACGAAGTATCTTAAAGAAGTATTTAGTACAAGCATCAATTTATTATATGAACGAGATACACGATGTTTTTTTGTAGGTACAGTTTTGAGATAAACTACTATGTAGTATTCCTTCAATTTTGCTCGCCGATTTTCTGTACCATGCATATATTTTTATTTATACTTTGAAATTGAAATTCTTTTATTTATCTATTTTCATTAAAATCCGTCGATCTTGATCTTTTATGGAGTTTTTAGACCAACCTTTGGATAAAGATACTAGGTATACAGGGTTACCGGTAATTCGATACATACCTTTGGAGGGGTGAAAGTAGAGCTCATTTGCAATAGATTTTGTCATGATGTACCCAAGCCGATAGTGATTACTTTTTAAGATATTCAAGGTTTTGTGATTTTATTTTTGAATTGCTTCTATATGATCGCTTCTGGCGTTAAGACCGATTAAATTGTACATCTCTAACACTAGAGATATACACTTTGTTTTTAATTAATAAAGAGTGTATACACTCTAACTACATATCTATCTATTGAAAAGTTGCATTAATATTGAAGTAGGCAAACAATAGACTGATGCTTCCGCATGCTTCCCCTTTGCTGAACAAGACGGGAATATGATAACATAAAACCAGGAAAAACTACTTACTCCTTAATTCATATATTATTAAGGAAGAGCTTTAAAGGCTTTAAACCTCTTTTTATATTGCTATTTACATTATGCCCTACATGTTGTGACATGTTATCATTAAGGACATAGATCGCGAAGTTATTTTAAATTGCAAGCAGTAAAAAAAGATGCCGGTGGTATATGTTAATAAAAACTGCACAATTCACGCAAAAGCCAAAAGCGTCACGGAAACCTTTTAAAATTCAATTCTCGTTGTACCATTTTTAATTTACAGCATGTTCGATTCAGTATCAGTCAAATTAAGATGCACGGGATGTCTGCGAATTTTTATCGCACACCTATGAAATAAATTCGGGTAAACAGCAAAGTATTGAAGTCAGAATATAAATACTAAGGTCGTATCTGTATATGTGACCATTGTTGCTTCTAGGTCGTAAATCCTGCCCGAGACAATAGACTAGAGGTAATTAAATGAATTTTTCATTAACTTTTTGTCATTGAAACATGTGATTTCGTACAGCCGATGTAGTATTACTAATCAAGCAGCATCTGCTTTTGATCTAATACATTGTGGCTTGGAAGACAGCGTGGACCGAATAAAATCGATAGTGGATTGGAAGTCAAAAATTTTAACACCTGTGTTGCAGGAAGTAAGCATGTGTTCATGTACGTTTTCGTTTTTAGGGTTCTGTAATCAGTTAAATCTATTTTATTTTTACATGTAGGCCCCAGGGGGCAAATATTTTTTTACCTACCAGTGCTTCGATCTCTCGATCTTAGAAACTCGGAACAAAGAAGAATGAAATTAAACATACGATATAAGTTCATCTGCAGGGAGTTCAGTAACAGAATGTGGTAATTTTTATACTTTGGCAATGCAATTGATGAACAAATTGCCATTTGTAGTGGTGGGATCTACCTCCTAGTGGTCCACCTTGGGCAACTGCATCTTTGGATTTCGAACCAATGATGACGGCCTAACAGACCCCTCCGTGATGGTAGCCTAGGCTTCGTAAGAGGCTGTCTGGATGCTACCACCCTTCTTCCAGAGTCCAGCGCCAAACAGTTTTTCTGTGTACCGCTGGTGTGTGGCCACTTTCGCTCAATCTTAGGCTTATTCCTAACCGTAAAGTTAAGTATTTAGTCAAGAGCAACCCCATAAACTAAAAAAAAAAAACTATTCACAGTCTGAAACCTGAAATGGCAAGTTTATATTTGCCTGTCATTAAAAGTTTTATAGTCACTTATTTAGATATAAATAAGGTAAGATACCTTGAAAGTATTCTAATATATCAATCAACAAATCGTCGTTCTCCGTCTCAGAATAGTCAGAATCAGAAATCAACTTACTCTTCTGTTTCAAATTTTTATTGTAGGAAATAAAGTTCAAAAAACTTCTTGACAAAGTCACAACGACCTCATGTACAGTAATTGTTAACACCAATTTGTAAAATTGTGTCGAACTCCTAACGATGTTTACCTAGGTACTTCAACAGAATATTTAATTTAATTAACAACGTTGAATACAGATGAATGAAGTTTACCAAAATTTAAGCAAATCTCAGAGCAGGCAACGACCTGATAATGAATCTTGGAAATAAAATGGAAATGTGTATGTGTAATTTTAATTTAACATGATATGAAAGATTTTACGATACGTAAAAAATCAATTGAATAAAAATCGGCCTGACTGTCTTTGAGATATAACAGTGTAAAGAACTAATAACACCATTACTGACTTTTTAATTTATTCATGGAATACAGAACATCTAAAGTAGTATGTCACGCATTAAATAATTTATTATATCATATCTTATATATAAAATTCTCGTGTCACAATGTTAGTTACCTTACTCCTCCGAAACGGCTTTACTGATATTTACCAAATTTTATATGCATGTTCAGTAGGTCTGAGAATCGGCTACTATCTATTTTTCATACCCCTAAGTAATAAGGGTTGTACACCCTTAACTTTTTATTTTATTTTTGGACAAATTTTTTTATTTTTATTTTTCTATAATGTGGCATTAAAAATACATACAACCCCTATTTTTTAATAGCCATTTTAGTAATGAACCGAGCTGTCGGTAAAAAAAATATATTTGTATCGATGAACGATAAACAGTGATTTCTATGTACAATTATTTCGTTCAAGGGTAATTCTGTAAATGTAAATTATATATTATTATATGTTTACCAACTGCTTTAGTAATTATTCAATAACAAACTGTTAAATTTAGATATATACAAATGGCTGCCAGACTTAGGAATCTCTAATTTAGTGGCTTCGGTCCTTTTATCCGTTTCACAGTGATTGACTTCGCATAGAAAACGCCGAACTTTTCTGCGAAACGCCGGTGGTTTTGAGGAATAGCTAATCGTCATTTGACGAATTGTAATGTATCCACCCTATATTTGAAATTAGGATATTAGAGGGTCTATTAATAAATTATTTAAATGATTTTTAACAAAATTTCAACTCGTTAAAATTTAGGTAATGAGCCTAGAACTAAATATTGTCAGTTTAGTTGTCGACTACGACTGTACGAAATATTTTTTTAATCTGTCTGCATTAACAAATCTCATTTGTAATATTTAGTTTTGTGAAGAGAATTATGCGACTGAAGGCACGCAATAATAATAAAGAAAATTGTCACTTCCTGTTGTTTGTTAAAACCATTAGATTTTTTCTCAATTTGACATGATACTAAAATTTCGTACAAATTAAGAATTGATTAATTTTTTTTTATAGCGCACTGAGTGGCATTTTTAGGAGCTATAATAAAAGTGGGGACAGTCCAGCTGTTTAAATAATTGTTGTCCCACTAGTCCATACTAGGTTGGTATATCAAAATAGCTCACATACGCATCGGTGATAACGGTGGCGCGAGCTCATCAGAACGTGCTACCAATTGTATTCAAATTAAATTCAAATTCAATGTTGAAATTCTTTATATTTGTGTATCGCGATGTCTTTACCATGTTGTGCTGGCACTATATAGAATAGCACCATCTCTTATCTTTGTATGGTGTCAAAGAGGCGATTTAATGAGAATTGCCAGATGAAAACGGGCAGTAGCGTCTTCTCTCTGGCTAAACTGCAATCTGGCGGCGTTAAGAGTGAAACACAAACCTGGGGCCTAAGACACGAGTTTACCAATACTTAAACAGTCGGTAAACATAGATTGACGGTTAATTTGACACAATTCCCATACAAAATATGTCAAATAATATTTTAAACGATGTTTAAAACTTAAACGTCTGTTGGTGAACTCGGGTCTAATTCGCGTAACCGAATCGCAGTTCGATTGTGATTGAATTGGACGATTTTGACATTTAGCCCATACTAGAACTGTCAAAAACCTGTTGTGATACGATTTGGTTACGCGAATTAGTATTATATTATCTGTGCTTTATGTTATTAATTAGTTACACTTAAGCGTCTTGTAGGATTGTGATTATGAAAAATTATTGTACATTGCATTTAGATATTAGGATGTCATTAGTAACCATTAGTTTATACTTATGATGAAGAAGATGATGATAATGATATTATTATCAATACAGGAGGTTTTAATGAGATCTTATTTAGGATTATTATGTCGTGTTCTTTTTAATATCCCTTTTAAAGATAAGACGCCGAGTTTGTCTTCGTTTCTTTCATACATCATTAATCTAAGTCTAAGTGTTTTTTTCTTATAATGTAATAATCAGAAGAAGGTTTATTAGCAGAAATTGTGAATGGAAAAAAAACTCATAGAATTATCGTAAACGGGTAAATATGGTCATAAACAGACCATTTGCTTGCATTATATTCATTGCAGAACCCGTGCAAAGCCAGGACGGATAGCTAGTTTATAATATTGCCAGATGTCAAAGACAGTTCTCAAGTACGACATTACACTGAATAATTCAAGCGCGCGACTCTCGCGCCCCCTGTGCTATGTTTGCACGCGCGCGCAGTACGTTATGCGCTGCGCGTGCGACCATAGATAATACATATATCGTGCGACTCATTGGTATGGGCGTGATTACACCCGTCTATGAATAATATTACTGCCAAATCTTTAATCTGTGAGATGAATTTTTGCACTATGAATATCTACAGGATTGATTGTATTGAAATACAATTTCTTGAGTAAAATTTTCCGACTTTCTTAGGTGGAACTGAACCCACAACATTTTGCTTACCGGGCGATTGCACTACCCACCTAAAACAGTCGAGAAAAGGTTTACCGAAGGAATTGTATTTACAATTACACCATTAATTTATTTGATTAAAAAACGGTCTCAAATATTGGTTGCATTTTCTTAAATTTTGCACTCCTTGAACTGTTACCCAACCAAGGTTTGAAAATATACAAATATACCCTAAAGCCACTGCCCAACATCCCTCCCAGATTGGGCCAGCTAGAATAGAGCCAAACTGTGGTTCAGCATTTACCGGTTGTTTAGGTCCTAACACAGGCTAGTATAGTTAACACATGCTAGCGCATACTAGTATAAACCTATGGGCCTTTCTTAAACGAGGAGGGGGAGGGGCTGATAAATTTGCTTTTAGTGATCGGTGCATCTAAAAAACCTACTACCACTACTAAAAAAACTGATCTTGGTTCTAAGTCCCATATCCCACGAAGGTGCCAATTGGTGATTCGCTTTTAGGTACAGTTTAAAACGGGTGAAACTACTATACTATATAGCTCTGGAGCCAGGAGTAGAGTATTTAGGCAAGTGCCAAATAATATAATACGATTATTAATGCAACCCTAAGGCCACGATTGGTGCAACCACTAGTACAGTTAACCTCTAGACCATGATACACTCGACCCATTTTCTCCTTTAGTGGCCTGCTTTTTTTGTCGCTGGAAAAACGCTTTAGATGCGGAGTATTCTGAACTGTGACTACGGGTTGCGCCTTAGGCCTATAGTCATGCATGCTCTTCAGTCTGGTTCGGCTGTGGCTCGCTTAATTTATGACCGCCACCTGGTTTAGGAGAAGAGGGGTCTGCCCCTGTCACTCTGTGAGCAAAACACGCGTGGCATCGCGGGATTCCATTCTGGATCAATGGCCCGCTAGCTTTAATGCAAGGTAGTGTTAAGGCTACTCTTTAATTAGTAAATGTTTTTCGTTCAGATTAGGACGTTCAGAAATTGAGACTGAATATGATTTTAACTTCTCATAGTGCATAGGTACTCTTTAACTAAAATTATGAGCAATGTTACTGCGAAGTCAATTTGTGCCGATGGTTTTTAACAGATTCGCAATATGTTATTTATGAATCATAAGATAGATATTATTCTTTAGTAGAACAAAAGACTGCTTACTGAATCCTTCGCTTGATTTTAAACTTCTCATTTTGACTCAGCAAAATCCTGTACCGCGTGCAAAATCTATAACAATAGATACGGTATCTATTATTGGATGGTATCTAAGATACCATACCATTTTCTTTAATGTGTAGGTATGTCTCCGTATTCACGTAGGTACAGTAAAATAATGAATTGTGTATAATTATGACTAGTGATAATTCAGCTAATCAAATCGTATCACAATCGTAATTGAATCGCAGGTTTTTGACAGTTCTAGTATGGGCTAAATGTCAAAATCGCCCAATTCAATCACGATCGAACTGCAATTGAAATAGCTGAATAAGGCCCCTGATCTTGCATGCAAATCATCGACAAATTGCATTCTAAACAAATAGAAACAGATTGTGAATTGATTAGTTTCTATTTATGCCGCCGCCGGCGCCACGCTCGCAGTCCAAGTATTTTACAACTGATTTGGCTTATGTTGGTGATAAATCCGTTATAGTGGACATAACGACAAGTTTATTGATACACATATCAATAGTTAAATAGGTTAAAATGTGGTTATTTTAATTATGTAGGTCGTATTACTTGAGGCTGCGGTTAAGGCTTAACTTACAGTTTTGTTTGTTGCAGGATTGTGCGATTATGTTCTTAGATGGTAAAGTAATATCGTATCGAGTGGATGGGTGTTGTCAACAGTATTTTTTGTCAGGTTTCCTTTTTTGGTTGGGCTCAACCGATATTTTTTATGATAGGTATTAATAGTGCCATATTAATATGCTCTAACAATATTATCATGGTAAAACATTAATAATTATATTTTTAACCGAACGGACAAAAGTCATCATCATAATCAATCCACTGCTGTATTAGGTCTCTCTGAACGGATAATTTTTGGGAGATTTGGCTGGGTGGTGATCTCAGTATGGCTAATGGTAAAGAATACGTTTTTTTTCAGAACTCTTCTAGTCTTCTCTTATGATACCCATGGTAGGAAAAGAGATAGTATATACGTCAAGGACTTAGGACCTGATTTACTAGTAGTAGGGACTACTAGTAAATCAGGTCATACGGCTTCGTAGGGGTGGAATTTTAAATTTGAAACTAACCTACAGAAACTGTAGCTTTCTAAAATGTAGCCTATGTCCTATTCCAGCCTATAATCTAACTCCGTGCTTAATGTTATCTAAATGAGTCGATCGTTTCGGGCGTGATGGAGTAACAAACATCCGTCCAAACATTAATAGTAAAGGTAAAGTAAAGTAAAGTCTGTCTTTTTCCGCATATACAGGCTGTAACAAAACCAAACGCCGACCCTGTAGCTACGCAATGTGAACGCAATTGGTCTTATACCAAGTCATATTACAAAATAACTATATTATTGCTAGGAAATGATTTTTAATTTTAGGATTAAAAATAATATTATAATTCGTAGCGCGCAATGTATAGCAGCCGGGGCGGCGCGCCCGCTGCGCGCTTGTGATTGCTGCTAAGTTCGAATACGTCCGCGCTGAGCCGTACATTGCGTATTGTAATTAAAAAAAGCCTTATTATGAATGAAATAATGAACATTTTTCGTATGTTTGTATGGAGAAAAGTTTTGAAATAACCTTTTCCACCAGTTTTCGTAATAAAATTGAAAACAAAATTGTGACTTTGAACCTCAATATCTTCGGAACCAGCAGTTTCCCAGGTAAGGAATAAATGTTTCTAGTGATGAGGTCTATACGTGGTTTTCGGATCTGCGTTTGGTTTTTTTACACCCATTATATAAAAATTGGTAGGTATATTTGGAAGAGCAAAGGAAGAAATAGGAACAAATCAAGTAAGGGAATAAAAATACAAAATGGATTTAATTCTTTAAACAGATATGTTAGTAGTTGACTTATTGACACATACAATCTCTTTAAAATTTTATCACTCTAATGTTGGACCCAACACTATTGTAAATACTACTAACTTGTGCAGTTATTAAAAGGTCTTTATTATTATTATTATATTTTTACAATCTTTTATTCTGACAAGATTATCCAATTTAAATACTTACTCATCCTTCTGTTTGACAGTATAAGCTCACATTAATTGTTTCCATTAAGATATGAAAGAAAAAAAGCCCAAAATATATGCAACAAAAAATGTAAAGATAAAACATTAAATCAAGCAAAACAACGATGATCCTACAATCAAGCTAGTAATAATTTGCTTGTTTGACACCTATTTAATTTCAGTTGCATATAATAGGGGTTAAAGTATGAAATTGCCGATTATTTTCCCACTTTTTATTTTGTTTATAGCTCTTAAGTATAGCCATATTATTGCGTAATTCTTTTTGTATTGTATCAAAAACTAAATAAAATAACTTTTGACTAAAAAAAAAATGCAATACTAGTGCCTATTACTTCAAAGGAAGTCGTTGAAAAGACCCCTTTCAATGTGTCAGCTGTCCTTCTTGCTTCAATTAAGTATATTTGTATTATATACTTTGATTTTCAGAAATTTAAATACTATAATGCGTAGCTTTATAACCGTCTAACTTTCACCTTTAATTGCATAGAAAACGGTTCAGACGTTTTTAAAAAAACAAAAAAAATGTTAGTATGGAAAAATGACTTTTCTCGATTTCGTCCATACAAAACGGCAATTTCATACTTTAACCCCTAATATTTTTAACTTGAATTATTAACATTCCTCTAGATTTGTGTCAATTTGTGTAAAATGCCTAAGAAATATTGTTCTAATTTTCTCAAATTTTCTTTATTTAATCGTGATAAAAAATATTGCACTGATTATTTATTGCCTTAATGCTAGCTTAAACTATTGAGAAATTATCAGTTGATCTTCACGTCTCTCCATATCCCACCTTCATAAAGCCTTTATCTAATTACAACAAGAGTGTAAACTTTTCTTTACTCAGACATGTCTATACTCTTTTGTTTCTGTATATTAGTTGGTCTTCGGCTGCGATACCCTGGACCCGTCCCGAAGACTGGTCTGGAGGTTCGTCCTCGACTGTCGCGCGCCAGGTTCAGCGCTCCTCACGTGAAGTACCGATTCTACCACCACTTCCTCTATGAACGGCTGGGAATCCGGTTCTGGAATAACATGGTATAACACATAAATTTACTAGTTTGAGCTAATTTGTAGTAAAAATACAATTTTTTGAGGTACATTGTCAGTATCGGCGAATAAATTTGGATTTTTCTCCCTCCTAAAACAGTCGAATAAACTTTTTATTCAAGAAATTGTATTTTCATTTCATTTGCCTATTTGACATCATCATTCTCTTGGCCATTTTCCCAGTTTATCTGGGGTTGGCGCAGTATGTTTTTTTCTTCCACCATTCTATCACTCGTCACTGAATCATCCACACCTTTCACACTCATATCTTGTTTCACACAGTCCATCCATCTCTTTCTCGGTCGCCCTCTTCCCTTCCAGCCTTCCACATTCATTTGCCTATTTGACAGTTCCAAAATAAAATGTTGTTTAATTCATTATCATCATCACAAACCTACATGAACACATGCCTCTTCAAAAGAAGGATTGAGCCTTAAATTCGACTATTTTTTAGCGAGTAAGTACGACACATGACAGGAGCTAGAGTTACGTAAATTTAATCGCGGAATATTATTTCTTCTTAAGATAAGAAATCGTTTACTTAAAACTTTCAATTAAACAATTCCCACTATGTTTATGAGGTTATTATTACACACAATCGTATACAAATAATTGTTTTATATTATTGTATATTTAATACAAAACAATGTATTCGCAGACAGCACACAAGCCTACCCTTGTACAGACAACAGCACGTCAACCTATCACAAAACGTCAAATTTTCAAAATTGATATTGACCTCTACTTGTTGGACTTAAAGTTGAAAATCAATTCAATGTAACTTTTTGGGTAGGTTGACCTGCCGTTGTCTGTACATATATTAAAAATTTTATAATCGACTTTCTACTTTAAGTCCGACCCATAAAGATTACAATAATTAATAGTTTACTTTAAAAGTTTAAATATGTCTTTTGATTGATTTTAAAATTGTAATTATGACCTTGCGAAAACATCACCAGTCAAGGTTTTTATAGATTGATTTAATATTTATTCATAATAAATACTGTTACGTTTAAAAATCAAGGTGGCACTACTTTGATTGGAAAAACCAATTTTTTTCGCGAAAATAACATTTTGTTAAATTTTTGTAAGTCAAAATACAGAAACTTGTGTTTACATTATCCGTTTTACTTTCTTCAGTACAAAAGACATCAACGCTTCACTGATAGATATAATAGTGATTTCAAATGAAATGTGCGCTTTTGTTTTTTTTTTTAAGTAAAATAACGGCCTATAATCATCCCACTGCAGGGAAAAGGCCTCCATCATAGAATTAAAGTTACCAGAGTAATTATGGGCAATTTAATTTAAAGAAAACTAAAGAACCAAAAGCTATTTTTTCCTACTCCTTAGGGCATGAATTGAATTGACATATGAATTTTTAGACAAAATTCTATATTGCAGAAGCATATCAGCAGTATTGGACTGAAATAGGTTAATGATAATAAACTTGCTGAGCTAATAAGCTAAAATGGTAGTGGTTTGGGCACATAGTAAGAAAGGATAGGACAAAATATTGGGACATGTCGAAGGGACCTCCAATTTCACTGAATAGATGGCCGTTAGAAAATGATTCTGGAATGGTGACCACGCGTAGAACGTTATTCTATCGGTAGGCTCTCCACCATCAGACCGACGATCTGGTGAATATCACGGGAAGCTATCTGAAGCGTGCGACCGTCCATTGTAGAGAAACTTTAGGGAAGCCTATGTATGTCCAGCCGTGGGCGTTTGGCTGGGATGATGGTGACCCAATAATGATCACTCTAATGAATAAAGATTTAATTCCTAATTAAGAAAAATAAAAAAGTTCAGTAATTGTCATGAAAAGAATATCTTATGCTAATTAGTGACTGATGAAAGACACTGCACAAGTGAATGTTAGAAGAAATTATACATTCAGACGTATTAATATGTAAATATGCTATTGCTGTCTTTGCGCTTTAGTTCCTTCTTGGTTTGTTATGTTTACAATGTGTTGCATTGAGTTTATTTTTAAAAGGAAAAACGTGACTGCGTATTTTTACACTACACTTTAAATTTTCTTAAAGCGGCTGCATAAATAGAAAGTCTTTTTGTCACGCGTAATAACTTAACGAAGTTATTAGATTTTGATGGTAATTTACAACTTGCAAATAGCAACCATATTTTTTTGTATCATATACCTATATCAAGAGAGATATAACTCAAAAATATGCTATTATGAGGTGAAAGACATATTCATGTTATGCGCTTCTGATATTTAAAATGTTACTGAATAACCACATAGACTATGAAAATACATTCGTTGCCTTGTAGTTTGTTTACTTATACTAATATTCTGTTTAGTAGTTGGAACAAAGGGTACCTATTACTTTGACATGTCTACATACAGGTGACATTTTAACAACCTTCCAAATTTTAATATATCAATCTAGACATAAAAGAATAGACGTATTTTTTACTTTATTTGATATTTTAGCAACTTAATTGCACTTATAATATCATTATATAAACTTGAAAAATTTTTTTTGTCTCAGGTGGGACTCGAACCCACATCTCCTCGCGAGGAGATGCGGGTTCGAGTCGAAAGACAAAAAAAAAGTTTATATACTGACGTATTTTTTCTTTTGGTATAGCCCAGTACAAAAATATCAAGATAAAGCACTTAGAATATAACCGCAAAAAATCTAAAATTTTTGATACGGCGCCTAGCAACACTTTTTTTTACGCGATTCACATCTCATTCCTTCATTACGATACTATTCATACGTTTTTTAATTTCCCTTTATAACTTATCAGGACCAGGACCGTAGAAATGTAAAACTATATTGCAAAAAATATTTTCGGGTGAAAGCTTGATTTACATTTTTTACTTCAAAAATGGGCTCTAAATACGATACCGAACGCCTATAAAAACTGATAGGCCTAGGCCCCGAAATTTTGGGCATAATAGATAAATTTCTGGGCATAAACCGATGGGTTTATGCAATCTCTAACGTCATTATACTTTTCACATATCGGTATAACCGCACTGTTGTTGGGTCTTAGCAAATTCTGATTCAGCTTGCGTCCCTGTTTAATTAATATGCAATTCAATTAAAATCGTTACGGAACTCATTCCACTTAGGGAACTGTCGTGTCTACCTGTTTTGCTTGTGTCATAATAAATTACCTTATTCCGACTACTCGGTCATACACGGCTGCCCTGTTTGTAGTAGACGAAATTCAGATTTTATCTTAGTGTGCGCATGCTAGTGTATTCTTTGAAAATGCCTAGTTGTGGGTAAAGGTTTCAATGTCAATTTCTAATGTTGCTAAAGAAATTTGGATCAATTGATTCGTGGTATTCGTTGCAGAATCTTGCTGCAGGGTATAGAGTTGCCAGATGAAGCTTCATTTTAAATTCTAATGGGAAATCTAGTTCGTTTTCTGTATGCCTTTATCATTTAATGAGGATGCTCTTTAGTAATGGTGCTAACAATTCTAATCCTTTTGTTTTTTTACGATGCTGTTTTAAATTTATTTCTCACTAATTGGAAAGTGGTTAAAATTTCACCCTGTATACTTACATCATCAAAAATCGTTCCTTTTCGTCTAGGTGTGCGTATTACGACTATTAATGGGAAAGATTGAGGGTGGGATCTACCTCCTAGTGGTCCACCATGGGCAACAGCATCTTTGGTTCTCTAACCAATGATGACGGCTAATAGATCCCTTTGCAGTGGTAGGCTTCGTAAGAGGCTGCCTAGATGCTACCACCCTCCTGCCGGAGTCCAGCACCAAACAGTTTTTCTGTGTTCCGCTGGTGTGTGGGAGAACCAGTGCCACTTTCTGGGTAAGCTCGCTCCCTCTTATGCTTCTTCTTAACCGTAGAGTTAAGTATGTAGTCAAGAGCAAGCCCATTGATTATAAAAAAAAACTGATTGAATTTTGACAAAGAAATTGATAAAACACTAGAGAGTTGCACATGTGCAATTCTTGCCCGTCCTTTTCGGTCAGCACTCCTTGAGTTGCCTCTTACGACACCCGTAGGAAGAGAAGGGGAAGCTATTTCTTTAAAG
The DNA here is from genome assembly GCA_949315895.1 of Anania crocealis. NCBI lineage: Eukaryota > Metazoa > Arthropoda > Insecta > Lepidoptera > Crambidae > Anania > Anania crocealis. The sequence goes on along the minus strand of OX438882.1, from coordinate 4,011,689 downwards.
AAGACACCACACGACGCGTCATCCCGCGTGATAAACTTTGTTTTTCATATTGTAGGTAGAGGATCGACATGATTTTTTTGGACTAGTGGTTCACGGTATAACATAGGCTAGATTGTATGCAAACGAATTCGCAAGTAAGCTAGTACTCGTAATGCTATAATCTTAATATACTTTATATGATATTTCAGCAATTTATACTATATACTGATACTATAATCTTAAGTTTACTTGAATAATAAAATAGCCTTAAAGGTGATAACATAAATATTTTACTAGGGATGAGTTTACTGAGTCGCTTTATATGCTAATTAGTTTAATTTACTGCTATACAACAATAATTATTAATCTATTTCGTACAATATAAAATATACAATTATTAATAAAATTTTGGCCGCTCGATTCAGTCATATCTTGTCATACCTGTAATTAGGGCAGGAAGTCTATGTTGTCTTTCATTTTACTTTTTAATTTATAAATTGGATTATTATTGTTTGAATAAATGATTACTTTATTGTTATTATTATGTTGGTCATCCTCTGCTTTAACGGGAAAAGATTTAATGAGATTTATTAAAGTAAGTAAATTGTGTTTGTTAATATCTGTACCAAGTTGTGGATTCCGCAAAACTACTAGAATAGCAGTGCAAACCAGTTTAGTGAGTCAATCTATTTATTTGTTATTATGTTCTACAGATGACAACATGTGGTTCTTACGAAGTAGCTATGAGTCAGTTGTGACTGGTTCAGTAACAAAATACTAAACCAAACGGCCTTTGCCTTTAAGGTCATATATGTTTAATAGTGCTATTTTAGCCACCAATTATAGTAGAATATCTTTTTTTCTGTTTGTTTTGATGGTCTGTCCATATTTTGGTTGTATTTGGTTTTAGGAATTCTGTATTTATTATTACCTATCTGCTTTATTTCCTTTGCGTCAATGTTTAGACATTGATGTAAGCTAAATTTATTCTAATACTAGCTGATGCCTGCGACTTCGTCCGCGTCAATTTCTGTTACTATGATCGCGATTATTTTTCATCATTTTTCACTGATGCTTCGCTCCTATTGGTCGCAGCGTAATGTTATATAGCCTAAAACTTTCCTCGATAAATGGACTATCCAACTTAAAAATATATTTTCAATTCGAACCAGGACTTTCTGAGGTTAGCTCGTTCAAACAAACAAACAAACTCTTCAGCTTTATAATATTGGTACAGATTTTGAAGACATAATGAATACTTGAAAATATCTACATCCATTTTAATAAAGGAGTGGAAAACCCAGTATACCGCACTTATAAACACGATTCAAAATTTCGCTAACCTTAAACACAAGACCTGTTCACATACACTACTCTACTTTAGACCGCATACGCAACAGGATTATTTTAAGTCTTAAGATTAAATATTGTTGTTTCTAGATCTATAGGGCTTATACATCATAGTGACATGTCACTTTTCCGCTATACTCGTAGTCAACATACTTAAACGTATTACCCGCATTAAAAATTACACGCAATAAAAAAAATCTTGTAAATATTAAAAGGTGAAGACCTACAAACCTATCATTATGTCATAAGTGTCGCAACACTAATAATACAAAAAACTTTAAAAAAAAAGTTACTATTATTAATTAGTAAAAAATAAACTTGTCGTAATACTATATAAACATTTCATCCATATAATCAGAACAGCGTTTACCAAACACTTATAAGGGAGTGTTTTCTTGACGAAATAAAATAGCTTGCATAAAAAAATCAAAGAAAAACTTACCATTTTGCCTACTCTGCGTACTCCTTTGGGGATATGCCCAAGCCACCGCGCAGAGTAATAACAGCAGCACGCACGTACGCATGGTGTCGTGGTTCAGACGCAGAATCAGGCGACAATGCGCCCGCGCCGCGGACGCCTACTGTCACTTATGTGGTGCATTCTCAGGCAGAAATAATTGAATTTTAATTTTATTTTGCTTGCCCTGCCAACGCCGGTTTCAATTTTCGACCATTAGGTTTATGAACACCAAGCCGCATTTGGTAAGAGTGTTGATTATGCCTATTATGGCTGTTATTTTACTTTTCATTTTGATACATGAGAGTTTAAATATGTCAAGAATACTACAAGTGTAGCACCCTTTAAATAATTGCATTAAATCTGTATAGTGTTAAGTTTTATGTGTGTAGTAAAGTAACAAGAAAGTTTAAAAATCCATGATTGTTGTGATTTTAAACAACGTGTACCTTGAATTCGATTGTTTGGTTGGGAATCGAAATAACGATTTTTTGCTGCTGTTCTTTTAACCAATGTACCGATTTTATTAATCCCTCAACCCCCAAGAGGCACTTTCTGAGGTTTCTTTTCTAAGATATGTTTATAGTAATGTGTTATTATTAATTTTATGATAGACAAAACTCAATAATACCGTCCTAGTTTCAATATTTTATCATGGTTTGAGAATTTTCAAAGTACAATCACATGCAATAGTTTGACTACCTTTTTTTATAATACATTTGTTATAAACTTAACACTTGTGCAGAATCACCCAACTAATTGCATAACCAGTGAGTGGAGTGGGCGCGATTTCCAATGCTCACATCATCTGCGTATTGTTACAAGCGACGCGATAAGCGACTGTGACGTAAACTTTAAGCTTTTAGTATATATTTATTTTAAACTAGCGGACCCCGCAAATACATGAGTAAAAATCTTTATTCATGTGCCGCAAACTTCGTTCAACTTGACGTCTCAAATGTCATGGTCATCAAATATGGCGAAGTTGGAAAAATATATGTTTGTATGAGAGTATAGAAAAGTGTTGTTTTTTATACTTTTTCAGGCATTTTTTTATTTTTATCTGCGTTTAAGGAATATTCTAAAAAAAGAGTTAGCGAAATCGGTTTCGATGTCCTCGAGATTTGTACTTAGCAACACATTCAGCGAGTCATATTTATAATATGGATGAATGAAACTATCATGCATTTTAATTATGTGCTTAGTATAATTATTTATAATGCCACGTAAATAATATGACAGGCAATCTCAAAGTTAGAAAGTACAGGGCAGTAGTACTCGTACCTATATTGTGTTAGCTTTAAATTTTTTATGGAGTCTGTAATACGATAGTACCACAAACACCAAGAACCGTGATAACAATATACTTCGATGGTTTTGTGTACTGACCCGTACTAGTATCAATCCGGGACCTCAAAGCTGGATTAACTTTGAAACCGGTGTTAACGCTACTCGACCACAGAGATTGTTCATCGAAAATAGTTTAGATTTTAATTATAATTAGTTTGAACTAAGTTGTAATTCTTTGTCTTCTTCAATATAGTAATAGTGAAGTATTATGTATTAATAACAATAATAAAAGTCTTTATTTTCTCCACAATCTTTAACGTAATAACTAATTATAAAAATACTAAACATGCATAAAACAATATAAGATTGTGAGAGACTGGCGACTGAACGACAGCCTGTATTTCAGAGCGCCAGCACTTTCCTCTCTCGATGTGGTCAAGGTGCACATAATATTCTATTTTGTAGTTAAACAAGTGAATATCTAAACGTCTTTACTGTTTAAATAGGTTTTGATGTGTAGGTACTACTATTATCTATTTATCCGCTACCCGCTCGTGGCAAGCTGCAACCTAAAGTGCATATTGCAAAATGTCATGAGTACCAGTTACTAGTGTTGTCATTTTGCAACGGGATGTGTGAACTAAATCCTTGTGATTATTTGCATTCTAATAAACCAAATTTGTCAGGAATTAAAACACTTCAAGACTTACCTAGTTATCTTAAATTTTTATCATAGTACACTTTATGATAATTATCTGAAAGTAAATCCCAGTTAAAAAAACCTTTAAAGGATAGACGAAAACAGGGATGAAACAAAAAAGAAAAATTATGAGGTTGCTGTAGATGTGGTAAGCAAACAATGTGGTAAGCAATAATCAATGTGGTAAGCAAACAATCAAAACCAATGAGACAAAGCCAAAGCCATACGCTAGCTCCAATTAATAGCTTAGGTATTTTATGAGTTTCTATACTTAAGTGTTTTATTGACAGTAGATGTAGCCCGATTTATATTCTTATTACTCAAGGATTGGTACTTAAGAATTGATAATCGCCTTGTAATTAACTCGTATAAAACATATACTAAATAACACAGTGGCCAGCACATCAACCTACCATTAACGGTCAGATATCACCAATTGATTTTTAACTTAAGAGGCAGCACTGCGGGCGAGAGAATTGAAAAATAGGTATTTGTAAAATCTATTGCTGTCGCGCAGTGCCAAACGCCTTCACCGTAGAGTGTGATACAGACAACTGCTTCTTGGACCGAAAATACCTACTAAAAACACACCAAATCAACGTTTCGTAGTCCCCCGATTACTTTTCCAAAACTAGACCGATTTAAATATTTTTTTCATTAAAAATTTAAGAAAGGCTTTGGCCGTATTTGCAGGTATTCTTTTTTTTCTAAAATATAGCTAAATTTGTTTTCTGGATGTTTGAACACAGCGGAAAATCTGACGAATTTTTTCGATTTATGAGAGCTCATATCTTTTTTATTAATCAATTTATGAAAAAACAGAAAACATAGAAACATGCTAATAGTGGCCATGAATTTTTGTAATAAAAATTATTGCTCTACTGGCTTTATCCAGGTAGGAAACAGGGGACTACGTTTGTATGGAAAAACGGCCCTTGTGTTTCCTCTTAAGGCTTAACTCATAAAGATAAATTTTAACCGAGAAAAAATTACATTTTGCTAACCAGCAGTCGTGTACTAATCGTGCTTTTGCTTAGTGCAAATAGAGCAATGATCGCTTTATAGACATGGGATGTGCCCGTTATAGTTCGCAAAAAACAACGTGCATTTTAGGTCGAGTTCAATAAATCAAATACGGCTAATCGATATTTTGGAATCGATTTAAAAACTGTTCCGATCTCAATCACTTAACTGTTCATCACTACTGATTTCTGATGCTAATCACATAGGCAAAGGTCAGTAATATGTAGTACCTACATGTAATAGTATGTATTACGAGTAATAAAAACTTATCGAAGTACGTACGACCGCTGTTTAAGGGTTTTTTAGCACTGACTATAGTATTTTTTATTGGTATTATTATCGTGAAAATACGTATTCCTTTTTGCAGCAAATCCTATTAGTTACTCTTAGAGGTAGATTTATTTTTAAAATACATTTCTGAGCATAAGGTTCCATGTCCATCAGTTATATTTTTTAGTATCGATCAAATCTTTACTATGTTATCAGGTCATATACAAAAAGAAATGATGTAATTCAAGCGGTTACCTATATTAAATTCAAAATGTTTAGGTACGAATTTTATTTTCTCGTTTATTTAATCGAATACATGATTAACATTATGCAAAAAATATTATTAAATGTTACTTTTTTAGAATTTTATGTTTTTTTGTTATCTTACAATTTTACCACGGATTCAAAAGAAAGGTGGTTCAATTTCCACAATAATATTTTCAATATTAAAAAATGCAGTATGCACGCAAGTAACAATCAAGCATGATTGCCTCGTCTGCGAGAAATACAGCATTTTGTTTTACACTTGCACAATATATTGGGTCTAGTTAGTTTATTATTTAATATCTGTGGCAGCATTTGAATTAGAAAAGACTTGTATTTATCATGTATTTAAACTACTATGAAGTTAATGTATTTGTTTGTTATTCCTTGAATAAAATATTATTATTAGAAAAGTCTTATATGAGTACAATTTCAATATTAAGTTATGTATCTTTATACTTAAATATTTTAAATTAATCAGGTTTTGTAACTGACTTAATGTTTCACATTTGTTTTTTTTTTATTTCAACTCAGCTGTTTGTATTCTGGAGTACTAACCAATAGACCAAGGCAGTCGATAAATCGATTGTAGCTGTCTTTCTTTGTAATGAAGATTTGGAATAATTCATCGGAGAATAATTGTAAATTTTTAAATAAAAAAAAAGGTTATATAAGTAAACAACTTTTGAAAAGAAATAAAAGTAAAGCAAAAACATTTATTCAGCGCCAAAAGTTCAAGAATGGATTATAAGATGGATAAAACCACGCGTTCTCCGCGGCGTCAGGTCTTGGTGGACTAAAAGGGTATATATTTTTCAGAAACCATGGCTCCACTGGATCACTCATCCTTGCCTTTTCAAAAAAATCCGGTAATGGCTGAATTAGAATATCTTTAAATAATGGCTTGTTGATATTAAAAGGTAGATGTTTAATATCTGGAGGAAACCCTGATCTTGCTGTTGAGGAGACGACAACCGACCCTGGGTATAACTGTATGGACCCTGACGCGTATTTGCCGTCTCCTTCTTTGGTCACTGTTAGTGGGTAATAGTATCCTGATCCGTCATTGTTTGAGAAGGTCATATGTTGTTCTAGGCCCGGGTAGAACTGGACGCCGCCAAGGGATGACACGCGACCATTTCTGGAGGCAATACCAGCGACGCTTGCTACCCCGAAGGGACCGTTAGACTCCGCTGGTTGCAAAACTTCATGGTCCTTTTCTTGAGGTAGATCATCTGTGCAAAATAAGGTATGTAGGATTTAAAACATTTTGTTGCATTTGTATACTTAAAACTTAACACTTAACGGGATTTAATGCAACCAAATTAATTATTTAAAGGTAGTTGATCTTCCCGACTATCCTGACGTTTCGATGCGCTCAAATATCTGTAGGAATCAAAAGATTTTTCGGGTTAAATGCCTTCAGGACTTCTTAACAAGTTAAACGAGGTACTCGTACTAAGATAGATAGATACTATTATTTTAACCTATATTTAACTTTTTTAATGCTATACATACTACCAAATAGTAAAAAATTGTCCTGTTATTAAAAAAAATAGTTATAATGCGACCTGCTTTGTGTTTTTGATGGCTTGATTTATGCAAATATTTTTATAACACTTGTATACTTAAGCTTTAACCCCCGTATTTATAAAGAAGTAATTACTTATTGCTTAAGAAAGTCATAACTTAAAGTGTTCATACCTAGTGCTAAGTAAAAGAAATTGGTCACCATTAATAGTTATATTATTTGGCTGAAAATGCTAACTTTTGGTAGTTATAACTTCTAGTAATTTCTTGATTAATCCCTCGATCGTGAGTTATTCCAGACACAATTGAAATCAATTGTTATCGCGGCAGGCGCCTGCCGCCTGGGGGTTGAGGGATTAGGGCATAGAAATTGTCTCTCAAGTAATTACTTGTAGTCAAGTAATACTTTTACCTGTTTATAAATACGGGTGTAAGTGTTTTACAAGAAATTAACAGAGTTGTCCTTGAACAAAGTGAATCTGTGAATTTTCTTACCTGATGCAACAAAAGCGACGGCTATTGTGTAAAATAAAAAAAATCTCAGAGACATCGCCATGTTGGAAATTCGTATAGATCTAATGCAGACTGAAGACAACATTCCTATTTTATATCCAGTCTTAGATTACAAGTTTGGTTCATAGTTTCTAAAACGGTTCTTCATAGTATTTATTGATAGACGACGTACCAATTTTCCTCGCACTTCTTTCAAACTATAATTTCTCTATCATTATGGTTTTAACACCTGGAATTACTATCAAATATTGGCTATTCGATTAGCAATAATAACATGGCGGCCCTGTCAGTAAAGCGATTATTTGACTTTTTGTATGAGTTTACGATCGATGTATTAGCGTGTAACTGTACTGGGTGAGTACAGGTATTTTTGCGAAAATGTTTTGATAATAGACATCTAAACTCAGTGCCAATGATTGATCAGAGGTTGAACGAACGCAATACGGTGAGTAAATTTAACATTGTTATTGCGTTTGTTGCATTCACTGTTCAGACAATATACCTACCTAACACAAGGTTGAAGTAATGCTCCTATACGGTATGTAGATACATGATATAATGTATGGTATCATAGTTACCAATAGTTCGTATTACATAGATTTATTATTAAAAAAAAACTCCGCTGGCTTACAAAATCAAATGCCTCTAGAATTATTTCGTAGACACAAACAATGTCTTTGTAGATATATTTTATAGTTAGAGCAGTCGCTCGGCAAGTGGAAGGTTGCGAGTTTAAGTCCCCCTTAGGACCACCACTCATTAAACCCATTCGAAATTTTTATTCAAGGAATTGCATTTTAAAATTACCATTAATAGAAGATAAAATCAGTAATACCTTGTTTATGGAAAAGGGCTCTGACCTGTCACCTATATGGGGTTAAAGTATGAAATTGCCGATTATTTTTCCACTTTTTATTTTGTTTATAGCTCTTAAGTATAGTCATATTATTGCGTAATTCTTTTTGTATTGTATCAAAAACTAAATAAAATAACTTTTGACTAAAAAAAATGCAATACTAGTGCCTATTACTTCAAAGGAAGTCGTTGAAAAGACCCCTTACAATGTGTCAGCTGACCTTCTTGCTTCAATTAAGTATATTTGTACTATTATATACTTTGATTTTCAGAAATTTAAATACTATAATGCGTAGCTTTATAACCATCTAACTTTCACCTTTAATTGCATCGAAAACGGTTCAGGCGTTTTTAAAAAAACTAAAAAATTGTTAGTATGGAAAAATGACTTTTCTCGATTTCGTCCATACAAAACGGCAATTTCATACTTTAACCCCTATTATTATTGTTAGTAGCATAGAGGTCTTGGTGTTCAATCCTGTACTTTGTGATCCATTGGAATGTAACATAATATTTGTTGAAAGAACAATTAATTAAATAATTTTTTCGACTGTATCAGTATTGAAATTTGAAAAATTATGTCTTAGGCGGAACTCGAACACACGCGTACCGGGTGCCTGAGACATGTTTTTTTAAGTTTAAGTACTGATATTGGAATTGCAATTAAGTTGCTAAAATATCATATAAAGTAAATCAATGTTGGATAAGTACCTCCCACATCCGAAAATCTTTAAGTAATTGTATTTTCAAAAGACACTGGCCATTTATATGCTTAAAAAACAGTCTTAAAACAATATATTAGTTAATGTAGCAACACCTTTTTCTTTATATGAAATTTTAATCACCATCCAAGTTTTAATAAAACCCAAATGACGTATTTTTTTTTTGTTAAGTCCTGTACAAACATGTCAAAATAAGGCGCGTAGAAAATGTCCGGCGAAAATAAAAAATATTGATACGGCCTCCTAGCAACACTTTTTTTCGCGATGCGTATTTCATTCATTCATTACGATACTATTCAGTTGTTGATTTTTCTTTCCTACCTTAACTGGCTCAGGACCGTAACAATTTAAAACTATGTTGCGAAAAATATTTTCGGGTGTAATTCGACCTACATTTTTTACTCAATAAATAGGCCCTACATACGATAACATAACATAATACTCTTTATTGCACACCATACAGGATACATTGTTAACATGTAATACATTTTAATCCCTCGATCGTGAGTTATTCCAGACACAATTGAAATCAATTGTTATCGCGGCAGGCGCGTGCCGCTTGGGGGTTGAGGGATTAAGCTGTACAATTTAGGCGGTCTTATCGCTATAAGCGATCTCTTCCAGACAACCTCAATAAAGGACAATTAAATCGAAATAAGTGGGGAAGGCGGCAGAGAGTTATTTAAGGTAAATATTAAATAAATAGGTTACGAATATATAAAATGAATAAAATAATCAAGCTACAAATTAATTTTAAAATACATATTCTACTCAATCAATAAACATACACACAAATGCAAATATTAAATACACATAAACAAATAAATACATGTAAAATATGACCCAACAATACTTTGAAAAGAACCTTGTTACTAAAAGTTTGAAAGGAAAGAAAGAGAAATAGTAATACTATAGAGATAAAAGATAGGTTTTGAGTTTGTATTTAAAAGTAGAAAGTGTTTCAGACTGCCGAATAAACAACGGTAGAGAGTTCCATAGTCGGATGGATTGCACAGTGAAAGACTGTGAGTAGGCGTGAGAAGAATGAGGAGGAAATGAGAGACGAAGCTTGTTGAATGACCGCATTTCATGACCGAGAGCTGACTGCAGAAAATGGAAACGCTCCTTTAGATATGGCGGTGAATTTGGATTGAATAATATAGAATATAAAAAGGAGAGAAAGTGGAAATCGCGCCGACGACGAATAGGTAGCCAATTCAGGAGCGTTCGGTATTCTGAGACATGGTCGTACTTTCGCAGACCATAGACAATGCGAATGTAGAAGTTCTGAAGGCGTTCAAGTTTATTTAGGAGATTTTCATTAAGATCGGTGTAGCAACAGTCTGCATAATCAAGAATTGGGAAAAGGAGGGCCTGAACAAGCGCAATTTTAGTAGGTACCGGTAGAAAATTACGTAGTCTGTTAACTGACGCTGCCGTTGCAAAAATTTTTCTGCTAACTTCTGAAATCTGACTCGTGCAGTTGAGAGAGCAGTCTATATGAACACCGAGGTTTTTCACAACTTTGCTGTAGCTAATTACGACGCCGTCAAATATAATAGGTGGTAAGTTACTCCAGTCTATTTTGTTAATTTGCCGTGAGCCACCAAGTATTATAGCTTGCGTCTTTGAGGGGTTAACTTGGAGACCGTATGACCGGCTCCAGTTCAGGATATGCGTTAAATCAGTGTTTATAACACTTACCACCCTATCAAGTTCCTCAAGACGCCCTTGAGAATATATCTGGAGATCGTCTGCATACAAGTGAAAAGAGGAGGAGAGATTGAGTGAAATGGTATTAATAAAAATTGCGAAGAGAAGAGGAGACAGAACGCTACCTTGCGGAACACCAGCACTGATGTCGCACCATGCAGAGAAAGAATCTTCAGCACGAATGCGCTGCCGACGTCCATGCAAGTAACTATGAAACCAGTCAAGCACCGTTGGAGATATGTAAAGTGAGCGCAATATGCCGAGCAGTATATCAAAATCAACAGTGTTAAAGGCATTACTGAAATCCAGCAATGTCAATACAGTAAGTAGTTTATTATCGATACCACATCGAATATCGTCCGTGATTTTGACCAAAGCCGTAGTCGTACTATGCCCAGACCTAAAACCAGACTGGAACGAATTTAGGAGATTGTTTGTGGATAGGAAAGAACTTAATTGCAGGTGGACGACACGCTCTATAACTTTTGAAATGAATGGAAGGATTGATATGGGGCGATAGTCCGTATATGAAGTAGGGATTGATTTTTTTGGAATTATTTGGGCTTCTTTCCAGATACTTGGAAAGACGCTTTTAGATACAGAAAAGTTAAGTATATGAGTGATGATTGGTGAAATAATGTCTAAAATAGGTATTATCATCTTGCGGCTAATACTATCACTTCCTACGGCGTTTGAGGCTATGGAGAGTATGTGCTTCTTAACATCACAATCGGATACTTGACTAAAATTAAAAACTGGATAGTCAGGAGTTGGAAGTGATAAAAGCTCATTGAGAGTATTATTTTTTGTTAAGCCATCGAGAGCAAAAGATGAGGAGAAATGTTTGTTTAACAGATTAATGTCAACTTCTTTTTCAATGGGATGTTTTTTGTGTTTTTCCAACTCCTATCGACTTTAAAAACTTCCATACTTTAGCTGGATCTCCGTTTTCTACAGATTTATGGATATAGCGTCTTTGAGCGTCTCTACACAGAGTATTACAGCGATTCCGAATAGTTTTATAATTATTCGGAATCGCTATACGATTGATATCTGACGGGTCCTTTCTAAACCTAGTCTTTGCAGCATTTTTCTTGTCACGCAAAGATTTCAATTCATCAGACAACCAAGGCGCAGGAACATGTTTGATTCTGACAGGCCGAATAGGAGCATGCTTGTCAAACAATTTGATAATAAGCGTATTGAAAAGTTTGACCTTCTCATCCACATCATCTGTAGTTGTAATCACGGACCAATCAGTGTTAATGGTGTCATATTTAAGGTCATCAATGTTCATACCACTAAAATTGCGCTGTAGGAGAAATTTCGTCTTAGATTTAGGGGGTCGGACTTTGTATGAAAGGTAAATTAGGTCATGAAAAGAGAAAGCATCAGCACTGCACTGGCCGTACTTAGCGACGTGATCAGGCGAAGTGACAATCATTAAGTCAAGAAGTGATGGAGCGCAGTTTGGAAAATGGTGGGTAGCATTAAGTGGAAGAATATTCAAATTACAAGAATCGATAACAGATCTAAGACGAATGGAACGGGAATCATTTTTGATTAGACAAGTGTTAAAATCTCCCATCAGAATGGTATGACTGTATAAAGGTGTCAGGTCTTCTAAAGTTTTCTCCAGAGCGGAAAAGTAATCCACTCTAAGTGAAGGACTGTAGAAGTACGATACTTAACGCCTATTAAAAAAAAATTAAACTTTCATGGGAACTGTACATACTCCGGGATAAAAATTAATATGCTATTTTAGACCAAACATCCCAATCATCTGTTCAGTCGTTCTAACGTGATTGAGTAATACATGGTAACATTAACCAAATCCAAACTTTCGCATTTATAATAATAATAACAGTAAGTCCATAGTCCTTTCATAGTCCCAGTTACCCAGTCCATTTGTACCCAAACCCATACCCCAATATCCTTTCAATCCACTTTCTGCAATAGTCCTGCACTAACCGGGGGTTGTCCTTGGGTGTACTTGATAGCACTCATAGATAAGTTATTCTGTCATATTAGTATCTTAGTTACATTTTAACCATTTTCCATATAAATTGCGCCTAAGTCTATAATAACTACTCTTAGAATATGGTGGTACTTATCCCCTTCTTTTCCTATGCGTGTCGTAGTAAGTAGCGACAAAAGAAGTACTGCCAAAGAAAAAAGGTTAACAGTGTTTTCTGACTTTACACCATTGGCCGATCTGCGATCGCCAACCTGCGTTTGCCAATCTTGGCAATAAAGAAAAAATATTCCTAATTATGGATTTGCTTGTTGAATAAAGCGGAAATCATTAGCAAAATAATTTTCTAAATCCATAATTAGTTATGGATTTCCGCAAAGTAACGCCTGAGTCTATTAATTTTAAAAATATTCCTTTTTGACAGGCCTATGCCCAACACTAGACCCAGATTTGTTATGACGATAATGATGCTAATATATAAGAAAAATACAGATGTATATTGTACTGCCTCGATTGTGGCAAATTACCTCGATGATAGAGTGGCGTGCACACCAGTTTTTAAGAAATTGCCTGCTCTGAAATCCTGGTTTGATCCTGGTCAATGTAGGAAAAATGAGTTTTGTACATTTTCTCAGGAGTGAGTGCTTGTGGTACCTTTGTTGTTTAAGATTTTTACAATATCAAGTGCTTTTTAAATATTTGGCTTGAAAATCAAATACAGACAATAGCACGTCAAGCTACCAGAAAACGTCAAATTTTCTCAATTAATATTGATCTCTACTCGTTGGAATTAAAGTTGAAAATCAATTCAATGCCCTTTAACTTTTTGGGTAGGTTGACCTGCCGTTGTCTGGACTTTAAGATAAGAACAATTTATGTGATGTTGAACGAATTCACTTTTACATTATGTAATATTGTCGTGTTTGTTATCGAATTCCATGAAACAGCCTCATAAACTTTTTTCTGATATTCGGTAGGTCTGAGAATAGGTAGATTTTTTTTATTTTAGAAAATAATACAGTTCTTCTAGAATAAAATGAATATCCACGCGTACGAAGCAGCGTAAAGCGCAGTACGCAGCAGTACCCTATGAAGCAGTGTAAAGAACCATGTTCTTGGATTTGTATCAATGTCGGTTTCTTGATAATTAAGAGGGAGGTACCTACGTTGATCAGTAAAAATAAAAGATACGAAACTAGTCGTGGGTCGATCATTGATCAACGGTGCTAAACTGTTACTAATAATCACGTACATATTCGTACAGCAAATGATACACTACAGTTCAGTGAACCCGACAATTGCTACCTCTGAAATAATACGGCGACCTCATAGCGCTATATAAACCAATGAATTAGACAGCCAGCCTCATTTCTCTACTATAACTATAGAACAGTAGAAACTAATTGCAATTTCCATTATGAAAGATTTATTAGCTTTTGTGTTTTTGTTTACTTTGGGCGCGGTAAACGCGAACCCAATTATTTTAAAAGGTGAGTTTTAAGGTTATGTGTATTGTAGTAATAAATTATTGTGAGGATTTATACTATTAACAAATAATACAAACAGTCTTGTTGGTTAAAATTTTAGCATCATAAGTCGCTAAAAACATTTATTACCATGTTAAATTAACAAATTTATTTGTTTGCAAGGTACATATTTCTAAAGCGAAATTGACTACTTGATACTATAAAACGATACTAAAGTGTTCTGTATTGTGAATAGTTTGGTAATGATGATTGCACTAACTATACTTTATTTTCAGAATCATCACCTTCTGGCGAAGCAATAGTGGCAATATCATCATCAGACCCAGACATTAATAAGTACATTAAATTCGCCTTCCCAAATGAAGCAAGCACACAAGGCGCCGTTATAAACAGTGAAAACCCTGGGTTCCTTGGGCGAAGCTTCAGTTTTGTTGGACCAGGAGCTGCTGCTGCAGGAGATGGAAGGAGTTTTGTATCCACATCATCTATCAACCCGTTCCTCCTGCCATTTTTCTTCAGTCCCATCAACTATGAAGGCATTGGCCTCAATAACGTAGGACTACTTAACAACTGGTTCAGAGGAGCTGAAGGCTTCTACGAGCCTAATTTTAATGGTAATACAGAGGGTGAGGTGAAAACAGTATCAGCTGTCAATGATAACGGACATATTTATGGCAATGTTAAAACTATAACTTTCGACAACAGAGCCAAGAGTACTAATTAAATAATAAAAAGGTTGCTGATTAAATCTAGTCTTTTATTATTCTATATCCCATTGCAAAACATTTCATAAATACATTGAACGAAGACAGTGAGACAAGTGCGCAGCAGTCGTCTCAGTGTCAACTGTGGGGATCAATATGAGTTGCGCTGTTAGTAGAAGCCTGTGTTGACAGCGTGCGACTGCGCAGCCTGGATGCCGGGGCCGTTGATGCTGCTAGCGCCACTGTGCTGGAGCCTAGCGCCTTGTTGTTGCACAGCCTGAGCCGTGCTACCGCGGTATCCGCCAACATTCTGGGCGGCAGACACGGCGGCGCCATAGTTGTTCAAACCGTTCCTCGACTGCGCGGAGGAAATAGCAGAGTTGTATTCGCCAGAGTTCTCCGCAGCCGAAACGGCCGAACCGTAGTCCATGCCGTTGGAGTTAGCGGAAGCCATTGAAGATTCAAAACCGTGGCCTCGAACGTTCTGGGCTGAGGAAAGGGCGGACTGGTAGCGGGCGGGCCCATTGTTTTGGGTGGCGGATACTGCAGATCCGTACTGAAGCCCGTTGTGGGTTTGGGCAGATGAGATGGCTGAGCCGTAGTTGCCTCCGAAGTTTTGTGCGGAGGAGACGGCCGATTGGTAGGGAGTGCGTCCGAGGCCGTTGAAGGAGTTGGCAGCGGCTTGTTGGTATGCAAGGGGTTGGTAAGGGGCCGCGTTTGCCATGCCAACGCCGCGTGCGTAGGCGCCGTTGGCAGATCCAACGCCGGCGCCGTACGCCTCAGCGTCGCCGCTGGAGAAGGAGGACCCGATGCCGGTGGAGTGTGAGATACCCCCAATGTTGCTGCTGAACCCGCTACCGAAGCCGAACGCCATGTTCGGGGAGCGCCCAATTCTGAACATAGGCAGGAAGCCGTTACCTGCTGACAATTAAAAAGGATTATAATAAAAGTTTACTAGTTCAGATAATAAGAGACAAGGACCATAAAAAAGGAGATGCTACATACAAAATATAACTTCAGTTATAATTTTCACAGTGTTAATGTTGATATCATAGAAAAAGTGGTTTATATTGCTATATTCATTCGCCGTCAATATGAAAAATTACTTATTGAAACAAATTGTAAAAAAGATACAAATACGGTCAAGTACGAATAGAAATCATGCACCTAAGGTATCACGAAAACTTATTGTCATCGTCAGCTTCAAGTCAAGCTTTGCAAGACTTAAAACAACTTCTTCTATTTTGGCTATGCACAATAAAATAACAAGGAACTCTAGAAAAACAATAAAATATGTTTTAACCTATGAGTCAGTAATGTACTTCTTAGTTCCTATAGTTTTCCCGGAAATTATTACGTATCTCATATTCAAGAAAAGCGTTAATATAATTATCAAGATGTCAAATCTTATAACTGTTGTATTGTTCTATTAATGAGTTCTCAAGACAGTGGTGTATTACGTAAGAAATGATGTACTCAAGAAACAGTCGATTTTAAGTTCAATGTCATCTCGGCATGCATTATTTTGGTCCAGTTGGATACCCTTTTATCTTATTTCTTTATGTCCCATTCTTTTGCTCTTAGCACTACAAATTTATTGCTAATACGCCACCTGGGACCCAAAGTTATTTTAACTCGTTGATTAGCAGAGATTGCCCTCTATGTCTTTATTGTAATTTCAGTGGTCTTATAACCAAGTCTATAACAGCTTATAAAATTTAACATTGCATTTGCTTTTAAATTAATTTATCTATGATTCTCTCATAATTTTTGATAAAAAAAAAAACAATTTCTCTGCCATAGTATTCTTGAGTTGTTGAACAATACGATCGGAGTAGTGGCGCTTAAATTCACGTTGGGATGTATATTTTTTATCTAGACATTTCGAGATACTAATGTGTCACAATTAATGTTCCGGTATTTCTCAAAACTGTAATGTTATTCCCTATACAATATATACTTTGGCTCCTAGATTACTTTCTTGCTTATTTTAGTAAAGGAAACAATAATATTCCTAGATGAAGCGGAAGTGGTAGGGCAATAGTCCGCCTACCACGCAAAGGTCCGGAGTTCAATCCCAATTGAATCAATAAAGGATACCAGATTTTCTAAGTGGTCTTAGGTCTAGAAGGGCGTCTTATAATCGAGCTTTGGATGGCACTTTACCCTTTGGTCCTGTTTTCTGTCACAAAATGGAAACAGTAACACCAGTCATTTCAGTGGCCTCTAAAGGCGGCTTGCAAAACTCTGACACCAGATTATGCTTGAACTATAATAAGAGAAGAAGCTGTATTGTACTCACCAGTAAACCATATCGGGACAGCGTTGCAGACGGCGAAAGCCGAAACCAGCACAAAGATCTTAGCAGCCATTGTCAATGCAAGTGCTTCTGAAGATGACGCTAACACCTTTCGCCGCAGCTTATGGATACAAGTGAATCATTTCTCCGGGCTTATATACCGAAACCGAAGCCCCCACCCACCAGACTGGGTCAAAATTATTGTACCTACATTAATAAAGTGCCATTGACACTAATAAATAAAATTTATACCACAACTTACGGTACAATAATTTGATGTGCCCGAAATGATCTGATACCATAAATTCAAAGTGGACAATTAATCGACGAGCGGCTAGTTTGTGATGCGAATTTTTCAGATTTTAACCAAATTAGCGCCATAAATGATCCTATTCTAAAGAACAAGAATCTGGTCGTGGGTAAGGTAATAAAAAGACAGCGATGAGATATTGCGATTAGGTGAAAAAGGCATACTCTAAAAACAGCCATAGGATATTTCTTTGTGTTCTGCAGGATCAGTAGAGTATTCTAACTGTTTACATAGTTTTTCATCAAAACCAGAAGTTTAGTTGTACGTTATCTTAAATTATTTGCTTAAATTATTGGCTTCAAAATAGCCTTTCTCTTTACTTGCTTTTTATGACCATGGCAAAATAACTATGATTTAGTAGTTAGGATTAGATGAAATGATTTTAGAAAAAAAAATTATGTACTTATATTTTGAACTAGCTGTTGCCCGCGACTTCGTCCGCGTCAATTTCTGTTATTATGATTGCGACTATTTTTGCAACATTTTTCATTCATACTTCGCTCCTATTAGTTGCAGCGTGATGTTATATAGCCTAAAGCCTTCCTCGATAAATGGACTATCCAACACAAAAAGAATTTTTCAAATCGATTCAGTACTTCCTGAGATTAGCGCGTTCAAACAAACAAACAAACAAACTCTTCAGCTTTATAATATTAGTATAGATATTGAAGTATTTATTTATTTCAGTCATAGAATTTAAAAAACAATTTTCATTTACTTTTTGTTTTACAAGGAACCACTAAACTCTCAACCTTACATTATGTTTGCTTTTTACACACGGTACCTAATATTTTTTCCCGAATCGCATTCTTCGTTAAATCACCGCTTCTGAAAACGATCAAATGACATCAGATCTACATTCTAAAGATAGGATAAGTTAATAGAAAATAACTGAAATTCTACAAATGTTTCAATCACATTATTTATTTAGGTCTGCGTCTATTGGCAGGTATTTAAAATACCTTTGTCTTATAAATCTACTAAAACCTTTTATGATTCAATTACCTACTCATTCCTTACCATAATCTTTGATAAGTGTGGTTTGCATTGGTCTGCAATAACATTACAAATCAAAGTAGTAGTTGCTGATTAACATTGACATAAAACATTGTTGGCTTAGCGATAAGAGTAGGCTTGAAATTGTTGGCTAAATTGGTAAAGCGCCGCGCCCGGTATGCATGGAGATGCGGGTTTGAGACCCGCCTGAGACATATTTTTTCAAGGTTAAATACTGATATTGTAAAACATTATTCACAAATTTATTATCTACAAAAAAACACCAGTTTGAAGTAGGTGCATGTGGGTTATTGAGTTCTTGTTAGATACCAACTCAAAATAGGTAGCTCTTTATTATCAACTAGCTGTTCCCCGCGATTTCGTACGCGTCAATGCCTGTTTTTATGATCGCGATTATTTTTGCAACATTTTTCACTGATGCTTCGTTCCTATTGGTCGCAGCGTGATGTTATATAGCCTCAAGCCTTCCTCGATACATGGACTATCCAACACAAAAAGATTTTTTCAATTTGAACCAGTACTTCCAGATATTAGCGCGTTCAAACAAACAAACAAACAAACAAACTCTTCAGCTTTATAATATTAGTATAGATAACAATAATAAAAGCGGACCACCCTTTCAAAAGTTATGCGTAGTCAGTCATTCAAAATGTGTTATTTTGAACGTCTTCCTATTTTTTGGCGGTTGAAAAATTTATAACAAATATTTTAAACAGGATCAGAAATAATATGTCACAGGCTTGTGGTATATAATCAGTTCGAAGACCTTTAATAAGATAATAAGGCTGCAAAATTGTTAATTTTATGGAGGAAGCGGCTTGTATGTCTGATTGGACCAATAAAGTAGTAAAACTGTTTACACTAAAACCAAAACTAGATCGTGATCGTTTCGATCATGATGTCAGAAATAGATTGCACCTGCATCAAATACAAAGAGCCTTATATGTATGAGAAGGAAACAATATTATTATTTAAACTTTGATCACAGTTCATATTAAAATCCTTTTTTAATACTTGTTGTTTGAGGAATTTGAAATTGAGTCTACACATGTAATATATTAAAATCGTAAGAGTCCCCATTAATAATAATGAAGAAAAACCAATATCGGTCTTTATCTGTGATTAAGGGCATCCGGTAGTGATTACTTGTTCAGTGACATTTGCATAAAATTGAATGCAGTTTTTACCAATAACTCGATTTAGATATTTAACTAACTTATTTCATGATTCAAAAGCTAGCATGTGTCTGGTGCACATTTACTCGTATTGTCAGTACGGGAACTTTATACCGGGGTATATAATAAAATCATCCAAAACTAAGGTTGTAATAAACATAATTATATTCAAATGAAAGATTCCAATGGTTTACAAAATATCACAAATAGAAATAATTCATTTTTGCCGCTATCCAAAGGGGTATAATAAATCAATAACTTTAATAACCTAGCACATCATTATTATAAATCTAAAAGAAGACAAAAATCTATTAAAATAATATTTGGTCGATGGGAGGACAAATTTACTACAATTTATTATTGAGTTATTGGTTCTTGCGTGATGTTAGTGCAAAAGCTCCCGCAACTGCGTATTGCTGTTGGCCGTGTTCTTGACCCTGACCTTGGTATCCACCCTGGTTAATACCTGCGCCTTGGTTGTAATCGTTATACTCATGCCCAGTCTGGCCTTCTTCAGCTTCACTTTGCTCTGGTTTATGACCCTCTTCATCAGGGTTCTCATCGTAAAAAGCCCCAAAAGGTCTTTGGAACCCGTAACCGCCGCCTTGATGACCGCCCGCACCACCAAATGGACCGTAGTAGTTTCCATTAAACTGATTATTGTAGGAACCCTGTCCATTGCCGAAGTAGCCGCTTCCAAATCCTCCTTGGCTTGGGTAACCTCCATAGTTTCCGTAACCCCCTTTGTTGGGAAAACCGCCTTGGTGTGGGTGGCCATTGTATTGATAATTATTGGGATAGTACCCTTGCGCATGGCCACCGCCACCCTCGTTTGCGGAAGCCTGCGACTGACTTATTGCAATATTAATAGGTGGCACAGGATATCCTTGTTGCTGGTAGCCTCCTTGATAACCTGCCTGATAACCTTGGTAACCACCTTGGAATCCACTGTTCCCGCCGCAAATCCCATACTTATAACATAATTTCTTCTGGCGGTGATGACGTTTCACTCGTACAAAGCCGCTGACCGCTCCACTCTGCACCGTTGTGTCTGCAAAACAAAGGGACCCATTACCACCAATTATTATACCTAACGGTGTCGATATCGCATCGCGAATTTATCGATCGTCCAACAAGATTATAGCTTAACGATAAAAAATTACAACCTTCAGTCGCGGCTGGGCTCCATCCCATAGAGACGGCAGCAAAAAACAATATTAATAATCGAAAGCTCGCCATGTTTCGCTGTTAATTCCGTTACTGGGTGTGTTGATTTTTTTTGCGGGTCATAGCAGTTTTATAGGTCGGGCCGAGGCCAACCCCCCACACGCGGCATAAAGTATCTATTCTCAAAAAGATCCCACGGAAGCGGTAAACAATGTGAATTTGTAAACAATACCCTTATATAGAGTATCGGAAGAGTTCCTTAAACGCTGGATGGAAGACTGGGCACGATGAATTTCCGAAACTGTGCTAGATTAGAAGCAGTAAATTCAAGTCGTGACTTAATAACTGATAGCTATTAGTTTTAACGAATTGTGATCCGCGGGCCAACGTCTAATAACATAGTTTGCGCGAAGAGAAATTATTGCAGACTTATAACTAGTTATGAAAAATTTATATTGGTTTAAAAATATTGACGCACCAACAGAAACTGCCATTACTGAAGTGTGCCGGCGGGCATAGTCACCGACACATTTTTTTTAACTGGTGTTAAGTGTTTATTTGAACTTATAACTAGTTCGAAAAAAACATAATGGTTTGGCTAATTCAAACTAAGTAGAGTTGTTAAATAAACCAAATATCAAGTTAGTTATAATACGAGAAAACTTTAACTTGACTTTAATATTGAACTGTGAGGGTATTGACCATGTTATATGAGTACTTGTACAAGAGTAGATTACTCTGGCCTAACCCAAGGTCATAAAAACATCACTATCACCTTAAACAATAATATCAGATTCGCCATCTTGACTCAGCGGAAGTGCAAATTCGGTTCCTATTTCCTTGGATTTAATGATTTTGCATAATTTCGTATTTTGCCTATACAGAGTCAACAAGGATTTTGCGTGGGCGTTTTACGATCAACAGCCGTTAAAGTTCGCGGTCTAAATATTTATTATTAAATGAAATGTTGCAATCTATTAATTCCATAGATGGCAAAAGATTACGCTGCTTAATACAGGTAAAAATACTTACAAGTCCATATTATTTTAAACGCCTATAAAATCGGTATTACCACTAGGACAGATTTATACGTAAGCCGTCTAGTTTTGACCTAAAATAAAAGAACACCATCCTTTCTCGTCTTATGGGTGTCATAAGATGCGACTAAATAAACACTGCCAGAAAAACACAGCAAACTTTTGGATGCTGAATGTTCTTGTTGTGTACCTTTTCATGGGTATTGAAAGAAAAAAAGATTAAAATTAAAATTACATATATTTAAATTTAAAAAAAACTTAGAGAAGTAAACGAATAAAACAACTACATTACAATGAAAATAAGACAAAATAAAGAAATAAATAATTTAAGTAATGATAAGCACGAACACAAAAAGAAAAATAATTAATAAATATAACAAAATAATAATAAAAAACAAAAAACAGAAACAGAATAGGATATTACGGATATTGTTCATAATAACACCTAATCGGACAATACTTTCCATAAACAAAGGAGTTTTATTATTGTTACGGCAAGTCCGCTGAACAGATTGTAAAGTGCACATCAGGCTATTTCAATGACGTTAAGATAGATTGCGTCAAACTCATATAGCGGCACAGTCGCTATCACCTGTGATCTAAGTTCAAGTTCAAGACGCCGAAGGTTACGCACGAAAGATTACAATGTTGTTACCTACTGGAAGCGATGCGATACACGATCAGAAATAAATTATAATATGAATTCATCTTTCCCAAAATTGTTTCAGTCGTTTTTAACCAACATACAGCTAGAGACACAGTCAACACACTTTCGCGCTTTATAATACTAGTAAGGATGAAGGCACTTAATAAAACATAATGTCTTAGGTAATAACTAGTACTTACAAGCTAAAATCATCATAATACGCATAAAGGTTCTGTCAGCAACATCATCATCACTGCGGTCTGTCTGGACATTATCCTAGTAATAAGATTGTCTATACAGACAAAAAACAATTGACGTATTTTTTTTTTGGTATAGCCCAATACAAAATTGTCAAGATAAAGCACTTAGAAAATGTCTCTTTAATTTAGTTTAGTTTAGTAATACATGGAGGCTGGTATGCTTAATTGGCAAAAGCCTCAAAAAATAAAAGACTAAAAAAAACGCCAAGTGCCAATATGGCTAAATAGTAATATGGCAAAATCTAAATTTTCATATTAACATTTTTTATGGGTAAGTTTTTGTTTTGAGGTGTGTATAGATAGATAGATAGATAGAGTACTCTTTATTGCACACCAGAAATAAAAATAAAAAATTACAGTAAAATTTAAAACAAAAGGTTGTACAACGTCGGCGGTCTTATCGCCAACAGCGATTTCTTCCAGACAACCGTTGGGCATTGGATACTACACAGAGGAAGGGGAAGGTGAAGTAGAGTACTAGATGTGAAAATAATCGCAGTTAAACAAAACCACATCTAAAGCTTAAGTGCTACTTAAACATAAATAAATACTTAATTTAACACAACCTAAACCTAAACACAACAACAATAATATACTTAAACATAAGTAAATAATAATAACATGTATAATTCTTCGTCTAGATTTAAATTACGTATAACTGTTTCTTGCTTACCCCTGGCAACACAAATTAATTAACCTTGGTGACCTTGATCATCACTTCGGTCGTGGATCAGACGGTGAACAAAAAAAGATAATGCTTTAAGTAACGGAATCGAACAATGCAGACACAATCGAGTGTAATTTAAGTGTTGCTACCAATCAATCTTAACGCCCCGTTTGGTCTAGTGGTTTTAATTCCGGGACAATCTTGGAATCCTGGCTTCGATATCCCCGGTTCGGGAAACAAGAGTTTTATAATATTTTGATTTTGATTTATTTATTCGGGATAAAAAATAGTTTCAACATTTGTGTGTAAGGGGTATTTAAAAATAAAAAGGAGTGTTACGAAATTAACTGATGTCAGTGATCGGATTAGGTAGTGCAATTTAGGGTGAACGACCTCAAACATTATATTAGTACGGATACGACCGCGAGATTGTGGGATTTCGGAAATATCCTAACAAAATAAATTTACTCTTAACTATTTCTTTGATAACAAAACATTTGTGTTCCAGTAGTTGCTTTTATTATGCAAAAATAATACATTTTCTAAAAAATATTTGAATTACTTCATAATGATATTTAAGCAACTTAATTGCAATTATAATATCGGATCTCCTCGCATGCGCCTGATATGCGAGGAGATGCGGGTTACATTACGCCTGAGGCATAGTTTTTCAAGTTTATATACTAATTTTATTTGAGTTTAAAATTATAAAAATATGGCGGCCAATCCAGCCGCGTAAAAATAGCATAACAATGTTCAATAACATTTTAAACGATATTAATCTTTAGTGTGACCAGCTTTTGTCGAAATTTTAATCCCGCCCATAAGCATGTCCATGTTAAAATTTCGTCAAGAAATACCGCAAAATTGCACTACTGATCCGATCATTGGTACTTAGTTAATATTGCAGTTCACAACTTTATTTATCCACAGGATACAACACTATTTGATAAAACTTTCTATAATTGAAAATTATTGTTTTCGTTTTCAATTTCAAATTTTCGAAGATTTCTCGGGTTTTTGATGATCTTACCTTACCTCACTTTGCACGCGTGGTGGTTATGCCCGTAACTATCATTGCTATGGTTACTTGAATTCAATGGTGTAGGCAAGTGTAGGCCTTTGCCTTGCAGTAGGTTGATTTATAGGCCATTACTTTACTTTATAATCTTTTCCTTTAGAAATGTTTTTTTCCCACTTTATGTAGGTATTAAAAATACAAAACAACTGAAATCGATGTTTCCATTTTTAATGTCGACACCTTAATTTTACAACAAGTTTTTAACAATCACATCAAACCTTATACTATTTACATATTTAAAAACCATTTACACAACAATAACATAATCGAATCGACAAATCTATAACAAAATTAGTTATTTCCGTTCCTTCCAGAGATAGCAATGGCTATAGCTGACCCCGTTTCACTCTTCGCGTTACTGACTGCTGAGTTCTGCTGACCATTTCCACTACACGTGTCACACGGCTGATTGCCAGGACCTCCTTCATCTTGCCTTCTGTCTTGACCTTGACCTCTGTCTTGCCCTGGACTTCTATCTAGACCAGGACCTCTTCCTTGCCCTGGCCCCCCATCTAGACCAGGACCTCTTCCTTGACGTGAGCCTCCGTCTTGACCGCTAGGTAGCTGCGTCAGTGCTCCTGACTTATCCGAACCAGCTGAACTCTCGGCCTGACTTTGACTGCTTGGCTGTAGCTGATTCGGTTGGTCCTGAGGAGGTGGTGGGGGTGGTGGCCAGTAAGGAGGTGGCCCGAAGTGGTGGTGCCTAGGGGGTGGTGGCCAAAACCGGGGTGGTGGCGGCGGGTAGAAAGGCGGGCAGTCGTAGTGTGGCGAACGCCTTATTCGAAGTTGTGTACCATCTGGAATAAAAAAAAGTAATGTAAGTCATATTGATGTCGTGTGAAAACAGATGGTAGGACAATGAACTCTAAATATTAAGTAAGCAACGTCATTTTGACAAACTATGCAGCAAATACAAAAAATGGTTCAAGTTGTAGATATTCTAAAAGATAATCAAACAATGCCTAGGTGTAATTTAGGGCATCTAAATTGACTGTTGGGTTGTCAAGTTTCATTGTAATCTTAACTTTTATGCACTATTACCATGTTTAACTTGTCACTTCATCTTACAACTACTTTGATATAGATAGTGTGTAAAAACAATAACATCATTCAAATAAATTACACATCTTTCTAGGGCCTAGGTGTGATATAATTTTTCAGAATATCTTCAAACGTGATCCCCTGATCTACTTACATTTGTACTCAGCTGCTTCGCTGATGAAAACTACTGATAGTACTACTAAAACGCCTACTCGCCACATTTTCGCGATCTAATCTGAATATTTTTCCTGAGATGTTACATTTATATGCTTCGAGTATAAACATTGTGTGTGAATGCAAAATTTACCGGGAATCACAACTCTTATGTCACTAGACGAGATGATAATTGGTAAAACATACACGAGTGAGGTGCCAAAAATGTTTTCCTAAAGTGCTTGGCGGACTCAACACTGGGTTTTCGAATATCTAACGCGGAACTGATATGAAATATCGGATTGACATGAATTGACCGCAAATTAATTATATAGGAGGCGATATTTAATCTATTTACGGTGAATTATAAAATTAGCAACTTTTTGTTCGAAATAGTTTATGATACAACAATTCTGGACTCAAGATTGGCATGTTCCCCTGAACATTTTGAAATTTTATTACACATTGATGTCGATTTCTTACTAAGACCACTTAACAAGGAATCAATGAGGCATCGTTCAATTGTTAAAATGTACTACGAGTATATTTACTCGTGTATTTGTATGGCGTAAGGTTCGCAAGTGTTAAGCTATTAAGCTTTTTTTATAGGTTGTTTTTGTCCGTGCGTCACTCAGTGGTTTCAAGGAAGACCAACGTTGTGTGCTCGCGCACAACACATGCTGAGGTGGATGCCCTTCTGCCGGGACCTCAAGACTCGTAGTCTAATCCTACCTATATTTTTTTTGTATGTACTTTTTTACCTTAATAGTTATTATAATTTATGTTTTACTACCTAGTGCTGGATATGTACTTTTAATCGGCCAAGTCAATTGGGTCTCGACAAATTAATGTTTCATTCTTTCTTTCTTCTTTTATATTCAAAACTTCACTACTAAGATGTGTATAAAATATGCGTAGTCCAAAATACTTAGATTTCCCTGTCTAATGTCTAAGCTATAAAATTATTCGGACAATATCCAGACTTGCCTTAAATGTAGGATACTGGAAAAAGGCGTTGACGGACGCGTAAGGACGAAGTTTGATTTTTTGAAATGTAAAATAAAACTGTATACCTAATTTAAATCGTGGCGTCGGCTCTCTTACGCAGGTATAATTTAACGTAACATAGAGACTTGTGTCATCAAAGTACCTACCTACTCTATCTGTAAAGGTTTCGAAACGTCGCGATAAATCAAATTATGATGTAAAACGCGAAGTAAATGAGTTAACTTATTTACGGATTTATTTCAATTTAAATTTTAGAAACTATTCATAAGGGTGATATCTTACTTATTAGGAGTCATTGGGGGTAGTCTCTCTCTGTGACTTTTACGTACGTTGTACGTTAGGAATCATCCATAACAGAAAATATGAGCAGTGTGGTTTTAAAATACCACACGAGAAGTGTGTAAAAACATAGTCGTAAATATACCATTTTCCAGCATTATCTTCATTGGTACATCTCTGGAAAGCCGTGATGGTACGCTATTTACAATATTAGTAAGATAGATTTGCTAAACTTTAACTAACAATTACAATTTAAATAATGTTAAGCCCTATGTGACATACTAAACTCTTCAGTTTCAGCCCAAACGACAGACCCATTTGAGATACAATATCTAGAGCCCCAGTAACGACAACAATTGGACGAGAATGCTTATGATTATAGGGTATATCTTTCAGGATAGCTTTCAATTGAAGTTTGGGTGTATTATAAGGCTTTTAAAATCTATTTAAAAAAATACCTTCTATAATCATCCACTATTATTGGATATAAGTTAGCACAGCAATGATGAGTTGCCATGTGCGTGTGGATTGAGTGTTCTTTTTTAAAAATTCAAGAACGTTTTAGGAAAAAATTGTGCAAATTCAATGGTGAAGATCAAATATTTGTAAATAGTATAGAGAGAAAATTACGGTCAATTAACTGGAACACTCACACCACCGCCGACTTGAGAAAAATGCTGTATCTCGTTTCTCAAAAAGTACTAGACCTATAAATCTATTTTTTTGTGAAATAATTGGGCCTAATTTGTGACGTATATTCACATATATGTTATCGTTTTTAACAGTTTATTTGAATTTTATAGAGGTATCTTTAAAACACTAAATCCTCACATTGTGCACAAGGAGTGTTCCTAGAATCTCAAACTTTGGTTACATAAATACAAAAATAAAATAAATTTTTTTTTAGAGTAATTTAAAATAATCCTTTCATTAAAATGAGCCGTGTGAGTGTTCCATGTTTTAGCGTATATCAAGCGTTTTTCTCAGGTCGGCGGTGTGAGTGTTCCAGTTAATTGACCGTAACTTTCTCTCTTTACTTTTCACAAATTTTTGATTTTCGCAATTGAATTGCACAATTTTTTCCTAAAACATTCGTGAACTTCGTAAACTTTTGAAAGTAACAGCCTATAATCATCCCACTGCAGGGAAAAGGCCTCCATCATTGAATTCAAGTTACCACAGCAATGATGGGTGTACTGGCATAATCACCACGCTTGCCAAATGCGGGTTGGTGATCACAAACCCGAGCAACGTTCGAAAATTCGAAAGTTTTTTGTTGCCCGACCCGGGATTCGAACCTGGGACCCCGAGATCTTGGCCCGGTATTTAAACCACTAGACCAACGGGGCGTTTGAAAAAGAACACTCAACCCACATGCACATTGAGTTGCCAAATGCGAGTTGATGATCACAAACTTGAACCCAGCACCCCAAGATCTTGGTCCGGTACTAGAATCACTCGCTCGGGGTGCTTAGACCAAAAAATAACTAAGTAACTTTAGTAAGAATATGAATGACGCTCACGATGTTACCACAAAAAAAAACAAGACGTCCAATCTAATGAACTTTGTAACTGACTGCTGATATTACATAGTGAAGATTTTGTTTTCTCATTCGCAGTCTTCTAACTAAACGAGTCATGAAACTTGTTCTTTTTTTGCGGTAGTCTACCCGACTGGGGATATCCCCAGTCGACAGACCCAAAAAATAATTATATAAGTAACAGAGCAAAATTTATTTCAAATGTTGGTAAAAATGTTTCTTTCGGATATCGGCTTATCAACGAGCTACCCAGTGACCTTCGCAATAGTATCACACCAATGAACATTAAATATAAGCTCAAGGCTCATTTTTTGCAACGTAAGATTAAATACATTGCTTTGTAAACTATTAATATTTAATTGGAATATATTATTCGTTATCGATTGAGTTGCAGCGTTAACTCAAACCTTAGTGGTCTATTAGTGCTGTTTTTACTATGCCACTTTGTTTACTTTTGATGTGAAACATCTATAGGCGCACGTGAGACCGATTTCTGGCGTGGCGACGCGTCGCCACGCGCAATCGACTGTGCGTTTCTCTCTCACTCGATCCGGCGTTAAGCCATCTCTTTCGCTCCACTGAGCTCGCAACTTAACCAACTTAACCAACTTAACCAACTTAACCAACTTAACCAACTTAACCAACTTAACCAATTTAACCAATTTAACCAATTTAACCAATTTAACCAATTTAACCAACTTAACCAACTTAACCAACTTAACCAACTTAACCAACTTAACCAACTTAACCAATTTAACCAATTTAACCAACTTAACCAATTTAACCAATTTAACCAACTTAACCAACTTAACCATCTTAACCAACTTAACCAACTTAACCAACTTAACCAATTGAACCAATTTAACCAATTTAACCAATTTAACCAATTTAACCAATTTAACCAATTTAACCAACTTAACCAATTTAACCAACTTAACCAACTTAACCAACGTAACCAATTTAACCAATTTAACCAACTTAACCAACTTAACCAACTTAACCAACGTAACCAATTTAACCAACTTAACCAACTTAACCAACTTAACCAACTTAACCAATTTAACCAATTTAACCAATTTAACCAACTTAACCAACTTAACCAACTTAACCAACTTAACCAACTTAACCAATTTAACCAATTTAACCAATTTAACCAATTTAACCAACTTAACCAACTTAACCAACTTAACCAACTTAACCAACTTAACCAACTTAACCAATTGAACCAATTTAACCAATTTAACCAATTTAACCAATTTAACCAATTTAACCAATTTAACCAATTTAACCAACTTAACCAACTTAACCAACTTAACCAACTTAACCAACTTAACCAACTTAACCAACGTAACCAATTTAACCAATTTAACCAACTTAACCAACTTAACCAACTTAACCAATTTAACCAATTTAACCAATTTAACTAATTTAACCAATTTTACCAATTTAACCAATTTAACTAATTTAACCAATTTCTGGAAAGTTGCATGTAGATCATTTTTCGAAAAATAAGGCCATTAAGAAGTTTCACTTCTTACGTGTGTACACTAGTACACGCACAACTTTTTTATTTTATTTTATTGACATTTTTAGTTCCTACCACAATCTGTTCTTTTCTGCATACTACTTTTACGAAATAACGTCGATGTTTCACATCTACCAGTTTATATGGTAATAAATGAGAAAAAAAGGTCCTAACCGAAAACATTGATGAAACTCCGCTGACTTACTTAGCGTAAAGACTTGAATGAGTTCGTCGAGACTCCATATGTCTAGGTAGCTCAATTGTTAGAGCAGTTTTCCGGTAAGCAGAAGATAATGGGTTTGAGTCCCACGTCAGAATCGATAATATTTTTGTAAAGATTTTTAATACACTAGGACTTTAATTGCTTAAAAAAAGTTTTAATAGCGAATGACAATTGTAACATTTAATACACTTTATTCAGTGCAATAAGGTCATTTTATCGTTATGAGCTATCTATCTCTTCCTGAAAACCTTTGTCTGTGAATTTTTGAATACGCCCAGGGACTTGTTTTGCGTGGATTTAGGCTCCAAACACACTTATATGTGGTTTAGTAGAAATACGGCCACTATTACAATTGCCCTCTTTTTTTTGTAATCAATGGACTTGTTCTTGACTACATACTTAACTCTACGGTTAAGAAGAACCCTAAGATGGAGCGAGCTTAACCAGAAAGGGCCACTGGTTCTCCCATACGCCACCAGAACACAGAAAAACTGTTTGACGCTGGACTTCGGCAGGAGGGTAGCATCCAAGCAGCCTCTTACAAAGCCTACCACCACAGAAGGATCGTTAGCCATCATCATTGGTTAGATAACCAAAGATGCCGTTGCCCAGGGTGGACCCCTAGGAGGTAGATCTCACCGCCCTCATATAATATTTTTCGCAACATAGTTTTCAATTTTTACGGTCCCATGCCTGTTAAGGTATGAAGGGAAAAATTAATAGTATCGTGATGAATTAATGAGATGCGCATCGCGTAAGAAAAGTGTTGCTAGGATGCCGTATCAAAAACTTTAGATTTTTGGCGGACATTTTCTAGTGCTTTAACTTGACATTTTTGTGCTGGGCTATACCAAAAGAAAAATCATTTGTTTTTTGTCTCGTAGATTGTTATATTAAAATTTGGAAGGTGGTTAAAATCATAGATTTAATATATATTAAATCTATGGTTAAAATTTCATCCTGTATTTTGGTTGTCATTCATATTGGCCGTCTGTCATGTGACAAAATCAAAGGACATGAGATACTCGGAAGAGTGATTTTAGGAATTTAAAGTGATTTTAGGAATTTAAAATGATTTGCTTAAATAGTTTATTTAATACTTATGAAAAAAATCTAAACGTCCTCTGTTAATTGTATACACTTTTTACTCTAAAATCTGTATATTATGTCATATTGTTGATAAATAGATAAATAATTTGGTTCTTAATTGAATCTCAACGGCTATCGGAATCGATTCTTTTACTGCGGGTCCTTCCACTGCTACTTCAGCTCTGCAATTCTTCTAGCGATGTCGGTTATCTTGGAGTTGGAGAATTAAGATAACTGACTTCAAACAGGTATTAGAAAAAACAAACAAGTCAATAAAACATTATTTTATTTAATAGGCAAACAGTAACATTTATAACCTAAAATGACATAAGAACATCCAATACTTCTCAATAATGGTCAATAGAATAACTGTGCTCATACTTTTGTTTAGCCTCCAATAGAAACAGCTACAGCTGATCCACTACGACTCTTGGCATTGCTGAGGGCGTAGCTGCTTTTGCCGCAAGTAGTGCAACCAGCTTGACTCGAGGCTTGCAGTCCTTGTGAAGCCAAGTTCAAGGCTCCACTAAGCGCTGGCTGGGCATCAGCGCTACCTGATCCTCTCAAGTAGCCTTGCTGACCAGAACTTGAAGGGAATTTAGATTCTAAGCCCACTTGTCTGAAACTACCACCTGAGCTAGAAGCTTGCAACTGTCCTTGATTTCCACTCTTTTCTTGGTATTGGCCCGATGATAATCCTCCTTGAGTACTAGAGCTACTTTGAGATTCAGATGCGTCAAAACCTCGGCCTTGTTTATATGGGCCAAAGGGCCTGTGTCGAGCCTGGTCATTAAATTGCTCTGTCTTTCCTTCTGATGAGAATCCAGATTCAAAATTACCCTGACTGGCCTCCCCTCTATTATTTCCGAATCTACCAGTCCTTCTCTCGTCTTGAGTAAAAGATCCAGAACCAAAGTTTCCTTGTCTATTTGCACTACTGAATGAATTTTCTCCTCTTATATCTTGTCCTGATGAAATCCCGGATCCAAATTGACCGGGTCTTTTATCTCTTTGAAAGGATAAACTTTCTCTTTGGTTTTCAGCAAGAAATCCGTGACCATGAGCTCCGCCTTGTTTGCCATCGTATGATGAACTTTGTCCCGGTGATAAAACAGTATTAAAATCTCTTACTTGTCCATCTTGTTGACTTGACTCCTGGTTTGTGCCATGACTAGCAAAGTGATAATTTTTGCTTTGGCTAGAAAAACCATTGTTTTGGTTTTGTGTTTCGTCAACATCTCCTCGACCACTGAAGGCTCCGTTTCCACCTCCAAAGACCGCTTCTTTATTGTTACCTCCGAAAGATTGACTTTGCGCTGCATTCAATGAAGAACTTGAAGCCGCTACTTGGCCATCTTGCTGAGATCCTTCATGAGCTCCAAAATCTTTACCACCTGCACCATGGTACGAAAAGTGAGATTCCTTAAATCCTTCACCCGATACCTTGTGCCCACCACCATATTCTCCAGCAGCAACACCACCCTTTACATCTGAGGATCCACCGTAGCTAGCGCCAGATGTCATTTCAAAAGCAGCTCCATTTGACCTAGATCCCGCACCACCTCCACTAGAACTGGAGGATCCAGAATTTGCAGTTTCATCAAGGTCCGCACCAGCCGAACTTGACGCGAGGGAAAATGCTTCGCCAACATTTAACGGGCCTTGATCAGCTGCTGCTGCTGCCGCTGCGCCACTGAAGATTGTGTTTTGACGACCATCAGGGCTCCTAGCAAGCCCGCTCCAATTATGAGTGCGGAGTAGAGGTGGTGGCGGAGGGCCGCAAGTGCTGCATGGTGATCGCATGACCCTGTGCAGTAGTATACCTAAAACAATAAAATTTCGATTAATATTTTCAAAATAACACGTAGAAAATTAGGATAACAAACAAGTGACGAGACAACAACCACAGAACGTCAAATGAACAACTCAATATCAACTGACGGTCAAACGTATAAAGTTGAATATCCATTGAAAAATGTTGATGTTTAACTGTTAGTTTACTGAGCAAAGAACCACATCGTACCTTCATTTTTCAATACAGCGCCATAGGCTGTAGCTATAAGTGCCAATATTATTATCGCTTTTGCCATCTCGTCGTGGAATCTGTATCGTTGTGACTACTAGCATTGCTAGCTCTTACATTTATAGTTACACTGATTGTGTCAAAAAGATATCTTCCTAGAATAGTAACAGCTAACTATCAACACTGTCAAATTGGAAACGCAAACACGGAGCGCTGAAGGAAAATTCACACGGTTTTATTAGTTCACTCATACAAATATTAAATAAAAACTGGACTTGGTAAAGGCCAGGGAAATTATGATATCATAATGACATAAGTTCTATTTTTCTGGGAATTTGTTTGCATTTGTTGAGTTGAAATGAAAGATATGTTTACGGATTTAAACTCACGTTTATTTTACATTATATGTATTTTGGTTTGTCCCGGCGACGGTTTCGAATACTTACAGCGTTCGTAGTCACAGGTTTCATTTCAATAGTGTTCGTGTTAACTCAAGAAAACTTTGCTAAGTTGTTGGTTTTTGAACGAGTTTTGGTTTTTAGTCTTGGTAGGATAACAGTTATTGATAAATGGTTTAAAAGAAATAGAAAAAGTATTAAATCTATATGTATATATATATAAAAATGAATCCCTATTATTATCATCCATTTCCGTTACTTTTTTGACTAAATGTATATAAGTGTCCTCACCATTTTAGATCTCTTCGCTTAGGAACTCGATCGTCTTTTGTTTGAGACATGGGTAAAACTGTCAAATAAACCTCATGCGCGTCTGTTTGACTTTTATACTCAACTTCGAGCGTTGTCAAAGCTTAAAGTATTCAATGAGAATAATTTGGCTGCACTATTACTATATCGTTATAATTATATACCTAGATATATAGGTAGACCACAAGTAAGCTAGTTCCATACTTCGGGAGTTTCGACCTGTTGACCGCGAGGCCAACAATTTTATTTCATAAAATTAACATTTTTATTTATAAGTAATGAAGATCATACTTTATAACTTTGTGGCAGTGATTAACATACGTCATTATCAGCCCATATTAATTAAGTCCACTGCTCCTTCGAAAGAAGGGCTTTGTCATTATCGCCACGCTTGGCAGGCGGGTTAGCGATTTCAGTTTGGTAAATGGTTGATACTGCCTGTCTTATTCTGGCAGTTTGCCTTAAGTGACTTCTTATGACGGAGGAAGAGAAGTCGTGCTATTTGTGTCAGCACACGATATAAATAGTTAGTAACAGCCTATAATCATCCCACTGCAGGGAAAAGGCCTCCATCATTGAATTCAAGTTACCACAGCAATGATGGGTGTACTGGCATAATCACCACGCTTGCCTGATGCGGGTTGATGATCACAAACCAGAGCGATGTCCGAAAATTCGAAGCTTTTGATGTGAAACATCTATAGGCGCACGTGAGACCGATTTCTGGCGTGGCGACGCGTCGCCACGCGCAATCGACTGTGCGTTTCTCTCTCACTCGATCCGGCGTTAAGCCATCTCTTTCGCTCCACTGAGCTCGCAACTTAACCAACTTAACCAACTTAACCAACTTAACCAACTTAACCAACTTAACCAACTTAACCAACTTAACCAACTTAACCAATTTAACCAATTTAACCAATTTAACCAATTTAACCAATTTAACCAATTTAACCAATTTAACCAACTTAACCAACTTAACCAACTTAACCAACTTAACCAACTTAACCAACTTAACCAACTTAACCAACTTAACCAATTGAACCAATTTAACCAATTTAACCAATTTAACCAATTTAACCAATTTAACCAACTTAACCAATTTAACCAACTTAACCAACTTAACCAACGTAACCAATTTAACCAACTTAACCAACTTAACCAACTTAACCAACTTAACCAATTTAACCAATTTAACCAATTTAACCAACTTAACCAACTTAACCAACTTAACCAACTTAACCAATTTAACCAATTTAACCAATTTAACCAATTTAACCAACTTAACCAACTTAACCAACTTAACCAACTTAACCAACTTAACCAATTGAACCAATTTAACCAATTTAACCAATTTAACCAATTTAACCAACTTAACCAACTTAACCAACTTAACCAACTTAACCAACGTAACCAATTTAACCAATTTAACCAACTTAACCAACTTAACCAACTTAACCAACTTAACCAATTTAACCAATTTAACTAATTTAACCAATTTTACCAATTTAACCAATTTAACTAATTTAACCAATTTCTGGAAAGTTGCATGTAGATCATTTTTCGAAAAATAAGGCCATAAAGAAGTTTCACTTCTTACGTGTGTACACTAGTACACGCACAACTTTTTTTGGTTGCCCGACCCGGATATCGAACCCGATTACCCGAGATCTCAGCACACGATTTTTATGTGAAATTCTTCTATTCCTGGCAGCACTCCTTTAGTCGCATCTTGTGACACTCATAGGAAGAGAAGAAGATGTGTCATTTTATTTTTTTGCCGATATTCATGTTACTCGTAATTACAGCCTTAGTACTCTAAGATTAACCACAGACTGACAAACAGATAGAGAGATGGTTAAGAGGATTAAGGGTTCCTTCTTGACTACGGAACTCTAAAAAGCTCTGAGCTCTCTCAATCACCTTCATGCTAGTTTAATTATTACGAAAAGACATATTTTATTTTATTTTATATTATTTTATTTTTCATTTCTTTGGAAAACTTACAGCTAAGTACTTAACTAAGATACAATGATGTTCTAAATATAGCCAATTACAAGTTTTCACATATAGCATTTTAAACAGTGGAAATGAAATGCGGACAAAGTTTTTTTTATTTTTTTATTTAATAATGTCATTGCTACATTGTAAAGGGAAAAGAAACCATTCGTGACATGTAAGTGATACAGTACATGCTATATTATTAATAACATATACATATTAAAGGTAAAAAAAAATACACATACCTAAGTACGAGTATATCAATTTAACTTACATGAAAAATCTTTTACTAAATTTATTTTTAAACTGGCTTACAGAAGTATTAAAAAGATCCAGGTTCATATCATCATTAGCAGTGTTGAATAGATTAGAAGTTCTGAAGATGAAGCAATTTTTGCGATAGTTTGTTCTAACAAACGGGACATGAAGTATATTCAAATTACGAGTTACTTTAATGGGAGCATTCAAATAAAAAAGACTGAGCAGTTCTCGGGAATCTATAGCATTTTGAAATACTTTTAAAAGAAATGTGATATCAGCCATATCTCTTCGCATATACAATGGTAAAAAGTGTAAGCGCTTACAACGCTGTGTGTAGCCTTGTATAAAGATACGATATTTGTATTGCAAATGGCGTAAAAATCGCATTTGAACAGATTCCAGCCGCGCGATGTAAGTTTTGTAAGCCGGGCTCCACACCTGCGAGGCATATTCTAAATGACTTCGGATGAAGACACAGTACAACATTTTTATGGTCTTTATATCTTTAAACTCAGCTGACATCCGTAAAACAAAGCCAAGGGCCTTACTAGCCTTAGCAACAATTGAGTCAATATGCCTCTCAAATAATAGTTTTGAGTCAAACACTACGCCAAGATCCTTCATAACTTGTACCCTAGAGATAATTTGATTGTTAAAAGTGTAGTCATATGTAATAACTTGGGCTTTTCTAGAAAATGTACATACGTGGCATTTGGATATTTTTAGATCAAGGTTATTAAATGAGCAATAATTTTGAAAAGTATCTAGATCTCTTTGAAGTCGTAAACAATCTGAGTCTGCCCTTATAGGACATAGAATTTTCATATCATCAGCATAGAGCAGTACTTTACTATTAGAAAAACAAGTACCGATGTCATTAATGAAAATGGTAAATAAGAGTGGCCCCAAGAGCGAGCCCTGAGGCACACCAGAGGGTATAAATAGTGTGGACGACGTGTAACCGTTTAACACTACTTATTCTTTGTGTATTTCGATTACCTTCTTCGAGTAGTGAAGCCCAGCTAAAATATTTAATGAATTTTACAAAACCGAATATTTATACTATTATGGGAAACTTTAGGAATTTAGACTTAAGTATAACGTAGAAAAAAAATTGGGAAGACGGATCTAAGTTATTTTCAGCGTGGAATCCAGTAAGGTATTATTATATGAAAACCACTAGACAAGTCTGGTTCAGTGGTAGTAAACGCTGCTTCTGAGCTATAGCACATGAATAAATATTCTCATGTGGCTATAGGTCGTGGGTTCGATCTCTGTAGAGAATAAATATTTGTGGGCATGACCTTATCTGTTTGCACTGGTCTTGGCGATTTCTATGTAAAATATGTATATATTTATGTAGGGATAAAGAAAAACAATTTTCTTCAATGCACTATTTTATTACGTATTTGCACCTTCTTTACTACTCAAACTGATTCTCTGACATTAAATCTAGAACACGTATATTTAAAATTTAAAAATCATTCATCTCTCTCATTCCGTCTTCCTTCCTTTTCATATCTTGCGTCACATCACACATTTACATAAAATATTTATTATACATACTTAAGTATGTTTATCGTTTGTCTAGTACCCCGTAGTGTAAGCTTGGTAGTATCTTAATTTGGGACTAGAAGGCTCTGTATGACCCAGTTTAGCATGGCTTGAAATATTATTAAAAATAAATAGCATAGCGTGCTCCGCTCCCCAGGCGCTTCGTGATGACGGCCGCTGTGACCGAAAAGTTAAAGAGGTAAATGGTAGTGTACCAGTTGCCTTGTATATATAACTTTCAGTCTCGTTTTAGTAACATAAAAATGTTGTTATTATAGCAACATATTATAAGGAACCAGGGCTACATCCCTGTCCCTACGATTACTTATTTATAGGCTCTACAGTAAAAGTAGTACATAAGTACGTACTTTTGTTCTTGTCGAAAAGAGGTGGTTTATTAGTGCATACAGTTGCACAAATAAAACCTCCTCCAGAAACTAAAATCTCCTTTTAAGTCCTCCTTCGATCATAGCATAGTGTGCAATATCTATCCGCCGTACTCACAGACGTTATAATCTTCTATTAAATTGAAACGTCAAACAATATGTCGCCCTTAAAATTTCATCACAGAAATTTCATCCATATGGTTGACATTATTTGACGTCTCACAAACGTCTAACGTCTGTGAGTGCGGTGATAATCTATATCTATACTAATATTATAAAGCTAAAGAGTTTGTTTGTTTGAACGCGCTAATCTCTGGAAGTACTGGTTCAAATTGAAAAATTCTTTTTGTGTTGGATAGTCCATGTATCGAAGAAGGCTTTAGGCTATATAACATTACGCTGCGTCCAATAGGAGCGAAGCATCAGTGAAAAATGTTGGAAATATAAAAACAGAAATTGACGCGTACGAAGTCGTGGGGAAAGAAATTGTACACTCGACAGTTTTGCTAGTCACATCACAGTCTAGTTTATCGTCCAACATTTGGCAAAAACCTTCTACATTTTTCACTTTCCTAAACCACCGGCGTTAGAACTAGCTTGCGATTGCGCACCTCCTGGACCACCTCCGATGCTAATACTCTTTGAAATACTAATGGATGGAAGCCCACCAGAGCTACCGAATCCAGGACCTCCAAATCCTGGCCCACCGAATCCTGGCCCACCGAATCCTGGCCTACCGTATCCTGGCCCCCCGAAACCGGGTCCCCCAAATCCAGAACCGTACCCACCCGCACCACCAGGCCCGGATCCTTCTCCAAACCCTCGGCTGTGATGACCGTATCCGCCAAATCCCCCCCCTTGAGGGCCGAAGCCATTACCGAATGCAGGCCCTCCGCCATACGCTCCGGCTGAGGACTGGCTGAATCCACCAAATTGAGGAGAGCGGACTACTCTGGTAGCTGGAAAATAAAAAGAGGTTTGAGACTTGTTATGAGACTTTCGTTCGGAAGCGCCTATTTCGCTCATCTTAGAGATATTTTCAAATTTGCAATCGCCATTCGATGTCGTACCTACTTATAAAATTTAAAATTTCCAAAATATTGACTCTTCATACACATTACCACATTCTCTTTAAGGGATGATTTCAAAGAGACTAATCCTACAGTAGGAGTATTCAGGCTCTTAAGTTTCATCTAAACTGATTGCAAAATTTCTGATGCCCCATACAAACTTGCGTTGTAGTCTTTTAAATTATTATACTGATTTAAACTTTCATAGTAACTATCATAAGAGCTAATTGGTTCAAGATTTATACCATTATTTTTTGAGAGTTTTAATATTTCGGCATTTGCAAGCGCCATGATCACGGAAAAACTAAAACTTATAAAAAACACATGGTATAAGCGCCAAATCAAATATCTCTTTTAAATTATTAGGTTGTTATTTGGTTTATTCGTTACATTTTTGTAAAAAAAAGTAATCTTTAGTCCTTAATACTAGTGTAGATAATAAACAAACTTCTAATAATAATATTTATATTTAGTTCTTTTTACTGATTGTCTTCTTTGGCAAATCCAAATAAAACATTGTCAAAAATATCTAAATAATTGATTAAACGCACCTCCATTGACTCCGGACAGGAATAAAACCGCAAGGACAGCGAATCCATTCAACACTAATGTACTAGCCATTGTAAATCCTTCTACTCTTTGTTCTAAGCTAATAATGACAGCAATGTGTTGTATGAGACTATTTATATGCGCTTCTACAAATTAATTTTATGTCAACGGAATTTCCATTTCGAGTCTAAGTGAGAAAATACACAGGAGATATCTCACAAGTGGATGCTAAAATCGGCTCGATATGATTGTTTTCCTGGTTTTTCATCTGTGATACTGTTTTAGGATGAAGATGACAATAATTAATCATGTCGTAATAATTTATTCCAAGCTCTTATATCGATGTTAAAACTCAGTGATTTCAGTAGTTCATTATCCCAAACTTAAACCTTTACCGTTACCTGGTTTTTCAAGACTTTTCTATTATTTTTATTTGTAAGGTTTATATATCATAACGAAGTAGAAAAAAATTATAATCATTCGTGTATTTATACATAACGTATTAATTAATGGATACATCCTTTCGTTATACTATAACGAAGAAGAAAAAAATGTATAATCATTCGTGTGGTGCCAACACATTAAAATAATAGCATCAATTCTTCTCTTACTATGAGTGTTGTAAGAGGCGCCTCAAAAAGAGTTGCTGGATGGAGCCGAGCAGCAGCGTTTTCACTCAACCATTGGCCAATCTCGGTTCACCAACTCGTCTTCTGAGAATGACGATTATAGCAAAATTAACCTTTTGGAAAGGCCTGGGTCCAGCACTGGACTCATAAAGGCTGTTGTGAACGATATGTCACAAATTAGGAGAACGCCCTAACCTAAAGGGAAATATATGGCATCTTCTTAACAATAACAAATAACAAGAAAGAAAGAAACAAGAAAATGGCACATAATGTTTATTACACTTAAAGTATTTTCAATCAATATTTACATTAGCCATGATTCCATGTTAATTTATCGTACTCTTTTTTGATTTCTAGAAGCTATCCTTAGCCTGCAATAGCTTTCGAGCTGGCTTGAGTCTGACTCCCCGATCCTTTGCTGATACTGACGCTCTTCGCAATGCTGATGGAGCTACTACCAGAATTGGAACCATGACTGGACGGGCTGCTACCGAAGTTGGGTCCACGGTTGTTGCTATTACCACCCCCTGAATTGGGACCGCTGACAACGTGGCTATTGGAGGGAGCGCCCCGGGAGTTGGGACCGCTGGCAACGTGGCTATTGGAGTGACCGCCCTGGAAGTTGGGGCCGTTGACTGCATGGGTATTGGAAGGACCAGATTTGAAGCCACTGGCTACGGGGCTATTGAAGGGGCCACCATGGTTGCCACTAGAACTACCTTTCGATGTGGCTTGAGCATAGGCTTGACTAGAACTGCCTGTTTTGATATGCTGAGGTGCTGAAAAAAGCAAAGGTTTAGTTAAGTAAAATGTTATTCTATCGAAAAATAAGTGTAAATAAAAAAAGTTCTTAAAAGTGATATAATCGTTGTTGATTATTAATAGTTTGACATCCATTCAGCATTTGTAACTTGCTTAAAGAGTTAGTAAAATATGACTGAGAACGCTATTTCCAACCGACCAAAAAAGGAGATTCTTAATTCAACGCGTATTTTTTTTATGTTTGACTACGCATCGTTGATATTTTTTGTTTAAGGGAGTATAACTCGAAGTTGGTCTCATTTAAAAACTCAAAATTTATATTATGCTTCGGTAAAATTAATAAGACAAAAATATTTTTAGGGCCTAACATGAGATTTACCACTGAGTAATTATTGAAATCTAATAACATCATGTATAAAGTAAGTATGTATTAGTAAGTAAATATGCTTGTATTGGTCATAAATAAGAAGTAAAAAGCATCAAATTGAAAAACTTATTTTTTCTTCGGCAAGTTTTATAATTCACAACTAACCTGTTTGGGCTTCAAAGAAGCTCACGATGACCAGAAGAGCCAGTCCAACAAATACCACACGAGACATCTTGGTAATTGTCAAATG
Source organism: Anania crocealis (assembly GCA_949315895.1). Taxonomy (NCBI): domain Eukaryota; kingdom Metazoa; phylum Arthropoda; class Insecta; order Lepidoptera; family Crambidae; genus Anania; species Anania crocealis. The sequence continues at coordinate 3,969,783 of OX438882.1, read as the reverse complement.
TTTTGTAATTTAGTCCATCTGAAAATAAGCCTTATATACTGCCTGTCTACATATTTACCTAACGTTATGGTAATTGTAGATAAAACATCAGGTATGATATCATTTTTTGTTGAAGTGAGAATATTGACACTGTCGCTAACTGAAGCGTTTGGTACCTTGTACTCGGACGCTGAATAAGTTCCACCAACCAACAATAGCCATACCAACATCTGAATAATACGAGTACTGGCCGAATAGCGAGAGATGCATACGGATTTATTTATTTATAGCTTTTGGCCCACGACTCTGACTGCGTGAACTGAACGTTATATCACGCAGGTTGAAACCTGGAGCCTGCAGTAGGATACAGAATAGCCTATGACATTTCTCAAGGTCCAATCAATTTTTGTACCAGATTTAATTGACGTCAGCTCAGTAGCTTAGGCATGAAAGCGTAATAAATAGAGAGACACAGCACAGTGCAATTATAATAATAGGAAGGATTTATATAATATTTTGTGGCTGCTAGGCAGTGCACTCCGTCGCGTGCAATTCTTGACTCACTGCATATTAGTTTATCTATAGCAACATCTTTTGTCTCTTCTTTTGGGGTTGACGTCACACTTATTGACACTGACAGCTCCAACTCCAACTGTTTCTTCTGCTGTTCTGCTGTGCCAACCAAAAGGTAGGGTGCTTCTTCTTATCGTCTGACCATCCTTTACGGATTGTCTGGTGTAAAAGTTTTTCCAAGTCGTCTACCTATTCCAGGCTTGATATGACTTGTTTTACGGCTTCCATTTAAGCGAACTAAGTTGTAAGGACGGTAACTCCCCACCCTTTTTAGCCCCAAGACATTTAAGAAAAGACAATTTACTGAATCGATTCAAATAGGAATCAAAATCGGAAATCATCGTAAGCGGATCACTACACCACTCCACCAACCTGTTCGGTAAGGTGCTGAACAGTAAGAAATGATTTGGATTTCCCATGTATTTGTTTGCCGAGGTATTATCACTCATCTAATGGCTCTTGTACGATAGAGGTGGAAGGAGTTCTGCCAAAAGAAGACCGGCTGCAACTAACGTCGTCCACTGCGACCTCCAGCCCTCCTGCCAAGCGTAGCTGTTATGACAAATCCTTTGACGGCCATTTCCAATAACCTATCTATCTTCAGTTTTGGCATATCGGAGATAAAAAACAACTTCTGTCTTTGTTTCTCTGGACGGCAAAAACAGAGATAGAAACTGTTTCCTATCTCCGATATGCCAAAACTGAAGATGTCTGATGTGTTAGCTACATAGTTTTTCTACTAATGTGTTTGCTACGTAGCAACGTAACCATCTGAGTCTTTTCAAGACAACACTAATTGGAAAATCTTTAAAGTCATCTTCCGTTTGTTTATTATTGTATCTTCAGCTTCTTAGGTAGGCGAGTATGTTATGTATCTAGATGACCATATTATCATATTAATCTAAGGAACCGTATTTTTTCCGAGATAACAAGTATAATGTGTGCTATAATAATAGTCTAGACTAATATATGCTCCATTTCATAAAGATCCGATAATAGGATCTGGCGTAAATAAGTAACAAACATACATCTTTCAAGCTTTGGCATTTATAATATTTTATTATATTTTTGCAGTTAAAACTGTTGCCAGTAATTTCGTTCAACCTATACTATATATACCTATACTAAGAGCTCTGTCTCTATGAGTGACTGTAGTTAAAAAACTTCGGCTTGTTTCAGTCGTGTTATGTTTACTTTAATATTATCAATGCTAAGCAGTTCTATCTTCCAAAGCTATCTAGATAGATGTCTTATGTTCCATGTCTATATTGAAAAACTGGTTAGTGTAGAGGTGCGGTAGTAAGGCGGCTTATATGAATAGGAACATGAAAACAAGGTCCTGGGTCTGAGTTTTATCCCCAGTCGGGACAATTATTTAGGAAACGATATTTGCTTTGCAACTTCTGTCTGTTTCACTACTTCTGTCTGGCGAAAAAAGTCGGGACCAACTTGCCCTCCAAAGAACGCATATAACCCCCCACTCCTTTAAGATGCAAATCTCGAAGAAGTGGGGTGGAAGCAGTAAAAACAAGTCACGTCAGAGGACTGCAAAACATAAACGAAGATGTATTTTTGTGTAATTCATAATGTTGAGTGGTTTGTCCTCTTCTTTGCAAAAATATATGTGTTAATGTTAAGGAATTGTCTAAGACCAAATAGTTTTCAGAGTGCTTAAAATAAAACATGCTGTTATGCTCAATAAAGCTTAGGAGGACTCTAGTAATGTAAAATTTTGTTCTTTTTTCCAAAAATATGTTTATTGGTCGATGGAAAAAGGTTGAGAAAATTTATAATCACACAGCTCAATGCGTTAAACGCAGTAAAACATAACATCTATTCCATTTTTTTTTACTTAAACTTTATTTGTCTATCCTTTGTCTTATCAAGTTACAAACGGAAACAATTTAAAAAAACGTAGCAATCAATTCAACATGTAAAAACATATATTCTTACTACAGAAAAATTTTTGGAAATCATCCGCAAATAAGTAATGTATGACTAATTGATTAGATATGTGCGTAGATATAACTAATTCAACGAATCTATGTTTTCACAATACAATTTCATTCCAAAATAGGTAAGTAAAAATTATTTTATGATACCAAATATTTCTTTTGAAAAATTGAAAATATTTGTTTTGGTCAATAGTAATTACAAAACTATTACTTAGATCTACTTAAATGACAAGAAATGCGAAACAGCTTTCATTTAAAAAAATATATATATTGAGGATTTCATTTCAAAAACTAAAATGAATCGGTATTCAATGCATCTATTCCATGCAAATCATTGTAATAACGTTTCAATAGAGTTCAATTACTTACACGGACTGATCTAGGCTTCTTTAGTGATAAGTTTAATAAAAAATGCAAAAAGAAAAATAAACCCACTTAAAAAGTTTGGACATATTTAAATGTTTGGCTATTTAAGCAATATCAGTTCACTGCAATCAAATTTCAATTCACCATATTGTTTCAATCACTTTCCCACTGCACCAGCGTTAGAGCTCGCCTGCGATTGGGAACTGCCTCCTCTACTGATGCTGATGCTCTTAGAAATGCTGATAGAACCGCTTCCACTGCTAAGCCCACCGTATCCGGGGCGCCCGACACCAGGGCCTCCGAAATTGGATCCTCCAAAGCCTGGGCCACCTAATTTGTGACCGTGGCCGATATGGCTGCCGAAGCTGGGACCTCGTGCAACAGGGCCTCCAAATCCGGGACCACCATGGCCTGCGAATCCTCCGCTTGATGCTTGAGCATTGGCTTGACTGAAGCCACCGCCACCTCTTTGGGGAGCTGAAATTTTAAGAGATTTATTTTATTTATTTATTTATTTATTTGAAACCAAAAACAATTTTACAAAAACCATGTAAGCGTTAACATTTGCTTTAGTCTAGATGATAAATTATAGGAGAACATGACGATTGGATTGGATAATCATAAGAATAGAAACCACTCCTTTTCTTAGGTACCTACTATGCGTGTAGTAAAAGACAAAAAATATATATCACAAATTAATTTAATCCCTCAACCCCCAGGAGGCAGGCGTGTGCCGCGATAACAATTGATTTCAATTGTGTCTGGAATAACTCACGATCGAGGGATTAAAAGGAGAAACCTTCGTGAATCTGATTAAGTGATGTGATACATGTTACTTTTGCAAATACTACCTGGGAAGCGAAGGAAATTTTATGATTATAAAAAATATCTACCTGCAATTGCTTCAAAGAAGTTCAAAATTGCCAGAAGGCTTAATCCAATAAACAAAACACGAGACATCTCGATATGATAATAGACAGCAACTAAATAATTCTTAATTTTAACCAGACTTCTATTTATACCGATCACTTAGAACGGCCAATTTGATGGTAAGTGAGAATTTTCGCACGGCGAATCAATTCTTCAAACATTTTTGTTTAGTTCGACGGACTAGTAGTAAAGAAAACAAGTGATTTAAATACGAAATGCAACTACGAACTTTTATCCCTCGATCGTGAGTTATTCCAGACACAATTGAAATCAATTGTTATCGCGGCACCCGAGTGCCTCCTGGGGGTTGAGGGATTAAGTTACAATGTTCAGCCACCCATAGTTGGTCTTGGCTTTCGACACTGTCCTCAGCTACCTGACTGGTAGCTTCAGAAGTTGCAGGCGACTGAGATCTGTCACAACAAGGGCGTTTTATCGGGTTAAGACGGCCCAAAGGTGCAAAAGGGGTGTTAAAAAAAGGTACAGAATTCGATCTCATAACTACTGAGCATACTTAACTTTTGTACCAACATCCGGCGCGCTAGGGTTGTCAACTTTGGCTAATGCACAAAAATCTATCGTAGTACAGCCACTCGTATCTAGTCGTTGATTTATTATTGTGAATAAAACGGGAGCAGCGAAAGTATAGACCAATATTGACAAAAATATTAAAAAATTTAAAGCTTATCAATTTATTCAACGACAATTCACCTTTTTTCTTCTACAGATTTAATAATTTTAGTTTAAAGTTGTATGATTATACTTAATTATACATAGGAATTACTTAGTATTATTATTTATTTATTATAATTCATTCAACGTCCTCGTGCTTGGCACCACCTTTTATTTTCTAAATTTTTTTTGGAAATTAATTTTTTGTTATCCTAAAGTCGCCTCTGAACAAAACCTCTTTTAAACACTTTGCATTATAAAATACTGAATGTTGATTAATACAGGATGAAATTTTAACCACCTTCCAAATTTTAATACCTATATCAATCTACAAGACAAAAAACAAATGACATATTTTTTCTTTTGATATAGCCCAGTACAAAAATTCCAAGATAAAGCATTTAGAAAATGGCCGCCAAAAATCTATTGATACGGCCATCTAGCAACACTTTTTTTGCCCGTTGCGCATCTCATTCATTCATTACGGTACTATTCATAAGTATTTTGATTTTAGTTATCAATTTTAGGTCTAGGACCGCAAAATTGAAAACTATATCGCGAAAAATATTTTCGGGTGACAACTTGACTTACACTTTTTACTTCATAAATAGGTTCTAAATACGATACTGAACGCCTATAAAAATTTTGGAAAGGGGTTAAAAATTCATTCCGTATATAAAAGCTACTAATTCACAATATTATGGGCCAGGGGTTTTACCAACTACCAAGTACTAGCATGAGTAACTACTTGTTCTACTATATTTGCAGTTGACATCATCTCAACACAAACCAATAAACGTTGTCACACTAATTGAACTGGTTGTAGGGTTGCAAAAACACATAATGTTATTATGAAGCCATCAAAAAACGAGGTCTTTAATTCATTCAGTTTTTTTTATGTATGACTACGCAAATCTTGACTTCTTTACGGAGTTGTTTTTTATTTATTTTTGCTTAATAGAGTTAAAGAACGACCACCTTCGTGGTTTTCAGCGTGTCCGAGGTACCGGGTTCGATTCCTGGATGGGTCAATTTAGAAAAAAAACGATTTCTCTACATTTTCTCGGGATGGGTATTTGTGGTACCAAAAAAGTGCTTTAAATAGTTACTTAATTTGGGATCAAAACATTATATACAGTAATGTTGCTTACAAAGAGCTATAAAAATCTAGTAAACTCTGAATGAACTACTATCAAAGACGACTCGCCGATTCAAAATAAGTTACATAATCATCATCTTTATCATCATCAGTCCAGAGCTCAGACACAGGCCTTTTAAAAGGGAGAATCGCAGATTAGCCAATAATGATAGATAGAAGTCATCAGTCGTCTCAAGAAAAGACAAGGAGTAGTGCACGGCACATATTATGTAACAACAGCACATCAGGCTATAAGCTGGGGCCTGGGGCATCTTATCTAGTTGAAATAAGTGTGATTTTGCAACAAAAATGTTTATGAAGACCACTGTACATGTTTTTTAGTCAATTCAATTTTCAATTTCAAAGCTTTTATGAAGACCACTGTACATCATGTTTTTTAGTTTGTTCAATTTTCAATTTCAAAGCTTTTATGTAGCTGAAGCACATGAGTATAGCCTTGTATAAAGTACAAAACATAACATTCTTATAACTAAACTAGCTGTTCCCTGCCACGCTTCGCTGTGGCACATTGTGATTTAATGGTTTTTGTTTTTTTTTGGGTTTTTTTTCGCGGTCGCGAGTAAATAGATAAAAACAATCCTTGATGCGGATTATAATATGTATGTATATCTTGCTAAAATTTCAGCTCGATCGGTGCAGAACTTTTTGAGTTTTTGAAGCATACACAAACTAACATAACATTTTTATACATATAGATAGACTTTCGGCTTGCAACAAACCTTCTTAGGATGAATGCCAAAGTAGGCACTTTATAAAAGTAGCCTAGTGGGACTCATAGTCACTCACTAAATGTTCCGTACTAAATACTCATTAGAGATATATGGTTCGTGTATTTAAGGGAAATATAATATGTTTACACATAGACTGTTATTGTATATTGTATATTAATATAATATAGTATATTGCTTGCAGTCCACGTCTCATTTTTATCTCTGTAGTTTCTATCACATGAATCACATCCCACACAAGAAGTGCCTGGCTAAAGATAGACAATAGAAACCATAGATTTAAAGCAGTATATTAGGTTTAATGATAGAAACCAATTTTATTATAAAGTGATCCGTTTTATCTTTTCAGTTCGAATGCCCTAACTAAGTTGTCAATGAAATGTCATTTTGTCAATAATACAACTATGATTAGTTTTCTTCAATTTTATCTCTAATATTATTAATAGCACAATGGATTTAACTAAAATGTTTGAAGATGAATCCAAAAAGAATGAAGAGAGCAAAAAGCCTACCAGAAGCAAGTTTCAGCGTCATATAAATGTTCTCACATGGAAAAGTTACTTACAAAGACAGTGGGTATTGCATCATCATTATCATCTTCCTCTAGGCATAGGCCTCTCTAAGGAATATTTGCCATAATTGCCACGCTTGACAAAAATAAAATAAAAAATAAAAGAAGGAAAGATTTATTTGTCGAGACCCAGAGTGCTAGGCTGATAAAAGTGTACAAAAATAGGTAGCAAAATAAAGGCAATAGGAATAAGGTAAAAAGAAAAGCACACACACTAGTACAGTAACACAAATAAGTAGGACAGGCCTACGATTCTCAAGGTCCCGACAGAAAGGCATCCAACTCAGCATATATGTGTGCCCCAACTCTGGTCTTCCGTTGGAGCGAAGACGCTGCTGTCTGTCTTTTCCTTTAAATTCATATCACATATTTCATTTCATGTTATAATTGCCGAAAAAATTATCTTAAAATTTCAGGAGACGATGGCCGCTCCTGCTCGCAGAGACATTGCTTGCATTCTTCTTGCTCCTATTAGCGGTATTCATAGCCAAGCCAGTGTTCTTGACTCCCTTGCAGACGGAGCCTGAGCCTCCTCTGGCTTCAGCTGATCTGTTAGCGTCACTACACTCCAAGAACCTGGTGGGGTACGCTCCTAATATCCCGCCGTTTGTGACCATTATGACCAGGGCTGCGGAACTGCTACAAACAGGTAATTACAGCTGAATTGATATGTTTTTTAAAGCTGTTCTCTAAGCAAATAAATTGCTGGTGTAAATTGAATAAAAATTAGACCAGTCGTCCGAAGCGGAAAGTTGTGGAATCGAGTCCCACCCACCTCTGGCAGTCGGAATTTTATTATTTTGTCTATGTCACGGAAAAAAAGTTTTTTCTACATTGTCTCCAGTAAGTAGTTTCGTGATTTCTACCATGTACCTTGTATTTTACGAGCTTCCGTTATTTCGGCACTATTGCAAGTAGTAGTCAGCAGAATTTCATCAGTTTTTGATTATTTACCCAAAATACAAAGGAAGAATTTCTACAAATAATGTCGTAGCTTGAAAGGTTTGAGTAGTTGACCGGAAAGTCTGACACCAGACTATATCTATAGGAAAGTTATACAACATTTCAATCTTGATTTGATTGTGCAATCTCATGTAATATGGCTAGACACCCTTGGGCTTTACGAGCATCATTATTTGTAGGGTTATACAGAATGAAATTTTAATCACCTTCTAAATTTTAAAACGACAATCTACGAGACAAAAAACAAAAGCAACGTATTTTTTTCTTTTGATATAGCCGAGTACAAAAATGTCAAGATAAAACACCTAGAAAATGTCCGCCAAAAATCTGAAATTTTTGATACGGCCACCTCGCAACACTTGTTTTACGTATGCGCATCTCATTCATTCATTACGATACTATTTATAAGTTGTTGATTTTGCCTTCATATCTTCACCGAACCGTAAAAATTGAAAACTATGTTCCGTAAAATATTTTCGAGTGAAAACTTGACCTACATTTAAATCTAAACTCTCATTTCTTTTACAGAAATCATGTCGGCGGCAACAGAAGACGATTTGAATAACATACTGTATAACCGCTCAAAGGGAACGCCTCTAAGCCACCCAGTAATATGGGTCATTTGGTCACCGAAGGTTTGACGTTACTTTGAATATTTATACCACCGCTAGCGCTCCGCCCGCGACTCTCTCCGTGTATTTCACGCGCAAGAAGATAACACCGATATGTATACTTCCATTTCATGATTTTACCTCTTCGATCATTGTTGACCGAAGTATTACCTACATAAAATGCAAGGATACATTTCGGTGGTGAACAAAAGGAATTGACTTAATTATTTACGATATATTTTAAATATAGTATGATATTAATGTGCTCAACATATATTGCTCTGACCCTAAATTAACTATTTGATGCGGCTTATTCCCAAAGGTCCACGACTCTATTGTTCTTCTTTTCCCACTGGGTCCATGAAATTTTAAAATATATTTTAAAATTTTCATATATGAATTCCCAGTGTCCATGAGACTTATTCAAAGTACAATCAGCAGAAACTACACAAACTTTCTTGTATCGTGAGTTTGTGCTACTTGAATCACCAGAACAACGTATATTTTATTGTAAGATGAAATGATTTAAATGACTGTATCAAAACTGTGATTTGTTTAAGTCTATTTTAGGGTAAAAAGAGATGACTTACAATGTTTTACCAAAACTGTGTTATTTTCATAAATTTAGTATAGATTGGTAATATTGAATCATGCAATGAGAACGTGCGTGACCGAAACTGTTATGTGGAAATCAGTACTACAAACACCGGGGAAACATAGGAAAGCTTTTGTTAAAATAGAGTCGTCCGAAAACCGAACCCTCGAAGAAAACGACACCTTGAAAAAGTGTAAATAGCGAGATACCGTTAAAACCAAAGTCTTTTGATTTCAGGATGGCAACATGTGGAAGTTCAGCATGCGTAGCACTGAGCGCGCTCGGTACGCAACCAGCTCCGATGTCAACATGCATCCTAACCCCCACCTGCGGGCGGGGTTCCTGGGGGTCCAACTGGCCGTCAGCCAAGCGGTCCTCGAGTACGCCAGCCCTATCGCTCCTGTATATGAGGTACTTGAATAAATGAAAAAAATGTGGACGATAACACACACGTGTTTTACAAATAAAGTAGCTATTTAAGTCAGTCTTTTATGGAATCTTTATTTGCTTAAGTATACACTACAATATACATTACTTATACATATTTCGTATGCCACGCTATCACTTAATTAATGACCAAGTAAATTCGTAAAAAGGAAAACTATTTTAATTAACTTTGCTTATATAATTCGAAGTCAGCAATAAGACAATTTTTAATTATTCAGAAGCGATACGAAGTTCGCACCGAACAAACTTAGGTAAATATTGATTTTGACTGTCGTTATATTTCGTCGTTATTCGTCGTTATCATAAGGGTTTGTTGATTCGATATAATATCCAATACGTACTTAAAACACCTTATATATTTTTTTAGGCATTCTTTATTATTAAAGTTCATTAGTTTAACATCCTGTTTAAAAGTATGTTTTTTGGAGCTGCCTCTATAGATATGCACAAAATAACTTTTTATGTGACCTGTGTGATGGGTTATTGAAGAAGTATTTCTTGAATTGGTAACATTTTATTTATTAGTCATTACTCGTATTTAACACTTTTTCCTAATCATGACGTTGGCAATATATTCATTTTTCATTCAAACGTTGTTTATTATTTAGCACGTTTTCCTATTCATGACGTTGGCGATTATATTGATTCAATTGTAAATAAATGTATGGTAGGAATCCTGGTAACCTTATACGTTTATTAACTACCATTATAATGGTAGTTAATTAATAAAAACCGAGATAATTGTAACTGTTTAGTGAGGTTTATTTATCATTGCACTGACATCCGCCGAAATAGCTCAGTTGGGAGAGCGTTAGACTGAAGATCTAAAGGTCCCTGGTTCGATCCCGGGTTTCGGCAGCATATTTTTTTTGTCATTTCTAGAGCGTGTCTTATTATTTCGTATAATTATTTTTATTTTAAAAACTTTTATACTTACATATTTTACATACTTTGATTCTAAAGCGAGAATTCCAAAACTTGTTTTCCTACATTTAATTAAATGTTCGAAATGAAAATGTTTTTAAAAATTACTAAATATTTGTTATGGGTTTTATGGTAAAAGTGACGGACCAACTGATGTGGTGTGACAGCCACCTACTACGAAGGTTTACGGGTTCGTTAAATAGACGCACGCTCGTCAAAATCATAACAACACACATTACTGTGGGCGCTGTTATAAACCTCATATCAATGTTCGTGATACTTATGCTGATATACGTTGACCCGCTAATGTTAGAGTCTGGCTATAGCAAAGCTACAGCTTGACTTAGCAAAAAGGTATTGCAAATCGGATAAAAATATACATTATGCCGAAACCAGGGATTGAACCAGGGACCTTTAGATCTTCAGTCTAACGCTCTCCCAACTGAGCTATTTCGGCAGATACTAAAAATGCAAATATTTGGTTTTACTGACACAATCATTATCGTGACATAATACCTACTTTATTAAAAAAGCGGCTTACGGTTTACTAAAGATATACGAAAATTTACAAAAAAATAAAAGTTTTTCAGATTAGCAGTAGTAATTCAGATTGACATAATTTATCCTGAGTAACGCATAAATATGATTTAAATAATGAGACACAACGGTATGTCACGGTAAATAGAACATTTTCAATGTTCCTTCAAACTGAGTAAAGTGTTCAAAACGCCGGTATAAATTATATTATAAAAAAAATCATAATAGTGAAATATTTTAAAAATATCTCCCGCATCAATCAACTTACATTTCCTAACTCTGTGCAACCAGTACCACTAATTCAAGATCATTTGGCAAAACATACTCATTGTCGATGCCGAAACCCGGGATCGAACCAGGGACCTTTAGATCTTCAGTCTAACGCTCTCCCAACTGAGCTATTTCGGCTGGTAATTATACAAACGAATGCATGATTAACTTTCACAAATAGCGGTAATATCCCACTTATCCCTAACCAACGCATGCATGATAATTTACCTGACCTTTTGCAAAACGATATTGATTTCATTTTACGTTTATATCTTGTTCTAATTATCACTTTTATGTGTGGATAAAAAATAACTATTTTTCATGATAATTCCGGGAACCCATTACTTAATCGCAATTTTCTTCAACGATTTTCATTTCCCATAAAACAATTCGCAGATGTTTCTAAACGATATTCAACATTCTAGAATGATTTTACATCACAATTTTATTTGGTCGAATGTTTATTATCTACAAACTTACTTCATCGTTACTTCTTTTCATATATTATGTATTTTATCGAAGTAATGTTACTTTACTATTTTGTTACCCATAATTTTATTTCCACGTAAGTTTCAATATGCAGAATTGTTGAAACATCCAATTTTACTTCACTAAAGTCCGTATTGCTAAACGGTTTTTGTTACTAATATTATATTTCATACTTTATTAATAGACAATTTAAAGCATAACTGATATAAATATGTAAGTAATAAATATTGATATAATAAATAAACTGCGTTAATCCCGACTCGCTGTGGTCTCCTCGCCGTGGTACTAGTCTGCCCGATAATAGAGTGTAATTCAAAAGCCGGAGGCGCGGAGCGAGAGCAGCCTCCGCCCGCCTTGTTACGCAAGGGCGACGAGACTGCTATTCCCGCAGTGCCGGAGATGAGGAAATCCTAATGCATGCTGCTTGTTTGCATGCCTGCTTGCTTGCTGCATGCATGCCTGCATGCTTGCATGCATTATTAGTGCATGCCTGCTTGCATGCATGCATGCCTTCTTACTTGCATGCGTATGCATGCGTGTGCTTACTTGCATGCATGAATGCATGCGTACCTGCTGCATGCCTGCTTGCTTGCTTGCATGCATGTGCTTACTTGCATGCATGAATCCATGCATGAATGCATGCGTACCTGCTGCATGCCTGCTTGCTTTCATGCATGCATAAATTTTAAACGATTAAAAGTTATTTGAGGAAAAAACCGTTACACATTGAAACATGTTTTTATGAATGGTTTTATCGATAACTTAATAATTCTATGAAACATTTGTTTGATATATTATATCGTTATTCTGCTTAACAAAACAATAATTGCGAAACATTTTTTTGTGAAATGTTATTCGATGTTATGAAACGGCGATTATTAACAATTCGATAAATCAAAAAAAAAAGAAATTAACATTCATAGAATAGTTTTCTGTGAAATGAAATTCGGTATCAAAAAAGTATGTGTTTTGATAGATACCCCATAAATCCATTTATTATTTTCTACTCTAGAGTAGAGTTTCTCTCTTCTCTCTCTACTCTCTTTTATACTCTAATCTACTCTATTCTATTATATTTTATTAGATGAGACATAGTTTGTGCCTCAAGATTTGCATGTTATAAACGTGGAACTTGTCCTCAGTTGAGTCTGGTGTCGATGCCGGTGTCACCGCTCATGGAGGAGAACAGGGTGCGACGAGCTATATCGGGCATACTGCTTTGCCTCACCCTCGCGCTGATACCGCCCGTCATCGAGACCCTGTCCTTGGTGGTTGCGGAAACCCAGAGTGGGTTCAAGGTGAAATTTTATATAAACCATATTGGCAATCATACATTTTTCCTTAGTATTGTCTGAAAATTTAGAATAGGTAATAAATATTTTTGTGTTGTGTGGTGGACTGAATGGAATAACATCACCTCTTCTCCTATACTTCGATGTCGCAGCAGCGATTAAAAGAGTATTGCCTTCTTTTTACGTTGGTTGCAAAATCCCTACAAATGTATCTTTTCCTGAAGTAAACTACAGCGTAAAGTTATGACCATCGCTATGTTGCTGACATAAACTTTTCTGATCATGATCTTTATAACTTGACTAAGAAAATCGTGAAGTAAGCGTATTTTTTTTTTTTTAATTTTCATTGAATTTGAGCTATACCCGAATCTATTCATCGAAATTAGTCAAAATATATACGCGTATAAATCGAGAGCCACTTTTTGTTCGGTGGTTAATAAATAGGATAATTAAATTTGAGTGAGGTGATATCTATCACTTATTTACAAAATCATGTAATTGCATTCTCCATGTCTAAGTCATAAGAGATCAGCAGCAATAGCGGGCGGATGATTTCTGATGTCATTTATCAATATAATATCAGTATTTGACATCGCGGTATTATCTAACCTGTTTGAAAACTAAAACTTTTTCCAGCGATCTGTACGAATGAGGAACGTGGACTTCTCAACTATGTACATATCGTGGCTGGTATACGCATACCTGACAGTTCTGCCTATCTGCCTCCTCGGTGCCTTCACCCTTATCCTTATCTTCCGGTGGATCCACTTGCTCTACGCACTGATCATCCTACTGGCATATGTGTCCGTAATGATCATGCTCGCTCTTATTATGGCGATGTTCCACAACAGAAGTAAGTACATACTTAATACAATTCTAAAAGAAATGGTGACTTTTTAAGGAAGCAATAGAAAAATAATTGCCTTTGAACAAAAAAATATACAAGAGATAACCTGAACAGGATCAAAGTGATCTTCAGTTCTAATCGAGTAAACCATGTATTATCAACCACAAAGTAAAAAACCAAACGTTTTTAACCCATGTGTCCTACCTATGGTGCTGCCTGGACACTTCTGTACGGCTGATCCGCCAGTTTAAAGTCGCTTAGCGTGCTATGGAACGCGTTATGCTCGGAGTTTCTCTTAAAGTTCGTTTAATATAAATTCGTTTCGAAATTATGTGATAGTGAACCCAAGTCTTAGACTAAGCGCTGAAGGTAAGCAAGCTTAAGTGGCAGTTATATAGAAGAACCGATGGCCGCAAATGGGTTCTTGAATGGAGACAGATCGCGACTCGACCGAACAACAATTAATATTACTGTCAACAAAACCCGTATATACGCAAAATTAAAAAAACCTGCTTTATTTGATATTTTAGCAACTTAATTCCACTTATAATATCAGTATATAAATACTTACTTATAATATTAAAAAAACCTGGCTGCGAAAACATGTTTTTCAGGGTAACTTTTAAAGCTAAAGCTGGAAATGTCTTAATCGAAGACGTTGATGCCCGTATAACACTAATAATTCTGATTGCAGCATGGGTTGCTTGCCTGTGGAGTACTCTGTTCACACTACTGCAGACATTCCTAGCGGAGCTTCTGGTTCACCATCACTACGATTTGAAACATGCGGCTCTGACTTTTCTCTTGCATGTGGCGCTTCCACCTTTGGGTCTCGTGCATGCGTTGAATGAGTTCGCACTTCTCCAAACTGGAAGTCAGTACTAATGCATCTATTTCACTTTATGTCAATATTAATTGTTGATAAAACTCGTGCCTTATTTTTTTTCGCAACTAGGTTATTCTTTTTTTAATGAAACTGTTCCTACGATTACCATTTTGTATCATTAGAAGTTGATGCATGCTGATCGTCATAAATTTTTGGTAGTCTGCATTTTAAATTGAACATAAAACAACAATTTTAAAGATTCCTAAAGAAAATTAATACGCCGGTTTTTTTGTCACCCCTTCTTTTTATCCTTTGGAAGTAAAACTAAATTCATTACTAATATTCTCTACTTTTAGGAGGTGCATTGCTTGCTACAAAACACTCCTTGGTCTACACAATTTTATCCTGGATTTTGCTGAATATGTTCTACTTTGGTATATTGATGTTGATGCAACGAACTATGAGGAATAAAGCCATCGGCGGTCAGGTCTCGTGGAAATCCATCATCTTTAAAAAAGTGGAGGTAAATAAAAACGAAAAAAAAAAACAACGTTTGTTAGGAATGACAAAACAATGTCAGATCTTGCTTATTATTTAATTAGTACACTTGAAACTGCCAAGTTTCCTTAGTTGGGTTTTTTGTTAAACATTTTTAGAATTCTTAAATATAACCAATTTGGGCTAATTAAAATATAATATCGAAATCTGCCACTTTCGTCAAAGAGTCATTCTCTAGTTTTTGTCGTTTAATAATACCTATATTTTCAATTTAAAATGAAAACTTAAGTCCAAGATATATAACTAAATTCATTTGTCTCAAAAAATCTAACTCTTTCTTTCAGGACAAAAATAAATTGAATCAAATACAAACACCATCTGGACGAGAACGGGAAAGATTGCAAGAAGTTGATGATCTGGTTGCCAAAGCAATAAGTTTTCGAAATGTCTCTAAGGTAAGTTACCTCTTATTTCTGTAACTGTCAATACTTTCTAATTCACTACACATATTTTTAAAACTATCATTATTGTAAGTTAGTACTCGAGTGTAATAAAATTGTTTTTCAGAATATCATGAATGTGCCAGTCCTGAGCAACATAACATTGGACATATACCGCGGCGAATTCACAATGCTGTTCGCAGAACGTATTCAGGAGAAGATGATAATTTGTATCGAAGATTTATTGACAGGTTTGTAATTATTTCATCTGTAATCGAAGTATTTTGAATGCAATAACTTATCAGTTCAAAGTTCAGTCAGAACTCGTATTGATAACAAAGTTAGATATTATTTAATTTGCAATCCTTAACACGTTTAATATATAGCGTCTACGTTTTGTTACTACGGAAACAATTTCCAAAATCGTGGAAACGATATTAGACGCTTTGTAACTAATAAATTTACGAACAAATTTGTAGTTTTTTGTTAATGTGGTCCACTACTAAAGTTTTTGTGTTTAAGCACCGGAATCGCTGGTGGCCGCCGCCGCTACCACTAGGCCTATTCATATAAGTAGGTCAAATTCATAACAATTATTAACCTGCTCCTTAAATAAGGCTTTGGTCTCTCCTGCTAGCTGTAATTAATAAACCATCGTTTACCAACAATTTGTATGGTATAATTCTCATTTAAATTATTTCTCACAGGTTTAACGCATCCAGACAAAGGTTCGATCTCCGTGCTGGGTCAGTCTCTAGGTTCAGGTTCCTATTTCATGGCGACACCCAACATGATGGGATACTGCCACCACAGCCGCGTGCTCGTTGAAGATCTGACTGTGGAGGAACACATCATGCTCTATGCTGAGGTAAGATACGTACTTTACGTTTATCTTTTGTAACTAATGTAACGTGGAAGTTACGTGAAATTATCAGCCCAAAGTCTTTCGGCAGGCGGTTTGCCAATTCCAGTTTGGCTAAAGACAGAGAGAAGATGATGTTATCCGTCTGCTAGAACAGAAAGTGCTATTTTTAACTCTCTTGACGATCATTTAATATGAGTTTTCTATATTGTACCTTCTTACTGTTGCACTGTCACGTCGATAAAATATCGAGTTTGTCTACACTAGACATTTAAAATACTACAATAAATCATTTATTGCTTCACGATAAAAGCTAGCGGGTCTCACAATTAAGGCAATTACATAATCTGCACCCAGAACCTGAGGCACGGGAACTTCGCTTCTAGGTGGACTAAAGCGTGTGACACCAGTGTCACACGTAGTTAAAAAAATTGCATTGGATCTACTGTAATGTTGGGACCAGTCCCAACATTACAGTAGATCCAATGCAATTTTTTTAATTTACTATGATTCATTCTTTTTGCAGATCTGTCTTTGGCAAGAGTCAAAGCAGTACGTGAACGAATTCGTGCACATGCGCATGCGGCGCCTGAAGGTTGAATGTGACTTGGAGTCGGTTCTTCATGAGCACGTGCACAATCTAGGACAATACTACCGAGCTCAACTGAGCTGGGCGCTAGCTTTGCTAATGGAACCGAGGGTAAGGCTATACTTACGCATGTTAAGATTTATGTGGGAAATATTGCTTTAAACAGAATTTTATCTGGACAAGTCGACCGATAGAAATGTCGTGTAGTTCGGGCACATTGAAAGAATACCATGAAGCCATCCTTTTTCTTCTCTTGGGTGTTGTTAGAGTAGTGCGAACTGCTTTTTTCTTCAGCTATATTCAAGATTGTTGATCCTTTTCTTTGTTTATTACAAATGAAGTTTCGGAATCAGCTGCATCTACAAATATTAGTAATAAAGTAAAATTATATTTTCAGGTGATCATCATTCCGAATTTTATAGATAAACCGCATTTTGTTCAAGTGATGAAAGACAAAATCATGGTACGTACTTACAACTAATGTAGACCCTTTACAAACAAAGTAGTGCGGCGTAGGGTCAGCAACTCGAGTAGGTTAACATATTATCAGTACCTTGTCAAAGTTACTAGTTTGTTTGTTAATTAATGTAGATATAAGTGATTGTGACGTCATGTCCCTGAAGTGTCAGGTGCTTTTGATGCTAATAGAACAGATTTGCTACCTTGCATAGAGCAGATGATTTTTATAAGACATGATGTGGTGCGACAATGTCGTCTAACTCCTTTACTTTGAATTTTCTAGCAATACAAAAAATATGTGACCATCGTGCTGTTGTGTTACGCTAGCATAAACCTAGAATACGCTGACAGAGTGTTCATATTTGATAGCAAAGTTCTGGTGTTTGGAGGCACACCTGCTTACATGTTCTTCAAGTATGGTAAGTTTAGAGGACCTCAATAAATCAAAGATCCGTAGCTCTTAAAAATGGGCCAGACCATCTTTGTTAATGTTTCCCGGATTGCTAAGATCGTAGTATAAATCCGTATAAATATGAATGTAAAATCCATAAACTTTAAAGGTCCGCGTTTAGCTTGAAGTTCACGGACCCACGGATGTTAGAAGTTATTAAATCAATATCCGCTATACATACTTATATTTCTTAGGTCGAGAATATCGGGTACGAATGATATTTCGCTACAGCAGCAGTACGGATACTGAAAGCATATCTGAACTCCTAGAACGAGCCGCAGCAGCTGGTGCTACTGTGCGAGCTCATTTGGGATCTTTACTAATATTGCGACTGCCGGCCAGCCCTACAGCAAATGTCGCGGCTTTGGTTAAAGATCTGACTGAGAATGCTGACGAGTACGGCATATCATCGATGAGTATTAGTTTGCCGGATTCTGAAGAAGTCAGTCGCAGGTACATGCTGTATTACTTTCCATGTCAAATAAGGCTGATGAATTATTTATTATGATCATAAACGGTCTTGTCCATCTGCACAGGACTTGAGTTTTACCATAGGGAAAGAAATATACTCTTTCCCTATGGTTTTACACAGGTGAAATTTTAAACACCTTCCAAATTTAAATATAGCAATCTACGAGACGAATATATAATATATGAACGCCCCGTTGGTCTAGCGGTTTATATGTATACCGGACCATCTAGGGGTCCCGGGTTCGATCCCCGGGTCAGGTAACAAAAAGTTTCGATTTTTCGAACATTGCTCGGGTTTGTGATCACCAACCCGCATTTGGCAAGCGTGGTGATCATGCCAGTACCCATCATTGCTGAGGTAACTTGAATTCAATGATGGAGGCCTTTTCCCTGCAGTGGAATGGTTATAGGCTGTTACTTTAATTACTTTACTAATCTATGAGACAAAAGACAAATGACGTTTTTTTTCTTTTGGTATAGCCCAGTTCAAAAATGTCAAGATAAAGCACTTAGAACAGGTCCCCCAAAAACCTAAAATTTTTGATACGGCGTCCTAGCAACACTTTTTTTACGCGATGCGCATTTCATTCATTCATTACGATACTATTTATAACTTTTTGATTTTCCCTCCATACGAAATATGTTGGGAAAAATATTTTCGGGTGAAAACTTGATTTACATATTTTACTTCATTAATGGGCTCTGAATACGATACTGAACGTCTATAAAATTTTTTGAAGACGATGAAAAAGCCTGTATATCTCTCTTTCTACCAAACAACTGCTAACCACCCTTAGGGAAGGATTGCCCTTAGGATCAATCACTCGCTGCTTACGAGTAGCTTCACTAGCACGCCGGTCCACCTTATGGGACGCTAGCTATCAACGAACCGTTGTCCAGTGCGCGGTCACTAGCTTAGGTCAATAGCTATCGGATCTTTTTGATATAAATCCTTGTGATTTCAAAGTATTTTACCTTTTAATATCAGTATATAAACTTGAAAAATTTTGTCTCAGGCGGGACTCGAAGCCGCATCTCCTCGCATGCCGGGCGGGCGCTATACCATCAAGCCACCGAGACACTGCGACTTAGATTTTTTTTGTGTGTATGTTTTCAGAGCTATAAACGAAGCCCGAGCAGCAGTTCATGAAACGTCTCCATTCCTCCACAATCTCAGTAAAGAAGCTCTTAAAAGAATTTCCGGTATAAAACCTTTATTTTGCAAGATTTCGTATTAGATATTTTTGAATTTTTAAAAAAAAATGATGGTTTATCATATATTTGTTGCAGAACCATGTCCATGGGTTAGAAAGAACACAAGATTTGTGAACTTAACGCATATTAAAAATATCGGATGGAAGTTCGCGTCATACTACCTTTACTACAAGACTTGCTTTATTTTAACGGTAACGTTATTATTTTCTAAACCTCAATTGAAAATTTTGTGAACGGAAAATTCTACCCATGAAATATCACTCACATTGTGTTTACATTATTGTCATGTATAAATAGAGAAAACAGCCTTATTCTAATAGAAGGGAAGTGTAATTAGGTCTATAGTCCCACGAAGCTGTCAAAAAACTCAAGACAATTAAAATTTATAGGGTATTTTACGTTGACAGCTATAACTAAGAATTATCCCATCCAGCATGTAATCCCATCTTACAAGTATATGGAAAAATTAAAAAACCATACCTACCATTTGTAATTGAGTCAAAAAGAGTTGTCTTTTTAAGTACGAAATGAACCTACAAATTTGTACGGGACCCAGCGTTAGGGAATCCGTCAAATACGGACAAGTGCTATGTCCGATGTTTTCTTATATAAATCAGCCCTTGTTTTCATTGCAGATCATCTCAACTTTATTGGCGGGCATATTTATTGGGATTTCACTGTCTAGTATTTTATCGCACCTAGATAAAGATCGCGATGCCAAGAAGATTTTGCACGGAGAGGTAGATGTTAAATCTATACTATAATATTATAAAGCTGAAGAGTTTGTTTGTTTGTTTGAACGCGCTAATCTCAGGAATTACTGGTTCGAATTGAAAAAATATTAGGTTGGATAGTCCATTTATCGAGGAAGGGCTAAGCTATATAACATCACGCTGCGACCAATTGGAGCGAAGCATCAGTGAAAAATGTTGCAAAAACGGGAAAAAATATTCATATTAATCGGGATCATATTAACAGAAATTGATGCGGACGAAGTCGCGGGCAACAGCTAGTTGTTCATAAAACTAAACCTAAGTATACCAAATCAATATAGCGATGTCTCAGCTCATTTTGTGTCTTCAGAACTTCCTATCGGTGGGGCCTCGACCAGCAAAGATCTCTTATTTTAGACTCTAACTAGTTTTAAGTACGAGAGATCTCCGTTGTTTTTTTACTTGCTTTGTCGTAGTAATACCATAACGTGTAACAAATTGCGCTAGCTTCAAGGGCGCCCTTTTTTATAAAATTAGTAATTAATAAGAAATTTGAACCTCCTCACTAAATCTTTTACATGACGAGAAAGATGCGATTTGATCGCTCAACCCCCAGGAGGCACTCAGGTGCCACGATAACAATTGATTTTAATTGTGTCTGGAATAAGTCACGATCGAGGGATTAATTATTAATTAATAAAAATATTTTCGAAATTAAGACAATTATATGTTGTTCAAAAATTCTAGTGTATTTATTAAGTTTTTGTGGCCTTAGATCCTGACAGTGGAAGCACTCCAGCAACGAACAACTCTAGTTTTACGATCTGACTCAACCCCGGATGCCACTTCAGTCGCGAATGCGTTAGTGTAAAACTTTTTATTTTGAAGCACTAAACGAGGACGACCTTTAAAAGAACCACAGCTATGCGCGTCGCCCCTACCCGTTGGTCTAGTGGTTTAAATGCCGGGCCTAGATCTCGGGGTCCCAGGTTCGATCCCCGGGTCGGGCAACAAAAAGTTTCGAATTTTCTAACGTAGCTTGGGTTTGTGATCACTAAGCCGCATTTTGGCAAACGTGGTGATTATGCCAGTTCCTATCATTGCTGTGGTAACTTGAATTCAATGATGGAGGCCATTTCCCAGCAGTTGGATGATTATAGGCTGTTATTTTACTGCAATGCTACGGATCTCCATGGAGTCACATTTAAAATGTTTTATTATTTCATCCAAGTTCATTCTGCTGAACATATCCAGCCTGCGATCATGAACTGATTACAAAAATAATTGAAATGGAAACGATTGCGGTTTCAATGTTTAATTTTCTTTACCAGTTACGTGTTATCGGAAACTAAAGCAACTGCAAGTGAGGTTGAGAACATGGTCTATACGGCGCTGTCAAACACCGAGGTATGAACTCAAATGTGAAAATATGGACAAACTGAGTGATTATTATATTACATAGGAAATATGTGTAGATGGATTATATAGATTCCGAATTTTGCGAAAATATGGCACTGAGTAGATATACCGCCGTATTGATCAACGGAATTAGAATTTAGGTATATTAAAAATTCATAACAGAATTATTAGAAACTAATGTTAAAAAATAAATCAAAACACTATGATATTACACACAGAGACAATCAGTAGGTACTACAGTTTAAATCAAGTAATAGACTGTATACATTGTATAGACGCCTCGCTTTATTTTCCTTCATTCATTCACAATTTTTTTTCACAATTTTATTTTTATTTTTCACAATATTTTAAATTATTGCAGAGTCTTACGGAGTACTTGGTGACGCGTGCAATCGACTCTCCTCAACAATACGTTTACATGTACGCCTATGGCATGGACGTCTCTAGTGATGGCATAAACAAACTCATGGTTAGTTCTGGTTATATATTCATGTTTTATAAGATAACCTATTAGCTTTTTAGTTTTGCCTTCCTGTGCGTTCTGACAGATTGTGTATGTCTTCTTTGCTTTCACATTTATAGGATGATGCAGTGTAAAGTAGTGAATATTCTTACCCTTTGACGATCGGATATTCCAGACACAATTAAAATTAATTGTTATCGTACCAACCGGTTGTCTCTTGGGGTTCAAAGCGTTAAATTCCAATCCGAACTACTTATATCTAGAAACACTCGGACTCACTGTCATTATTTTATATGCTATGGTTGGTTTTAATAGTTTATTATACTAGTTGTGCAAAATCTAAAAGCTGTTCTTTTCAATTAGGTCCAAGCGCTATATAGTCCAATTCATCACGACGAGGGAGCAGCAGCAAGGTCTCTCGCTCGGGTTCACATGGCTCTTCTCCGACACTATACCAAGAGTCTCGACGCATCCATACAGGTCACAGACGATCCTTTAGCGTTGGATCTTACACCGGTTAGTAAAGTCTCGCAACAGACTATAGCGCTAGCAAAAAGTTTGTGATTAGTTATATCCGCCATACCTGGTCAGGTTACGGCTTGCGATGGCACACTCGTAATAAAGATTTGCTTTTAGCCACCGCCCGACCCGCCATGCAACAATACTCTCGACGTTTCATTTTACAATAAGGTCTTTAGAAACAGAAACATGAGTCTTCCTATAATTTTCGTACTAACTAACGATGAATTTATCAAGAATAGTCTGGACTGACTAATTGTGTACCGTTGTAAAAATAAAGCTTACTGTTCAGACAACTTACGGTGCGAGAATGTAGCTCATAATGAGCTCTTACCTAATAAAATAAATATTTTACAGTGGATGAGATACGCTGGAAGAGCGCCACTTCTGATTCAGTTCCTCCTCATACTTACTATTTCACACATTACTCTCATACCTTCGAAAGAACATGGCATCGTGAGGCATTTGCAGGTATAAATTTTAACTAATTGGTTCGATTCAACAATAGGTCTTCTATATAACGAAAAAGAGTAAAGATCCTAGAAGAATAGCAGTTAACGTGAAAATATCTGCATCAGTATTTCACATACATTTTTGAATAGTTAATAAATGATAAGTAGGTATGGCTCAATTATAATAAGTGAATAGTTTTGTTGAAATTGCCTTGTTTTGTTAATTCATTATTTAGAAGTTCTGAAATTTGTTAGTAGGTATATGGCTTTAAGGGTTGAATAAAGTTACCGAACTAATTCTGTTAAAATAATGGCCAATTTAAATATAGGTTTCAGTTTTTAAAAAATTGTTTGGTGATGGCAAAAGCTATGTTTCTGTTCCAGTGCCAAGCAACGAACTTCTCACCTGCCCGGTATTGGTTTAGTATGTACTTCTGTGACCTCGTACTGTACTGGCTCCTAGTGGTGATTATAACTCTAGTCATGATCGGCATCATTCACATCGTGGTTCCATTTGAGCATTTCTTCTACAGAGACCTTGGTTAGTTTTTGTGTTTATATTAATGCATTAAGAAAATACTCGTAAATAGAGTAAATCGTCAGCAAAAAATTGCAGGGAACTTAGTCTGCGCAATTTTTCATACACATGTCCTTGGGTTTCTCCATACTACCAACTATCATTAACCGTTTCATCTCAATGCGGGCTCAAGTTGGTATAATGTTACGTGAGCCAATGAAAACCTTTTATTCTAACTTCAACTTTCCGTTTCATCTAATTACAAAAGTCTGGATTATCTTTCCATCATACATAATAAGGATTTTTCTGGCCTACTGAACATGACCCTTTTTATTATGTGACGAATAGGTGCACTTCATTGTATGTACCCACAATACTAAACCTTGTTCATAATGTACTTATGTTAGTCCGTTATTTACTAAGGTTTTTTTTTTTTATTGATATTTATATTGTTGTAAGTATGAAATATAAATAGGTAATAGAGAGTAAATGAATATAAAAGTTTCAAATGAAGCATCTAAGAGATAAACTTCTTACACCCGCATTCAGAAAGAAGAAATTACTTATTGCTGAAGAAAGTTATAACTTAAGGTGTTACTACCTAGTGCTTAAGTGAAGAAAATGGGTCAGTCATATTATTTGGCTGAGAATGCTAACTTTTGATAGTTTTCTCACTTCTAGTAACTTAATTAATGTATACCTTTTGTCACATGAATAATTAATTACTTGTACTTGTTTAAAATACGGATTTTAGCGTTCCATGGATACACCGTCCGGGTGCCGGGTCTATCGTGTGGCAGAAAGAGGAACTCCGAGTAGATACCGGGACTTGTGACACTGACATTGGTTTGAGGGGCCCCTTTCCGACGTACATTAACACTCACCTTCAGTACTCGTGTTTCTCTCCCCGCCCCGGCCTAATCTAATGAATTGTAAAACATTATACAGTAACTTATCCCATCTCTTTGCAGTTGTGCTCCCTGTAATGTTAATCGTGTATGGGATAGGCTGCATCCCGCAAGCGTACCTCTTCAGCATCGGCCCCCAAGCGGCTCTTAACACAATGACCTTCGTCATTGTTAACGTTGTATTCGGTACGAAGATGTTTATTTGTTTCACTTTCAATTCAATATAATGCATCTTGCAATGGTCTGTAGCCGTGAAGAATGGTTTTAAACTCTATTCAGCGAAAACGTTTCGAACAGATCACTCTAAAAACTTACAAACTCCGTAAAAATTGTAACATGTTTGATACAGTGGCAGTGCTAAGTGGGTTTAGTTAGTTTGCAGTAGGGCTTCAGTCATTGAGCATGGCAAGTTGACTTTGCCCAGTCGCCTTTAGTTTCAGTCTTTTGGCTTTATAAAGTCTTTAAATGCGGTGTTTCAGGAGAAACTACAGTTATAGCGAAACTGTTCTACGGAAGCGCTCTCAATTATGCGCTTTACTTCATGAGGTTGTCTCCACAATTCAACATGGCATACGCGTATGTGAAGATCAAACAAATATTCCTTTACAATAGCGAGTGTATTATCATCAAATCTAAAAACCTATGTACATCGAAGATTCTGCATAAATGCTGTGGTAAGTACTTATAATTTTTGTACGTCGTGTCTTCCCCTTGTATTGGTAAGAGGTGACTAAAGCATATTTTTTCTACCATTGGCAAAGCTGCGACCGCCAACGCCTGCCAAACGTGGCGATCATGAAAAATTCCTTCTTTTGGAAATCCCCGTGTCCAGCAGTGGACTGATATGAGATGTATATAAACTTGAAAAATTATGTCTCAGGCGGGACTCGAACCCGCATCTCCTCGCATGCCGGGCGGGAGCTATAAGATTAAGCCACCAAGACACTGCGACTCAGCGCGAATTTTTCAAGCATATTCTTAACGCTGTAAGCCCGCCCGGCATGCGAGGAGATGCGGGTTCGAGTCCTGCCTGAGAACTAATTTTTCAAGTTTATACACTGTGCAATTTTAACCACCTGTAAAGCGAAGCCCACGTTATGTAACCATTATGTATAACATTTTGGCAATGCTATTTAATTATTTTTTTTTAAAAAAAATATTGAATATCGGTTTAGCTATATATTTTGACACACGCTGTGACGCCCTAATGCTGTGTAATGTTCATTCAAGTGAGACCCCGCCGCAGCAAAATAATACGTCTGGGCGCGTCACAGCGTGTTACAAAACTAAAAGTCTGAATGAAAAATTAAAATTTTTCTAAAATTATTTTTAATAAAAAAATAAATAACATTGCCATGATGTTATACATAATGGTCCAATAACGTGGACTTCGTTTTACAGGTGGTCAAAATTGCACGTTGTATACTGATATTATGAGATGGTTATGATGATGATGACATGTTTGTTGATATCTGTGCCTAGGTAGGTATGAGACGGCCGAGAGAGTTATTTCATAT
The DNA here is from genome assembly GCA_949315895.1 of Anania crocealis. Classification (NCBI taxonomy): domain Eukaryota; kingdom Metazoa; phylum Arthropoda; class Insecta; order Lepidoptera; family Crambidae; genus Anania; species Anania crocealis. The sequence continues at coordinate 3,943,556 of OX438882.1, read as the reverse complement.
TTTTTTGAGAAAGTTCTTCTTGTTGGAAAAAACACAATGATCTTGATTATTGTGTTTTTTCGAACTAGGAGCTTTTTACGAATTAGGAGCTCTCTATAATACTAGGAGCAAGATCATTGTATCACTTTAGCAAAAACTCGCTATTATGCTGTGGACTGAAATGCTGTGATTACACTTAGGTACTTATAAGTAACCCTTTCCTGCCCAGAAAAATGCGGCATTCTCCAAGAATGTTTTCAACGGAGAAGTTATTTCACCATGCGACCAGGCATCCTTGTTGAACTGATCTCCATGTTAGCAACAGCAGCATTCTTCACCTCTTTGCTTATGCTCTGGGAGTATCGCCTCGTACAAAGATTCCGCAGATACATAGTCTCCTGGTTCATGATTACCGAGAAGCAGCAAGAGTCGGAATTACTCACACAAGGAGCGGCGAGGGAAAAAGCAGACGTACAGGATAAGTTGGCGCAGATAAAATCTAAAAAAAGTGAGTTTAGAAATATGTGTGCCAAATTTCAGCTCGATACGACATACTTACAAACAAGAAGCTTTTAAAAAAGGGTAGAAAGTTATCAGTTTTATGTATACGGATCATTACATTGACTTGATAGCAGCAAAACGGTCAATTGGTATTTTATAAAAGTCTTGATAAAAATTTTAGATCAAATAAGTAGTTAATAGATAGTTTAAGATTAGGTTTAAAACTGTTAACATTAATAATGATATACTTAAATAATATTTTTCTTTGCTCTGATTTTGTATAGTCTGTACTAAGAAAAAAAGAAAGTGCTGTGCTTACCTTTAATTGACATATATATCAGCAATGTCTATAATAGCATGATTTATTGTAAATGTTTAATGTATATGTTGTTTTAATTATTTTTCGTTTTAAAGTGCATATCATAAAAGGAACTTGGCATTATCTCTTTTCACTTACAAAACGATTTTACACTGTAGGTGAAAAGGTGGTAACATACGGAGAATACCTTTTAGCATCAAACATCTCAAAGAAAGGACAAGGCATGTTCATTCTTCGGAACATTCACTTGGGGTTGGGCAAGGGAGAGATCCTAGCACTATCGGGACTGAAGAGACATGGTCGTTTGAGGCTGTGTGAGATACTATCTGGGTATAAAATACCTGACTCGGGTGAAATGTGGTGCATGTCCAAGTGGAGACTGAAGGCTCAACCTTATTTGGTAATAAACTTTTATGCATTTTTAATAGGTACATTTACATTTGCACTAAGAAATGATTTGAGAGATCAGAAGAGTTGAATGTTTTGAGTAAAAAGAAGCTTGATGAGAAGCTAAATATAGTTTTATAGTAGTAAATGTGAATCAGTAGTTTAGTTTTAAAGTAAAATAACAGTAAACATAAACCATATTAAAATAAATAATTCTATCTAACTTTTAAAAAAGAAACCAAGCAATAGTCTTATAAACCATACAGTGAGTCAAATGTTTCAGTATTCGCGTAACGTGTCCATTGGCTGTGAGCGAGAACCTCTACCAACCTGGATGAAGGTGTACGACGCGTTAGTACTTATAGCCGTGCTGAGAGGAGTACCCAGGAAGCACGTCGCCAATGAACTACGAAACTATATCGATGCTTTAGGTTGGTCAGTCAGGCACTATTGAGGGCGGTTCACAGGCACCGTCGACGATATAGGTAGGAATTCCGGGGGGCAGAAATGACCAGACTAGAATCACATAAAGTAATTTTTCGGATGGTGGAGGTGCATCGCTCTATAACTGTGCTTGAAGGTTATACTTATATTATAGTTTGTATGTGTTTCTGAACTGTTTTTTCGAGCAATTAAATGGGTAATATAATAAAAATTTCGATTGCCTTAGCTGGGGCTCGCACCCAGAACCAGAACCAACCCAGAACTTATTGTTTGTAACTACAAATGTTTCCATTAACTGAATAAGCCACGTATTCATAAAACGTACGATCAGCAAAAAGTTACTAGTTACTACTAGCTAAACCTAAAAGTTTGACCCACAATACGGAAAATGCGAGTAACGAAATGCATTCGTGAGTAACGTATCGTTACTACAACATGGAGTACTCGTTACTCAGTACCAAATACATGCGGTTTGTTACATCTCTAGAATTTACTCAAAACTTTACGCTGTAAGCCTGCGGAGTTTCATCAATGTTTTTGGTAGATAATGATCATGATTGAATCCATAATATCGTGCAGTCCATATATGCCTTTCATTTTAGAACTTCACGACCAAGCGAATACCCGTATCTGCGATTTGCTACCAAACGAGAAGACACGGGTTCATTTCGCTGCTGCAGTCGTCGGGGCTCCACCTGTGCTGGTCCTGGACGAGTGCACGGCCTACCAGAAGTACTCAGTGCGGAGGGCCATGTACTACATACTGTATATGCTGAGGAAACAAGGACATGCCATCTTCATTAGCTCAAGCAAGTACGTTAACCGACTAACAGGTTCTTTGATAATATTGAAATTCACTGATGGATCAAAGTAGGTACTACGGATAAGATTTGATTTGATTTGATATGTCCAATTTGGCTTATGCCAAAGGGTACATTTTGCGGCAATTAATTATTATTATGAAAACGGTGTATACCATGCCCGCAGTTTGCGAGGATTTTTGTCTACGCAAAAAATTGGTTACGCTAGCTAGCTACATGCGAGCACACCTAAGACAAAACCGGAGTTGAATGCAGTCGCCATGGCCGTAATCGGCCTGGAGGAATCATAATCACATTTTGCCATGATTGCAATTTGTGGATTCAGCCGTATTAAATTTGAACCACGCCTAGCCTAAAGTAACTAAATCTACCTTCAACATTTACGTTGTCATTTCATTTTATAAAACATCCTTTACTGGTATTATAAATGCGAAAATTATGTTTGTTACTCTTCCACACAAAAACTACTGATTTGATAAAACTTTTCAGTAATGTAGATTACTTAATAATATAGAGATAATTATCTCAAATTCCATGTTGTTACCGTGGGAACACGGCATATCATCATCAGCCTACGGCAGTCCACTGCTGGACATAGGCCTCTCCCAAGGCACGCCACTTTTCTCGGTCTTGAGCTTTGAGCATCCAGTTGCTTCCAGCCACTTTGCGCAGATCGTCGCTCTATCTAGCAGGGGGGCGTCCAACACTACGTTTGCCCATGCGCGGTCTCCACTGCAGAACTCGATTACTCCATCGTTCATCAGTTCTGCGACAGATGTGACCAGCCCACTGCCACTTCAGCTTGCTTATCCGAGTAGCTATGTCGGTATACCGAAGTTCATGCGGGTTATTCCTTATTCATCCTATGACGTCTCATCACACACATTATTTTTTCCTCACTCATCCCATTTGTGTTCCCTACTCAACCCACAACAAATATTTCATTTAAAGTGCCTTACTCATCCCAAAAACATTCCTGGATCATCCTATTGCAAAACCACTTGAAAAATATAAGACTTTTGTGTACTATCGGAATAAAAAAAAAAAAGTAAAGTAACAGCCTATAATCATCCCACTGCAGGGCAAAGGCCTCCATCATTGAATTCAAGTTACCACAGCAATGATGGGTGTACTGGCATAATCACCACGCTTGCCAAATGCGGGTTGGTCATCACAAACCCGAGCAACGTTCGAAAATTCGAAACTTTTTTGTTGCCCGACCCGGGGATTGAACCTGGGACCCCGAGATCTTGGCCCGGTATTTAAACCACTAGACCAACGGGGCGTTAAAATATATTTTTAGAAATTTAAGCTCAGGTAACTTATGTGTTGAGGTCATTTTATTAAATAAAAACTGCAAGAATCCTGATTAAATAATATATTTAAAAATCATGTTTTTCACAAAAGGATACAAATCGAATAATATTACACATACAAATATAATAACAATGAATTTATTTAAATGTATACAGGGTCTTTTTTTCGGATATGGAAATACTCTGTCCTTGAGATTCTGCAAAGCTTCTGTCACAACATTTTTTATTTCACTAGGATCATAACCGGCCAAGTGCGAGTCGGACTCATGCACATGAATTATGGGTCAACTTACTTCCACTTTAGCCAAAATACTACAATATTTAATTGACTGCAAAAATAACTTTGTTTTTCATAGTGTTTGTTTGAAGGACAAAATTATATTGCTAAAAAGCGGTTGTTAAAAATGTGTTATTTCTCAAAAACTACCGGTTTGATCTCGCTCAACCCATTTTTCGTTAAAAATATTTATTGAGATCTACATTACATATTTTTTTCAAAATTTTCACTTGCTTAGTTTAAAAGTTAGAGGGGGACACGCATTTTACTACTTTGGAATCATCAATCTTCCAAATGTTAGGCTTCTGGAAAAAAATGTTTTAGGAACCTCTATGTCATTTTAAAAGACCTATCCATCCATAGATACCCCAAACGCATAGGTTTGAGTAAAAAAAAATATTTTTTTTTTGATCTTTGTATGGGAATTTAATATCATTATTTATTATTTTTTGTATGAGAATCGTAAAGCGGTCAACAGGATACACCTCCTACCTACCAAGTTTCAACTGTGTAATGCTAATACTTTCAGAATAAAGAGGCTGTGACATACGGGCGGACAGACAGACAGACAGACAGACAGACTTGACGAAACTATAAGGGTTCCTTTTTTTGCCATTTGGCTACGGAACCCAAAAAATCATGTGTACAGAACATGAGATACCTGAAGACGCAATCATAAAAAATGCTAAAGTATAAGGACAGAGATATAATGTAAAAGAAATGACGCAGGAAGACTTCTTCGGTTACTACATGGTTCCTACCAACCGTAATTGTTTAGAAAAGAATTTTTATACATGTACTCGTATTTTATCAAGGAAATTTTTATTAATAATAAAGAAATACATATTATATTAAGCATTTATAATAAAATTGTTATTTATATTTATATATCAACGCTCCATTGGTCTAGTGGTTTAACTATAGGGCGAAAATCTCGGAAACCTAGGCAATAATACTCTTTCCCATATATTTTAAAAACTTCAAAGTAATGTAGCTTGTGAGATTGCAATATCATATAGGCTAGAATTTACCAAAAAATTCCGTGTAGTTACCGCGTGATAGCAGTAGTATTTTTTGTGAAGTCACGTGTTACAGGCGATAGATGACGCTGCCGGTTATAACAGCCTATAATCATCCCACTGCAGGGAAAATTCCTCCATCATTGAATTCGACTTACCACAGCAATGATGGACACTGGCATAATCACCACGCTTTTCAAGTGCGGGTTGGTGATCACAACCTCGAGCAATGTTCGAAAATTCCAAACTTTTTGTTGCCCGATCCGGAGTTTGAACCCGGAACCCCGAGATCTTGCTGCATGCCGGTTGGTTTCCATATATTTTTTACCGAAGTCTATGCCACAAAAAAGTTTATTGAATTTCGAATTTGTCGTTCTTTTTAGAATTTTCCTCATTTTTAAATATGGAGTTATTGCGTTGCATCGTTGCGGTTACGCGCCAATTCAGATTTTCGTCATACTGAAAAATTTGAATATAACCAAAAGATTCGTTTATCGTACCATACCATAAAACGATACAATGAAGACTCTAGTGTAGATGACAGGTCAAGAAGTGGTCGCCCTTGCTCTGGTAGGACTCCAGCAGTGATAAAAGCTGTGAAGGCGCGAATTCAAAGAAATCCCATACGTAAGCAGAAACTGTTGGCCCTTCAGATGGAGTTAAGCAGGACTACGGTGAAAAGGGCGTTGAATGAAGACTTAGGGCTTAGTGCATATCGAAGAAAAACAGGACATCGTTTGGACGCTCGTTTAATGAAGCCCCATCTTGTGCCACTATTTACAATTGGTTTAACGAGTTTAAGCGTGGATGTATCAATCTCAATGATGATCTGCGTGAGGGACGTCATTTAACAGCGACTACTGAAGATAATATTAGTCCTAGGCGACGCATGATAGGGAAAGATAAGAGAGTGACCTATCAGCAGATACGGGCAAGTTTAGGCATTGGTATGAGTCAAGTTCAAAAAATATTACACGAACATTTAGGCGTCAGGAAACTTTGTACCAGATGAATTCCCCATACTTTAACCGACGACCAGAAACACCTTCGCATGGACTGGTGTCGCCAAATGTTAGATAAGTTTAACGGCGGTGACTAAAATGCTGTATTTGAAATCGTCACAGGTGACGAAAGCTGGATATATTGTTACGAACCCGAAACCAAAAGACAATCAGCTCAGTGGGTGTTTCCTTTCGAGGATCGGCCAACCAAGGTAAAGAAAGGAAGAAGTCAAGGAAAACAGATGATTGCCTCATTCTTTGGTCGGAAAGGTCATTTCGCGACAGTTGTGCTAGAAGATGGAAGGACAGTTACTGCGGACTGGCATGTCAACCGCTGTTTGCCTGTTGTCTTGTCTTGAAAAAAATTCGACAGCAGCGCCCTCGAAGCAGGATCCTCCTTCACCACGACAATGCTTCAGCGCACTCCGCAAAACGGACTGTTTAATATTTTACTATGGCAGGTGTCGAGATGATGAGTCATCCACCATACAGTCCTGACCTGGCGCCCTGCGACTTTCATTTATTCCCAGGAACTAAAGATAAAATTCCGACTAGATACAGCTTCCATCTATTGTGTACGCCGGCAGTCAGCAACCTCTGCCAGAAGTCTCTTCCGCCTCCGCTGTATCTTCTGAGGAGGGATCGTTGTTGTACAGTTCTTCGTACTGCTTTAAGATATCAGCGGTGGCGTGGGTGAGCCCGGGAATGTAGGCGGTGCGGCAGCCTCTGGGGATATGTTTTAGAGATGAGGCTCCAACCAAACCGACAAACTGATCATAGTGAATTCTGTGGGATCAGTGGAATATTTAGTAGTGCCCTATCAATGGATTTTGAATAAAGCTCCCAGTTTGTTTTCCCATAGTTGAAGCAGCGCTGGTAAGGCACCGACACAGGACAAACTAAGGGCTAGCTGGATGGTGCACATGATGGGCCTATGCTGGGAACGGGGAATAGCCCGGGCAACAGTTTTTTTGCATTGTGAGCTGATGTTGATGCTGGAAAAAATAAGGTCCGGATTGCATCCTCGTTTCCGCTGTTAAAGGACGAAGGATCTTTAGAACTGTGGATTAGTACCAACTCACTAGCAGCTGCCCATTCGTCGAGAGCATGTCCGTCGGCGTTGGTGTCTTTGTAGCCCCAGGTGGTACTATGGCTATTGAAGTCACCAACTACTAATTTTGTCGGATGGTTATCAAAGTTGCTTGGAGTTTGGAATTTGAATGGGTAGCTGAGAGGTTTGTAGACAGAATTAATAGTGCAATTACCAGTCTCTACTGTGATGATTTCTATACCATTAGTGGTCGTACAATCGGCCGATTTGATGCTTACGACGGGACCAGCAAACACTGCGTTACCGTGCTTTGGATGTGCCTTCGAGCAAGACGGAAGGCCGCGTTGCTGGAAGGGATGTGCGATCTCGGCGATAAGCCACAGCCCGGGGAAATGAGGCCTGCTCTGGAGTGTATCCCGATGGGTTTCTTGCACACAAATTATGTCGCAGTGTGTTGAACGGCAAAGGTCCGCTAGGATTTCAGCCTTATCCTGCGTAAACCCCTCAATATTGATCGAGATGACACGCAGAGCAGGATTTTTAAGGGGGCTGCTAGGTTGGGTGAGAGAGTTCATCATCGTGTTGAAATAATTGGCCGATCCGCTTTGGGAATTTAGCAGACCGTTACCAGGACGCGCCGGACGTAAGAAGTAATAGATACGCCACTCGGGGAGGCTTCTTCCGTGCACAATTAATTTAAAAAAAATTCAGCAACACTGAATATATTTTTTTAATTAACATTTCCAGTAAAATAAAAAATCTATGAATTACTTAGTATAAGTAAAATTAATAAATGTGGACAACATCAGAAGAATTCTGATCCCAAGGTCACAGATAAAAGGTGAGGTAACTATTATTTTAAAGCACTCGCATTGTGGAAATCAAAAACAACAAAGATAGCACAAACACCCAGACCCTAGAAAATGTAGATAAACACACACAGAAACAAAGTTTTTAAATAAAGATATACTTGGTATAACGAAAATTTAACAAATAATTCTAAACATTCTTGAACCTTGATGATAATTACGATTGGTTATCGAATTAAATTAGTATTTGTTACGTAACATTTATATACTACATTAAAATGAGTTTGTTACCTACTTGAATATTCATATGTGGAGATTTGTAATAGGTAAGTATAGAATTAGTAATATGTTGTAATTTATTGTAAATATTTAAGCTGTAAATCTTCCTAAAATAAATACATAAATATATAAATTATTTTCCTCATCAACATCTATATTAATATTATCTGAAGAGTTTGTTTGGTTGTTTGTTTGAACGCGCTAATCTCAGGAAGTACCTACTGGTTCGGATTGAAGAAAGATTTTTTATGTTGGATAGTCCATTTATCGAGAAAGGCTTTTTAACATCACGCTGCTGCTTTAGGCTAAATAACATCACGCTGTGCTGTGACCAATAAGAGCGAAGAATCAGTGAAAAATGTTGCAAAAATGGGGAAAATTATTCATATTTGAAGGCTTCCGTTGCGGCGCTGCGTAAACGGTTCAAGTTACCCAAAAAATATGTTTGAAAGAATTATTCCTTTTTAAATGATTAAAATAGGTCCGTGACAGAATAATTATGTCTATCTTTTAAGTTGATTCACTATAACCTTTTTATGGTATTCTTTGGTCGAAATTAATGCATTATTGCCAATTATTTGCCAAGGAATTTTATCAACATAATATTAATCCTTTAAATCCAATAAGAGTCAAATAAATGTGTTGTTGATTAAGAGTATTTTGATTGGGAACTTCTTAATCGCGATCATAATAAGTAATAGAAATTGACGCGGATGAAGTAGCGGGCAACAGCTAGTTGAATATAAAATTGCTGTCACTGATACCAGTAGCTACCAAGTAAATATTTTATGCTAATGCGTTTTAAGAGTTAAGTAGGCACGAAGTAAAATATTCTTAATAAAGGCAGTGTCAGTAATTAAAATTAACAATACCTACAATCAAAGCATATACCTACATAGGCAGGAAAACAGATCCTAATTGTTTTCAAACTCAACTCTCCCAGAGGAGACGCTCACAAGTACCTTTTTTTGGTCCATTTTCGTTTGGGGCAGGATTTGGCTGGCTCGCCAGGGTTCAACCCCTAAGGTTCAGCCATTGCGATGAGCGCTTTTGATTGTCGTACAGGATCCACTTTTCATCACAGGTAATAATTCGATTTTAAATCCCTTCGTTATTGTGCCGGTTAAGTGAAATGTAACGCAGCAGTCGACGCGCATTTGGCGGTTTTGCTTCACTCAATTCGTGAGGTTCCCACCTTTCAAGCTTTTAATTCTTCCCAATTTGCTGCCTGCAGCTAATTCTGACGCAGTTTCCGATGGGTCCGCTTCCACGATAGCCTTTAATTCCTCATTATCAACTAGGGTGTCCGACCGTCCACGGGGCTTGTTCTGCAGGCCCTTTCCACCAATCTTTTTCTCCACGTCCTTTGCCTACGGCGCCGTTACCCATCTCGGGCGAAGTGGTGGTGGACACTTAGTGGGAGCCAATAATAATCCACCAGCCAGCTGCTTAGACCCAAGTTTACCAACACTTAAACAGCCGGTAAACAAAGAGTGACGATTAATTTGACACAATTCCCATACAAAATATGTCAAATAATAATTTAAACGCTGTTTAAACTTAAACGTCTGTTGGTGAACTCTGGCCTTAGTGTTGGTGTAACACACCTGTTACCTTATATTATCCTGCCGGTCTATGCCCAGTTTAGGTAGTAGTTTTGTACACCCTAATATAGTTGATCATGTCATAAAGTACAAAAGTGTAGTGTGTAAGATTCGATATTTCGTACCTACCTACTCCTTTTTAACTACTTTAGTTTTGCATGCATGTAATGGAATTATACGTAATAATATCGTGTTCGTAGTACAAATAAATAGTTTCATTTTATTCTGGGTATACACTTTTTTCGACTTCCCAACATTTTTTCCCTAACGTAAAAACAAAAAACCGGTCAAGTGCGAGTCGGACTCGCGCACTGAGGGTTCCGTACCAACTTTAACTGAATTAGGAGTCCACTTACTTCCAATTCCACTTAGCCAAAATAAGTACCACAATATTTAATTGACTGCAAAAATAACTATGTTTTTCATAGTGTTTGTACTTATGAAGGACAAAGTTATATTTGCGGTTGTTAAAATTATGCTATTTCTCAAAAACTACCGGTTTGATCTCGTTCAAATCAATTTGCGTTGAAATTATTAAGATCTACATTATATATTTTTTTCAAAATTTTCACCTCCTAATGTTAGACTTTTGGAAAAAAATGTTCTAGGAACCTCTATATCATTTTAAAAGACCTATCCATAGATACCCCATACGCAAAGGTTTGAGTAAAAAATGGTTTTTAACCCCCCTCAAATATCATTACATATTTTTAATTTTTTGTATGAGAATCGTAAAGCAGTCAACAGGATACACCTAGGTACCTACCTAGTTTCAACCGTGTAAGGCTAATACTTTCAGAATAAAGTGGTTGTAACATAAGGACGGACAGACAAACAGACAGACAGACAGACGGACTTGACGAAACTATAAGGGTTGCCATTCGGCTACGGAACCCTAAAAATGTGACTCACAATAAAAGGTGCAAATTAAACAGCTCTTATAATTTTTTCTCTCGCTCTCACGTTATACAACTGTTTGTTGCAAGTGCAAGTTTTCCTATAAGTACCTATGTAAGTAGATTTATTTTATTAAACATGTAGGTAATGTTTTTTTACTAAACGTATTCATTTTTATTCAATTTTTATTTATAATATTAGTATTAATATCATATCTATTTAATAACTTTCTGAAAAATATTAAACATTATTTTGCTATCCATACTTATTTTTGTAATATTTCACCTTGGTATGATTATGGAATGCATTTCGGTTGATTTAAGAAAATGTAACATAGGTTGAGTTAAGAATACTAGTTTGGGATGAGTGAGGAAATGGGATGAGACGTCATAGGATGAATAAGGAATAACCCGTTCATGCAGATGTAGTCGCGGATAAAAGCCAGTGTTTTATATTTCCAAATGTTTTGAAAATATATTCTATAGCTACTATATTTTTCCGTGAAGATTTCCATTCAAAAAACAAGGTAGGTACATAGTACAAACCCTGTACCACCTATCTCTTTTATTCAGTGTTGAAAGCCACCTGCCAGTGACCAACCGCCTGGCCATCCTGGTGGACGGGCACATCTACGACGTGGACACGGTGGACGCGCTAGTCGACCGGTACAGCAACAAGGGCTACACCGTGGTGGTGCACCTCAAGGACGAAGTGGAAGTCACGAGCTTGTTCGCCCAGCATTTCCAGTACTTCGTCATCAATGATATGACTGAGGTAAGAGTGAAACCTTGTTGGAAGCCCGGTTTTGTTGTTTTGGTAAAGTTGTCGGTAATCTGACACACAAGCTGCTGTCTTTGATTGCTGTTGCTCAAAATGCCAAATCCTATTTGTAGTTCGATATTAATAGTATAGGTTCAGAGGCCTTACTCTGCAACACTATGTCCGTAAATTCGAAATTTATCTGTCCCTATCACTTATACCGACATCGGTATGAGTGATAGGGACAGTTAAGGATCTGGAAGAGACAGATATATCCGTAAATACGAGCTTCGTGTGGCAGAGTAAGGCATCAGACACCAGTTAATTATTAGGTTTTTAAGTTGTAAGTATGTACCTATAGTATAGATCATTATTCCGTAGGTATATAAATATGATTCCCCACCCCTTCTCGTACTATAAATGTCATAAAAGGGGTATTTACTTACTACAAGTAAAAGACGATGAGCGGCGTCTTCTCTCCAGCATCGGCCAAATTGCGAGCGCCAGCCAACCCGAATGATTAAAATTAAGATTAAAAAACAGCTTTGGCACTGAGGGCCGGGTTCGAATCGATAAAGCAAAAACAAACAGGATGTTCTTCGTTGTTTCTGATTTACAGAAAACAAGGGCATACATTGTTGCCTTCTTTTGCATCACATCGTGTAGTTATATCCTAGTATAAAGTAACTGTCGCATACGTAAACCTTTTCTTTTTTAATCTACTTAAGGGCTATAGGCTGATCTCTACGCAGACCACTGGCCCACCAGTGGTTTGATGAAGTCGAAAATTATGGTCCGCGAACGATTCTAAATTTCGTAAGAAATACACCGCTGGGATGAACACGCCAACCTACTTAATCCTATCTACGTTAATTAAATATATCCAATTACCTACGCTGTTATAAGTAGAAACTCTGGGCTATTATGGTTGCACGTTATGGTCCTTGCGAACAACAAGAGGCGGACCACAGACACTGGTCTATGCCAACATTGAAAATAAAAAAACATTGATTAGTAATAATGGGATGATGTTGGTGATAAGATCAGTGCAAGTGCAGGACCTACAGTGTATGTACTTAATTTGCCTACCTGACTTTTGCAGGTATTGGTCAACATTCAGGTGCTGGACGACTTAAACTGGGCGGAAATTTTCGGAAAGATGGAATTGCTGCTTGCGGAGAACCCCCAAGTTTATTCATACATAGTGTCAGCTATCCCCATAGATTATATCTACAACTCGATCATAACCAACGAACAAGGTTTAAGGCCGACAAACGATTTTTTCTCTATGTTTTGTATTAAGAACGCCTTTGCTCAACGACCCACGAGAAAACCGCGGGCGGAAGTAATGAACCAGCTCCGGCCTTTTGAAAAGAAATATGACATTACAAGGCTGAAAGAGTTGCCGTGGTCAGTGATATTTCAGAGATAGTTTTTTTTTTACATGAGATTGTCATTTACGGATTGCAAAAAAAGGTGCCTAGGCAGTCCTTTAGAATTGAGTCTAGTAACTTTAAACTTTAAAATAAAGCATTAAAAACAAAAAAAAACATTTAAATACTAGCTGTGAATCGAATTTGGTAAAACAAGTGGAAATTAATCATGAAAATTAGTTAAAACAAAAGAATTGCACCAAATCGACCGTGTTGCCAAAATACAAAAACAATCTAAATTATTGTTAACACAGTAAAAAATGGATTTAATAAAATACTCTTGTCTACTAGACTTGATTCTAAATGACCCCAATTCTCTTTTTTGAACCCTGTATGTAGGTTTATAATTTTAGTAAGAGTTGTTTGTTGGTAAAACAACTTATTTGTTTTAAAGTGTGTTAATGTTTAGTTAGTAATAAGCACCAAGCTTGATTTTTTAAGCCCAATACCGAAAGTATGCACAAGCTTATAGCCAATGTGTTCGAATATGGTAATAAAAATGTTATGTAAGTATAATGAGTTTAATATTAGACTAGATTTTTATAATACTGATATACACATTAACAACACACACTTTACAATGTCAAAACTGCAACACCAAGCAAGCAATGGTTTGAAGTTTGAATTGGAAAATAACACACACACAAGACATGTCATGTGCAGTACTCGGTACCAAAGTCGGCAATTGCAGAGCAGGAGCGGCGAAGTATGTGACAGACAAATATACACCGTGCAATTTTAACCACCTGCAAAAAGGTAGCTTACGTTATTGGACCATTATTTATAACATCTTGGCAATGTTTTTTTTTTTATGAAAATATTAAATATCGATTCAGCTATTTATTTTGAAACACGCTGTGACGCCCACAGATGTAGCTGTGTAAGGTCTATTTAACCGAGACCCCGCCGCAGCAGAATAATACGTCTGGGCGCGTCACAGCGTGTTACAAAATTAAAAGACTGAATCAAAAAATATTTTTTTTTCAAAAATAAAGAAAATAAATAACACTGCCATGATGTTATACATAATGGTCCAATAACGTGGGCCTCGTTTTACAGGTGGTTAAAATTGCACCGTGTATAAGTATTTATGGTACATTCTTTACTTACGGCCGGTCCTAATAACCTATCTATCTTCAGTTTTGGCATATTGGAGATAGAGGACAACTTCTGTCCTTGTTTCTCTGGACGGCAAAATCAGATATAGAAACTGTTTCCTATCTCCGAAATGTCAAAACTGGCGATAGATAGATTATTGGGACCGGCCGTTAGAAGTGCCTCAGACCCGATCTTGAAGCCAGACCTCGTGTGGCGCTAGAGTGGCGTAGGTTGTGTTATGAAATATTAGTGTCTTTGTTCACGAACAAAATGTCTAAACATGTTTTTGATACATGAAATTCTGTAGTTATTAGCTTAAAGTAAAATACACAACACTACATCAAACAGACGCGTGATTAATTAGTGTGCATCGCTGGTACAACGCTCCAGGCACCGCTCACTTTGTGGCCGGTTCCTAAATCTGGCATAGAATGAAACTCTATGCTCTTACACTATCACCTGTTTACTTCGTTTTCGTCAAAATGCCACAACGCTCAACTGCATGTGATTTAAATGGGTGCTTTGCCACTAGAAAGACCATTATTGCGCAGGTACATTACAAAATATGGAAGAAAGCCAATCCGCAGGATACATCTTTTAAGATTGTTTTTTAGTGTGCAAGCATACAAATTCGAAATTCTTTTGTACTGCTAATGAAAAAGCACCCAAAAAAGACTTTATAACAATAAAATAATACAGTTTACAACATTATTAGAACTATTTGAATAAGTTAAGAATATAAAATGACAGTTAGGTTTTATGGCAAAGTTAGTTTTAAAACAACAAACCAATATGCACCAACCAGCACTATGTATGTTGTGTTCAGACTAGAGATGGGTCGTCGACGTTTTTACAGTCAACGAAACTAGACCGTTAAATATCGTTCATGGACGGGTCGATAAACTAGTTAAATTCGTCGACTAGTTAACGTGAGTCTCGTCGACTATTATCGTCGTGTTAAACGTTAGACTTGACGATTAACTTACGGCCGGTCCCAATAATCTATGTATCGCCTGTTTTGTCATTTCGGAGATAGAAAACAGTTTCTATCTCTGTTTTTGCCGTCCAGAGAAACAAAGACAGAAGTTGTTTTCTATCTCGGATATGCCAAAACTGAAGATAGGTAGGTTATTAGGACCGGCCGTTAGACTATAATTATGACACGTTGCGGTTGGTAGGGACCGAAGGGCCTATCATCTTAGAGCGTTAATTTTAGTAAAAAAGATCTTATTCCTCTAAGTTTAGAGTTTATTTTAGATTGTTTCAACTGGAAACCCTGACCTGTCGCGGCGACCCGTTGATTTGTGATAATACCGTACCTATTGCTTTAGAGTTAGAGTTTACTTTAGTATGTTTCAACGTGAAGTAACGTTTAAGCGGCCACATTAAAGAGTTGACGTTTCATTGCGCGTTGATAAGAACGTGGGGACTACTCGTTTAGTAGTTTATGAATTTAACTAGTAGATCAGAGAACGGTAGACCGTCGAAGCGTTGATTGCACGTCGACGGTTAATTTAACTAGTCCGTCTATTCAACGCTCATGTCTAGTTCAGACATAATGACGTGATTGCTATATTACTAAAAAGGATAAAATCTTGAAGTAGTACAGCATTCACATCAAAAATTTCTGTGATTTTCTACATTTTTTTGATTTACACACTCTAAAAGTAGCATGGCTCAGAGTGCTTACGTGCGAGTTTCATTTTACGCTTGTTTGAATTTTAATGATGCAGCGCCATCTAGCGACAACTTTGAAAAACAGTGCCATAATAATCCACGTTTACGCATTCGATTATTTCGATCGAGTAAAACTCGCACTTAGTACAAATATATAATCCAAGTTACTGTTCCGTAAACTCATGTGAATTAAGGCCAAATAGTAAAATCACGGACTGACTCACTAAGCCTTGGCATCGTGTCATACGTCATCTATATGCCTAGTGCTTACAGTTTACATTAACCCTTCGACGGTGAGTTACACAATTAAAATCAATTGTTATCGCGACAGCCGGTTGTTGCTTGGGGTTTGAAGCGTGTAAAGTGTGTAAACAGTAGACTATTGTGGACAAAACATAAATACTGTGCTGATCAGCGTGATCTATACGGTCGGCCAAGAAAGTGGTGTACCTAGGGTTGCCAGATAGTCGGGAATTGGCGGGATTCTCCCGAATTTCTGTATGTGCTCCCGACTCCCGACAAAGTAAAAAATCTCCCGAAAAACCACTTCGATAATTATTTTAATTTTACATTTTCGTCAAGCAAAACGTACAAACCGCTCGGCCGAAAAGTGCAAAAAAAAAAAATGCTCATTTCCTTTTTTTTGTGTTACAGAAAAATACTAAATAATTAAATTTCTATCGGCAGTGCACGATACAGAAATAATGCTGCTATTAATACCTATCTGTAGGTATATAATATTATTTACTTTTTTTCATATTTCTCCCGACCAAAGCCCTAAAATCCCGAAAAATTTGTGATTTATCCCGACAATAGGAAGATTCGATCTGGCATCCCTAGTGTAGCACAAAATTTCATGTTTCAGTTAAATAGCGACTATGGCGTTTTAGTGTTAGTACGAGTAGCTGTCAGAATATATTTGCATGGGAAATCAACCCTGTTGTTCTCTAACGCGCGAATGACTATAACCTTAGGGTGATAAACAGAGATCGGATAGTCGGATATATTTACCTTAAGTTAGTTTTTCGCTAGGACAATGTGGAAGCAGCTTCTAAAAAAAATGTATGGCGATTCCAAAATCCAAGGATGTTAGTATAAAAACTTGAAAAATTTTGTCTCAGGCCGAAAAAAAATTTTTTTTTCAAGTTTATATACTGATATTATAAGTGCAATTAAGTTGCTAAAATATCAAATAAAGTCCAAGGATGTTTTTGATACAAAAGTGCATTACATAACATTCAACACTTCAACTTTAGGCAAATATACAACTGAGTATCCGATCTCTAGTGATAAACTAACTTTCTTGGTCGACCGTACACACAACTGTGCCTCCATGGATGTTACATCTGAAAACTTAGTGTAACCGAGCCAAGCACAAGCTAAATATCACTTTCAAAATGAGCAAATTAGCTTTTACCAATTTACAAAAGTATAGTAATAAAGCATGGAGTAGCTGAGGCTATGGGAGAAAGTATAGACCTGTTTTATACAAAGTTAATTATGGTCTAAAATTTATAAATAACAATCACAAATAACATAACTTCCAATCAATCAGAATTTGAAAACAGTTATAGGTCACGGTAACATAACAACTTAATTGCCTAATCAACCATAATGTAACCAAATGTTAAGAGGAAGATCTCAATCACTTTGTACTGAATTACTACAATGTCACTAATATTCAGACACGAGTTAAAATTATTTTGATTCAGCTGCTCTACGCTCTTGTACACTCTGTATATTAAATACTAATATTGCAAGATATCTTAATAAGCAATGTAATAACCATGACCCATGTTAGTACAGAAGTTAGTAGCTATGCTAATGTAATGTTGTGTGTGATCTATGCAGCTCTGCCGTCGAGCCCCTTGCATGTGCCATCATGTTTTCAATTCTATTAGTAGTTTCCCTAACCATAGAGAACTCTGATAAGTCCGGTAAATCAAGAACAATGTGAGCGGAGAGACGTTTATAAACTGAATTTGAATCTTTTTTATTTCTTCTCGCCTCCTCATACTTTAACTGTTGCTTTAAAAATATTGATTGTTTCAACATTTCCTGGATGTTCTGGAAACTGGTCACGGCGCCATCCATTGACTTTACAGCCCTGAAAATAAAATATACATATTTGAGGACAGAAGTAAAAGACACAGTATCAGTTCTCTTTTGAAACAGTTTTAAACAATAAAATTACTAGTTTAAAAATGTAAATAAAATTTCTTAAATAAGTTTGATTGCAGACTTGAACATTCAACAAGAACATTACATACCAGAACAAATGTCAACACAAAAAAAAACTTAGGATATTATTAACTAACAAATTACTTTGATTCCGTCAGTCAGCACAACGCTTCTAGGTGGTTTTACTAAAACCTGTTGTGTATTTTTATTTTAGACAGACATGAACTTTTAAACTTTTTCAACTGGCTATACATCAAAATCAAAAACCCTATCAATATAAGAACAAATATAAATAAGACCCTACCACCAATTATTATTGGTTCATTATTATTATAATGTTATTATATTGGTTAGTTTGAATAGGTATTACTTGAGAAATACCATGATTGATGAAGTTTAATCAGACAAATACGTCTTTAGTGTGATAAATGCTTACCCTAAAGCGTACTCCACATCGTAACACCTGCCTTGCAGTTCGTGTTGTAGTTTGGTCACTTCTACTCGCCTGTCTACCATTGGTGGTAGGGCTTTTCTGACGTGTTCCTGTAGTCTGAAGAGCGCTAGAGACGGCTCGTTAGCCACTATATGCATGTTCTCTGATATTCTTTCGGCAGCTGAATTGTAAAAAATGTAAAGACAAATAATTTGCACTCGAAAAGTCACAAAGCTTAAGAAAACAGCGTAAACTGACCTTTTTTCGCTTTAGCCTCTAACTCTTGGTCTCCTTGATATACAAATGCCATAATAAGTTAACTTAAAACCAATAAAACTATAAACATTTAAACAAAATTACACTTGTTTGTTTACCAACCAACCAAATGGTGCCAAAGAGTACACCACAACCACACGGTACACACCACGAACAATATTACCACAGTCTATGAAACCATACAGTCGTCCGACGAAGACGTCTAAACAAGGCAATAGGCTAGTTGACTCTTTTTGGAAATAGGTTTTAAATGATTATTTAATGTCCAAATAGACCAAAAAAATTATTTTCAGATTTTTGTAGGACCTAGAAAACCGCAAACTTAAGTTTAAAGTTCACTTTTCGTGCGACGTATGAAAACGCTGACAAGCTTTCCGATATTCAATGTACTCTGTGCTTTAGACTATCTGTGGCCTGTGCTGTGACGTCACTACCTAGTGAGTTTTTGGCGGGAGTTCGTGAGATACGTTTGGAGTCTGTTTATTTTATCGATTTTTTATTGTTTATAGTGATTTTTGGGTCGTAAAAGTGGTGTTATTTTGCGAAACAAAGTGTCGTGCAAGTGAACAATATACAGTTCGGTGAAATAACATGGTGTATGGGTCGTAACCAAGAAAAGTGGACCGTGAATTTTGCGCGGGAACGCGAACAGTTCACCTCTTTCTTGGGGACTTCTCTACATTCCTTCAATCTTTCGACTGTCTCCAAAAACTCCATCGAAGCATTGAAACGTCTAACATCAACGTTTTAATGCAAAAATAAAGACAATATTACTAAAGAATTGGCTGTATGGACAAGTATCCAAGGCCGTTGTTTTTCTATATTGTTAGATTTCCATAAGAGGTTTTCTTCTATCTGGCAGGCTTTGTTCGTCTATTAATTAGATCCTACGTTTATAGTATCTCCTGCCTATGGACCTAAAATAATTACGTCCCATGAACCTACACATGCTGGACTGCGCAGTATCTCAAAAAAAACGAGCCGAGAGAGAGGTTCGAAGCCCCCTAATATGAGCACCCCATTGCAAATGAGAGTCTACAGTTATACCCAAAAAAGTAGTAAAATCTACAGAGTTTTGTGGTTCATCTTTAACAATTATATGAGGGGCAGCTAACCTTACGTTTGGCATCGTAAATTTAACACATTTTGTTTTATTTGCATTTAGTAAAAGATTATTTGTTGTAAACCAATGCAATAATTTAGAGAGGGTATTGTTAACATCGTTAAATGAAGATTTGCCCCTCTTGGTTTTAAAAATCATTGATGTATCATCTGCAAACAATACCATCTCACAAAGATTATGTAAGTAACAGGGAAGGTCATTTATCTAAACTAAAAATAGCAGAGGCCCTAATACTGATCCTTGTGGGATCACCTGCTAGCCCATGCTATTTATCGTTATTTATTTAGGTATGTTCTTTACTATTGTGGAATAGGAGAGTTACAGTGGATCGTTAAGTTGAAGAGATAGTAGACTCGTTTAGGACCGAATCGGAGCAAAGGAAATAAAAAAAGAAATGAATGACTAAAAATTTATTAGAAATTTTAATATTATTGAATAAAATTATTATATGCAGCTGTTGTCGCATCGTCAGTTTTTTCCCCGTTATTTTAAGAGTATCTTCGTTGGCGTACGTTTATAATCTTAAGCTTAATTATCTGTTTGCGATACTTTTAATTAGTTTGTGTCTTGATTCAGTAGTGAGAGATTGTACTGGATGATGAGGAAAATCATTTAAGCGAGGATAAAATTGATAGTTTATCGAAAAATTTTGTTGTCATTGGTGGGTAACAAATATTTTTTTGCCAAGTTTATTTCCACTTTCCAGCAACAGATTCATCCTTAGGCATCCTGTACAGCAATAAAATACACATAGAGCAAAATCTAACTAAATATTTTTATTTAATCATTTATGAGCCGTGGTAACCCAATTGGAAAAATGCTTGACTCACACTATGAGGTTGCAGGTTCAAGTCCCAGCAGTGGCTTTAACTAATGATTTTTAATTAGTATTTAAATTCATGTTTGGAATTTGGATCATAAATAATTATCATACTACACAATAATAGAGTTATTTAATTCGGGGTTTATACCATGTACCTTATTTATTATCTATAGGGGTCAGTACTACCTGCAAATAGAGGGGGTCTCTATGGGTAGCCCCGTAGCTCCAGTAGTTGCCAACATCTGGGGGCTTACCATCAGCTTATAGCAAGCCACTCAATTTCCAGGCAGTTCAACAGTAGGGCTGCTTTTGCCCTGCTAAAAATCATACCATAACCGCTGAATAGCTGAACGACTTTAGCACCGCTAAACCAAAAGGTGAACTGCTAAGCTTGTCTATGGTCTGTTTGTCTGCAAATTGCATGAACGAGACAGAGCTATACTGGTTCAGATAAATCTGTCTCTTTTTAGTTGAAAACGTTCAAATACACAAATACATGATTTATTCCAAATTACCGGTTTTTGAAAAACTTTATACTTATTGGATTTTAAAGAGAAAAAGTCGATCTAAATGTTGCTATTTTGCAGGAGATTACTTAAAATACTCAATTCTAGTAAAATTACCTTCTTGGCGATAGTAATTAATGTACAGTGTTGGGTTATTGAAAATGTGGATAGACATTTTACAGTGATCATGATTGGAACGGTTCTGCCTGCATTTTTGGCGGTAACATTCAAAAATTGAAGAAATATTCAATTTTCCCGGAGTAGTACGTACGTTCGACTATTTTATATTTACAGTTAAACATTGAGTTAAACCACATGAGTAAATATTTATTCATGTGGTTAAACCATATTTTCACAATGTCATACTTGTGTGTAAGTATTGAATAAAGTTAAGTGGAATTGTAAGTAATTTTATTAAAATATTAGTATAAAAAAGTGATCATCCATTGACTTTCAGTGAAAACCAACAAAAAAAAACGCCTAGTTTCTTACACCCAATTGTATAACCTTTGGGAATAACAGTTAACAAATCTTTAACAGCTGGAGACCACTCCAAGCGAATGGAAAGGGTGGCAGAAATTTTAATTCTGCGGGCGATGTAGTCATAAAGTTAGGGTTTGAATGAAGTTTCTGGTTCAGTTACACTGTGTAGTAAAAGACTACTACTACTTTTTACATGGGTATTATAATAATCTATTCTATTTTAGTACTGACTGGGTAGACTAAATGCAAAAAATAAAACATAAAATAATTAATGATTCAAGGAGAGGAAGAGGAAACAGAAAATTATATTACATATTACGTATTCTCTACCAGTCGAGCATGACAGTAGACATGTTTTGTAGAATTTTTGCAGTAAAAAAAACAAACACATGATTTCATATATGTAATATAATTACAAAAAAATATATTTCAAACACATATTAAAATAAAAAAGACATACTTAATATAACAGTACTTCAGTTTTAACCCTAAATTTAAAATCTAACAAAACAACCATAACTTTCTAGGTATATGTATTAACTGGTCGGCTACCGAAGTTGTGGAATCGAGCCATAAGACAATTTATTTGTGTCTGGAATTACAAGGGGTTAAATAATACATCAATACATAAGCTTATTGGTGAACCTCTGCAGCTGCATTGCAAAATGTTATGTAGGATTACAAATGCTTTTGCAATAAGGCTAGCTACCTGAGGTTGGTAATGAACCATTGAATAAGAGTCTGTAGAACACCTATACTTGATCTCTCTCTGTCATTAAGAGTTTTTACATGTCTCTGTATAGGTATAATAGGCTTCAGAAAAATCTAATTCTGCTTTAACAATTGTTGTCATCATAAATTTGAGCAGTGAATATCTAGAATCACCTACAATAAAAGGAAATATTCATTAATTTTATCATCTTTGTAAGACTGCTGCAAATGTGTTATATAAGAACTAAAACTTAGTTGTGTTTTACACCCAGGCAATATTTAAACAAACAAAATCAGCAACATATTCATAACACAAGGGTTTTAGGTGCTATAACCTGTAAAATATGTTTCTTTATCTTTTCTTTTTACTCAATTGAACGGAAAGGACATATCTTTAAAGTTAAACTAAAATGTGTATTGTATGTTTACCTAAAAGCCATACAGATGCTATAGTGCTCAGTTCATTCAAGTGAGACTACAAAGGATGATGAGACCATATTTTATTGTAAATTAAATGAATCATAGCCATCATTTACACTTATAATTTCCATGTATTTGTTGCAAATCTGAAAAAAGTATTACACATAAATATTAGTAAGAAAGAAGAGTTATAAAATTTGAAAGTACAGTTTTTTCAATATATTCTATTGTATTTACCTATTAAATCACAAAACCATGCTAACAATTTTGTCGAAATTGTATTTTCATTTTGGTAAATGATGATATAAACATTTTATACAAAATACTAACTCAAAGACCTTCAGGTTTCTTTACACTGTAATTAGGTTCCTTAATCTATAATGAAACATGTAAATTTTCACAAAACTGCTGAAAAAAGTCTGAGAAACGCATAAAATATGTCGAAAAAGTTAGTCTCCTAGTAACTTTTTCAAGATGGCTAGGATGACATTAGCTTCGCTCAAAAGGACGTTTACCTGCTGTCAAATTGAGTGTCATGGTATGAAAAGATTGAAAAGTTCATAGTAAAAAAATGGTGAACGGTTTAGAAACGTCAACGTAAATTGGCCTGCCACAGGCCTGCTAAAAACGATGTCATAGTACAAAAGAGCAATGCAGTCCAATAGCAGTCCTGCTTTAAGAGCTAATGGTAAGGCCCCTGGATGGAGCATGTAGAAGAGAAAGCCATTGCCACTGCACCCACAGTGATCCAACTATGGAAGAGGTATGTCGACGACGTGTTTTGTATATTGAAATGTGACAAAGACGATGTTGAAACTCACCTTGCAAGCATCAACAGTATCCACCCCAAGCTTAACTTCACCTGTGAGATTGAAGATGACAGACAGCTGGCATTCTTAGACGTTAAGATTAGAGTGCAGAAAGACGGGTCACTTAGTCACTCAGTTCACAGAAAACCTACAGACACTGACCGCTACCTTCATGCCGATTCACACCACCACCCTAGACACCTTAACTCCGTAGTAGCATCATTGACTAACCGTGCATATGATCTATGCGACGAAGATCACTTGCAGGAAGAGCTAGATCATGTACGATATGTACTACGGAGAAATGGATACACCGGTAGACTTCCTAGTAGGAAACAGTCAAATCATCAGAGATATAAGGTTGACAGACAACCTGTATATTTGCCGTATATAAAAGGAGTGACAGACAAGATCTCAAATATCCTTAAGAAGTTCTCTTTAAATACTGTCTTCACTCCCTTAAGAAAGGTATCACAGTGTTTACGATCGCCTAAAGACAATCTCCCACTAGAAAAACCAGGTGTCTATAAGATTGACTGCAGTGGGGACTACCGTTTCTTTGCTCGCCAGTTGGCGCCACTGTAGACTGAGGTCCGGAAGTAAAGCAGTAAAAGGCGATTGGCGCCGAAACAAACTGTTATATCTTGAATCTAATTAAGGTTATATTGTTTATAAATAACTATCTTGATATCAACAAACTAACTTCTGAAATAGTTGCTCTTGAGGCCGCCTATTTTTGCGCTTTTTCTTAATTCCGCTTTTAAAGCGTTCACATTAATCGCCAAATAATCCATATTTGCTATATTTTACGATGGAGATCACTTTCCGGCAGGTAAATTTAAGAAATTATAACTTATGCAACAAATTCCGCTAAAACCAGTACGAAGTGAATGATATTGGACCTCACGCGACACTAGCGCCTCTAGTGGCAAATTTACTAGCGATAGCCCCCGTTGCGGAAGTTCATACATCGGCCAAACTAAACGCACAGTGGCTTGCCGGATGAAGGAACATATTAAAGCGGTCAAGAAAAACGACACACAAAGGTCAGCCATCGCTGAACACCTTATACACTCGGGGCCTAACCACTGGATGGAGTTTCACAACGCACAGATAATTTCTTCAGAACAGCACTATATACCAAGAATGGTCAGAGAAGCGATTGAAATTACCAAATACAAAAATTTCAATCGCGAAGATGGTTTTAAATTATCTAGTGTATGGAATCCAGTAGTTCGAATTTGCGGTAACCGAAGAAAACCAAAAAATACTGTGTCACGATCGGATACTGTAAGTGTTGTGTGTCGAGAACAAAAGTGTAAAAATAGTGAGTTGTCAAACAGTGGTACCAGTGTCGTGTGTAATAAAAGACTACGACGGAGGGTAGATCGATTTGTCTGCTCTTAACAGCTACCCACCCGCAGATACAACAGTTCTCCCGTGATCATGGCGCTTGCAACAGTGCCGAAATATCGGAAACTCATAATAAATAAGGTACATGGTATAAACCCCGAATTAAATAACTCTAGTGATAGTGACCATGAAAGTTTAAATCAGTATACACAATAATATCACACATTTTGAGGATTAACTAATAAGCTATCATTATTAAACATCAACCATCAAAATATGCAATTTTATACAGTATAAAAAAAACCGGTCATTTCAAAATAAAAAAAACTTATTATCATAAATTAATTACATAAAGTGTGGCCACGCTTGTCCATAACATGCTTGCTAGACAAGGACACACTACTATTTTAGTTATTTCCATGGCTCGTTTTCCTACTTTTCCATTTGGCAGAGAAAAAGTAATCTTAGCATTGCGCTAAGAAGTTTTAGAGTGCACATTTGAAAATATGAGATAAAGAAGTACTCGATCCAGGTTCCGTGGTCGGTCTGGCATTGCTGTTTTTTTTTACCGGCCGGTGGTTTCTTTCCTTTTGCCTGTTTAATGTTTGCATCATTCATTTTGTAGTTTGTGTCCTATTTAATTTCTTTCAATATTATGTATATTTATTGATTTCACCATTCTTGAGTTTCCTAAGAAAGCTGCATTAATCTAGTACAATATCTACTTGTATTAATCCAATCTCTATCTATGATGCTCAAACAGAAGTAAGTACGTATGCACTTAGTTAGTAGTAGCTGTTATCATTGTTTTGTACTTTTCGTAGTCAGCCAGTTAGGTATTGTACTAATTAATGTACTGTCTAAGTACCTACTACGAGTGAAACGTACATAGTGATTATTATATTATTACTTGTTCAGTGGTACCCACCTACCCTTACCCAACAAAGAGTATTACCCATTAAAATTGTTATCAATCAACAAAAATGTTGTGACAAATCAAATGATTTTTTCATATATTAAAATTAAAATTGCAGTGAATTAAAGCCTAAGATTGTTGCAACATATTTATTTGAATTAATCATCTATGTAATCCCCAGATATAGTGAAACAAAAAATTCAAAAGAATTCTTTATTGGGATTTAAAATATATTAAATGGTAAGTACCTATGTGTGGACACTTTTTACTAAGTAAATTTATTTTAAGTGTTGTGTACAATTTCCCGTTAATAAGTAAACTATGAATTTAAAAAGTTTATTGAAGAAAATTAAAATCTTAAACTTTTTTATTGTCCAACCGAAGAGTTTAATATTTTTAACTGCTCATCTGTGTTTTTTCTAATTATACATTAAACACCATAGGTACTTTAGTTTTACTAAGGTTTTGAATTTGATTTTGATAGATAATAAAGTACAATCATTTTGACCGACAAAAGGCCTTTTAAATGTTTGCCAAGGTCCCTTGGCCAGCTAATTACACCAGCAATCTTATATTTAACAAAAAGTATACTTTCTCCCATTCATTTTGCTGATTACCTACCTAATTATACCTTAATTTCTTTATTGTAGGTTAATAATTAGAATTATTTCTATTTTTCAGGAGTTGCGACTGTTCGATAACATATTAGGATTACTTCTAAACTTTATGTTTCCACTTAAAATGTTGCTGCGGGCTTACTCTCTTTGCATCTTGATGATAGATATAGCATGGGTGGTTGTAAACACCATATGTGCTATATTCCAATCTACATATGAATTATTCAGACCTCCACCGTTAAAGTCAGTCAAAATGGAAACAGCCCTGGTACGCTATTGTTGATAAGTGATTAACTATTTGCTTTATAAAGTGAATTGACTTTATATTATTTAAATTATTATAAATTACAGATTATTGGAACTGGACGGGGGGTTGGCCGTGACCTTGCGATCCAGTTAGCTGGTCTAGGAGCTACTGTTGTATGTGTTGACAAAAACCAAAGCAACAACCAAGATACTGTCAATCTCATCAAAAGTAAAGGTGGTTCCGCCATCAACTACTTGTGTGATGTCACACACAAGGAGAATGTTGTAAATTTGGCAGTGAATGTTAAGAAAGAGTTAGGATTTGTCAGCATGCTCTTCTATTGTTGCGGTATTCCAAGTCCAAGGTCCTTGCTGACCAAACCACCGCAAGATATTCATGAGACATTAGATCTTGCATTAACTTCTTACTATTGGGTAAGTCTTATATGTATTCAAACTTTAAAATGTTTTGTCTCATACGAGAATCGAACCAGTATGTGCATACCGGGCGCGGTGCTTTGTCCACTTAAGTCTGTGACTTAAGCTACCCAGATGTTGTGTCACAGCAATAATTAATTTACCGAGTATCTATAAATAAAAAAAATCAAGTTAAAATTAGTGATGCAACGAATACTACTTTTACGAATATGAATATCAAACCTACTATTCGGTGAATACGAATACGAATATCTCGCCATGCTAATAAAAGACTTCTTTATTTGATGAATGTTTCCTCTTCTAATAATTAAAATTTACAACAGGCAAATTTTTATTTAAAAAACATACAATTTGTAGATTTTCTGGTTTGAGGCGTTTTTTTTTTTCAGTTTGGATGTTTCCAGTCTTGTACTACATAGACGCAGCCATTACTAACATTTGTCTAAGTTACTACTTACTATCCTACTTTTTGTTGATACAGAATAAATGCAGACCATATACTTACTAGGTAATTTATCGAAGTGTTTCCAAATGTCACTTTGTTCTCGTTTACGAGAAGACATTTTCAATTCAACTTCAGCTTCTTTTAATTCGCAGAAAATAAATAAAACAACACTCTCTTGCTTGACTTGTGCTCTCGACTAACAAATGAAATGAACTAAAGAAAGAAAGGAATGAATGAATAAATCCATGGTTCGTTATCGTAATAGTAGGGAAACTCCCGGAGCCGCGGGAACTGTATAAACTATGGCTGGGGAGTCCCCCGTCGCGTCGTTGTTGTGTTTAAGAGCCTCTGCACACATCTTATTTTTACGCGCGTTTATCAAATCTGCAGTAAATAGAGTTACGTACAAAAAAAAAATAGTCTTAGTATTCGTCGAATACGAATATTCGTATTCGAATTCGTTGCATCACTAGTTACAATACTGATAATATAATTGCAATTTAATTGCTAAAATCTATACTAGTGATGCAACGAATGCTACTTTTACGAATACGAATATCAAACCTACTATTCGGCGAATACGAATATCTGGCCATGCTAATAAAAGAGATTTTCAATTCAACTTCAACTTCTTTCAATTCGCAGAAAATAAATAAAACAACACTCTCTTGCTTGACTTGTGCTCACGACTAACATGGGAACTGTATTAACTATGGCCGGGGAGTCCCCCGTCGCGTCGTCGCTGTGGTTAAGGGCCTCTGCACACGTCTTATTTTTACGCGCGTTTTTCAAATCTGCAGTAAATAGTTACCCACAATTTTTTTTTAAATATTCGTCTTAGTATTCGTTGAATACGAATATTCGGTAAATGACTACTATTCCGCGAATACGAATATTCGTATTCGTATTCGTTGCATCACTAATCTATCCTAATATTATAAAGCTGAAGAGTTTGTTTGTTTGAACATGCTAATCTCCGTAACTGCTGGTTTGAATTGAAGATTATTTTTGTGTTGGATGGTCCATTTATTCAGGAAGGCTTTAGGCTATATTCTTTTGAAAACTTCTTAATCGCGATCATAATAACAGAAATTGACGCGGACGAAGTCGCGGGCAACAGCTAGTATCATATAAAGTCTTATAAAGTTTAAAATTGATAGTAATTACAAAACGTCAGTAATAATTTAATTAATTGAATAAAAGTAAAAACTACTTAATGTTTGATAGGTATAATACATAATTACACAGTTATCTGGTATTTTTAAAACTTTTTTGTTACAGCTTATTGATCAATTCATGCCAGAGATGAAAGCTAAGAACCATGGTCATATCATCGCTTTAACCTCGGTGGCTGGGCTCAGCTACATCAAGGATCAGATACCGCTTAGCGTTGCTCAATTCGCAGTGCAGGGTCTAGCTGAATCACTCATGGAAGATCTGAGGATGAACAAGATAGATGGTGTTCATGTAACACTTATACATATCTACCCATTCATTGTCAACGATGACAGCACTGATTTGAGATTGAGGTAAATTAATGCAATTATTATTATTTCTAACATAGTGAAAAAACTATTAAGATTGACATTAAAAGTGGCGGTAACTGGGTTTTTAATGAAACATTACTTTATAGCAGACAAGCTGTTGCCTTTGTACGCGTTAAATTTGATATTATTCACGGGAACCGTAATTCTGTCCGGTTATGTGCTATATTTGTGTCTGTCAGGATGGCGTGAGAGATGTCTAAATAGTCACAAAATTTGCACCAAGTAACTGTACCTAAACTGTACTAAACTGTACCTGTGTGAAAAAAAACTGTACCTCAAGCAATTCAATATTATGGCAACGGCCGTGTTCTCGATTAATAAAAATTAGGTTTTTTTGAAATTACGAGTAACACGGCCGTTGTAAAACGGTCGAAACGTCGAATAAATCATTAAAAAGTAATAAACCACGATTTAGAACCCGTACAAACTGTTTCATTTAAGTAAGTATTCCTTCAAATCAAATAATTGACAGATATCGCGTGTAAATTACTTTTTTTTAATGGTAGTTTTATGATGTACAGTTTAGGTACAGTTTATTGATATATGTTCCAGAACATAGTTCCCACAGGTTGGGGTGATACACGACTATGCGCGCCAAGCTGACGTCAGAACGGCGTGTCTATGTCACTATCTATATAATATTGAATTGCTTGAGTTACAGTTTTTTTTCACATAGGTAAAGTTGTCTGGTGCAAATTTTGTGACTATTCAGACATCTCTCACGCCATCCTGACAGACACATTTTCAGGCAGTAAACTATCTATCATATAAATAAATGTCGTTAAGCTAAGCCTTTTGCGTGATTTATTACCAAAAATCCATTTATATTTTCACATCCTTGCCAATTTTATAAACGCAATTGTTTGTATGTATAGATGTTTGTTAGTCTTTCAAAAAACTACTGAACGGATTGATGAAACTTTCCAGTGAATGTAGCTTAGATATCAGAATTACGGGATATAATTTATCTAATTCCGTGTAGTTGCCACGGGTACAAGGCATAATAGTTCTATTTTGTCAAAGTTCTTTAATGCATCATGTTGTTCAAAGATGTTAGATGACAATTAATTGTACACAAACATTGAACTTTGTCTGAAATTACGTATACATATGATAGATGACTGTATACTAGACTCTAATTCAAAAAGTTTAAGGCTAATTTATATTGTTTGACAACCTTATAAAATAAATAAAAAAATATATTTATTTTCCATTGGCAATTTACACTAGAAACAGTTTTAGTTATGTGCTATATTTAAATTTTAGTCCCATATGCATGCCATCTTTGGGTGAAGGCCTCCTCCAAAGATTGCCATTTTGTACGATTTTTTGACACGTTTAACCAATTTCTTGATTCAATCTATTTCGTCCTTCCACCTTGCGCACTGACAACCTTATCAGATGTATACTGTATTTGATATTTTAGGAATCAAATTGCAATTATAATATCAGTATATAAACTTGAAAAATTATGTCTCAGGCGGGACTCGAACCCGCATCTCCTCGCATGCCGGGCGGGCGCTATACCATTAAGGTACCGATACAATGCGACCCAGCGCGAATTTTCCAAGCATATTCTTAACGCTGTAAGCCAGCGTTGCTTCATCAAATGTTAGGAGTTTGCACCCTTAACACCCGAAAGAAACATCTTTGCAGATGTTTGACAGTCAGTTAAGATGAAACAGCTATTTATATACTTTATTTGATATTTTAGCAATTAAATTGCAATTATAATATCAGTAAGTATATAAACTTAAAAAATTATGTCACAGGCGGGTCTTATCAGATGTAATAAAAAAAAAACTTTTCTTTTTTCAGGATACCGTCGTACTTCGGCACGACAACGTCTCTTGAGGCCGCCTCGTCTATCCTAGACAGCGTTCGGCGGACGCGTGCCGAGGCTTCGGTGCCTAGTCGAGCGTTGCCCCTAGCGCGTCTACTGCGGGTTCTGCCTAGACGCGCCACAGCGTTACTGCGCGATCTACTCGACACAGGCGTTGACTTCGCTTGACTAGTGTTTTAAAAAAAATAAAGTTCATCTTGGAAATCACTGAGCAAGTAATCACTACGTTTTATTGGAAATGTATATGTCGCAGCCATCTATCAAGTTAAGAGGAAACACAAGGGCCGTTTTACCATACAAACGTATTCCCCAGTTTCCTAGATAAAGCCTGTAGTGTACTTTTTATTACAAAAATCCATGGCCACTATTAGCATGTTTCTATGTTTTCTGTTTTTTCATTAATTAATTAATAAAAAAGATATGAGCCCTCAAAAATCTAAAAAATTCGCCAGATTTTCCGCTGTGTTCCAACTTCCAGAAAACAAATTTGGCTAAATTTTAGAAAAAAAGGAAAACATACGAACACGGCCAAAGCCTTTCTTTAATTTTCAATTAAAAAAGTATTTAAATCGGTCTAGTTTTGGAAAAGTAATCGGGGGACTGCGAAACGTTGATTTTGTGTGCTTTTAGTAGGTATTTTCAGTCCAAGATGCAGTTGTCTCTATTACACTCTGCGGTGAAGGCGTTTGGCACTGCGCGACAGCAATAGATTTTACAAATACCTATTTTCCAATTCTCTCGCCCGTAGTGTTCCCTCTTAAGTTCAGTTTTTTACTCAAATTCAAATTCAAATTATTTATTTACAATACTGTTTTGCACAGCAGTGTACTATTTTTGATACGCTGCTTTTTTAAACAAATTAAGCAAGATATTGTGAAATTCATACAAAACATGAACCTGGAAAATAAAAAGAGTTTTTACTAGAAATTAGAATACTGTAGCACAGCAGTGTACTATTTTCGATACGCTGCTTTTTTAAACAAATTAAGCAAGATATTGTGAAATTCATATAAAACATGGACCTGGAAAATAATACGAGGTTTATACTAGAAATTTAAGTCGAAATTTACGGAATATGAACTATAACGTCAAGGTTGGTTAACTATTATTTATTATATTATGCGTTTTAGTAACGTTTAACTTGTTTGTACACACGGCGGCACATCAGACTATACATGTTGACCTTGAGACCGCCTTTATGCCCTACGTAATAAAAGCTGTTAAAGCAGTTCAACTGTTTAACTTGATATGCTGTCGAGTGTACTTTGTTTCGCGTTATTGTAAAAAATTAAAACCAGTGTTATTAATTTAAGGATCCCAAAGAAAACCTAATTTACCTAAATGACTGCACAACGCTCAGTCATCTGGTTAAACATTGAGCTATGTCAACTATGTTAAGATGCCCCAGTGTATAGCCTATACGAACATCACCATCGGAAGTCTGGCTATATCTAAGTTCATCTTGGAAATGTGTACAGTGGCCTGCTCATCCGGCTATACGGTGTTGCAATCTCGCTCTTATTGCAAATATGTTAAGATGCCCCCTTTTATAGCCTGTACGAACAACATCATCAGAAGTCTGCCTACATCAAGTTAGTCTTGGAAATGTGTACAGTGGCCTGCGCATTAGGCTATACGGTGTTGCAATTCGCTCTTCTGTCAACTATGTGAAAAGTTTAATCAAATATTGAAATGTTTACTTATGATTTATGCTATTTTTAAAATTGTAATATAAATGTCGAATTGCCAACCTTAATTTAGGGCCATATTTTACTTATATTATTCAATGGTCAGATTAAAGTTATTAATTAGTTTAAACATAAGATGACTCATTTAAAAAGTCAACCAGGCATGCCATGGAACCTAATTCGATTGACGTTTGCAAATCAGTCAGTTGTCTTAGATTTTATCCAAAAGATAACTTTTATCTGACCATTGAAAGATCAGCCCTTAATTATTCAAAACTTTATTTATAACGTGGCCTCAAATAAAAAAGTGATGCTAAAGGCGAAAATTAATTTCGTTTAAATGATACAGATGAATATGTCGCTGTATCTACATGGTGTATGTTCAACCACTTTAAAACGAAGCACTCGTTATGTTATCCACTATGTATAACATCCTGGCAGTGTTATTTAAAGTTTTTTTTATCATAAAAATTTTTAATTAAAAAAATATACCTATTGCTTCAAATATTTATTTTGAAACACGCTGTGACGTGCACGGATGTAGCTGTGTAAGGTTTATTCATCCGGTACCCCCCGCAGCAGAATATTACGTCTGTGCGCGTCACAGCGTGTTACAATACTAAAAGACTGAATCAAAATAAAAATAAAAAATGTTAAAATAATTAACACTGCCATGATGTTATATATAATGGTCCAGTAACGTGGGCTTTCTAGGTGATTCTAAAAGCACGGTGTATAACGTCACAGTGCGGCGCAAGAGAGCTAATAGTCTGAAACATCTAGCTTTAAAGGACTTTGCGTGATAGTTTAGATAGACGATGAACGAGTGAGATAATTCTATGGCAGCATAATACAGGGTTATTGTAAGAGACTAAACTTTTTAATGTATTTATTGTTATGGTATCAATCAATGATACAAAAGGTCGGGCAACAAAAAGTTTCGAATTTTCGAACAGTGCTCGGGTTTGTGATCACCAACTCGAATTTGGCAAGCGTGGTGATTACGCCAGTACCCATCATTGCTGTGGTAACTTGAATTCAATGATGGAGGCCTTTTCCCTGCAGTGGGATGATTATAGGCTGTTACTTAAATTTTTTTTAAATCAATCAATGCATTTACTATTGTTATTGGCCATCAATTATACATTAAGGACTACATAGGATGTGTCATGTGCGTGTGGTCTGAGGGCCACTCTCTCAGAATTCTTTGAAACTTGCTCAGGATTTAGTGAACACTCCAAAAGAAATGTGAAAGTTGGAACTAGAATTTGTGAAAATCAAATAAGAGAGATATGGACTTCAAAGTTGGGCCCTCAGTCCTCACATAGAGGATTGAGGGCCCACTTGTACGGCTTGTACCGGATAAACTAAGGGCACTAAAGAAAAAGTCTTTACGTCACAATTTAAGCTAAGGCCAAACAAAATTTGTGAAATCAAGATATTATAAAAAAACATTATATTTTTTTGTATAATTCCGTTCAAAATGGGCAAAATTCCTCTATGTGAGGACTGAGGGCCCAACTTTGAAGTCCATATCTCTCTTATTTGATTTTCACAAATTCTGGTTCCAACTTTCACATTTCTTTTGGAGTGTTCACTAAATCCTGAGCAAGTTTCAAAGAATTCTGAGAGAGTGGCCCTCAGACCACACGCACACGGATGTGTCAGTTCATAACGAAATAGAGATTAGATTCCAAACCAAAAGTTTTTGCATTTAAATGTTAAATGTGAATTATTAATTAATTTAAAGAATATATTGTATTGCAATCTAAATGTTTTTTATTTAGGATTCAAATGATTCCTATTTACATACTATATCCCACAGTATTCAATTTCGTTATCATCATATCAGCCAAACGACCCCTCTTGCTGGACATAGTAGTAGTTCCGCTCCCAGCTTCACTGGCTCCCTATCAGGCACCGCAGGAGTATTCGAACTCTCACCGCCCTTTACTCAATCCTCTTCGATCCTAAATCTCCTTCTTATCTTAAAGATAAATTTTCATTTCTTCACACTACGCACGATAGAACTCTCCGTTCTGCTGATACACTTCAGTTATTTACTCCTCGACATACTTCTGTTTTTATGTCTGACTCATTCGTTCTGACGGCTGTGCGACTCTGGAATGGACTGCCCTCCACAATTAGACAATCTTCTTCTAAATTTACTTTGAAGAAGGCTTTGCGAAGTCTCTTTAAAGACTAATTTTCTTTTTTATCTATCAAGAATCCCGTTGGCATTAATTCTGTGTGCATACATATCATGTTTGTGTATTTATGTTTGTTTAGATATTAGTTATTACTTATTATATTTATGTAAGTTTATTGTTAGCACCTAGGTAGTTGTATGCTTGCTTGAATAATTTAATTTAATAATTTTTTTCTCTTTTTGCACCGCCTGTGTCATCTCTGCTTGGCCCCAAGGTTTACTGGTAGAGAATGCTTTTAGCATTAAGTCTGTCTTTAGTATAATTTTTTTATATGTGCAATAAAAAAAATAGTACCACTGCAGTAGCGATTTCACCGCGGCCTTCGCCAGATGGTGGTGGAAGGCCTATACGGGTGGTATACTCCTCGGCCTTCTGAATAGCTTTCCGCAGCGTAGGTGATCTATATTGTCGAAACCGGCTTGTTCAAGAGGTTGGAGGTCACCTAACCTGGAAACGAGACGAATCGGAATAACTCTTGAAAACAACTTATGCCTACTTAGCTTTACGGTGCATTTTGGACCTCCTGACAAACGTGGCTACGTTATGCAACCACTATGTATTACATCTTGGCAATGTAGTTTTAATTTTTTTTATGAAAAAAATATCTTAGAAAAATATATAATATTGATTCGGCTATCTATTTTGAAACACGCTGTGAGGCACACGGACGTATCTGTGTCAGGTTCATATCACGTTTTTATTGAAGTAATGTCGAGTGTCACGCTTGTATTTATTTCCCTGGTACTAATGGGATAAATCAGTACCATTTGTACCACCAAATGGTACTGTCTAATGGTACAGGTGGTCCGGAGGGGTTATTTATCCAGGGCTCCGAATGATTTACAGAATTACCCTTGAACGTAATAATTGTACATAGAAATCACTGTTCATCGTTCATCGATACAAATATATTTTTTTTACAAATATATTTTTGCCGACTGCTCGGTTCGCCGAAAGAAATTCATTCTTTCGGCGAACCGAGCTGTCGGTAAAAAAAATATATGTATTTATATCGATGAACGATGAACAGTGATTTCTATGTAGGTACAATTATTGCGTTCAAGGGTAATTCTGTAAATCATTTAGGGCTCATTTATCCAGGACCGAAGCAAAATAATACATCCGTGCGCGTCACAGAATATTCTTAATGAATCATAATTAAGAATATTCTTAATTTTTAGAAGACTATTTTAATTAATAAAAACAGGTACAGCAACCGCTTACCTTTAAAGGGGTATTTGTTCGGGTTTTTAATAGGCTTGTTTTTAAAAACCCTATCCGAAATGTTAGCTTACCCCCAACGATATGTTAAACCAAACAATACGATTAATCCAGGTGAGCGCTTACCAAAACTGAAAACCCCTTAACCTATAAAGTGTTTTGGAATGCTGGTAGGCAATTTTAATTTCTATGCGCAACCCATAATTTGTGCAAAGCGGTTAAACCTTATTTAAAAGGTTACCGAACTAATAAGCTAACACAATCAAAGGTAACCCTATCACATGGGTAACCCTATCAAATCGGTAACCCTATCGAATGGGTAACCTTTTCAATTCCGGTTTTCCGGTTCCTGAATAAAAAATAACACTGCCAAGATGTTATACATAATGGTTAGATAACGTGGGCTTCGTTTGTCATGTCAAAAATGCACGGTATATTGTATATGACTCGGCGATATCGGTCGATAGTTCTTTAACCCATTAACCGCCGCAGTTGTATTTAAGCAACTTATTATTTTTGAGCCCCTGACCTCGCAATTGTAAATCTACGACGTGACTTTCAAGCGTATTTCCATTTATGTAGTAGCAATTTCATAATGATAATAAAGACCACCTTTGCGATTCAAGGAATTTCTTTCTTTTTTCGCGCCAAATTAACGGTGAAAAAAATTAATAAAACTCATCGCAAAATGCAAGTTTGACCTTAAACTGTACCGTCAGAGTTGTAGTACAACAGTAGTGATGTAACAAATAAGTTTATTTGTTAATCATTAATGCCAACTTCAGTTTACTTAAATAATTTACAAATAAGTTAGGCATTCAGCATTGGAAAGTAATACAATGGTTGTTGCTGTTTGATCCTATTTCTAATTATAACATCTAAAACTTCATATTATTTAAGGTAGATTCATATTACGATTGGATTGACGGTTTTACAAAATTGAATTTTAGTAACAACAACAATCCTCTAGCACTTAAATGTTACCAAAGGAGTCCAGCACCGGAGTTGCACTAATGCAACCGCTTGTGACGTCATAAGCGTTCTCATAATGATAATTGAGAGGGTACATCTCTTTTATTTGTTAAAAATTATTAATGAATTAGTGG
This sequence comes from Anania crocealis, assembly GCA_949315895.1. Classification (NCBI taxonomy): domain Eukaryota; kingdom Metazoa; phylum Arthropoda; class Insecta; order Lepidoptera; family Crambidae; genus Anania; species Anania crocealis. Next base: position 3,906,490 of record OX438882.1, on the reverse strand, counting down.
GTACCTAATTTACTTCATTGGGTATTATGACTGTGATTGAGTCGCAAAATGTCGAGTGCAGAGGAATTAATTAGGATTTTAGAAGCTTGGAAGACCAGAAGGTTTCTTTAGTGTCAATTAAATTAAGTGCCCTTTCATTGAACATAAATTAAGTTTATTTTTTAATTTCGAACTTATTCAAAAATAAACATAATTTATGGTTACAGGAAAACTTTTCAAAGTTCTACTACCCTTTATTATACAAAAATTCAACGTACATTATAAGCTATTCAATTAGTTCAGTCTTGATACGGCCCCAGCTCTGAAAACTATAAATAACAATACTTTAATAGTTTTAGCAATAAAACCGATAACCGGAAATAATGTCAATTGGGCGCCCTACCCACGCTGTTGTTTTTCTCTAAAGTTAGCGCCGGGGTTGTATAAATGCAACAATAGGGATTCCAAAAGCAAATGTTTAAGGAAATATGAACTAAACTTTATCTTGGCTTTGGTAGTGTCTATGTGCATGGTTATAGATTTTTTCATGTGGGTAGTTTTAATTTTATCATTTTTATGAGGGTAATAAGTAAAAAAACATCAGAATTTCGTATAAATGTGAAATTTTATCCTTAAAATCTAGTTTGCTGTAATGATTGGTTCACATCACTATAGTTGACCTTGAAAATACGTGAACGGCCCTAGGGGCACATTATTTTGCAGGATTGCATGGCGGTTAATAGGTTAAAAGTGCCTTGTCACTCATTTTAGGAAAAAGAACAACAACCACGCCTCTGCTCCAGTGCGTTCAGCGTTCAAGGCCTTCTCTGCAAACTCGTTCGTAAAATCCTCTATAAGATATCGTTTGTCCAGCTGTAAACTGATGTGGGCTAATGATTTATTATCTCATGCAAACCACGTTCATTGCTGGACCATAGGCTTCCCCTCAAATAAAAGGGTTTTGCCTTCATCTCCACGCTTGGCGGGTTTGCAATTGCAGTTCAGCCAATGATCGATAGATTACACTGCTGACCGACCTCTTTTTTATGAGCCTGCATCACACGACACGCGGAGTGATACTTTAAATGGTTGTCTTAATAATGAAAATGTGTGGAATACCTACCTACGAGGGCGGGTCAATAAGTCCGTGACTTTTTGAATTTCTGACCTCTTTACCGAAAAAGCAACACTACTCCTGGCAACAGGTATCTGTCAGTTGACTCCTACCAAAATTTGAACTTGCTGCGTCAGTTAGTTTGTGTCTGACAGCTATCTTTATCAGACTACCCAGTAATATGAGGAATAAATGGAAAAAAGTGAATTCGGTGTGCTTATTAAGCATTATTTTTTGCGAAAAAAAACCATTACCGAGACCAAGGCTAAGCTTGATAAATACTATGGGGACTCTGCACCATCGATTTCAATGGTAAAAAAGTGGTTTACTGAATTTCATTGTGGCCGTACAAGCACTGAAGATGCCGAACGTCCTGGACGCCCAGTTGAGGTCTCTACACCCGAAACAATCGAAAAAATTCACGATATGGTGTTGGCCGACCGAAGATTGAAAGTGCAAGAGATTGTGGAAGCCGTAGGGATCTCGCATGGCTCAGTGGTTTCAATTTTGAAAGATCACTTGGGTATGAGAAAGCTTTCCGCAAGATGGGTGCCGCGTTTGCTCACAGTCGACCACAAACGCAATCGTGTAACAACTTCACAAGAAGGTTTGGCGTTGTTTAGTCGCAATATGGAGGAGTTTTTGCGCCGTTTTGTAACCGTGGACGAAACATGGATCCATCACAACACACCAGAGACCAAACAACAGTCAAAACAGTGGGTTTCTAAGGGTGAATCAGCGCCAAAGAAGGCCAAGGTGGGTTTGTCAGCCAATAAAGTTATGGCGACTGTTTTTTGGGATGCACGTGGGATAATCTACATTGACTACCTTCAAAAGGGAAGAACAATCAATGGGGAATATTATGCCAACTTATTGGACCGCTTCAATGACGATTTAAAAAAAAACCGACCTCATTTGGCCAAGAAAAAAGTTCTTTTCCACCAAGACAATGCAAGGGTGCACACATGTGCAGTTGCCATGGCAAAAATCCATGAATTGTGCTATGAATTGCTCCCTCATCCGCCCTATTCTCCAGATCTGGCTCCGAGTGACTACTTCTTGTTCCCAAACCTGAAGAAATGGCTTGGTGGAAAAAGATTTGACTCCAATGATAAAGTCATCTCGCAAACAAAGGTCTATTTTGAGGACCTCGACAAATCATATTTTTTGGAAGGGATAAAAAATTGGAGAAGCGTTGGACAAAGTGTATAGAGCTCAAGGGAGACTACGTTGAAAAATAAAATGATTTATTTATCAAAAAATCTGTGTTTTATTCCAAAAGTCACGGACTTATTGACCCGCCCTCGTACCTACTGGAATTTAAACCTTCCTACCAGTATTTTTACGCATTTTTTTTTTCGTTTACAGAAACTGACAACAGTGACTGACTTGTTTGCTTTTCTTCATATCGGCACATGCCCCACAAAAGCTGACCCGAAATAAAAGCACCTCTTGGCTTGATTGTTGAAAAATATGATTTCTCCTGTTGATGCCTTGCAACAGGAGAAATCATATTTTTATTGATACTTAAATGGAAGAAAGTTTAAGGGCAAGGCTATAAAAATATGTGTAGTTAGAGATCAGTGATCACCGATACCATTTAAATGTTTATAGGTAGGTTTAGTAGGTTTTATTCAAAGGAAATTAAATCATGCAGTAAAGATTTGTAAAGTAAAGTAATCTACTAATTGTTGAAAATATTTGGATGGGCAACATTTTTTTGACAAATGTGCAAATGTCATTGACAGATACGCCGCACTAGCGCCATCACTATCTCGTTTCGTTCGTTTTCTTCTTTGCGAAGTTCGCGATTTAGTTTCGTTTTTTGTGTATTGCGGTGCAAAATAAAAACAAAAAAACTTTCGTCACTGTACGGTACAGTTCTATGTGATTTTGTGTGTGTTTTATATTAGTTCTTAGAAGACTTTTGTGGATCCAATTTGCTGGCGATCCTGACAATCGTAAGTTTGCTCCATTTTTTTATTTTACCGACACCAACGTAGCCGATCGATATTTTATTAAAAACTAAAATTTAAGGTGTTGAATTCTTCCAAACATGCTGGATTCCTGTTGTTTTAAGTCTCATTGTTAATTTGGTTAGGTGTTTTTGCTTTGACCCATTTATGAATTGTGACTTTTTGTCGTGACTTTCACAAAGTCCGTCTGTATGTGTTTCGTTTATTTCTCAAACATAGTTTTTTTGAGTATGTATAACTGTGTAGAATAATACATGACTTTCCTTTTAGAGGTCAGTTTGCAAAATCCAATAAGAACGAAAATTATAGTATTCAGTACCTAGTGATCTTGATCCATGTATAAAAATAGTTTGCTGTACTTTAATAGTTTATCAACTGAACCGGGGTTACAGTGTACCTACCTACTTATTGTTTTGCTTTTACTATAACCCTTATTGAAAATAGTTAGGTACCTACTTACTTGTAATGTCTTGCAAACACATAATTCTTATTTCTTACACCATTCTAATATCAATTTAAAATTAGCTTTGCAACATAAGGTAAAATGCTAAGTATGTAAACTAATATTGTAAATGATAAAATATACTATGATGAGAAGATTTGTATAATACTTTAAAATATTACATCTACTAATCAAAGTAAAATTTTCAGCTTGTGTCGGAAAACTGTACCTACGCTAAAGTAACAATGTAATTTGTTTGTTTTCCAGATCCTATCCCATACTCCTACACCTGTCTCTATCCTGGCCACCCTTAGTTCTGAACAATGTGATGATTTAATTAATTTCAGCTTACTGGTAATACTTTATTAAATTCATGCAAACACATTATCAAAATACAAGATACAATTTACAAATTAAACTAATGAAATGAAAGTGTTTAAAACGGCACAAAAAACCAAAATATTATTGAAATTAAAGAAGTTTTCGGATTTAGTATGTGTTTATTTTTGTTTTCACCCGACATTTTTAGACACTTTACAGCATTCATGGTCACGGGTAGTCAAAATATTATGTAAAACCCTAAGAAATGTAAGTTAAATCTGTATTAATCCCTCGATCGTGAGTTATTCCAGACACAATTGAAATCAATTGTTATCGTGGCACCCGAGTGCCTCCTGGGGGTTGAGGGATTAATTGTATTGAATATCCAGTTACTTGAATCAACTAATTTTTGTTAAATGTTTTCAGCTTTTAATTTATCACTGTCAAATGATAAGAGTTTACTGATCATACAATGACTAATATTCACAACCATCTACTTACCGGGCGAATACTCAAGTAGAATTAAAAATCAGGATCAATTAATCTGTTGCTCGACTGGTCTTAAATTTGAAAACCCTTTTACTCTGATTGTTTTCCTGTTAACTTGTAAAGCCGGGTATCCACTATGTTCGCGAACCTCTTGCGCTCCGCGCTCTTGTAACTGCTCCAATAGTGGATACGTTCACGCTCCTGGAGCTCAGTGCTCCAATCGGTGGCTGTTTTCTAGCCAACACAAAGGGGAGATCAGTCTGCTCGTTCGCAAGGGGACTGTGGAGCGTGCGTCTTTCTATGGGAGATACGCGTACCGTCTACGCGTCTCCACCAGAGCGGTTACGGGAACGCGGAGCGCAAGAGGTTCGCGAACGTAATGTATACCCAGCTTAAGTAATTTAAGCGACTGCTGCAATTTTTTCTCATATACATGAACCAATAATGAACCAGTTAACTAGTAGAGGGGGGAGACAGTTGGCTATAGCAAAAAACGCAATTTAAATCCAAATAAATGAATGTGAAAAAAAAAACATACATTGCTCTGATCCCAAAGTTATATTCGAAGCTTTGTGGAAATCAGAAACAACGAAGGTAGCTCAAATACCCAGACCAGAGACAAGGTACATTAACACTTTTTTTCCTACATTGGTCCGTCTGGGAATCGAACCGGGAACCTCAAAGCAGTTGACACCTTGAAAACCGGTGTACGCCTTCTTCTTCTTTTATATTATGGCGAAGCAAGTGTTTTGACATAAGTCTTACACGATTCCGCCAATGTCACGAATGGGGCAAATACATGGTAGGTAAATGAAAAAAATTATACAAATTTAACTATACAGTCTACGAATTGAACGGATTATCGAAACTAAGCAAAACTAAAGTAGATATTTATGTTAACAGTACAAAACATATATATATACGAAATGAGGGGAATAGTAGGATAAGAAAAGTGAGGGTGACAAATAAAAATAAACATAGTCTAATTTTATTTGTCATCGACCGGTGTACGCCACTCCGCCACGTAGTTCATCAATAAAAAACAGACATTGATCTCTAAATGATGTTCACAAACACAATATTTTTTTAAAACCTATCCAATGACACCATTGTATTGATGGGGAAAATGTAAACCTACCATAACTTTTTGTAGTATTTGATATAGGTATTTCATTACAGCTTTCTAGTTTACACCTTTCTTGTATTAATGGTCTCTGAGGTTAACCTCGAATGGACAGAGATACGGACAGACGGACATGGCGAAACTACAAGAGTTCCTTAGATTATGAAACCCTAAATCTTAGTAAATTTTTCGGGTACTGCGTGATTAACGTTGATTATAAGTAGTTATAGAAGGATTATTTTTGAGGCTACCATTCCTCGCTTTTTGATTAATTGCTTCATAATGACAGAAGGCATTAGCGGCGGTAATTTATTGTTAATTTGATGGAAAGCGGTTCGCAAATTCTATCATATTTATCGGGAGCGGGAGGATTATAATTGACAATGGGTTCATGCCTTTTGGAAGATTTAGAATTATTGAATACTTTGTGAAGCTATTTAGAACATTTTTTGCATGAAAACAGTTTATTTATCTATGTACCAGTAAGTGTATCTTCATCAGCTCCTTTTAATCCAGGAATTGGCTATAATCGAAACGCTTGGCAGGCGGGTTTTCCATCGCAGTTTGGACTTTGAAGAGATGACGCTGCTGCGTATTCTTTCTACGCCAATAGTGGCAGAAGGTGCTGGCTATATTTCATTGTAGATCGTATCTTAAATACTACCGTTTAAGAAATAAAGCATTTGATTTTATTTGATTTGTTTGCGGTCTTCGGGCGGTATTCCTTAGGTCACCTCTGACGACACCCATATAGGAACAGAAGGAGTGCAATTTTATTATGGTGCCGGCACCACACGGCCCTAGCAATGTTAGTCCCGATTTATTCGTGTCCTACCTTCTGGATTCCATCTAGCTGGATCACCGTCAGAATAAGGCTAATGTAAATAGTGACAGAGTTTCTTGTGCTGCTTTTCCCGGCACAAGCCCACAATTGTTCCGAAGCAGTGGTAGGATAAAATATTGACACGTGTACAAGTGCCTTCTAAAGTGGACCTCATTTGGAATAAAACCAGTTTTATTTCTGCAAATCTATTTGCTAATAGATATAAAACTGATTTTACTGAGATTACTAACGTAACCTCAAACAGAGCCTTAAAAAAGGATCATGAACGCGTCGTGGCTAGTGGCTAATGGTAGCAGGGAAACTTAAATGCAATGCAAACTTAAATAGGTAGCCTTCAATATGTAAAAGTTTTTCTCTTCTAGACAACAGCGCGACAACCAAAAACATCATACGCCCACAAAGGTATTTTCGTTCAAACAATTTCAACTTGAAATCCAACGAATAAAGATCTATTATTTTTTTGACATTTGATTTGAGTTGATAAGTTAAACAGTAGTATTCATGCAATGCTTAAAGGATCCTCCGCTGGCTGCTCCAAAATTTGTGGTCTTGAACTTCGAGTTCACTTCTCCGACTTACGTGAGCTTAGAGTTACGCGGATGGACAGTTCTGTCTAGTGATGCAAAGTTACTTACTATACCTACTATAGTTCTAAAGAAATTCGGCCTTAGTAAAATCAACTGCAGACTCGACAGTGTATAGCAAATGGGCATCATCAGCATGGCATGATGATGGCCCATTCGTGTAGAGGAGAGGAATACTTCAAGAACCTTCCAGACAATTCAAGTACAGCAGTACCTACTTCTACATAGGTCTGTAATTTTTTATACAATAAAAAAAATGTAAACAATAAAAAAAAATTGAAATAAAAATGGAGATAAATTTTCATAAATTTATTTTTAGTAAATAGATAATTGGGGGGTTAGAAACAAAAAGACAAAAAGTAGCTTATCCCTTCAACTATCACCACTTAAAAAATCACATCAATTCGTAGCTCCGTTTTGCCTTGAAAGACGGACAAACAAACAGGCACACACTTTCCCATTTATAATTAGTCTGGATATTACTAGCTGTTACTTCTATCTTATGATAAGTAAGATCAAGTAAGATTTATTAAGATATTAAGCAAAATTTGGGTGTGCTTAAAAGTTGAGCATTGTATTACAGACTATCATTATGTTTGACGACCAGCTAATTATAACACTTGGAAGTGTTACAATCAGATCTCTTTTTGCCTTAATTATGTGATCACCATAAGAGCGTTGCCATACTACTGAAACCTGAAACCTTTGTGTTATGTACCTTGAAACCTGAACATCTGTTAAAATGGCACTGTATATTTATACTAATATTATAAAGCTGAAGAGTTTGTTTGTTTCTTTGAACGCGCTAATCTTACTGGTTCGAATTGAAAAATTATTTTTGTGTTGGATAGTCCATTTATCGAGGAAGGCTTTAGGCTATAAAACATCACGCTGCGCCAAATAAGAGCGAAGCGTTAGTGAAAAATGTTGAAAATGACGCGGACGAAGTCGCGGGCAACAGCTAGTATAATATAAAATGAAATCGATGTAAACATAAACTGAAACGTATATAGGTAAACATAAGAACCGATGCAACATTAATTATTTTTTAACGTGAAACATAGTTAACTGTGCTGCTTTACATGGATGCAAAGAGCAAATATTTCGAATTATAAAGCGTCCAGTCGATCTGGACTCTGGACGTTAAATAACTTCGCACATACCATCATCGATTCCAATTTTCCTGGGAAATCAAGTCAGCCGGGAGCAGGGCGCCATAACTTTACATATTTTCCGAAACCCATCATCCAAGGTAAATATTCAGAGTAAATCGAAAGAGGGATTGAGATGTTTTACGACGTTCCCGGTGGTTATAAAACTTTTTGAAATAAAGGTGCGCTTTGAAATGTAAAGAGCGAGTTTCCTCTAATGTTATTAAATTATTCCCACTCCTCGTCCGTATAATCTGTGTGTTGAATTAGGTAAGTGTATGCAAATATTTGTCCAGTGCTTCTGATATTACGGAAGTTCTCTAAAATATAAGGTTTTAATTTAATTAATCCATTTTTAATTGAACCTTTCTGAAAGCAGACGTAAAGACGATTTGTTGATTTTTTTTTGGTCATCGACGACCTCCGTGGCGGAGTGGCGTACACACCGGTTTTCAAGGTGTCGCCTGCTCCGAGGTCCCGGGTTCGATTCCGGGACGGTTCAATGTAGGAAAAAAAGTGTTATTCTACATTTTCCTGGGTCTGGGTGTTTGTGGTACCTTCGTTGTTTCTGGTTTCCAAAATACGAGTGCTTTAAATAGTTATTCAAATTGGGATCAGAACAATGTATGTGATGTTGTCCACATTTAATTTAAATTTTAATTTTAATTGGAGACATTATGACTTATTAAATACAACTTACACACTAGCCAAAGTAGTTTTCACTATAAGGTTTTCCATTTATATGTTAAAAAGAGTACAGCATATGCAAACCATGACACTAATTGAAAAAATACATATACAAATTACCTAACTAAGTTTAGTTCTTAGATGAATGATTCTTACGAAGACGAAGAAAGCGTGTCATTTTTTCAAGGAATATGTCGATGCCACACCGAATTTGGGCAAAAGTATTCAATTGACGTTTTACTCTTAAATACCTAGTTTTATAAACTTGACTAAAAGTAAATAAAGTACCGCCAAAAAAGTTTAATATCCTTAAACAGTTGTGTTCGTAAATTAATCTGCGTATAGGAGCACATCTTGGTCTGGATGACAACTAGATCGAATATATACCGGAACGTCTAATGAAACAGCTGTTAAAGCAAAATAATTGACCGGCTCAAAGTTATGCTAAAAGGTTCCGAGGCGCAGGTGCGTCTCGAGCCGATCGCTTTCGGAACTGCGGTTTTTCCGCCGTTAAATTTGAATAAACCATTATTCCGAGAGCGGTTCGTATTATTGTACTCCCGGTTCCTTACGTTCAATCTGGACTTACAAGTTTTCTCCTTTCCCTTCTGTAGCTTTGGAATCGTATTGGCTGGCGTAGCATTTTCAAAGGCAAAGGTTAACGTACGAGGAGGTCGCATAGAGGTAGTTTCGAATTATTTACAAATTAATAGACAATGTACCTATGTTAAGTAACAAATGTCTTGATGATAAGTGCTAAAGAGTACCTACCGCACTGATAATTGGTGATGATATAACTGGTGCTGTGGTGCGGTTGCTGCGCCTTCTATGCTAGGGTCCGGTTTCGAATCTAGGAAGTTGGGTCAATTTAAGAAATGTTACTAATAAATGGGCTTGGATTTATTTTGGGTGGGTTTTAGTCGTGATTCAGAAGGCACGTTAAACCGTTTGGTCCTATTCCACTACGTAAGTCGTCATCAGTCCTGAACTCCTTACAAGGCACCTAGCACAGTTAATTTTTTTCTATTTATTGTTTTTACATAAAAACTTTTTGTTACATGCTTTTAAATATCAATATACTCGTTATATACTCATATAAATATCTCAAGTATCAAATTAATCCCGTGCAGTAATGCGGTAGAAAGTGGCAGATAAATTTACCGCGCTGAGCCGTGCCAGGCTTACCTGGGTTTTAATTACTGAGGATAGTGCGTCCGAGAGATAAAACAGGAGAAATCTAGGTCAGCCCGCTCTAGGCTAGTCCAAAGCCACAATATAGGTAGAAACGGCATACTATGTCCATGTGAATCCAATCATCGACGTCCAACGTAACGTCCACCTAAGACCACTTATTGTTCTATGTGCAGTCTATAGTCATATTTGGGCGTAACATTTTTCGATCCCGAAAAACATAACCATACATTTTTTTTATGTTAGTTGTATAAAGTAAACCCTATATAATCATCGCTCTGCAGGACTAAGGCAAAGGCATCAATGATGGGTACAGGCATAATCAACACGCTCGCCAAATGCGGGTTGGTGATCATAAACCCGAGCAATGTTTGAAATAGTGTTGCCAAACTATCGATAGTTTAAATCGGAAATCATGTAGGTACCCTATCGATACGCTTATCGTTAGATCGATACAATCGATAGTATCGATACTATCGATAACACTGAACAAGGTAATGAGTTCAATACTATTGTATTTCGATACTAACAAACTGTCAATAATATCGATAGTATCGATACAATCGGTTTTATTTGCAACGATACTATCGATCGATAGTCTTACGATTGTTTGGCTATCGATAGACTATCGTTAAATAATCGATAGTCGACTATCGATCGGCAACACTAGTTTGAAACTGTGTTGTAAAACAAGAATAAAGTGGGTACTTCAAATTTTGCCCTTTTGATATAGCAAGCATTCCTTCTGAACTTCGCTGTTTTATGATCAAACACGTTATTTGAACCGTCCAATAAATACATCTACGTTTATTTTCCTGCCCTACAATTAGTTAAGTAAATATCTACTACAAATTTAGTTAAGTACCTACTACATTTTAGTTACATATACAAACTGATCAGAACTTTTGAAATTAAAAAGAAAAAGTTTTAGTGATAAGTTTTATGTGTAACAATGCTTCAAGAATGTTTAAAAACTTATAAAAAGAAAAGATAATGGATGTGGTCTTTCTTATAATGGTTTTCCGTAATGTAATAAAAAAGTCCTAACATGTTTTTATCTCTGACGACAAGTACTGAGATTCTGCTAGTTATGTGGACCAGGACTGGAAGAAAATCTTATAAGTTTTGAGGCTCAATAACGAAGTGACTGACGAGTCTGAAAATTAAGGACAGACTTGATTTTTTCTCGAATGGTATATTTACTACTTACATCTATTTGGATTGAGCTCAACATAATATCAATAGCTCATTATGTGATGGAGACTTTTATTTGACCTTTGTGCATTGCCTCACGACAAATTTATTGGCCACTGGAACCAAAGGTTTCAGTTAATTTTCGACTTTTACCTTATATTTCCAGTTCTGTGCAGAGTTCTGTCATGCGTAATTTCTGGAAGATACTTTTTATTTCTGATAGTAGACCTGAAAACTGCTGCTTATACCAGTGATTTCGTTCGTATATAATTCAAAATCATTGGGTTTTTTTAAATTTAAATCATTAGTACTAGCAAAACATCGATGGCAACTGTGTTTAATTTCATGCAGTTTTTGCGTAATATGTAATATAAAAAACGGACAAAAGTTCATACTGATAATTGCGGCTATTATTACTTTAACTTAAGTGTCCATAATTACATTATAGTCAATATAATTACATTAAAAAATTATGAATGTAAATACGTATTTGGTTTAAGCTATTCTTGTAGGGGTAGGTATCCAAATGGTATCCTTCCAGCATAAAGGGCAAAGTCGGTGGCGCCCAGAACGTTACTGTCACTCGTTTTCACGTAGATTATATTATACTACGTCATTACAGCCCACTGTTAAATAAATGTAAGCTACTTTATTATTGCATTCAACACAAAAAAGTAGGTTTCTCTAGTCTCTTTTATATGACACTTTTCACAGGCTTATCTGACTACGATGCTTATTGTCGTTTGATGGATGCTCAAAGTAGTCGCAAGCAACATTTTCAGATGTTTCTAATTACTTATGACTGGCATAACCCTTTGTCAATCGACACGTCATCCACACTTAATATCCGCATTTGATGAGGTAACATTAACGGACGGACGATGAACTGGCATAGTGTAAACCATCCGAGTTTTCCTGACAGCTTTGCGTTTCGGCTTTTACAGGCGGGATGCCGCAGAGTTGAGCAGAACTTTAATTACGCACACATGACTGGCGAAAAGCTACACTATCGTCATAAGTGATATAGTATCAGTAAGTTAACACCCTAGTTACTCAGTGAGATGGAAGAGCTCTCGAGAGATCTCTCCAAAATAGAATTAAAAAAGACGAAACCAAAGTAATCGTGGTAAGTCAAAAGCTGTTCCAAAACCAAAATACATACAAAGGTCAAGTTCGGTGACGTGGGCTACAGGTATAGACATGAGCACATTAGGATATGAGCATTATGGAAGAATAAAACGCATATTAGCTCAGTCTTAGTGCAGATTAAAGTAGTACAAAGAGTATCAAATACCACTCTACCTTATATCTGATTGCGAGCACCTACCCATCAGTGGATTGGTTAGTTGATAAAAAGCCACCATGATGTATTAGGGTGTCGCATGTCATTATGTGTATGTACTGACGAACTAGGTTCCATTTTGAGTCATCGCGTCAGCAGAGCCTATCGCAGTATTACGGGTAATGGGCCTTCTGTGTTATTGGCCCTTATTAAAGATATCGTGTCAACGAAAGCTCCCCTTAAGCAGTGAGCTGCATGAATACGTTTTACGTAACTTACCAGCAAAGGAAGGTTTATTACTTATACATATACCTAACTATGGATTTAAGTAGTAGGCAGGTAGCAACTACATTGGAAACATTTTGCTGAATTTCATAACAATTATTGCATACCAAACGTATTTATCATGCATGTCAATGTAGTGTGAGGTATTTAAATTTATATTAAATTTACTAAGCCCAAAACCAGCATGACATTGCATCCGAAAATAAGGATTCTAAGAGCGTGGCTTAAGGAGAACCAATCATTTCTCAAGGTCGAAAAGGCTAATTGAAGGAGGTACCCATTACGCTGACAAAGTGGCAATAGTTTTAGCTAATACATATTAAACATAATCTATATCTCCCTAGTCCCTATTTCCCTATTTCCCTTGGTCATGTCATCACACGTGAACGATGACTGATTCTTTTTTGTTTAGTTAATGTCAGAAAAAGGTTACTAAAAAAGAGAAATAATAAGAAATTTGCGCAGGAAATTAGAAAATTTAAGAATACTTAACCACCATATTAAATTATTTCTAATGTAACCTTACCGTTTTTGACAATGTAAACTTTTTTCTAGTGTGCGTGCTAATAATTATAGCAAATCGAAATAAATTTTTAGTTAAAGCAGGATAACGTCTGTTGGGTCCGCTGGTACATAATGTTTAACGTTACGTTTGCAACCTGGTTTAACATATCAGACCCCTCACGGCCCGTCAGCTAACTTGTCCATCAGCCTTTGTGTATCGTTTAAGTGGAGCTTTGTTACTGCTACAATACGATGCGAATGTACGTACTCACTACTCGATCATTTGTAACATTAAATGTGAAATTGCGGTGACCCAACTAATCTCCACGTCGTATTTTGCTAAGCTTATCTCGTTCTTAAGAGGAAACACAAGGGCCGTTTTTCCATACAAACGTAGTCCCCTGTTTCCTCCCTGGATAAAGCCAGTAGAGCAATAATTTTTATTACAAAAATCTATGGCTACCATTAGCATGTTTCTATGTTTTCAGTTTTTTCATAAATTAATTAATAAAAAAGATATGAGCCCACAAAAAACGAAAAAATTCGCTAGATTTTCCGCTGTGTTCAAACATCCAGAAAACAAATAAGACTAAATTTTTGAAAAAAAGGAAAACATACGAACTCGGCCAAAGCCTTTCTTTAATTTTTAATGAAAAAAATATTTAAATCGGTCTAGTTTTGGAAAAGTAATCGGGGGACTACGAAACGTTGATTTGGTTTGCTTTTAGTAGGTATTTTCGGTCCAAGAAGTCTTTATCACACTCTGCGGTGAAAGCGTTTGGCACTGCGCAACAGCAATAGATTTTATAAATACCTATTTTTCAATTCTCTCGCCCGTAGTGTTTCCTCTTAAAGTGTAGGTAAATTGTTTCTGGAAGCATTTGCAAGTTTAGCAACACAAAAGTGAGATAGTATCTTTTGTGGTAATAGTATGTAAATTGATTGGTTTACTTCTGATTACTGCGATATTATTTGACCTAATGTAGATCATAAACGGATAATTATCTAGAATCTAGAAGCGTAACAAAAAAAATTGTTCTTATAAATAGAGCCCGTGGTGAAAGAGACGAAAAATAGGAACACTGGGGCGCGGCGACGTGTCCTTGACCAAACCAATCGAGTGCAAGCTTTGTTTACAAGATATTTTTACTTATCATAATTATGTACGTTGTAATTGCGTTGTAGTTTGTGTGCGTAACTTGAAACAAAACTGAAGCTGTCGTTTATAGAGAATATTTCTCGAAAATTATTATTCGTAGGTCATAGATGTTTTGCAAACGAGCAACATGTTTTGTGTACATTTCAACGTCGTTCGAGCGTAATGATTTGGGGCAAAGGAATCTGTGGTGCTGTGGTGTGTGTGGAAAGGTGCTGAAAGGCTTTTACGTTTTCCGGACGTCGTCGTGGCTCGGAGAACTCTTAGCGTAAATTATGGCGTAGGCACATTATTGCCCGCGGCGATAAGTACCTACTGTAATTAAGATTTTATTTCATCTGAAGCGAAATGACTCTGTGCTTGGACATATTTTATTGTTGGTGCAGTTTATTTTGACTATATTCTCGTATCTGTATTGTTATTCATTTTTGCGTCCTACTAGCAAAACGAATAAACTTAAACTTCTATCATTTGAAAGTAGTTTTATATGAACAGCCAAAATACGTTAGTAACACATGAACTGTCAGAACACTGTACGACTGTAGATTTTGTAGTAAGATGACTCCTCTCTTCGCCCCTTGCAACACCCATAAGAAGACGGTGGTGGTGGTATTTGTTTCAGCACCACACGGCTACACTTTAATAGCACAGAACGTCTCTAATGGTACCTACAGCATCATTTCTTCCTTCTTCGGAAAATTCCCGCTTAGGAAATTTCCATTCGCCTATCCAGATAAAATAAATAGGGCTTTAAATATATAATTAGTTAGAAATATGAGAGCAGATGGCGTCGTTCGCCGACGATAAATAATGTCTAAATAAACCGCCTTAAAAGTTGCTCTAAACAGTATTTTATCCTTGGACATTCGTAAAACTTCGGAGTAGGGATGCCAGGTGCCGGAACAAGGTTAGCTTTAAGTTTAAAAATGTTCAAGGCATAAGTTATTTAAATTGGTTCGATATTGGCCTAATTGTCATTAGATTAGGCTTTATTTCTGTCAGGTTTTGATCCTCTTCGGGGTAAACATCAAACCTCTTACAAAAACTAACATACTCATGACCTAGCTCAATATAGGTACATTACCTACATTACGGTTACAATCGATTTGAAATTGTTCTGAAAATCTGAAAAGTAAAGGTCCCAAGACAATATAACTATCAGTCCTTGATTTCTTTATTGAAACTAATACAGAGAAGAGCCAGATTAAGATAATTGAATTATTTTAGATGTAGGTGACCTGGAAAATAATGGCCCTGGATGCTTGTTACTCAATTACCAGCCAAACCAGCTGAAAAGATCTGGTTAAAATTAGGCAGATACATTATATGCAGGAATAGCACAAAGGCTACTTTTTAACCCGGAAAAAAGTACAATTCTCGTGGGATAGTTTCTCTATGCGTATATGTATATGAAGTTGCGGAAAATAGCTAAGGGTGGTGGTTAATGTTGTCTATAGGGTACTGATTATTGTTGCGATACTTACGATGCATTTTCCTGAGGGGAATTTGAGCGTTAACTGATGTTGCTATAATTTCTTAGAAGTCCAAATCCCTTTAAAAGTAACTTGTATTTTAAACTTACTTGTAGCAACCCTACAAAGGTTATCATTAAAATTCCGAATGCGAAAGTCAACAGTAATTAATAACTGGTTATTTTTGTTTTAAATTATTACTGCGACATTTATTATATGTATTTATACAAACGATCTGTAAAGGAAGTTTGTTCGGGATTAATGAAGGTTCAGTACCCCAGTGTTGCCATTAAAAGGGATTAGTAACTTTTTTTTATTCAAATCCGCCAGGACGATCGGTCTAACGAACTGTGATCGGATTTGTATGAAGTTAGCAGATTGTGAAGCTTTCTGATTATGGAGAAATGTCACCAGCAGTCTCCTTTCTTGTTGGTTTCGCTTGTAATAATAACATTCCTTATTTGTCAGAGTTTTAGATGTTAATTAAAGATCAAATACTTATAAAATATCCCTTTCCATCCGTTAATAAATCATTTGGAAATATGTTGTTAGATTTAACGGCTTGGTTTTCAGGCCAACTTAATCTGCACTCAAAAAAATTATTTTTCCAAAATACTGCATGTGTCGACCTTGTTCCCATTTCAATGTGGTTGTGTATGATTAAATTCATGCATGAAATATACATCAAATAAACGGTTGTCGTATTTATTCAAGCCTCTCGCACTGAATACAGAGTGTGGCAGGCAGATCGTAGGATTTTGATCACGTTTCGTTCTAATGGGAGTGTGTATTCACTCTCGGGAAATATAAAGCCATCTTAGCTATTACCTGACGGTAATAATGTGTTAGGGTATGCAATAAATGCTGCTTATAATATGCTCAAAACTGGCAATATAATTCCGAAACTTTTTGGTATAGGTATGCTTAAAACTTTCAGAGTACTTAAAGTGCTTATGATTACTTACATTAATTTAATTCATTGTCTATTATTATGACTAATAGTTTACTTACGCTCTTACAATTATTCTTCGAAATTATAATTATTTCCCATTGATATTACTAAAATGTTTAAACCAGAACGTAGAAAAATAAGCGTTTGGATCTCTAGTGTCCTACGTAAATTTAAGTAAAAACTGTTGCTGTACCATCATCACAGTCTGCCTGAAACTTGGTCTTCGAAGCAGTCAGTTGTGAAATGCAAATGTGTCATATAATTTAACGATCGAGGGATCGTGAGTTATTCCAGACACAATTGAAATCAATTGTTATCGTGGCACCCGAGTGCCTCCTGGGGGTTGAGGGATTAATACGCTTACTATTTCAATAAACATTCTACTGAAAGTACCTACGCGAGAAAAAATCCTTCAGCTTTGAAGAAACTCAAGGTTTTATTGGGTAGGCAATAATAGCTGTATTTAGCGAACGCCAGTAGATATTCAGGATTTGGTGTCGTATAGTGTATAATAGTTTTTTACCAATAGTTTCTTGAGTGGCTAAAATCTCATATCGGATTCAGCCTGTTAGTAACCGGAGATGAGGAACATGCTAGACATTTTAGGTCAACGAGTTTGTTTATAGCAAGTACTGAACCAACGCCCCGTTGGTCTAGTAGTTTTAATACCGGGCCAAGAACTCGGGGTCCCAGGTTCGATCCCCGGGTCGGGCAACAAAAAGTTTCGAATTTTCGAACGTTGCTCGGGTTTGTTATCACCAATCCGCATTTGGCAAGCGTGCGTGGTGATTATGGACAGTTCCCACCATTGCAGTGGTAACTTGAATTCAATGACGGAGGCCTTTTCC
This sequence comes from Anania crocealis, assembly GCA_949315895.1. Taxonomy (NCBI): domain Eukaryota; kingdom Metazoa; phylum Arthropoda; class Insecta; order Lepidoptera; family Crambidae; genus Anania; species Anania crocealis. The sequence continues at coordinate 3,888,896 of OX438882.1, read as the reverse complement.
CTGAAGTGGGATGATTATAGACTTTTTACTTTTTTTTTTACTGTACCAAGCGTGTAGGTTAGGTTAAAAAATAGTTTCAAAACAATCGTCTTATGTTAGGAGGATATGAATATATTAAAGTTTTAATAACCAGACAACAATGACAACATTTAAAAAAAACATTTGAGACGTAGATTTTTATTAACATTCAATTTACCAAGTATGTTTTTGTATTTATGTACATTGTACAATATTCAGCACAATAACCTACCCATAAATATTCAAATTCAAAATTTTTATTGTGCGTTGGTTACATTGATGTTCTTATGTTTACTGCAGTACTTTCAACTTAGTCACCTGGGTGGTATTGCAATATCGAGGGCTAGCATTAATCTAATATTAGGTACTTACTATTAATATAAACTTAAATTATAGATATTCTCTATTGCACAATATCAAAAATCCCCAATCGATTGTCAACTTTAAACACAATGCAAAAATATCAGTTTCAATGGGGGCTATCGCTAGTGAATTTGCCACTAGAGGCGCTAGTGTAGCGTGAGGTCCAATATCATTCACTTTGTACTAATTTTAGCGGAATTTGTTGCATCAATTATAATTTCTTTAATTTACCTGCTGGTATGTGATCTCCTTCGTAAAATATCGCAAATATGGATTATTTGGCGGTTAATGTGAACGCTTTAAAAGCGGAATTAAGAAAAAACGCAAAAATAGGCGGCCTCAAGAGCAACTATTTCAGAAGTTAGTTTGTTGATATCAAGATAGTTATTTATAAACAATATAACCTTAATTAGATTCAAGATATACTCGTAACACTTTGTTTCGGCGCCAATCGCCTTTGACAGCTATACCTCCGGACCTCAGTCTACAGTGGCGCCAACTGGTGAGCAAAGAAACGGTAGTCCCCATTGAAACAATCTGGCGTTCTGTCGCAAGTTGATCTGTTGGTTATCGTGTGTAATTTAGATTAAAACAAAATATTTTGATTTAAAAGAGAACGGTGGCTTGTCGCCAGGAAAGACTGACCTAGTTACGGAGAGGACAAAAGGAAAAACACTGACCTCGGATGACTTGGTAGGGGGGTATGCGAATGATGAATTACGTAGATAAGAATCGTTACTATTGAAAGAAAGAAAGAAAGAATATATTATTAATTAGGCACAAATTGTAAAATAAAAAAATAAAAAAAATTTTAAAACAAAAATTCTAAATTAAAAAAAACAGTAAAAATATTAAGCGTCAAATAGTTTCCCACTCAGCACTCAGGATTAGTTGTAACAGCCACAGACATAATAATAATAGGTATCTTATATCACGCACGACGCTGGTTTACTACGGACTGGTACGGACCTTGACTCTAGAACGCGGGACAAGAACATATAGATCCACCATTTTTTCTTATTCTCGACTAATTCAATTTTGTAATTTTCTGCCTCATGTAAGCAATGGCAGCCGTAATATCTGGCATCAGCCTGCGTTTGCTTAGAAAGCACTAGGCATCACCTGAATACGTTGACGTCAACGTCGACACGAATAAGTGACCTGGCCCTCAACATCTTCTCGGCCATACAATGGCCATTATTGGGCAGAACCTTTACGCACAACGGTCTTTCTTAAAACCTCCGATCCTGTCACTTAGCGTTTCGTTACTCCCGCCTGTTGCATATTTGGTAACCGGAGACTGAGTACATTTCCTCGACCCTCTCTCCCAAGGAAAGGAATACGTTTTAGGTCAACAATCTGGCTTATTGTATGTATACCACCCAATAGAATAATACGGTCGTTCGCTTTTAGTGCCGTTTACATAATCATGGGTTTGAATTGCCTTGCCCTGTTTATGCCTCTACGATTTATTATCTATCCCGAATGGATATTGCAAATTCGCAATTTAATATTATTCCAATAAAAGGCAATTTCACACAAGAAAACAAAAATTTTTTTTGTTTTCATTTTCTACTCGTTGTTTGTGTCAGTTATGGATTTCCGCAAAGTAACGCCTGAGTCTATCAATTAAAAAAAACAAGAAACCAAAAAGTTTAACCTAATTGATTGTGATGCGCAAAATTAATTACTATTTTGTGCTGTTCGGCGGTTCCATATTGTTTAGTTGTATCTCGTGTCTAATAAATGACCCTTTTGTTTTTAAATCTCATATTCTTTCAAATTCAAATCAGACCGAATTTGAGGCAACAGGAAAATACTCATCGAAATTGGTCAACTCGTCTTTTTATTTTGCTCACACAGATTATTTCACTGATCTTTACAACCGCGTCTGAATTTGACAGCTTGGCGGCAACAATTTATGTCTCTGCCTGAATATTTGCACCTTATTACTGTGTTTGTGTTTGATATTATAATAATGAAATACTAGACCGCCTTTTAGACACTTTATTGCACGGACAAAGTTAGATTAGATATAAGATAGGTACTTATCAACAATATGACCAAAACAAAATCAACGCAAGCGTGTGTAATGAAGTAAAAAAAAAAGTAGAATTAAAGTCATATTAAAGTAGACTAGAAATGATTTAGATATTGCAATACTTGTAGTAGTAACTAACTATACATATTATGTATTACTTAAACATGGAAAAAAGATACCTACCTAAGCATTCATGCGATTGTTAATAGAATAAATTTATTTCCCTAGCAAAAATCTTTGTGATTTCGTGAGTATTCAGCTTAATTTGCCTTGTCTTTTATTTTCATAACCATAAAGATAAGTGTAATATTATAAGATTATAAACTATGAATAGTTGCAATCTTATAATTTTCATGTCGAACGAATGTCTTATTTATTAACCAGAACTTAAATATCCAAAAATAGACATTGATTTGATATAAAAATAAGGTTTAAATTAGAACCGACATCGACGTATGAGCATAATATGCGTTCTTCCCAATGTATGGTACTTACTCAGCTAAGTGAGTTCCGAAGGGTTCTGTTCCTATTAATCATTCTTCTTGAGTGCAAAACCATGTCCCTGATACCTTGAACGGGGTCGCTAATACAATACTAATATTGGCTGGGTAGATAGGCCAATTGTGTTAGGAATATTTCCTTTGTGGTTATTAGGAAAGTACTTGAATGTACTCGTATATCACGCATTTTCCTGTCCAGAACATATCTCATTTCCTATCTCAGCTCTCTGTGCGAAGGCTCTTAATAAGCATATGGGATAAATAAACAGTATTTCGTGAATCAAACAAAAAGCATTGCGGTTTTTGTTAATAAATTTTGACTTTCTGTGTTTAGCGTGACATTACAGAATCATCATTATCATCATCAGCCTATCGCAGTCCACTGCTGGACATAGGCCTCTCTAGTTGTACGCCACTTAGGTCAATCCTCGGCTTCTTGCATCCAGCTCCTGCCAGCCATCTTGCGCAAATCTTCACTCCGCCTAGCCTGAGGGCGTCCTACACTACGTTTCGTTTGTTTATTACAAATGCCAATGCGTCCTTTTAAACCTTTACAATCATAATCGTCTAGCCTCGAAAAAGCCGGGTCCATTCTCGCCATCAATAATACCATTAATGGGATTACCGCTTAAATCCCATTCAAATAATCTAATGGGACCATTAAATGTCGTCGTGCGATTGGCAGCGGCTTGCAAAATGAAGATTTACCGTCAACAACAGGACGCTCGCAGACCTATTGTGTTCAATCAAAACCTTATTTTTGTACTTTGGTATGATTGCAGGGTTAATACGTAAATATGATAGCGACTACTTGCAAATGAAAACGGTAACAGTCTCGGTTACCGTAAGTTAGTTGCGTTAGTTTGTATGCGCAAACGAAGTATTCCCTTTGACTGATTTGTAGCACAAATGACTGATTCTCGAAAGGGGCGATGATGGTTTGAAAGGTTTTTTAATTACTATGCCGCACTAAAATATAGACACCATAACCTTCTTGCCCTATGCATATCGTAAAATTAAAGGAAAACTGACAGGAAAATACAGACATCCTGGCATAATTGCCTTTCCTCCATCATAGGACGAACTTTAATTGTCAAGCCGCCTGCCAAGTTTGTCGAATTTGGCAAAATCCTCCTGTTAGGGATCGGGGCGGCTATTTTAGATTAAAAAAAGTTAAAGTTCAAAAAAAAAGAAAGTGAGCAAACCACGCAAGAAAACATTATTAAAAAAACCGGCCAAGTGCGAGTCGGACTCGCGCACGAAGGGTTCCGTACCAAAAAGGCCAAAAAATCGGGTTTGTTGTATGGGAGCCCCCCTTGAATATTTTTTTTATTTTGTTTTTAGTATTTGTTGTTATCGCGGTAACAGAAATACATAATTTGTGAAAATTTCAACTGTCTAGTTATCGCGGCTCTTGCGATACAGCCTGGTGACAGAGCGACGGACAGACAGCGAAGTCTTAGTAATAGGGTCCCGTTTTTACCCTTTGGGTAAGGAACCCTAAAAACTTTTTCTTAAAAACCCCAGAGAAGAAATAACAGTTTTGTCAGCACCTGATTGTTGGTGACAATTTTAGTAACTATCGCGCTACTGATTGCGTTCGCTTTCTGTAATACAAGCGAGGCTCCTGCTCTATAGAATGAATGCTATGACTATGAATGTTTTGTCGGAGCGTTAATTTTAAATGAGTTAGCCACCGGTTTTGATTGATCACTGCGTCCCGTTATTTGGCGCGCTAGAATCGTGAAAGGTAAATCAGCAATAACACAATTGAACGCCACGTTTTGACGTTTTACTTAATTTTCATTGAGGAACTCCTAATAAGAATAAAAATAAATAACCGGCCAAGTGCGAGTCGGACTCGCGCACAAAAGGTTCCATTGTCCTGTTACCATGTATTGATATCAGGCAAAAATAGGAAAATAATTGCGTTTGTTGTATGGGAGCCCCCCTTAAATGTTTATTTTATTTTGTTTTTAGTATTTGTTGTTATTGCGGCAACAGAAATACAAATAATTTGTAAAATTTTCAACTGTCTAGCTAACGTGGCTTTTGAGATGCAGCTTAAGCCCCAATTCCGCTAATTTCCAAATGGCTCAATAGAATCGCAATTGCATCGCAATTGTATATTTTGACACATTTATTATGTTAGTAATGTCAAAATATACGATTGCGATGCAATTATGATTCTATTGAGCCCTGGTGACAGGCAGACGGACAGACAGTGAAGTCTTAGTAATAGGGTCCCGTTTTTACCCTTTAGGTACGGAACCCAAAAAACATTTCAAAATATTGCATAAAATTGTTGTGCAAATTGAGAAATCCAATCCTGGATCTAAATTCGAGGAGCAGAGCAGTTTCCTGTAAAGGAAAAAAAAACATTGTAGTGCAGGGTTGTATCATTTTGGGTCTGGATACCATCGTCATATCGGTTACAAATTCGGCTACTGTTATGATGACATAATTTCGGATTATCCGTTAGTTTTAAATGATTTCGGTTCGGTTACGGATATTAATTATTTGAAAAATAATTAAATTTAAAGAAATACCTAGGTACATTTAACTTTGTAATCTTGCAATATAATGCAATAACCGTAAAAGTCCTATCAGATTGTCATTTGTACGACAAAACGTTTTGTCTTTGTCTTACACTGCAAGGGAGTGATAGTTGTGATAACCGTTGGTAGTTAATACCGCGCTTTGCGTGTAGATAAAGTCAGAAGTTACGACTAGTTGTCCTAACGCAGACGCGCCCGATTCGATTCTGCCATTTCCATACGTCGTAACTGTTTGCAGAGCCGCACAGAGGGCGCTGTTTGCGCTCCATTTGCTTGTCAGCCAGCTGTCGATACAATTTGTCGCTTCGCTAATGCGTAGTGTTTAGTTAACGTGCAGGCTTGTAGATGAAAATATATGGACAGCTATTATATCCTTATCTGCTGACTAGTTATTAGTGAACTAGGTACTTGTCAAGCTAGATATTGGTAGTTAAGAATTGTTCATAAGGTTGTGGTGGATAATAATTGCGGCCGTAAGAAACGATTTAAGTAGTAGGTACTGCTAGAAGATGAGTATCTTTTCGCTACCATTGGCAAATCTGCAATCGCGAACCTGCCCACCAAAAGTAGCCGTTATCACCAAACCCTTCTGTAGTGACCCATGTCCAGCAGTAAGCTGATGTAGACTAGATGTCACCTATAGAAAATGAAGAGGTGGTGCTCATAAATTATAGGCTAGCAATACAAGGCAATAACGGTTTCCAAATCTGCGCAACAATTAATTATTGCACCAAATATCGTTAGTCTTCAATTTAACTAAATTGCTGCTAGCATTGAAGTGTGTAAACTCTGTTAAATCTTAAACTTTGCGTTTCCAGTCCGGTTCGCACTGAGTGTAAATTAAAGAGCACATTGTTTGCTGGTAGTTGGAGCGGGACTTCGACGCGCCTTCTCGCGACGCAATCACGACACGCTAGAGTTTAACTTTATGGTTTGCTACTGTGTATTAGCTGTTTACTTCTTGTTTCGTTAGTTCCAAAATGTAAAAACTTGCTTAGCGGTCCAATAATTTTATGAAGTTGAAGGACTAAAATCTATAAAATTTACATTCTATGAAATAAAGTTTTCATCGATGTTGCTGAGTTTTGTTTTCTGTCTAAATAAGTTTTGTTTAAAAAAAGAAGCACAATAAAAAAGGACCCGACAGACGTTGACCTGTCTTAACTATGATTATTGATTTTAAATTGGAATAGTTAATAAAAAAATCATTTTAGATACAAATTGCTCAATAATCTAATGTTTTATTATGTATGGTAGACAACACTCTTCTTTTCTTTATATAGGTAACTGGCTATGAGAAAATATCAGTTTGTTTACATCCCATTCGACGATTTTTGCAGTAAGCATTCAGTCAATATTTTGTCAAACGCCTTATGGCGATTAAAAAAAAACTTAAAATTAACATAATTTAAGAATACTTCACCACCTTATTGAAATAATTTAATATTGTGGTTTTTATTTCACAAGAACCTTCTTCTGACAATAACCACCAAAAAAATTATCGAAATCGGTCCAGCAATTGTAATATCTAATTAAAATTTAAAAAAAGTTGGGGTGTGTGAGGCTTTGCGCTATTTAATTAACAACAGTGAGATAATCTATAAAATACAATAGAATTATTCTATTAAACAACAAATAATCTGGAAATAAACAAATGCATGAGGAAATTAAATAAGTGATAGACGATAGTTGATAAAATAAATGAAAGTAAAAAAACAACCTGGCCCCCAATTCTGCTGATTTACAATTGGCTCAATAGAATCGCAATTGTATATTTTGACACAATTTGTATGGTAGTAATGTAAAAATATACGATTGCGATGCCATTGCGCCATTTGTATATTAGCAGAATTGGGGCCCTGGTATGACACACGCCAGCAACACTTGCTCCACGTGGTCACAACAGCGGTAATGTGCTTAATTTATTTACGAATTTACGAATACTTTAATATACGTTCTCTATTATTTTGGATCATATTCGCTACTTCAATCAATGATCCCAACACTATCGATTGTCTATAGTCGCCCAGCGGCCATTATTGTTTACTAAATAAGCCAAGTTCGTTTGAATACAGTATACTTATTTATTTCTTTTTGCATTTTAGATTCTAAATTCAAATTTATCCACCCTTCGCAGAATAAAAATACAAATACTCGTATATTTGTGAGAATTTATAAGGATTACAGTATCCATTTTTTTCATAAAGCGATCGTTTCTTTCTAATAAACTCTGGTGTCATAAATGTTTATTAAGTCAAACAGCAAGGGCTCTCACTTTTTAATGGGACATAATTCAAGTGAACAATTTATTTTTATCGTTATAGGCATCCCGTTATGGCAAAATAACGGGATTTGCAGTAATTTGGCAAAACAAAATAGCAATCGTTAGATACAATAAGTGATTGCCCATGTCTTGACGGCTTACCCGGCTAAATTTCCTAAAGTTTGTTTAATCTTGTAATTTGAGACCAATCGTTTTGAATTAACGTTACGCGTTATTCTAATTTCATTTTTATGCCCAAAACGTTTTCCGCAATCGTGATGAGGTTTACAATTTCGTAAAATTATTTCACCGGGTGAATTTATTTTTCATAAATCATTAGCGTTTGGAATTAATGTTATTGAATCGCGTAATAAATAAGAGAAGGTTAATAATCAAGAAAATAAGAACATTGTTGACAACCAAATTCTAGAATTATGCTATAGAATATTTAATTAATTGTAAAAGTAATTGTATATCAGTAGTTTATGAATAGGATGAAAACATTTTTAAAAATTACTTTTTTTTTGCTATACTTACCCAATGATTAATTTTTTCAGTAAAAAATAAATCATTTTAGTTTATAGTAAAGAATATGCTAAAATGGAACCAGAATCTTAGACATCTAAATCCCACAGACCGATCGCGGGTTAGTGTTAATACTGTAATGTATGACGCTGGCAAAGAAGAACGAATAAAATAAAGCAAAAAAGCAAATGAAAATTTAAAAGGTCAGGATCAGTAAAGAATGTAATACAAGTCAAAACGTCATCGCTAAACGTTTATTATTGTCGGTTGACAGCAATGGTAAGGCATTTAGTAAACTTTTTCCCTTTTTACGGCATCGTAGCCAGTTTCAAATCATTTTTCAAACACCGTTAAAACATTCGTATTAAATTTGGTTTATAATACGCTAGTATGTGTCTAAGGTTTATATGTAGGTATCGGAATTTACTGTTAGGAGTTTATTGTTCCCATTCCAATAACTTTATTCTATTACTGGCAATGAGCATCTCTAGAAAAAAAAGTTCTATCAACGAGATATTGAGAGTTGTGAGTATAAATCATTGAAGAATATTTAAGATATACAAAATATACTTTATTTGATATTTTAGCAACTTAATTGCACTTATAATATCAGTATATAAACTTGAAAAATTATGTCTCAGGCGTGATTCGAACCCGCATCTATCTCCTCGCATGCCGGGCGGTCGCCATACCATTAGGCCACCGAGACACTGCGACACGGCGCAAATTTTTCAAGCATATTCTTACGCTGTGAGCCAGCGTTGCTTCATCAAATGTTAGGAGTTTATTTTACGTTTAGCGTCTCAAATGAATGTCAACTTAACAATTTGAAGAAGGAAACTGTAAGGAATCACATAACTAAGATAATCTTGTTAAAAGTCAATAATCAGGGATTGATTCATCAGAATGTAAATGTTTATTTAGATTTTGTTTACTTGTTCTTTTTCACTTACTGCCATTGATAAGCTCACACGGCACAGCAGATGACACGGTAAAATCATTTGAAGAAATAAATAAAGAAAACTAATTAACAATGGCTGTTATTTTTTTTATTAATTAAACCTGTTTATTTTTAAATTATATGTAAAAAATATACTCACCGGGCACATTTATCTGCCCACTATTATAGTTGTAAGAAGTGAGGGCGGTTAGGTATGCCGCAAAGTAGGTGCATAATCACGAGATAAAACAGTGTGACAGTAAACATTATTTTCCAAACGACAAACTACAACTATTATCGATAGTCTAAAAATGTTAAAGGTACGTATAATATTAGTATATAAATTTGAAAAATTTTGTCTCACGCGGGACAAAAAAAAATAATTTTTAAGTTTATATACTGATATTATAAGTGCAATTAAGTTGCTAAAATATCAAATAAAGTATAAGGTACGTCACTAGTTAACACACACATTGACAAATCAAAACTAGTCACGCATTATCGGGCTGTCTGTCAGTCGATCTACTTGTATCCTATATATATGATTCAAACGAACTTGGCTTATTTAGTAAACAATAATTGCCGCTGGTCGACTATAGACAATCGATAGTGTTGGGATCATTGATTGAAGTAGCGAATATGATCCAAAATAATAGAGAACGAATATTAAAGTATTCGTAAATTCGTAAATGAATTAAGCACATTACCGCTGTTGTGACCACGTGGAGCAAGTGTTGCTGGCGTGTGTCATACCAGGGCCCCAATTCTGCTAATATACAAATGGCGCAATGGCATCGCAATCGTATATTTTGACATTACTACCATACAAATTGTGTCAAAATATACAATTGCGATTCTATTGAGCCAATTGTAAATCAGCAGAATTGGGGGCCAGGTTGTTTTTTTACTTTCATTTATTTCATCAACTATCGTCTATCACTTATTTAATATCTTCATGCATTTGTATATTTCCAGATTATTTGTTGTTTAATAGAATCGGCGGGACTCGAACCCGCATCTCCTCGCATGCCGGGCGAGGAGATGCGGGTACGAGTCCCGCCTGAGACATAATTTTTCAAGTTTATATACTGATATATACAAAATATATTCCATACATTTTTAGGAACTATTTTTAAGCAATTAAATTGCTAGTGTAAATTAATAAATAAATGTGGACATCATCACATGCATTGTTCTGATCCCAATTTGAATAACTAATTAAAGCACTCGTATTTTGGAAACCAGAAACAACGAAGGTACCACAAACACCCAGACCCGAGAAAATGTAGAAAAACCCTTTTTTTCTGTATTGGCCCGTCCGGGAATCGAACCCGTGACCTCGGAGCAGGCGACACCTTGAAAACCGGTGTGTACGCCACTCCGCCACGGAGGTCGTCAATTTGAAAATTAATTCTACGGCCTTACCTACGTCAAAACGTAATTTTTACCCGACTTTGAAGGGTATCATCAAATTATTGGGTATTGTTTTTTTATAAATTCTATAGATATATAAAATACTAAGCAAGTTAATAGTACGATTCAGTGCCAATAGATAATAGAGCTCGACACTAAAGGCTCTATGGGAAAGATGCCTTTGCCTAATATTAGATTTTTACGATGGAAACATAAAATAGTAACATTGAAAAATTTTACTATAAAAAGTGTTTTAAAACCTTCATATTATTATGATATTCTAGCAACTTAATTGCAAATATAATATCAGTACTTTATTTGTATTTAAGCAATTTAATTGCAATTATAATATAATATAATATCAAATTTTATCGCGCTGTGACGTAGTGTCTCGGTGGCTAAATCAGTATATATGGAGATGCGGGTTCGAGTCCCGTCTGAAACATAATTTTTCATGTTTAAATAGAGATATTATAATTGGAATAAAGTTGCTAAAATATCATATAAAGTATTTAAATAGCTGTTTTATCTTGACTGATTGTCAAACATCTGTAAGGATATTTCTTTCGGGTGTTAAGAGTGCAAAACTCCTAACATTTGATGAGACTACGCTGGCTTGCATCGATAAGAATATACTTGAAAAAATCGCGCTGTGATGTAGTGTCTCGGTGGCTTAATTGGTAAAGTGCCGCGTCCGGTATGCATTGAGATACGGATTCGAGTTCCGCCTGAGACATAATTTTTCAAGTTAAAATGTTTTGAACCTAATAAGTAACAAAGTAAAACGCTTTTAATTGATTAATTCCATCCGAGCTGTACGAGTACTCGTGGCACTCATGAGATTGCATCTATTGGGTTAAAAATCTTATCTAGACGATAAAGCGAACTTTGTGTCTGCGCGACTTCAACTAATTAGGTTAAAACACTTGCCTTGTATAATCTGTGTAGACAGTTGATTGGAGCTCTGCCTGATTTGCGCCATAGTGATAGATTATATAACAAGAATATATTTTTATTTATAGTTTTTTCTTAAATGTAAATATTAAAAATAATGTCCAGTTTGTTATGAAGCTTGTCTTACTTATTTTCATAAATACACTTTGAGGTAGTGGGATCTACCTCCTAGTGGTCCACCCTGGGCAACGGCATTATTGGTTTTCTAACCAATGATGACGGTTAACAGATCCCTCTGCGGTGGTAGGCTTCGTAAGAGGCTCCTGCCGGAGTCCAGCGCCAAACAGTTTTTCTGTGTTCCGCTTGTGTGTGGTAGAACCAGTGCCTCCAGTGGGTAAGCTCGCTCCATCTAAGGCTTCTTTTACCCGTAGAGTTAAGTATGTAGTCAAGAGCAAGCCCATTGTTCAGTTGTTTAATCGTGACGAGGTACAAAATGTAAATTATTTCGAATTTGTAATATTTTAGTAAGGATACAGTAAAGCAGAACTATAAAATAGCAATAATATATTATACATTACTTACACGTAAACAAAACCCCACTTAGTTAAGCGTACGCGTTTAATACGGGGTGAATATGGGTAGTAAATTAAAACAGTTGAGTTAACCGCCGAGTTATCGGCCCACAACAATGAAAGTATATTTCAGCAGTCTCTTGGGTTGCTTTAAATATCTGTATGCCTGAATATGATCCGGGATATGGTTAGTTTAATGGCTTAATTCGAAAACAGTCTACAAAATCTTTTATTGTTTGCTATTACAGAGTGGTTGAACAACCGCGTAAATAAATGCAATGGGGACTACCGTTTCTTTGCTCACCAGTTGGCGCCACTGTAGACAGGTCCGGAGGTATAGCTGTCAAAGGCGATCGGCGCCGAAACAAAGTGTTAAATCTTGAATCTAATTAAGGTTTATTATTTATAAATAACTATCTTGATATCAACAAACTAACTTTTGAAATACTTGCTCTTGAGGCCGCCTATTTTTGCGCTTTTTCTTAATTCCGCTTTCAAAGCATTTACATTAATCGCCAAATAATCCATATTTGCGATATTTTACGAAGGAGATCACTTTCCAGCAGGTAAATGAAAGAAATTATAATTTATGCAACAAAGCACGTTAAAACCAGTCACGGACGTATATAAGGGGGGGGTTTTGGGGGTCCGGACCCCCCCCATTCATATCCATCTTACTTGTCCAACAGAAAAAATCATTAGTTATTTTTTAATAAATACATTACATAATAATATAACTTTTGATTTAATGACACCTACCTAAGGTATAATATAGTAATAGGGGTTAAAGTATGAAATTGCCGATTATTTTCCCACTTTTTATTTTGTTTATAGCTCTTAAGTATAGGTAGTCATATTATTGCGTAATTCTTTTTGTATTGTCTCAAAAACTAAATAAAGTAACTTTTGACTAAAAAAAAAATGCAATACTAGTGCTTATTACTTCAAAGGAAGTCGTTGAAAAGACCCCTTACAATGTGTCAGCTGGCCTTCTTGCTTCAATTAAGTATATTTGTATTATATACTTTGATTTTCAGAAATTAAAATACTATAATGCGTAGCTTTATAACCATCTAACTTTCACCTTTAATCATTCAGGCGTTTTTAAAAAAACTAAAAAATTGTTAGTATGGAAATATGACTTTTCTCGATTTCGTCCACACAAAACGGCAATTTCATACTTTAACCCCTAATATTATAGATTATCCGCGACTATACTTGTGTGTTACAGTCGCAGGCATTGTTTTGTTTTATTTGTAAATGGTATACTCAATTGGAGTTAGAGCTCTGTTTTTTTACTTTGGGGACCCCCCCCTTGTCAAAGCTATAGCTACGTCCGTGAAACCAGTGAAAAGTGAATGATATTGGACCTCACGCGACACAAGCGCGTCTAGTGGCAAATTCACTAGCGATAGCCCCCATTCGTTAAGCGTTAACTTTCCGAAACATGTCCCGGGAAAGACATAATATAAATATGTGAATGCGTTAAAAAAGTTTGATCAAGTAAATCTCACACTGAGATTACATTGTTTTTGTAAAGTGAAATAAAAATCGTAAGAGTAGGTTTTTATCGATTGTCTCTTTGTGAAAGTCGTCTAGATAGGACAAAATCAGACCTGGCAATTCTGATAGTGGGCCCACTGTACGTACTACGTGTATTTGGCTGTAGAGATAAGAGGCGTAAAACATTGAGGCTCATTACGCCTGCTTTTGTGTGTTTCCTTATATCCGTCGTTACATTCTGCATCTTTACTAAATTCTAAAAAAAAAAACTTTTCCGCTGTTTTTATAGACAAACATATGATGAGCATCCGAATACTACGGGAGCTGTTATTGTTTCCAATAAAGCCTTCGTTAGTTTCGATTTACGAGTGCTTGTTGATCTGTACAGTCTCAGTCAAGTAGTTCACTTGCGACTTGCACTTATTACCTACTAAGTAAATCTGGTAAAAAAGTAAAAATGGTAAATCAGGCCCAGCTAAATGCTGGGCCCGATTTACCATCAATAAAATTGGTTATTTAAGGTTTGTATGTTGATGATCGTGTTGGCTTCGTCCCAACTCTACCCGATTTAAAATTACGTAACAAAAAATCCCAACCCTACCCGATATGATAAAAAGTACAGTCCAAATGAAAAACCTTTAAACAATATATATTATATATTTTTAATCATCAACATTATCATCAATTAGAACGATCGACATTTAAAATGATATAATAAAAATAATATTTTTAAACAAAACACGTAACAACAACAACATTCGAATCATAATAATATCATGATTGAAACATTTTTTCATACCTAAAATTTTTAATTTTTTTCGTTTTATCTGTACCCATACTTTTTTCTATTAGCAAAAATGAAATCGCGTAGAGATGGGATTTTTTGTAACGTAATTTTGAATCGGGTAGAGTTGGGATAGGGTAGAGTTTGGACGAAGCCATCGTGTTGTTAGGGATCCAGGGTCCAATGAATTAAACCTTAAAGGCTTTGCTCTTGTCGATGGAGCGGTTTTCATTTCCCTCTGGACTCTCCCAGCACCTTCAACTCCTTATGCGTCGTGACCTGTGGTCGTGACCTTTTCTTTCAGTTGACGCGTGTATATTATTCTTGGCCTTTCCTAGGTCTTCTGGCCTCCTATTTTGCCCTCCAGAATTTATTGTTTTTGAAATGTATCATGGCGTACAAGGTATCCTTAGTTTTTCCCTGTCTTTTTCACAACTATTAGCATTTCTTTTTATCGACCGCTACCCACATAATTATCTGTCCCGCGTTCCATCCAATTTATTTCCTTTAATCTACCCAGGATCCAAAGGTGGTAGAGAAGAAATAAGTAAAATCCAGTACATGCGCCAAGCAGCCTGTAAACGATTTTTTATATTACTTCATGCCTTCACTGTGCTTATCTGAGTAGTTTCAAGTTTTTACGCTACTTTAGACGCACTCGTTTCCCGTCTACTCTACACTGCGCGCTGAAGCATTTTGTTTGTGCTCACTGGTAAAAATGCTTGGAAAAATAGTCTTTCATTATTTTTTAAGCGCGTACATCTAACACAAAAGCGGAAATAATTGTTCGGTTGCCAATAAACGTTGCACTGTGTGTAATAGTTATTAAGTTTAATAAAATTGTAAGTCGTAGGTACTTTATTTTAGTAGCAACATTTAAAAAACTTCACTTGTCTATTCTATTCTATGTATTGTCTATGCTATATACGGGGTGTGTAAAAATAAAGAATGCTCTCCTAATACTTGTAATCAGTGGCTGCTGATATATTTAGATAATTTTGGATACTTATCACATTTTGTTTTATTCTGACAGTTTTCCTTAAATACTTATATCTTGTTTTATCTACAACTGTGTGTTCCCTTTTTCGGCTCCACTTTACTGCACATGAAAATAATATGTATATAGGAAATGAAGCCTATTTAAAAACAAAAATACGGAGAACATGGCATGGGATACTTCATTCTGATCACTAACTAAGCAACAATTGAAGCACTTCTTTTTGCAACTGTCTAAACAAAGAAGGTATGTGGTTTATCCAGACCCGAGAAATGTCAATTTTTTTACATTCCAAGAATCTATCCCGGTTCCTCGGAGCAGGCAAAATTTTAAAACCAGAATGTACGCTACTTCACCACGGAGTAGGTCGTCTATAGATCAGCACAAAGGATGTATGCGAAATTAAATTGTAATACACTTTCACCCTGTATTTTGTTTGTTTTACTCGCGTCTGAACTGAAAACTGGGAAAACTGAGAAAACTTAGGCACTTTGTTGGCACCGCTGGCTCACCAGTGTTGGCCACATCCGGCAACTTCGGCACTTATGTCTGCTACTCGCTGCTGCCTCAAATATTTTCAACTTACCTTTAGAGTGCTTCAATTAATTGTCTCTCTTGTGTGTACACGTAACGAGATGTCTTGGCCAAATTTCAAAAGTTTTCGATGATTATTCCCATTATTATCCCAGTCCTCCTAAAACAGAATTACCAAGTTTGGGGACTACTAATAAAAAAAAAGATGTATTAACTTTTTCCGTGTGTACAACATCACATACATTGTTCTGATCCCAATTTGAATAACTATTTAAAGCATTAGTATTTTGGAAACCAGAGACAACGAAGGTACCACAAACACCCAGACCCGAGAAAATGTAGAAAAACACTTTTTTTCTACATTGACCCGTCCGGGAATCGAACCCGGGACCTCGGAGCAGGCGACACCTTAAAAACTGGTGTGTACGCCACTCCGCCACGGAGGTCGTCAAAGTCGTCAAAGTTAATACTTATTCGTATTTTTATTTGACACATGAACGCAAGCATTATATGGAGTCACCCTATATTTCAGCATTTACGAATTAGTGTGCTTTTCGCCGCCTCTTAAAACAGGAAACCAATTTTAATTCATGGTAATCGAATTTGAAATTAAATACCGTTTTTTTGTATTTTATTTATCACCGGTATCTAATAAATAATAGGCCATTGTTATAACCTACAAGCCTCTTTGCCTTTTGCTTAGACGATTTTTAATAAAAATCCTCTAAAATGATTTGTCGCAACTAAACATTAACCAGAAATATTTTGATATTGATTGCCTGTTACTAAATAATTATAGCATCAATCGTCAATCTTACTCACTTGTGTTTTCTCTCTCCCTCCCTCTCTCTCTCTCTCTCTCTCTCTCTCTCTCTCTCTCTCTCTCTCTTGTTTTCTTCAACAGAAATTGATACTAATACCCACAGTGAGATTAACGGCTGTAATTGACTGGCAGATTCCGCTTTCTAAATCCTGCTCAAGCGTAGCGTAGGTAGGTACTATTTATCCGGTGCCTAAGCCTACTTGAGTAACAAATTCCTTTACTCTCAAACAGTTTATCAAACTGTTGCCGACGCAATGCCGGCTTTGACAGTCAAGAAAATGGATCAATAAATCAACTGGCTCTTTATAATTTTAGCTCGTAATTCTTAGCTGCTGTAGAAATCTAAAGAAATGGAATCGTGTGTTAACTTTGTTAGTTTTGATTTATAACTTAGGGTTGTTACAAATACGATATTGTTCAATTTAACTATTAAAAAAATTACTTGGACCTAAAATAGAATTGAGGTCTTCTCGTTCTGTGGGTGTCCTAAAGAGTAAATGTATACGAATGGCAGCGGCGTCTCCCTCCTCCATTAATCATACAGCGACCGTCAGTCCGCCAACCAAAATGTAGAGAAAATCGGGTGACAGGTTACTAAGGGTAGAGTAAGTAGGAGAGGGTAGAGTAGAGTAAGTAAGAGAGAGTAGAGTTCACCAACAGACGTTTAAGTTTTAAACAGCGTTTAAAATATTATTTGACATATTTTGTATGGGAATTGTGTCAAATTAACCGTCAATCTATGTTTACCGGCTGTTTAAGAATTTGTGAACTCGGGTCTAAGAATTTCAAAAATATAACCGCCTATAGTCCATAAAATATAGCTTGATTAGAATGATACCTGTCAAACTGAGGTGACTAGTGATGGGACTGACTCGACTGATCAAACGAAAAAAGATAGATAAGGCTTATAAAATAAAATGAAAATCAGATATATTAAGATTTAACAGTAAGTCAGTGTTGTGATCATTATGAGAATAATTGTAACAATCATGAAAATCAATTAGATTTTTTTAACGCATATAGAATATAATAAATTTGAAAATTTTTCGTCAACTTTCAATAATTGCAATTTGACGTTCTAAGCATCAACCAATGCTCATTAAATCATTTGTAACATTTATATTACATTACTTCGATTTTGAAATACTGTTAGTCTGTCGATTTCGATTTGTCGATTTTACCTCATCACTAGCGATTATGAAAAATGACGTAACCTTGTAAAGACGTCTTTTCAAGTTAGGTGTAATCTTTGTGACTGGATTATTTTAATGATTTTAACTTTAAATATCTATTTTATATTATTAAATTGATTAATATGTACAGCAATGCATAAAAAAAATTCTTAACATGCCAGTTACCAATATTTTTTCGTGTGCAAATGTGTTTCACTTGTGTGACGCTGGTACAAAGTTACGTCGTCTCTTTCAGTGAGAACTGTCATTCTTATCAAGCTATATTTTAAGGACTATAAATCTACGCGAAACAAGAAATCACCGACAATCGTCATGTATAAAAGTAACAGTAAAGTAGGTAACGGCCTATAATCAACCCATTGCAGGGCAAAGGCCTCCATCATTGAATTCTTACCACAGCAATAGGAACAGGCATAATCGCTACTCTTTCCAAATGCGGGTTGGTAAATAAAAACCCGAGCAGTGTTCGAAAATTTCGAAACTCTTGTTGTACGACCCTTGGATCAGAGGTCTTACTCCGCAACACAATGTCCGTATATTCGAATCCATCTGTATCACTCATACCAATGTCTTAAATTATCTGCAAGAGACAGATATATCCGTAAATACGAGCTTCGTGTTGCAGAGTAAGGCATCAGAACCAGGACCCTGCCATCATGGCCTGGTATACGTACTTTATCGTTTACAGATACACACTGATTTTACGCTTTTTGTCGGTGTTTTTGTTTTATGAAAAAAGTTTAATTTTATAAAGGTTTTGTATGTATAAAATGTTTTGTAGTACTGGTTTTACCAAGCCAATCTGAATAGATTGACGTGCTATTTGTCAGTATAGCACTTTAGCTAATTCCAGATATAAAGATTAACGAATTGCGCTATCTTATCAAGCGAAGCACCGTGCGGTTTGAAGGGCCTTTTATGAAACAGTGAGCTTTTTCGCAATTGAGATAGGATATTAAACATTATTGACAAAGTTAAAACCTTTTAACAATTAATTAATTATTATTTATTAATGAATTTGGCGTAAAAGAAAAGTATTAAACAATTTTGCTATTAGGAATTCATGTTCATTTATTGCATCACATAATATGTCTGCACAGTAAAATCTTATATTCATCGAAAAAAATATTGTAAATCTTGATAATAAAAAAAATATGAGTCAGCACATTAAAGTTTCATGACTTACCTACATTATTTGTATCTCACCGTTTCCTGTAACTTTGCAACCATCCCACGGGGCCACGGAAACTGTTCATTTTCCGAGGTGTAAATAAACGTGGACAACATAACTTACCTACATTATTCTGAAGTGAGTAACTATTTATAGCACTCGTATTGTGGAAATCAGAAAAAATTAAGGTACCACGAACACCCAAACCAAAAACACTTTTTTCTGCATTGATCCGTCTGGGAATTGAACCCGGGACTTCGGAGCAGGCGACACCTTGGAAACCGGTGTGTACGCCACTCCGTCACGAAGGTCGCCAGTATTATGTTCGTGTCAAATTTCACCCCGCATCTTTGCAGCCATTTTTGTATGATTGACTTTAGAGACGTCCATTTTTAGGGTTCCGTACCCAAAGAGTAAAAACGGGATCCCATTACTAAGACTTCGCTGTCTGTCCGTCTGTCCGTTGCTCTGTCACCAGGCTGTATCTCAAGAGCCGCAATAGCTAGACAGTTATAATTTTCACAAATTGTGTATTTCTGTTACCGCAATAACAACAAATACTAAAAACAAAATAAAATAAATATTTAAGGGGGGCTCCCATACAACAAACCCGTTTTTTTGGCCTTTTTGGTACGGAACCCTTCGTGCGCGAGTCCGACTCGCACTTGGCCGGTTATTAATACTTAAAGTAAGAAAAGATAATGCCTTCAGATTTTTTATCTATTTATCTCTTTTGCCCTTTTTATGTCGCAGTAACACATGCAATTACCGCCGTTAGATTTCCCTTACGTACATTGGTGCCCGGATCCGAGTCGAGACGTTATCTTTACGGCTCGGGACGAAACATCCGGCATTACAGATTTTCGGCTTTTCGGCTGTTCACGTTACGCGTCCAGTGCAACGATTACCTTCGGAAAGCACCACAAAATTCTACAGAGGACTTACTATGCGGCGCAATGCCTGTATGTACAATACCGTCTTTACCATACGGGCACTCGATCTTTACCCCCATTCTCAGGGGGCCCCAAAGGACCGATATTTTCTCTCACACATTTATTCTCAAAAAATTTTTGTCGGGCACATTAAATTTTTTTCACAAATCAGTCATCAATTATATTAAAGGGTTATACTTAGAATTTTTTTTTATTATAATTACCTTTTTTTACTGTCCAAAAGTGCCCCAAATTCTTGTGTGCCCAAGGGCCCCAGCATAGTTTAAGACGGCCCTGTGTATGTATACGGGTTTCTCTGTCTCTGTTACAATACTAAAACGTTTGCATGAAGAAGAGAGACAGATGGAGTCGATATATGGATATTGTTTTGCAAAATAAAGCTTTAAACTTTCCTATAAAAATGTCGTTGTGTCAGCTTTGACGCGTCCATTTAAAAAACAAAAATACCACAGTGTTTTGATGACTGCAAAAATAACTTTGTTTTTCATAGAGTTTGTATGGAGGACAAAGTTATGTTTGCTGTTGTTGAGAATGTGATAGATTTTCTAAACTACCAGTTCGACTTCGTTCGAACCAATTTTCGTTGAAAGTATTTGTTAAGATCTACATTACGTATTTTTCCAAAATTTTCACTTGCTTATTTTAAAAGTTAGAGGGGGTGGGGACACTCATTTTACTACTTTGGAAGCGTCTATCTTCCAAATGTTAGACTTTTGGAAAAAATGGTTTTAGGAACCTCTATGTCATTTTAGAAGACCTATCCATAGATACCCCATATGTATAGGTTTGAGTAAAAAAAAAATTTTTGTTTTAGTTCTATGTATGAGAAGCCTAACATCATTATTTTTTATTTTATGTATGAGAAATGAGAATAGTTAAGCGGTTAACAGGATACACCTAACCTACCAAGTTTCAACTGTGTCATGGTAATACTTTCAGAATAAAGTGGCTGTGACATACGGACGGACAGACAGACAGACAGACAGACAGACTTGACGAATCTATAAGGGCTCCGTTTTTTGCCATTTGGCAACGGAACCCTAAAAATGGTCGATTATATTTTTGGTACGGTATCGCGACAGTAGGAACTGTGCGATCTGAGACACTGAGTTTCAAAGTCATACTCTTATTTTCATTAATCACAGAAAAAAAAGACATTGTGCCACTACGGTACTTACATAATGAATGTGTCCAAACTTTGGTTCTTCTAATATTTATAAATAAATAAACGTATCTTGTTTTGTTTCAGGTTGCTGTTCAAAGTTACGCCGCTGATCTGCAAAAATAACATTTTGATGTTCATGTAAGTACCGTAATTGTTAAATGCTTTTTTCACCTAACGCAAAAAGGCGAGGTTTTTTCTTCTTCTATTTATGACAACGCATCTTTTTTGAAATAGTTATTTTTATAATAGCTTACAAGTTCGACCACAACAACGTTGTAATGCTCTAACGGCCGGTCCCAATAATCTATCTATCTTCAGTTTTGGCATATCGGAGATAGAAAACATCTTCTGTCTCTAATTTTGCCGTCCAGAGAAACAAAGACAAAAGTTGTTTTCTATCTCCGATATGCCAGAACTGAAGATAGATAGGTTATTGGGACCGGCCGTAAGACAACAACAACAAATTGAGTGCTTAATGTTATTGTATTCTTTTCATTTGTCGACTCAAAATTGGTGACTTATGTCAGGCTTTTTATAGTTTTTTTTTTTTTAAATCTTATTTGTTTTATTTTGCTAGTTGAAAATTTCTTTTTCACATTTACATGGTTTTTGTTGAATTTATAAACCAAAACATACATTAAAAAAACTCCACCAGAATTGACTGTATTCACTTAGCTATTTAGTTCATATTTTTTGATATTATTTCGAAATTTCTGAACTCCAATTATGTTGTTCAATAGTTGATCTCTATTCATCCACAAACGCGCAGTATTTCACTTCAAAGGCTGTCGGTTAATATCAAAGCACTATCAAAGAGCCGGGTGAATTAGCCCGCGAAAGCGGTTCGGTTGGGCCGTTGGTCCCTCTTTGCAATATCCGGTATTGGTCCTCTGATTATGGAGGACCGTTATCGCACAAAACAGATAGGTGCAGAAGCAATGATATTATACTCGTATTAAAACGAAGCAGATAGGTATGTTATAAGCGCGCGCGTTGTAAAGACCTTGATACGCCCTAATTAGCGAGGTTTTTTTTTAAATTAGGGAGCGTCGCGCCTTGTATACATGGAGATGCGGGTTCGATTCCCGCCTAAATAATATTTTTTCAATTTTAAATATGTACTATTCACTTTTCAAACCTACACTCGGCGGTTGTGCTAAGGTTGTTTAGAAAAAAAAAAACTACCGTAGCATTGGCACTTGTATCCAAATGTTCGATTTATTGTTGATAAAGAAGTTACCTAAGTTTTTGGTGCTAACCAGTTGTGTGCATTTTTGTTCAAAAAATTGGAGAGTGGTGTCGGTGTGCGGTGATTGATCGCACTCTGATGTAGATTGACTTCTCTACCTATTTTTACTGTGGTTATCGGCAATAACGCGTGGAGGCGAGTAAAACTGGTTTACATTTATGCGAACAAATTTTCGTCCTTCGATGATACGATGATTTTAAAAAGGTTTGCGATGAACAATATTTCGAGTTTTACTTCAAGTGGTTTGATTCCTACTTAAGACTGTCAAAGGTTATTTTCAAGGAATAGTATTTTCTAGAAATCATTGTGAAAAGATAAAAAAAAAATTGTGACCAATTCGTGGTTGCTTTTTGTGGGTTTTGTTTAATAAAAAAAATGGTTATGTGTTTTTGTCTATGCCACGCTATCTTTCATGATATTACAGAAACAAAAGAAGAGAAGAGATAAAAAGTTCATATATGTTAAATTGTTAAACCTATATGACTTAAATTTTATATTATCCTTTCGTCGTCCATCCCCCGTCTCCCCTATACTGACACGATTAGAAAACGCCTTCAATAACTTGTAGCACTTGTATTAGTTCATTAAAAAACGATAACAACGGGGTGAAATTTTAACCACCTTCCAAATTTTAATATCTCAATCTACGAGACAAAAAACAAATGACCTATTTTTTCTTTTGGTATAGCCCAGTACAAAAATGTCAAGATAAAGCACTTAGAAAATGTCCGCCAAAAATCGAAAATTTTTGATACGGCCACCTAGCAACACTTTTTTTACGCGTTACGCATTCCATTCATTCATTACGATACTATTCATAAGTTTTTGATTTTCTCTTTATACCTTGACAGGTCTAGGACCGTAAAAATTGAAAACAATATCGCGAAAATTATTTTCGGGTGACAACTTGATTTACATTTTTTACTTCATAAATAGGCTCTAAATAAGATACTGAACGCATATAAAAATTTTGGAAAGTGGTAAAAAACATAACGAATTATAATTTTATCATATCCTAATACAAGAAAGACAACCACTAATAATACAACGATATAAAACTATACCTAGGTCCGAAATTATAAATTATGTCACAAAGAAACTTATGAAGTGTGAAAGAGGAAAAATCATTGGTTTCGCTTTTCGAGAGAGCGGTAGTAAATCGCACCCCAGCAATTATGTGGAGTTCGAGTGGCTCCCTATCTGATTTGCTGGAATTACTGGGGGCTATCGGCAGGGAAATATTGCAGTAGGTATACGATACGAATACTTAAGTGGGGTAACACTGAAAGTTTTTAGAATAGGCCAGTTAGAAAAACTTCAATTTCGGAACTCTTTGGGAATCTAATTTGTGCAATGTAATCTTAAAAAATCTTAATGTTATTTGCTTTATAAATAAACGGCGATATGAAATGTGTCTATTGGAGGTGTATATAAAAATGTTCTCGTGAAGAAGAGATCCCGGAAGAAAAGTGGTTGCATGCGCGTTGCTTAGGAATGATTGGAGACCATTTGGAAATGTAATAAAATAAACAGTTTTCAATATATTCCGGTTTGTATCTTCTAAAATCTTTCAATGGCCGATTACATGTAAGCTACAGTCAAGTTTCTTGGCTAGTTCATTGTTAATCCTCATCCTCAACTCATTTTATTAGATGTTTAGTAATATACATTTTAGTTACAAACTACAAATACCTAAGTAGGAGATAAAGAGGAAGCTATGCTCGGAATTTCTCTGAAGTATACAATCAGTAATAAGATTATCCGGTGGAAAACTAAGTAAAACAGCTCAAAGGATTAGCGGCTGTGAACTATAGTCACATATTCTGTAAGTAGAATCGAAAAACCATAGAATAGTGCTGTTGAAAGGTCCAGATAAGATATGCTCTGAGGGAAGCTTCTAACCAGCTATGGACATATAAATGTGTAAGTTGATTTTGGTTTTGTTCTTGATAATAATAGGGGTTAAAGTATGAAATTGCCGATTTGTACTGAAAATCAAAATTGTTTATTTTTTAACAAATTTATTTAATCAAAATAGTTACCATTATTATGTATACATTGCTGCCATCTAATAGGAAGGTCATTTATGCCTTTGTGATAGAACTCTGAGAATCTAGACTGCACAAACTGTGCGAAAGCATTTTGTACTGCCTCCTGGGAAGAAAACTTCTTGTCACGTAGATAATTGTCCAAATCACGAAAAAAATGGTAGTCCGTTGGAGCAAGGTCTGGCGAATACGGAGGATGTCGAATGGTTTCTAATTGCAGTTCCTGAAGGGTCAAAATAGGTTTCTCGTGCTGTATGAGGTCTCGCGTTGTCATGGAGCAATAATGGTGAAGATCGATTCATGAGTCGGGGCTGTTTTACTGCTAGTTTTGCCAACATTGTTCGGAGTTCGGCACAATAGACATCTGCCGTTATTGATTGACCAGATCGGAGAAAACTATAGTGAATAACACCATGCTGAGACCACCAAACAGTTACTATTACCTTTTTATTGGTAAGTTTTGCTTTAGGACACTGTTGTGGCGTTTGACCTGGGGTCAGCCATTGCATTTTTCTTTTACGGTTAATAAAGAATCCACTTTTCATCACATGTCACAATTCGATTTAATATTCCTTGATTTCTGTACCGATTCAACAAGGCAACACAAGTTTCAACACGCGTTTCTTTCTGCACATCGGTCAAATCATGAGGCACCCATTTTTGGTATTTTTTTATTTTATTGATTTGACGCAAATGAGTCAATATTGTGGGTAAGGTTACGTTAAACCATGCCGCTAATTCCTGGGTAGTTTGACTAGGATCGGCTTCCAAAATCTCTCTTAATTCATCTAACGATGAATCACCTGTGTGGGCGGACTTCCTCGTGGCTCGTTCTTCAAGTCGAAGTTTCCATCACGAAAGCGTATAAACCAAAATCGCACGGTGCGTTCATTAGCAGATCCCTCTCCAAACGCAACATTGATATTGCGGGCTGTTTCTGCACTTTCTTCACTCGAATTTTCACAGTATCCATCTTTCGGGTATATATCGGAATGCCGAATTTTCTGTACTCCTAATGGTCATTGGCACACAAACTATTGGCCTAAATTTTTTTCGCACATTTTTACTTTTCCTAATCGTGTTTAGCCTATTTTTACTACGCCTTAATGTATATCGCCTTATTATAATTTCCCAAATGCGAGATTTAGCCGAATATATCCTAACACCTAAAGTTAAAAAGTTTATCAATGTTTTAAATAGCCATGCATGCTTGCATGCTTGCAAAGAAGTAAGCATGCATGCATGCAAGCAAGCAAGCATGCATGCAAGCAACCAAGCAAGCATGCATGCATGCAAACAAGCAAGCATGCATGCAAACAAGCAAGGATGCAAGCATGCATGCAATCAAGCAAAAATGCATGCAACCATCAATCTTGCATGCATCTAAACAATCAGACTTCCGTGACGGCTTCGGCGCTGCGGGGCTCCAGCGGTCCCACGCGTGCTAATCGTCGCAGATGGCTTACGCTCACCACCGCAGCTTCGGCTTTCTGGCCGGCTGCGCCGGCCAGCCTCAGCCACGAGGCCTCGCTTACAGCCTCCTGCTCCTCAGCCCGCGGGCCGCCTCGCCCCTCCGCGCCTACGCGCTTTTGAATTACACTCTAGGGGTAGGGCAGACAAGACTGCTTGGGGTCGGTTTGTGAGCGATTCGTTTCTTTAACTTTATCGCTTTCAAAAAACATTGAGCTTTCAATACTCAGCGTTATGCCAAAAAATTGATGCTAATACATATTATTGCAATCGATATTATACATACTGAAATTAGGGATTTCAATTTTTAGACCAAACTATAATAGTGCGAAAACAACTGTTAGACTAGACAATAATTATAAGTTATAAGTTTAGGCCAATACTGTTCGGCCAAATGAAATTAGGACTTTAAATTTTAGGCGAACCGAAGGGCACCCCCATCTTTCTTGTCTAAGTTAAATAACAAAAACAATTGAAAGTCGATATTCAAATGTTTCCAATTTTTTAAAAGAAGAACATCATAGAAACCATGTGAAAAAAGTTTCATTCGAAAACCTCAAGCCATGAAGATTCTATGTCAATTCAAAGAACCTATTACATATATTTTGTAAAATACATATCGAAGTAATGTTAGTTTACTATTTTGTTACCCATAATTTTATTTCGACGTAAGTTTCAATATGCAGAATTGTTGAAACATCCAATTTTACTT
This sequence comes from Anania crocealis, assembly GCA_949315895.1. Taxonomy (NCBI): domain Eukaryota; kingdom Metazoa; phylum Arthropoda; class Insecta; order Lepidoptera; family Crambidae; genus Anania; species Anania crocealis. The sequence continues at coordinate 3,862,207 of OX438882.1, read as the reverse complement.
CATTATAGTCCGTATTGCCAAACGATTTTTGTTACTAATATTATATTGCATACTTTATTTAAAGACAATTTAAAGCATAACTGATATAAATATGTAATAAATATTAATATAATACATAAACTGCGTTAATCCCGACTCGCCGTCGAATATTTAGAGTTATCTTTAAGTGTGTATGTCGTTAACTTACGAGTACTGAAGGCCCGCGCCTCCTCTGCCCCCGTTTTGTCTTGCCGCTTATCGACAGCGCCATTCATTCGTTCATTAGGCAGGCACGTCTTAGCGATTTTAAGGACACCTTTTATGGACCCTTGGGGCTATTTTTGGACAAATTTACGATCGATATCTCTAACCTTATTATACAGTGAAGTGTCGCTGCGTCATTTATCAGAAGCGGGGTCTGGTGTCCCTCAGTGTCCCTAGTCAAGTGATGTCCCGACATCACTTTAACTAAATTGTAAGTGTGAAATGCACAGTCTTCTGGACAAAGTGTGGCGTTCATTAGACGACGACCAATATTGGATCTGTAATATTTAATGACTTTTTTTAAGCTATTGCATAGCTTCTATCGCGGGCGATTCTAACGAAAAGAATCCTAACACACACACCCACACACTCGGGGCCAGGCACGATCGAACAATTTTGAATTACCGAAATTTAAAAGAATTTAGAAGAAAATAAGGATTTTGACAGTATGGTTGCCTATGGTAACCATATCTGCCATAATAACAGAAAAATTTAATTACAAAAGTCAAAATTAGAAAATACATAAAATTATAAAATTAAGCTATTGCATAACTTCTATCGCGGGCCTTAAGCGTGGAGACCGAATCCAGAAATTTGACCAGCACAGCGGTAATACTTTTTAGTTTTATAATTGCATAAGTCGCTTTACCGCGGCAGTCTACGAGTACCACACGCCTTTTTTTTTTTTTTTTTTTAAAGTCATTAAATATTACAGATCCGATACCGTGATCCGATATTGGTATGTATTGATATTGTCCAAGAGAATCTCTTAGTTATTTCTTCGCTGTATTTTTTTTTACCAGCCCCTCTAAGGCTCATTCAAGAATTATTTTCCTGTGAATGATGTGATAGTGACAAAAAGTTAAACTAAAACTTGTTGAGTAATGCATGCTTTTGGGAGCTATAATTTAGTGCGTTCGTTCGTAATATTTTTATTGTATTGGGCGTCATCAAAGTATTTCTTGATCTGTGCTGTCGATACAATAGAAAGGCTGGCAACACTAGTGCCCCGTACATATTTTGTCTCACGTAAGACCACCTTTCTCTTTGTATTACCCCCTATTGCCCATTGTGTGATTTATTGTTTTTGTGTTCACTCCTATACCTTGCCAGGATATTTATTATCGGCCATATTCCGGCAGATGTTTTTGTTTTATCCACTGAAACGATCGGTTTCATATCGTAAATAATCTCTGCGATTGTCTATGAATACGTTTTTTTTTGTCATACCGTTTTGCCTTTTGTAAATTGTAGATTTTAAAAGTGTAATATTTCTTATATTATTACGCGTAATGACTTACTGACACGATAAAGATGTCGCTTGCCATCTTGTTAAAGCAATAAACGCGATGTTCAATTTCCGTATTAGCAGCATTAGCAATTTAACTATCCTTTTTTATTCAGAAATGCTACAGAGTGTGGGAATTTCCTCAATATAATTTATAAACTTCACACATCACTTTATTCATTCTAGAACCGGTGTGAGCGACTTAGGTGTAAGGTGGTAGGTGCACCTTCATATTTAAATAATCAATTTAAATGAGTAGAGCCTCTTGGGAACTTGGCCATAGGATACAGAAATATCGGCTGCGGTGACAGAATTTCCATGTTTCTAGAGCAAAGAAGTCAGCGGTAACAGTATTAAATGCAATAGTTACGGTGCCGACTGTTAATAATATTCAATTAAGAGAGAGTAGATATGTATCAACGGAGATACTCTCCATCTCTTCGTCATTGTCTCGTCTCCGTTTTCCGAGTATTGCAGAGGAAATAACCTGACGTGAGCGAAGATGCTACTCTTGAGATATCTGTGGAGCTTGTTTATTCATACACTGTGTGCTAAGTGTGAATTTTATTCAATCAAAACGGGTAAACGAGAATTTATATGACACTGAATGTGTTTCGCAAAGTTTTCACTAGATGGCACTGTATCAGTCCTATCCAAAGTGTTATAAGTTTAATCGAGTGAAACTCACGCTTTGCACGTTTGTTTATTCTGGTATGTGTCCTTGTTAATACTAATGGACTATTGGCTGCCCTTTTGTTAACGTAATTAATCATTTAAAATCCTTTTTGGTCCAATATTTGTAATGTGGCTCATGAATGTTTTATGCGACGCAATCTAGTGATGCTACGATTGCTCGTTTTGAGAATAATGTCGATATAAAATGTGGTTTTATTTTCGAAGAAGCTGAATACTTTTTTTGTTGATTGAAGCTTTAGGCCATGGTTAAATAAAATATTGTGATCAAGTCAACATAAATGAGACGAAAAACTTATTTATAAGGACTTTATCAGATCAACTGAAGGTAAAACAATAGTTATCAGAATATTTGTCTTTCTGTATATGTGCCAACCAAAAATTTCTGCTTGGGGTTAAATGTAGGTACTTATTACCTACTTACCAATATACCAGTATTGCTAGACGACTAACTTAAAATAGGCTTCAATTTATCATTCTGAATAAGATTCGCAAAAGGTGGCTAGTGTAAAATCTACCTGTAACTTCCACTTGCTTATATTTTCCCATCATGGTGTGAAGTATCGTTTTTTATAAAGTAATTTCATAGCAATATTTTAACAAAACACCTGCTACAAAGCTCAGAAAATTTGAAAAAAAAACTTCAATCTAATTACGCTAAAGCGTTCCCCGTCTAACGAAGGATAAATGCTATTAAATTCATTAGAAACAATCTTTTATCTCGCAAGATGAAAAATATTTATACACTGCTGCACCACAGTTGGTTCCCTCATTGTCCCCTCGGAGTGCCAGCCGACCCTCCGACCACAGCCAGGGGACTGGGGTGAGTCACTCCTCACTCCGACAGCTGACTAATACGAAGAGGATCATAACCTGTGTAGAACAGACAACTCATTTTTGTCAGAACAATAGCTTTTGTCCGATTTTATCTCCATTTTTAGTTAAACCGGTAGCAAAACAACGCAATCGCTGCAAACTGCTTTCAATTCGAGTACTTTTTGCGTGATACATAGGCAGATAAATAATCTTGTTGTCTTTTGTTACTCTAATATAGCCTATTTTAGTTTTTATTCAATAGGTACCTATCATTTAGATATACTTATACATAAAAGGAAACTCCCGATTGCATTCGACTTTTACAATCTTTTTACAACTACGCCATGTGATAAACCAACACTTATTCTTACTAATATCTCTATTATAGATAACTCTGTCTGTCTGCCAGGTAAAAAGATATAGATTAGACTTTGACAAAGGATTTTGTATCCCACTGCTGGGCATAGGTTTCTTCTATATAACATGTGCCTAATTCTCGCGGACAGAGCAACGGAAACAACGCTAGGTATTAATCCGAAACTCATAAAGCAATCAGTGTAAAAGTAAAGTAACTACCTATAATCCCACTGTAGAGCAAAGGCGTCCATTAATGAATTCAAGTTACACAGCAAATACACAGGCATGATCACCGCGCATATTAAATGCGGGTTGGTGATCACAAACCCGAGCAATGTTCGAACATTCAAAGCTTTGAACGCAGGAGCCCAACAACTTGGCCCGGTACTAAAACCACTAGACTGCAACGGGGCGTGGACCAATCAGTGTAGTACCTACTAATGAAAATTTCAGAAACATTTTATTTTCATTTCCTCTAAATGAAGTGATAAAGATAGTCTGTTCTCCATTGACTGCGCAAATACACCCTCGTAAATACAATTCGTGCGCAGGCATCGGCATCGTATGATCAGATAAAACCGTTTCTGGGACAACTTTAGATTGGGTAAGATGCTGTTTTATTTTCTTGTCACAACATTTGAACATCCATGATAAAATTAATAATGTATCTGTGTGCATAGACTAACATACTAACGAAGTCACTTACAGTAAAATAATTGTAAAGTGAAGTAACGGATTATCAGCAAATCATTATAACGGACTATAATCAACCCACTACAGGGCAAAGGCCTCCATCTGAATTCAAATGCCACAGCAATTGCAAAAACAGATTTTAATAAAATATGATACGGAGAAAGTTGTAAGTACTTGTAAGCCCCAAGATGATAGCCTATTGTTTGATATTGATAAGGTTCTGGTAACAGTCAATTCAACAAAATTACGCATAATTAAGCCTCTACCTGCGTCTGTACTACTGTACTATAGGTCTGAAACTAGTCCACAGCAAGACAAACCTCTCCAAAAGCAGGATTTTCCATAATCGCTACGTTCTACAGATTATTGCTGTATGGCCAATGACAGACAGGTCTTATTGCTATTCTCCTTTAGATGTACGACACACATATGATAAGAAGAAGACTGCTATTCTGTTTTCGGTCGGCACCATACGGGAAACATAGACAACTTCCCATGAAGAAAGTATCCCTAAACTCGTTAAGAGCTGGGTGCTTGATTCCATAATCGATGTCACTGTGGATTCAACATACTTAAACAGTTCGATAGTCGAGCAACCTATTTAAGTAACCTAACTAATGAAATAATACCTGTTTTGATGATTCGGTCAGTTGAAAATTAAAGAGTCAGCTAAAAATATTCTGCTGCCTCTAAAATGGCATAATTGTAAAGAATTTCTCATAAAATCACAGGCAGAACAAAGGCATTTCCGCGCTCCAGCGGCCTTTGTCCTTTTACTAGTGTTCGCAGCGCGGAAACTGCTCCACTAAACTCCTTTAGCTTCTCGAAAACTGAAGTTTTTCTCGACAATCTTCGGTGTTCATTAACCAAGAGAAATGTTTGCGGCTAACCTGTTGAATGCTCCGTTGATGTTTCAACCATTATTCAGTTTTCAACCAACCAAATACAGAGGTACCCTGAGGTACCTATGTAGTTCACAATCTGCATGTTTTTCATATTATGACCAAGCATAAAAATTATGTTTGTTTAGCAGATTCACTTGCTTGCTTATTGTATCATCTATTAATCCCTCAACCCCCAGGCGGCACGCGCGTGCCGCGATAACAATTGATTTCAATTGTGTCTGGAATAACTCACGATCGAGGGATTAAAACCCGGAATATATTAATTTTCGTTTATATGTTAAATAATTTAATTTAAATGTACAATCATGCACGGCACGGCACTTAATTGTTGGGCAGATTTACATAATTAGAATTTTCAGGACTTTAAGAAGAACCATAGAACTATCATAAATCTTTCTACGTACTACAACATCCTGATTAGTAAACACTGCACACGCCTATGCGCATTAACGAATTAACATTTATCACACTCATACATTACTTACTATAGTACTCAATAACAGTAAATTACAATGTAAGTACTCGCCGCAATGTATTAATTATCAATGCATAGATATGTTCACAGGACGGAATCAAGCAGTCCGTTAGCAGCTATATGCGACATTCTAATTCCTCACAAACTAGGCCTTCGTAGCTTAAGAATGATCTAGCGTGTTTAAATATCTATCTTTAAAACACTCGGTGAATGAGTCAGACTTGCTCATTTTACTTCTGACAATGGAAAATAGTTTTGGTTCGCTAATAATGATTGATTCGAGTTTGCTGATTTATTTGGGTCAGAGCAAAAATCATTGAACTTCATCTCTACTTTAGCATGAGACTATGTATAGTATTGCAAATGCAGCATAAAAATATGCAATTAATATTACAGCGAATGGATACCTGCTGAATGCTTCAGCTGAAGAGTACTATTTGTGTTGTGTAATATTTTTCGTAGAATACTGATATTTTAATTTATTTCTGAAGGCCAATGTTCGAACATGCGTATAATTATCACTCTGAAGAGATTTCTACTATGTATATTTTTATACTTAAGTCTTTTTTTTCACGGCAAGTTTGCGATCACCATGTACTGTTGGATATTTGGTTTTTTACCACAAAAGTTTCAAGCTTTAATGAAACAGTATCGGATTTGTAAACAGATTTTGTGTTCAAATCAAGACGAAAATTTAAGCAATAAAAATATTATAAAGCAGTACATTTATATGCCCAAGTTACCACATATCTGTTTTGATTTGATATATGGTTTGGCTAACCTAAACTCTATTTAACTCTCAATTCTATTGTAAATCTCAACGAACCGTAACCTCACAAGACTCGAATTTCATTCATTAGCTCATTTAAATGTGTTCATTCCTTTCAAGTCCTTATTCCAAGACGTCAGATCCACTCTGCTGTAAATTTGCACAGCAAAAATAAATTCAATAGCGAAAGGTGCATTGCAGTAGCGAGGCATCGGGCCCAGGCGTCTATGCAAAGCAAATTCATTTAGCTGTAGCAAGAGGTGCTATTGATAGACCCGACGACATAAATGGGAAAAGTCTGATGGTATTTTCAGTCAAATTGATTTTATGGTTATTTTAAGAATATTAGAATGTTATTTCATGTTGTTTAACCATCTTATAGAGATGGAATGAATCTAAACGAAGCTGATGCAACGCTGCTGTGCAAGAATTGCTGTCGTCATTCGTGTTTCCACCAATCTTAGCATATTTGTGTCTAATTCTCAAAACATGACTGTAATTTTAATCCATACGCTGAAATATACAGTAGCAGAGTACAGTAATTGCAAATAATATATCTAGAAATGTAACGTAATGACAGAGATGCCAGTACCATTATTTTCGGGCTTAGTGTTATCTTTATTGCTCATAAAAACTGCATTAGTACATTTTGCCACTAGACAATTCCCGGAATCACCCTCTAATCCCATTCCGGCGTATCCGTAAAAAGTATTATCAAACTTCATTTCGCCAAAAGCGACAGAGGTCGCTCGCGGTGTATCGCTTTCAAATCAAATTTTCTTCTCATCCATTTTGTTTCCCGTATTTATCACTTCAATTTATTTTTTTAGGATCTATCTATTATGGTCAAAATAACATGCTTATAACACTGACTACCTTTCTTCTCTGTCAACGATACACAGAGTGTTAGGTAAATATTATTACAAGCCGAAATCATCTAAGTTAACGAACGCAAACAAAAACTGTGGCGAAGTCATAAAAACATATTAATTTTGAAACTTTCACAAATTAAATTTGGGTACCATATTGTATTGTGCTAACGGTCATCCAAACTCAATCATTTACAGCATGGTTTTACAGCTAGCATAAAAAATATGCATCATTATACAGAGTTTGGCTTCATAAATAGTTTTTTTATGCTTTTATTTCCTCTATTTGTGTTACTATATTTATTGAATTCTTTCGTATTTGGTTTAATAATCTCCTAAATCTAAGTGATAACCACTTGTCTCCGCTCTTATTTGGGCTGCTTCCGCAAACTTTTCATTTGATTGCGTTTTTACTTTGTTGTTTTAATGTTTGCGGCCTGTTGGTTTGGGACGCCATGTTTTTGTTTAAAAAATTATTTTGCGTTTTCGCCTTGTTTATTCTGCCTGTGTATTTGTTCGTGTGAGAAATTGGTGAAAATGCTGTTTGGGTGCTAGCGTTTGTTTTGGATAAATTCTTTCGTGTTTTTAATTACTTAAGTGATTTATTGAAATTACACTCATATGGATTTTGTTCAGTTACTCCTTTGGCGACCTAGTTAATTATATCCCATTTTAGTAACACCACATACAAATGTTTATGTTATGAATGCATGGAATAACATTTAATTAAGTAATAAGCATGTTTGTCGATCACGTCCTTATAGAACTGCGTACTCGTAACTACTGCTGTGTTATAGGAGCTACCTACATACCGCCTAATCTGAACTCTGAAAACTATGCATCCTATTTTGAATACTTATCCGACATACTACTTTTACCCGAAGTTAATGACTTTATACTGGCAGGAGATTATAACCTACCTGATTTGGAGTGGCAAAATAAAGGTGAGTATTTAGATCCTGTTATAAACGCATCTAACTCAATATCCATTACGCATTTAACTAATTTTATGTCCCTTTTAAACTGTTTTCAATTTAATAAATTTAAAAATAAAAATGACCGAATACTTGATCTGTTTTTTAGTAATAAAAATGACTGTGTGGCTTTTTCTACACCTTTGTCATTAGTACCAATCGATGAGCATCATCCAGCTTTTTATGTTCTTGTTAATTTAGACAAATGTGTAAAGCCTAGCCGTAGCAAACCACGCATGCAATACAATTTTAAAAAGGCTGACTACATTTTAATTAGCGAGGAACTAAATAAAATAGAATGGGATGAACTGTTCCATCATAAATCAGCTGACGATGCCGTCGCAGCTTTGTATGAAGTTATTTTTACGATAATTAAAAATCATGTTCCTACACAAATAGTTAAAACTTCTTGCTTTCCAATTTGGTTTTCTCCAAGTTTAATTCACATATTTAAGAATAAAACCCAAGCATGGATAAAATGGAAGAAATACAGAAATCAGAGTGATTATGAAATATTTAGTATTTATCGAAATAGATTTAAAGCCGAGTCTAAGAGATGTTACAATAAATATATGAGATCAGTAGAAGATAGCATTAACAACAACATTAAATATTTCTGGACATATATTAAAAACCGCAAAAAGAGTAATGGTATTCCTAGTTGCGTATTCTATAAAAATACACCTACTAATAGCCCTACTAGCGTATGTGACACATTTTCTAGATTTTTCCATTCAGTTTACGAGCCCTCTAATGTAGATGAAAAATGGGATGTATCGGATATACCATACATGAATACGTCCAATGATATAAATTTCAGTGACATATATATATCTGAAAATGCGATTATAAAAGAGTTGTGCGCACTTGATATTTCTAAGGGCACAGGAGTCGACAACATTCCACCTCTATTTTTTAAATCAACGGCTCACTCTCTGGGCTATCCATTGCGGTGTGTTTTTAATTCTTGTTTACGCGAAGGTATTTTCCCAACCACTTGGAAAGCCGCAAGAATTGTTCCAATTCATAAAGGGGGATCTGTTGTCGATGTAGAAAATTACCGTCCCATTTCCATACTACCCGTTTTGTCGAAGCTCTTTGAAAGATTGGTGCACAATATTATTTATCCTGCATTACATAACACTATTATTGAACAACAACATGGGTTTGTTAAAAAGCGTTCTACAACTACTAATCTATTAATTTATTCAACTTATTTATTTGAAGGTTTAGACAAAAATAAACAAACAGACAGCGTGTACACTGATTTTTGTAAAGCATTTGATAGGGTTGATCATAGAATACTTTTGGAAAAACTCGCTTATAACGGCATCCGTGGCAACCTGTGGCGCTGGTTTAAATCTTACATCTCGAATCGTACCCAAAAGGTTGTAATCAACGGCTATGAGTCTGGTTTTGTTTCCGTTACTTCAGGCGTTCCACAAGGCTCGATATTGGGTCCCCTTTTGTTCATCATTTTTATTAACGACGTTCGCTCCTGTTTTAAATTTTGTAACATTTTATTATACGCAGATGACCTTAAGATTTATCATACTATTAACGATATAGAAGATCATAAAAAAGTCCAAAGTGATTTAGATACCTTTTCTGATTATTGTAGGAATAATAAACTAAGCTTAAACATAAATAAATGTAAATCAATAAATTTTACAAAAAAGAGGATAATCAGTAACTATCCCTACAAACTGTGTGGTGTGCAGATTGAGAATGTTGAACAAATAAGGGACCTCGGAGTAACATTAGATCAGAAACTACACTTAGACACACACGTGGAAAATATTATTAATAAAGCTTTAAAAATGTATGGATTTACAATGCGTTCTAGTAATGATTTTACTCGACCATCTACCTATCTGTGTCTTTATAGATCTCTAATTCGTTCGCAGCTTGAATATGCTGTGCCTGTGTGGAACCCCTTCTATAACAAGTACATTGTAGCACTTGAGTCTGTACAGAAGCGTTTTTTACGAGTGATGCATTATAAATGTTTCCATTGTAATTTATCATACGACCACTTGCTAAGAAAGTACAATCTGTTAACCCTTGAATCTAGACGTCTTCAACTTGAGGCAATATTTTTATATGATCTGTGTCATAACCAATACGATTGTATTAATCTGAATAATAAATTGTGTTTCCGAATTCCTAATAAGACACACTTTCGTAATATGCCTAAATTGTTTGCTACCAGTCTTTGTCGCACACATGCTGGTAAACGCTCACCTATGTTTAGAATTACTGATTCATACAACAATAACTTTAACCCTATTGATATCCATGCTACTAGTGTTGGTGTTTTTAAAAAACTTTTATCAGATATGCTTAATAATCTGGCCTAATTTTAGTTTTAATTTATGTGAATTTACTTTGATGTGAATCTAATGAACCATTGTTTTGCTTCATAAGGTATTAATAAGATATTTAGCACTTAACTTGCTTGAATAATCATAAGTATATACAACATCACCTTTCAACTTTGTATTATTATTCTGTGGTTAATGTTGTTGGTGACACAATGATAATTATTTATGAATAAGTACTTTTGATATAAGATCCATATTGTGTACACTGTTTATTAACCCAAATAAATTAAAAAAAAAAAAAAAAAAAAAATTATGTTATACCTTTAAAGTTAACTAGTATTTGAATAAGCTTCGTGTAACCTTCGTTATATAAAATAAATTTAAAATGATTATAGTTGTGCACAATCACTTTATTATTATTCATTCCATTGCATACACCGTTTGATAATTAATTTAATTCTTTTAACATCATGATTGTGTTTACTCCTTATTAGTTTATTTATCTTTATACTTATTATTAAATTTGTGTTGCTCTCATTCGCATAATAAAAAGATATTAACGCATCGAATTTAACCGTTCACTTTTAAACTCGTTCAAGGTTTTTTAAATTCGCATTGCTCCAAAGGCGGAACACAAGTTCAACAATCGATAATCGCTTCGCATCGATTACAAGACACTTATACCTGATCATTTGAAATGCCGGGTATGTGCCTCGAACCGGTTACATTAACCTGCAACTCGATATTAAAAAATCCCCCAATTCGCGGGACTGCCGCGATGCCGCCTGGAGAGTCTTGACACTCAACTTTATTTCAATCTATTTATGATGAAAAAATTATTTAGTTCTATTAAATCCATGAAAATATTAATACGATTTGGCAAATAATAATTATGATTACAATTTGGCGCAAGTGTAGCGTTCCATAGTGCCAAATACGCAAGATTATTATTTTATTATTGTTATTGTTCAAGCTACGTTATACATACTTTGATTGATTCTTTGTCTACATTCACTCGTATTTCCCAAGTATTTACTGTACTTACAAGTTTGGCGTAGATTGTAACCTTTCGTGAACGCATTTGCGTAACAGCTCATTCGTTGTCCACTCAGTTGGTCCTACGTAAGTTGTCAGGACAAACCGTGCGCGTCGGTTCGCTTTAGTTTGTGCGTAATATTGACACACTCGACGCTCTTGTTTTAGTGTCAAGAACTTACTAAACTGCTGTTTTAGTCCAAAATAGATTGTTGATTATGTTTGTATTTGCAACAATGTGTTTGTGTTGATTGTGTGTATACGTTTTCTTCTGTTTTTGTGAACTACACTCGTGAATGTCAATTTCCCAAATTTTTTACTTAAAAAGAGTGCTGTAAATGTATTTGGAAAACATGACGTTTTGCAGTAGCTGTGGGTGCTGACTACTGTACGAGAAATTTGGAGATTTATCTGTAAATATCGGCTTAAAAAATACTGTATCGATACGTAAAGTTTTTAGTTGTAGATCCTTCTGATTTTGCGTTGATCCGTTGGGATTATATTTTACATTCCCGTGTGCACTGTGCAGTGTTTGGTGTGTGTGTTTTATTTAATACATGGGTTTTGATTTTGTGAATAAATAAACAGTCGGATTTATTTAATGTTGTGCAAACACCAACTGTGTTGCAGACTTGGCTATTCTATGATGTAAGGTATTTACAATGCTTTTTAGGTTTGTATAAACTAAATCTATGTATGATTATATTAAGTACCAAATCTGTGTGATTTATTTTGTTGCTTAGATATTTTCTACATATTATGTATATCGTAGGCATATTAAAATTTGTCAGGAAAACTACCTGCTTCTACAGTAAGGGTAAGAAGAAAGAGGTAAAAATGAAATAAATCCATTGATTAAAAAAAATAACAACATTAGGTAATTATGTAACGTGCCGGTGCGTGTGAACCATATTATTTGTATTTAAGTTTTTGTTGGTTTAATTGTTTTTTAATTCATCTCTTAGTTATCCTCTCCTTCCTCCTTAGTCATCCTTTTTTTTCTCGATAGGGTATGATATAGGTACCATATCGAAAAAAGGAGTAACTATTTCTACCCTAAATTAGATCCCATTTCAAATTGAAAAAGAAATTTTATACTTACGGGTAATTTATATGGAATAATGAAATGAAATCAATGAAACTAAAAAAAATTTACTTACAATTTTGGGTCGTTGCATGTTGATTGTTTGCGATCACTCGTTAGTAACTGACTAGAAACAAGTTTATTTTTGGATTATTTCATTCTTTCGTTGCTGAATTAAAAAAAAACATCACTTTTGTATTTATTTCGAACTTTGTTAAACTGGGAAATGAGTTGACTGTTAATTTTGTTATTCAATTACATTATTATTATGACAATCTGCATCATTGCGTTTGTGGTCCGCATTTGTTGCTGGCACGTATTGATGTTGTCTGTGTGTAACCGTTTATTATGAAACGCCTTTTAGCCAAAAAACTATTATGGTAGGTATTAATTATAATTTCACGATAAATGTCATTTGCCAACCTACTAGTGGGGAGAATACACAGCTGCCTCTTCTTGCAGTACTTCTTACCTATGAAAATCATATTAGAATAGTTTTTGTTTACTTTAGGTCATATGATGATTAATTAACAAGTTGCTAAACTTGTTAGACGAACTCATAAACTCGTCTAAATATGGACATCACGAGCATTTCATAGCCTTAAAATGATAATTTTAAGGTTATAATCTAATCTATACAGCTACCGAAACCGTCCTAGCAGTCAAATAAGCGTTCAAGATGGCCGAAACACAGACAAGGCCATTACTCTTGTTCGACTTAACGACGGTGAAAGAATTTAAAATAATGAACCAATGAAAAATGAGTTCGCTTTGTTATTGGCCAAAATGTTTGCTGGAATATGGATACCGTATATTTCCTAGACTAAGGACTATGAGGAGTGACGTTTCAAACTATAACTGGATTCTTTTTTCTTCAATATTTCGACTGTATTAGGTTGGACTGGAAACCATAACTTTTCTTTTACCGGGCGACGTACACATACGAGTAGTGACAACAAAAATCAGATGAGTCAGCGGGCATGCAAAAAATTTATATGAACATGTTATGTACTAATCTGAATTAAGTTACTACATGAAAGTATGAGCAGTTGCAGCCTCGTTTATCTTTTTGATGTTCTCAGATTCACGGTTTGATAGCGAAGCGATACTCTTAATGCGTGGCTTTCTTACATCTACGCTAATGTTATGAAGAGAAAGAGCGAGTAAACATAAAAACTAGTGGACTGATTTAGATGTAATAGTTTGTGTCCCAAGGAATAATAATAGTTTTTAATCCAGAAATCATCATTTAAGAGGCTGAAAGGGGTCTATAATTATCCCCCAGTAGGGCAAAGGGCTCCATCATTGAGTTCAAGTTACCACAGCAGTAGTTTGAGACCCTGAAAACACAGTAGCCTATATGATAGTTTTTGACTTTGAAATCCCTTGAAAGGGTTAGAAAGACGTGGAAGTGTGTAGTGTGTATGGCAAATCAATATTTTCTTAATTTAGTGTAAAGATATATCCCTCTACTACTACCGTATACTACTACAACACGATACAAACAGCGATTACAGAAAATTAGTAAAAAAAAATAAAGTTATCTTTAAGAGAGAGATATTATTGGAAATGTGATATAGACGGGAGTAATACAGCAAATACCAATGCGAACGAAGTTGCGGGTGGAGCGTTAGTCTAACACTAATATTATAAAGAGGAATCATTTGATTGTTTGTTTGTATTGAATGGGCTCCGAAACTACTAGACCCTGATGAACATAGGCTACTTTTTACCGCGGGACCCGGTAGGTGGCGCTGCTGTCGAAATGTCAACTACTAAATGGCTTGACTTGATGTCAACTACTAATTGGGTTGAAATTTTGTACGTGTATTTCCTTGGTTTCACAGACACGAATGTATAGTCTACCTACCTGTCTTCCTATATGCCACCGCAAGGCACGGGTTTCCGACCGCGCGATATGACGTGGATTTCACGCGGGCAGAGCCGCGGGCGAAGAGCTAGGTCATGATATACACGGTGGAGGTTCTCAACACCATTTAAAACGGCTTTAATCCGATTGCAACGTAGCATTAGTGCGTCAGAGCACCGTTGAGCAGTTGTTACTTTCGCCGGTTAATATGGATATTATCCAGCGCTCGGGGAGAGGATAATTATGCATAATGCAATATTTAGAAACTTTCCATATCAGTGTAAGGTTTTTTGTAAGGCGAGTTACCGGTTAATGTCGGTATTATCTCATTGCAATATTTAGCAACTTTCCATAAGTGTAAGATGTTTTGCACGGCGAGTTATGTAGTTCAAGTTCATTAGAAAGCATGAATAGTATTATATTTACATACATAATTATATTATTTATCTGCTATACATGTAATAAGAAATTTATCGACGGAACGTAAATTGAACCACCAATTTTGAGCCAGTGGCCAGTGCTTAATAACTTTTTTTCTGTTTAGCACCGACTTAAAATTTTTGGCTTGCTTCAAGCTTCTCGTCGGTGAAGTTTTTGTTTTTCTTTTCGACTGAAAATATTAACAGTGTTTGCACCAAAGCACATTATAGATGTTGAAGAAAACCTTAGAATAACAAAAATTAAAATAACAGTTTTTCAATTTTATTTTATCTGATTTAGTGTTATCTTTACTTGTACTATTTTATTTGTACTTGTTTCACGCAGGAACTACTTCATGAAATTAAACAAATAAGCGCCGATATCACCGATATATCTCTGAGATTTCCAGCTTAAAATGTAGGCTCTCTCTTTTATTATATCGCCCAAAGTTTCAATTTTCAATTATGTTACACCCAGTCCACGTGGAAAGTACATTCGACTAAGTATAACCCCCCCCCCACAAATGCTTTCCCGTGATATAGTCGTCACGTATTATGAAGTTTACTCGATTGTGGGAAAAAACGAGGCTGTGTCACACTTAGCCTGTGACCACAGTCTGGCAATTTGATTTGACATGATAACCTTTAATCTATACTAATATTATAAAGCTGAAGAGTTTGTTTGTTTGTTTGTTTGTTTGAACGCGCTAATCTCAGGAAGTACTGGTACTGGTTATTTTTGTGTTGGATAGTCTATTTATCGAGGAAGGCTTTAGGCTATATAACATCACGCTGAGACCTATAGGAGCGTAAAAACGTCCGACAATATGATCAGGTTTATTCTCGTTTGATTTCCCGTTAATAATTATGAAATTGCCGATTATATTCCCACTTTTTATTTTGTTTATAGCTCTTAAGTATAGTCATATTATTGCGTAATTATTTTTGTATTGTATCAAAAACTAAATAAAGTAACTTTAGACTAAAAAAAAAATGCAATACTAGTGCCTATTACTTCAAAGGAAGTCGTTGAAAAGACCCCTTACAATGTGTCAGCTGACCTTCTTGCTTCAATTAAGTATATTTGTATTATATACTTTGATTTTCACAAATTTAAATACTATAATGCGTAGCTTTATAACCATCTAACTTTCACCTTTAATTGCATCGAAAACGGTTCAGGCGTTTTTTTAAAAATCAAAAAAATTGTTAGTATGGAAAAATGACTTTTCTCGATTTCGTCCATACAAAACGGCAATTTTATACTTTAACCCCTAATATTAACATAATTATGCAACACAATGTAGCTACTTTTTTTCTTATTTGTAGTCACACTTGATCCGTTTAACTAAAAAAAAAGGACGTGTTATACGAATGTTTATAAAGTAAGTTCCCTGTGTATATCAGACCTCAAGCTTTAGTTCCTACATGCAGCTTAAACGGCGCTAGCGTGTGTTAGATGACATGACATAAATAGTGCACGAAGGTATTTGAGCAACTGATATTAGTACCAGGTCGTTGGTTCGTGAGGGGTTTGCACGAGCTAATACGGTTAACGATCTCAGATATAATATGGGCGAAGTGTTTAACCTCTATATTCTGTTGGATGTAGAGCTAAAACACTTTCCCTGTGTTGGATGGTCGTCGATTGGTTGTTTGGTTTATCTTGATTGTTTTACATATACAGATAAAATATACAAACTATATTTACACTATCCTATACAAAAATGTTATTTTTGATTTAATTATATAAATTGTATGACGTTATAATTTGATAGTGAAATTTTTAAAATTAATGTTTATTTTATTCTTTAAAGTGGATTTGAATGAGAGTTTGCTTATAATTATGTGTATTTGTCGCTTACTTCATTAATATTTTCCTTGCATATTTCCCCGCCACTCCAGCCAATAAAAAATTGCAACATTAACAGGAAAAATATAACTATAGCTAATCAGTGTTGCAAGTTTACACGCAGTCGACCAACTTAGAAAATGTCTAAATAAGAAAATTTCTAAAACGTCCCTTTGAAAATAAGTTAGATAAGTACTTAGGTTAAATCCGACCAATTTAAAACGGAAATACAAAGTCATGTAAGTTCGCGTTTGCGATGTGCACTTACGGAACCTTAACACTGAGCGTTGCCTGACTCGCAATTGCCCATTTTTTTTAATTTATATACAAATTAGTACAAATTATTACACCAAATTAGTACACATTATATGTACCAGCTTTGCGGCTTTCCGAAGTCCGAAGATTTAAACAAAACAACCAATAGACGACCATCCAACACAGGGAAAGTGTTTTAGCTCTACATCCACAAGAATATAGATTTTAAACACTTCACCCATATTATATCTGAGATCGTTAAACGTATTAGCTTGTGCACCGTAATACAACTTATTTACTCTTTAATACGTTCAAAATACTCTATTTCGATTCTTAGTATTAAACGCTTATTTTCGAATTGCAATATTCTCCCGGGCTCCACAGAAAATGATTAAAGTAATCCTTTGTAAAGCTTAGCGCTAAATTGAAGCCTTAACAAATTAGCACAGAGTCTGCTTCGATTTTCGATGTCTATAAGCCCTGCATTAACTAGATGAAGTCTCGACGTTCTTAGCATTTGAATAAAACACACATTGTACACCAAATAAAGAAGTTTTTGTAGCCATTGTTTACAGAAATATATTTGATATCGCCTACAACCTTTAGGTACAGGGAAAAGTGTTGATGTAGGGATCCGATGGAACATTATGCTGTTTGTATCATCATCAGCCTGCATAGGTCCAGTGATTAACGTAGGCCTCTCTAGAAGGAGGATTTTATCGTTACCACCAACGCCATAACGCTTTGGCCGTAAACGGGTTGGCGCTCGCAGTAATAGTAAAGAGACAACGCTGCTGCTTGTTTTCTTCAACTCCTTTAGACACATTAGAAGAGAAAGCGTGCTGCTATTCGCGTCACTACCCGTCACCACCATTTCAGACATAAAAGAAGAAGAAAACATACTTTAATTATTATCATAAGTAATTTCCTGCCGTCCACTGCAGAACGTAGGCATTCCCCAACTCGTATTCGTACAGCTTGACCACTAGCCCTCCTCATCCAGCCACCGCCAGCAGCTCTAACTGGTTCGTGTCTCTAACGAACCGCTTGGCGACCTTCACCACGCTTGCTGGTGCACTTCTAACACCCATCTCTTCCATCTTTCATATATTCTTCGGCGTATAGGTACTAGTATCTCCCGCTCATAGCATATTTAGGTTGTTAATTAAGCTGCTTATTTCTTATCTTATACCACAGAAAAACATTTACCATTTTAGTTCCATGGGTCGTGACCTAAAAACTACGAACCCTGCTCTGAAAGGTGTCTAGAATATAATGACTTAGTTTCTCGAAAGTTTCGTACCTGAGACGAACTATGCTTTCGGCTTCTTTGTCGAAGTTATTCTTGTCTAGTTGTACAGTTTGTGCCATGCAGACTTATTCTTGGACGATAGCTGTACTCTCAAAATGTGTTCGTTGAACATGACTTTAGTCTTGTCTAAGTTCATCCCTAGTTGAGTGTCCTACTCAATACCTAGAAATATTCAGACGCATCATAAATTCTAGTATTATGGTCAGCTCTGGCTCCGTTCCTATTATCACGATAATGTCATTGACGAACTACTTTTCGGAACATAATAATTGCAGGGTAATTTTTATTTGTGTAGCTTATACCATCCGTTTCATGAATGCAATTCCTTGATAGCCAGTTTTTATGTCTTTCATCTTTAAAAAGCTTATCAAATCTAAATTGTGAAAGACTAAATCTCTAATTCATGCAGCTAGTAGGTATGTAGGTAGGTAGGTAGGTATACCGTTTGAAGGTACCTTTCCGAAACCGCATTCGAGAGACGCTTGCCTCGCATAAGCCCATTGGCGGATTGACACTTTTGTCTGGCGCGGCGTGAAATCCGACTGCGCATCTGGCCCAGCGAGATAACCCGCCTTCTATTTTTCTCTTTGCAGTACTGAAATACCATTTGTATTTTGACCCTCATTTAGCAGCTGATAGTTGTTTAAAAAAAGGTTTAGCGGCTGTTGAAAAGTTAAAACACTACTGGACACAAACAGTGCTGGAGACAAAAGAGCAATCACCAATTATTATCTACATCATAATATGCAGTTCTTTTTCCCTAAAATGTACCTACGCACAATGTAGGTACATTTTTAAGAAATAATTTAAATCTATCATTTACCTACAAAAGCATTTGTTCTAACGCAATACCCTTTCAAGGTACAGATGACTTTCCGTACAGAAACAGTATTTGAGATACTCGCAGCGCAGCAAGAAATCCGCCTGGGCATCTGGCCTAACAAGATATTTTTTTTATTTGTGATAAAAACTGTAAATAGAAAAAAGAGGGTGCAGTAATTTCAATTAAAATAACATAACATAAATACTCTTTATTGCACACCATACAGGATACATTGTTAACATGTAATACATTTTAAGCTGTACAATTTAGGCGGTCTTATCGCTATAAGCGATCTCTTCCAGACAACCTCAATAAAGGACAATTAAATCGAAATAAGTGGGGAAGGCGGCAAAGAGTTATTAAAGGTAAATATTAAATAAATAGGTTAAAAATATATAAAATAAATAAAATAATCAAGCTACAAATTAATTTTAAAATACATATTCTACTCAATCAATAAACATACACACAAATGCAAATATTAAATACACATAAACAAATAAATACAATTCCAATAAAAAAAAACCGTTTACCTGTTCAAATACCCTCTAATTTTTTTTTAATTGAAATATACAAAAGCCAATATTAGAACATAAAGAGCAGTATAAGGTCGTTAGTTCAAGCTGCTATTACGTATATTTTTTCATCTTTGCTGTGTACAGACTCTCTGTTAAATGAACAATAACATTTTATAAATAATGTATTCATACTTATACAGGATGAAATTTTAACCACTTTCTAAAATTTTCATAGGCTTTCAGTGTCGTATTTAGAGCCTATTTAATATGAAGTTAAGAAAATATTTTTCGCGATATAGTTTTCAATTTTTACGGTCCTAGACCTGTTAAGGTATAAAGGGAAAATCAAAAACTTATGAATAGTATCGTAATTAATGAATGAGATGCGCAACGCGTAAAAAAGTGTTGCTAGGCGGCCGTATCAAAAATTTTTGATTTTTGGCGGACATTTTTTGTACTGGGCTATACCAAAAGAAAAATTACGTGATTTGTTTTATGTCTTGTACTCGTAGATTGATACATTAAAATTTGGAAGGTGGTTAAAATTTAATTCTGTATTATCTATTAGTTTTAAAATTAAATAATAAAGATATTCCATTCCTATTGAAACCTTAATAATAATAATTTCAACGAAATATGTCTTCGTACTCTGATCCAATTTAGCAACATTTTTATATTAGTGATGCCTGGGGAGCGAAGGTATTTTATATTACTTTTTTTATATTAATCTATTTCTCAAAGTTTGAGATGTCCCTCGTTTTAACAATCGCTGACTTGTTTACTTGCGTTTGTATGAAAATAATTTCCTTTTTTGGTGTTACCTGATAGATTAGATACCTGATACTTTTAGGACTTGGCTTTTCACAAAGTCATATAACAGATATTTTGATAAATTTTAATGAAGTATATTTGCTTTAATTTTGTAATTATTAGTTAATAGATTTTTATGTGCCTTTGTTATAGTGTTTAGTAGTTTGGTATAGTGACCTGGGTTCAATCCCCAGGTCGGGCAATAAGGGTTTGGAATCTTCGAACGTTTAATTCTGTTTGAGATCACCAACCCGCATTTGAAAATGATGATTAGACCTGTACTCAACATTGCTGTGGTACCTAGAATTCAATGATGAAGGCCTTTGCCCCCCAGGGGGATAATTATTTGTAGGCTTTGAAATTTTAAAATCTACACGGCAGAAATAGAATACAAACTTCTGATTCTGATTTTAATTGTATTTCCACTGTCTAGTCCGTACATCTCTTCACCGGTCGTATCTCATGTGAAGTTCCACTTGCAAGTTTAAGTATGTCAGCCTCCCGGCGTTCCCTGCAATCGCATTAACGATATACGCCGTAGTACCAGCTCGTAATTTGTTCCCGAGCCTTATTAAATTCATAAGTATGCGTCTCACTCGTGCGGTGCAAGTTGAAGTGAAGACGAGCACATACTTCATTATCAGTTCGTTAAAATGCTGGATCTTACGTTTAATTAACATGTGAGTTATGTTCTTCATTCATATGGATAGCCACACTTTCCTATAAGTAATGATTTAAGGGGACTACTGATTATTGTATAATTACTAGAGGTTATTTGCTAAAATGATATATAATATCAGGGGTTAAAGTATGAAATTCCCGTTTTGTATGGACGAAATCGAGAAAAGTCATTTTTCCATACTAACAATTTTTTAGTTTTTTTAAACACGCCTGAACCGTTTTCGATGCAATTAAAGGTGAAAGTTAGATGGTTATAAAGCTACGCATTATAGTATTTAAATTTCTGAAAATCAAAGTATATAATACAAATATACTTAATTGAAGCAAGAAGGTCAGCTGACACATTGTAAGGGGTCTTTTCAACGACTTCCTTTGAAGTAATAGGCACTAGTATTGCATTTTTTTTTAAGTCAAAAGTTACTTTATTTAGTTTTTGATACAATACAAAAAGAATTACGCAATAATATGACTATACTTAAGAGCTATAAACAAAATAAAAAGTAGGAAAATAATTGGCAATTTCATATTTTAACCCCTATTATAATAATATATGTTCTAGTTTTCTGAGAATAGATTTTGTTTAGAAGTAATGAAATTAAATCAATTGGGGGTAGCTGCACATTGCTCTAGTAGTCCCCTTAAAGATGTTGCTAGGAGTAGTCCTCCAGTCCTCCAGTCAGATAGACTAGTGTAAATTGATCTTCGCTTGTTGTGGCTTATAAACCAAGGAGACCACAAACACAAACACACACACACACACATTTTTTAATTTATCACAGTGATTTAATTTGTTTCTTTTTTTTTCAGGTATGTATTCAAATCTACTACCTACATAATATTTGGTATGTACTATAGAGTAGCATGTGTAGAGGTTCATAATTCATAGATTTTTTCTAAAAATATTTGTCTTTTTTAGATGAGGTGTAAGTATTTACAAAGTTTATTGATTCTGAGGTTTTTTTATTTACGATATATTTACATCTATAGATAAAGAATTAGGCTTAAAATAGAATATTGTGCAAAGAAATTCAAATTTGAAACTCCAGCCTTTCGGTGTTGTTGTTCGTTAGAAACTTTAAAAAATTATGAACGTTTGCTATATATGATTATTTTAACATTAGTTAGCACTAAATAAAGCAACTCCATTCATTTATTTGTTGATCCATTCATGCATTCGTTTATTCAATCTCATTTCGGCACGGCACTGTAGACAAACTTCGCATCAACTTTTCGGATCGATGCAAATTCACGTTCCATTTTTAATGACAAAGATTTACGTATGTGTTTTAACGAGGCGCGTGACATGCGATCTAATATGCTGAATGTCATATAAGCGCAATTAAATTGTTTAAACATTGCGACAGGTGTGGCGCATTTTTGCCTAGGTACTTAATTAGTTTACATTCAGATTTTTGTGGTGCGTTCGAATTTTAAAAGGTTTCAAAATTCCGTGATTATTTCGGTGGATGTTATTCTCGCCTCTAGTCATTTATCATTTATAGATTTTAAAATAAATGTGCATAACAACTTATACATTGTTCTGATCTTAACGTATATAGCTCTTAAAATATTTCATATCAAAAACAACTGGAAACCACGAACACTTAGACCAGAGAAAATATGTATTTTTCTTGTTAAATCGTTGGGGGTACTACCGCTCGGGACATCAAGAGCTGTAGAATGTAGTTTAGTTAGTGTGTTAGTGGCTTAAGTTATTAGGTTATAATAATGTATAAACACTGCTTATAACTTACGAGCAAAATGGTTTATCATTAATTACTCCTATTTTGGCACATAACTCCTTCATGTCAAATCATATCAAATCAAATATTTTTTATTTTGCTTAAAATGTGGTGCATATACGAGTAGATCTTAAATTTTAACAGTGTTTCACACGTTTTACCAGAATCTGGCATGCAAACAATTTTTTTATAAACAATAATTACTAATTTTAACATCATCTTTGTTTGAAAAAATTAAAATATTCCTCCACTGAGTAGAAACAGTTATGTATCAACGAGGTTTTTAGTTTCTTTTTTAACATTTCCTATGATAGAGACTTCATATCATCGCTCAGTTTTATGGTCACTATCACTAGAGTTAATTTAGAATAAACACTATGCATCATAGATATTGAGAACGTGTCAATGTGTATCATGTGGCTGTACTTATTAATAAATAAAATAAAATAAAAATAATTGATACGGGGTTCTCCCGTGATCATGGCGCTTGCAACAGTGCCGAAATATCGGAAACTCGTAAAAACTAAAGTTTATGGTATAAACCCCGTATCAATCATACACGCAGGTTTTACATGCGTGACTAAAGTGTCTAAGATTCGTTTGTTTTTGCGCAAAAAATCTAAACGGCAAAGAGCAAAGCATCTCCAAAACGCTGTTACTTCAACCTTGTTTCATTAAGGGTATTATAAATGGTCAATATTGTTCAGAATATTCAAAAAGTGCTTCTTCGATTTTTGAATTTTAAACACGAATATTCTTATTTCTTGGAACATCTGTAGATACCCTTATAGCTAGAAAAGGTCGATACAAACCTGAAATAGGGCGAGTAAATCTTCATCGACATGCGATACCTGGCATTAACCCTGTTTACTCGAAGCCCGCCGTTCGTCCCAGCCGGCCTTGGAGCTTGCCTCAACAAAGATACATTGTCGACACATTTAAAAGTCCTTTCACAATATTGGAAGGCGCTAATAAATTTGCTGCGTAGTTACTACGACGGATAACAGAGGCTCTTAGGATACGCCGCCGTACACGCCGAGTGCTTTGGGTTGCGTAGACAAGGAACTTTGATAGATTAGCCATGTCCGTGTGTTTGTCTGCCTGTCCGCGGTTAAATATCAGAGGCTTTTGCATATCATGTCAAAATGTTGAAAATCAAATTGGTACTTATCTGTAAAGTAGAATTATCATTATGTCATCTACCTATCCCATATCATACAGTGTGGGATGGCTTTAAGTAAAATTTTAGAGGCGAGTAGGTAAACCGTAAATTGCAATATATAACAATCAAATTATGAACAAGCTCAAAAAGATATAAAAGTACTTTTTTAAAATCGTATTTTGTTTCTTCGTGTGTTAACATTATACAACTTTATAAAAGGTAAATGATTATTTCTTCTAGATAGCATTTCGGAGATAATATATATTTTTTAAAATGACTTTGTAATCTTTTGTTTTCCCCCTCTTAAAAATAAATTTGTGCTCCTGAACAACACTAAACAAAAAAAGTAAGGTTGCTCAAATATTTAAATAACTTTAATTGACGCTTATGCAAGCAAAAATGGAACCAAAAAAACGCGTTATTCAAATATGGGAGGAACTAGGTATGCTAATCGAATCGAAGTAAGTGCCAATCATATTTTCAAAATTCGAAAGCTACTCGTGTAATACTATTTTCATTTATGGTGTACACTTTATTCGTTTCCTGGTATTCCTGGACGCGTCCCGGTTTTATTCCCTCGTCGTTCGCTTCCGGAAGTTTCGGAAAGATATATTTACTCCCAGTTTATTTACTGGCTCCCGATAAAAATCTCTTTCGTAGTTTTTCACGTGCCCGCCGATCCGGTGTTGCCCGAAATTAATTTGCCACTGTGTTTACATTTGCCTCGTGCAGCGAGGCCATGATTGGGAAATTTAAAGCGAGGATTCCAATAAAATTGTAATATCGATTTAGTAGTAACTGCCTATAATCATCCCACTGCAGGGAAAAGGCCTCCATCATTGAATTCAAGTTACCACAGCAATGATGGGTACTGGCCTAATCACCACGCTTGCCAAATGCGGGTTGGTGATTACAAACCCAAGCAACGTTCGAAAATTCGAAACTTTTTTGTTGCCCGACCCGGGAATCGAATTTGGGACCCCGAGATCATGGCCCGGTATTTAAACCACTGGACCAACGGGGCGTTTATCGATTTAATTTTCACCCAAATAACCTCAGTATTGAAAATTGACGTCGACGTTCGATAAACACTGTATTTTAAAACATGCTTTTGTTTTTTCTAAAGATTATTATTAATGATTGATTTTGAAATATTAGACATTTAATCGATTTTTTTTGTTGTCGACCCCCTTGGGTGGTGTGGCATACAAACCGGTTTCCAAGGTGTCGCTTGGGCCGAGGTCCCGGGTTAAACTCCCGGATGTAAAAGTACTTAGTTTTTCTACATTTTGTCTGGGCGTTGTAAATCAGGAACAATCTTCGTTGTTTTGTGAATGTGGATGAAGCGAAAGTAGTCTGTAAGGATCGTAGCAAGTGGAAAGATATGGTCTCTGCCTACCCCTCCGGGAAATAGGCGTGAGTGTATGTATGTATGTATGCAAAATAAATCAAAATAATAATACTTATGTAAAATTAATTATAACATAATCCCAATAATCCCTTTACATTACTATTGGATACTACAATGGGATACATGTGTCTTCTTAAACATGTTGATACGGCAAAATATATATAGGTACCCACGATTTTCAAATATCTGTAAATATATGTTTCTTTTAAATTAAAAACTTCGGAAATTTACGTTAAAAAATTAAATGAATGTGTTCCTTGATACTTTTAGGGTTCCGTACCCAAAGGGTAAAAACGGGACCCTATTACTAAGACTTCGCTGTCTGTCCGTCTGTCCGTCGCTCTGTCACCAGGCTGTATCTTAAGAACCGCGATAGCAAGACAGTTGAAATTTTCTCAAATTATTTATTTCTGTTACCGCAATAACAACAAATACTAAAAACAAAATAAAATAAATACTTAAGGGGGGCTCCCATACAACAAACTCATTTTTTTGGCCTTTTCGGTACGGAACCCTTCGTGCGCAGTCCGACTCGCACTTGGCCGGTTTTTTCCGATCACGCCATATTTGATGACAATGACAATGACCTTAAGATGTCAAAATCAAACACTATACTGAGACGATCGTAGATTTAATGTATATTAAATCTATGGAGACGATACGAAGTTCACGGGGTGTGTTAGTATCATAATATAATAGTAGCCGAAAGGTTTTTATTCGAGGAATTGTATTTTCAAAATGTTTCTCGTTGCACGATTTGTTCACGTACCAGACGGGGCCCGGGAAGACGGATGTGCTGCTGTTTATTTACTAGTACTCGATAAAATCCTCATGTCTCGTCTGCGTTAAGGAAACAATAAGGAATAGTATCGGAATTCTATTTTGTTGTTATCGCAAATCGCATTTCAAAAAGAGCCTGCTCTTATACAAGTTATTATTAATTTGACTCGTTTTATTACGAGTAACTAAGACAAAATTTAATGCAGTGTAACGTACTTTTAGATGAATTGCTACAATTTTGGTTTTCACAAAACAAAATTCATCTCTGAAGCTAAACAAAATTTCAATAATTTTTGTACAAGTCTTGTAACTAAATTTTAATTGGTTATAAACAAAACAACGACTGGAAATTAGCACATTAGATGTATCTTTTTTTTTGTTGCATAAAATTAATGCCTTTTTCAATAAAAAATAATGCTACTAAATTTTTATCATCAATTCATGACAATAGCGTCTGCATGGTGCATGGTGCAATAGGTGTATAAATCACGAAACAAATACTTTTATAGCATTGTCAATGAAAGTTTAAAAGTATACAATACATCGAAGGGTTTCGTAACCCAAAAACGGGACCCTATTACTAAGACTTTGCTGTCTTTCCGTATGTCTGTCACCAGGCTGTAATCTCAAGAGCCGCAATAGCTAGACAGTTGAAATTTTCACAAATTATTAAATTTATTAAACATTTGTTAAACGTCTAAATATTAATAATCATCAGCTTCAAAATTGGTCGAGCCCTGTCGTTTGATAACGATATCAATTTCTCAAGCCATCCCGGAATTAATAACGTAAAGGGGAATTAATTGTGTTTCCACATGTAACGATAATCCAAAACAAAGTATCTAGAGACGATAATATACTCGAGTCGTTTTAAATTCCATCCCCGGCGGGCTGGAGATAAATTTAAATTTGCATACACGTATACAAGTATTTGTCACCCGGTCTCGAGGAAACCACGAAGCGTTGTCGTAATCCGGTTATCCGGCTTCCCGCCAACCGGGTGCCAACTGATGCCTGGCTCTGACAGTTCTATAAAAATGACGGTTCTGAAAAAAGAACCGAAAAGTGCTTACGTTCTGAAATTTGAATTCCGCGAGTTTATTCTGTCATATTGCTTTTAATCCGCTTGTACCCAAAGGAGCGTATTCAAGTTTGGAAATAAATATTTGGTGGCGTTTGTCAGCCGGGCGAAACCGCAGCGCGCGGTTGTAATCCGGTTATCCGGTTTTGTGTGTGACGAAATTTATACCCGGACATGCGTAAGCTTGCGGCGTACGGCATGTTGATGATTTACTTACAATATGTTAAACACACGACTGTGAGGCAATAATGCGATGGAATATGATAAGTCTTTGTCATTTGGTTTTATAAAGGTTTGATGTAAAGTAACCGCGGCGCTAGAAAATTATTTCTCTTTCATTTGAATGTGTTAGCGCAAATTCAAGAAACCAATAAGTAGTTCGACCCGGTTTTACCATTGAAGAAAATGTAAACAAATGGTCTGTTCATGACCATGCCTACCCTTTAAACCCTTTCTGTAATAGTTTTCTTCATACAATTATTAAACATGAAAAGTAAAAATGAAAAGGCTTCCATCATTGAATTCAAGATACCATAGCAATGTTGAGTACTGGAATAATCACAATCAAATAAGGGTTGGTGATCAAATGACGACAAACCCGAGCAATGTTAAAAAATTAGAAGATTCTTGTTGCCCAACCCGGGGATCGAATCCGGGACCCCGAGGTCTTGACCCGGTATTTAAACCACTAGACCGACGTGGAAGGTTTTTATGGAAATAAATCAAACATTAATTCCCAGACAAACCTCTGAGCATTACAAGAATAACAAAAAAGAACTATCCAAATCATTGCAAATCCAACCATTCTAAAGTTATGCGCGATACATTTCGGTAATTGATATTTGTTTAATTTTGATAGATAGATAGATTTCAATGTGTTTGCATAAATTCTAAAAACCGTTATGTAGTTAGTTTACCTCAAATTATAAGTAGAATTTTAAACAAGGCTTCTGAAAATTCTCCTTCAATAATCAAAAGCTAGTCTCGACTAGTTTTAAAATTCAAGATGCAACCCGCCCAGACAGTTTATATCAAAATTGCTGTCAAAAGGGTCAGACTAGACGCAGTCTTGAGATCCGTATGCGCAAACTTTTGAATTCTCGAATTTTTGTCTGTATTCTGGAGAGCAATGGCCTGCGCATTCGCCGAACGATTAAAAGCCCGACTTGCTAGACTACGAGTACTTAGGAATTCTAGTAGGTACTATCTATACTAATATTATAAAGCTGAAGAGTTTGTTTGTTTGTTTGAACGCGCTAATCTCAGGAAGTACTGGTTCGAATCGAAAATTTTTTTTTATGTTGGATAGTCCATTTATCGAGGAAAGCATAAGGCTATATAACATCTCGCTGCGAGTTGCGACCAACTGGAGCGAAGCTTAGCGTAATATATTACAGGAGCGAAGCATCAGTGAAAAATGTTGCCAAAATAGTCGCGATCATAATAACAGAAATTGACGCGTACGAAGTCGCGGGCAACAGCTAGTCCTAAATAAAATGTAATCTGACTGAAGATGTATTTTATTGATAAAAAAAAATACGTGGCCAACGTATAACTTTTTGCCAGGTTGCCGATATCAATGTATTTTTGTTCGATAGAGAACTGTATAATATAATTGCCTTTAAGAATAGTCATATGATAAGAAGATCAAAGGTTTGTAAATCAGCACGGTCTTCGTCGTCTTATGCACTTTTCCAAAACTAGACCGATTTAAATACTTTTTCATTAAAAATTAAAGAAAGGCTTTGTCAGTGTTCGTATGTTTTCCTTTTTTTCAAAAAATTTGCCTAATTTGTTTTCTGGATGTTTGAACACAGCGGAAAATCTGGCGAATTTTTTCGATTTTTGCGGGCTCATATCTTTTTTATTAATTAATTTATGAAAAAACAGAAAAAATAGAAACATGCTAATAGTGCCCATAGATTATTGTAATAAAAATTATTGCTCTACTGACTGGATATCCAGGGAGGAAACAGGGGACTACGTTTGTATGGAAAAACGGCCCTTGTGTTTCCTCTTAATAAGGCGGTGAAATTCCCACTCCCTTTGGTCCTGATAACAATCATCATCATAATTTCGACACCCACTGCTGCACAAAGACCTCCCAACCTCCAAGGATCTCTACAACGATCGGTCCCGCGCCACCCGCATCCAACGGCTTCCTGCGATTTTCATTAACATGACAATACATTTTGTTAATTTACCTTCACTACCACACAGACGCCTCGTTGGTTTGTGTACCAAATCTCGGGTCCTGCGTTGGAATATCAGTATGCACGAATCACTATCGAAAAACATTCGAATCGTTAACGTAAGCATTTTGTATGGAAACTTGAACATCGCCTATGGTGTGCGTAAATTGAACTTTCGAATATTCGAACGTTGCTCGGGTTTGGGATCAACAACCCGCATTTGGCAAGCGTAGTGATTATATCTGTACCCCCAGCATTGCTGTGGTAACTTGAATTCAATTATGGAGGCCTTTGCCGTGCAGGGGGATGATGTTAAAAACTGCTGCTTAGTGACAAAAGAAAATACAACATTAATAGCACCAACCTACCGCCTTACAAATCCCTAGGCACTGGAACTTTTAAGATTTACTAGGTCCAAAAAGCTGTCTTCCACGTTTTTATATATTGTTCTCGCCGGAGGTTTGAAATTGAATTATTACTTTATTTTTGTTTGACACTCGTGAACAAACACACTTTAGTGTGTTGGATGTGAATGAAAATTTTATATGTCAAGTTCAGGAAGTCTCTGGAATTCCCATCTCTCATTTTGACGTCCTTTCTAATGAGTTTTGTTTATGCCCAAATAAATTAACTTTTTGACGACAATGTCTCATGATGCCGCGTTGAGTATTTTAGTTATTAATCCTATGTCTACTGTACTGTGTTTCTTGTTCTATATTTAATAAATATAGATTATAGAAATTGAAAAAAAAAACTAGAAACAATAAATTCCTCACCAAATGAGCAGCCATTGAACGTTTGGGTGCTCTTTATAGTTAGAAGAACTAGGTTGTAGTTTCATTCAACTTTGGTTCGTCCACATGCTCACGTAAGGTTGAATTTGCAGGAATGACACATGTGACATATCATGACATAAGCTGGTTACATTTAATCTTGGATAGTTTGAGATGCCATTTTTTGTATAAGATAGTTAGCTATACGTCCAATTTACCAATGAAGTAGATGCCAGCACATGGTCTATTTGTAACCATGCCTTTTACACACTTATCATGTGGATAATTCGAAAACCGTTCTTTTTTCCATGCAATCATTAGAAATAAATATACATCCATACAGACCTTCTCCTCATCATCATCACAAAAAAGTAATTATCTAATTTGGTGCAGTCGATTTTTATACGCGTACATACATTTCAGTATTTGATTTTTATCTATACGAAATGTGTGTACTGTGTTTTGCTATAAAACTTTTGTTGCAAATTGTTGACGAAAATTATGAAGCCACCAAATTTGATTTACGACGTTTTCAGAAAAAATCTCCTTTGGAGAGACCTACGTCCAACGATGGACTGGTGTGAGCTAAAGATAACAATACTTACATCAAGCATGCATGCAAATCTTATAGTATTGTGCTACTTTGCTACAAGCAGTATCTTTCTATCCTACTAGCAGTTATCCGCGATTTCGTTCGCGTCAATTTCTGTTATTATGATCGCGATTAAGAAGTTTTTAAAAGAATATACCGTAAAGCCTTCCTCGATAAATATCTATCCAACACAAAAATAATTATTCAATTCGAACCAGTAGTTCCCGAGATAAGCGCGTTCAAACAAACAAGCAAACAAACTCTTCAGCTTTATATTATTTGTATAGATTTAGGTTACTAAGCTCCGTGAGCTCCGTCTCATCTCATATATCACTGATCAACCTAAGCTCCGTCTCATCTCATATATCACTGATCTTGATATCAACAATAAAAGGAATGTCTACACATGAGTTCGTCTTAGGTAGTCTACGGCTATACCCGTTCCAATGTCACATCGCCCAATAAATTGCAAAGCTCGTAAATCGCCCGCCTTATGTGCAGACACTGCGTCCTAATAGCACTTCTAATGAAACTCTTGGGGAACTTGTACCAATTTGTACACTGAGTAGACTGTTTATAGATGAATGTGTGTGTGATGTTAGGAGCTATATAAGGACGTCCGCAGGTGATCAAGTGCCAACGACTTTACTGAGTAATTAAAAATAACCGGCCAAGTGCGAGTCGGACTCGCGCACGAAGGGTTCCGTACCAAAAAGGCCAAAAAATCAGATTTGCTGTATGGGAGCCCCCTTTAAATATTTATTTTATTTTGTTTTTAGTATGTGTTGTTATTGCGGCAACAGAAATACATAGAGGCTCTTGAGATACAGCCTGGTGACAGAGCGACGGACAGACGGACAGACAGCGAAGTCTTAGTAATAGGGTCCCGTTTTAACCTTTTGGGTACGGAACCCTAAAAACAAGCGATTGTTTCATAAAAGTTTTTAGCTGTCTAAGCAAAGCAAACAGGACAGGTACTGATTTTAGCAGTCTACATAATATGTTTGTGGGTTTTCTTGAGGGTTCCACATTTGCGGCTAAACTACTGAGCCGATTTTTGTGAATGAGGTATCAATCGATTCCTTACTATAGTCAGAGTAACCTAAGCTATATTTTGTTAAAAAAAAAGCTACTTGGCGAATGCTACAACAATGTATTCGGTTCAGGATATTTTTTGATACTAAAAATAATTGACATATCACCAGACACACTAATTGACATTACATATTTTAATTTAGTTTTATTCATAATTCTTACATACAATGACATGGTTAGAAATTAATGAATTAATATTAAGTAATTGTAATTTATGTAATTTGCATTGTAAAGTAAATAATTTAAACCAATTGATTAGGATTAATACATTTGTACGCCAAATGGCAGATCACAGAGCCCTATCATGTAAGTTTTTAACATCTGTATCACCTGTGAATCACAAATAAACTATTTTGAATTTGAATTTCTTTACAGTCATAACGAGTAGGGTATCGAATGAAAGAAGGCAAAACTCTAAGTACAAAAATGTTCTTAAACAATATTAGGCAGCAAATATACAGGGCGACTTTGAAATCATTAGCATATTTACGTAATCGAGCTCAAGTTCCAGTTTTTTAATTATTTATACTTGTTATTCATGGAATTGTATTCTCCATTGACACTAGCAATGTTTTCTTAAAGAACAGTTTTAAAAACATTTATTTATGTATTCTATTGCCTATGATTTGTTAAATTACAGTAGGTACTTCGTATGAAGTTTTATCATCACCATCACCAGCCTATATCCGTCCACCGCTGGACAGGCTTCCCCGAAAGAAGGTTTTTGCCATATTATTATTAGCCACGCTTGCGACATGGTTAAAGATCGCAGTTTGGCCAGTGGTAGGCAAATTCACTATCTTTTTATTTTTATTTTTAATTCTTTAATTTACTAAGATTGCTCTAATACTCATGGACTACAGTCAGCCGACTATTCGTCTTTGTGGGTCTATATATCGTAAAAATCATTGTAACCCTTGTCTTTTAAATCAATGAATATCTTAAACATGTGCATAAACTAGCGATATTATATTCAATAGCGTTTGATTGCCTCTCTTTATAAGTTGACTTTTGGTAAAGGACTAATATAGGCTTATTGTTTTGATGCGGGAGATAACTTAAATCCGTCTTCACGTTTTTTAATGGCTTCACCTACCTCTAAAAACCTCTAAGACGGCATTGTTTAACAGTTTCTCAGCTCTTTTATAGTAAAATATCAACAACAGCTGTTTCACTTTGCCAAATGGAGTGTGGACTGTCGACGAGTGTCAGACCGTGCAGGAATCTAGGTCGAGTTACGAACACTAAATAGGTCGCAGCTAGCTCACTGATGAAATATCTCAGTTTAAAAAACGCTGCACTGACTAAAAACTTCCATTGAAATTCCATGGTAATTCCTTCGGAAAACTTTGTAGTAGCTTTATGGACATCCATATGAAACTAATAGGTATTGTTTGGTGTGTATGGTGTGCTAGCTTTTGAACGGCGGGTCTATCCTTGTGAACTACACTTTGCCCAGTAGTGGGATATAAAATAACTTACTCTCTTTTCTTTCCTTTCTTTCTATCGTTGTTACATAAACAAATTTCATCAAAATCTGTTCAGTAGTTTAGGTGTGAAAGCGTGACAGAAAGACAGACATGTGAATGTGACAGATAGTCACTTTCTCATTTATGATTTTAGTAAGGAGGTTTATTATTCCGTGATCATGGCGCTTGAAGAAATATCGGAGATCTATAGATGCGCCATGCTAGCTATGATCCAATAATGATAGTCCCTTTCTTCTTCGAAAATTGTTAGTCCGACATTCAAAATCCCTAACGCGTTTGCTATAATCATCACTATCCATAACGTTCGAATATACGAAATTTTATTATGCCTAATTGTCTTTAGTTCTAATGCTTTTGTGTCATAATATCGGGTGCTATAATAATTAGATATCCTAATTTTTCTTGCTATAAAGTCACATGTCCTTAGTGTTAAATTGTATAATGTATGTTAGTCCGAATGGTGGTTTATGATAATATTGTTAGTTCTAACACAGATAAGATAATACTAAAGTCTAATGATGGTTTATAGTAATATTGTTAGTCCGAATGATGGTTTATATTAATATTGTTAGTCCTAAAACATATGTTTAAAAGTAGTTTTATCTTGGTTATGTTATCCTCATTTAGTTTAGTTATTATAAGTCACATTATCATACACTTGTAATCGTATGGATTTAGGATGTGGCAAATCTGTCACAGAACCGAAGCAGCCAACCCCGATTTCACGTGGTACTTGTCTGCCCTACCCCTAGAGTGTAATTCAAAAAGGCGGTGGCGCGGATTTTGTTACGCTAGGGCGGAGGGGCTGCACTTCCCGTAGCGCCGGACCACACGCAATTCTAAATGCATTATGACACATTACGTTAGGACTTACAACTGTTATAGAAAAGCCTTTTATGTCTTTAAATCCCTCGATCGTGAGTTATTCCAGACACAATTGAAATCAATTGTTATCGTGGCACCCGAGTGCCTCCTGGCGGTTGAGGGATTAAACATTATAGATTGTAATATTTATAGCAAACAATTTTAGGATAAATTATATTTAAAGATTTCGATTTTAGGGCAAGTGATATTATGAGACATTGAGTTAGGGCTAATTATTATTCGGAAAAATGATGATTAGGTCACAAAACATTATGACACGAGATTATGGATAAAAAATTTATTAGACAAAATAGAGAACCTCCAATAATAGTAAGAATTACAGAAAATTCTTAGAATCCTTAACACTAGCGTTTGCCCAGTGCATATATAGAGTTTGGATGGCAATCGCTACAAATGCACCAGATTTTTTTGCACTTTTCTCCGCCGCCTTCCCCTTTCAAATCTGTTTCATCTTTCCTATACCTGAAGGTTGTCTGGTCGAGATCGCTGCAAGCGATAAGACCGCCTTAATTGTACTAATCTAAATCTTACTCATGTGTTATTTTTCAATTTTATGGTGTGCAATAAAGTGTATCTATCTATCAATCTATCTATCTAAGAACAAATTATGACTATGCGTTAAAATGAAAGTAAAAGTTTAAAGAGGAAGTACAATTCAACGGCTCCATTGATCTACTGGTCAAAGATCTCAGGTTCGGTCCTCGGATCGGGCATAAAGAGTTTCGAATTTACAAACATTGCTCGGAATTGTGATCAGCGACCCGTATTTGCCAAGCGTGACAGTGATTGTACCCATGATTGCGATAGTTACTTCAATGATGGAGGCCTTTGCCCTGCAGATGTATGTTTAAAGGCTATTTTCCTATAATTTATAACAGTTATTATTAGGCTAATTTCTACCAATAAGGTTGCCGAGTTTCATTAGTTAGCTCAATTTGTTCTTCCATTCTGAAAAATATTATTACTTAAAGGCTATGTAAATATGGATAGAAGTAATGAGATTTTCTTTAAAAACTCTTAAATGTTAATTATTTATTGTAAATAAAAAGCGTCTGCTGACAGAACTTGGGAATGTAGGTCGAGTTGAGCACTGAATAGGTCGTAGCTCGGCCGGCTAGTTCTTTATGGTGAAACCGATATAAAATGTTGCCAGAAGACAGGAGATACAAAAAATTTGTAGCCTTAAAAATATAATATCACCACCCTTTCTCGGCCTATCAATCGGTGTCTTAAGAGGTGGCTAAAGAAGTGCCACATCTTTACCATAAATCATCATACGATCGTCAACCCATCGGCCGTCTGCCAAGCCTTGGAGATCATGGGAAAATCCCTTTTGACAGGCCCATGTTTAGTAGTTAGTAGTCCGGTGTAGACTGATTATGTTCATCAAGATGACCACTTCCGGATGATGTAGACCTTTTCTAAAATTTAGTAAATCATTAAACAATTCGACTTCATGGTTCTTAGGTATGTTG
This sequence comes from Anania crocealis, assembly GCA_949315895.1. Classification (NCBI taxonomy): domain Eukaryota; kingdom Metazoa; phylum Arthropoda; class Insecta; order Lepidoptera; family Crambidae; genus Anania; species Anania crocealis. Next base: position 3,826,464 of record OX438882.1, on the reverse strand, counting down.
ACTCGTTCGCTATGTTTCGACAAAGGCAAACAGCATTATTGAAAATCATTTCCGTGTCGAAAAACGTGAGAGTTTAATTTTTTTAAATTCGGGTGACATATTTTGTTAGATGTGTCTACACATAATTCTTTGCAAAATTAAGAGTACAATATTCATTTAAAAGTGGTCCTCATGTCTAATTCCTCACATCCGATTATTTAAGTCGCGGAAATTTAACCATAACACTTCCATAGACCCAAACTACCCACATCACCCAATGGCGAACTGTCCAACTATTCAATCAAGGAACTAGTTATCGACGAGTATGTACTAACGTGCATTTGTATTCGGTCCGTAACTTTATTACCGGTGCCCGTCATCCAACGCTGCCTTGGATGAATGATCCATGGATACGCGATGTGTATTGTATTCTTTTTTTTTAATAAATAATGGGCTTGCTCTTGACTACGGATATCAATAATTGTTTTTATATAATTTATTAATTCAAATTATAAATGTGTAACTTTCCTTAGATTACAACACTTCAATCTCGTCGACATAATCGTTGCAATAAATAATGGTGAAAACTCTATTGCTTAAGAACAATGTATTACTATTAAGCCATATGTGTTATTTATAGCTGTTTGTTTTCCAAATAAAGATAAATAAATAAATAAAATAAAATAAATACATACTTAACCCTACGGTTAAGAAGAAGGCTAAGATGGAGCGAGCTTACCCAGAGGTACTGGTTCTCCCACGCACCAGCGGAACACAGAAAAACTGTTTGGCGCTGGACTCCGGCAGGAGGGTGGTAGCATCCAGGCAGCCTCTTACGAAGCCTACCACCGCAGCGGGATCTGTTAGCCGTCATCATTGGTTAGAAAACCAAAGATGCCATTGCCCAGGGTGGACCACTACGAGGTAGATCCCACCACCCCAAAAAAAGTACAAGAAAATAATTATTATTCTTGTTTGGAAAAGTCTGCCAATTTTTGGGGGGGGGGGGGTCGAGGAAACTATTATAGTAATAGTAAAATATTGCAAACCGCTAACCGAGCTCATTTAAGAGTGTTTTACAACATTTAGTAGAAGGTACACGATTCGATTTAATAATTTTCCATTGTAGAATTGATTTGGCAGTTTTTGATTGTCTGACTATTTCCAAGAAAACGTATATCCTTATTCTTTACTAATATTACAAACTAGCTGTTCCCCGCGACTTCGTCCGCGTCAATTTGTGTTATTATGTACGCGATAATTTTTGCAACATTTTTTACTGATGCTTCGCTTCTATTGGTCGCGGCGTGATGTTATATAGCCTAAAGCCTTCCTCGATAAATGGACTATCCAACACAAAAAGAATTTTTTAAATCGAACCAGTACTTCCGGAGATTAGCGCGTTCAAACAAACAAACAAACTTTTCAGCTTTATAATATTAGTATAGAAGTATAGATGTAAGTGTAAGTTTGTAACGCTTTTACGCGAAAAGTACTGAACCGATCATCATGAAACTTTGTATACATATTCTTGGAGGTATTGGAAGTAACATAGGCTATCTAAAATCCCACTGTTCGGCACAACTTTCGGGCAGAGCCGCGGGCAAAAAGCTAGCCTTGAAATAAAATATTAGAGGTATTGGATAATTTTGTGCATGCTAAAACTACATACGCGAAAGAAATTCTTAGATTGTTAATAATCGTTAGGTAAGCAATTAATACCTAGCTATTGTAGGACGTATGTTCTTGTACTTAGACAGAGAAAACTCCTGCGAGGCGCGTCCAGTTGGAGATAGTCTGTGAATACGACGTACCCACGTCATGTTGTGCCTAAAACGTGACAACATGTGGTTATAAATCACGATAGTTGTATTTTGTCTGTGGTTTGAGGTTAGCCGTAATGCTGGTATGGAAAACTAATTCAAATTACATAATTCTAAATTCAATTATTATGCTTTATAAGGTTTTAGATCTTGGGACTGGCCGGTAGCTGTTAAAAAAGTTGACGGGTCAGCAATTTGATTATTCATTTTTGGTCGCTTACATGTTGTTTTACGTGACTGCTTATTTATTTATTAGGAATATGAACCATTTTATCAAAGTTTTCCTTTGAAAATGCTGTATATTCATATTATGTTATACATGTATTAAAAATACCAAAAATAAGGTTACACTTCAAAAATTACTTAATAAAACCATTTTTTTAATTCGGTGCAAACACCATTCTTGAACGTCTAGTGGTTTAAATACCGGGTCAATTTCTCGGGGTCCCAGGTTCAATCCCCGGGTCCGGCAACAAAAAAAGTTTCGAATTTTCGTACGTTGCTCGGGTTTGTGATCACCAACCCGCATTTGGCAAGCGTGGTGATTATGCCATATCATTGCAGTGGTAACTTGAATTCATTGATGGAGGCCTTTTCCCTGCAGTGGGATGAATATAGGCTGTTACTTTACTTTACTTTTACTTTACTATTCTTAGTTTGTAGGTGGTATACTATACGCGGCAAATATGCATATAAAGTGTATACTTAAAACACACAGGAGTATATCATTAAATCATTATTCCTACACTTTCAGATTTCGGAATACCTTATATTTTTTCCAACAAACCTACCGTTATTTAGTTTATTTGTACAACGCTGCCCACGTTAACTGTCAGTTGGACACATTGTTCGGTGTAACCATAGATTTAATATGTGTAACGTCACTATTATAATTTGATCGCCCACCACGTCTGTCAATAGTCGAATTACTGGTGTTACATGTCGCTCAGTTCCGAAAAGTTCATTAGTCATATAAAAAAAGGGACAATAGTCCCTTTTGGGAACTGACTTACTTTATTTATTTCATGTTAGGGGACCCCGCGAACTTAGTATCACCTTAGAATAATATTTGACTTTGACGTCTTAAATTTCATCAAATATGGCATGGTTGGATAAAATTGTAAAGAAATACATTTTATTGATCTATTTTTAATGTTAACTTTCCAATGTTTTTTATACTTAATATCCATTCCCGACGAAAACAAATCCATAAACACCAAAATCGGTGCAGTCATTCTCGAATTATAGGTGGTGTAACTTTCTTTTAAATCTATACTAATATTATAAAGCTGAAGAGTTTGTTTGTTTATTTGTTTGAACGCGCTAATCTCTGTAAGTTCTGGTTCGAATTGAAAAATTATTTTTGTGTTGGATAGTCCATGTATTGAGGAAGGCTTTAGGCTATATAGCATCACGCTGCGACCAATAGGAGCGAAGCACCAAATAAAAATGTTGCAAAAATAATCGCGATCATAAAAATAGAAATTGACGCGTACGAAGTCGCGGGGAACAGCTAGTAATAAGATAAGATAGAAGGAGAAGACTATACCCAGTTACTGGAACTGATCTTGTGGGGTCTGACAACCGCAGAAAAAAATGGCTTTTAAAATGTCTTGAATCTCTACCAAAATGGCAGACCAACAAGCAACGAGAACCTGTTGGCTTTTCCTAAATTCTAAATCATGCAGTTCACAATATGCCCGTTTAAATGTTTTCCACATAATGGAATCTAAGAACAAACCGTCGCTGGCAAACAACTATTTTAGTTTGGAGTCCATTCGAGTGGGCAGTGGGACCGTAGCCTGAACATATACAGCCACTCAATTAAACAAAAACATTTTTGAATTATACGCGTAGAGAACACCACATAAATTGTTTTGATTTCAAGGTACCTGTAAAGCATGTTTATTTTATTGCTAAAGATTTCTACTCGTCAATGTACCACAAAGCAAGCAAGCATTTGTAAATGTAAGAAAGTCCTCCCTTAAAAAGCATAATCACGGAAGTAATAGGGGTTAAAGTATGAAATTGCCGATTATTTTCCCACTTTTTATTTTGTTTATAGCTCTTAAGTATAGTCATATTATTGCGTAATTCTTTTTGTATTGTATCAAAAACTAAATAAAGTAACTTTTGACTCAAAAAATGCGATACTATATAGTGCCTATTACTTCAAAGGAAGTCGTTGAAAAGACCCCTTACAATGTGTCAGCTGACCTTCGTGCTTCAATTAAGTATATTTGTATTATATACTTTGATTTTCAGAAATTTAAATACTATAATGCGTAGCTTTATAACCATCTAACTTTCACCTTTAATTGCATCAAAAAAGATTCAGTCGTTTTTGAAAAAAAAAAATTGTTAGAATGGACAAATGACTTTTCTCGATTTAGTCCATACAAAACGGAAATTTCATACTTTAACCCCTAATATGTTTTTATTATGCCGTTTAGCAACGTAATAAAGGGGAGCATGAAATGTCATTTTCATTTTGGTGGCTACTTTTCAACAGAAGAGAAATAAAGAGAATAACTTAATTCGACGATATACATATTTGTATGTAACTTTTTACTAGGTTGATCAAATTTGTTGAATGTTTTTGTTAAAATATGTTATGACATTTGTGTGTTACAGTAGTGGACTTTATGTATTGATTTTTGTGAATGGATGAAATCAAAAGGGTGTAACTACTGTTGTGATTTCAAACCTTGTCGACACTGTTTGCCTTCATTTATACCATCATGTGAGTTGACTGTTTTGTAGTAACTATACATTGAGTCCCGAGTTGCTCCAGCTAACAAACTCCACACTAAACTTCTCGGTAATAAATTGCATTGCGTAAATGGCTAGGCCATTGTTTGTGCTCGTCGCTTTATTCTGCCTTAATTAGGCGGTTGTTTTTATCATGCGGATATTAAACTGCAGGAAGCTAATGTAGTTCTTGTCCTAAATAGAAAGCACTCTCTTTCGTCTTTTAGGTGTAAATGAGTGCAGCCAGAAGACTGGCAATAGAAGACGTCCTTTCCCATTGGTCAAACTGCGATCAGTAACCTGCGTACCAAGCTAGGTTTTTATAGCAAAACCCTCCCTCTGGAAGGGCTGTGTCCAGCTATGTGCTATGGACATGGGCATTAGCCCATATATACCTCATATCTGCCCTATCAGATGATTCAGTGCATCAGTTCAGTTAAAATTTATTCTTATATTGTAAAGCTGAAGAGTTTGTTTGTTAGAACGCGCTAATCTCAGGAAGTACTGGTTCGAATTGAAAAAATATTTTTGTGTTGGATAGTCCATTTATCGAGGAAGGTTTTAGGCTATAGAACATCATAGAAGCATCAGGGAAAAATAGTCGCTATCATAATAACAGAAATTGACGCAGACGAACAGCTAGTCTGTTATATTTCTGCATGATGATGTGGCCTTATTTTAACCTCATTCTGGTTTAGCATAGCTGTTTTATTTGTTCTGTGTTTCGGGTGGCGAGTCGCACGTACTCGCTCCAGACTAAACTTGTCGGTGATAAATTGCACTGTGCGAATAGCTCCAGGCTGTTGTCCGTGTTCGTCGCTTCACCTCTACTCTCTTTAATAAGTTAAATTATATTACAAAAACATCGCCAACGAAGTCAGACAGTATTTGTTTTAAATCATCATTAGGGAATTATGTTTTTTTTTATAAGTAAGCCCCAAATGGCACGACAGACTGACATTGAAGACAGTTTAGCCTTAGACCCGAGTTCACCAATACTTAAACAGCTGGTAAACATAGATTGACGATTAATTTTCCCATACAAAATATGTCAAATTATATTTTAAACGCTGTTTAAAATTTAAACGTCTGTTGGTGAACTCGGGCCTTAGACTTTTCAGATATAATATGATACTAATGGTAGAGTCTCATGGTTTGGGAGATGCCACTTTTTTACATCGGATACTTTACTCGAATTTGACAAATTTTGTCTCCTGTTGTCAAGGAATTGTGTTTTAAATATGCGAAAATACACTACGAAATTAGATTAATTTTCCGTCAGTTGGAAAAGTTTTTGTTCTCTTTCTTTAGGTAATTAAAACTAAATTGGTTTGGCACCGGAGATAATAGTGGAGTGGACGCTTTATTCGCGGCGCAGGCTGCTCCCGACCGATTAATGGCGCCGAATTTGCATATTATCCACACGCGAAATTAAACTAATATTCCAGCCATTGGATAGCCCAGGGCGAAGGCTGCGGCTGTCTTTTTGCTCACTGAAATCAAAGTTACTAACTCGTTATTCAATTAATCGTTTGCATAAAATGACACATTATAATATTTATTTGAACGTTATTTTTATGGAGTTCATTGATACGGGGTTTATACCATGTACCTTCGTTTTTATGAGTTCCCGATATTTCGGCACTGTTGCAAGCGCCATGATCACGGGAGAACTGATGTCTATGCGGGTGGGTAGTTTTTAGGAGCAGGCAAATCGGTCTACCCTCCGTCGCAGTCCTTTATTACACACGATACCGGTACCACGGTTTGAAAACTCACTATTACTACACTTCTGTTCTCGACACACAACACTTACAGTATCCTAACGAAGATATAGGTAACATGTATACATATAGGTAACTAAGGTACATGGTATAAACCCCGTATCAATTAACTCTAGTGATAGTGACCATGGAAGTTTAAATCAGTATATTTTTACGGAGTTCAATAGTAATTTGAAATTGTGTTTGCACGTTGATCTAGGTACTGTGTAAAATAAAATAATTATACTATCTAATTTTAAAACAGTTCCTTCAAAACAATATCATCAATTTCAATTTGCCCTTTGTAAAATGAGATATGGCCTAGATTGTAGTTTTCAAGCTACAATGCAATTAATTATTCGGCAGAGAGCAAAATGTCTATCATATCGTTTAGAAGAATTAGTGAACCCGTTCCGCGTAATGTTAAATGTATTTTGTACTTAGTGGCCAATGTTTCTCGATGAAAGTCAATTGTGTTTTCTAAACGTATAAAAACGTACACAAACTAAAACAGAAAAATAGTACTCATAAATTAAAAAATCAATTGTTAAAAGGTGAAGGTGATAAAAAAAACAGTTTAGTGTTAATCCATGAGAGAGTAATTGAAAAAAAAAATAGCTTAGAGATTGAAATAGGAAACAAATATCAGAATTTGGGAAAAACATGATCATCGCCTAGTCCCTCGATCGTGAGTTATTCCAGACACAATTGAAATCAATTGTTATCGTGGCACCCGAGTGCCTCCTGGGGGTTTAGGGACTAGTTAACATATGCTTATGAAAAAATATGAGAATAACCGGCCAAGTGCGAGTCGGACTCGCGCACGAAGGGTTCCGTACCAAAAAGGCCAAAAAAACGGGTTTGTTGTATGGGAGCCCCCTTAAATATTTATTTTATTTTGTTTTTAGTATTTATTGTTATTGCGGCAACAGATATACACAATTTGTGAAAATTTCAACTGTCTAGCTATTGCGGCTCTTGAGATACAGCCTGGTGACAGAGCGACGGACAGTCAGACAGACGGACAGACAGCGAAGTCTTAGTAATAGGGTCCCGTTTTTACCCTTTGGGTACGGAACCCTAAAAAGCAGTTATTATTTTAAAGTTTAGTTCTTAATGTAATACTGATAATGGGCTGTCAGCCGACCAGGCGCCATTGCACTGGATTGCATAAAACATTGTGTGACTATTTCAGTTGTGCTAACAATACACTTAACAATTTCCTTACCTTTCTCTATATTTCTGAGTTTTATCTGACCGTTTTAATGATAATGCAACAGTCTGTCAGCCTGATCACGATTAGCTGTATTTTGTAGGTTTTAAAATGCATCTGTACTTTTATTAACGGGATGAAATCCGTTGAAATGCTGCAGTACAGGGTTACTCAAACTTTTATTTGTTTATTTGTATTTACAATTATCTTAAAAGCTAACAGAATGCAAGTTCCAAAGCGCTTAAAAGACTACTACGAATCCGTTTTAAATGTAACCTTTTACCTAACCAATACCCATACCAACAATTATAGTTTCAGTTTCGTGGTTTAATAGCGTACATACCAGTTTCAAAGCTGACGCCTGCTTTAAAGCCCAGGATTCGGTCCCTGGGTGGATAAATGAAGCAAGCATCTTTTTGGCTTAGGACCCGATGATTGTGATACGTTCGTATTGTTCCTGAATCCATAAAATACAAGCTTTGTAGTCACTTATTTTAGAATCAAAACGTTGAATGTGATGGTTGGAAATCGATGGAATGGTCTCATATTATAAGTATTTTTAATTTCTATCAATTTTCAAACATAACTTAAATATATTTATAAATGTAGAGTAGGTACTTAATGGGACTCTTTTCTTATGTATAACTTGAAAAACTTTTTACGGGTGTCATTGTTTTTTTTTTATAGTATTTCATTTAAATTAAAAAAAAAAGAGTTGTTCGCATCAATTATCTACTTATTTCGTGTTATTCTCATCGCGCTTGGTATCCATGATCTTATCCCAGGTCGCCATGGGGTTCTCGAGCCACACTTTGGGAACCAGTAGTGCCGCAGATCATTATCCATCGCCCGGCAACAAGTCGGACGCCAGTCTGCCAAACGAAGGCAATCTCGGACGGACCTCGAAAATGGAACCTTAATACCTAGACCATTTTACGGTTTGTAAAGCCCAGTATCAACCAAAGTATAATGCTGGGGTTATTTCACATTACATTTTTGTATACAAACCAGTGATATAATACAAGAAATTAGGTAAGTAGATAAACAAACAGTGATTTAAAAACGGCCTTACAAAATGAGCACCCACTGACTATTGTAAGTCATGAATGTAAGGTTACAGTCTTTAAATTATGGTATTATTAAATTTTAATTCATAAATTTGCAAAAACTTACTTACATATTCTCAGCAACAAGCGTCGTCACATTAACTATTCTATAGGTATGTATAAAAAGTCACAAAACTACATCACACGGAAAAGCCGCTCCAAGGTTTATCTTGACCACAACGAATCCCCACTCTGCGCCCTGATCGACCCAAAGGTTTCCATTATGCTAGCAGCATTAGGATATTATGTAAGGTTGAATTTGCATCACGGTGACATTTTTGATTGAGCCTGTGTATCTTATTCAAGTCTTATATTTTTTCAATGCTATTAACATCTCTCAAATCTTTACTTTGGTGTGGGCCTTATTTGGTTCCCTTTACAAGCTCAGGGTTCGGACATTGGACAGTATGTATAAAAGGTTTTATAAATAAAATAAAGTGGAGGTCAAGGAAACCAAAAGGCGTAAGTTATTTCGTTTTCCGTTTTTTTTCGATATTTTTTCTTACCCGTTCGATTTCCAGACGGGTCAATGTAGAAAAAAGTATTTTTTTTCTATATATATTTTCGCAGTTGTTTGCGGTACCTTCAGTTTTTCTGATTTCCATATCACAAATGCTTTAAGTAGTTACCTACTTTAGATCAAAACGGTGTGATATCCATATTTATTTATCTGTATTAAATCACACCGTAAGTATGCAAACTGACTGTGTCTAATAAAAGGGACGTAAGTCATTATTCTTGATGCAGTACAAGTAACGATGTTCATTAATGAATAGCAATTAGGAGTTGTATTGGTTTTTAGGGTTCCGTACCCAAAGGGTAAAAACGGGACCCTATTACTGAGACTTCGCTGTCTGTCCGTCTGCCCGTCTGTCCGTCGCTCTGTCACCAGGCTGTATCTCAAGAGCCGCGATAGCTAGACAGTTGAATATTTCACATATTATGTATTTCTGTTACCGCAATAACAACAAATACTAAAAACAAAATAAAATAAATATTTAAGGGGGGCTCCCATACAACAAACTCGTTTTTCTTTTTGGTACGGAACCCTTCGTGCGCGAGTCCGACTCGCACTTGGCCGGTTTATTTATTTAGATTAGTATTCACGAAGTGTCGAAGACATACTGCCGCTTAGACCTGAAGTCATTTTAACGCTAAGGCCTCTCCTCGAATTTTGCGGGCAGCGGGGCGGGAGCGGCGCGGCACTGCAAATGTATGCGCCCGAGCGAGACTAGTCCCGCGGGCGAGAGGCGGGCGTATACATTTGTCGCTCCCGCTCCGCTGCCCGCAAAATTCGAGGCAGAGGCCTAACGGCTTGCTGCTGTGTTATCATCTAGTACAGACAACGGCACAACCTAACCAAAAAGTTAAAGGTAATTGAATTCATTTTCAACTTTCAGTCCCACATGTAGAGTTCAATATCAATTGAGAAAATTTGACGTTTTGTGTTAGGTTGACTTGCTGTTTTGTCTGTAGGTACTAGATTATCGCCCGCGGCTTTGCTTGCTTGAACTACCTGTGTTTTATCACGGGCTGAAACATGTGCCCAACAGTGGGATACAAAATACCCTATGACTTTTCTCAAGATTCAATCTTTACTACTAATACTCTACTATACTAATACTTCCTCATTTTTAAATTTAGTAAGAATTATGACTTAGATGATAAATTTATTAGAAACAAATGAAACCTTTTTGAGGATAAATTAAAATCGAGAGCATAAAACATTTCATATAAAAAAATATCTGACGGAAAGCACAAAATAGGCCTCAAAATTCGGAATGGTGCTTGATATTGTCTGTTTTGTTTGGCACTTACTTAAATTGATGTTTTATTTCGTCTTCGATTCAATTTCTTAAGAGAAAAGTTTTATCATTTTCTGGAGGCTGTCAATCTAAATTTTCTGCCCTTCGGGATGTAACTTTCTTCTAAAATCGGAATCAGGCCAACTTTGAATGCAACCTATCTATACTAATATTATAAAGCTGAAGAGTTTGTTTGTTTGTTTTTTGAAGTGAAAACTTCTTTAGCGGCGCTGAGCACTTTTTGTTGGATGGGTAAAAACTTCCAAACTCGCGTCAGGGTCACGTGATGCTGATCGAAAAAGCGTAAGATCGAGGGGAAGGGAGAGGAACTAGTATCTCCCACTCTTTCTACCGTGCCTGAGTGTGCTGTTTTCTATTATTTTTGAAGTGAAACTTCTTTATCGGCGTTGGAAAAAATTTACCGTCACGTTTTGCGTCAAATTTTCGTCACATTTTTCGGTTACGCGCCATCTTTTTCTTGCCCCTACCACGGTTGGTTCAGACGATAGCAAAAAGGTAAAGTGAAATAATATTTAACCAATTTAACCAATTTAACCAATTTAACCAATTTAACCAATTTAACCAATTTAACTAATTTAACCAATTTCTGGAAAGTTGCGTCAAATTTTTGTCACATTTTTCGGTTACGCGCCATCTTTTTCTTGCCCCTACCACGGTTGGTTCAGACGATAGCAAAAAGGTAAAGTGAAATAATATTTAACCAATTAAACCAATTTAACTAATTTAACCAATTTAACCAATTTAACCAATTTAACCAATTTAACCAATTTAACCAACTTAACCAACTTAACCAACTTAACCAACTTAACCAACTTAACCAACTTAACCAACTTAACCAACTTAACCAATTTAACCAATTTAACCAATTTAACCAATTTAACCAATGTAACCAATTTAACCAATTTAACCAATTTAACCAATTTAACTAATTTAACCAATTTCTGGAAAGTTGCATGTAGATCATTTTTCGAAAAATAAGGCCATAAAGAAGTTTCACTTCTTACGTGTGTACACTAGTACACGGACAACTTTTTTTTTTTAATGTGGACAACATCACATACATGATTCACAATGATTGTTCTGATCCCAATTTGAATAACTATTTAAAGCATTCGTGTTTTGGAAACCAGAAACAACGAAGGTACCACAAACACCCAGACCTGAGACAATGTAGAAAAACTCATTTTTTCTACATTGACCCGTCCGGGAATCGAACCCGGGACCTCGGAGCAGGCGACACCTTGAAAACCGGTGTGTACGCCACTCCGCCACGGAGGTCGTCAAAACGTGCTTTGAACACGCTAATCTCTGGAAGTTCTGGTTCGATTTGAAAAATTATTTTTGCTTTGGATAGTTCATTTATCGAGAAAGGCTTTAGGCTATATAACATCACGCTGCGACCAATAGGAGCGAAGCATCAGTGAAAAATGTTGCAAAAATAATCGCGATCATAATAACAGAAATTGACGCGGACGAAGTCGCGGGCAACAGCTAGTCTTTAAATATTTTGCTTGGACATAATGAAAAACATAACCATTAAGTTTTAAGCTTCTTTTTAAAGTTGATTTAAAAGAAAAACATATACCCACTTGTAATACATTTAGCGATCAGCGCACGAATCCTTTATTGCTTGTAAGACATTCATTCAAAATTAAATAAAAAAAATATATATATATATTTACAGACACAGAGCCATCTAGTCCCAAATTAAGCTACTATTAAGTAGCCTGTCGTATGGGGTACTAGACAATTAGGTACTTAATACATACTACATACAGGCTGTTAGGTAAATGATGTAACAAGCCGAAACAATAAAATACTATGTTAATTTCTTACTTCACCATAGTATTTAATGCATATGAAAAATACTGGTGAAGTCAGAAATTTAATATCATCATTTTTGAATAAAAAACATACAAATCGGAATCTAAATATTATACATAGTTTGATTTGTATGATAATAAAAATAAAATGATATCACATTTCTGACTTCACTATACTATTTATATGCAGTTAACATAGGCTAGTTTTATTTAAATATGTCCTTGAAAATGTGTAACTTTAGTTCCAAATAAATAAAGACTAAAAAAAAAACTTTAAATATAATATCAAGCAAGTAATGTTATATGTAAATAAAACACTAATGTCAAACATTGAGTATCATATTCTACTTTGACGCAAAATCAACCTAAAATGACTTGCGGCCGGTCCCAATAACCTATCTATCTTCAGTTTTGGCATATCGGAGATAGAAAATAACTTTTGTCTTTGTTTCTCTGGACGGCAAAATCAGAGACAGAAGATGTTTTCTATCTCCGATATGCCAAAACTGAAGATAGATTATTGGGACCGGCCGTTAAAGATGAATGCAGCAACTAAGGTAAAAGAACATCCAAATGTTCAGCGGGTACTAATTTGGTGAGAATGTTTTATTACCACTGATTGTATTTGCAGTTTTTTTACGTTACATCATGCAACGATTGAAGTGTATGCCTTACTTCAATCATTTAATAGGCTTTGATACTGTTCAACGGTATTTAAGTATCGTGTGTCAGGTCACGTATTCGCGCTTAACAGTCGTATAGTTAATGGTATTGTGTGATCAATTCAAGAGATTATGACTTCATTCGTGCTGTACTTACGTAAATAAGCTCTCGTGTCGTTGTAATGGACATTGCAGCCGAACGTTGTCGTAGTGTTTTTGCTTAGTGATGTCGAATAAAATTATTATGTTTTTAAATAGTTCGACGAATAGATTAAAACGAGCTACCCGTTTTGGGCTTGATATTTTTCAGAATGTCTTTCCATACATTCTAATCTGAATCACGTTATACGTTGTTATAAAGAAAATCTTGTTTGGCACCGACTCAAAATTGGTGATATTCAAAAAAGCAAATTATAATAAGTACCATGATTTCTGCTTATTATCCGAAATCTTCGAATTTGATTTAAAAATTAACAAGTTCGAAAATCGAATTGACAAAAATAAAAACGTTTTACGATTCGTTATTGAAATGTTCGTAACTTATCTATACTAATATATAAAGCTGAAGAGTTTGTTTGTTTGTTTGTTTGTTTGAACGCGCTAATCTCATGAAGTACTGGTCCGATTGGAAAAAATATTTTTGTGTTGGATAGTCCATTTATCAAGGAAGGCTTTAGGCTCTAGAACATCACGCTGCGACCAATAGGAGCGAAGCATCAGTGAAAAATGTTGCAAAAATAATCAAATTCTTATTAATAGAAATTGACGCGGACGACGTCGCGGGAAACAGCTAGTTGTATCATATACTGGAGAAATTGTGAATAAAACGTCACAATTTGCAAATCGTTAGCGCGCCATCTAACTTTCTAAGGCACACGTGCAATTTGTAACTCTTAATTGAGAATTAACAGTCGTCACAATCCCAGTTATCTTAAGCCTCCGCCCCCGCCTCGATATATTTTCATTAGGCAACGCCATCTAGCGGGGACAGACTAATTTATTGCTGTGCCCTGTAACGCGGAATTTAATAAGGAGGGAAGCTGAACTGGTGTCATCAGACGAACTGGCAGACGTTAAGTTTGTCTGGAAGTAGGTTTCGCCTAGACTTATGACTACTAGTTTTTGCATGCGTGACTTTGTTACAGAAGTATGTAGATTGAAATCTTGCTGATGAGTTGCTTAAAATAAAAATAAAAAACTCGGTAAACTTTGAGCATCTTAAAGTATGTCGAGTACTTTTTTAATAACCAGTCTTAAGACGATTCGAGTTTGTTAAAAATAAAATACGCCTTAGATTAAGAATCCGACACCAACTACACCGCTGACTATTACTAATCTACCTCTGATACTAACGTTTCTAACGTATAATGAAACCGTCTAAGAGTTTACTACGTGAATTGAAATAAATTCTACGCTCTGCACGCTATTTCTCTTTTAATTTTTCCTATTGCCTACAGAAAACCGTTAGGCGTCTCTGGAGAATTCGATTTATAAATAAATATGGCGGCGGACGGTCCGCCATTTTGGCTCAGACGTTGCGTGAGAAGCATGCTTAGCAGGCCCCGAGACAGCCACTTTGGTAGTGTCAGAATCTTCAAAAGACTTGTTATTATTGGTGTTGAAGTACTGGAAGGGTCAAAACGATTTATGCTCGTCTAGAAAAAATTAAGTTGTAGCTAAAATATATGTATAGTGCTATAGCTGGCTTCTTTAGTTGTTACACGAGTCAAAAGCCATTAACTTAACACCTTCACTGTTTTTTTTAAGTTCCTATTTACTCTTGTTTTTTTTTTCAATTATGTTTTTATTCAATATTTATATTATCTTCTTCATACACATGGTGTTAGGTAAATGGTATATTAACCAAAACCGGTCTATGTTAACATTTATAATATTATTGGCAAAACTCCTGCTCACTGCCGAGTGCCGACACCTTTTGTTCCGATTTCGGAAAGTCTTCCGCTTGGACACAAGCTGCCGAGGCCGACATGGAAGTCCCTTAACAGGCTCCGAACTCAGGTCGGCCGGAGCAAAGAAAATCGCTTCAGGTGGGGATTTTCGCAGAGCCTGGACCTGCGGTGCCAGTGCGGTTATAATCCGCAGACCATGGCCCATTTACCATCTTGCCCCGCGTGCCCGACTACCTGCACTCACGAGGAGCTAATGGAGGCCACGGATAATGCCATCAAAGTGGCAGATTACTGGGCCTGTAAGATATGACAGAGTTCGTCATCGACACTAAGAAGAAGAAGAATATTAAGGTGAAGTTAGAAATTTGATATCATCATTCTTTTTTCATACGAACTATAATTTTAAGATTCTGATTTGTATATTTTTTTTTTCAAAAATGATGGTTCAAATTACTGACTTCATAGTATTTATATGCATATGTTAATATAGGCAGGTTTCGGCTTTCATACCATTTACCTTACATACTGTAGGAATACTATGTACAGACAACGGCAGATCAACCTACCCAAAAAGTTAAAGGTCATTAAATTGATTTTCAACTTTAAGTCCAACAAGTAGAGATCAATATCAATTGAGAAAATTTGACGTTTTGTCGTAGGTTGACGTGCTGTTGTCTGTACACTCGTCGATGTCTAACGGCCGGTTCCAATAACCTATATATCTTCAGTTTTGGCATATCGGAGATAGGAAACAGTTTCTATCTTTGTTTTTACCGTCCAGAGAAACAAAGACAGAATTTGTTTTCTATCTCCGATATGCCAAAACTGAAGATAGATAGGTTATTGGAACTGGCCGTAAGAGGCGGACTACTCCCGTGTAATTATTGACACCAATTATACATCACCAAGAAAACCATTAGGTAAAAGAAATTAGACATCCAACCTAGTGTTATATTTTATTTTTCAACAGTCAACTAAAATATCTGCGTATTATATCATAAGAACGTTACTATCTAAATACTTATTAAGAAAAGTAGTTATTACCGATCAATACAATCTAAATAACCGGCCAAGTGCGAGTCGGACTCGCGCACGAAGGGTTCCGTACCAAAAAGGCCAAAAAAACGGGTTTGTTGTATGGGAACTTGCCCCCCTTAAATATTTATTTTATTTTGTTTTTAGTATTTGTTGTTATTGTGGTAACAGAAATACACAATTTGTGAAAATTTTAACTGTCTAGCTATTGCGGCTGTTGAGATACAGCCTGGTGACAGAGCGACGGACAGACGGACAGACAGCGAAGTCTTAGTAATAGGGTCCCGTTTTTAACCTTTGGGTACGGAACCCTAAAATTAAAGTAAATTAACAGCCTATAATCATACTGCTGCAGAGAAAAGGCCTCCATCATTGAATTTAAGTTACCACAGCAATGGGTACATACGGGCATTAAAACAATGCCCAAATATATACGGGCATTGAAAAAAGGTCCAAATATCATTATGTAATCTCGTGCTGTGTAGAAAAAACAAAATCACTCAATCAGATTGAAGTCTATATTTGACATTTACAGCCATAGTTATACAAGCCTCGTTCGTTTCCCCAAAGTATAAATCAATGTCCCACCTTAATGCTGCATGTTATTACCCCACTTAATTCGGAGGGGAGACCTTTGCATTTGCATATGCTACAAATGCACAAAGTAAAGAAAACCTGGAATAAAAATAATGGTTTCAGCTTTGTTTTTGTATACCCACTTCTTTAAATAGGTTAACCAAATTGCTAGAGTTTCTTCCATGAGCTTAAGGCACACTACTGACTTGTTCATTTGGATTATAAATCGAAAAAACTATTACTATAGTACTCCTTTAGTTGCATCTTATGGCACACAGAAGACGAGGAAGAGTGGTGCTTTTATGCCAGCGCCACGGCAAATCTAGTCTTCATAATTTGACCGGCCTTATTCGATGACCATATGGTTTTCATCTTACCTACTGTTTGAGCATGATATTTTCGAAGTCGGATTAAATTTTTTCAGATATTACAAACGTTGTCTTGTCTGAGACAGCAGGGAGCTTTATTTAAGAGAAGAACAAATTGACATTTTATAACAGCCCGTAGGCTGAAATCAAAACCATCTTTTGAAGATAAACCCGCTTAAAACACTGTAATCGTTACTCTGCGTTATTTAATGCTACTTTATTATAACTAAATTGCATTAATTAGCATATTATAAAAACTGAAAAACCAATATTTCCGAAAAACCAAGAGAATATTCAAAAGTCGGTCAAAACTGAAGTGAACCGCCAAGGGTAAGATTTAATTATCGAATTAAGCTATTTCCCATAACGATCGCGCGGATAATTTCATTTGCACCGAACTGACGACGCCGACGAATCTCTTCCGACTGTGTTTCTTGGCTTGAGATTCGATTAATGATAGATTTGATTTGATAGTGCAGCAGCATAAACTTATAAGCTAGACTTACCAACGTTTTTCAACCGGGCAAAGCCTTGACTAGTGGCTTATGAGGTTTTTACCATGCTTTTATTAGCTTGGGTTGTATCTATGTATGTAATGGAATCTTTGAGCATATTTTATACCAATTTCTAGAAGTTCGATTAATTTGAAACTTTGCACACGTATCAAAGACCGATGACGATGCAATAATTTAATAACAGTTTCCCAGTTTTCCTCTGTAAAAGGGAGTAAAAGAGATAGAGATAGAACTAAAAAGTAAAAAATAAATTATAGTTTAAAAACTAAAAAACCACGCTTTTAAAACAGATTGAACTAAAAAATTAAAAATAAAACTGTAGTAATCAATTGGAAAATTAATATTATTGTACAAAAAGCGTGGGGGGCTTGATTTAGATTGTTGTAAATATTTTATCAATAATTTACTATATCTGTGGATATCATAACAAGCACCCCACGCTTTTTGTACAATAATATGAATTTTTCAATTGATTGCTACAGTTTTGAATTATACAGACCTGATATAAATCAGCTGTGAGTGATGTATCAATAAGGACAGAAAAAAGAAGAAAAAAAAATGGAATTTGTGGCGATTCGCTTTAGATACGGAGTCAAGCGCCAAACAGTTTTTCTGTGTTCGCTCCATCTTAGGCTTCTTCTTAACCGTATAGTTAAGTATGTAGTCAAGAGTAAGCCCATTATTTATAAAAAGAAATATACTGATAAATAAGCAGTAATTTTAAAGCGTAATTTTAAAAACCATCTAAGCGAAACTTCTTTTTTCTAACATTGTTGAAACTGCTGGCTTACAGCGTTAAATGCCTTGAATAAATGCTTCGATAAAAAGTATGGTAGCTGAACTGGTGTAGAGCAGTCGCCCAGTAAGCACAGGCTGTGGGTTCGAAAACCACCTAAGGCAGTGTTTATGTAAGGAATTGTGTTTTTATGAAACTTTTTATTTGACTGCAAGTTGTGGAAAAAAATGTCTTAATTTCTTTATAAGATGAGGGTTTTGTAGAATAAAGTCAACGTTAATTTTGTATAATTGATTACTTCAGGTGAGCTGTCTCATTTCTTCGAGCTATCCAAACTGAAACTAAACATAGAGTAGAGTTAAGGTAGACTTCGGAGCAATGCGGCTTGCGGCTTGCGTCATGCGACATGCGACACTTGCGGCCCACGCGGCCATGCGGCTGTACTTTGAATTAAAGGAGTGTATGAAACCCTTTCCGAGCGATGCGTCGCAGCCGCATGCGTCGGTCGGAAAGGGTTTCATACACTCTTGGCCGCGTGGGCCGCAAGTGTCGCATGTCGCACGACGCAAGCCGCAAGCCGCATTGCTCCGAAGTCTACCTTTAGCAGAAACTGCACTGTAAATTCGTGGGTAGTGCGACACTATACGCGGTTTAAGCACGACTGAAGTTACGAGTATATGTTGCAATCAAATTTGTTTAAACCAATTCAGATGGTAATATTCGTGATATGAAATACTTTACCACAGGGTATTGCTGAACTCCCTGTACATAAACTTAAATCGTATGTCAAAGTAATTTTAATGAAAAATGGCTATTACACTATTAATGATTATTAAAAAAAGATTGAAATGTATGGCATTAAATTGTCGTAGCTTGTACTCCCTTAAACCTTTTGTAAACATTTATTTTAAAAGAGGCTGACAATAGTGACAATAGTTTCTTGCGCTGCTTCTTCTCGGCACTAGCCCAGACTTGTCCCGAAGCAGTGGTAAGTTTAAATAATGGGACGTGTAAAACTGATTTTACTGATTTTAAAAAACCGCGCTAAGAAATGAAGTAATTACAACTTAGGAGCCCACTGCCCACGTCGCGGACAAGGTTGCATTGGTGGCTGTTGTGTTTAAAATGGATAAAGATAACTAATTGAATCGTGTTTCTATAAGTTTTTTTTTAATGTTGTCTGCTGTCGTAAAGGTATTTTTAACATGCCGTGTGGTATATGTATAGGCAAATAAATAGAATAGCACCACCTCATCTCTGCCTAAAGATGTCGAGAAATCCTGTGGACTTAGATTTTTGTGAATCATTCTTTACCCATTCCTATAAACTTTACTTAAAATAAATACATAAATAGATAATTGTGTCTGACTCCGTCTGTTGGTACAATTTCACCGCGCTGATTCGCCGCGTCCGTGATTTCCCGAGGGTACGAGTACGTTGGCGACCGTTTACACCTGATATTCTCATTAAACGACTGTCTACGGGCTGACTGCTGGTATTTTAATCCGATGGAAAAGAGACGATTCTTGATAGTTCAACTTTCGTCTAACTCATTTTTAGGGTTGTACTGTAGCTAAATTTAATATATTTGTATGCAACATTGGTTAGCTGAGGAAGAGGTTCGCAACTCTATGTAACAACTAAAATGTACCTTCTTCAAGGACAAATAAAAATATTTCATTTCATTTCATTTCATCTCCGTAGCCGAATGGCAAAAAACGGAACCCTATAGTTTCGTCAAGTCTGTCTGTCTGTCTGTCCGTCTGTCCGTATGTCACATTTATTTGAAATGATGATGACATGAAAGAATTAGCATTACACAGTTAAAACTTGGTAGGTGTGTGTATCCTGTTAACCGCTTTACGATTCTCCATACATGGCTGGCCAACAGGCTTCCTATACATGGAATTCAAACCTATGTGCACTATTAGATATCTATGGATAGGTCTTTTAAAATTACAAATCCTAGAACATTTTTTTTCAAATGTCTAACATTTGGAAGATAGACGCTTTCAAAGTGGTAAAATGGGTCCCCCCCCTCTAACTTTCAAACTAAGATAGTGAAAACTTTGAAAATAAATACATAATGTTGATCTTAACAAATACTTTCAACAAAAATTGGTTTGAATGAGATCAAACCGGTAGTTTTGGAGATATAAAACATTTTAACAACCGCAAATATAACTGTCCTTCATACAAACACAATGAAAAGTAATTTTTGCAGTCAACAAAATATTGTGGTATTTTGGCTAAGTGTTAGTAAGTGGACCCCTAATTCAGTTAAAGTTGGTACGGAACCCTCAGTGCGCGAGTCCGACTGGCACTTGGCCGGTTTTTTAACCTTAGTCTATAAAAATTGGGTTGAGTGGTTAAACAAACCACGAACTAGGGCTCAAATTTGTTGCAAATTTCATTGTTTTTTATTGAGTTCATTGCCTTGCCTTGCAACCAGCAACGAGCGAGGCAAGACATGGCAATATTGCAACTAAACTGTTATGAAGTGGTATAAACATAAAATTTTACTCGAAAATAAGTGCCCGAAATCATGTTTCTTGTTTGTCACCGGTTTTAAAATTTGTGCTTTATTTCACACTTTCCGGAATTATTTTTTGTATCTACTTTTTTTTTTTAAGGTTGTAAACACTATTTTATTTGCATCAGTGTAGATTGTATTACCCATGTAATCGGTCTACCTGGTAAAAAAACTGATAGAAAAGGTTGTGAAAACCTTCTATTTTTCTATCCGTACCGCCGTCTGTAATAACGTGTCCTTCAAATAAATAAATAGATATTTCAGACGAATATTGGTGACACTCGTGATGCTTCTTCCTAGTTTATATTCAGAGAGCGTCCCTACATCTTGCAACGACGTTGCTGTCGTACATGAGAGTAGTGCAGTACTGACGTGTGATCTTGAAATAGAGATGTGCGATATTTATCGATCTCATTTGACGCATTGGGATACGCAGATCTACCTGAAAATGATATAGCCTCTTTCTTTCTTTTTTTTCATAATATCATTTAGTGAAAGAAAATATTCAGTAACATGTTAGAAATACATATTCCATTGTTTGATTGATTTTTTTGAGTTAAAGGTAAAAAAAAAAACCTTAACCGGTCTGATAATCGATGGATCATATCGCAAATCGCAATACGATTTGAAAAGTTCGGATCGAATCGACGCGCATCCCCGTCTTAGAAGCAGATAGTAAACTGCGATTTGCGAAGCCACTAGAAGTACTTGCTCGTAGGTAGACCTACCTAGTGAACGCCGTACTTAAGTCCTGGCTTTTCGCGACTCAAACCAAATGTGCGTTTTAATGTTTGTTCATGTCCATAATGTCGGATAATGTCCGTAAAATGTGCCGGTGTAAAATAAATTATAACAGGTCAACCCATTGATTCGGTAGCGAAAGTACTTACCTACTTCATGAAGAAACAGAAGACTTCGTTTTGTTGAGAGGATGATGATGATGATAAAGCTAGTTCTTCAATAATGTTTGCTTTCCATTGTTCCGTGGGTTCGTTCAGTTGTCGAACTGTAATAACGAGTGAAGGTAAAGAACGAAATTACAAATAGACATAAGTACCAAACGAGTTACCCTTGCAATACTCCACTTGACTCAACACATCACTAGTCACAGAAACAAGACGTTTAACGTCTTACTCCATTTAAAATAAAATCGCATTTCGTGTAAACTATAAACATGTTTGATTTGGATTTGATCCCGTGTTGTCGAACTGTAATAACGAGTGAAGGTAAAGAACGAAATTACAAATAGACATAAGTACCAAACGAGTTACCCTTGCAATACTCCACTTGACTCAACACATCACTAGTCACAGAAACAAGACGTTTAACGTCTTACTCCATTTAAAATAAAATCGCATTTCGTGTAAACTATAAACATGTTTGATTTGGATTTGATCCCGTGAACGTTGCAGACATAAATGTTTAATGCGCTTGAAAGCGAAGTTAGAATATGGAATGCTTTGAAATATTGTATGATCTTAGGTTTTGTCATGTTAATGCAAGACACAATGGTCACAGTTCAATTGTAAACAAAATACATGTAGAATATCGGCCATATTTTACAAATCTTAGTAATAGATCAGTAGGTACTGAAACTTGTCTAACAAAACTTCAATCATGACAAGTAACCACTCCTTTCAGACTTCTTTACACTTTCGAAGAGGTAGATCATAAATACGCAAAATACTATTAACTTAACTTATAGAGAACTGAACTAAGTTGTATGTAATGTCTTCGAGCCAACACAGAACCGCATTTATTTTTTTCCAAATCATTCTATTCGACAATCTAAAATTCGAAGCTAATGTTGGATCGTAGATGCAAGACTTACGAGTATGTTTACGCGCGATAGTATTAAGGACATATAGCTTACGTACAGTAAGTACCTACCTTCCATAACCCTTAGAGTTGGTTAGTAGGAAATCTAATGGGTCTAACATATATTTAGTTAACATATATTTTTGTATAAAGTGGCTTTAAACCGAATTCGGTCTGATGGTTTACTATCACATTAACGGATATATCTGTATCTTGCATCTACTTTAAGACATCGGTATGAGTGATATAGAAAGCTGGATTGCGTTGCGGAGTAAGGCCTCTGGTTTGGAAGGGGTCATCCTTCAGGAATAGTCTGGTGTTAAAGTTTTTCAAGTCAACTATTCAGGCCTCTGACGTGATATGTTTTTACGGCTTTTACCTTGCGATGAAACAGGACCCATTGCTATACGTACATTCTGAAGTATGAATGTAACCCCGCAATCCTTCGAGATAAAAATCAAATTTAGAAAAATACTTTGATAAATACTTAGATCCAAACGGGAACCTTTGTGTAGTTGACGGATCACCGCACCACTTCACCAACCACATTGTGTAACTGTTCTGGTTTTGTGGTTCAAAGTGGACTCAACTATTTGTCAAAATATTGTACTTAATAGGTATCTTTAGATGACTTTCTTTACCTAAACTTGCAATCCGCGCAGTGAATAGTGATACCGAACTATGGCGAAAACACGCGGGCTCGCGGCATTTTTCTTCCCCCTGTCTGCGACCCCTTAATGAGACAGAAACTATTCTTAAAACACACGGGAAACTTTCGGTGCGCGCACGCCACCCAAAAATAGGTTTCAATTCAAAGTTTTCTAAGGTCGCTTTTTGAACGGCAGAAGAGAAAGGTGTTGGAACAAGCTTTTTTGAATTTCGCTACACTTGCGACCCAGGACCCAGTAATGACGAAGTTAGTTTTCAGAGTTTAGAATGTGTCTGCTCCCAGGAACCAAGTATATACTTACTACTGGGTACGGAAAGTTTTGAATCTGGTAGAAAAATACTATATAGGTATATAAGTAGCTATGGCTCCTGATTTTTTGAATTTAACGAGAAGCAACTTTAAATTATATCTTTTCTAACTAAAAATCATATTCAATGTCAGTCAAACACGTGAAAAGTAATGCCTCGTTATCTGTATACAAATTAATTACTGTTCGTTTGTCCCGCTAATACTCGCGAATGGCTGGGCCGATTTAGCAGATTTTGGTTTTGAGATGTTTGTCGTAGTCCAGGGAGAGAGAAAAAATGGAAAATTTGTTCTACATCAAAATTTCCACTCATTTGGCGAAAGGAGAGTTTTAATGTTGATAGAATAGGTGATACGAAGTGCACCGGGTTAGGTAGTGTAATGTTAAGCTACACGTTAAGCTACCACAAAACGTCAAATTTCTCAATTGATATTGATCTCTACTTGTTGGACTTAAAGTTGAAAATCAATTCAACGACCTTTAACTTTTTGGGTAGGTTGACCTGCCGTTATTTGTACATTATAAAAATATGTGCTTCTCAAATAATAACCTTCTTTTTTCTTTGCTTGCGGCAAAAATTTTTTTCTGAAAAAGTTATCCTACAATCGGTAGGATAATTACTTTTACAATTATTGTGAATCGAGAAGAGGACCCAAACATCCAGTAGATGCTCACTGGGTGAGGACGTTTTCCTGTCAGTGGTGGTGAAGCTAGTTTTTAGGGTTCCGTACCCAAAGGGTAAAAACCTATTACTATGACTATTACTAAGACTTCGCTGTGTGTCCGTCTGTCCGTCCGTCCGTCTGTCCGTCTGTCCGTCTGTCCGTCTGTCCGTCTGTCCGTCGCTCTGTCACCAGGCTGTATCTCAAGAGCCGCGATAGCTAGACAGTTGAAATTTTCACAAATTATGTATTTTTGTTACCGCAATAACAACAAATACTAAAAACAAAATAAAATAAATCTTTAAAGGGGGCCCCCATACAACAAACTCGTTTTTTTGGCCTTTTTGGTACGGAACCCTTCGTGCGCGAGTCCGACTCGCACTTGGCCGATTTTATTTATTTTACATAAATTCGTCATGTAGTACCAAAATAAGTTTATTTTACATCGATGGGTTATGTGGTAATCTTCCAGGGAATATTCGTAGATTGTTGTTAAAATAAACGTCTATTTTTGTGTGGGTGCGATTGCAATTCTCCCACGTAAATACTCCTTTTAAATATTCAGCAAGCGGGTGCAATAAGTTCATTTAGGTCGTAAAATTACGTCTCTAGCATAACAACGTTCTTTAATTAATTTTGTAAAATAGTGTAGGTACGTATTTGTGAGAAAAGGTTCTTGAGAGTTCTTTAAATATGTATGACCGAGTTGCCTTCATTAAAAAGCTTATTAAATATGAATGAGCAATAGGGTCAAGGCTCTATGAAGTACTTGTGTACCTAGTTTAGTTAATAACTAATTATTCAGTATTATCATAGATTTAATTTAGGTATGGAGTGGTATAACAATGCAAACGAAACCTATACTTATGAGAGACTAAGAAGGCTTGAGGTTAATAACGTTAAAGAACATATCTTAGTAAATAAACATTTTTAAGAGATAATTAAAAAAATATACTTTTTTTGGTTTTTGTTCAAAGTATCCGGTTTTATTTGTCAAATCATTGTTTTTTTGGATAATTTCTGATGCTAACTTGATGTTCTGAAGATTAGTTTCGTAGTTGTTACTGTATACGTTTTTTAAAATGGTCGTATCTCTTGAGTGTTTCTTCAAAATGGCTGCTAATGAAGGCAACTCATGAACATCATCATCACCAGTCTAGATCAGTCCACTGCTGGGCACAGGTCTCTCCAAATGGATCAATAAAAGGCCTCTTGGCAGGTAAGTAAGTGATCGCAGTTTTTCCAATCGTGGTATAGAAGACGCTGCTGCACGTCCTCTTCGGGCAGTACTCCTTTAACATAACTTACGATAACAATTTTAAGAGAAGGTTGTGCTATCATTTTAATGTGCCGTCAAATCACGACGTCTTTAAATACGTTACTATATTCACAAAGGTGTTGCTCGCGGTGTAGTTTCTCAAAAATCGATCCTCCTTTAAACGTGAAACATGTGCAAGCGGGCTTTCAGAATAACTGTATTATTTACGAGTTTTCCATACTGCTTCGATGTATGTGTTCTCTTCATCAATTACTTTATTTTGTGCATCCAACTTCTCTCTTCAACTCTCGTCCTATCTTGTAAAGATACTAGTCGCAAGATTGTTGTATTCGTGATCAATACAAAATCCATTCGCTACGGTAACTGGAGGACTCTTTATGTGTTATATGTCGTATCTTATAGTTCAGGAGTTATTGCTTTTTGAAGTTTCATAAAATTGATGTCTTCGTTTATTTTGTACGAGGACATGATTGTTGAACATTGTTTAGAAGCGAAGCAAAGCGAAGCGAAGCGACGCATAAATTTGCGCAGTATAGTAAAATATTTAATAATTCTTTAATTACAGTTTTGACATTTACTTTGACTAAAATGTTACATTTCATTTGTTTGTTTAATATTTTATTATTTTTTGAATTTGTACACGGTCTTGGTGTGGCATGTTGAAACCATCATTGATGACCTATCACCTGTTTACCATGTACAAATGTCCGAACAAGTAAATGATTATTTTATTTTATTTATATGGCTCTTTGACTCAACCTAATAACCATATACCTATGTATGTATAGTATTCTTTGCTGCTGCTGACTGAGTAACTGGATGGCTGACTTGAAAAAAAAAATACTAACATCTCTAAATCTAAAACATATATTTTTGTAGATTCAAAGGAACGAAATGGTTATTAGGTAATATGTACTCGATCGATCTCCGTTTGATTATAAGATAAACATCGGTAACAGTTTTTGATTGAATGGTTTTAGAGTCATTTATAGTATAAGGGTGCTTCAGGATCAAATTTTGCTTGAAATATACTGCGCTTTAAGGATTTCATATTATTTGCTGAGCAAACCTAGTAGCCACTTACGTAAAAGTCTTTCGTAAAGAGATTTCGTAGGCTAAATGCACTGCCAGTAGCCAGGCGGTGCGATGATGCGCTCTTAAGGCGACTAGTAGAGCTAAACGCGAGTTTTATAATGTACATAAATCTATGACAGACTCCAAAAAACCAAGCCAAAAAAATATATGTTAGTCTTCAGGATATACTTTAGTATAATACTGTTCTCAAAACACGATACAACTAATTTGACTCGATAGAAAAAAATCACGAACATGCCTCTAAAAAAAATTTATAACTCACTTAAGTCCTAGTAAAATACACGTAATCATTATAATCTTTTGATATATTGTATAATAAACGACAAGCTCTTATAATACAGTTCCAGTTTTTTAATTGAATGTATGCATTTTCCGAAAATCGCTAATTCTCATTTTCTGGGATGAAAGTTGATGGAACGCATGCATGTGTGCGTGAGCGGCCGTGTACCGATTAGTGCAGGCTGATGCCTGATGCTAGGTGGACGTGTCGCGCTTTTCGGCTTACATTTTTCTAAAGGAGCATAGAACCTGTTTATTCGACTTGCTCGATATCAATCACCTTGGTGTTATGGCGAACAAGTGTAGCATACATCCTACAAATCGCATGTTCGTATCTCTCCTAAGAAAATTTCTTTTTTTATTTTAAACAAAAAAAATTTTTTTTCTTTTCACAAGCAGAGACGAAAATGTTGAAAGGTTTTTTAATGCGTTAGTTCAAAATTTGAATGAATTTTATTGTATTTAAAACTGTACCTTATAAATTTGTCTAATTTAGTTTAATTTTCCAGAAAAAGACGTCGTCTTATTATTGACAGCGAGTAAAAGTTTTATGTAATGATGATTTTGTATATAAAAGTGAATTCAGTTTTTTTTTTGCTTTGACATATAGTGTGTATACCTACCTAAAACTATACTAATATACAACTTGTAATAGCAAAAAAGTTAAAATATGTTTTTGAAACAAAAATAAACATTTGAATAATAGAAAGTGGAATAGGTGTAACTGCTGTGATGCTGTGAGCGAATTATTGAGCTATATTCTGCCGTGCTAGCGATATCGGCAGTAAGTATGATTTGCACAGTTTGGAGTAAATGACGTCTAAAATTTTTGTGCATTTTTATGTAGTTACAAAAGGTATTTACTTATTAATATTTCTTCATTTATTAGTTAGTTAGTTCACATCATAAAATTAATTTTATTGTATTTAAAACTATAACTTATAAATTTGCCTAATTTCGTTTAATTTTCCAGAAAAAGACTTCATCTTATTATTATTGATAGCTAGTAAAAGTTTCATGTCATGATGATTTGTCTATAAAAGTGAATTCAGTTTTTTTTTTATATTTGTTTTAATTTTTATTTTATACTTTTTCAAATATCGTTTGGTAAAATTATAAAAAAAATACGGTAAGCTACAAATATGCGTCTTTTTGCGACTTGACCTTAGTTAGAGCATTATCTAAGTATTGACTCTAGATAGACCGCGAAAAATATTAGGTCCTTACCTACTTATGAAATTGTAGTTTGGTATGGAAGGAACTTACGTAATACTTGTAATAAAAAAAATGGGAGGAACTTAGTCAAATATTTTTTAATAAAATATACCTATTTATTTAATCAAAGTATGTACCATTGTTATCTATGCACTTTTGCCATCTCATGGGTAGTTCATTAATCACTTAACTAAAAAAAACATTCGGACGGCAATCAATAAAAAAAATGTTTGAAGACGGTTTGTACTGCCTCATCGGAGTTGAAATTTTTCCCTTGCAAGAAATTATCCAAATTTCGAAAAAAATGGTACTCAGTTATTGGAGTAAGGTGTGGAGGATGGCTTAAAACTATAGTAATAAACAAATTGTACATAACAAAAAAGTTAAAAATATATTTTTAAAACAAAAATAAACATTTCAATAATAGAAAGTGGAATAGGTGTAACTGACCTGTGATTCTGTGAATCATTGAGCTATATTCCGCCGTGCTAGCGATATCGGCAGTAAGTATGATTTGCACAGTTTGGAGTAAATGGCGCCTAAAGTTTTAGCGCATTTTTATGTTTTCCTGACTCGTGTTTTTTAAGCTTTCCTAATTGTGATTGTTGAAACGTATTTATAACACAAATAAAGCATTTGTATGTTCTTTACTTAATTAGCTTTTTATTCATTAGAACGATTTAAAATAAGAAAATACCTTTTATATCTAGCCTGAAACGAACAACCTTACTATAGATTGCTATCAGGAATAAATACTGAGTTACTGTTGTTGTGATAAGCAACGCATACTAATATTAGGTTTAAGCTTAGGAATAGAAACTAAAACTGTAGTAACAAAAGGTATTTACTTATTAATATTTACTCATTTATTAAACAAGTTTTACATAATTGATTTGTGTGGATGGACCAAGCAAGTCGATGATATCGTATCTATGTTGTTACTCGTAGTTTCATTAAAATTTAAAATATATACGAGTATGAGTTGGTTACTAA
This sequence comes from Anania crocealis, assembly GCA_949315895.1. Lineage (NCBI taxonomy): Eukaryota > Metazoa > Arthropoda > Insecta > Lepidoptera > Crambidae > Anania > Anania crocealis. The sequence continues at coordinate 3,797,527 of OX438882.1, read as the reverse complement.
AAAGTTTTTACTTACAAATGATATTAAAATTGGCAGTAGCTGTACTTTATACTATCGAATAAAAATAATAGCCTTTTAATCGTACAAACAATACAAATCAAAATTTGAGATCAAAATAAAACGTTACATAATTACTTATAATAAAAAATCTTCCTTTTGTACTATGATATACTCTTTAACTCCATAGTATTGCAAAGCTCAGGTGCGTTTATTATAGCATTAACCTTTTCTGAACTTGTTTTTAAACCGTCTTTACTGATTAAGTAGCCGAGGTTACCTACCTCTTACTATCTTTTTAAGAATTCACATTTTTCTTCTTATACACGTAAATGCAATTAGCACAGGTAATCTGAATTCCTGATGCATGTGTCAAATTCGGTTCAGCGATATGGACTTGAAGAATATTGTTAACATAAGCAACGACACCGTCATTCTGATTGAGTTGACGTAAAGTATAATGTGATATATAACTTTATAGATTAGAAAGTAGTTTACTAGGACTAAGTCTGCACTATGTTAGTACCAGAATATCACTTTCAAAGTTCATTTGAGATATGTCAAGTAACAAGTCATCATAATTACTTTATATACATACTTCTAATGTTCTGAGTAATGACGTTAAAGTTAGTATGAGAATTCGGTAAGACGTCGTTTACGTAAAGATTTCAGTAGAACATTATTTTCCCATACCATCTACCAAGTTACTGCTCATATCCTAAGTAAGTAATATCTAATAAAAAAAATACGTTTTGTTTAATATATGTATCCACAGCATATTTATTTACTGCTGATATTTTAAGTAGTTAGTACAGAATACAAAACAAGCTTTTCATAGAATATTCACAGTATATGCATACATACATAATTACATACACTCACGCCTTTTTCCCGGAGGGGTAGGCAGAGGCCACATCTTTCCACTTGCTACGATCCTTACAGACTACTTTCGCTTTATCCACATTCATTAATATTTTCATACACGCACGCCGGTTTAGGGTACTCTTGACCTGACCTTTCTTTAGAACTTCCCTCCAACATTTCCATTCATACTTGCCATATATATCTTTTTAAGCATTCCTTTTTCAATACTGGTCACTACATCCTCTTTTACACTACATCGATCCCTTATCACACTATTTTTAATCCTGTCACTCAGATTGACTCCAACCATACTTTTTAACGCTCTCATTTCTACTGCATTTATTCTGCTTTCATGTTTTCTCTGCCACACCCAACTTTCACTCCCATACTTCAGTGTTGGAACCAACACCCCTCCATGCACAGCCAGGCGGGCCTTTTCGGACACCTTCTGACTGCTCATAAAAGCGTGCAACGCTCAATTCACCATGTTGCCGGCATTTACTCTCCTTCCAATATCACTATTACACCTTCCATCCGCTGTAAACATTGATCCCAAATAAACAAACTCCTTCACTTGCTCCACTTTTTCATCTCCTATCAAAATATTACACTCTGTCATGCTATCCTCCTTTTCAAAAACCATTGCTTTTGTCTTACTTACATTCACTTTCATTCCTTTCTTGTTCAAATCTTCATGCACAATATTGACCATCTCCTGCAACTCCAAATATGCAGATACTGCATTTATCTAAAGTAATAATAATATCCTAGCCATATGTCTTTGCTTGTAAGGCCGGCGTAACTATACTAACTATTGTTAGGTTATGGCAAATATTTCGCATTTTTGACTTACTGCCCTTATCTTTGACAACATTAAGATATCAAAATGGCTGTCAGCTCATCTGATAGAGCTTTTTATGCTTATTCTCGATCACTATAAAACTCATTTTTACCAAAATTGGAGTTACTGCCGTTATTGCTAGCACGGCAGTATTAATAATAGAGGTGCCATTGCGTAATTTTATTTGTACTTTTTTAAACACTTGTTTTCATACATGAACCATAAAAGTAACATAATAAATAATGCACGTCTACGTTATTTACCCATATTATCCAAATCATACCTAGGCTTGACCGATTTTGATGAAAGTTTTATCCCAGCACCGTATAAGATAAATATTAACAAATATCAACACTAAAAAAAAAAAATATTTTAAAAAGATTACTTCGGTTATAATAATAACTTCTTTTTTTAGTTTATGAATTAATTATGATGAATTATCTAATTGGTTGTGTCAATTATCAAGAAAACATTGTGTCATTAATTTCAAAATGGTTAAATATTTTTATTTAAATAATAATTAAAATATTTTATATATAAATAATTTAAATATTGTCGAAGCCGTTTTTTTTTATTTTTAGTAACATTGTTAATGTTCAAAACAATAACATTAAAACAAACAAGTATTCTGCTTTTAAATAAGTTAAAATACTTTGTCTATTTTTTATTGCTCTTTCCCTCTTTTTATTATTCCTTGTTGGTTGTCATAATAAAATAAAATAAAATAAAATAAAATAAAATAAATATTGCATTTAGAGACATCGAAAAAAAGATAGTTATGCCATCTATTAGAAAATCATGGCGTCATTTCGGGATGTGCTTTAAAATATAGCAGCCAAGAATATTGCCGTAGGCGGCGTTGACGACGTTTGTTTAAATGTGTGCTTACGATTCTCAAGGCCACTTAGGTCTACTAGTCCTCTTAATGCTGTCTGTTATGAAATGAATTCTGTCGAGTGCGGGCCATGTCAATACTGCCTGGGCAGTGCTAACTTTTACCCATGACCAAACGTGCAAAGTGCAAATGAGTATAAATAACCGGCCAATTGCGAGTCGGACTCGCGCACGAAGGGTTCCGTACCAAAAAGCCAAAAAAAAAAAGGGATAGTTGTATGGGTACCCTCCTTAAATATTTATTTTATTTTGTTTTTAGTATTTGTTGTTATTGCGGTAACAGAAATACACAAATCGTGAAAATTTTAACTGTCAGTGACAGAGCGACGGACAGACGGACAGACAGCGAAGTCTTAGTAATAGTGTCCCGTTTTTACCCTTTGGGTACGGAACCCTAAAAAGGGAAAAGTCTGGATCACGCAAATTTTAATATTATGATGTCTAACCAAAACACCAATCGTTATGGAGTATAATGTGTGGTCTCCTGTGGCATGTAGATACTCGTACCTTACCTTTCATTCCTTTATCATCTCATTATGATTTTTACTAGTTTAGCTTACAATTTATTATAATTTTAAGTATTTTTTTGAATTTTGACAATTGTAATTAAATTTTCTTGTTATTTTGGGAGATATCTTTACCATAGGCAACCATACTGTCAAACTTTTTATTTTCTAATTTTCTAATTTTCTTCTAAATTCTTTTAAATTTCGGTTCAGAATCTTTTTGGTTTGCCATTTTTAGATTAATACTCACTTTCTTATGTAATTTTTATATTATAATTTTTTTTTGTAGCGTAGTAGAACCTAGGTTTCTGAGGCTATTCCTCTTCAAGGGTACCCCAGATAGTCTGTTACGTTATAATCCTCAGGAAATAACAAATAGGATGGTTGTCATTTCAAAAATCTACCATGTTAGGTTTGAAAAGGAGGGTGAATGTTTTTATGAGCTAGAAAAATCGACCAGTTTTCCAGCTTTAAAGGTTTTTTTTTAAATTTTGATAGTACTGGCTCAAGCTGGTACTAACCATCGAATTCCATTCCATCAATTAGTCACACTTATAACAGTACTAGTCGAAAATATGGAACCATATTTTTGTAACTCCGGATATTCTATTTTGTAATGTTACTATCAGAACAATTGCATTTCTATGAGCCATCACCTTGCTTCTATCAGTGTTATATTAAGCTCGTTAAACAGCAGAATTGCTGCCAACGAACGCCGCATGCTTTAACTAGTATCAGATACGGAACAAACAATATCATTAAACGACTTTGTTCCCGTGGCTCGTGTACGGCTGATAATGTAAAGGAGCACACGCAACACCGGAAAACGGAACTAATCATATTACGGCGCTTAATGGTGACTTTAAAATTAGATTTTCTTTTAAACTAAAATCATTAAATGCTATGGTAATTTTAAACATAAACAAATAGCGCATATTTAAAATCTTTAGTTTTTGTCAGTCAGAAACGATCATATCTTAAAAACCCAGGTGGTCTGATGTTACACTGTTTTGTATTTATGTAAATATACATTTAATTGCCCCGTTGGTCTAGTGGTTTAAATACCGGGCCAAGATCTCGGGGTCCCGGGTTCGATCCCCGGGTCGGGCAACAAGAAGTTTTCAATTTTCGAACATTGTTCGGGTTTGTGATCACCAACCCGCATTTGGCAAGCGTGGTGATTATGCCAGTACCCATCATTGCTGTAGTAACTTGAATTCAATGATAGATGCCTTTTCCCTGCAGTGGGATGATTATAGGCTGTTACTTTACTTTACTTTACTTTACATTTTGTTGGTACCGATGTATAACGTAGGTACCTATTTTGTGAATATACAAATAACATTGTAAGAGACGAGAGATGAGAAGAGAGGAAGGGCACGTGACAAGAAGAGTGATGAATATGACTGTTGATGGATGGATGGACAGGTAGAGGGCGACCTAAAAAGAGATGGATTGATTGTCTCAGAAAGGACATGATTGAGAAGGGAGTGGAGTGGACTCGATGACGACTGACAGGATTGTATTGAAGAGGAAAACATACTGCGACGACCCCAGGTGACCCGGGAACAGGGCTGGAGAATGATGATACAAATAACATTGTAATGGGGACTACCGTTTCTTTGCTCACCAGTTGGCGCCACTGTAGACTGAGGTCCGGAGGTATAGCTGTCAAAGGCGATTGGCGCCGAAACAAAGTGTTATATCTTGAATCTAAGTAAGGTTATATTGTTTATAAATAACTATCTTGATATCAAAAAACTAACTTCTGAAATAGTTGCTCTTGAGGCCGCCTATTTTTGCGCTTTTTCTTAATTCCGCTTTTAAAGCGTTCACGTTAATCGCCAAATAATCCATATTTGCGATATTTTACGAAGGAGATCACTTTCCAGCAGGTAAATTAAAGAAATTATAATTTATGCAACAAATTCCGCTAAAACCAGTACAAAGTGAATGATATTGGACCTCACGCGACACTAGCGCCTCTAGTGGCAAATTCACTAGCGATAGCCCCTATTGCTCACGAACGACTGCGCATAGTGAGATTGCACCTTTATTCCTTTGTTCAACGGTTATCATCACCACAGATAATGCTGTTAAATTTTAGTGCTCTTTCCTGGGTGCTACTCGTAGCTTTAACACGGCTTTCAAAATATTTTATAATTTTAAAGTTACATGGTTTTTAATCTTTTGTTTTCCTTTTTCAGGTAAGTAAGACATGAGAACGAAGATACACGACAGATCTAAGCCATGACATCCAAGGTCCAGTATCTTAAAAATAAGCTATTTAAGTACGAACTGTTCAGTAATCATTCATCATCAGTCCATACCTTGGACGAATAAACCAACACGCGCAATTACAGGCAATTTCGCTTGTGCCCCCTTGGCAACAAAGCAGGATTTTTAGCCTCACTTACATGTGACGTCTTGTCAGTACGGTTTCAGAGCTCGATGAGAAACATTGTCGGAAAGAATGGGTAATTGTGCCGTATTTTTGTGTAAAAATTATAGCGGCAAGACAAAAAATATTTCTTTTAATCCGTGAGTAACTTTTTATCCCAATAAAGCTGTTAATTTTTCTTAAAATAGTGAAATGTGTTTTCCTAGAAAAAAGTCACATTGCCATTTAAAAAAGTTGTGGTCAGTTACTACAAAATCAACAAGATGACGCATGACTTCATTCGGTAGGATCGATAATCCTACCGAATGAAGTATGTGTTACGTTATCGTTATACGTTCATCATTCGTTCTCTAGTCAATTTAGTTTTAACTGTGCTTGACAACTGTCGATAAATCATATCGATAAACGTACTAATTAATTTATAATATAAATACTTTTGAAATAAAACGATAAATCTGTAAAATGATTAACTCTAGAGTAGATTAAAGTACTTAATCTTAAAAATACAACAGTTTGCTTTAAAATTTGAAACTTCATATTTTATAACAATACATCCTATTAATGTAATTTCAGATTTCCCGTAGATACATTAAGTAAAACAAAGTGAGTCGAAGCCGTCTGAAGAGAGGCAAAATGGATCCCTACAAAACACCACCGAATATGTGGTATCCATTTTACACCAGAGTGTTTTAATGCTAACGCAAAAAACCATAAGTGGCTATTCGTTTAATTGTTTGTGCTTACTTAAACATGCATAAAATGTAATTTCTGTTTTGGTAAAAAAATATTAAAAACATTTTGCATAAGATTCGGTCATTCATTCGTTCAACACATAACGATAGAAAAATATCGACACTTTCACGCACTAAATGTCAATAATTGACACGAAAATCTCCCCCCACCACGCAGAAATTGGTTGATGATGTTTTCATACATTCGCTCTTGCGTTTCATATCCAGTGGTTAATTCATCCAAGGTCCATACATGGGCAGGGTCTTTCCAAAAGGAGAAAGAAGACGCTGCTATGTTATTTTTCTGGCAGTACTCCTTTAATTACTCCTTACTATGTATTAGGCCGGTATCTACCAAAAATTTTTGCAGTCTTTCCAACATGACAAAAGCAATTACATAACACACCTAATGTCATTGTATCTAAAGAAAGTTATAGAGCCCTATGTGTATGCAAATTTGGCAATCCAGATCTGACTATTTTCTAAACCCGAATCATTAATGGACCTACAAATGGCTAAGGTGAAAGATCTGGCCCACATTCCGCTAATTTACAAATGGCTCAATTGAATCTCAATTGGATCTCAATCATATATTTTGACATTACTACCTTAATAAATGTGTCAAAATATACGATTAAGATTCAATTACGATTCGATTGAGCCATTTGTAAATTAGCGGAATTGGGGGCCAGAACAGAATACACTCTAAGGGGTCGTCAACATATTACGTCACACATTAAGGGGGAGGGGGGGGTCTAACTTTTGGTGACATTAGGTAAAATAGTAAGGGAATTTTCGTTAAAATGCGTGGTACAGGGGGGGAGGTAGGGTTTAAAAATCTTTAAAATCGTGTGACGTAATTTATGGATGACCCCTTACTAGCTGTTGCCCGCGACTATGTACTCTTGGAGATAGTATTCCACGGAAACCGCACTTTTCAGTTGCCTGTGCTATTCTTGCTTATATTCCATCTCGCATGTCATATTCAATCAAGATACGTTCAGGGGTTTTAGTGTGGTTGAGTTACAAACATTCAACCTAACTTTTGCATTTACGATATTATAGACCAGCAATTTGAACCACCTGGAAATTTTCATACCATGTTAATAACAGGCACTAGGTATTCCAACAAGATTCTGCGCCAGCTCATAGAGCGAAAAGCACACAAGACTGGCTGGCGGCGCGTGAAATCGACTTCATCCGGCACGAAGACTGGCCCTCCTCCAGTCCAGATTTGAGTCCGTTAGATTACAAGATATGGCAACACTTGGAGGAAAAGGCTTCGTATGAGGCCGCCTGGATTCTACCACCCTCCTGCCGGAGTCCAGCGCCAAACAGTTTTTCTGTGTTCCGCTGGTGTGTGGGAGAACCAGTACCTCTGGGTAAGCTCGCTCCATCTTAGGCTTCTTCTTAACAATATAGTCAAGTAGTCAAGAGCAAACCCATTATTAAAAAAAAAAATAGTCGAATGACGTGAGCTTCGTTTTCCAATGGTTGAAAATGCACCGTGTATAATTATAATATTATAATCAAAACAAGAAAACATAACCACGATGTAAATAACTTGTTTGTTTCTCAATCGTAACTCCGCGACATTGTCTCGAGATAACCGCAAGCCGCAGTAAAATGGGTATTAAATTTCCAAGGGATTAATGTCACCGTCTTCGTCTCGTCAGTAACGTTAGGTGCGCATAATTAAAACGCAAATATGTGCGATTGTACGCCGTACCGTACGAAACTCGATAAGTACGCGTGAGCTGTGTAATTGCACTTACGAATTTGTCAATTGCAATCGCTTCAGAAGGGTTGCCAGTAGGAAAAACTAATAAAATATTGCCAGGCAACACAGTCACTGTCTCGAATCAAAATAAAACCAAAAAAATTGCTTTCTGAACTGTGTTTTTTGAACTAAATCGAAAAAATCACGAGACGGTTAGATACCTCACTACCACGTCATTACAGTTTGAGGTTATGAAAAAAAAAATACCGCGAATGTATGATTCTTCACAATATTTTATCTAAATAGCTGCAAGCCTCAACAAAATACTTACATATTTCATGTCAAAGCGATGAATATCACCGGCGTAATTTGGGCACTAACGTTAGGTGCGCATAATTAAAACGTAAATATGTGCGATTGTACGCCGTACCGTATGTCACTCGATAAGTACGCGTGAGCTGTGTAATGGCGCTTTCCAATTTGTCTATAGCAAACGCTGTAGCAGGGTGGGTTGCCAGAGGAAAAAACGAAAATGAACCGTTTTTGTGATAATAATAGTTTAATTAAGTTATTGTGTATATGTCGCAGGCATTTTGTGTGAATCCGCCGTTTACATACGGCGTCGTCAGTTTATAAACGCTCGCTGATACGTAATATGTCGAAGGCAAAATGTATATTGCCGTGTCATTATATATTATGCCTAAACATTTGTTTGACGATTAAAACGCATTAAACATAATGCCGAGGCAAATTGAAGAATTTAGTTTTGTTTTATACCACGCGCGTCGCTGTTGATCAATACAAACAAAATGGCGTCCAGTAGTAATTTGTGACACAAAATTTATCGAAAATAGAGCTAAATAATACGTGTTTAAAAGATTTTTAACAAAATAATTATTAGTTTTAGGGACATATACCATAGTGAATTAAAAGCCGTGAGCAATAAAAAAGCCGTGGAATTGAGAAGAGTTTTAAGGTTATCCGGAACCTAAAAAAAGCTAAAGTGTCCATGAATCTGATTCTCGAAGGACCCCCGAATAGTATTATTGGTAAAAAAAGAGGCAATGAGTATTGGTCATGTGGATTATCTTATCTTAAAAAAAGCTAGCCCTGCATCAGTCATAATCATCAGCATCAGGTCAATGCTAGACATAGACCTCTCCAACTGCATGCCAATAAGCATGAACACTCGAGTCACACATAGTCTTTAGGACTCGTTTTCCACAATGGTTATCGGTTTTTTGACACAATTATATGCCTATCTGTTATAAATGTATTGTTTTCAACTTTTGTAATTACCTAATAATGCAACGCGCATTACTTATTAACAGAACTTTGAATACGTTAAATTACTTAACAAATAATAGCGCATTATAATTTGAACGTTGAATACGCAAAATAATGAGGTTCGTCAATTTTCAAATATTGGTTTTGTGTCAACCCTGTTATACCGGGTGGCAACAGCGACGTAATGACAAGGTTAAAGTTTCCTAAACTTTAGGAAGTAGTATCGTTGTGCGTTCGATCTAATAGCTGAAGTTGCTCCCCGTTAGTTCGCTTTATTTGTTACTTCAACCTAAATGTTGTGACGAGACAGTCACATTAACATTCACTTAGTTTTTCTTCAATCCTCCAGCTGTCGTTTCTGTATTGAGACTAACACGCAACGAAAGTTTAAAGTTGTGTTGTTAAATAAACAAGATTTTTTAACTACTTACACGTTCTATTGCGCGGGCACAAACCTGTGCGGGCAGAGGGACACCAAACAGTCTATCATTTCTTAAGGTTCAAACTATCTATGTACCAGACACCGTTTAAATCAGTTCACCAATTAAGGCTTGAAAGCGTATCAAGCAGACATAGTTAGTTTTATAACATACTAGCTTTTGCCCGCGACTTCGTCCGCGTGAAGTAGTTATTTTTGGTATTTTTTTGTAATAAAATAACTTCTTTTTTACAGTCGGTTAAAAATACTAGCTATCCTTTATCCTTCCCCAAGGTCTAATCAACCAACGTACAAAATTTCATCAAATCCGGTTCAGTGGTTTTTGAGTTTATTCATTACAAACATACATCATTCTCTTTGCCATTTTCCCAGTTTATCTGGGGTCGGCGCAGTATGTTTTTCTCTTCCACACCATTTTATCACTCGTCACTGAATCATCCACACCTTTCACACTCATATCTTGTTTCACACAGTCCAATCTCTTTCTCGGTCGCCCTCTTCCCTTCCAGCCTTCCACATTCATACTCATCACTCTTTTAGTTACATGACTTTCTTCCCTTCTCATTACATGACCATACCAAGACAGACGATGCCCCACCATCTTCTCGGTAACCGGTGCCACTTTCAGACTTCCTCGTATATATTCATTCCTTATCTTATCCATTCTTGTAACCCCACACATCTATCTTAACATTCTCATACACACACACAAAAATACAAATCGTTCCTCTTTATAATATTAGTGTAGTAGATGTAAGGATTTAAAAGGCAAGGTGATTTTATTCTTCAAACAAAACTTTTTCTGAAGGACCGACATGGAAATATTTATAATTGTCAGTATATAAACTTGAAAAATTTTTTTTTTAATTAATCATACTCTGGACTGAATTTTTTTAGTCAACCCATTTGCAATATATTTTTTGGCATATTTATTTGTATATAAAAAACTTTTCATCGAATAAACAGCTCGGTGAAGGTCGTTGTATGGTGGGATCTTACCCCCGTATTTATAAAGAAGTAATTACTTATTGCTTAAGAAAGTCATAACTTAAAGTGTTCATACCTAGTGCTTAAGTGAAAGAAATTGGTCACTTATTATTTGGCTCAAAATGCTAACTTTTGGTAGTTATAACTTCTAGTAATTTCTTGATTAAGGCATACAAATTGTCTCTCAAGTAATTACTTGTAGCCAAGTAATTACTTTTACTTGTTTATAAATACGGGGGTTAGACTATAAAGGAATTTCAGTAGTCACCGTAGCCGAAAGCGGCTTGGGAGTAGTAATATTTTTGCATTTCAATATACTTACGAAGTACGGTGTTAATAATTACCTATAACAATAAACATTATATTATAACAACTTTTTTAACATTGAGAATAACCTCCTGGCAATTAAAGGGAACATAAAGAATCTGACATAAAAATGTTACTATAATTACATAAACATGAATTATACGTAACTGTTATTATAAAATATAATCAATATGCTAGCAATAAAAACAACTTCTACAGTAAATAGCCAATCCATTGTAACTAGTTGTTTGTCTTAATAAAACAATTATAAATACTTTATTTGATATTTTAGCAACTTAATTGCACTTATAATATCAGTATATAAACTTAAAAATTTTGTCTCAGGCGGGACTCGAACCCGCATCTCCTCGCATGCCGGGCGGCAGCACACAATTTTTCAAGTTTATATACTGATATTATAATTGCAATTTAATTGTTAAAATATAAAATAAAGTGTATAAATAGATGTTTCATCTTAACTGACTGCAAACTCCTAACATTTGATGAAGCAACGCTGGCTTACAGCGTTAAGAATATGCTTGATAAATTCGCGCTGAGTCGCAGTGTCTCGGTGGCTTAATGGTATAGCGCCTGCGAGGAGATGCGGGTTCGAGTCCCGCCTGAGACATAATTTTTCAAGTTTATATACTGATAAAACAACTTGATGTTTTAAAACTGCTGCAATCAAAATGCAAACTTTTATCACGGGTTTTCCTTGGGAATATTTTCTATAAAAACTGTTTTAAGACCTTGTACATATCTACATTAAATACACTGAAAACTTAATACTTATATTAGACGATGAACCCACCTATGTACTAGCTCTCTAATTAAGCCTTAAATCTTTGATCATATCAAATAAGATGTTTGTATAGTGAGAATATAAATCTAAATTACCTACTATATAGAGTTATTCATTGCTATGGTAAACTTAAATTCAATGATTGAGGCCAATTCCCTGCAGTGGGATGATTATAGGCTGTTACTTAACTTTTTTTACCCTGTTTTTATTTGAGAGGAAATTCTTTGTGATCATGGCGTTTGCAAGCAACATTAGCTAGAATAGCATGGTTGTTAAGCTATGCAGTGTAGGGCATGGCCAATCGATGGCTTGGCGCCCGCCGGACGTCGACCGCACCGTGCTGATTGCTAGGTTACATTGCACTTACAATCCGGAATACTAACCACTGGGTGTATGCTTGCTACATCAATATTGAGGGGAAGGATTTGTGTTTTTATGTTTCTAATTGATAAACTTTAAAATTACCCGACCGGTTTTAATTAAATTTGGGTGTGAGATAGATAGGTTGGGTATGGCTATAAAATTTCTTGTATCGGGTGAGTTTCGACTTCCGCAGTTTCTGTATTGTAAAAAAAGAGATGACAATCAAGATAACATTGTCAGTTTTCGAGAGTGTCTACGGAGTTTGTCATGGGGCAGTGTTTACAAGACAGACAATTTTGAAATCGCTTTTCATGAATTTTACTCGGAATTAAAATTGTTTTATGATTTGGGTTTTCCTGTCAAAAAAGTAAGAATCAGGTCACAAACAAAAGGTATAAGAAATTGGTTCACCAAAGGCATTAAGAGATCTACTATAACCAAAAGACATCTGCGTTTTGCTTATTATAAAAATTCTAATGCAAGTAGTAAAACAAAATATTTAAATTATTCAAAGCTCTTAAAACGCTGTATAAATCAATCTCAAAAATTAACAAATTCTAAATTTATTATTCAATCCAAAAACAAATGCAAAGCTACTTAGGATTTAATACGAAATAAAATAACTAATTCTCAAATTAATTCAAGCATTGACAAATTTAAAACAATAATAACATAATTATAGATGACCCGAGTGACATTGCGAATACTTTTAATAATTATTATATTCAATTGACAAATTCAAATAATGATGATAATACTGACAAACAGCCATATTCTTTACAAATTAATTCTAATCGCGCTAGTTTGTTTTTGGCCCCAACAGATGAATATGAAGTAATAAAAATAATAAACTCGCTAAAATCAACTAATTCGGTTGGACATGACGAAATACAAACAAGTGTATTGAAGGCCTGTAGTAGGGAAATCGCGGCCATATTGAGTTACTTGGTGAATCTTTCTTTTGTCACAGGAACTTTTCCTGAACCATTAAAAATGTCCATAGTGAAGCCACTTCATAAGAAGGGTTCTGAGGATACCGTGGAAAATTATCGTCCAATACCACTCATACCTGTCATTGCAAAAATTTTCGAAAAGGCTATGCATGAACGTATTACAAATTTTCTTAATAAGTACAATATAATTAAACAAAATCAGAACGGGTTCCAAAAAGGGAAATCTACATCCCTGGCTGCTTTTTCTCTCGTGGATAGGGTTTTAGGCTACATGGACAAACGTAAACCGGTGACGACTGTTTTTTTTCGATATGTGTAAAGCATTTGATTATGTGGCACATAACATTCTTCTCGAAAAATGCGATCGTTATGGTATAAGGGGTATAGCCTACAAATGGATAGCCAGTTATTTAAGCAATAGGTTGCAATATGTGGAGATCTCGAAGTTAGATTCAAACAATGAACAAAACAAATACAAATCTCAAATGGCGGCAAACAGAGTCGGGGTACCTCAGGGAAGTATCCTGGGACCTTTGCTATTTTTACTTTATATTAATGACATACCGGATATTATAAAATATGACTGCATCTTATTTGCTGATGACAGATCAGTGGTTATACCATGTAATAATATTAATACTTATAATGACGAAATAAATAATACTATTCTAAAAATAATTAATTGGCTAGACAATAATAAACTTAATGTAAATTTAAATAAAACAACATATATACAATTTGTAAATAAAAATGGTAAGAAACAAAACTTAAACATACATTTTGGTGATAAATCAATAAATCAATCTTGTTATACTTCCTTCCTAGGTATTATACTAGACGATAGATGCTCATGGGCTGAACATATAAAGAAAACTTGCGCGAAAGTAAATTCTTTTGCGTATCCTTTATGGCGATTGACAAAGATTAGCAGCAAAAAGGTAGCTATTCAAGCATATCATGGGTATGTAGGATGTGTGCTTAGATACGGCATTCTTCTGTGGGGAAATTCTTGTCATATGAATCGAGCATTTATAGCCCAGAAGCAATGTGTGAGAGCAATATGTAATGTTGATTCACTAACATCTTGTAGATCGCTTTTAAAGACTTAAATTTTCTTACTGTTTCTTGCATGTATATTTATGAAATATGCGTCTTTGTCAAAAGTCACCCAAAGTTATTTAAAACACGCATGGAAACACATGGACGTAAGGTACCCTAACAAGCTGATACTAAATACAGTAACGACTCGGATATATGGCCAAAATAGCTACCAAATAAGTCTCTATCATTAGAAATGTTTAAAAAGAAACTAAAAACCTGGTTGATACATAACTGTTTCTACTCAGTGGAGGAATATTTTAATTTTTTCAAAGAAATATGATGTTAAAATTAGTAATTATTGTATATAAAAAAAATTGTTTGCATGCCAGATTCTGGTAAATTGTGTGAAACACTGTTAAAATTTAAGATCTGTATGTACCACATTTTGGGCAAAATAAAATATATTTGATATTTGATATTTGATTTGGTACTATAAGGGGAAAGAATAGTTTTTGTATGTTTGTAAATAATACACGAAAAAATTACTCTACCGATTTAAATTAAACTAAATTTGATGTAGAGACAGGTTGAGTACCGGGAAAGGACTGAATAACCGGGGAAGAATAAATACAGATGGAATAGTTTTTACCTCAGAAATCATCATTGAAAGGAGTGAAAAAGAGGGTGAAAGTTTGTATCTGAATAACAATAGCTAATTAAACAATCACAACAATATTTACCAATGATAAATGCAATACACTTCCAAATTATATCCTTTGGACTACGAATTTAACGGTTTCGAGTTCCACGTGGGTCATTTTTAACCCAAAAGAAGACAGGTATTTTTCAATTCTGGGCAAACTTTTGTTTTTATGTAGGTATACCAAATCATATATTTTAGATTGTTTTAGTTAGATAGTTTATAAAACAAATCTCTTATCATAATGTAAAAAGAAAATTACAACCCGAACATAAAAAATTATGTATAGAGCATCATTGTCGTAGATATCCTTAAAATCTTAAGGAGAGGCCTTCTTAATAATGTATTTGTAATCTTAAATAATATATAGTTAACAACAACATCACATACGTTGTTTTGATCCCAATTGAGAACTAAAGCAACTATTAAATCTCTTGTGTTTGTCGAAATCAGAAATAACGAAAGTACAAACAACCAGCCCCAAAAAACATAAAATACAGTTTTCTGTTTGACCCGCTCGTGAATCTAACTCAGAGCTAGCGCCCTCTTCAAAACCGGTGTCTGAACCACGGAGGTCGTAGATATTTTTAAATCATTTGTGTGATCCTTGGAATAATTTAATTTATTGCACAAAGTCGAGCTTACTGAAAGCTCTTAACACGGCCAAGTTTCAGTCAGTCCACTGAAACTACCTAGACTAGTCGGTAAATTGAACAAAGGGGTGCTCTGTGACCGTCATAGCAGACGCTGGGAGGATTAAGGAAATGAGAGATGGGGATGTAAAAACATAGCTTTGAAAGCATACCTTTCTATTTCAATATAAATGACTGTGGTCTATTTGAATTTCTAATTTAATATTAATGAAAAATGGGTCATTTTAACTTGAAGAGTGCATTGGAATTATGTCTCGTTTCATGCCTAATTTTGACTGACGAAAAAAATAAGAGGTTCTCTATCGGAGGCCTATAAATTTATACTCCTTTAGTTATGACTACGCGTACCCTTTCACCAGGTAGAACCAATCCGACGTTTTGTATTTGTTGTATAAGTGCAACTTAAATTTGGTTCCGTTAGTTAGTTAGTAAAATACCATACAAAAATTACCCACGAATAGCGTGAAATCAGCTACAAATCACAAACAATTATCGTAAAAATCTTTTTAATTTTTTTGAATGTTAGATTTTACAGCCATCCAAAACAACTGTAGAGACACACTTCTCTGACGTGCAGCAGCTGCTTCCCAAATGACAGAACAGTGACAGAAAACTCTTGTGACAGTTCTCCTTTACTCGTTTCTCATAATTCTCATGGGTTCAGAAAGGTATTCTGTTTAGGTCCGTATCACAGAACATGGAAAACCTCTTTCTATGTTCTGTGGTCCGTATCACACAACACCAAAACTGTGTATCTATATATATATATATAAATGAATCCCTATTTCCCTTGGTTATCGCATCACGCGTGAACGGCTAGACCGATTTCGCTAATACTTTTTTGTTTTGTTTGTTATTGTCAGAAGAATGTTCTTATGAAAGAAAGTATTTAGAAAATTGTGCGGAATATTAGAAAATTTAAGAAAACTTAATCACCATAATAAATTATTCGTTAAGTAACCTATCGCTTTTGACAATTTAAACTTTTTTAATGTACCTATGTCGTTTGATATACGAGTAGCATTGACAGAATGCGTGTTGCTAATATTGTCAAATAGAGGGTACAAAAAACTGAATTTTGCACATGGCCAGTAATATATCGCGTGTCGGAATACCAAAATAAACTATTTGTATACCCGCCAGAAAAAAAAACAATAAAGAATGTTGTATATCATGAATCCTAATAATAATAAACAATGTTTTTTTTTTTATTAAACCATTTCCTAATCAATTTTCATAGTTAAGACAGGATAGCGTCTGTCGGGTCCGCTAGTTAGGTAATAAAATCTCATTTTTAACAATAAGCAGTTTTGTCAATACAAACACAAAAAGATTTTTACCTCAATCGGTATTTAAATCTTTTTGTGTTCATATTCGAAGTGTAAATTAATTAATTAATCATTATTTAGAAATCTAAATGCAGCTTCTCAACTAAAACGGATTCTAGAAAAATCCCTTTATAGGCATATTCAATATCAAATCGGTACTTTTACACTAGAATTTGACTCATTGTAAATTTGAATTCTTTGAAATACTGCTACATCGCCGTCGATTTTAAAAACGGCCTAAATCATGCATCGGCAGAAAATTATTATTGGAACCGAATATTTAAAACAAATTTTAACGAGAATAGTATCAGTTGTTCAGATGTTGAGTTTTTTAGAACGTAAATAAAATCAGTACCGTGTATTTTGGTTGCATGTGAAAATTTTTGCGCAATTGACTGGTTATATGAAAAAAAATTGGTTGTTTGTAAAGTAGGTTTACGATCGAGATGTTTACGTGATAACGTCTTATTGGTGATATAAGTTTTTGGGAAGTAAGGAATTAATGAAGATAACAATTTTTTCAAATTTTAAATTTCATCTTAAACATTCAACGAAAACTTAACCGCACGAGAAAATCTCCATTCGTTTGTATGCCGCTAGAGTGAGAGAGACGGAAGATCGGTCCACTCACTCGAACGCTATGCCAGCCTCCGCTCGTGAGGATTCCGCGTGACAAGTTTCACGGAATGACTGGCAGCGCTCGAGATGAGACGGGAGATCGGTCCGTCTCTCTCTCTCGTTATACCTGCGATCGCGCTCGTGAGGTTTTGGTGTGACGCAAGTTTCTGAACATGTCACCCGACTAAAACGATTTTAAAGACGTTATCACTTCAAAACTTATAATAAACTGCCACTTTGTGACAAAACCTTCAAATAATCTGAACAAAGATACAGTAGAAAGTAAAATATTCAGCAGTGACCACAAAGAAAAAATTGCTTTTTCCTCTACCGATATTCTATTTTATGCGTGCGTAGGTACATGTATAAGTTTTTTAGTTTTTTGTCCGGGGGTTAAGAGGCGACTAAAAGAGAGAGTAGATTATTGTGTTATTCTTTTCATCGTTAGCCAAACTGACTCGCCAACCATACTTGGCACGCAGGGACGCACCCTGCGTGCCAAACATGGAGATTATGGATATATCTACCTTTTGGAGTAGCTTATGTCCAGTTAAATCTACCTATTGGAGTAGCTTATGTTCAGTTAAATCTACCTATTGGAGTAGTTTATGTCCAGTTAAATCTACCTATTGGAGTAGCTTATGTCCAGTTTAATCTGCCTATTGGAGTAGCTTATGTCCAGGTCAATCTACCTATTGGAGTAGCTTATGTCCAGTTAAATCTACCTATTGGAGTAGCTTATGTCCAGTTAAATCTACCTATTGGAGTAGCTTATGTCCAGTTAAATCTACCTATTGGAGTAGCTTATGTCCAGTTAAATCTACCTATTGGAGTAGCTTATGTCCAGTTAAATCTACCTATTGGAGTAGCTTATGCCCAGTTAAATCTACCTATTGGAGTAGCTTATGTCCAGTTAAATCTACCTATTGGAGTAGCTTATGTCCAGTTAAATCTACCTATTAGAGTAGCTTATGTCCAGTTAAATCTACCTATTGGAGTAGCTTATGTCCAGTTAAATCTACCTATTGGAGTAGCTTATGTCCAGATAAATCTACCTATTGGAGTAGCTTATGTCCAGTTAAATCTACCTATTGGAGTAGCTTATGTCCAGTTAAATCTACCTATTGGAGTAGCTTATGTCAAGTTTAATCTGCCTATTGGAGTAGCTTATGTCCAGTTTAATCTGCCTATTGGAGTAGCTTATGTCCAGTTAAATCTATATATTGGAGTAGCTTATGTCCAGTTAAATCTACCTATTAGAGTAGCTTATGTCCAGTTAAATCTACCTATTGGAGTAGCTTATGTCCAGTTAAATCTACCTATTGGAGTAGCTTATGTCCAGCTAAATCTACCTATTATCTTATGTCCAGATTTGGACTGATTATCATTACTGCTAAATTATTAGGAATCTATAAAGAATTTACTAAATTGTATAAAGTACTCAGTACATGAAGTGGCTTGTACACACAGCCGCACGTCAGACTATCCCACTTTGACCTTAAGATCGCCTCTATTCCCTACGCAATAAAAGCTGTTTTTGTAGTTCACATGGGTAACCTAACGTGCTGTCAACTGTACATCAGGATATATTTTTTTGTAACATCGCAGTTATGTCAACGTTAAGATTAAACAGCAATATTTTTAATAATAGTTTAGTAAATTAAGACTTTTACAATACTTGATACACCGTTGACGCCAATCTACAGACTGGAAAAGCACAAATGCTACTTATTCCGGAAAAATGTTCTGTTCCCGTGGGATAAATTCATTTAAATATTAAAAAAGAAAACATGGTAAGCCTTATTCACATCACGTCCTTCAAAGTATCCAATCGGAAGGATTATATTAAAAATAACCTCGTAACGTTACTTCGAATCCGAAAACATTTGAGAATTAATCCGAAGAACTTCCTCTCGTCGGAATTCTTTCATTAACGCTTCCAGGAATGGGAAACGAAAGAGCACGTTTTTTATCACCGGGACATAGGCAAGGCGAAACCAGCCTGCTCATATCAAACAAAGTACATGGGCGACCGAGCATTGCTTGTATAACACATGAAAACACGGATAAAACGACATTTTATAAGAATAAAACTCAGCTAGATATATTATTGCCCTCGCATACTAAATTAGCTGTTGCCCACGACTTCGTTTAACTTTCGCGACTAAAGTCTTCCTCGACAAATGGACTATCCAACTCGAAAACAATTTTTCAATTCGAACCAGTATTTCCTGAGGTAAGCGCGTTCAAACAAACAAACAAACTGAAGAGTTTCACCCTGAGTGACATAGGCTATATTTATTGTTAGAAAAAATTAGGGATCCTTACTAAAACTTAACGGGTCCACCCGTGCGAAGCCCGGACGGCCCGCTAGTATATATAATTAAATCTCGGAAACGGCTCCAACGATTTTCATTAAACCTATAGTAATATTATAAAGCTGAAGAGCCTATGTCACTCAGGGTGAATTTTTAAAATCAGCACAGTAGTTTTTGAGTTTTATTCATTACAAACATACGACACACACAAAAATACAAATCTTTCCTCTTTATAATATGAGTGTATATGTAGATATAAGATCATTTTGATGTCCTTCCGTCCGTCCGTTTGTTTCTCCGCCATCAGTCCGTCGGACGATCTGTCAGGACCGTTTAACCCGGGAACGCGTGGAAGTATCAAGAGGAAACTAAAACTAATCTTCATTAAAGTAATAAACAAATTCTATGAAAAGTTCCACAAAATGTCAATGGGTTGTGTACATATTGTCAAAATCTTAAAATTACTGCAATTATTGTAAACTATTTGATTTTTATTAGGTAAATGAGCTCTTGAATGTACAAAAGAAAACGCTTTAAACTTGTATTTTTAAGCATGTAGGAACTGTTTCTTTAGCTGACTAAAAAAATAATTTCAATTGACACCATTTTCAGAAAAAAAACAACATATTAAGTAAATTTCCTGGTAATCAGAATTACCATTAAATGTCGTTACGGCATTACAAATTTAACACTCCAGGATAAAATTTAATACTCTAAGACGAGAGATATATTTTTCCGTAGTACATTTTAAATATATTATGCTCTCGATTAATTTATGATTCCAATTTTCTTAAGCACTTCCCTGGGAATTCAGTTCGCATTGCTTTTATACCTTTGACACTGCAAAAAAAGTAATACATTAAGGTTAGGTTATCTGTGTAAAGTTAAACTCTATAGTTAAACTTGCACACTAGCGACATCTGTTGTTAATGTGATGGAAGCCTCATTTCATTCTGTATTTGTTCTGACTTTCCTCTCCTTACTATCGAGTACGAAACGTTTGTAAAGACTCCAGTCGCACCGCTGAGCCAGTTCATTATTATAGTGAGATAGTGGATGGGAAACACAAAAGAACATTTGAAAATTAAAAACCGTTGCGGCCCAGTAATGGTGAGGGTTTTTAAGCTAAAGCCCTATTAGCGAGTGTTCATTGTCTACGGCATTATGATGGGAGATTTACGGGCCTTTCGGAATTTAATTTACTTGAAAATTGAGGATGTGTGTCTATATGTATATTTTTGTTGGTGTTCAGAGGTCGTTGGCTTCACTCAACTGTAACTTTTCGGGTCTTGCTATATTGACTATATCATACTAGCTAATGCCCGTGACTTTGTTCGAGTGGACTTTAGAATTGAGTTTATAAAGGAATAATTACTGTATGTTTACGCAACGTCTAAGCTACATTTCTGGGCAGTTCAGGCGTTCAAAACCCGTGCATTAGTTTTTTGTGAAAGAGTAACTAACATTCACTCGTCCTACATACCCACGGCCCATTTAGGGCGAGTTGCAGAAAATCAGAATAAATAATATTTACATTCTGCAACTCGTCCCACGTTACTTTAAAAATATTTTTATATCTTGTCTTACTAACTGTACCAAACATATATAAAGTTAAAAATTCCACACTATAAGAAAGAATGTGCATAAGTGATAAGTCGCAGAATGAAAATATTATTGATTTAAATCTTCTGCAACTCGTCATAAATGGGCCGTATCCGTAGGACGTGTTAATTAATAACTCGCGCAAAGGTACCCAAAAAACTGGGCACGTTGCTAAGCTGGACAGTTAGGCTTATCTGCTGGTATAAAACAGCATTTAGATCGAGAATCTCATCTAAGCGCTCAGACATCTTACGATACAACTTATGGTCCCCGGTCCCCGAGGTCCCAAAGTTTCTACCCCAAATAGCTCAAATATGTAAGTCTCTCTAAAACTTTCATATTTGCGCTTAATTGTTTATTTGCTAATTTAGTATATGAAACAAGTATGTAAAATGACGGTATGGGATTGTGTTGGTTAAATCACACCTCACTTACGGCCATTTCCAATAACCTATCTATCTCCAGTTTTGGCATATCGGAGATAGGAAACAGTTTCTATCTATGTTTTCGCCGTCCAGAGAAACAAAGACAGAAGTTGTTTTCTATCTCCGATATGCCAAAACTTGAAGATAGATAGGTTATTGGAAATGGCCGTTATTAAACAAGCCCAATGGTGTGAAAGAACACCTGATTCAAATTAACACCAGCTGTTCTAAAAATGCATTTATTACTAAACTATGTTAATCAAAGAATCGTCTACATTATGACAAGCAATGACTCGTTTTATCATACATAACGTTATCGTAGAGTTGATCAAAGGTAAATACTTTAACCCTGTCTATTCCTACCATCTTTACTTTTTTAGTATATAGTCTCCATACAAGCAACAAAACACTAAATACGCGTTACAGATATGTCAACACTTAATATAAATATTAACTAAATCATTGTGGTGAGAACTGATTAAATATTACAGTCATGCATTTTATTTATTCTATACTTTTTTTATTCACAAAATAATTCCACCATGCCTTCAATGTAAAAGTACATATTTATTGATAACCAATAAGCAAGAATAAGCCGTTTCGTAGTAAATGTCGGTATAATGAATACATGACTTTTTATTCTCGTAACAGTTGAATATGAATAGGTACGCATAATTTGAACTCGCCAACATTAAACGGATTTTACATTTTAATTACCGGATTGACGTATTGTGCGAGTTCATTGCTCGCTGCAGAGCTATTCTAATCACAATTTGTCGATCTTTTCGTTACCAAATGATATAACCGATCGGGGTTAGGGGAAGGTTTGACACGACCATTATGCGAATCCATCCCTACGCAGGGCGGCGCGCATGCGCGGACTAAGACAACCGTCGCAGTCGGCTCGCTACGCCTCACCGAACTACCCGCGTCGTGTAGCTAAAGCTTTCTCGTAGCCAGCCCGTAGCTCGTAGCAAACCCGCAGTGACGTTACGAAGCGTTATCGATACGATAAATCGACGTTCAAAAAATCGTATTCGAGTGTTGACGTGTTTGTGTTAAGATTTAGTGATTTGACGCTCCGTGCTGTGCTAAGTTATACAATCCCCTGCATGGATACTGACGCTCTGTAATACGTGATAAACAAGAAAACCTTCGGCTGTTCTCTGTAAGTAAATTTGGCAGCGTTATATAACCTATTTTTAATGAGCCGTGCATGACGTCGGCTGCCCGGTTTTTCCGAACCATTAAAGACGGCGATTTTTTACTCCGAATCCCCCGGGGTAATTTATATTGTACGCCTTATATTTCTACATTCCGCTGGGTCCCATGTCAATTTCGACAAAGTGTAATTTATTCTTTTGCCACAACAATGATGGATCGCGGCTTGGAGTTTGTGTGAGGAGCGTAATGAAATGTATTCTTAATTATTAATATGCTTATGATGATAATATTGTTGCTATGTTGCCACCCAACGCAGGCTTGCACATCTTTCAAAACATTTTATTTTGGAATGAAGTGCAGATCAATTTGCATATTTTTCTTAATTATTTATAAATATTATTGAATTCTGATTTTAATAAAAACTATACAGTGTATAAAAAGTAAAATTTATATTTTCTACACTAAATTCTTTTAATTAAATTTGCTTTATGTAAAAGCGTAAAACTAAACTTATGTTAATTAAATGTGAATAACTAATAGGCTGTTCTAAACAAGCTTACATGAAAAATTTCTTCCATAACAACTATAAGATTGTAGACCTTAATTAGACCTAATACTACGCCTCGTATTACAAGTGAACGGAAAGTTTTAATAGGGCATCTAAGGGTCTAGGATACGTCGGAAAACCCAGTTTGAATTCCCTTTGTTTCACACGACTAGTTCTCAAAGGCCCCTTTTTACACAGCTGTATCGATACTACCGTTTATAGGGTTTTCCAAATTGGACCCCTTAACATCTGCTGTCCTAGTAACGAATTGGATAAACGAAATTAGGTTTGGTTTTTTTCGAGATCTTATGTTACTTCTTTCGTATACTTTGCCCTAAAGCCAGCTTGGTTTTATGAGTGTGTTTAGTGAGGTCCTGAACATCAGGCTACAGACTGAGGTATCTTATGTGGTTGTAATAAGTACGATTTTGGATCAATAGTCATATTACGACACAATTTTGAATACTAAACACCCTTATAATAGATCTTACATGACGTAATTAACCTGGTAACTACTTTCGTTTTGTTTTATTGAAGGCACTATAACTAAATTTGATCTAAAATTGGTAACATAGGTACCTCATTAGCTGAGACGAAATAACTTATAAATGGACTTAATATGTTGCTTGATATGAAATTGTTAGGAGAGGTTAGGACTTGATTGCTGAGTAGGCTACTAACTATTTAATAAATTAGGGAAGTTGAAACCTCATAAAATATTTAGTAGCCATGTGTGTATACCTACATATCTACTCGATATTTATTAGTAAGTCAATGTTTTTTTCGGTCTGGCAAAGGTGATTTACTGTCTTGCGCCACTCTGGTTTTCATAAATATTGTATGGACATAGCTTTAACTAAAGATAATAACTTGATGCAGTAGTTTTAAACATTTCATACAAATAACTTGTATAAGACTACGCGTATCTCTAATCCATAAATATTCAAAAAAAATAGTTTTATTTTTGCAAATAGGCCCCTGGAGGCGCTTTTACACGTCCCAATATTTAAACCTACCACTGATTCGGGGCAAGAGTAAGCATAGTGAGCAAGTGCCGAAAAGAAGCAGCGAAAGAAACTTGGTCACTTTTGTCAGCCTCTTTTTAAATAAATATGTTTACAAAAGCCAGTGCGAGCTAGGACAATTTTAAGCCATTGAAAACGCTTTAAAGAGTTCGAAACGTTAGGGCAAAAAAAGAAAATCTGTTAATTCGGATTTCCATAATTAGAGTGAGTATAATCGGTTAGCAATTGAATCGTTTTGAATATTGTAGTCCCTGTACCGGTGATAATAATTGATTTAACATAAAACATTAGAAAGAACGAATATACATAAAAACTTAATTAGCTAACTGTTAATTGAGTTTTTTAACTACTTTTAAAGGCGTTTCATGGGTATTTAAAATTAATAACGGGATTTAAACGCGAACATTCCTTATTTTATTGCCCGACGTTTCGACCGATTTATTTCAGCAGTGGTCACAGGCTGACTGGAACTGACTGACTGGCTGACTTTTTTATACTCTACCTAAACGTTTGCCAAACAAGTTATGTAACTAGCGTGCATGTCACATTTGTTAGAAAAAAAAAATTTAAAACATTATCTACATAAATTAAAAAAAAACTCACTACAAGATATTGATTCTTCAGAACTGTACGATAGTATCCGTTGCGGCATTCGATTTGGCTTTGCTACCAACTCGATGGGGCGAAGGAAATAATATCTCGACACCAGTGTGCTGTAGAACCTCGCTGTCGACGCGACGATGAAAACCTGAGCTAAAAATAGCTCAGCAAAACGTTTGCTGTTGTGTTTTAAAACAGAAAATGTGGGCTTATGCTTTGTTTAATCGTGAATCTTTTTAGCGGTGTCGTACGAAATGGTTTTGCTATTAATTTCTGATATCCTCTATGCATTTAAAGTAGTAAGGCCTGTAAGTGCCTCCATTGCAGGGCAAAGGCCTCCAGCATTGAATTCAATTTACCACAGGCATAATACCACTCAATTTACTCTGTTGGACACCGCATAAATAAGCTTTTGAGTAACAAAAGAAATCGGTGACTTTTGTCTTAGTAGCTCAGTAGATTAAAACAGTTTGTCTTCTTGGTTCGGTATCACAGAATCCCCAATTTAGAAATTCAGTTGTTGATTTATGTGTTCGGCTTTGACAAAAATATTCTTCAGTACATGGTCGCATGAGTGTAGTAGAGAGAGTATAATATCATAATATTACTTTTTTTCTTATCACTTTAAACCACTGTAGCGTCTTTAGAGAAATTGTTAATAAAATCAGGCGTTACTTTAAAAAAAAAAACATAAAAAATATCTGTCTAAAGAAGTTTTAATTCACATTCGGTAATTGTCAATGTTTTTTGAATTTAATATTTATTTTTAGTGTCAAATGGGCAACAATAGTTAACTATCTTTTTTTATTATGAACGTAATAATATAGAATGACGTTTTGTATAGTTTCATCAATTTTATTATGTGATCTGAAGCAAACTATTTGTGTTTAAATAATTTCTTTTTCATCTTTAACCCTCTACTTTTTCACCTGACATTGCACGTTCGCGAAAGCAAATCTAATTTGATTGATTGGCGCAGACGTTGTTAGACATATTTGTCAGACATTTACCGATTTGCCCGGCATTCGTTTATGAGATTACCCCAATGGTAAACTTTGCCCTACGTCGTAAAAGTTAGTAATGTGCGCCGTATAAACAGATTTGTAATTAAATGTATTGCACTAGCTTTTACACACGACTTCTCTTTTGTTTTAGCTCTTATCAATAAGTGGAATACACAAAGGTAAAATTTACAATTTTGTAATTAAAGTAAATACTTCAATTTGAATAAATAATTTAAAAATTCGACTACAAAAATTATGATTGAACAATGATTTCAAAGTCACAGGCATAAGTATTTTTTACTCAGAATTTTGTCTTCTATCATTTGGTAGCCAACTCGTTATGACTTCAAAGAAACCTCAATATGTCACTATGTAATAACAATTTGTATCATTCATATTCACTTGATTATAACGCGACAGAAGAATTGGTAACTAAACTTCATTAACTTAATAGCTTGCTAAATATATAAATACTAATAACTTAATTATCAAAAATAGTTTACCTTACTTAGAAATACATTCTTGCTGAATAGTAAATTTACATGTATAAAACCAATTTTAGGTTATAGAATCTTTATTTCTCACAAGAATACAGGATTCACTTATGTGAGATACAAAAATACAATTAAATTTAAAATATAACAAGCGTACTTAAAATAACAAAAATGTAGGGTATAATAATATAAATATACCTTAAGTGATCGTCATTAGCTAGTGTGTACTCGCAAGCTTGCGCTTGCGCGCCACAACAAAACTTGTTTGCCACAGATGTAAAGACAAACTACGCACCAAACTGGATGCGGCTCGGGTTCAAGTAGGATTGGAACTTATAGATTTATATATATGATTGGATAGTCCAATATTAATCGGATGGGAGTAATTTTAAGTAAATTGCAAAGCAAATGTAATTGAGGATATTCCAATCAATAAAATTAGTTATTCCAGGGTTAGATAGTATTTTTACGGATGTTTTTTTTTTGTTAATTGAAATATATATATTTTTTATTTATTATTACTACTATTTATTATTAAATATTTTTTACTAAACTGAGATCGTTTGAAAGATGTATTCCTTTAAATGTTTTTTGAATTTTTGAATAGAATTTATTTCTTTTATATTATTTGGCAGTTGATTATACATTTTTGCACCTTCATAAAGCAGATTTTTTCTTCCATAGCTTGTTCTGGGTTAGGGCAGACAAAGATCATTACCGCGTCTCATTGATTTTTACGAATTTGATATTTTCTTGTAAAAGTGATTGACGTATGTATTTCTTTATTTAATATTTTTCGTATAAGTATGCAAGTATAGTATATGTAAGTTTGTTGTAAACTCATAAGTTTAGTCATTTTATATATTTTCTCAGTTGCTGTTAGATAATCAAAATTAAATAATGTTTTTACCAATTTATTTTGTGTTACTTGTAAGTGTTTTAGGTTGGTCTTTGCGGTTGTTCCCCAGACTTCAATTAGATAATCAATGTGCGGTTTCACCAATGAATTGTAGATAGTATATCGGACATTAAGTGGTAGGCATCGTGAAATACGGCGCAGTGCTCCTGTTCGGGATATTAGTTTTCATCGTATAGCTTCAATGTGTGGTTTCCAGCTCAAGTGACTATCCAAGGTAAGACCCAAATATTTTTCATGTTGTTTTTTATTAATTGTTTGTTTATTTATTTCCAGAGGTAAATGGCTACCAATCTTTTTATTCTTTGCTGAAAATATAACGTAATTCGTTTTCTTTATGTTTATAGTTAGTAGGTTAGATAAAAACCACTCGTTAAGTATATTCAAGTCTCTTTGAGCATCCGAAACAACAGTATGTATAAAATGACCAAAATAAAATAAGCTGGTATCATCTGCGTACAGTGTTACGTCCCCAATCAGTCCAATATTTTTTATGTTATTTATATATATTAGGAATAACAGGGGTCCCAGAATAGACCCTTGCGGGACGCCACATGATAAAGGTTCAAGACTACTTTTGTGTTTGCCAATTTTTACAAGTTGGTAGCGACTAGTAAGGTAAGATTCGAAAATTTTGAACGCGTTTTGAGTTATACCAATTTCGTGTAATTTGTGAAGCAGAAGGTTATGATTTACTATGTCGAAAGCTTTTTTCAGGTCTATAAAAATTCCTAGAACGATTTTCTTCTGATCAATATTGACTTTTATTTTTGTGACAAGATCTGATGTTGCAGATAGGGTGTTTGATTTTGGTCGAAATCCATATTGCTTATGGTAAATGAAATCAATTGAGGATAAGTACTTTTCAAGCCGATTAAATAAAACTTTTTCAAATACCTTTGACAAGACTGGTATAACTGAGATGGGGCGATAATTGCCTGGGTCTGATTTGGTGCCAGATTTGTACACCGGGGTAACTTTAGCAATTTTAAGGGTGTCAGGAAATTAACCAAGTTCTAGGCATTTGTTAATGCACGCTGTAAGTTCATTGAGTATTAACGGTTTTATACATTTTAAGGATTTGGTGCTAATTCCATTTATGCCTGAACCCGTATTGACATCTATATTGTTTATTATCTTATCTATTTCGTCCACACTAGCTGGAGACAGAACATTAAGTTTATGTTTAAGATTTGACATATCAGTATTGGTCACAAAGTTATGATATTTCTTTGGGATTTCGTTTGCCAACACTATACCTATGGTTGAGAAAAACGTATTGAAATAATTGCATATTTCTTCAGCATCAGTGATTATCCCTAAAGGTGCCTGTAACTTCGGGAGTGTCTGCATTTCCTTGATCTTGTTGACAGATGGGCTGTTTATTAGTTCCCACATCTTTTTAGGTTTGCTTTTACACTTGAGGAATGCGTTGTTGTAATATTCCTTTTTCAAAGATTGGATGAGCGATAAAACCTTATTTCTTGCAATTTTGAAGTCTTGTTCGATCTGTTTGTTGGTTGGATTTCTTTTGTATTGCTGCCAAAGAATATTTCTTTTGTTAATTTCACACAAAATTTCGTTGTTTATCCAATCTTGTTTCGGTGGGTTGAGGGTCTTTGTCTTTTTGCATATGCTGTCAGAAACACTCTCCTTTATTTTTTCTTCCAGTATTTGATAGTTACTTTCAACATTGATTTGTTTATATTCCTTTATTGTGTTCAAAAGTTTTTCAAAAAGTATGCATTTATATTCTTGTTTAAGTATTGGTTTCGGCTGGTATTTTTTCATTTCCAGGTAGAGCTGTTTATGATCCGACATAGAAGACTCAATGATTGCTAGATGAAAGTTATTTTCCTTTAAATTAGAACAAACATGGTCCAGGATTGTTTTTGTAGTCGGCGTTTCTCGCGTACAATATTTGCTGCTAATCTTATGTAACACATCGTATCCACACTCTGATAAAGTGTCTTTGTATGTTTTTGTAGATCGGTCTGGATCTAGTAAGTCGTGATTAAAATCTCCGCAGATTATAGCTCTCCGCCTTTTCTGAAGTTGTTGTGAATAAGTGTCCAGAAAATCTTTACTATTTGAACTACCTGGTTTATATATAGCTTCAATATCGATAGAAAATTTCTCTAAATGTATCCAAAGGTAGTGGTTATCGTTCTCGTCTTAACTTTCTAACATACATTTTTAAAGCATCTGTACACATAAATATAGCTCCTACCATAGGGAATTCTTTCCCTATGCTCCTACGCACTCTTGCACGACTCCATAATGATTAGCTTACTAAGATAAAATTTCAACACGCACTACCTATGTACAACATCTGCTTACCTTACAGCACATCAAAGAGCATAAGTTCATATAAGAGCAGGCTAGACCTAGTTTAGGTACTTAAGCATCACATATGTAATAGTAAAGTAAGTTTTATGAATCAATAAACATATATTTATATGTTTATTGATTTATATGTGGAAACACGTGAATGGTTTTTAGATACAATTCTAGTGAGTAATTTAGTCTTAAGATACTGTAGTGTTTTCCAAATAAAATAAAATAAAATAAATTATTATTATTATTATTCGCTATATAGCTTTTTTTTACAAAAGGTAGCTTATGCTACCCGGACTATAATAAGGAATCGATTGATACGTCATTCACCAAAATCTCAGTGTGAAGCTGCAGGTGTGGAACACACATAAATGCCCACATTATACATAAACTGCTAAAATCATAACCCTTTCTGTTGGCTTTGCCGTAGTCGGGTAAAAAGTAAATTAAGGCGAAACCAACTAAGGCAAAAAATTGCCCAAACGTTCAGTGGTTGTTCATATTATTATGGTTAGGACGCCTGTACTGGTTGTTTATATAGTTCTATTATTTCAACTGCCGTTGGATATATATTCCAACAAAACTATTTTGATATAACACCAGTAGGTACCCTAACTTACTAAGTACACAAAGTTTGAACCTTGGGCGGCCTCAACCTATTATACCTACAATCCAGTTGTTAATTAATTTACTCAACTTCACCAATATCAAAGTACGAGTGTAACCCATTTGATTGTACAGACATCAATTGGTATTTCCATAAATCTAAATAATATCATGTTACGGGATTACTGGAGCCCCTTGCGGTAATACCACAGTACTAACTGGAACTAGAGATGCGCGGTGTATTTTTTTTTAATCAGGATTTTATAATTGTGAGAAAAAAATCCACAAAAAAGTCTCTGTCGCCTTGTATAGATTTAGGTGTGTAAGTAATGTGGCTATCCAGATGTTTATTCCCTTTTCTGTACATTAACTGTGATTATTATGTGCAATCTTCAATATTTGTTTTGCAATTTTCTTCCCTAAAATGCGATCTAAATAGTACTCGCTTCGGTTACTTATTAGTATTTCGTACATAAAGAAAACGGTTTTTATTCTGTAACAATAAATCGAATTGATATACCGTCATAGTCTAAATTTAATATTTTTCAATATACGCAAACCAAAACTTCCAAATAAAAATTGTAGAAAAGAATCCTTCGTATGTGAACTTGCTGTATAAAGAGTTTTAAATTAACCAAATCGAGTTGAAAATTGGTTAAATAAATCCACGCATCACTAGCCACTCAAAACGATATTACACAAGGGGATGAGTCACACGCCATGTTTGAGCGGAATCCTGTAATTAGTTCGAATAATCGGAACGAAAAAGCGTCCCTAATCTATGATGAATTGATGAATCACAAAACGAAATTGCGTGTTGTGTATCAACAATTTGTTTAGATGTTTTTACACATACATAGGTAATTGTTTTATTAAAAAAAGTAAATTGCTGTTATATCTTGTTGTTTCTCTTTGAGTGATCAGTTCACCTTGTGGATAATTAATTTTGATATGACATCGGTCTCGTACTTATGTATAAAAGGCTGACTGGTATAGTGCTTAATTTATTTCTTTACAAATCGGACATTCTATAATATTATGCAATTTAAAATTTTATATTCTTTTTTTTTTCTAATGATATTCATTTTACATATGATGACGTCATTTCATGTCAATGGAACATGAATGTTCATTTTTAAATGTAAGAACTATATATTTTCTACAATGTTTAGTGATAAAAAAGATTTATCTTTAAAATACAGTTTATTTTATTTTGTGGCTACACTAATTTGTGTTGTAATTTGGACATCACTATTTTCATGAAAACAGTTAAGTCACAAGAGTATTTGTGCATCACCATCGTCTGCCTTGATCAAAGTTCACTGACTTCCTTCAAGAAGAGGTTTTTGACATATTCGTAATACTTATGAGGGTTTAGTCCAGAATTGTGTAGAGAAGACATTGTCTGTTTTCTTTTCTCTAGTCGTTTATTTGCCCACATTGATACATTAAAAAACTAGATAGATATACGCTCAGTGGCAAATTAACGTCCTCACGAGACGAACACCTGTTGAAAATTTGGGTGCTATTATAAGTTTGTTGCAATGGGGACTACCGTTTCTTTGCTCACCAGTTGGCGCCACTGTAGACTGAGGTCCGGAAGTATAGTTGTCAAAGGCGATGGGCGCCGAAACAAAGTGTTATATCTTGAATCTAATTAAGGTTATATTGTTTATAAATAACTATCTTAATATCAATAAACTAACTTCTGAAATAGTTGCTCTTGAGGCCGCCTATTTTTGCGCTTTTTCTTAATTCCGCTTTTAAAGCGTTCACATTAATAGCCAAATAATCCATATTTGCGATATTTTACGAAGGAGATCACTTTCCAGCAGGTAAATTAAAGAAATTATAATTTATGCAACAAATTCCGCTAAAACCAGTACAAAGTTAATGATATTAGACCTCACGCGACACTAGCGCCTCTAGTGGCAAATTCACTAGCGATAGCCCCCATTATCTTTAGGCCATGTAGTATGGTTTTTCCATCACGGTAGATAATATATGACACATGACAATAGTTTCTTAAATTCAGACTTTGAACAGTTCGCAGTGAAATTTTTTGAATGTGTTATTTGTTCATATTATCATGTTTTATCCACGGTTCCCTTTTACGAAGTTTCTTAAGCGATATCAAACGGTAGTTTCATAAACTTTTGATCATTATAATATGCGTAAAATGCCACTTGAATTTTAATAGATTCTTGTTACTACCTATGCCAAGCCTCATCGGCGATTCGGTTTTAACAACAATAATTATTCACACAATAAGTAGGAAGTTAATTAATCAATGTTTAATTCATAAATTGCTAATAGAAATTAAACAATGATTTCATAATTTATTGCGTTGAAGTATTATTATTGTTATATACTTTCTGTTACCCTTTATTGGATTGTTAGTTTATACATTAGATATAAATAGTTCGGTATTATGTATGTGTAATTTTATTATTAAGGCTAGAAGAACGTTAAACATACGAAAATTAGGGGCGGTGGGATGGTCTGTTAACTAACTAGCTCAAAGGATTTCACCTAGGTCACAAGATCTTTTTAATTTTTTTTAATTAAATTTCTGGAATTTTTCGCTTTTGTACCTTCAAACCCATCTATCTATCTTTTTTTTATGGCCAGAATTTTTTTTCTTTATTAGAAACTTAGCGGTAAGTAGAGCCTTTTAAAATTAAAATTTGCACATTGCTAAAAACAAAGTTTAAACATAAACAAATAGATCTTTGCCTTGATCTTTGATTGACCTGGCCTTGACAGAAAAATTTAGCCATTTACAGCAGTTGCAAATTTTAAGTAGATTATGAAATATGGATACCTGTCAGGCACGACTGAGGGTCCACTTTTATCCGAATGTAATTTTCGAGTGCAGACTTTTACAAATTAGAGATTGAATTTACAATTTGAGAACTTTTACTATAGGCTGACACATTCAAAAGCTCAAAATTCCAATGTGGACCCACAATGGGAACGCACATACATTGTTTTAGTCATTTCTGCTGAAATCTCACTGTTGCTTCTAGCCAGTGCCGAATACAAAGCTGTATGAGCAAACATACGTTCGTGTAAGCCCAAAAAAAAAAAATTTAAGACATGCCTCACTGGGCCACACTGAGCCATCTAGTCCCAAATTAAGGTACTATTAAGTACCCTGTCGTATGGGGTACTAGACAACCGATAAACTTACTTATATACTTTTTTTTTGTAAATACATACTTATAATACATAGAAAACACCCAGACCAGTACAAACAGACATGTTCATGCACACAAATATTTGTACTGTGCGGGGATCGAACCCGCGACCCATGGCTCAGAAGCAGCGTTAACTACCGCTGATCCAAATGGTCGTCTAAAAACAAAGGGATCTCCTAAATCAATTACGTAAGTACAGTCGTATGCGATATCAAGTTACTACGTATAAACGGTGTTGATGATGCTACTTAAAATTTGCTCGTAGCTCTTGCTTGGACGAAGTGAGAGTTCTTCATATTTTGTCAAAACATTGACAGATTGTCGTTCAATGGGGGCTATCGCTAGTGAATTTGCCACTAGAGGCGCTAGTGTCGCGTGAGGTCCAATATCATTCACTTTGTACTGGTTTTAGCGGAATTTGTTGCATAAATTATAATTTCTTTAATTTACTTGCTGGAAAGTGATCTCCTTCGTAAAATATCGCAAATATGGATTATTTGGCGATTAATGTGAACGCTTTAAAAGCGGAATTAAGAAAAAGCGCAAAAATAGGCGGCCTCAAGAGCAACTATTTCAGAAGTTAGTTTGTTGATATCAAGATAGTTATTTATAAACAATATAACCTTAATTAGATTCAAGATATAACACTTTGTTTTGGCGCCAATCGCCTTTGACAGCTATAACTCCGGACCTCAGTCTACAGTGGCGCCAACTGGTGAGCAAAGAAACGGTAGTCCCCATTGTTTAGCAGTAGTTGATTATCGAAAGTATTAATGAAGAAAAGGCGGTACAAAGTTTGGCGGGTCAGCTAGTAATTTTTTTGTATTTTAATAAGCTTAATTAACATCCTGTATACGCGAAATTGAACGTATTCACAGCATCAGCGTGACAAGTGCGATAGCAAGTGTGTCTTATATTAAAACAAAAAAATATATATTATTTGTTACTTTCATAGGTACCTATCATACTTCGTGAATTCAAATTATTTTAATCTTAGGTAATTTTATAAATTAGGGACAAAATGAGCAACGTATTTCCGCAACAGATTATACACTGCAGGTACCACCCCAGGCGGCTGATGATTCGTTTATTTTGGCGCGATAAAACATCGGGCGATATTGCGCTCTCCGTGCCGGGGTGGCCATATTGGATTTTGTTATCTTTAATTCACAAAATTTTTCGTTACACAACTCGGATTGAAATTATTGTTGATACCTCTGGGATTGTGTTTGGAGCACGATCGGCAGTTATTATAGGGAAAGCGGATTCAGACTGTTCGCAATATAAACTTATTGGTAGTTATACAGGGTTTTGATCCGTTCGTTAGTAGTATTTAATCATAATAAATACTTTTTTGCGCGGAGAAATTTATTTAGAATTACTTTTATTGATACTCTCACATTTATAACTAAAAAAAAACTGATAATGTGCCAAAAAGGCTTTTCAGACACAGCATTAGTCGCACGCAACTGGAAAAGGCATGCGGCGCTGATTTTCAGTGAGTAAGTATACGTTTGACGACCATTTGGATCAGTGGTAGTAAAAGCTGCTTCTGAGCCATGGGTCGCGGGTTCGATCCTCGCACAGCACAAATATTTGTGTGCATGAACATGTCTGTTTGTACTGGTCTGGGTGTTTTTCTATGTATTATTAGTATATATTTAAAAAATATATATTTTTATCAGTTGTCTAGTTGCCAATAAACCAGCTATTGTGTCCTCCAGTGCTATTAGTGAGTTGGAACAACGGGTAAGTGCCCCGGGCGTTATTACCCCGGGCAATCGTCCTCAGTTCTACCTCTGGCTGTAGCTCACTTGCAGCGCTACCTGGGTGTGGGTATAGGGTAAAATATCTTACCTGCTCTCCAGCAGCGGGTTGCAGACCTAGGCAAAACTGTCGCTGGTCTCATTTAGCGTACGGCCGATACCACCATGTCAGCTAAACTGAGACAGTCAACCCCGAATAAATGAAAGATATGCAAGTTACAGTAATGACATTTCGATGAAAGGTTCTCGAGTGTAGATATTTCGTATTTTACTTGAAAAATATTTTTAGACAGGTCACCGTGTGAATGGGATCATCCATATTCATGCTCGCCTATTCACACAGCACTCGAGTCGCGCGAAATATTTTTTGTACAGACGACAGCACAGGATAAACACTCGGGGATCTTATGCCGTTGAAATATGTGCGATTTTGCAACAAATATGTATCTGATGTGTATGCCACTGTGCATAACGACTCTTGGGATTTTCAAGTCCTTGCGAGTGTTTCGGAAGTGTGAGCCTCAAAACGTTCGACGTTTTGTAATGTTAAGTTTAATTGAATGTTTTAGTGGGTTGCAAAATGTGTTCGATGTGTATAGAAAAATGAATTATCCTCAATACGGCTTTCTTCGAAAATGGCTTTTTAACAATGCAAGATGCAGGACTTGCCTTAACTGTAAGGTAATGTAGACTATTTTGCATATACAACCCTATAACTACTTTATTTGATATTTTAGCAACTTAATTGCACTTATAAGATCAGTATATAAACTTGAAAAATTTTGTTTTCGTCCCGCCTGATACAACATTTTTCAAGTTTATATACTAACCCTATAACTATTAAGATACTCGTATTTTCTGATCGGTGTGCACTAGCACACCGATCCGATGCACTAGCATAAATAGAATTTTAACTAAACAGTCCATGCCAACTTCGTATAATTTACACCGCGGTTCTGTTTCAAAATCTGCATAAAAAAATAATAGAAACCAATGTCAAGATCTGAAATGTTCTTAGACCCGAGTTCACTAATATTTAAACAGCCGGTAAACATAGATTGACGATTAATTTGACACAATTCCCATACAAAATATGTCAAATAATATTTTAAACGCTGTTTAAATTTTAACCGTCTGTTGGTGAACTCGGGCCTAAGAAGACGAAACGTGGTAGTAGCACATGAGTAAACCGATTAATGTACCCGAGATCAATTTCCAAAGCATTAGAAATTTATATTCTATTAAATTACAAAGTAAGTGGTTTGCAACTGCAATTAAAATGCTTTGGATTTAATGATGGATTTAATTTAATGGTTGTAGTGTTCGAAATTTATTCATGTGGTAGTAGGTACTTTAAAGAGGGTTCTGCAATTAGCACTTTTTAAAAAATCTTTTTTTTTAATATGGCTAAAGCAGCTTTAAATATACAGGGTGTTAGGTAAATAGTGTAACAAGCCAAAACTAGCCTATTAAGTCAAAATTCTGACTTCACTATACTATTTATTTGAATATGATAACATAGGCTGGTTTCGCCTTGTTATATAATATACCTAACACTCTGTATAGGTTCAGATTTTCAAAATAGATCTTTTGAGCCAGCTGTTGAAGCAGGTTTATTGTCGGTTTAAGTTTAGGCTGTCACTTGATCTGTCAGTTTAACGTCAAAATCCCATTTGACCAAACATAAATCATACAAGCCAGTCATGTAGGCGAACTACTTAAAACCTATTGGATTACTATACACAATTCATAGCGTGTACGTAAATAACAGTGATGTCAATATACCACAATGCAATTATAATTATTGTATCTGTTGTTTAACACATCATAATATATATAAATTACGTGTCACGTTGTTTGTCCGCGATGGACTCCTAAAGTTATAATATCAGTATATAAACTTGAAAAATTTTGTCTCAGGCGGGACAAAATTTTTCAAGTTTATATACTGATGTCATTGAATTAATTTTTAACTTTAAGTCCAACAAGTAAAGATTATTATCCATTGAAAAAAAAAACTTTTTGTGGTAGGTTGACGTGCTGTTTTTTGTACCTACCTACACTACACTACCCGCGCCGATACCAAGTGAGCAAGCACTAGTTCATGCGATAAAACCGCCCACCCTCCATCAAAATGCATGCAGTACAGATAATGCAATTATTAGTACCCAATCCAAAAGTAGTAAGAAAAACTTCGACACATTTCGCCACTTCACGTGTCATCCCCTCAGGAGATGTTGTCGCCTTCGCTGCGCTCCGACGACTTAGTCGTCTAGTAACAGTTATTGATTTCCTCAAAGTAACGCCTCAGTCTATTCATTTAATTAATTAATAATAAATGTGGCCAAGACAACATACTTATTAATTCTGAAAAAGCTGAACCATGATTGACCACCACAATGTTCCCTTTTTCAAAAGCAAATAAATCATTTCATTTCATTTCATTTACATTAATCGAACCTCAAAATAAGTCCTAACTATTATAAAAGTACTTGTTTTGTGGAAACACTCACCTGTCTTGTCTTTAAAGCAATCATCGCAATCACTTAAATAAGGAATTGAAACGAATAATGGATCTGAAATTACGGACAACCATTTCAATTTTGTGTATTTGCAGATACCTACAGCTGAAAAAATCATAAGTTGCATTGATTTTTGTTCAGACGAGTATCATAAATATCAAGTTTTAGGATTCTTTGTTAAAAAAACAATACATGAACCAATAATAGTAATTAGAGAAAGTATAAAGTCAAGACTCAAGAGTTATGTAAAGTTCTTGCAATACTGGAATAAAATCGTGACGGATTTCAAAAGAAATTTGCCGAGACACCCTTACAATAAAAATAAAATAAAAATAAAAAAATATTTAAGACATGCCACACTGGGCCACACAGAGCCATCTAGTCCCAAATTAAGGTACTATTAAGTACCCTGTCGTATGGGGTACTAGACAACCGATAAACTTACTTATATACTTTTTTTTTTGTAAATACATACTTATAATACATAGAAAACACCCTGATTCCCTTATAATACAAGCATCCCTGATTCCCCGACCACGGGAAAAGTGAAGAAACTTCAAATGGTTGTACTCGTACTTCATAAGATATAATAAAACCCTAGCGATGACGGGGCAGTCTGTAGTCTGTAATACTCGACCTAGTAAATTTATGCAAAGCCTAATTGAAACAGACAGCCTACGTTGCTTCACACTTCCTCGCTCTTTCCAATACAATCTTTCGGCAGCAGACGAGACCAACCCTATAACCCCTTTCAGATTCCAGTTAATTTATGAGGAAACACTACTATACACTACGGTCGAGAGAATTGAAAAATAGGTATTTGTAAAATCTATTGCTGTCGCGCAGTCCCGAACGCCTCCACCGCAGAGCGCGATAGAGACAACTGCATTTTGGACCGAAAATACCTACTAAAAGCATACATACAATCAACGTTTCGTAGTCCCCCGATTCCTTTTCCAAAACGCTAGACCGATTTAAATACTTTTTTCATTAAAAATGAAAAAAAAAAAATTTGGCCGTGTTCGTATATTTTGCTTGTTTTTTTAAATTTAGCCAATGTTTTCTGGATGTTTGAGCACAGCGGAAAGTCTGGCGAATTTTTTAGATTTTTGGTGGCTCATATCTCTTTTATTAATTAATTTATGAAACAAAGGAAAACAGAAATTTTTGTAAAAAAAAATATTGCTCTACTGGTATTATCCAAAAGGAACTACGTTTGTATGGAAAAACGGCCCTTGTGTTTCCTCTTATCGCTATAACCCCTTTCAGATTCCAGTCAATTTAAAAAAAGTATCGTTGCCTATATCGACCTTATACGTAGTTGACGGACCAACTGTAATCAGAAAATTTAGTTTTCTGCAAATAGGCCCCAGGAGGCGTTTTTATACGTCCCAAACTCCCAATGCAACATTACAACATTAGATTTTCAGACTTTACATATAACTTATTCAAATGATTTAGTATTAAATAAGAGTGGGTCATAAATATTTAAAAAAAAAATGTTTTTGTTCTATATATTCTGTTTTTTGTGCAAAGATTGTTACTTCAAGTCACAGCCCACAAAAATAAAATTATGCTATAGTTTAATTTACACTGCCTTGATAATATTATTAATATTTATTTATTTTAATGATAGTAGGTAAATTTGTGGCTATTTATCTATAAAAAATACGGCCCTGAAAAAAGTGACAATTGGGCTGGCTCTTCTGATGATGCATTATGGACCCTGCTTTTCACACGAGGCACAACTTCTACAAGACTAACTGTATAAGGACATAGGACCTTGAAAAAACTTGATATAGTATCAGTCAGGTCCACTACAATTAAATTGTAGATAAAATAACAAAGACCAATCATAGTTCTACACATCAATCCACTGCTAAACTAAGCCCTCTCCAAAGGGGGATTTCGCCATAATCGCCAATGGGTCGACGATCGCAACGTGGCCAATGATGAAGAAAAGACGCTGCCGCAGTCTTCTTCTGGCAACACCCGTAAGAAGAAAATCTTAGTTTTTTTTGTGACGACACTACTTAATAAGTTTAACATATCAAATTATGACCCTTGTGTTCATTAGCGTAACCCTTAGAAACTAATGTTTCACCCTTTATTGTTAGATCTGGGGGTGAAAGTTTCCGTCCGTGTGTCCGCACCGATCGTTAGGGGGTCGTCGACCTCACTGCGGCGACTGTTTCTTGTGCTGACGAATGTACTGGGAACTACAGGTGCATGTTTGCATGCACAGTAAATTTTGGTATACTGTTTTTTGTTGTTTTTATATGTATTAAATCATTATTAGTTGAAAAAATAATAATGAAGGCGTTCTCTATATTTTGATGCGTACTATATGATTTTCACGTATGACCACGCAAGCGTAATATTATGATTCCTTAAATTTCCATTCAATTCTGGCCATAGTACCTATATTGAATGTATTTTCTAGCCAAAATTGAACAATCATAATTTTCTCGATCTACTGTAAAATACTGTCTTTAAATAAACGTAAAAATGATTTTCTTTGATCAAAGTCATACTTAACAAATATTTATGTTTCATTGTTTCAGGTAAGTTTCAAAATCAATTAAACATTGTTAACCAGGAGCACTGCCACAAATTTATACTTTAATTCGTAAGTATTACCATAAGTTGGAATTGGTATAAAGGTATCATTTAGTTTTGCAATGTTGATTTAGTGTGGATACGCTAATTTTCGTTTATTTGTCCGAAATCAAACGGTTACATAAAAAAACTGTTTTTTTAGTAATTTCCAAAACACTAAAGCCTATCCATACTTTCGATATGACTTAATAACTGGAAAATACGACATATCTCACTTCACGATTGATATACTTAA
Source organism: Anania crocealis (assembly GCA_949315895.1). Lineage (NCBI taxonomy): Eukaryota > Metazoa > Arthropoda > Insecta > Lepidoptera > Crambidae > Anania > Anania crocealis. Next base: position 3,756,716 of record OX438882.1, on the reverse strand, counting down.
CTAGATCTAGTAAGTAAAATTTTATTTTAATAAATTATAAAATTTATGCATCAAATAAATTAACCTGATATAACTACCTACTGTATATCAAAACCTTAGCTATTTCCACTCAGTCAGAAAATTGTATTAATAGAGAAAAAATACAATTAATGAAGTTGCAATATAAATATGCAGCGCACTTAAGGTAATTTTGTTTTTGTCTCTGGTATCTAAAATGCGCAGTTCCCTGGTACGTTCCGACCATGGCCCAGTTCGGAATGAAGCATTGCTCTGGGCCTTCGGCCAAACATACAACCTTCAATACCTACGATTTGGGGGAAATTTATTCATGTTACTACTAACATGTCTTATAAAAAAAACTTTCTTGCTTATTTCTATTGCTGAGTATTAGCTATTTTCAATTTTTTACCTGAAATCGTAAAATTTAATTCAATTGTCTTTTTTTGATAATTTTGTTCAATTCATCATCATCATCATCATCATAAGCCTATCCTGGACATAGGCCTCTCCAATTGCACGCCACTTAGGTCGATCCTCGGCTTCTCGCATCCAGCTCCTGCCAGTCACCTTTCGCAAATCATCACTCCACCTGGCCTGAGGTCGTCTTACATTACGTTTGCCGAGATGCGGTCTCCACTCAAGAAATCTTTACCCCAGCGGTTGTCGGTTCTGCGGCTAATATAGCCAGCCCACTGCCACTTCAGCTTGCTAATCCGGTGGGCTATGTCAGTAACTTTAGTTCTCTGCCGGATCACCTCATTTCTGATTTTATACCTAAGAGAAACTCCGAGCATAGCTCTTTCTATAGTCCGCTGACCGACTTTGAACTTGTGGACTAGCCTTACCGTCAGTGTCCTCGTTTAGGCTCCGTGTGTCATGACGGGTAGGACGCACTGATTGAAGACTTTCGTCTTGGGCCATTGTGGGATCGACGATGAGAAGACTCGACGTAGTTTCCCAAATGCTGCCCAACCCAACTAAATTCTTCTGTTCACCTCATCCTCAAAGTTGTTTCTACCTAACTGCAATGTCTGCCCAAGGTACACGTATTTCTGAACAACTTCGAGGACAGCGCCGTGCACCGTAATCGGTTGCGGTAGTACATGCTTATTGAACATAACCTTGGTTTTATCCAGGCTCATCCGCAAGCCGATGCGTACAAAAGAGTCAGTCTGCCATAATGACGATGTCGTCTGCAAATCGCAAGTGAGAGATGTATTCGCCATTGATGTTGATGCCTCGTCCTTTCCAGTGCAGCGTCTTGAACATATCCTCCATTGCAGCGTTTCCCATTTGCCGGGTCGCAACCCGGTACCGGGCAATCAAAATAAAAAACCGGGTCGCAACATTCCTAGTCGGGAATGTTGCGACCCGGTTTTTTATTTTGATTTTAAAATAATACCTCCTATCGATCAAGGTATGGTGAATATTCTTCCTGAAACTTTCGTCATTTTCGGGGAACTTAAGTAAAACATAGGCAGCCTGCGAAGTATTCGCACTAAAATATAGTGACTAAATAGTAGTATTAATAAAACATTTTTGCTATTAATAAATGTGTATTATTTTACCAGCTTGGTTTTAAAAGTAGTATGTGGGTCACAAAGGGGCAGTGTAGAAATTACCGTGCCATGGCAGATAATGTTTGGGAAACAGTGCTCCATTGCATTTGTGAACAATTTCGGGGAAATGACGTCCCCTTGTCTCACTTCTCGATGCAACGGTATCGGTTTTGTTTGCTGATTCTGTACTTGGACGGACATGGTGGCGACTTCGTAGAGACATCTCATCACGTACGAGACGTACCGCCAATCTACTTGGCAACGCTGCAGGGACTCCAAAACGGACCTGATCTCGATCGAGTCGAAGGCTTTCTCATAGTCCACGAATGCTAGACACAAGGGCTGATTATACTGTTCGGTCTTCTGTATTAATCTGCAGCACTGTGTGGATGTGTTGGTTCCGGTGGTTGGAATTCGTCGAGTCTTCGCGCAAGGCGGTTCGTAATGACTCTTAAAAACAGCTTATAGACAAATGGGTCGATAGTTCTTCAGCAGGGTATCTCCTTTTTTGAAAAAGAGGCCGACAACACTCCTACTCCACGCCTCCGGAGTTCTCCCTTCAAACAGCACAGTTCAATTATAACCAACATAATGTGACTATTTAAGAAAAAAAAGATTATTTAATTCACGAACCAAAATCTACAGCTTTTTATTAATTTGTCAAATAACAGGTAATGTAAAATTAATAATAATACATGTTATCATAAAATTGGACCTCAGACTAACAAGTATGTTAGTGGCACGGATAAATAAACAACTAGCATTCTATATCTATTAGTGTTTTACAGTTCTTAACCATAGACTCTGGCCTTGTGTAAAATCATTTTAAGAAGGGTAATATGTATTTGCCTGAGTCTTGGATACGGAGACTCGCAACAAGCAAAACATTAAACCCCTAGGACCATATAACTATCCGACATCTGACATCACTGCCCAAACATGCTCCTTGTCTTTATATAGGGTTTCCAACTTCAAAGTAATTTAAATTTTACTGTATCTTCAACGTGTTTATTAATATTTTATCCTCCATTAAGCGTGTGTATGTAAGATCGGGGGGATATAATAATAGGCTCCGATTCACTCTTTCAGCTATAGTTCGTCTTTAAATCAATCTAAAATCCTACACAGCTTCAAATTTTAAATTAACAAAAAAAAAATTTATATTAAATGTCTTTACACCTTAGCCACAATCCTCTAAGTCTTACGTCTTATTTCCTAAATCATTCTTGAATTGTCCGCTCTTTTACCGTCTCTTTCACTCTTAGCCTTTAACCCATCTTCCTAATTCTTTCGTTCAGTTTTGTTCAGTAATCCGTCACGCTTGCATCTTCATTCAAATCTTCAAATCATGTCCCATATCAATGCTTCCTTTACTCCTTACTTTACTACCTTTACTACTCATCAATTACTCTGTCTCTTTCAATTATTCAGTCTTTAACATGTAATACTATAAGGGTATACTATAGTTATCGTACGTCATGGATAGGAATACGCAGTTAGGCTAAAATGACCTTATACTTTTTTAACAAAACTTTATTGATTCATAACTGAAGGGGGCGTTAAATCAATAATGAAGCTATAGCAATCACTATTAATACTGATACAATTGATACAATAAGAGGGATATGAAACCATATAAAATGTATATTTAAAAAATTACGATTCCTAATTTTTTCTTGTTCGTTTTGTCTGCCTCAGTTGATTGTTTTAAATTTTAATGAGATTTTAATTTGATTATGTGACTTTTCTTTTGTGAAGTAATTATAAAACAAACACTTGGCAACCCTACAGGCGTCTTAGACAATGAGTTTTTGGTCCCAACTGTAACGTAAAGGGATTCCTACCCTTTAATAGAAAACGATAGGGGTTGTAAAGATGTATTCTTACTTAGTCTTTTTGCACTTGAAACACCTTTATCTGTCTACGAGTTTTGGGTTGATAGACTATTTTGTGCATATCGAGGTTTTTTTACTGTCCAAAAAGCACTATATTGGACCTATATGTAGAATAGGAGTAAATAATTGCTAAATCAAAGTAGGTAGGTTGTTTTGGATACCTTAAACAATTTAGCTCATAATTAGGAATGGTTTACAGTCAACCTACCCATGAAGGAAAAATCGATTTCCAACTTAAATTTGAACAGGACGACACCTCAATCAAACTTACTTTGACATCTTCTGTTCCTTGAGAATTCACAAACAATTGTTACTGAAGCTAAAAAAGTACTCGTGAAGCAAGTAATTGAACTGATCGCCGGATAAGACTGGCGTTTTTCCAATTTGTTAAAAGAAACAAGAAAAAATAAATGTCTCATATTTCAAAGATCTAGACACTACCCTCTGAGACCGGGAGCGTGTGTCGTACATTTCGTTGAAATAAAGACGCTACATATTTAGAATATGTCCTCTTTTTTGCTTTGTCTCTTTACTTTTGCCCTAGTTTATCCCTGTCCTTTATATTTGATATTCCCTATGTCGGAGGATTATCTCGTACTCGAGCTTCGCAGTTCCTTTGTGAGTGTCCTTAAACGACATTCATTTTTAATTACATCTCTTTACTTATTATAATATGCCAGCATCAACACTTACGCAAGAAGCGTTAGATAAAAATTTTGCTGCAGATCTTGATGTATAAGTAGGTAAACGATTTTTCGACATGGTTTATAATATCAACAACATCTACTGCGTTTCTTATCTATGAGGCGGTTTAATGAGGAACTAAAAATATTTGTAAAAAACAAAAAAGGAAAAAATATTCCGTTTATACGAGTATATATTTTAGTCAGAAAAATCCAGAATCAGAAATTTGCAAACATATAAAAATTCAGTCATGTCAGTAAAAATTTTACTCTAAGCAATCATTTCGAACTGAGCTCAAAACAAAACTACGTATATACTCGTATCTAGAGACATCGGATTCGATAAAAAAGTTATTATTTTCTTTTGGACAATGTTTATCGGATATAACTGTGTTTAGCGCCGTCCTCAACAAGGGGGAAGTCTCGGATGTCAGATTAAAAACATAATAAATAACGAGTGGAGGGGGGTGGGGGACGGACCGGATCACGAGGGTGAGGAGTGGACAGAGATCAACAGTCTTAGAGATTCGCGGAGTTATTGAAGGCAAAAACAAGTCCGGTATGAGGTAATTTAATAAAGGATTGAGCATTCTGTGGGCATTATAACATTGTTTTAAATAATATTTAGGAACCATTTGTATAGGTTCCTAAATATTATTTTATATCACATTAAATAAAGAAACTACTTAAAGATATTCAATTGATTGAAAGGTGATCTTGTCGCTAAGAATCAATTTTGAAGGCTACTTTTGAGTACACGACAGGCTATAAATAAAAGGAAATTAGTTTCTCATGTATTAGGAATTAATTTCTCATGTAAGTGACTCTATGGTTTTTTATGAGAACTAAAGATTCTTTAACCTTAACCTTAAAGCAGTCATTAGTAATTAACAAAAAAAATCATATAAAAACAAAAGAAAAAACTGGCAGTTCACGCCAGTGGTGGCAATCGAACGCATGTTGGCATTTTTTTTGCTAAATGAAAGGTATACTATCTTTCAAGTATGATTTTGGAAGAGTTTACCTCGACAAGGTACAAACAGGCTGCAACGGTTCCTGCAACTTTAACCAACTCCACTGTTTATGAGGTCAAAGCCCTATAAGTTTGAAAGAAAGAAAAACATTCCCGTAATCTAAACCAGGTTTCTATGACCTTCAGCCGAATCCGTTTGAAATTGGAAAAAATAACATTGGCAGCTTTACATAGCTAATACCGAAAATAAAAATAAAAAATGTTTTATGCAGTTTCCATTTTTGAATCAAGAACTTTTCTAAAGAGGTTTCTAGAGTAAAGCTGTCTGTGTTCTGCTAATCTGTATCTGGTTGTCTGATCTGCTAGCGGTGTGTCCTCCCCATTGCCACTTCAGCTTGATAATCCATAAGCTAAGTCGGAAACCTTTGTTCCTTTGCGGATATCCTCATTGCGAATCGTACTACTTATGCAAAGTAAAACCGAGCGTAATATAGGTATCTATCTATAGCCCATAACTTCTTGTTGTGACCTGGATTTTTATATTTATCTGATAAAAACAATTCAACGCCAACGTCATCAGATCACATAAGTTCACTAATGGACACAGGCCTCTCCAAATGGGGGTAATCTCGCTTGCCAAGCTGTTTGGCGATCGTAGTTTGGCCAATTTAGTAGAGAAGAAGCTGCTGCCCTTCATCGTCTAGCAGAAATCAAGACGCTCTGTACAGCATCTATAAAAAGAAAAGGGATTGTGCCGCTATGTTATAGTACCACACAGTTACCAAATAGCTTACTTCAATAAGTGGAATGATCTATACTATGAGTACGTAAAGCAATATGATTAATGAATCAGTGTGCGATGTGCAGCATGGCATTCGCTTTATTGAACCAATACGAGTAATTGAACTGTCAATCAAATATGGCGGATACTATAAACCATACGAGCTGCAAGTACCTATTCCAAGACACATTTACATAGCTGACTCATCTGATCGTTCGCATACGGTTAGATTTTAAAACTAGAATTGAAGTTGAGAAAATTAAACGAAATTTTAATGATTCAATAAAGTTGGTAATATTTAAAGCTTTGACAGACATCCACCGAGATTAAAAGGTCCTCTGAAAAATAAAGCATATTTTATGACGAAAAGCGAAAGTGCTAATAGAGTGGTCCGGCCCCAATCCAAGTCTGCCGGCAAACTCCGGGAACTCCCATGCAAATGAGTGGGATCATGATGTTCCTTGATGGAAATGTTTTTATTTTATATTCCGTTGTTACATAATAAATTCGCCTTTTATGAAAGGAGGGTATTAGGGTTTCAAATTTGGTTTTCCTCGCGTCCCGAAGTTACAACAATGAGGTCGGTATAAAATTGCTAATTTGTTTCGGACTTTTTCCGCTTCTAAAGGAAGTGTATCGGTTCGCAATAATACGTGAAATGTTTGACCCTTTTTGATGTTTGATCTTTGCCAATGCAATCTACTGCTAGATTCTTTTATTATTATTGTTATTTATCCCAAGAAAATAAATGCTACTCGTAGTATATTTATGAAATAATCTTGGAACTATTTTATATCATTGAATGGTAATACGAATGGTGTATTT